>VMRM01000017.1:10000000-11428750 GCA_010277075.1 Poeciliopsis retropinna
TGTTTTGGCTTTATTGAACACAGAAATCTGCATGTTCAGGATTTCTGAAGGATGTTTTCTTGTGAGTTCATCCGTTGTTTCTTTCCCAACAGGAAGCAGTGAAGATGGAGAAAAAGACTAAGGCGACAAACGAAGGAACCGTTATCTGTAACACTACTGAGGAATGAAGCTATGCCCGTCCTTTTTTTTGGGAGTGTTGGGATGAGGACAGTTTGCGGAGCGCTTGCCTCAGGCAGAACCGTTCTCAGAAGGGTTGGCGATTTGACTTAAAAACAGATTTTCAGCCGATTTCAGACATTCGGACGGGTCCCAGTCCCGGCCTGAGCCACAGGAACTGTCCAGCTCCATTTGTATAATTTCAGTCGAGTGCAATTAAAAAAAAAAAGAAAAAAAGACAAATGTGCTGCTTTATAGACTTATCATGCACATTCCAAATGTGTGTCTGTTTCTTTTTGTTGCCTGCTCTCACCAAAAAAAAAAAAAAAAAAAAAAAAAAAGAAAATATTTTAAATTAATGAATTAGATCTGAGCTGGCAAATAATCACTGCAACCAAACAGAAATAAGCTCTTTGATCTCAGCAGAACTACAATTATAAATCTAAAATGTAATATTTATCAATGTTTTATTTTAGAAATTTTTTTTGGTTCTCTCCTTCATGTTGTGCAATTATTTCAGTGGTTGCCTTTGATTTTATTTTTTCTTCCATCTTCCAGTTGAGTTTAGTGAGTCTCCTAATTGGAGATGACATTCTGCGGTTAATCCTTCTGTAGCAGTATTTGAATTAAAAGGACGAGGACTGCAGATGTACTGAACAACCTGTAGAGGTGACGCACTGTACGTTCTTTTGCATAAGGAACACTAGCAGTAAGCTGAGGGTGTTATTACTATTATTATTGATTATCAGTCTTAATGAAGGGGAGGTTCAACTGTGGAACAGTTGGGAAGTGGAACGTATTGCTGATTTATTTCATTTTTTTCTTTGTAAAGCTTTATTTTAATTTGAACATTGCAGGAAGTCGTTTCGTCGTCTCTGGGTCTAATCATGGTGCCTGTTGATTCCGCGAAGTCGGCTCCCTCTTCCTCCGTTTTTCTGTCACTACGGATATTTGAAATCACTCGTCAAGCCGGTCGATGTGGAAACTATTTTTCCGTCTTTCTTTTTAGATACGTGAGAAATCTCTATTTTGAAAATGGCGTCAAAATTGAGTTGTTTGTAAACAAAAGTGCAATGAATTTCATTAACGTGTTCATAGGACGATCCGGTGATTGCGGCGGTTGTTCTTTGGCGACTCTACTAGAACAAACGGAAAAATATGGCTGCTGTTATAAGTTGTTATGGATGTAGTTAATTGCCTTTCTTTTTTTTTTTCTACATTGTGTCAAATATGGCAATATCCTCTTTAAAAAGCATTCATTCGCTGTAATTTGTACGATCAATACAAACAAAACTAACGATTTTCTACCCTGTCTTCATTTACAACTATTACATTTGGAACTGTAGGTTATACCACCTATTTCTTTGGATGATAAAACCACCTTAAATATTTGTCACTTGTGAAAAGCTGTACTTCACCTGTAGTAGACCTCCACCTCTCCTGCTCCTGAAGGCACCATATCAGTCATCACTAACTTCTGTTAAACCAGCAGCCTGCTCCTCAGTTAAACTTGAACACATATTTAAGGACATCTTTTTATTTTGACCACAGTATACATTTGCTTAATCTTGCACATTTGAGAAATGTAACTTAATGTTGAGATGTTCCAATGTGTATATATGGATTCTGATTTTTTTTTTTTTTTTCTCTGTTTGTAAATGTGTGGGGGGGGGCAAGATGTAATAACTGCGTTATCAATAGGAGGTTTCATTTTGTAACTTCAAGCTGAGTTGAATCAGAGGAACATATCAGTCTACTAAAAGCGGTTAAATTAAGACGCAGAAGCAGATGTGAATTCATTCTGTCCTTTCAGACCTGTAGATTTTAAATATTTTTACTTCATATTGATCATGCTTAGTGTAATTTAATGAAATGTTTATAATTACACTGTTTAATATGAAAATAAATGCAAACAAAGTTTTCGTCATGCGTTTTTTTTTTTCCGCCCGTCTCGCTAATGGAACAGTGCAGAATAATTTTCTTGTAAAGAGGTTATTTTCCACACAGAGGGTTAAATTTGTTTAAAATGTAATGCAATATGAAATTATTTTCATATCGCTGTCAACTTTACCTTTACTGGTATTAAAACTGCACACATCCTACTTTTTTTTAATTTTTATTTTTTAAACCTGTTAATACTGCAACTAGGTGAAGTTGGTGTACAGTATTTCTTTGCTTCTCTTATTGTTGACTTTGAGAATTACATTTGGGAACAGGTTAGGTATATTAACTATATATAAAAAAAAAAAATCTTTTATTTACTGTCAGAATACATTTCGTTGACATTGGATAGAATTTCCATTCAAACTGTAGGAGTTGGGTCGGTTATCCCATACCATCATCTAGACTGAAATGTATTTTAATATTACATCTAAATAAGCACAGAATAGAAGGGCAAAATATGAAAATCTCTTCAAATCTAGTTGCTTTTCCATTAAGAATAGTATGACATCAAATGATAGAACAGTACTTTAAGTCTTTATTTCACATTTCAATACCCTTTACATTATAACATCATGATGACGCCAACAGCCACTGTGCTGTTAACAGTCCTGGTCGTTGCTGTTTTATGAATTGGTGTGTGTATTAACAGGAACATGTAGTTATTGCAAAAGGGTGGAGGTGTAGTCTCTGATGGTAAAGATTGAGATGTTTCAATCTGGATAGTAAAAAAAAAAAAAACGCTGTCTGTAAGCACGGCAACCACAAACAGCCGGACAAGATAAAGGAAACAAATTCCAACAATGCATAGTAAATAATTTAAAATGAAATGCAAACAGAGTTCTGATAAGTCAATCAAAATGAAAGTAAAACTAAAAACCAGGTTACACTGATGTTCGTTAAAAACCAAAGCGTAGCCCTTCAATAAAATCTCACCCTCTTAGGTTTTCACAGGAAGCTGTAAATATGCATACAAGCTATTGCTTCAGTCCAGTGGTAGGATCAACATGCATTTGCCTTTGTTTTGAAAAAAAAAAAAAAAAAAGTCTTGAGACATCAAGAGAGCAATATTTTTTTTTGTAGCTTACTTTCCTCCATCTTCACTGAATACTGAAATATTTCTTCTTGTGCAAGTCAACCCTGCTGTAACATTCATCAATCGAACAAATCCGACCGAAATGCTTAGTCAAAAAGTCTGTTTTATGATTGTGCAGTCCCTTTACGTGAAAGGAATGAAGAATAGGTCTGAGGAAACAAACGGATTTCCAGGCACAAAGAGGGCGGGGGGCTGAGGAGGGACTGTAGAGGTGCTACACACACACGGCGCTCCCGTTCACTTGAGCCGCAGCTCGCTGGAGGGCGGGGCTATGAGAGGGGCCGCCAGGAGGAGGGACGGGCCCCCGAAGAGGCTCCGCAGAGTTTCCCCTCACACTGATGTGCTCCCATCCTCCCTGCAAGACAAACACTTGGAGAATTATTGACAAACCCTTTCAGAACACAGAACATCTTCCGCATATTGCTTGATTAAAAGTTTAATGTTGCAATATGATTAATTTTTGCAATTGTTTAAATAAAAGTGATTTGACAAGGAACTATGAAGTAAAAAAAAAAAAAAGCCTCAACTCACCCCTATGCCGTAGTCCCAGGACAGACCCTTGGGTGCCATGGGCCCCACACCCAGCCTGTGGCAGACGGATCCAGGAATCTCAGTAGGAAAGCCTGGAACTCCGTCTGCGATGATCCAAACCTTAAAGCAAAAAAAAAAAAAAAAAAAATTAGAATGTTTTGCCTTTTTTAATGAAGGTATTCTTGACATCTTCTAGATAAAATAGCTACTTTAAATGTGAGTGTATACCTGGTCCAGCGGTCCCACAGACACCTTGGTGACGTTGTTAGAGATGAGCTCCCACGCAGAGCCCTGAGGGTAGCTGGGCGTGAGGCCCTGTCTGTACCACAGGTTACCTGAAAGACATCAGTTAACACGTTTGATTTCTTTATTTACTAGTCTGACGATGCAAAGCAAACCAGATCAAATGAAACCTCACCGCTGTCATCGACAGAAAACACAGATGTCCGACCGACGGAGAGCTGTCTGAGGTTCTGCCTCGGAGGAGAGGGGATGTGGTACCAGCATTCTCCTACAGAGCGAGAAAAAGCTCCTGAGATAGTCTGAACTCAAACCCTGAAAACCTATATTTATTTTTTAATTGATGTATTAGCTCTGACCCACAGATTAGCTTTCGTGTCCAACTGACCTGCAGGGTTTTGAGGAGACACGGATCCTCTGTAGAACACAGATCCATCCCTCGCGATGGCCCACACCTGATTGGCTCCTCCAATGGAGATCGACTTGAACGGCTGATCTGTGCCTACGTGGAGCCAGGAGCTACCCTATGGGAACAGAAATACTTCCAGAAATTCTGACCCACAAATCCATAATTCATGGATGATGTATTCTCAGGACGTGATCTAAAAATACAGATTTCTCACCGCGGGGTTCTGGGGACTCACCCCCAGCCGACACAGGACATCTCCTTTGTCACTGAGGGCCCACAAGGGGACCTGCTCCATTTTGCTCTGGGCCAGACACGGCATCAGAGAGATGTCGCTGAGATGGATCGGTGGCACCATCTTCCACGGACCTCTCACTGTCATCTTGCACCTCCTGTATGACGAACAGGTCTCTGTTAACATGGAAACAGAGTCACAAACCGGAGGAAGGCGAGTACTTACCTCGTCCATCTTCGGCGCCTCACAAAGTCCTTCATGGTTTTGTGGCCGTGAAATGTCCTGTAGGAAAGGGACAAGTCAGACAAATGGCTAAAATCTCTTCTGCAGTCAAACCTGTAGAAATAAATGTTTCATACGTGGGAAAGTCTGCAGCGTACTGCCAGCCTTCTTTGTCTGTTCCTCCAGGAATGGTGAAATCCACAGCCCACTCCGACACCTGAAGCGGCAGGAAATGAGAGCAAACAGAAAGCAATCACCGTATAATGTTATTATACATTATTAGTTTCTAGTCCTAACTTGCCTCATTTGTACAGAATTCAGCCTAATGTTCACTAAGAATTTATGACAGATATTTGTGAACAGGTCAGGATTTAAACACGAAACCTACAAAATTTACAGTCAGTAAGGATGGATAGATGGATGGATGAGTAAAAGGATGAAGGAGTGGATGAATGGTTATATGGATAGGTGGATGGGATGGATGAATTTGAGTTTTGAAAAAACAAACACCTGTCCTCCATTTCTCTATATTTTTTTTTCTTTTCCACATTTGCTCGATAAAATTGAAAACTTGCTAAAACTTTACCAAACTGCTGAAGAGACCTGTTAAAATGTAAACACTGGATAACATTTCAGGAGGTAATGTTGGGAGTCCTCTTACCCAGGACCACTGAGGGGTCGGAGGATGTGTGCTGCCTTTGGTGCATTCCTTTAGGCCGCTCTCATCACTCCACATGGGCCGATCGGTAGGAAGTCCTCTGTAGGATTGAAACGTGTTTTTTGTTATGAAAAATGTACCGGGATGTAATATTAGTGCATGTCAATAATTAGAAACGTCTGTAAAATGAAGGAGACCTACTTGTCAGTGTAACCAGTCATTGGGTTCCATCGCTGATTCTCATACACATGTACATTCCTGACATCAGTCTGTAAGTGAATCTCAGGGTTGACTGCAGCAGAAAACACACACAAGGTCATTTTTGCATTTGTTTATCCACAGACTAAAGATTCAGAAGCTGGAGGCTGGAGTATTTCCCATTAGGATCACAATAAAAACAGTAAAAGAAAGAGAAATTTTTGCTTTGCAAATGATCTAAATGTAATGATTTATAGCATTTCTATAAATCAGCAGGAAATGTTCCTGTCTGAAGGACGTGTGTTACCCGAGCTGGGCTGTCGCCCAAAGCTCCCGCTGTAGACCCAAGCAGTGCCGTCCCACCCGATGCCCCATACCAGCCCAAGACTGTTAGACTCAATGCAGCGCAGGTGGCCTGGGATCTGGCGCCAAAACCTGCAGCAGCGTACAGGCGTACGCATCCAGTATTAGTCCCAGCAGTTAGTACATAGAGTGGCAAAGAGACAGGCGAAAAGTTATCTTGGAACATATCAGTAAGAAAACAAAAAGCAAAGACTGGAAATGACAGTGACGAGGATTTTACTGAATCTCAGGGCAAAGCAGAGGAACAGAATTCAGTCTTTGGTATCTGGCTCACATAAGGTCGCAGGCCATAGGGTGAGCCGCAGCCTCCAAAGAGAGGGGCGGCTCGTGTACCATGATGTCTCCCTTGGAGGTGGTGGACCACAGCGCCTGTCTGGTCGGAGCCCCAGCAATCCCTCGCCACTCGCAGCAACAGTCTGACAACAGGTCCAGCTGTTGGATAAGAAATGCGAAAGAGACATTGCGTGACACTCAACATGCAGTACTCTACCCATCTATTCCACCAGTTTTTACATGATGACAAAAGTGTTACCCAGTCATTCATTTCCTTCTCTGATGGCGCTGCCAGTATCAGTGGCCATCTTTGTTTCGTTCTTTCGGCTGTGTACACGGCAAAGGTGTAGTGGCAGTCTTGCAGAACCGGTACCAGCGCCGTCACTTCGTTTATGAACACCTGAAGGTACTGAACATGCATCAACAATGAGTCGGTAATTATACATTTGGTACTTCTGGTCTTGTTCTTGTTGCTGCCCTTCCTTCTAAACCAGGTTGGCACATGAAAACCAACCTTTTTCTCATCATAATGAGTGTAATAGACAAAGAAGATGCTGTCCTTCTTCCCATCTGACTTGGTGGATTGCTCAAGAGCAACACTGACATCCACCCAGCGCTGTGGCTTCCAGTCTCTCCACCAGCGCAATGCCCCTTTACGCACCCACACCGACTGGTAAGGAAACAAAAGAAAATAATTAGAATCTATTCACCCAACAGCAAGAAGGAAGACAACTTTTATTTTACTTACGTTGCTTCTCTCCAAAGGTTTCCTCGTGATCTCTTGATGTTGCTGCTTCTGAGGCTGCTCGCTCCAGGCTGCTGATTGAACCGGAGTCAGAGACAGGGAACTTTTGAGAGGACCTGATGCATAAAACGTAGAGGTGTAAGAACTCGAATAAAAGAAACCCTTAACAACGTACAGATGTGATCACTTGCAGAGTTCCTCAGTCATCCCCCATTTCTTTTTGTTTTACTTCAGAGCAGGTAGACTTTTTCGTAATCCTTTAACCTTGTCTTGCTCTGTGGCTTCTCAAACCTTTAGAAGGTCTTCCAAATGTCTTTAGGACATATTTAGTTTTTTTTATTATTATGAATTTAAAAAACAAAGCAAATGTATAAAAATCTTAAACTGAGAATTTGAGAAGTACTGACTCAACCACTTCAAATGATTCCCAGAAAGCAATGTTTTTGAAACATTTATTCTGAAAAGTATCAAAAACATTAATGAGGTCTAAATGATTACTATTTACAGCATTTTGTTATTTATTTTAACAAGTCATTAGTTATTGAGAAGGGCACAAATCATTTCCAACTCACCATTTACTTAGCAAAATGTAAATCAAAGCTCGAAGTGTGAAAATCTTTTGACTGAACTGCTTATTCAACATGAGAAGTCAATAACTCTTGGATGACCCCTGTTGGTCTGGGGGACCTAAGCAATGGTTCAATTGTCTGTTTTTTTAAATGGGAGTCCTGCATCTATTGTTTTTTAAACATTTTTCTTAATCTCTATGAAACACATGCTTTATTTATCAGATTTTAGATTAAAGTAAGTTTAAATGTAAATGTTATGATATAACATTTACATTTAATATTTTATTTATGGGGCGTCAAAATGAAGGAGATAGAAAACAAATTAACTTGCCGTTTGAATTTTTTCGCCACAATAATGTTACTTTTCTCGGGTCTATTGCATGGAATCCCACTTTTTAGTTTAAAGATGGCAAAATACTGAAAAATTTAAGTGGAATTTTTTTTCCCTCTTTTTTTCTGTTTTCCTTCTTTGTAAATTTTTTATCACACCATATTATCATTATAATAATTCCCATTCAGGAATCACAATCCCATCATCATACAGCCTCAGAGACTGGTTATCCATGTACCTGTGGAACTGAGCCAGCTGATCCGTGAGTTTGCATCCACATCGCATCCTCCACCGGACACCCAAGCCCACACGGGTCCATCCTCTTCCCCGATGCCCTGTGAGTTCTCCAGGGTTCCCAGGACATTGCTCAGTGAACGTCCTGCTGCTTGAGCGCTCCGAGCCGCCCCTGCCCCTTCTAGGTCCACGTTCATAAAGGGGACGTCATGCCCAGTGGCTGGAAGGGTGGGAAGCACCGGAGCTGGAGGCATCTCCACGCCGTTTTCCTGCGGCATCTCGGTGATGGATGGCTGCGTTGTGGAGATTCTGTCGCGGTCCGACACCAGGCTGTTGATGAAGCTGTCGCTGGCTGGGATGAATGTTTTTGGAGCATCTTGCTGAGAGGCTGAGGACAGTTCTTTTACCTCCTGAGGAGGTGCAGATGTGTCGCCGCCCCCCAATGGGACGATAGAGGGAGCTGCTGCTTCCAGTATAGGAGTAGCGTTGTGCTCTGAGTTAGTCTGACCCAACTCTGAGTCCGAATCAGTGGCACTTGGTGCAGAGCCCTGTGAAGTCTCAGTCAGGTGGCCACTAAACTCACACTCATTCCTTATGAAAACACAAAGGGAGTAATAGCGGGTTGATTAAGGTCAGGTATGAGTTAGTGGAGACTTGTTGATGTTACTCTACAGACCTGGGTGGAGTAAGCTCTTTATTGGTGCCCCACTGGGCAGAAACAGGGATCCAGCCATTTCCACTCGGCTCAGCCTGGGTCACACCCATCCTAAAATACAACCCACGATCCTCACCAACGGCCCAAACCTAACAGACAGAGACAAAGAGAGATTTGTGTGGAAGAACAGCAGTAGAAAAAAAAACAAAAAAAACAAACAAAAACAAAAAGGTCGTATGGTACCTGTTAAACACAGTGAAGTGTTCTTTATTTATTGAGCCGTTTCATCAATAATAATCCCACAACCTACAATTTAATCAAACCGTTTTCCAATAGACCAATCAGAGCAGCTGTTACTTTATAAGGCCATATACTGTAACTCCTGTTCTGGCTCCGTTAAGCCTTCCCCATAACTGAAACCCTGAAACATGAAATATGGGATTTGATGACGACGCCTTGGCCAGCTTCTAATTAGGGAGTCTCCCATATGTAAGGCCAGTGGGAATACAGTCTGGGGATATTTAAGGCCGGACCCTGAGGTGCGACTGCTGAGGGGACATTGGCCAGAGTGACACGCTGTGCTCGTGTTACAGTGCTGCTGACGTGAAGCGAGGCAGAGGCGTTGGAATGGGCTGAGGAGAGGTTTGGGAGCGGTGGGGGAGGCATAGCTGGGAGGAGGTGTGAGGTGCGGGTTTGCAGTGCAAGCAAAGTCTTCAGCAGTGAGACACGGAGTGAAGAGTTTCTGCTGTCCTGAAACCAGATCCAGGCAGACGGTGAGGTGGATCAGGCAGCGGAGAGGCACAGTTCAGAGTGGAAAGAGAAAAGTTTTAATAAACCTGCAAGGTTAGAAAACTTGTAGAAAATATATTTAAAAGCTTTGATAATGTGTTTTGGCATCTCTGCTTGTTTCTTTTTAAGCTTGCTTCATTCTATTATAGGCACACAAAGAGAAGAAGTACAAGCGGTGCGACAAATTTTGTCACATTTTATGTTGCACCCACAGACCTCGGTGTATTTTATGAAGATTTTATGTGACAGAGCAACACAGAGAAGCACATAACTGTAAAATGGAACAAGGATGAAGGCTTAAGTTATTTTTCTTTCCATTAAAACAAAATCTGAAAAGTGTGGTGTGAATTTATTTTTAGGCATTGTGAATCCATAACTGCATTTTGCTACAATTACAGCCATTACAGTCTTTTGTCTCTGGATACAGAATTGCATTTCTGTCCTTCCTTCTTTGCTAAACGGCCCAAATTCGTGCAGAAGGATGCAAAAAGACGGTGGATATAATTATGGCACAGCACTCACTGGCTTTCTTCCAGGATTGCCAAATATTTAGCGTCATCCATGTTCCCATCAACCCTGCCCCGCTCCACTGTATCTGCTGAAGAACAGCATCTACATGACGCTGCAAAAATTATGTTTTACTGGTGTTGAAGTGTTAATCTCCATGAAAGTTCCACAGTAAAGTTGAAAACAGATCAGAGAGCTACTCCTCCATAAAGCCTGGATTTGTGGAGTCAACAACTCAGACTTATCACCCGATCCTGGAGTCTTCCCCAGAAGCTCATACAGCCAAGCCCAACATTAAATATGACTAACAATAACTAGGGTCTATCAGAGACCAATTAGAAATTGGAACCATACGTCTCAAATTTTTACTTGGAAAAAATGTCAAAACAAACATTTTTCTTTCAAATCATAATTATGTACTATTTTAGATTAATTCCCCAAGTAAAAACAAAACATTCTCCTCTAACCTGGTCATCGAGTCCCACGTCCACCATCATCATCTCCCCTCCAATACTGATCCAGCCAGATCCACAGGGGTTGTGGGAGTTCACGCCACGCCTGAACCACACCTGGACACACACACACAATCGCTCCAGTCCACACACGTAGCTGACAGGTAAACCAAACTTGATCAGATCATTTCAGATGTAATCTTAGGTTTACCTTATAGTCCTTTGTGACCACCCACACAACGCTGACTCCGACGGCCACATGAAGAGCCTCCACCTCCTTTGAGGGTGACTCCACTTCCAACCAGGAAGTACCTACGGTAGAACATACACAATGCACAATGTTCTGTGAAAAAAATTGCACCATAAAACCAAAATGTCACATTTCACTTGCAATATCAACCCTTTAATAGAGAATTACAATGGAAAAATAATTAACAGAGCTTCTAATACACAATTCATAGAATTAAAGTGTTTAAAATGGCTATTTCTCAAATGAAAGGACAAGGGGAAAAAAACAATTCGACTCAGGGATGGAGTGTGTGCCACCGTGATGCGGACCTGTTGGGCTGTCCAGACTGAGGCATGTACGAACCAGCAGGTTTCCATCCCACAGTAAAGCCCAGAGGAGATCCCCAGGGCCGGCTGATAACTGAGTCACTTCTTTGGGCACCTCCACCTCCTCCCAGCTGGTACCCTCTGGCACTCGGGGGTGGATTCCCTCCCTGAACCACACCTGTGCAGCACAAGTTATTTTAACAGATTTAGGAATGAAATCAAGATCTTAGGTTTCAGTTCCAACAATTACATGTTGCATTTTAATAAAGTATTAAATGCTTTTAATTGAGCAAAAATCACTATTTTTAGCTCTCCTGGGTCAGAAAAGTTAGTAGTTAGGCCTTGTGGTTCATATGAAGTTATGCTGCCCTCTTGTGGCCATGCATGCTCAATAAAGTGATGCCCGACATTTAATATTCACTATGCGTTGATAAAAACCTGCAAACCACGGTGAAGCAAACATTCTCAGAGATGACAAGAAAAATTACTTATTTTACTAAAAACAAATATATATTATTTGTGGGAAGCTAACAATTCCCCTAAAACGTAAAGAGAAAGTATAGGATTGTGTCAGAAAGATAAAACTTCAGCCTTGTGACTGACCTGCCCTTGCTGTGACACGCCCCAGAGGTACGGGTACCTCCCTGACTGGTCACTCATCTCCCAGCCACCACAGCTGATGTCACAGAGTGGTAGCGGGGGCTTCTTAGGGTTATCCAAAGGAATCTGCAAGGAGACAGTACTGGCCTTACAAAATATCAAATTAGCTTTAACTTACAGTCACCATGAGGATTTTTATTGGGATGCAAAGTGCTAAATAAATATCCACATATCAGCAGTTAAAGTAGTATGGCAGCAGTCAAAATATATTCTATAAAACTCTGAATTAATGCTTCTGTACTGAGAAAAAAACTGAAGTAGGCATGGAGGAACTGCAGAGATCCACAAATCTTACCTTCATGGAAGATTGGGAAGAATAAAATTATATAAAAAAAATAAAAAATAGAAGTAAGAGGTCCTATTTAAAATTCTGTAGAAAAACACTGGATATTTTGAAGAACATGCTCTATTTGGCATGTTCTTCTCAATCTCAATCAGAAGCCTAAGACAACATATCACTTGAAATACAACAGTGTCCACAATGAAAGGGAATCTGATTAGAAATATTTTTCTCTTTTCACAGTTATGCTGCATTGCCCCGGTTTATCACAAAAATCCCATGAAATTAGAGCAAATGATCGCTTGTGATGGTTGGATTTACACTTGTAGGTTTTTTATCGCTAGCATTAAGTTAACTAGGAATTTGAGGGATTATAATGTGAAAAGGATCATTAACAATTGTGTTTTCTGATGGAAATACATTGCCGTCCTTTTCTACTCTCCTTTGTGGAAATTGTTAACAACTGCACATATACAGTCATAGAGAGTAAGCAGTGCTTGGCTCACCTTTGCCCATGTGCCTTGTGCTGTGTATCTTCTGTAACGAATCCATCGTCTACGGCGTACACAGGAGTTCCACTTCTTGTCTGGGGAGAAGTTGGCTGGAAAATCAACAGCATATTCCCAGCCCTACAGAAGGAGAGAAACAAAATGCTTGGTGTAAGCTGAAGATTTACTCCCATTAAATAACCCTCAAAGAGAAGAAGAAAAAGGGGGGAAAAAATGAGTTATGTATGAGGAAACAAAATGCTGATGAAAGTTTAAGGTATTTCTCACCCCAGTCTGGCTGGGTTCTCCACAGCTCTGATCCACATACCAGTCACCTTCCCACTCCCAGCTGCGGGACGGCAGCTGGAAGCTGTGGAGTGGCTGTGGATTCATCCCGGTGACGTCGCTCCAGGGCCAGCGGTCGGTGGGCAGCAGGACGTCGGTGAAGCCGTCCACTGGGTTCCATCTCTGACAGTAAACACGCATGATAAAAGAGTAAATTTCAGCATTACTTAGATAAATCCAAAAGTCAAGAAACAGAGGGTTTATTTTGGGATCTTTTGGGCTTACCTGATTCTCATAGGTCTCCTCCCGGTAGCGGATGGAAGTCTCACTGGGCATTATGTTCAGATAGATGTGGTGATCGCACCCGATGCCCCAGCAGCGTCCCTTGCCTGCAGTGACGCGCTTCAGCTCCAGCAGCAGGTCGTCAGCGCGCACCCAGCGCTGGCCAGCTGTGGAGAGGCTGTACACTCTACCATACACATCCACGGCCCACAGCAGTGTGATAGGCATGGTGGCTCCTAACGGAAACAGAGGACAGCACTCGTGTTTTTTTGCTGTATAATATGCGTGGTTAAAGTTTCATGATAGCGAGGGAATGGCAGTGAGTTGCACACTCATTAGATTTCCTTGAATTTAAATTTAGCTTCAGAAACAATGACCAAGTGATAAAAGCATCCTTTAAATTTCATTTCTCTCCCTGCTTGGCCGCTCTCATTAGCAGATAACCTTCATTGCACCTTTTGATCCCATCTTAAAGAGTAAATAGCTTTTTCATAGACTTAGTTTACTAAATTTGAATGACATATTTCAATCCATTTAAATCTTATTTACTGAAATGCTCTTCTTTTATTTTCCTTTTGATATACATCGACCTCCGTGAACAAGAGCAGAAATCGGCAAGCTGCACAGCATAGTTTAGCGTCCAGAATTTCACAAACATAATCAAAGTTACAAGATGTTAACTTTTAGATGTTAACTAACCTTTCTTATTATACAGGTGAATGCCTGATTTGAGACATTGGGATATATGTACGTTCCATAACCTTTTTAATGCTTTCAGCAAAATATTTTAAAATGCTGACTTGTGACTGAGCAATAATAATAATAATAATAATAATAATCTCGTTAATTTTGTTGACAGCACAAAGTAAATAGGACGAAATAATTTGGTATTATTTTGAAAGTCCAGACCGGAAATAATGCTTTTATTTTGACTGGTGCACTTGACAGTTGCTTTATCGACTGACACTAATCCGCTCGGACACTAACAATCACTATAGCAAAGCTAGCCTTATCCGTTCAACCGGGCCTTTATTTGAATGAACATGTTTAAATTAAACCATCCACTGAACTTTATCCTAAACTTAGCTGCAGAGCCATAAGGTCATTTTCTCTATACAGGCATTGGGTGTACACACAGTAGAGTCTGGGGTGTCAAACAGCAGTCCTACCTGAATATTTACTGGACCCAATACGCGGTTGTCATGGGAAATACCAATAGCGTCATGACATCAGGTGCGACAGCAGATGCTGCCATCAGCGTGACCCATCCTGCGACACATTCAGAAGCAATGTTTAGAAGCATTAAGTGCCCAAATGCCATGCTAAGATGCAGTAAAGCAGGGATAGGATGGAAATGCCGCAAAGTGGGCTATAAGCAGTTTACATCTTCAGTCAGTACGCTGCAGGCAGACGGCCGAAACTGCAGGGACGGTCAAAAACACAAAACAATACTTACGCATGCTCATGAAAGACCCCGCTGGGAAAAAACAATTAAAAAGCTAGCGTCATTAGAGCGGAATTTATTTCATATTGTGGACTAGAGGATTGTCCTGTCCAACTCTGGACTCGTAACGGGAAATGAAGGAAGTGCTGTTGTGATTGGACACAACGCTGCAGGGAGTGCGGGATCCCTCTCTCTGATTGGTCCAAACCAAAGGCCCCTTGGTATTTTTTACTCTCGCCTCTACTGACAAGCGGGATTGCCTTAATAATTTATTCAGCGGTGGTTTATTAATTATTGAAGGTCGAGGCTTGGTGACAGATGACACCAGGGTGTCACAAAACACCATAAAACAAACAAACACTTTATCTTCTGATCAATATGCAGACAGAAGAATTTTGTTTGCTATAACTTCTATTATGTCATAATATTACTTAATGCAGAAACATTTTCAACATAGCATTGATGTTTACTGTTTTGTGCTTATCATATGAGCGGTGAAAGAGTTCCTCACAACTGATGGTTGTTTAACTATTTAAAAGAGCAGCAAAATAATCTATTCACCACGAACCTTTAATCTGTATGTAAAATAAATAGGAAAACATGACTTCATAAGGTTTAAATTATTTGAAATATTTACATGCTAAGATAGTTCATCTCAAACTTTCAGAAACTGTGCAAGGGGGAACTAAAACAGAAACAAGAACCACGTTTTTTGTTTTGTTCCTTTGATTTCCTCTCATAAATGGATCCCATTGAACCTACAGGTGGAACTCATTTGAGTTGAAAACAGAAATTTCAAAGTGTCCAAACATTTGCTGACTATAAAGTAGGTAAATAAGCAGGCTGACATCGTTTTAGTGTATAACTTCAAAAAGACAAAATGACTTCTAAGTTTTGTGAATTTTGAGGAATAAGTGTTTGTCCATGTATTAACAGCATAACCTGTGGAATATGAAAACAAAAATTATAAAAAGTAACTATTATCAGATATTATAGCCAATAGAGGTTAAACGTACTATATTTGCGTACACTCTCCTGCAGTTATTTAATGGTTCTTTCCCTTATAGTCTCATCTGGATCAATAAACCATATGAACCCATATATGTTCCAACATCATGGGTTTATGAAAACGGATAAACAGAGTTGGTGATGTTTTAAGAGATAAACCAGCTGCTTATTATTCTAATGATAATAATAAATGCTATTATTAAAATCAGCTGGCGACAGGAGGCAATGTTGTCCTCTGTGATGTAGAGGTTGGCGCTGCAGTGCGCTGCATGCAGCAGGATATGGCAAGCTGATTTTATTTTTTATTCTACAGCTTTAATAACACATATCATTGGGTCCTTCCATAGAAATGCATATAGATCAGTGTATTGTTTTGCGAAGGGATAAACTGTATATATATACATGGCCACCATCAAGTATTTTGACTTTGCAACATTTACAAGTATTCATTAAATATATTAAATATGTACATATATGGCTTGCCATACTTACTTTGTTTTTGTGTCCTATCCCTTTAAGAAGCCTTTCACTGCGCAGAGGCGCAACAGCAGCCCGTCACATGATTCTTCTCTTGTGACAATCCAGACAGAAAGCAAAAGCCTTTCTGACTTCTAGCTGAGTTTTTGAGGTGATACGATGGTGCGTAGCTGCTGTTTGGGCACCGAAGGACCAACTTCAAACACTGAAATGGAATTAAGTTAGCCGTTTCCATAACAACTCGGATCGTTCCCGTTGAAACGGAGGACATTCGGTGAAGATTTGGGGGTTGTTGCGTCGCTTCAGACAAAGTTGGCGCATGGAGAGAGACGAAGTTTCATTTTTGCGCAGCGTGTTTTCTTTGTTTTTTTTCCGCGACGAAGCCTCAGCGTTTTGGGTGACAAAAGCCAAATAGTCAAAATTATTTTTGTTACTCCTATTTTGTTCACTTAAGGAGCAAGATAAAAAAGACGAGATAAGGGCACGCTCCTTCGGGTGAGATGGTGGACAACAAACCTCTCCTTCAGGACAGACCTCCCGCCTACAACGCCGTTCCGGGGGCGCACGAGTACGGCCCGCCGCAGCAGCCGCACGGCTACGGAGCCATCTCCGCTGCGGCCCCGCCGCCATACCACTACCCCGATGGCCCGGGCAAGTACCACTGTTTATTCCACTTACTAACCAGAAAGTTAGCTCTCCAGGAAAGACAATTACTTTAGCTACTGCCCGCTTTCACAGGGAAACCAGGCTTTATTCCTACTCGAACACGTTTTGTTTAACAGAGATTTTTAGTCGCCTTTGAAGATATTGTTACCAAGGCGATTCAAAGTTTCGCATGCGCAGTATGTGAACAGAAATGATTGTGATGCTAATTATTAGAGCAAATTGAAGATAAGCAAACGGTGCTATTAAATGACCTTTACTCGTCTTAAAAAAAAAAAAAACTCTTTATGTTTTCAATTGATTTTCTAAATGTTAGTTTAATGTGAGGTAGGAAGCCATTGCCTGACTGTGATTGTATGTCAGGCCATGCAGGAAGTCCACAAAAAAACAAACTCCTGGTTCTTGTAATCGCATGAAGTTTCCTGTTATTTATTTTTTTTCACGGAGTCCCTCCTTTCTAGGAGATTAAACCAGTCTGTGTCAACTCGTCATCAAACAGCAGCTGTGCTGATTAAAGTGTCAAAGTTCTCAGTTGCACAATCTGACCTGCATACAAGTGGTCAGAAACAATAGATACGACTTTTTACATTGATATAAGCCTGACTTTTTCCAGATGTCCAGTTAACGCTCACTGCCATTTTTTAAATGTATAATTCTTGATTATTATACGTGTTTAGCGGATCGATTTTTAGACAAAGAGGAAATGTGGTGCAGATTTATCGACATACAGATAATACATTTATAGCCGTCATAAAACTAGGGGAAAAGTTTATCAGGAGAAACGCATTAGTCAAATTAAAATATTATTTTAACCTTAAATTTGACAATGGTATGAATAGGACCCAACTCTACATCTCAAAGAAAATATGACATTTATAAAGAAGTAGCATAAATTTAATATTTTTCCCTTTTTAAATGGTGAATTTATAATAATCTGTTTTGAAAAGTAAAGGAACTGACAAATAGGAATGTGTCAAAATATGGAAGCATAATCAAACACTCCTGTTTGGTCACCTTGGTAATTTGCAGGTCTAGTAACAAAAATCTGAATTTATTTTTCTTATTCATGAGATGTGTCAGAATTAAGAACTCTTCATCCAACAGTGTGTATTTTGTTGCACTTAGTTTTGATTGGTTTAAAAGATACACTGAGACATAAAATGGGGATGATCCTAAAATTAATTAAAATCACTACTTCCACCCCAACAAAAAAAAATCTATATGTGATTAAACCTTTAGAGTAACTTAAAAAAAAAAAAATCGTTGATTTATAGTAACGCATATAATTAAATGTCAAGCGAATTCCATACTTCGGATCCAAGTCCAGATTATCTTATTTATTTTAATTTGATTCATGTCAACACAAAATGATAACATGACACATTTTGTCTGGTGGCCTTCCAGGATACCCACCGGCTCAGATGGGCCCCGCTGTTTCCCAGCAACCCTACACATCGACCTATGCCATCATCCAGCCCTCTGTAGTGGTGGTGGGAGGCTGCCCGGCTTGCAGGTGAGGACCCGCAAGTAACAAAGTGTCTGAAACTCATAGCCAGCTATTCTCCATGCTGAACTATACAGAGCGTCATGCGCTCACTGAGTTTGGTGTGGTGGTTCTGTGTTTATTTTTTATTGCTGTTTCACCTATTGGGAAGCTATCACTGTTGATAAGATGAGTGAGTATGACTTTCAGTTTTGGGCGTTTCACTGTGGTGAGTCAATGTCCTGTCAGTCAGCTGATTTCGCCCCACGGACACGTGACAGGGCCAAAGGTAGCCACAGGGTTCAAGTCACACAGTCGGGGAAACTATAATGGAACGATGACTAAGTGGTGGTAATTTTTTTTTTGGAACAAACCAAACAGTTTGACGTTGACATTACTTACTGACACATGATGGATGCTTCCTTTGATTGGTTCACAACGTAATCAGTTTGTTCCAGGAAACATGCAGCATTTGCTCTCTAGCCTTCCAATCTGGCTGCATCTGAAACTCGGCATCCTAATGTAACTAAAACTAGAGTGGAGCTTCGTTTTCCTATTAAATGATCACAAAAATAATGAGTAGCATCAGTCACAGTTCTTCTTTCTGACATTAATGTCACAAATACCTTGTGCAAACGCATGAAAAAATTGCACTGGAGGAAACGGAGTGATGCAATGGTAGACCAAACATACACTACTTTCCTAACATAGCAATAGTTTAATTCTAAACAACTCAAAGCATAGTTTTTACTTGGTAGGATTATAAATTGTACCTACTATAAATCTGACTTTTCAGATTTATAGTAGGTACAACTTCCTGAAAAGCTTCCTCTCATGCTAGTTGGTGTTTTTGCCATCTTGACAGCCGGTGGCCACATAGCCAGGAGCTGGTAAGAGTCGATGGGGAAACTGTCTGCAGCTGAAGAAAGACCCTTAACATGCATCCAGAGCTACAATAGGACAGTTTTTAGATCAAAACATAGTTAGAATAGGCCATTCGAAGCTAACCCAGCTGTGGCAGGACTTCTTAAAATTGATGTTCAGAGAAGCTCTCTAACCAACCTGAGTGCGCTTGAGTTATTTAGCTTGAGTTGTATGTCAAAGTAGAATTAGTGGAACGTCAAAACAAATCCTTAAATTCACAGTGAACTTAAGGCAAAGTGTTGTTCTCGTTAAAACAGCCTTATGTTTATAAGTTGGACATTTTTAAACTCAGTCTTTCACTTCCTGTCTTCTAATTCCCTCCAAAGGCCTCAGGCCACTGTGGTTGTATTTCAGTCACAAGATGCAGTTAGCTGTTTTTTTTTTTTTTAATTTTTATGTCACTCTGGGTCAAAGCTGATTAGGAACACATATGTAATAAACAAGATGTTTTTAAGGTCTGCAACTTGGATACTCAACTCTGCCGCTAAATTCATGTAACTTTTCTTGATGCATTTGGCATTTATTGTCAAATTCTAAGACTTTTTAGTTTTAATAAAAGTAACAAAAGCCAAACTTAAATCCTGCTGGGCATTTATCACTGTATATGAATTGAACTTACAAAGGAGAATGGTGTGAAATTATTTTCCCCTGCTTTTTATTTTTATAAATTAGGAATAGAAAAATATTTTTTTAAATCAAAATGGGTCTCTCTTGTAAATTAAGATGTCGAGTCTCTATAAAGCAGCCTGTGCAAATAAAGGTAAAATAAAAATAACCTTTTCTGTCAGTTTGTTCTTCCATATTGTAAAATCTAAATCTAAACTGATAAAATTTATTGTATACTCGGTAGGACACTCCTTACTGGATCTTTAACAGATTTTCATTTAGATAAACGAAACAATTAGATGTTATAATTTTAACAGTGGTCTAAATTTCTTTAGTAGTTATTTCAAAAGTTGAGAATTCTTCCAGGTCAGTTTAGTTTTTGCGTCTTGAAGCAAATTTTCTTGAGCAAAACCAAAGGGGACAACTTTGACTCGCTGAGTTGTAAAGTTTGCTGCCTCCTGTTCCACATGATTATATAGATTGCTAAAACTGTTTCCTTTCAAAACACCAGAAGCCATAAACCCATCTCTTCCACAGGGTTGGAGTCCTTGAGGACGACTTCACCTGCCTGGGGATCCTGTGTGCCATCTTCTTCTTCCCTCTGGGCATCCTCTTCTGCTTTGCTCTGCGTCAGAGGAGGTGTCCCAACTGTGGCGCCACCTTTGGCTAGAGGGACCAAACCGCAGCTCTTTCACGCACTTCTCTCATTCACACGCATAGTTTATATATATATATATAAAAAGGATAGATTACAAAACGAATTACAGTCAATGAAATCTTTTTTCATCTGCAGGTTTAGGATGTATTATCACGAGTTTCCAGCTGTTGTCAGTGCCTTTGCTACATACAGAGTAATCAGATGCCATCAGTTTTTTTTTTTCTTGTAGATGTTTAAGGGATCTGAACAGATTCTTTATTTTTATAGGTGGAGCCAATTAAACTTTTTGTTTTTGTCTTAATATTTTTCTTTACTTGCTTGCCGCCGCCATATTTTAGTTAACTTTGTACTTTTTTTTTTTTTGTTTCAAATATATGTATGGCTCAGTATGTTCCACGTAGGCATTGAGATGATGCTGTGATTTAAAGACAAAAAAAATGATTACCTTATGGACATTACCTTCTCCGGCTCAAACAGTGGACTTATGCCTGACGAAGCATTTTGCCTGTTTTTTTTTTTTTTTTTGTTGATCATTTCTTGGGGCCATATTTTGCACTGACAGTTTGTCCAATGATGATTCTGCTGGGTTGAGTTTCTCCAGGGCCAATGCAGACCTCAGGTACACACACAATCTGACATGCCCTCGACTTTTACGACCTTATGGTTTGACTTTGGATTTGCTTTGAGAGGACTGTTTTTGTTAAAGCGCAAGTTCCTCTCTTAATCTCGAGGATTGAGTAAAGGCTGAATTATCTTATATCCTCAGATTTTCACCTCCATATTTCTGTGACAAATCAACTTTCCTCCCAGCCAGACAATCAGCTGCGAATGTCCCTGTCCATGTCTTCCTCCGCTGCAGGATCCTTAAAATGTGTTCATGTCGGAATAAGAAATAAAATTAAAATTACTGGTATAGAGAAAAAACGAAATGGCGTTAGAAAACACACTAAGCACGCTCTTATGATTGAGGTTCTTACTTTTTATATGAGTTACTGTAATTAAAAAGTAATGCTATTTGTGTCTTGGACTTTTTTTTTTTTCTTGCAATGTTATTCAAACCCCTTTAACGTTACATTTAAACCACAAACTTCTGTTTTACTTGCATACAGAAATATTGTAGTCCCTATAAAACCCAGTCTTTCAGAAGTCACATAATTAGTTATCTGCACCATTTTTGTTACTTAAAACACAGATGTACCATGACTAAATATAAAACCGCTTGGGTATGAGTACTTCAGAAAACATCTGGAAATAAAAACACCAAACTGAAGAAATAAATCTTTATTTGTTACATAGCAAATTATAAGAAGGATGTGATGAGTGATGGAAAAGCATACATGTAGTTTTACCATCTGATTGTATCAGAAATGCACAGCTGGGATAAAGTACAGGTAAGATATACTTTACAGTATGTATGTAGTATTAAGGCACAAGTGTCCACGTTACAAAAATAATGGTCCAACAGGCATTGAATAACAGAGAATTAGTTAAATGTACAAGAGGACCAAAGCAAATCCTGTGCCTTTTAGGACATTTTTACATGATCTTTCTCCTCAAAACATGTCTAGTGATTTTCAACAGTTTATAGATTAAAGTCTGAAATGTAGTAGTCCTCCACAGTATTGTTCTCTAACCACAGAATGGTTCCTAACAGTCAGACAAGCAACATCAACGGCATAAATAAGTCGCAAGATTCTCTTTGAGCAGTTTTTAAGCCATCCATGTCTCAAGTGCAAGTTAAGATGTGTTCATTTAAATCTCACAGACACACACAGACCGACTAAAATGTAGACATAGAAAATGTATATATCATAAATAGACAAACATTGGTTCAGGTACTAAAATACTTAGTTTACCGTATCAGTTTGTAGCAGATTCAAATGGCCTTTTTCCCCCTCCGCCCTGATCCAGGAGAAACTGCTGGATCAGAAGGGCAGAGGTCAAACGATGAGCTCGGAGATGGATGGAAATGTTGGAGATCAGATGACGGGTGCAGAGCGATCGTTAGTCACAGTTGGTCGTAGCCTGACTGTTGCAAATGGATTTCCTCCGCTGTGAAGAGCAGACAAGATGTGCAGTTAACACAAGTTTGAGTGCAACAAAAGCAAATGTTACTATGCAACCTACGCGAGGAAAGCAGGCGGAGGTCTCGAGGTGCCATTGGACTGTGCAGCCTGTGGACAAAACACACGTCATTGTCAGCATCACGGGCAAGCTTGATGTAAAGGTTCACAATGAAGCACAAAACCACAATACATTATAAAAACGCACATGACGACAACCCCTTGGTGCTGATGTCACAGTTACACTGATCCAAACGTGGGCAAGTTTACATTCCGAAAACAGTTTTATGCACAAGAATGGACGAACGGATGAATGGGTTTGACATCAGCGTGCAAACACTGTCACGTCACACGGACTCATGTGGAACCTGGAGTTTCAAGAAATTCAAGTCTGCTACACAATGAACTATGCAAATGTTTCCTGTAGCAAGCTAGGTTTTATGATCCACTGAAAAAGCTTCTCTCTCTCAAACCTTCCCACCTTTTGTCATATTACAACCACAATCAATTTAATGGAATTTTGTGCAGACCAACACATAGTGGATAATTATGAAGAGGGATGTGAAAGATTTATGTTTTTTGAAAATTCTTAAATAGAAAGAGAAGTCATAACGTGCGTATGCATTAAGCCCCACTTAGCCCAATAACCCTAAATAAAATCAAGAGAATAGCATCCAACCGCCTATAGTCTAAAGACAGGAGGTGTCAGAGGTTAATCGTCTGGATCACACAAAAAGCAGTAAGTGGAGGAAAGCCAACACTGCCAACCATCCCAATGTGTATTTTTGCTTTTCATACATTTATTTTGTGACATTTTTTAAAGACCGGTCATGCTTTTCCTTCCACTTGGCAACTATGTGCTACTTTGTGTTGGACTTTGACATCAACTTCAAACAACAGTTTTGTTTACTTTGAGAGAGAAGGGGGAAAGTAGGAAAACCTTTCATTACCGCTAAACCTCTGAGGTTACATAACTTTGGCTTTAGTTGTGTGAGTTAATAATCTTTAAACACACTCTATAAGAATAAAAACAACGGACAACTGGGTCTGACGTTGGCTTGCAAATACATGTTTTGTTGCGTCACAAGTCAACTCGTGGAACCTGGAGCGTCTGGAAATTCAACTTTGGTCCACAATGACAAACGTAAATGTTTGCTGTCATAAGTTAGCCTTCATGCAAGTTTGCATCAAAAGGGACAACAAATTTGTTATTGCTTCTTGATGCTACATCTTAACGCCTTCCAAAATATGTGCTTCTACTGAATTAAACGGACAAACTTGAATGCCTTGGCTTGTACTCATATGATAAGCTAATACTTGTCCAAGCAGTCTTTTGGGATACTAATATTGTGCAGCTCCAAGCAAAAGTATTTGGTGGATTTTAACTAATAGTAATGGTTTCAGTCAACAGCCTAAAAGGCTGCCTAAAAGGCTGTTGACGACTGAAGTGCCAAGAATGTCCACAAGAGGGCAGAAGTGGATAGAAATTCCAAGGGCTCTGATCATTTTCTCCACTATACTGTTTTCTCCAATACACAGCTTACATATGCAAAAAAGAAGTTTGCCTCTCGTCTTCTCTCTTGATTACTTGAGTAGCTCTTTCTTCTTCCATATCTATTGATTCCTGTGACCTGGTATATTTTTTAAAAAACAAAACTCTCCCCAAGCCCCACCCCAAAAAAACAGTGAGCTTGCATTTTTCCAGGGTGACATCACCTCCCCCACTTCCCCATTCCCACCCCTACTGTCACGTCTCTCTCTTCACACCTGATCTGGACCAATCTGCATCAGACTGATACAGATTGGGATCAGTTTTTGTCTCAAAGCAGATGAAAGAATGTGTCAAAAAATAAATAAGAAAATTCAGGGTTTATCAGCTAGCAAGAAAAACAAATACTTTACACTTATAGGTGACAAAAATGTACACATTGGTAATTGTTAGAAAACAACAATACCTTATAAAAGTGAGGAAAATTCAAGATCGCTGCAGCTACAAGTTTTCTACCAACACAACAGCCACCCACTTGGACACGTCGCTGAACATAAACCAGCATTTTATAATCTAATCTACAGTTGGAGATCTTTTCCCACACAAGTCTGTTCCGTAATCAGGCTCTCTGTGTGCTGCGGCAGAGGTATGAGACTGAAAAAGGATTGAAGTATGAAGATGAATTAACAAGCGAGTCAGATGTTGAAATGGCTGTGAGAAAAACTGAAGGAGGAATGAGTGGCAGAGATGGAAGAAAGGTATCGGGTTCATCCGGGTGAAATTCCAAAATAACTTCCAGCCAGTGATGGAAATTTGTGAGCCACAAACACATTGTAAGTCTGTTGACAACACTTGATCGGATAATCAAATCAAATGAGAAAAAAGTTCTTACATACTATGGAATGATGTACACTGAATGTAAATCTAAAAGTGTCGGAAAATATGCGAAACACTTAACCAGCAGCATGCTGCTGCGCAGGCAGTAAGTTTACGTTTACATGGTTTGTAAGTGATCATAAAGATTCATTTACACCCATCCAGCTGAGAAAAACTAAAAAGCTTTGGCCGACAGAAAACCACAGCTTTGCCTGCGACTTTGCATACGATGCAAATGAAAGGTCATTTGGAAAGAAGTGAATGTGCTGGAACTAGAAACGGCTGTCAAAGAGCCATTGATCTGATATTTTTATTTTAAAAGGAAAATGGATCTGGATTAGTCACTAGGATGTTTCAAATGGTATCTTGAAAATCAATTTCTGTGAAAAATACTCGGAAACCTATGTTAAAACAATAGGAATTAACAGGAAATAGACTGAAACTGGTCCAGTGTTTTCTGTTCTTGGTAACCAAAACAAAAAAGGCCATAATGCATTTTTCTTTTGCTCGCTCACAATGGATAAATAAACTATCCAAAGGATAAACTGCCTTAATTATCCTTTCTTGTCCATCTCATTTGATGTTTCAGAGGTAACCCAATTATTACATGAAGTCCATCTGTGTATAATTTAATCTAACAATAGACCCAGCTGTTTTGTGATGGTTGTCCAGAGAACAAGGAACCAAATCAGACACATCAGTACTGCTGATTCCATAATATGGGAACCGAAATTATGGCAAGCAGAGCAGCATGAAGAAAAGCGGTCACTGTAAATCTAGAGGTGCTGCAGAGATCCACAGCTCAGATCCGAGAATCAGTCGAGAGTACCACTCAGTCATGCACTCTTAAAATCTAGCCCTTACGGAAGAATGGCAAGAAGAAAGCTATTGCTGAAATAAAGTCCAGTTTGCAGTGTGGAGGGGAAAGAAGCTCATGACACCAAACCTTTTGGGCCTACATGAGACGGTAAACCAACAACCAGAGTATGTCATCATCACACCAAAGCACTAATGTTGAAAGGGCGGTTTTCTTTTATCATGACATATAAAAAAAATACAGATTTTTACCTTTTGTCCCACTTCACAAAAAAGCTATTTTGTGGTGGTCTATTACCACCACAAAATAGTGGTGGTAATAGACCACCCAAAAAAACAAAAACATTTTAATTTGTGGTTGTAAAGTGACAAAATGAACTATTCCAGGTGCATTATTATTTGCAAGGCACTCTCCCCTTTCCTTTTTTGCCTCCTTTTTTCTTTTTACCAGAACTGGCTAATCTACATGCAGACTGATGATTACAGTAACTATAGGTTATGAATGACTGACATCAGACCCTCTCGGTTCTCCCTTGTAATTTTCCTCGAAAAACCGGATTCATGCAGGTCTAATATGAATAATTGCAGTAATGTAACTTGAGGAAGGTGGGGATTTTTTGTTTTTCAATTGCTCACTGTAAAGTGAAGGCGACAACTTCCTCAGGTATGACAAAGTTCATTTAACACCTGCAGTAGAAGCAGTTATCACACAAATAAAGTGAGAATAAAAACATCTCAGAAATAAAACAATAAATATGTACCCTGTGCAAGTTGAAAATATTTGAACAGTATACGACTTACTGAATCCCAGTACTGGATTGTGTGTCGCCATGCTACACTGAGTATATCTGTGTGTGTTCATGTTTCCTGGACAGACACATAAAGCTCATCTGACACCACCTACACACACATACAAGTACCTTCATCACCAGTCAAGATAAGGCTGTGCAGCTGAGGGTACTGTAGCCACGATGCTGCAGATATCAGGTGAGACATAAACTTCACAAAGCCAACTGGGCCAAAACAGGAGAACGCTTTGGCAGAACACAGCAGATTAGATTGTTCTGTACACGGTATCATTCTCAAAACAACAGCTTTTTTTTTTAAACTCTTGGCTTAACTGGACGAGACTCGACATTTCAAAGGATTCCTCTAAGAGCTGTGAAAATGTCAGAGAAATGGTCGCCGACCAAGTCTCCCGCCTGCTGACTCACCGCGTTCTGATCAGAGGAGGTAGAGGATGCTGCAGAGGGCGTGGGGGAGTGCTGGTGGTTATTTGTAGCGACGCTAACGGTGGACAAGGGTTTGCTCCTGATGTTGTAGTAGTCCGTCGGGGGAAGCACCATGGTGGCCTCGTCTGTCTCCGTGTCTTGATGGTGGAGGTTGACCACGCTCCTGCTGCGGTGAGGGGCAGTAGTGTCACTATGGAGAAACGGGTGAAGAAATGTGACAAGAAGAGAAGATAATTTTATTACCAAGTGGCTTCAATATGTGTTTGGTTTCTATTAAGGGGATAAAATCAAATTAGTAACTGGTCAGAAGTGTCAATACAATCATAAAATACATGGGTCTTGTATACATGACTTTTAGTCAGTTGCAGAGAAACTGCACACTTAAAGCTTTATTTAAATTAGCTGGTTTCCTGGCATGAAACCAGCTAAGTGTAATCCACACATTTTTCAATAAGAATGGCCTTCTCTAGCAAGGAGGAAGGTCATCCATTCCAAAAGCAGCATTTTTGTATTTTGGGATCATGACTCTGTGAAATAATAATTTCTCACGAGACAAAGCATCTGATCCAAATCTTCTATATGAGATATAAGGACATTAATTAAAATGACTAAGATGAACCCAGGAACCACCACTGATCTAATTTATCATAAAGTGGAAGAAGCTCGATCAGGCGTAGTAGTCCACCGGGAAGCAAAGTTATCAACATGGATTATGTACATTACAATCAAGAGGCTTTGCTTCAAAATCAATCAAACCATTAAAATCTCAAAGTATCATATTCATGATGACAATGAGTTAGTATATAAAAGTTCTGAATGTAAGCGATGCCTGGCCAACGAACAACACATGTGAATAAGTTGGCCAGTCAAGGATTAACTGTGGAACTTCCTTTCTCACTTCCTTTTATCCATTTTCCCAGAATGTGACGTTAAACAAATAGGAATCAAAAGTTGAGCAACAGGTGAGAACCCACAGGATTAGAAAGGTTATAACTTCAATAGGAGTAACTAGAGGAAACGCAGCCAACAATACAGCCAGCTGCAACATGAAACCTACTGGTATGTGTGTGTGTGCTGACTGGAATGCAGAGTCCCCTTACCTGTTGTTATTCACGAGCTGCTCATTGACAGCGCGGCAGTAAGATGAAGGGAACCAGCCCCTCCTGAAACACAGAAACAAGGAAGGCGACTCAGAAATATATAATGTCTGTCTTCTCTACTGTCTCAGTTACACCTAAATGTCACTTAGAGCCATTGTTGAGGAACTTCTTCTATTGTCATTTTAAACAAAAGATTCAAAAAAGTACTTGCATAAATTATTGCAATCTTTCAACAAATTAACCTTCGAAACCAAGACCATTTGTAATGATCTAGATGTATTTTCCATAGGTTTAATAAGTCAATTCCTAAGGTTGGTTGCATGATTTTTTTTTTTCAAATGGAGGACACAGAAACCATGTGTTCCTTCCCACACGATAACTAAAATAAACTCAAATAATGATGTAAGAAAAAAAGATGGTCAAAATAGTCAGCGTTAAGCTTGGAAGGCTGGTGTAAATAAAATGGCCACATGAGCTTTCTGTTTATAGAAAGTGCAGCCACAGCTTTATTATCCAATCAGCTTGAAACAGGCAGCCAGGGAAACACTATGGATAGTTACAGGACGCAGCATTTTGAAATTTAACCTTCTTTTTTAAAGTACATAACATGACCCTTGATTTAGATCAGAAATCTCATTTGTCCGGTTAAAAAAACAACAAAAAAAACTTACTGATGACTCTAAAAACATTAGTGTAGCTTTAACAAAACTCTGAATTAATCCAAGTATTTGAATGTTATAAGCAATGAAATCCAAAGCTCGTCTGTTTGTGATTGTGCTACCATGGTGCAAGGTTGTGTTTAATCAGCATGTGAATTAGTCTCTCCCTCACGGTGGATGAAGGTTAATATTTAAGTGTAAGGTTTAGAGAACAGGCATCTTTGTGTGTCAAAGACATTTTATGTTGTTGAGTCATATTCATGAATAAATGCTAATGTTTACTCATGGTCTGGTGTCCACAAAAAGAAAAAAATTAGATAAAACATTCACTTCCATGATATGTGTTGCTACTAGCAACTAAACAAATTCAGAAAAACAGCTTACTGTTTCAAATGGAGACAAATAAGCACAATACTATAGTACCACTGACATGATTAGAAAGTGTTTTTCATCCTATTTTAGAGGCAGAAAACCCATATATAATAGAAACACGAAACATAAACAACATTCAATCAACAAAGAGATAACGATGAAACAGTTTCAGACACAAAAAGAGGCTGAGGAGTCACACCGCTCTCAAACAGAAGGGGACCACCGTAAATGGAAGACAAAGTGTCAAACTGCAGAGCGTGATTGCTCTGAAAAATTTCTCTTATCTTGGGGGGAGGGGAAAAGGGGACATGAGTGTGTTTGCAAAACAGAAAAATGATGGCGTGAGCACTCTTGCTTTCTAAAACGATTCTCTATGTAGGAAAAGTGAGTGTGTTTCATGGAAGTAAATGAAAGAAAACATTTTGCCCCAGAATTATAAAACAGTTGGAACATTAGCTTCAATTGAGGAAAAACATAACACTGTTGGGTGAGCTCACAACACATTAATTATTATTATTATTTTGAGATTTCCTCCATCTATTTTGTGGTCAGGCATCAATGAGCTAAATGTGACTGTGTGTATCTGTTGGAAGGTTTCTAATTAATCTAACATTCCTCAATCCATTAGCAGCTCTAGCATGCCCAGCTGATCTGGAGATTTTAGCCATCTCCAGATCAGCTGGTGGAAAACATTTGTCAGAAATGGTTTATTCTGAAAAGAAAGAAGCAGCCAACCACCTCCTGTGAGGCATGACACCCATCTTGAGAGACATGTTGCTCTGATAAACATGATGAGAGACAACATTCAGGCCTTTGTGCGTTTTGGTTGAGCCTCTCCAGCAGCAACCAGAACAAAGTTTTCTTTGAGGCAGCAGCCTCACATTTGACAACAACTCTGGAAGGATTGTCTTTTCTCAGGTAATTTCCCATGATAGTTACTGAGATCAAGCCTAATGCATGATTAAAATTCTAATACGCTTTTCAGAACAAATCTTTGTTTAAGAGTCAGAGATCTGGAGGGAGAACAGGCTTTTTTGTTGATTTTCTGTGTGGGCAAACAGGTTGTGTTCTGAACTTATTCCTCAGCCTCACACACCTTCTGCTGTACATCCCACCCTCAGGCCAAGCTTTACCTTATCCCCTCATCTGTTAAGTTTACAGATGAACCAGCAAAGACAAGCCCACGAAATCATGTAAGGAAATAAACATGGTCATAATAACAACAAGACGAGAGGCCAACTGAGGGCAGTGCACTACTCAAACTCCAGTTCAAACTGATCTTGAGCGATCCGATCATGTTCAGGCAACACTGAAGATGGGCGGGAACACATGCAACAATCATTCATGATTATTTTATAAACTTCCTTTCATCATGATGAATATAACCATGAGTTCAACTGAAAGATTTTCTTTATGTACCTTCAAATTTTGAAAGTTGAACAACAGTAATGTGTTCACGCTCATCTGCACGCAAAAACAAACAAACCCAGATCTGACTACTCAGGATGGATTCTGATACTCTGTGTGGCTTTGCTTGGTTTACTTTTCCGTGAATCAGTTAGGATACAGATTAGAACCAGATATGAATATGGGTCACTTTAAAGGGTGGAGGAATATGGAGGAATTTTCCTGCCATAATCCAAGAGGACATATTTTCAGTCTGAAAGCAGAATTTCATGTCTTTTGTTCTTAAAACTTTTAATACTTTTGCTTACATTTTTATTTTGAAAAAGGGACTTCATATCTTTCTTCTCAAAACTTGTAATGATTGCACTCAAAACCTCTCCTCACACTCACACTCAGTCTCTGCTCGGAGCAAATCTTTGCTTGCTTGGTTATTAAAAGTTTTGAGAACAAAAGACATGGAATCCTGCTTTCATACTGAAAATGTTTGCTCTTATTGCAGGAAAATTCCTCCATACTCCTCCATATTCCTCCACCCTTTAGAGGAACAAGAGGAGTGGCTCATCATGACACAGTGAGTGAGAGGTGCCTCATCATGGCTCATGATGACACATTCTCAAGTGGTCATGAGCGCAAGACTAAATCAGAAGCTTTGCTTGCTAATCTCTTCTTTTGATGGTGTGATCTTTTCTTCAATGCCCATTTACAGCACATCTAGCAGAGAGTAGTGATTGCCATAACCTTATAGTTATTAATATTAACAGGCAGCTTTTAAATGTAACCTGAGAAGCTGGTGTTGGGAGCTAATAAAATCCCTGGAAACCATTTAGGATGTTCCTGCGTGAGTCACACCCTTCCAATCATACCTTTCAGTTTTGGATACCACTTTAGATTACACCAAAACAATAAGGTAGCAAGGTTATTGTCAGCCAAACAGACAACAGCATGCAGTTAACACTCACTTTCCATTCTTTTCCATTTCGCCGTACATCCAACCGTCCCTCTCGTCAGGGATGAGCAGGATAATGATGTCTCCCTCATCAAAGCTGAGCAGCGTGCTGTTGTTGCCAGCAGCATGGGGGAAGATGGTGCGCACCCGCGGCCTCCTCGCCATGCTGTTGAGGCCTGTGGCGACGGACACAGACCTGGCAAGATTGTTCTCGTCGCCGTTTTCATGGTCTGGGGAGAAAAGGAAGGGAATAGTGAGAAACGGAGAAAACACAGGAATATGACAAGAAAAGAAGCAGCTTATCTTAGCTCTTAGAGGTGCGTATGTTCTGCAGGTGTTGATAATTAGCACTCAACAAAGTTGAAATTGTTTTTAATAATTTTTCAGGTATCTAATATTATGTAAAAAGACTTGTTAAACTCAGATTTAATAAACTACTTAAAAATTAAAGTCTATCCTTTAAAGCCAGTGAATCAAGTTTAATAGTAATTAGTTCAACAAAAAAATCAGAGTTAACAAGGTATATGTACTATTTGTAAAAGTAGAAGGCTTGTAAAACTGAAAACAAGTGGGGAAAAAAAAACACAATCCAAAAACAAGTAAAACTAAAATAGTTGCTTTAGGGAAATTACAGCATCTTTATTGAAAAGTAATAAAAAATACACAAATATTTTAACATTAAACGCTATATTACCTATGCTGTTTTTGGTCGGAGTATGAGCAGTCACACTGTTTGAGTTGCTGTCTTGGTGGTTGAACATATTAGCCAGAGGGCTGGTTTGAGCCTTCAGAGGAGGAGCCGGGGGAACAGGCGCGCTCTGCCACAGGAGAATCAACCACATCATCAACATGACATTTGAAGCCAGGAAACAACTTTTACTTTCAAAGTACAACAAATTAAAATGACCCCAACACTGAACAAGAAAGTCACAGCTATAACAGAATAGTTTGCAAATAAAACACTAGACAAAAAACTAAGTTTAATTTCAGACAGAACTAATACACAATTCAGCTACATTGAGAAATTAACAAAACACATTGTTATAAAATGATGTTTGGAATGATAATTTTGCATTCTGGCAATGGCATTTGAACATTATATCCAATGTTTACACTGCTCACCAAGATACAAGGTTATTGATTCTAATTCTATTGATCTATGACTCCCACAAAAGTCAAGGGAAAAAATGTAAAGTGTAATGAATAAAAGTATTCTGCAAATGCAAAATGAAGAAATTTAATCAAATGTGTAGTGTTGCACTGTTATGAATACATCTGATAAATAAAGTTGATAATAAGCATTAAATAAGTTATTCTCAAACTTCAATACATAATTTAATATTTATTAATCATTAACTGACAAATGAAATGGCTAAATTCCTTCAATTATCTATTAGCTCAGTATTTACCCCAGTATTCTTCTACATAGGAATATAATTTTATTTATTTTTGTATGTGTTGTCGAATAAAGTCAGTACTCAGGGCTAACACTGCTGTAGACAAAGTTATTGGGCTGCAGGTGGGTTTACGTAAAGGCATGAAGACCTATTTTCAGGGCACTGTAGCAATAGGATTACAAATTAAGTAAATATTGAAATGATATGCTTGTTTCCAGGATATAACAAATAATTTTATGCATCAATAACATTGCGGCAATAAACTGCATGTTTCTGACCAACATGACAAAGAAGGTGTTGACTAAAATGGCTGCATATTCTCATTGTTATCTGATGCTAGAGCACAATTATTCAGTTTCATAAAAAATGTGTTTTTACGCGACACATAATGTAATATGTACACCCACACATGGTGAAAACACCTCACTGAGAGGTGTAATTATATTTTTCCATTCTGCACTGATGAGATATTGTTTTACTATCCTACACATTCGTCCTGTCATACCACGCTGTGTCTTGATGGGGTGGGTGAAGGCATCGGTGCAATGGCGACTGGCTTGCGCAGTTCATCAATCATAGATAAGACGCTGTCCGGCATATTGGTGGCATCGTTGCACTGGTCCTGCCAGCTGCTCAGCTTTGTTGACAGCAAGTCTCTGGTCTGTCCAGCAGCCACGCAAAAGAGAAAACATAATTTAAAATTTCACAACTTTACAAGCGTTTGTCAAATTTGTGACTTTATTGCAAAACTACAGACTCTGAATTGTGCATTTTACCTTGTCATGATAGGAAGCAAACTGATAGGTTAGCAAGCAGTGTTTGTCAACAAGAAAACAGAAGCGTCTCTTTTCCTCCAGCAGAGCCTCCTTGCAGCCATCTGCGAGGAACAACTGCATCTCCGTCTGTCGAACTGTCAGGGCTTCCATGATCTGACAACAAGCAAACAAATATGAAAGAAGATTCAATATCATTCCAGTTGCTTTAAACATGCATGGGTCTGCATGCTCAAAAGAACAGATTTGACTGTAGTTCAGTGCCGTCAGTACATGTATTTTTGTGATTGGGCATTCAAAGAAGAAGTATTGTTGAAATATCTTAGTTTTGATAATGATATAATTCAATATTTTAGGAGAACAGAGAAAAGGTTTCTGCTAAATAAAAAATAAATAAATAAAAGACTGAATTTGTGGACTTGCACAAATGGGTCATTTTTGAACTTGTTTGTGCATGAAAGGGGTAGTGATACAAGAGGATTTCTATTGAAAAAAAAGAAAACTTACAATAAAGATGTATGGTGATCAAAAAACAAAACAAGTGAAGAACACCTGGAATACTGACTGATAAAAACTCAGTTGGGGCTCTTTTGACCCAGGTTGTGCTTCAAAGAGTTAAGCACAGCTTCTATTAGGTACACTTTCTTATCTTGCCTTGCACATGGTCTACAGCCACCAAAACCTTTTCATTGTTGATGCACACACACACATAACAAGGATGTGTTACATGCAAGCAGCACGGCTCTTCTCTTAAAATCTTAATCTCTCTCATGCAGGGGAACAGGTATTGTTAGTTTATCGTTTCTTGTATTGTCAGACTCTGGTGAAAGTAGTATTTAGTGAAAAGATAGAGCAGCAGGATGAAGGGAGGACAGGACAAATCTCATGAACAGAGGGACAGTGTTATCTTCACTGACAGACAGGGACCAAAGAAGGTCAGTGGGGTCCTGAAAGGATTTGGTTTGTGCATGCATGCGGTAGCAAACCCAGCAAGCTCATTTTGTGATATTACCTACTGGAATATTTGGTTTTTAACAACATAGACACAATCAAGTTTCAGTAGAATACTTTGTTTTGCTGATATAGTGAACAGGTATTAGGGAATAGAACTGAAAGGAAGTTGTTTCCAAATTGAATTTGTAGCTCCAGAAATAACTTCAATCAGAATTTCTCACTTCTTCTCAAAAAGAATAAAATAATGCATACAATCTCTGACTGACTTGTTAAGATTGTTCCTGATTTCTTGGCTCTGTTACTTTGTAGAACCACATCTCATCAAACTGGCTGGAATTGACACACCTGTAACGGCTGCTGGCACTGAGGCACACACCCCTGCTCCTTTCAAGCTGTAGAACAGCAATCATCTGCTAATTCCTTTAATGCTGAGGGATGATGTTTACTGGAAGGGTGAGGCAGTTCACGACCTCTTTTATTTCTAGTGTGTCAAACCCAAACAGGAGTAATCAGCTGACGGAAACATGAACCTTACAGTCAATGTTCCTGACTCCTCGATCAGAAAGCAGGATGCATTTTTAGACAATGAATGCATTGCAATATGTAAATGAGAAAAAAATCCTGTATTAACAACCAATGTTTATTTTCATTAATGCGTTTTGGGAGGCTGTAGTATTTGTTTGAGGGAGTGTGACAATGATAGTAATGCAGCACAGGATTAAGTATGTATGTATGTATATTTTGGAGACAAAACACCCTTTTATTTTAAAAGCTGCACAAATTTGTGCTGAATGTAAAAAAGGCACATTAAATGTGTAGTTGTACATGATAAAAAGTGTAAAAGTACAAAGTGTATAAATAGTTTTACAATGAACATTATTATTGTAGAGTCTTAAATGATAACTCAAATGTGCAAAGTTGGATAAGGGTGCAAAAAGCTGATACTTTTTCAATTTACCTGCTTCCCCAAAATGTTGATGCAACCTTTCCCATGGTTACTGAACATTAAAATATTTTAGCCCACATTAAGGTAGAAGTGCTGTATTATAAACCTAAAAGTAAAGATGAAAAACTAGCCACATACTACTCATGTCCTCTAGTAAAAATGCATGAGTAATAGCCATTTTGTTTACAAAACTAAAACAAATATATACTAGGTGTACTACATTAGAGCTGGTAGATATCATCTTTGATCATATCTTCCTTTTCCACCAAATATCTGTGTGTTTAGTAACAGAGAGTCATGCATGGACCACTCTATTTAGATCTCCCAGCATCTCTGTCGCTAACCAACACAGAAAACAGGCCTCTGATTGTGGCAACAAGTCGGCAAACAAACAGAAGCAAATATTAGCAGTAAACACACAAATCTTTACAAATGAGACTATTATTAGAACAGCACAGACCTTGATTTTGCATTTGAAGCCACAGTTGTCTCAAGATCACTTTTATAATTGCACGTTGCACATAAGAGATGGACAGACAATGATGTTGTAATTGCCTAATACTTAGGTAATTAAAAAATACCAAAGTGTTTTTTATTATTTATTACTTATTCTCAACAATGAAGAAAGAAAATCCCATGAACTTCAATAAGAAATATGGGTGATCAGGTTGAACACTGTCATCATTTGTCATATATCAATTTTTCTAAAAAAATGTCTGAGGAGGAACATCATTTAGAATACTGCAATGGCCCAGTCAAAGTTAAGATCTCAATCTGATTGAAACTGGATGTCAAGAGAGCAGTGCAAAAAAAACAAATGACTGCAACCTCATTTGACTCACGATACTGTAAAAGACTTAACCAAATACCTCCACGAAGTGAAAGACTGATAAAAACACTAACTTATTGTTGCCAAGGGGATTCTAATAATAAAAATGTGAAATTAGATGTGTGTTTTTGTGCATTCAAGCTTAAGTTCCAATAATCTAAGAATTTGGTAAAGGTAACTGCATAGATTTGAAAGGTTCTGTACTGCTATGAACAGTAGAATAACTGTAAGTGGGTCCCTCATTTTCTGTTAAATGGTTGTGTAACATACTTAATGTGTATTACTTAAGTAAATATAGCAAATAATGCATAAGAAAAACAAACTCCCTAAAAAGAAAAACTCTCTTTGACGATTCTTTGACAGATTGCAATACCTGTCTCGATCAGTTTCAATTTTTACTACCACATAAACTTGAGCTATTTTGGAAAGGACTTCTTTCAGCTTTTTGATGTTTTTTTCTCCCTCTTTACTTTTCTAGTCCCCTGTGTCTTCTGTCTGATTGTTCACTTTGAAGACTTTTTAATGCCATGTGAATCATCCAGTAAAGTTTTACAGCTCTGACATCCTGTCTGCCCGTCTTCTCGCCCAACGGGGAGCATCTTGCTGAGTCACCAAAATCCAACAAATTGGCTTTATATCAAACAGGTGAAAACAGCAGCGAGGAAACAAACTCACTCATGTCCTGGTGGGGAGGTGAAAACAAAACAGAAAGATACTTAAGGGAGGAGATGAAAGAAAACAGGATGAGTGAAAAAGGATAGGTAAACAGAACAATGTACATAAATGTCAAAGTAGTAATTAAAAGGCGAGAGGCAGAGCCTTCCTCATATTTTCTGAATGAAGTTGGCTTGAAAAAAAAATTAGATGAAAGAAATGGGTAAAGGCTGCAACTCTTGAATTGCAATATATATTTAAAAATCTAAAAAAATTACTTAAACTATTTCTTAAATATTCACAACTCCTGCGACCTAAACAACAGTTAGCACGCTGTGGGTCTTATACTTCAAGGACATTGAACTAAACAGCTGAGCCCATCCCTGTGAGAGCATGAGGTAGGATGAACTGTGCTCATCGAATACACAAACCCCTTTAAGTACACAAAAAGTTACATTCACAAAAAAAAACCCCAAAAAAAACAGGCAAACAGGCTGCTTGACAAGATCAATGGAAAGCAGGTTATGTAGGATTTTGACGCTGCCCTGATGTCGGGGAACTGGCTTTGAAATGAAACTTCTCATTCGGCAGAGCCTCTGAGAGGGTGTGGCAGCACCGTGTTAAAACAACCTGCAATAATGATTTAACATGTCACAGAGAATGACTACAATGAGGTGAAACACCAACAGTAACAATGATACAGCCATAAAATCTTCTTTCCCCAAACTGGATCTTATAAATCGTCATTCTGGGGACAAAATACAAACTAATCTGTTTTGTGCTACATGCAAGTAGTAAATAAATATGTTTAAGTTAGCATGTCAATACTAGTATTATTGTTCCAATTATTCTATTCTGGATTATTTTAATCTTTTCTTAGGTGTGCACAAATACAAGCTCATTATCACCAGACAAGTAAACAAATTGGTTTGTTGCCTTTAGTCAAGCCCATGCAACTGTCTGAATACATAAAGCATATGGAAAGACAATTGGGCAGAAAAAAATAATTCAATAGTAAACAGTGATATTTTCATGCCTGACTGCACAGATCCAACACCATACACACTACTGTTAGTCCAGCTCTGACAGTGTGCAGCTCAGATTTCAAAGTTTGCTGAGGAGAGACTGCCTTTAAGTAATCTCTGTATGTTGACATAATATGAACATAACTCTGTGTGTGGGGGCTTTAAAGACACACCATGTGTCACATGACTGTGGGAGTTTTTGTGTCCATCTCACCTCGCTTTCCTTGCTTTCGTATTTGTTGGCGTTCTTGCCTTGGCTCTTTCTCCTCAGCTTTTTCAGGTCTGCCTGGGACTTCTCCAGAGAATCCTGCTTCATCTTGTGCTCCATCTGGTACCTTTTGAATGTGGCCTAAACCAGAGAAATTAGTCATATAAATGCTGGAACAGGAAACTAGTGATATGCGTCACACAAAAAAGAAACATTTTGCTTCTAAATAGATATGGGCCAATCTTAACCCTATAAAGTCAAAACTTTAGGAGCTCTAAAGTAGCATGTTGTTCCATTCATATACTTAATATTACTTTGAATAAAATGCAAGAGATGGTGACATTTTCTGGTCCCTTTCCCCACATGTTGCTTTGAGCTTTCAGTTTCCTTTACCTGAGTGAACTTGCTGCCAGCTGAACTTCTAGCAAGTTAAACATTTGAGTTAGATTGTGTAAGAAAGATTTCTCTTTGTGCCACTATCACTTCAAAGATATACATTAAGGTTTAAAGGGTAGGTCGTCAAAGGTGATCCAGACTCCTTCATATTCCCCAACTCAAACAAAAACGGCGTTAATGATTTGTGCTCTGTTTGTGCAGCAAAATGTTTTACTTGTGCCACCATAATTTAGAATATATCAAACGTATTAAAATTTGTTAATCTCCATGAGTGGCTAAAACCTTTAGATGATTTTTAATCTTTTAAAACCCTTAAAAATTACAGTTGTATAAAGAAAAACCTTTGCGGCACAAATCAGAACAAATCATGGATACTATTTTTGTTTAAGTCAGTTAAAGGTACGGAGACGGATTCTTCTCTAATGATCTACTTTTAAATTGTATTAGTATCTTTAAAATCACAGCAACACAAAGCTTTGCTCTATAAATCAGCTCAAACCTACATAGTAATAATGGGATAATGGCGAATCCCAAAAAGTTTTCTCCATGTTGAAACAGGAGCTGAATTCTGTTCTCAACGGTGCTACTAGCACCGTTTTTATTTGCAACAAGCTACTAGCATGCCTATTGGGAGAATAATTCACCTGCTGGAAGCTTGCTACTGAGTCGACTAACCCATATAGTTAATTAAATTAGCATCCTCCTTGTTAACCTCCCAATGTCAGACTATATTCTCCCAGGCCTACTTCCAGGTAAACAAGATTAAGTGTTTCAAAGCTTTACAGTTCGACTTTGTTATACACACTGCTTATAGTGACCAACTTCCAGTCCAAATTTGTTTCCGAGTTTATAAGTGTTCATTATTGTTGTTTTGTTTTATTTTTTTCTAAAACCTTGCTTTAATTTAGCCAAACACTGGCCAGTATTAAGGTAGACCTGAATATTAAAAACTCCAGATGTCAAAATCACAAAAATGTAGCTTCAAACCTTTCTTATGGTTCAAATAGTTTCATAGAAAATCCAGGATTTTCTCTATTTGTATAAAAGTTTGAATAGTGTCCCCTCCCCCACCTCATCTTGCAAGTAGGATCGGCAGATAAACGTCCAAGCCATGACGGTGGGTTGAGGAAAATGTTTGAAGCTAACAACAATAGCTAGCATGTCTGCTAATAAACAAACCACGACAGCCATAGGTAACATAAGATCCCCAATGTCACAGTAGAACTTAGTCAAGACTACCTTCCAAGTAGAAATATAAAATATTACAAAACAATGTATTCATTTTTGGCAGATTTCTGATTTTTACCAAACATTTGGTTGGTTTCAAAAAGTTTTTTTTCTATGGTTTTAAAAAGTCACAATTTTAACATAGTGTTTCCCCAAACTTTTTTTTTAAACAGACTATGAGAGTTAGCATGCCTGTCGTAAGAATAAACAGATCACTGCAGCTCTGCTGCCAAGCAAAATAACCTGACTAACCAGGTCACATCAGTTTATTGATTTCACTACTCTTCACTTTCAGTGAGGTTTCCAGCTTTTATTTTCAACAAAACATTGGCATTTTGATGCCATGTTAATGTTTGCTCCTTGTTCTTATTAACTGGCTTCAAGTACATTAGACAGACAGGACTTGTTTTGCTGCTGGATAAATGGAATCTCATTTGTCCTTTGTGTTGTGTGCCTCAGATAACCCACTTTGAATTAATTATCCTCCCTGCAGTCATAATTATAGCTAGGAATTGCTACATGTGATCAGATTATGGTGGCAACTAAAACCCTTGCATCATGTATTAATCCTCTTTAGCTGCTCATCCTGTCCTTGATCTCCATTATCAGAAATGTTAAATTCCCATTACATTATGCTTGTCTATCCTCCATTTTATCACTATGCAAAGAACAATAATATACTTCTACATAAAAGTGTGTAAGGTTGCAAGAAGGAATGAAGCTGCATCCACGTTATGACTTGCACATATACACAGAAACTACTTACTGTCATGTATTTGACATCCATGTCAGTCTTCCTCTCCAGCTCTGCTATTACCTCCCTGTGGAACCTCTTAAACTTCAGGTGAAGAGGAGGGGGGACAAAAAAAGAAAACTGATCATTAAGCTGACAGAAGCATGAAGGTCTGACTTTTCAACTTTGCTGTCAACAACAACAACAGAAAGTGCAGTCAATCTCAGAGAAAAATGGAAAGTGATCATTATGGAGTGGATTGGTGAGTGTCTGCGGGGGTGAGTGCCAAGTCCAAGGTTGTGCTTATGAATGAGTCACAAACAAAGCGTGGGAATGCCCATAGTCCTCCATCACATCCTCCCCTTCTGTACCTCCTTCTCTGCAGCTCTCATTTATCTGCAGGTGTCAATGCATTCATCGAGGCCTTGTTGAGATGCAGCGACAGCTCCCGGGGAAACATTATTATATGCATAACATGCAGCATCAAAGCACCAAGAAGGTTTTCTCCAAGTTAAATTGAGGCTTTAACTCACAAGCTGGAGATTATTAAGAAGAAAACCCACCCACAGGTTCTGCTGGTAACACAGTCTCAGAGGACTGCATCACATCTTTTCTGCCCTGAAGTTCATTTTTAATGAGATACACTCAAACTGGTGCAGTTTATTTCTTAAAGTAAAAACTGTCACGTGACAACATAAGAAAACAGGATGTTCACATCAAAATAGAAATTATTTTAGTCGAAATGTTTTGTTACTGTAACTCAATTTATTGAGTGAAGAAGATATATAAAGACAGTATTTAGACAGTATTATAATTTTAATAATTATTGCTATAATAAAAACATAGCAGATAATAAAAACACAATTCAGTCTCAAAAGAATAATAAATCATTTTTTCTTACAGCACTCATCCCCATTATTTTGAATCGCATAACATTTCTGTGCAATTCTTTTATTAGAAAGCACAGAAAGTATTCAAATGGACGAATAATAAATGCATAAACACAAAAACAAAAAATAGTTGTGAAGGGATGTTTTCAAATGAATATTTATGTTACTAGGTCCAAGCAAGCTGAATTACAATGACAAACGTACGGAAAAACACCAGTGGTGAATCAGCCATGAGACATTCGGATATGTCAGTAGGAAGCAGGGCATGTGCAGATGCAAGCTTAATGAATCTCAATGCAACAGCTACAGCTGATGTTTTCCAGAGCTTGTTTAGACTTGCCCTTATACTCAAAGAAAAAAAACAAAACAGCTCTCCTCGTTGTTAAATCACTTTACATTTCAGCTGCCCATGCAGCTACTGTACATGTAGGTGGGGAAGGAGGCGAGGTGTTTTCTATTTATGGGTGTAAAAGAAAGAACTACCGGTTGAATGCGTCAGAAACAGCATGTAGCTGTGGAAATATACCGAGTAACAGGTTTACAGAGCGAGTCTGTCTGACAAAATGCATTAGGGTTAGGTAACACAATCACAGAGCGATCAAACAGCAGCCATTTAAATTGATAATCTGTAGAAATATCTGTGGAACTTACATTTTCCTCCATCTCAAGATGAGCCTTCCTGTGCACCTCGGAGATTTCCACCAGCACTGCACCTGTCAGACGAAAATAAATACTCAGGTTAATGTCAGGAAACTCACCTTTCCTGCTTGCTTTTTTTTATTCAGTCCTTCCTGCTTTACAACCTAAAACTTCTTTAATCTCACTGTACAATTACAACAATTTACAGAATGTACCGTTATGCACCAAAGTGAAATGAGTAACTTGTTGTTGTAAAAAGATCTTATACCAATGAGCCCAAAGGTGTAAGCGCTCAGTATGTATGACATCAAAGGAAAAGGATATATGCGCCTCAAACAGAAAAACTCAAAACACCTGCTGGTACAGTAATCTAAAACAGCTTTAATTAAAAAAGCACCAGCAAATTGTCACCTTTTGTTCTTGCAAGTGATAATTCAAACCAACTAAATAAGGATTATGAGAAGAATAAATTTGAACACACCAAGTTCCTAATTTGAAAATGCAATTATTACACAATATTCAAGTATTAAATTATCATTGTGAGTTTTATGAATCAGTAGTGATTTTTATCCCCTTAGTAAATTAATTGAATAACATATTTTGAGTAAAAATAACTTCTTGAATAGAGAGCAAATAGCTTTTTGACTAAATAATATTTAGTCAAATAATATAATACTAAATAATATTTAGTCAAAAAGCTAAACAAACTGAATGAACAGTCTGACATTGGCCCAAACCTTGCAACTGTTTACAAAAAGTAATATCACTTAAATTTTATAATCTAAAAGAAAAATCATGTTTAAAATGTAAAACCATTATATGTTTGCTGACTTTACACTTTAACAGTTTTTTTGATGGTGCGTTTTGTGAGAAAACCTGGACAACTTTAAACAATGAACACCTTGAGTAGTGCAAGGCAGCCCTCCTGCTGACTTGCATTCGTTTTAACAATCCAGTCAGGCTGCTTTGGTCCTTGGTAATATGGCTAGCAGATTTAGAAAGTCTTTATCCAAGACTCATGACTTTAGCTGTTTTTGCACAGCAAGGGATTGCTGTCTGCATTACAAGAAGAATAGTGAATCAATAAAGCCAAAGTACATAATCCTTGTTGACCAGAAAACTGTAGTTTGTCCTACTTTTGGTGAAAATAAGCTAAATGTCAGATATATTCAGGGGATAATTTCTTTATGCCTCTAAGGAAATCGAATAAGATTTATAACTACCACAAGTCTATTTGGTTCACGCTTTTCCAAAGGGATTAAATACACTGCTGTTCTAAAGTATCCACACATCAAAGACTTTTTCTGTTTTCTTGTGATAACCACAAATTGCAAGGTAACTGAGGGATTTAACACAACAGATCAAAGAAAGTGTATAAATGTTTAAAAAATTTGTTAATTTTAGCACTATTTATATTAAAACTCCCCAAAACAGAGGCACAGATTATTGGAAAAGAGACCCCAATTTTCAATTAGGGTCTCTTTTCCAATTGGGGTCTCTTTGTGTACCACCAAATAAAATCTAGGGTGATCAATTCTATTTGAAACCAGCTATTTGAAAAGGTTGACCTGTGTAAAATTCAATTTTAGTATTTTTTTTTTTTTTTGCAGAGGCCTTTGTAGTTTGTTGGGGGAAAAAAATTGTCAAAAAATATAATACAATAGAAACAGCTTTTACTGGCCTACCAAAGCAAAATTCAAATGTAACAGCAGAAGCAGATATAATAAATGTTTAATGTGACTGATGAGAAAACAATGAAACACAGTGCAGAAGCTATAGTTTCTGACTTATAGTGAACAAAATGATCATTTCTCTATTTCTGGAAATCTAGAAACATGCATTTCATTTTCACAATCCATTCCAAATTTCTTTAAAAAAAATATAAACTAGATTATAGTATATTAAATCTAAATGATTATACCTGCACTTCAAAACCAAGATTGACTTCTAAGATTAACCTAGTTGATGCATCTTATCTCATGTTTACAACCTAGAGACAAAATAACTAAAGAAAATATCAAACATCAATGAGTTTGAAAAAAACAAACTACTTTTATATAATTTAATATGTTGTAGAGTCTGAAACTTCACACTTTTTTGGGAAAAAAAATTCAATTAAATTGCAGAATTTTCAAAAATGAACAGATAATTTTCCTCACTGTATAGTTCAGCTACAGTACATAGACGTAAACATGGTACAATACCTGGGAAGAAATTTTTAAAAAGCCTTTAAGAAAGAGACTGAAAGGTCTAAGAAGAAATAAATTATTTTAACTGTGAATAAAATAACAGAAAACCCAGAAACAAATGCACAATCCTTGACAGTTATTGTATTTGCTGCCAGGTGAATAGATCACCATGAGCTGTACATGCATCAGTATGTAAACAGTGCACTTCCTTTAGCTGTCAAACCACACCTACTCCTGCTCCACCTTCCCTGATGGTGGGACTGGCTGTCAAAGTTCAGTCTGGTAGAAAAAAAAAAGATTTTAAAAGAACAGGAGCTGACAGGAATGCTAAGGCTGTGTTAAGATGTTAGGGGAGTAAAGTGTAAGAAAGGGAGCAAAAAGAGTGTTAAAGCAGGCTGTATGCAATGAGAATGAAAATTGTTAGAGAATGAGGTCAGACAGAAAAGAACAGGAAAAGTCAATACCACATGACAGATTCTGATGGATTAAAAGCAAAACCAGCAATAAATCACTGCTAAAGTCTGAATACACCTGACATTAAAATTTTCCCAAAAATGTGAGCAGGTGCGGTTTTGAGTGAAATACCAGACAAACGGGTTTTTATGCACAGCACGAGAGTCTGTTGTCCAAGTGATGAGCCGTAAATCTAAGCAGTGATGTGTCATTAAATGTTTAAAATTACTCACAGCGTAGAAAAATGTCATGGTCAAAAATGTCACTGCCACTAACAGTCTCATTCCAGAGGGCCCCACTCATTTGTTTACTGTTGTCACGATCGCCGCCAAATGTTGCCAGGAAACAGGTGTCCTCAAATCAGCGAGGTTTTGAGGGCGAAAAGTGTATCATGATGACAAGGCGCCAAAAGCAACCCACCACCATTATCTAACAAAAACAAAGAGAGCGACAAACCCACAGGTTTCCTGAAGGATTGTTTGCCCAGGCTGTAAAAATGGGGCTTGACTTTGTGGAGCAGTTTGATAAAATCTCATGAATGAAGTGAACAAGTTGTTTGTTCAATAGAATAAAAAATCCAAAATGTGTCACAAAGTAATAATTCTTTATCTTGGAAAGGAAATCTTTCTGTAATAGATCATCCGTTTTTAAACCAACATTTTTAAATACTGATAAAAAGGATTACAAGATAAATGTAACTGGTACATTTTATCTTCAAATTAGTCTTTAATTTCTGTTTCCACGGGGAACACGTGAAGGAAGACACAAGAAAACAAGTAATTCAAGTAAGACAGATGTGTGGAGATAATTCTATTTCAGGAAACTGATGCAAGAAAACTCTGTTCACATCTACGTTATAGTAACTGGAAAGTTTAAACAAGACAAGGAGGACAGCAAGTAAGAATGTCCGTCCATCCATCCATCCATCCATCCATCCATCCATCCATCCATCCATCCATCCATCCATCCATCCATCCATCCATCCATCCATCAATCCATCAATCCATGCTTTGTATGTATGGGTGATGAAACATACAATCTGAATCTGTGAAGAAGTGGTCCTGTTTCACTTCCAGATGCAAAATCATAACAAAAAATAAAATAAAACAGAAACATTCATTCATAACTTTGGGAAATCTTAAGCAGGGCTTTCCATTTTCAGTCACTGAACTGTAACGTTTTCCTACTTTAGCCACGGACATTATGCTACTGCATGTAGGATTAGTCTAATGCTTTAGACACACCTTTACCAAGGGTACTAATATGTGCAAACAGCACTATAGATAAAAATCCAGATAACACTCTAAAAGGTAAAAACAACAATAACAAGTATCCTTGGTTATAAATAAACTCCCTTCTTTCTTTCACCTGATTTTGATGACGTTTGGCCAGTAGAATGCAAAAAGAGAAACTGATCTTCTACTGTCGACAAAATAATCCTCGCATCGGTGAGTCACGTGGCGCGCCATGTTTGCATGGCGTGCCACGTGTGTTAGGACTATGCAAAAATGCATCAAGTACTATTTAAACATTGGGCATCATGTGTTTTTACTGATTGAAAATCTTATGACACTTTTTTGTCACAACTGGATAGAACTACAAACTGATGTAATAAGGTAAACCAGTGAGCTGAAAACTGATTTAAAAAATAAATAAAAAACTCAAGTGAAGCAGAAAGTCGATCTAGGTTTAATTTCAAAATTGTTTGAACATTTTGATAGAAAGCTGTTAGAGCTGCAGCAGGATGAAGGATTTGCTTGTAAACCTTGGAATACAACTGAGCAGCAGTGTGGATAATGTCAGCTCTGCATGGATAACAAGAACGCAGCATTTAACTAAAAAAAAAAAAAAATCAGTAAACCAAAATTGTGATTTTGTCTAAACTGCAAGAGATTAAAAAGCTTAGTCATTTCATTGTGGCCAAAGTTGAAACCAAAGTTTGGTTTAAATTTTTAATTGGGTTTTGACAGAAGTAGTTAGCCTTCAAAGAGCACAAGGTATTCAGCTGAATTGAAAGACAATCCAATTCATTTGTAACTAAATATAAAACAACCCAACATCTACTGAATTTTGTAAGTGGTGAACAAATGAAAACTGAGTTGGTTGCCAAAGAACTACAACCGAATCCCATTTAATTTCTACATGAACCGAAACAACTTTCTGCTGCCCTATGAGAGGTCAGATGATTATGTAAATGTTGGGTGTGACAAGAATCGGGGGTAAACTAATTGTAAGGAAGAAGATAGCAGGATAAGGTGCAGAGGTCCTGCAATTTCTTTCAAGAGTATCTGGTTTCTGGCGATGTGTCAGTGGAGATTGGGTTTCTGACAGGGCAGCTGCTCTACATCCATGAGCAAGTTCCTAATGACAATGTAGACACTCTCTTATTTACATACATTCCTGTTCTTAGGAGTTTGAAGACGTCGCATTCAAATCACAATGGTTGATTGCTCACTGGTTTTACAGTCAGCAATCATTAGATGCTGACTGATTGCTGACTGTAATCAGCAAACACAGAATAAACTCTGTTTATTCACCACCTTCCAAAATAATCCAAAAATAATGACAGACAGAAATGATCCATTATGGCAGAACAGTATAACTCTCTTTGTGGTCCTGGAGTTTATCCACACCTAAAATGTGACTTTAACCCTTCAAATGTAATTAGTAAGCCGACTGCGTGTTGATGATGCATATGGTAATTTTTTAAATATAAAACATAAAAGGTAAAGCTGCATATCTGAACATCTCATTACTAAATAAAACCTGTTTTAGTTATTTATTTGTGAACAATGAGCAGTTTATGCTCCTTCAATCACAAACAATCACTATACAAGGCATTAAAGAGAAATAATTTCAGCAGTTCTCAATGCTATTCTAAATTAATATAGGCATACAATTCTGGTGTAAATCACTAGAAGGATTTACACTAAAGCTGAGAATTAAGGCACACATCCACGCTTGCACTTTCTGAGAAATGACTAACTGAAGAAAACAGCTCGCCGGTAACCCTCCACCATCTTGGACTGCAGCTGTCGCAGCAATTCTTGTTCAACATTAAGCCAAATTTGGTGGAGTGACACATTAACCAATTCTAAAAATGCTGGGGGCAACAATTGGTGAGAAGTTGCAAACAATTCAAATAAAAATTCAGCAGCTGACGCCAATAGATGCATCAATGCACAGGTAGTTTTCAATAAGCATCCAAATATAAAACCACATCAACCATTTAATCCAGTGTTAAAATCCAGTGTTAAAATGCTAGCAACTACATTCACCCACTTTTGATAATATTTTAACCACTTGTGCTTTAATTAGCTGTTTTTGGATTCATGTAAATGTTTCTGTGCTGAATTAATAAATGTTTCTGTTCTTCCCAAGACAGAATCTGGCAAATGCAAGAAATTATAACCAGACTGTAGCATAAATACAGCGAGCAAGAACTGCAGCTATTCAGAAAAAAATTAGTCTACAAACCAAGTAGCAGCATAAAGACCTTTTTTCTAACTATGCCAGGAAACAGCACAGCAACAGGTGGCTCTTCCCAATGTGCTGCAGAATTTAATTAGCAGTTTAGCTCCAAAACCACAGGAGACAGGAGAGGCATACAGTGGCTAAATCAAAGTGTGTCACTAGTGACAGTGAGTTAGGATCCCAGCCGTGTCTGGCTGCATATTAGCCAGGGGGAAGGTGAAGCTTGGGAATTTGACCGGGAACAAACAGAAGACTAAACAAACTCTGTTTACTCATAATCCTTTCACACTCAGTCATAAACTTAAATATGAAGCTTCACTCATCCTGTGCTTTCATTGTAGTGCAGTTTCGTTTCTGTTGGACTCATGTGTGTCCACGCTTTTAACTAATATTATTCCTACTATTCCTTTTACAATAGAAAACTCTGTAAAATCTAACACCCACACGACCCGAAATATACAATAAATTAATGAAAATACTTTAAATATTTGCCAACCTCTTAGCCAAAAATTTTCAAAGCAAGAGTTTCAAAACACTATGACAACTTTTTACTCATAAAAAAGTACAATTGTATAAATAATATGGTGCCTATAAAGTGGAACACATTTAAACACATATTCAGTAATGAACACCTTGAACACTTTTCCTCTGCACACACTCAGAAGCCTGACTTTAATTAACCAAGGCTGCACATGTGGTGTGTTCACATTGTGTGTTCACTGCTTAGGTTTGCTTCTGCAAAATAAGCAAAGAAGCTAATGGAGGATGGGAGACGTTTTACTCCCCTTCACAACAATCAAAGGGGTCTGTGAGCAGCATCTTGCAAACAGAATGACTCTGCACAATTCCCATGGCATGGTAATCTCATACATTTTTAATCACCAGGCAAACATGAGCATCTATGGATTTATTTTCTTCTCAATTGCAAACTTAAAAACGTTCTTCTTGTTTTTGATTTTGCCAATATGGCCGTCGGATGCAAAATCCAGAGTATCCAGAAAGTTGTTGGTGAAAACACAGGCAAATCGGAAACCAAATTTAAGGCATATAATCATGCTGGCCACAAAGGCCACATCTCTTCCCACTCCACTAATGTGCAAATTTGGACTTTCCAAGGGAGCACCCAACACTGACATTGAAAGAAAGCTGTATACTCTGGTGAGGAAAAAAAAAAAAACAACCTTGACTTTTTTCTTTAGCCTTCCAGCATTTCATGTATGACAAGAGTATCCCACTGAAGAAGTTTTAGGCAGAGTGCAGGAGCTTTTATCTTCATAAAATAACTAAGTCTGGTTTGTGTAGGGTTGTCAAAACGCAGCTGGATATGTGGAGATGTTGCAGCAGGCAGACTGCAGGTGCCCATCTGTGCAGTGATCACTGGGTATTTCAACAAGAAAATGCTCCAGTTAATCATTGAAAATGTTTTGTGTTCAATGGAAAAGGAGATTTATAAAAAGTGTAAGTTCAAGACTATCCATCTAGTCACTTTCACAATTTGAAGCTCTGTTGCAACAAATCTACTGGAAACGCATGAATCACGCATGTCTCCTTTTTTGAGGCTGTGGTTTTAAACTTTTCATCATCCTTCTTTTTGACAAAACAAATATTCAAAAACAAATTTTGCCTGTTAAGGATTTTAAAGATCCTTAAAAGAACTGCAATAAAACAGTGAGTCAGAGATAGATGGAGATAGAGAGAGATATAGATAGAGAAAGATCATCACTGTGTAAAGATTTTCCCTGTTAATCTCAGAGGAGAGCAACATAGAAACTTACCCAATTCTTTGGAGACAGGAGATCCAGCAGCATTCTCTCCAATCTTAGACAGTGCCTCAAAATACATCTTTCCTGCCATGGACATAGCTGGGGAAATGATAAAAATGTTTGTGGTTGAAGGCCATAGAAGAGATGTAGATGTATTGCATTTTTTAAAATCTAATCCCTAATATCTTATCAGTGTACGTGAAATCCAGAAAAGAAAACAACAACTCACCATTAACAGACTTCTCATAGCTCTTTCCTAGGTTCACCAGGTTCCTGAGGCCTGGGTTGAACTGTTCCATCACATTCTGCAAGAAGACAGTGACCATAAGAAAGAAAGTGTCTTAAACATGAGCAACAGGAGATGGAAGTTAAGAAGCTCATACAAAAATGAGTGTTTAAATGCAGATCCAGGTTTTTATTTGGCAAGGCAGTTAAATATCTTGTATCATGCAATTTTATTTTGGTCCAGATGCAGCAAAGTAATCATGTCTGGATCAGCCCAACTCGTTCCACTGGCCAGATTAGGTGTCTGCTTATCTTGACGCTTAATAATGATAGTCGTATCTAATTATATTGCAAACTAGATATGTGTCTGATTAAAAAGTCGCTTAACACGACCAGATTAATTGGTTTTTAGCAAAGTATGAAAAGATAGATGGCTGTATGGATGAATGACTGACTGAATGAATGGGTGAAGATATATAGCAGGATGACTGGAAGGAAGGACAGACTTGTAGATGGATGTACTCATCTATAGATTTTTGGGTGCACAATAGCAGATATTGGATCATAGTTATCATTGCAATATCAATAGGAGAAATTCTGCAATCATGTATAACTAACTGGATGCAATATGTGGTAGGTTATTGTATTTGAAAAGCAAATGAATCATAGCAACAATGTATATGTTCTGTTTAAATGATCAATCAGTGGCGAGATGCTGTACCTCACCGAGTGGTGGGGGCGTTATAACAAAGAGAAACGAGTAAAGAGCCAGGAGGAAACTGTGGGTCAATCGTAATTATTATCACCAAGGCACTATTCATCACAATTAGCCATTTTCTTGATGGCTTGCAGCCCAAATTGATGTACTTGTTTGTGTATGAATCAATGTACTGTTATATGAATGTAGCTATGAATGGACGGATGTTAAATCAATTCGCACACTACTAGTAAACAGTATCCCATAGCACGCAAGTATTTTGTGTTAAAATAGTCATTTGACATTTATTTCAGTTCAATTCACCTATATAGCACCAAATAATCAATATCTTAAATGAAATGCTAGTTTAGCTGTAAACCCATGTCTACAAATGATCAAACCTCAGTTAAGTGCAGCAAGTCACCCACTGCAATCAATGTTTCATGAGTCATGTAATAGTCACCCAATTGGGATTCACGCCTTAAAGTCAGAAAATTACATTTAAGATAAAGATGCATCACTCAGATTATGAAAAATGTGAGGGATTATACAAGCCACAATATAATTCATGAGCTCGATGTAATTGTGCTTTTGCATTTCTAACATCAATTAATTGAAAGATAAGCTGTTACTCTGAGAAACTTTGACATGTTGTGAAATGTGTGAACCTTCAATAAATTTCACAGCAAAACAATCAATGTCTGTTATGAGCACTTTGTTACCATAACTGTGAACAAGAGGTGATGGCTGCTGAGGAGCTTGCTGTATAATCTTACCACACAAAACACACCGGCACCTAAATTATTAAACCTGGAGCCTTTCCCCTGTATTTCACCACTTCAATGAGCTGCGGGGGCTGTCCTAACAAGAGGCCAGGCAAATAAAAGCTGTTCAAAAGGACTAAAGTCTTATAAGAAAAGCCTCGAGTCTGCTTTTTCCCCCTCACTCCAGCTCTTTATAGTCCTTCACTTGGCCACCTGTGGAGAGTTGCATGTAGAGTGCAAGAACTGGCAACAGTTAATGGGTTGTTATTTTATGCCAATCTGGTACCTTTATTATTAATTATCATTATTCTGAAACCTTTTAAAAATAAAAAAAATGGATAAAGTAAGAATATTTAAAGAAAATATATTAATAATTTTACATGAAAACCTCAAGCTTAATGGTTACACTGCAAATCTCCAGTCAGCATGTGTATGTGGGTTTTGCTCACAGTATGGGACCCAGTTGGGCTTACAAATGCATAGTGGCAAAAGCAGGTGGCCACTTTACGAAGCTCTTTTCTCAACCTAACATTGAGGGAATGTGCTTAAATTAAGCAACACATTTAGGCCTCATTTGTACTCAAGATGTTCTGTGTCAACCTTCCAATCCCAATTAAAACAATACAAACGAACTGAAAAGTTTGTTTATTTCAATAACTTAATTCCCAACGTGAAACTCGTAAGATATGGATTTGTTAGATAATTTTTGATGACTTCTGTAGCACATGGCCTGTATATAGTTCTGTGTGTGGCGGCTGGTAAAGCATTTACCCCAGCCACAGCTCACACCTCAGGAAACTCCCCTAACATCTTGTAAGGGCTTTGCTGCATAATCCTATAGCTTACTCAACTTTTTTTCTGCCACACTTCTTCCTTTCATTAAATTTTCCATTAAAGTGTTAGGAGGCATCACAACCTATTCAGCTCTTTTTTTGCTTTTTGTGTTAGTCATTATCTGCTGATCAAACATTGTTTTTGTTTTTTTTTCTTTCAAATTTGTTTGGTTGGTGTTATGTGACATTACACTTTGCTGAATACGTTTTTTGTAATAGCATTACACTCTAAAACTGTGGCTTTGTGTATGTGTTACATTTTTTTGAAGAAACCAATTTACCTATATTTCAAACAAAAATCATTTCTTAGGATAACTTCAATATGTTTTCAATTACACGCCAATTTATTTAGATGACTCCACACAAACAAGTTACATATTGATCCAAAATTAATCAATCGTCAGAGCCACATGTTGGCTGAGATAAAGATGATAATTTAAAAGTAACTCTTTTCTAAGGAAACAAGACAATCGGGGTGGAGCTTGCTCCTCAAAACCAGTGATTCAACTCTCCAAAAACCAGCTCTCTGAACTTAGGCGGAACCTGTGGAAAACTCTTTGGAAGCCTTTAAGTTAAAAATGCAGAGCTAAACAGGTTGCTAAGGGAGCTAAGGGTATTTGAAAATGTACATAATGCTACTTAACAGTCCTTGTAACAGTTTATCTTAATCTATACAAGTTCCCATGTTACAGTGGGGGGGGGGGGGGAAACCTCTATGTCAAATTTATGAAACGTTGCTTTTAAAATTAGCAATACGCTTTTAATTAGTTAACACCTGTTCAGCTTTGCTGTGCTCCATGTCTGTTTAAGTATGGAGGAATTTTCTTCCCCATGGTCGCACCTGTTGTCTTCCCAGCTTCCCATCCAGAACAGCAGCCATACACCTACCTTGTATGTACTTTCGGCGAGCTTGTTCGCCTCGTCCACCTTGTTCGACATCTTTATCCTCCTCTCGACGCCCGGGTAAATGAAAAAAAGCAGAGGTTTTATTCTTTTTCTCGAATTTATTTCACAGACGCTACACCAACGCGAGCCAAAAAAAAAAGGAAAGAAGGAATCCCCGGGGGAGAAGTGACCGAAACCTACTGATGTATAAAATCCCTCATAGCCCACAGAAAACGCCGGACGCACACATAGCCACAAAAATAAGACACAACTCGTCTTCAGTGGAAGAAAGTACAATTTTTCTGTCGTTTCCACTGCTGCTCGGTACTGAAAGGCTGAGCTGTCAAACTTGTTGTAGGTGGTTAGTTCACAGAAGGGGAGGAGACCTGTGGAGGGAGGTATTATTAGCCTATTTTAACCCTTAACTGTTTTTTAAAGAATCTTATGAAACTTCATAACGATTATTTATTGCCAGAGAGTCATTTAACATTTTAACTTTTAACTGGAAAATGCTTCTTAATTTCGTAATAAACCCATATCACTTTAAAATTTCGGGGGGAGGTTTGTATTAACTTTTTTTTTTTTTTTTTTTAATGTTATCCTTGTTGGAAGACATGTTTTACGTAATTTAAACCTGAAAAGCACTTGACTCCGTAGATATATTTTTGACTGATTTCCACACCTTTTGTTGATCTTACAATTTTGCTCAATCATCTGTTTAACATTTAGCTATAGATCTAGTATTGCTAGCCTTAGCTTCATTAGTAACATTTTTGTTTGCTTTCGATACATTTTTGTATCCATTGTTTGCATATAGCTTTACTTATCCGACAGGCTGAACAGAAGTAGAAAACAGATAAACTATGGGCCACGGGCACCCCCTTGAGGCAGGTTGCGCATACACGGACACCAGAGGTGGATATGAAATGCCCTGCAAAAGTAATTGGACCTCTTTAAGCCTTTTCATGTTTACAACTACATTTTTATTACTAGAATTTTTTTTTCCAAATCTTAAAAGTCTGCCTTGCATTTACATTGCCCTTGTACAATAACTAAAGGCACTACCCAAGAGTTTCCCACTTAATAACTGCATTTCAGCTAGTGACAAGTTATTCAACATTAACAGATCGTGAGTGGCTTCTCCTTTCTAAAACTGCAAATCTTGTTGTTCTGGAGAGAATGTTAAACTGTTCCAGAAGGGTCACATTATTGGCATGCTTCAACAAATATTAAACGTCGAAAGGTGAAACTCAACACTTCACAAAAACTGTAAGGTTTGTGAGGAGTCATCTTTGCAAAAGAAATGTAGTCAGATAAAAACAATGAATAATTGTATGACTTGAATCTTGAATGACATAAAAGGTTTGGTGAATAACATAACACCATGGATATGTTCATAAGCAAAAGTGATAGTGTTCTGCATTCACAATACCAAGGAAACTTAAGGCATTAGGCCTAAACAGCCTTGGAAAATCCACTGATCAGTGAGGTTAATTGGGAAAAGGCTTCAGTTTGCTCAGGAGCAAAAAGACTGGACTTTGGAGCAATGGTAGAAGGTCATGTTGTCTGATGAGCTTAGATTTAAAGCAATGCAGAGTGACTGACACATGAAGGTAAGAAGATACATAGAGTAAGTGATACTACTGTCTACTTTACAAGCATGTGGTAGTAGTGGTATTAAATGGGGTTTGATGATATTGGTTAAGCAACATTATGTTCCCAAAGATTGAGCCCAGATGACTATTTGAATATATTGTGAATTACCAGGTTATTCAAACAGTGATTTTTTTCTATACTATTGATTTTTTGTTATTTTCCCCAGGATATAAATCAATAAAGTTTGTTGGACTTTCTGATCAAAATATAATGATCTACCACTAGATGTCCCTCATAGTCAAGTTGAGACAGGTTTCATAACCAAATGATTTTTATCAATTCTTTACATGCATTTTTTTTATAGGCACATTGCCTGTGTTTCTGTCATTCAGATAAACTTAGTATTATGACACTGTAATGGCACCAGTTTTAGTAAATCCCCCATTAGACCTTTCTCAATTAACATAAACTGTATCCAAGCATAGAACAAATCAAACACCAAGGATTTGTAAATATCACGTGTTGCAACTGTGAGAGCAAATATGCCAAGGCCTTACTTTGTAAATGTCATCGCAGTTTAAAACTTTGGAAAGTGCTCTGCTGCCATTGGGGGCTTGCCGAAGCAGCTGAATGCAAAATGAGACTGTACCCTGAGGCTCTGAATGTCTAGTGCTGCTCTCCCAGCTTTCAAAATGCTGCTAAGTGGCACACACAGAGTAATTAGTCTCTAAAGCTCCAACGTGAGTGTTAGGCCTAAGTTTCTTTTCCTCTGTTGTTGGTATCCTTTGCATCGTGTCTGTCTTTACGACCTCCCACTGGGTTGATGTAAATCGATACAAAAGGCATGTAAAGCTAAAAAAAGAAAAAAAAGCCTTTCTAACCAGCTGCATCTCTCAAGGACAAAGAAAAAAATGTTCACAGGTACAAGCTATGTTGTCATTCAGCCTGATTTGGTCAATCTGTATGTAAGATCCCAGGGGATGTAATTCATTAAATTGATTGCCATGTTTAATAAGAGTTGGAATTAACGTGAATCAATTGAAGTATACTGCCTTGAAAAGCATTTATAACCCTTTAGATTTTTTATAATAGCCCTGTTAAAATTACCAGTGGAAATTGTAGGATTTTATATGACAGACCAACACAAAGTAGTGCACAACTGTCAACTGCTTTAAAAAAAATCATACAAGTGTGACATGCATTTACTCTGAAATACCTGAATAAAACCTAATGTAACCAATCACCTTTAAAATTAGGTGTACAAGAAAGACGTGGCATGTCCCTTTTATAGTTTGTCAAAAAAAATGTAGGAGGGCAAATTGTGAAGATGATAGTAAGCGTGCAGAAGACGGTTAAAAAAAAGTTATTAAAAAATGGGTCTGACTGCAAGATAATATTTCTGCAGAGAAAATTACACTGCCCAGTATAATGAAGACACCACATTAAACATAAAATGGCCGTGGGGATACCTTTCTTTAACACGGAAAGAAAAGCTGGTTGGAAGAAAGCTTGTTTGAGGCTGGAAAAAAGTCGATACTGTGGCAGAGGTTCAGCTTTCAACAAGAAGCATAGTCATATAGTCAGAGTCACAGTGGAAAGTTAATACTGATATAAAAAAAAAATCACTGCACCAACACTTGAAAACAAAACCAAACCTACAACCTTTTCTTTGCAAGATGAATACTCTTCTTACTATCCCAGTCATAAAGTGACAGCTCCAGATGTTTTACCTTTTGTCTCAGCTGTCCACAGAATACACACCAGGCTGTGTATATTTTTGTGTCCAACAAAAATTGGGGTGTGTCAACAAGGGTTTTAATATATTCCAGGCTGGGTTTCTTGTGTTTTCAATAGTTGGGCTTGATAACCACTTTTCTTAGGTTATCAATGTCTGTTTGAGTTTATATTGGCTGTTCATAGAGAATGATCCTCTACTCCTCATGTTTTTGTTGTCTTTTAAACAAATATCAGTGTGCTTAAACAAGGCATAATCTTGGTTGCCGTCTATCCTTTATTTCTTTGTAAATGGTTGTTGATATCCTCTGAGAACAACTAAAATCAAGGTTTTACCTGCAGACACTGGTTATACTTTTTTTCCAGTCAGAGAATGGATTTTGACTATTCAATCATAGGTCTTGTTAAACTGTCAACGAGAATGAGAACATTTATATTACCAACATTAGCTGATTAGCAAAAAAAAAAAAGGTGCCACTATATTGAAAGAGAATATTCTATCCCATTCCCAAGTCTTGTTTCTGATTCAGCTTTAACTTGTATTGGTCTGTACTCTCTGCTAATGTTTCCCGTCATTTATAGTCTCTCTTGTGAATGTGCTCTGAGGGACAGCTCCTCATCTGTTGTGACTAAACACCTAAGTGCACGAACGCATTCAATAGAGCCTGCTTATGCTCTGCCAGCAAGGCCACCTCCTTTTCACACGCCATATTTTTTTCACAGCAGTATTTTCAGAGAAGCAGTGAACAGACAATGGTAATAGTTAAAAAAAAAGCTTTTCGCCCTTGAAGATGGTAAATGAGTTTACCATTTACAATACAGAGAATGTAATCACCTTTGCCTGCGTATTTATTTCAGTCATAATTCTCAGAAACTCTTTGTGTCTTAAGTTATTGACGTCAGTCATGCTGATCTTTAAATAGTGCAAGGACAGAATGAAACTGTGCAAGGCAAAGACACAAAACGCCTCATTATACTCATCAGTTTCAACCAACACCACAGCCTGGTGTGCAAAATAACTTCTATTTCCAAAGGGTTGCTATGTTGGAGCTCATTATTTTTTCAAGTAAAATCATGAATCTAGTCTCTGTTAGCTGGGACAGTGTGATGACCCAGGGCTAAAACTCTTGTTGTCTTTATCTGTATATTTGTAGACAATGAGCTTACTGCTTCATGTAGTCTACATTAGTTGATATTAAACAGAAAGAATAAGCTGTTTCAGCTGTTAAAATTCAACAGAAAAAAAAAAAAGATTAAAAGATAAAAATAGTACCACATGAACAGCCTTCCTTCAGCTGTGCTGTTCATAGGCAACTTCCTGGAATCAGAGTTTGTTCCAAGGCATACAATCCTTTGGCATCAATCTAAAACTAAAATGAAACTTTGGAGAAGGTGGTTTCAAAGGTCAACACAGACTTAATGTCCATTCCCTCATTCCTCTGTGACAGAAGCATGTGTCTGAACTCATTTTCATCCGGAACTGACAAGAAGTAAAGTATAAATTTTTATGCTCACGAGGAGAAACCTCTGCTTCTCAGAAGCGCTGAGTCACCTGTCCGGGTATCCTTCAGTTTTACACTTAGATACTGCAGAAAATGATCTGATGCAAAGCATGCTGCAGGAAGCAAATTAGTTACTGGAAGCTTTTTGTTACATGATGTACTTTCTGAGCCTCAAAGTTAAATAGTTAGCAGTGTTCTCTTACAGAACAAAGGTTCTGGGTTCAAATCTGAGTGATTGAGGGGCGATTGCACGTTCACTTTGTGCATGTAAGGCTTTTCCTCACCTTTTTTCTATCAGCCTCAGACTTGCATGTTAGATTGATTATTGACTGTGATGGCTCTGTGATGGACTGGAAAGAACTTTTAGTAGGGTGATCCAGCCATTGTCTATACCTGTTTGTCCTTGCAGATATGTAACAAAAAAAATGCCGGATGGCTGGAAGATGGAACAGTTTGTAGCTCTATTGCCTGGCAGCAAGAAGGTCCTGGAGTTGAATCCTGGCTTAACGTCTTTCTGTTTTTATGTTTCCCCAAGCATGATTTCTGCCAACAATCAGTGACTTTCTTGTGATTTATCCAATGACTTTGTTCAAAAAAAGCTGATAATCAGGCAAAAAAGCTAAAGTTTTCACACATTTGAACAAAATATGTGGTTCCAGTTAAAGTCCCACTAGAATTGAACAAACATTTGTACATTTGAGATGTAAAAGCTCTTTAGTAATGTCTAATGTTCTTGTATAAATACCCAATGACACCGAAATGCTACGTTTAAGATATATGCTGTGTTATATTCATTCCACAGGTAAATAGTAAGTCTGATCAATTGGGATTATATTTCCAGATAGGTTTCTAACACATATGCATAATCATGAATAGGACACAATGTAAAAAAAGAATAAAGAAAAGAAAACAATTAATTTATAAAGAAAGGAAAAACAGTGCAAAGGGCTTGGTGCTCTTGGTTTCTGGAACCAGTGTCTGTAACACAAGGTGGAGACTGTGAGATAGGTGATATTGTGCAGGTGAAATAGTAAAATGGTGGTAAAGGAATAGATTATTATCTTGTGAGGCGGCTTAGATGTGGCAGGTGAAAGACAAGGATCCAAGTTGTGCAGAGATCTGCAGGAGTCATGTTCAAATGTGCACAGGACTGGTGGAGGCCTCTGAGCAGTGGAGAGGTTGGGGAGTGGACATGCAGGTGGATGTGGAGCTGTTGTGATGCATAGATGAGGAAGGTGTCCAAAGGAGTAGAGTGAGTCATCAGGCATCAAAATATTGTCGAGCAGCTCCTTCTAATCAGCAGGTGATTAGATAATTGCAGCAAGCAAAAGCTCTACCCATGCAGTGGAACCCACACAAAGCATACGACACACAACCCAGATCCTGACAAGAAACGTAAAATATAAAATGAAAATATGCCACCAGCAATTTTGTAAAAAATTTGGTAATTTTGTTAAAAACAATTGTTAAATGTAATCAATTTAAAAGCTAAAATGTGAAATTATTCTGCTCTACTGAAGGGAAAAGTAATTTCAAGACATTTCTAAAACAATTTCACAGGAAGGAACCATAACAAATCAAATATAGGATTAAAAAGGTCTGGGATCTTGAGGGAAACACGGCAGCGACTTCCTGCTCTGGGTAATATTGTGATCAGCAATGTGTGAAAATGTAATAACAGTCAGAATGTCAAGAGCCACACATCTCACAAATCAGCTATGTTAGTTGAAACTAAGGTCTCCAGTCATACAGGGCCCTTTCTGCTTCTGTACCACCACGGAACATTTACTCAGCAGCAGCAATGATGTTTCGTCATATCTTTGTTTGAGACAATTCAACATTTGGACATGGGACTTATTTAGGCTAATGCATGAACTGCAATCCTGTATCCAGACGGTGAATGTAATCAGTAAATGCCATCAAGTATACGCCCTGATTAGTTGTGATTAATACCAAACACTGTGTCAGTAAACAGGCCACGTAGTCGTGATTGCGACAGTGACAAATACATCACCTTCTGTCAAAACTGTAGAAACCTCCATTGAGTTTCAGAAATGTCACAGATCACAAATGCACTTTATTCTCCCAGATGAGATACAAGAAAAGATGAGCCAGAATCTGACGCAGTCTTCACAGCTGCCTGCAGCCTCAAGCAGGGAAATAATTCAAAGTTACAAACAGTTGTCATTTAGAAACTCTATGCCAAGCCTTGTGGCAGCAGGCATTAGCATGAACATTGATTCCATAATCACTGTTTTTATGCAGAGCCCCTTGTGGATTTCAGTTTTGATCACACCAAACATCTCAAAGCTGTGAAAGCTTGTAATGCGGCACCGCGACATCTCGCCTACGATTCTCGTCTGAACAAGATGAGACCTGTCACTTTTAGCTACAAAGCACTGCACAAACAGGACTTTTGGCTCAATCTGTTTGAAAGCTCCTCACATTGACACATGCACACGCATGTGCTAGTTGTTGTCTCTGTCATATTGATGCCTTCTCTAAATACTCCAGGTTTGTATGTGGGTTAATTACACCTTCCTAATCCCTCCCAATCTACAGCTCATTTGGAAAGTGTCATTATGGCAGAAAAAGGAAGCTTTGCACTGCTTGTGTAATATAAACCTCAACACTATTGGATGTATGTGTATTATTCTTCAAAGTTAAACTTTAATATGTATTGTTAAATAAGGATTTGCAGATTTGCTACAGATTAATAAAACTAAAATGACATAGCAATATGTTGTCAGAATATCTAATTTATGTGGAAAATAAAGAAAGTAAAGAATGTTTAAGGTTGCGCATGCCTGTGTATTTTTCCAAGTCCTATTAACCCCGAATGTGTAATTCCAGCTTGAGTGTACATATATTTACACAAATCTTTCTCACTGCTGCTTGCACTCTGTGAATGCCAGAGAAAATAACATAGCACGTTTCAGTCCCTTCAGCTGCATACCATGTGACAATAATCCATAAATCCTATGAGAGTGCATTAGGGATGCCACATGTGATGTGATGGGTTACAAAATAAATGCCATCTCATATGAGAAATGAAAACTAAGGGACTATAAAAAGTGACTTGAATATAAGGTACTAGTTAGTACAAAGTAAGGAAGGAGTCAACTTGACTCTGATAGGGAAATACATAAAGGCATCCCTGTTAGAGCACAGGAGACTGTATTTATGTATTTTTTTTTAGTTCCTTTAACAAAGCAACATGCCCTTTAAATTGTTTGAAATTGTTTGAAATTGTTTTACCATGAAGTGATCATGCAAAAGATCTTAGAAACTATTAGCTTCTTTGGCTGCCATTCTCCTAATGTGTTTTTTCTGTTTTTGTCTTTTGCTGCCCCTGACTTTATGCATTCATGTTTATCTGTATGTATCCTGGACGAAGTCATAGAAACAGCTATTAAAACCATTAACCATGCATGCTCTGTTTTTTTCCTTCACTGAATGTACTCTTCTCTCCTTCATGGACAATGGCACTGAGACATGATTTCAGACTCTCCTTGTTTCTCTTTCCTGTTGACACAATTACTGGTTCTGTTTTTAGTCAAGTCTATTTTCTGGTTGAAGCTATTGATTAAGTTATTATTGTGGTTAGTGACATGTACTCTGTATTCTGTGTATGCTCTCTCTTTGCTCTGTTCTCTGAGCTTCCAGCATGTTGTTTATATTTATACAGTCATTCCTTTTCACCACTTACTTGTAGTGAAACTTTAAAAATTTGTGTAAACTCTGGGAGTTGATATACTCAGCTGAACTTCCATAATTGGTTAACTCTTTACCAGCAACCATTTTTTTAAATGATCAATGGCATCTAGCTTTATTGTATTTGCAATAAATAAAAAATTGGGATTTTTATTACTGATTCTGTCTGTGTGATTGGGTTGTTATGGAAAGACCTGTATTGCTTTGAACTGAATCAATACAAAATTAGATTTTACATAATTATGAATTCGATCAGATTTTATAGTAAAGTGCCTTTGTTGGTTGTCATCATTGTGAATTGATGCAATATACAGTCTTATCGAATAAAATAGATGTTTTCGGATGAAGCTCATTTTTCAGATTAAAAGCACCTTTGGAAAATATTTTTTTGATGTTTATGAGGCCCCTCTTAAATATGTGATGCTACATCTCAAGAGGTTATCCAAAAAAATAATAATTCTTAAGTTATTTTTTTGTTAAGCCCACATTTCCATATTTAACTTTTTTTTTTATTGGTCTGATGTAATATTGTAATTTTCAATGCCATGTTTTCATTAGCCCTGACAGAAAATTAGAATTAAGAGCAAAAAAGACTTGAAAATGTCAATATGTGCATAATTAAACATTATGTATTTGATTTCTTGAAAAAAGTTTCTGAAATTAATGAACTTCTCAAAAATATTGAAATTTATTGAATTTGTAAATGAAAATAAGTTATTTAAATGTTACTGTAAAATTACATACTGTCAGGAAGGTAACGCATAAGGTGATGCCTTTTGATGTTTGATTTAATCAGCTTAACATTAATTAAACAGAACTGAAATTATTTTATTTATGCAGTGCTATCAAAGTCTTATCAAGTAAAACGTCTTAACAGTATCATTTATGTCTCTATCCAAAAATCTAAAAGTCTAAAATAATGTTTCTATTCATCCTTCCACTTGCATCATAACCACAGAGGAGTGGTCATAAAATCAAGAATCAGGATTACTTCATTAATAAAACATTTGTCCATATCTGTATAACTTCATGAAATATGTCCACTGCTGAAAATTGCCCAAAGAAACTGCTGTTGATGTCCTTGGGACAAACTGCTTGTCTATACTTAATGTTCTCAATTATGCTAAATTTAGTGCTGTAGATGTAAGCAACCTTGAAACTCTTGTGGGACATCAGCATAATCGCTCATAAGGGTTCTTGCTGTGATCAATCATGGCCTTTGGAACTGAGGTGACCGATGGGTTCTCTAGCGCAGACCAACCCTTCACCAAGTGCCTGTCAAACCATATGCATTGTCCTGCTGTGCATTTCAATGACATCTCACTGTTCTGCTCATGGAATATAAAGAGGTGTGAATTACTGATTTACTTTAGATTTGTCACTCAGAAGAAAATTGTGCTAGAAGAACGAATACAACTATCAGACACGGTTGGCTTACTAGTTAATGCTGTCTATAGGGGTTTTAACAATATGGACCCTTGTCCATTCACCATTCAATTGTCCCTTTGTCATGTGTCCATTTTTACTCATTGAACACTTGAAGTTAGAGTCCACAGGAGACAGGAGACAGAATGTGATGGATCTGGGCAACAAAACTGACTCACTTATATTGAAACATATCCATTCTGCTCACAAAACTCTCCAACACACTGGAGTTATTTTTCATGCTAACGGTGAATCTGCTGATCCCACTGGTTCCCTCAGTGCTAGAACCTCATACGTCTAATTCAAGCTATTATTTATTTTTTCCTCTTACTATTCCCTGAATCATGCTCAGCCTTGTTCTCCATCTGTCTTACGAACCTGCAGCCTCTGCTCAGTCTTTTGTTCCGAGTAAAGCAATAAACTTTGAATTTGGTGCAGAATCAGGAAGGGCTTACGTTTAGCCAGTGGGGGCAGGAAGATCACATTCAAAAATAGTAAGCAAACAACCAGGGTCTATATTTAGATCCTGCATGGATTTATGCTCATGAAAAAAACAGGTTTAATGTTTTTTGTCCTGAAATCCTTTTTCTGATGAAAGCCACATGATCTGCTAATGTCAGTGGAGAGCAGGGCTTTAATCGCACCAGAGAGAGTGCATGCATGCGCGTGCACACACTCCATCAGCTAGTTGCAGGCAGGATGGGTTTATCTCTTGGGTAAGGAAACGTTGGCTGTTGGTGATTTCGTTAGCAGCAGTGGAATGATCTAGATAATACACTTATCCTGGGCCCTCCTGGGGGAAGTCAAGCCACCAACATGAGATTAGATTCTACAAAGATAAAAGGATCATAAAGAGTCACATGTCTGCAATATTACTGGGCAACTGAGGGAATTTATCTCATGAATCAACATCACATAATAAAACAGTGACTAATAGTATTTAACATCTAGTCCAGAAAGTCACAATTGGCTTCTAAATGCCAATTATCACTGGCATTCTATATCTTAAAAAATATAGAAAAACTTTCATTTTCACACCTACTGCTCTTGGATTACATTGTGTTCCTACCCATTACAGCAAAAGATGATTTTTATTGTACAGGAGTCACTGCCTTGTCTTAAGACAATTGTTGCATTTTTTGTGCAGCTTCAAGGAGAGCTTGGTGTGCTCTGTAGGGGACATTGTGTTCTCTATCATCCCAAGATTTAGACAAAAACGTCCCACATGGGTTAGTTTACAAAATTATATCTGACAGTAAACCTGCCTATAACCACAGATAATAAAGTGAGTCAGCTTTGAAGTATGGACACCATATCTGTCAGTCCTTTACTGAGACATTGCTGTTGTGTTTGACTCTAAAAGAAAACATTTATCTGAGACAAGATGGTCCAGTTCAGCCTTTTCTTTTTTAAGTCCGTAAAAGACCTATGGCACTGAATAATCAACAGATGAATATGACACAAACTATTGCAGTGCTGAAATACCTTAATGTGTATCAATAGTGATCGTCACAGTATTTTCTATTTAGACTAAAGTTTAATTATGACTTTACATGTTAAAATTAAATTGAACAGTACCTGAATCCATCAAATACCCAATTTCATAAGAGGAAGATACAGAAGTGAACTGCATTTCCTTTAAACACAGCGAGGATAATTGAGTCCCTTTTCCGATTGTCTCTCTGGGTTTATTTAACCCAGCAGTTTACAGCAGTTTGTGGATGCTAGCCACCCTTTTCCTGACCTTTGAACTGTCCACGGTCTGACTGGAGGGAAGGTCAGCCTTGATGATCCTCTGATTGTTTGTAGCAGTTTGGATGTGTACTGTTTTACGGGCCCTCCGCATGGGCCCATAACAGTATGGTCTGATTGGTCTGAATTTTACGGCGTGTTTGTTTATGCAGAAAAGATGCATCTGTTTGACCAAAACATTGAGCTTGGTGCTGATCAATGATCTAATGCAGCAAGCGAATAAAGCTATACAACAATTTCTGTGGTATATAAACTTATAAAAAAATTATCTAAATAGCATTCTCTCTTGTTATTTTGGCATTTAACAAAAACAGAAAACATTAATTTTACTAATCATAGCTGATCTTAAAATTGAAAATATTATTCTTATATAAAATCTTACAGCTAAAGCAAAATGTTATCAAGTGTCTTTCTACTAGACTTTGTTTGGTCTGTTACTGATTCTGAGAGAACAAATAGCAAAAGATCAGCATAGATCCTTTTACTTCTATTTAATGTTCTCAGTGTTTGCTTTGTAGAAATAAAGTAGGTTTCAAAGAAATGAGCACAAAAGTGTGAGGTATGCACAAATGAATCACCACATAAGGGAAAACAGCAGCTGCATATGACACTTTGCAATCTATCCCCTTTAAAGATCAAAGAGTCTGCTGATGCTGGTTGGAGATGCCAGTTCATCTTTAGTTTGTCGTGAAAAACAAATGTTATATATAAAAAAAAAAAAACAGCTCCTCTTTAGTCTCGGATAGGCACACAGAGAGCACGAAACACAGCCATAAAGTAAATGGTTTAACCTGAGCACAAGCTGTTCAAAATGATCTAAGCTTGCACAGGATGATATGAAATATCTCTACAATGAAAGTTTAAATTTACAGCTACATCTGGGATTTTTAAGCCCCACTTTAAAATGTTCTCTTTTTGTCTGTACAAATATCTGATCTGAAATTTATTTGAACATATTTTCAAATCCTACCTGCCAACAACCCAAGTGGACTGCAATGCTTATGAATGGACAATACATTATAAGGACAATACATTATAAGGACATCACCATATTAATCATGAGGACAACAAACCACAACAAATTTTGTATGTTGGCAAAGATGTTCCCAGCCAAGGTAGTTTAAAAACCAGACTCATTTACCAACTCTGGATAAGTTGGACCAAAATGGACCGACATTCTTACTGACTTTTGTGAGAGGCTTGAGGAAGAAAACCCCAAATATATGACCCAAGTCACAAAGTTTAAAGGCTGTTCCACCAAATACAAAAGAAAGTGCAAAGAAATTTCAAAGAATGTTAAAGTTTTTGCTCTGATTTTGGTATTTAGCAAATAGAAATACTTTTGGTAACCTTATATGACCCTAATAACTTTAGTTTGGTATAATGTCAGTGAATAAAAAAGGCTATGTGAGCTTTTAAATTGTGAATGTCAATATCCGACTCCAGCTGTATATTTCATTTTCCCGTTCATTAACTGAGATCTTAACAGCTGCAACAAATCATGACATGAATTAACGTGTGAGCTGATTTTAAAATTAATTAGAGAAGCTAAACTGCCAAAACACACAGAGTAGTTTTGTGCCAGAGATGGGAGCTGCATTTATTAAAATTCAGAGTGTATTTTTTTATTTTTATATATGAAATTATACAACCTGAAGGGGGTTTCTGGGTCATAATAGTATGTGACATCGTAGAAAACCGCAGCTCCCAAAACGCCTCGATAGCCCTGCTTTCTGCACAAACTTTAATTACAAAGTCAAAGTTCTCCTCTAGTCTCATTAAAAAAAAAAAAAAAAAAAAACCAAAAAACTTGTTTTTCTCAGAGTCTTTTCTGTGCTGCCTTTTGGGGCTCCATCAGGGACATTGCGTGTGGAAAAACACAGTGCTCGAAATCACACAGACACTTTGATTCCTTACACCCAGCTCCTTCTGCCCTCACAGATATGTGCATGTATACAATGACTTATCAAATGCATTCAGAGTGATTTGATTTTAATTGTGTGTTTTCACACTCCAACACAACCTTGGGCAATGTTGCAGAAAGCAGACAATCCAAAGCAGCGAGTGAAGAACATATTGATGTGAAGAAGAGCTCTAATGAAGAATAGGTCAAATAATTATTCACTGTCACTCCATCTGGTCAAATGCAATAAACAAATGGGCAAGCTGGCAGCAGCACTAAAGTGGTAATTTGTTTCTGGTGATGTACTGTTATCATTACATCTGCAGCAGCTGTGGAGATCATTTCTTCAGAAACCCCGCAGGATTTCGCTGGGCTAAAAATCTCCCTTTCAAACGCCACCGCAGTGGGAGAAAAACTCAATAACTACAACAAATCCCATTTCTTAGACTCAGCACACAAACAAAGCTCACAGCCACAAGCCTGAATACACGGACATACATACACACGTTGTTTTTTATCCTGTTGAGTCACTCTGCCGTCACAGAGACAGATTATAACTGCAAAACTCCTACATGAAGACTTCTGTTATCAAACATTAATTTACCTCTAACATCTTTTTTTAACTGTTTTTTTTATTATTATTTTAGCGCAGAAACCAAGAGGTCTGCATGCAACACGTTTTGTTTTATTGTCACCATTAACAAGAGAAGAGAACATGATGTATCATTTTAAAAAATTATCTATAATTTATCTGCATTGCCGTTAGGGGTGAAAATAATTTTTTATCTTAATTTAGTTCAACAGGCTGCATTGGTGTGTCAACAAAAACTGCCGATATTTGAAAAGAAATAATTATGAGGGTGAACAGTGGAGCGGTGCTTAGCAACACAGCACCAAGGTTGCAAGTTTAAATCTGTAACCGAGTTCTGTGGTGTTCTTCCTGTGCATTTGTGGAGTTTTTCATGGTACCCATATTACCTTTATAGCCCAAAAACAGACTTGTTTGGATTACCTTTCAATTTAAATTACACTGTGACTATGGTTGGGCATATTCGCAACCATAGCAGTACAAAATCTGATTTTGTACTGCAAAATCTGACTTTTCATGCAATAAATACGAAATGAAACACCCTTTTGAAGGTAGAATGTCAATCAAGACAGTCAGCAGTTTCAAACCAGGACAAAGCTCAGAAAAAGTGCTGTGAAAATGGTTTCATTGCCGGTTCAAACCCAAATCAAATATTGGCCCGAAACAACACCTATTTTAGAACATGTTCCTTTGCTTTTTGTAGGGCTTAAATAAAGAGAAATACATTAGCTGCTTGAATTGACACTAGTATTTACAAGAAAGTCAAAAATGATTTATAACTGTCGCAGATTTAAGCTTAAAGGATTTTTAACAGAAGTGGTCAAAGATGGATGTTTTAACGTGTTTGAGATGAGAATCATTCTAAACAGATAAACAGAAAGAGCTAACGTGTTAACGATTTTAGCTTCTGGACACTGCAACTTAAAATCTTGACTTTACGTTCTTGAAGAGGTTTACCCGCAGGCATGCAAAAGTATGATAATGCATAAAAAAAATCTAAGGCCAGACTAAAACTTCTTGTACTGCAAAGTTCAAAAGAATTTAAAAAAGTCTTTTATTGAAACATCAGTGAGAAATTGGGATTGTAATAGACTTGTGCGAATACTTTTGAAAACAACTGAATATATAAAACTAGTAAAGTGTCTGTTGAGTTGAGAAGCTTTCAAAGGTCACTACGCAAAGATGCATTATTGATTTTTACAATTTTTATAATTCACACAGCGGATTGTTAAAAAGATTTGATAAATCACACAAAATTTGTTAGTAATTAATATGCTATTGTTTCTGCCATGGTGTCATGTGCTTTAATCAAACTAGTTTATCATTTATTTAACCACGTAGATGTATTCATGCTTAATTCGTTCTTAACATTTCAGAACATTATTGTCTGCATGTCTGGAGCGGCAATAAAATAAAAATTAGGGAGACAAAAGAAAACAAGGACTACAGAATTAATATTAACAGACATTTCACATTGCGAGTTGCCTATGGGGAGTCAGATTATTGTTCTGAGAAAAAGTGGGATCCCTGATGCGTCAACACCAGCACGCAACACGAAGAGAGGAGAAGGCTCACAGTGTCCTATATTGCAGCAGCTTCCATAATCCACAAGGGCAGATTTTTTTTTTTTTTTTCATTTCCAATTGGATGTCAGCCAGTCCAGAGGATTTCTCCACTGCTGACATTTCATTGTCCAGATGAGAGGGCATATAATCTAATGAGGTTTGTAGCCAGACCTGCAAATGATATTTCTACTGACTGGACAAATTGTTGCTTCTTGGTTTAAATAACATAATGTGAACAGTGTGAAAAAGTTAGCTTTGTTTAAGGGACAATCTTATGCGTAGTGCTAAGACTTCTTTACTTAGCAAACAGCAGAGAGGGCTATCTCGATTTGGAGACTTATAGTGATTTAGACATGAGGGAATGAGGCTAATAAGATAAGTGAATTCCAATAATATGAAACAAATCGATTTAAAAAAAATTAGTGGTTTGAGGAGATGCAGTGGGGAACTATGCTCTTTTTGGATGAGACAAATTTTTTAATGTATTTCACTCTTCAGAAAATGTTAGATTTGTGTTACCATCATAAATGTTTGAACGGTTAATGTATCATGTCCATAAAACATTAGATTCAAAATAGCAACTACACGATAGATAAACTATAAGGTAAATATTACTTTGTCTCATTTAATATGTTGGTCCTGTTATGGACAGGTCATCTGTCAGATTTATCCAGACTCATAATTATTAAACATGGGAGATCGAGAAACAAGTAGCATAGACCTAAAGTTCAGTCCTCAATGGCTCAACATGTAATGAAATCTTACCTTCAACAGTCTCGGTATTTCAATTGCATCTAAAGCACAATTGGTAAAAAAATAAAAATAAAAAAAAATAAAATCTTGTCAGAGTGTCATATAACTTGAGAGTGTTATAGTCTTTGGGAGGAAAATTGAGTTGAATTTAAATAAAATAATTTAAAAAATGGTTTTATTTAGCTACGTTTGCTGTTCTTACGCAGTATGTTTCTTACAAAATCCTTACAATGCAATTTTTAATTAGGCCAACAGACTCTGTGAGTGGGAGTTGAGTATTTTAAGTGCAATATAATGAAATGTAAGGAAAGTTTTAAGTAGGCAGAAATTAGATTTTGAATGAAGCGTGGTGAACGACTCAACATTTTACCATTATTTCCTGAAAAAGCCTGAAAACAGAAACAAGTAAACCATTACTTACTGTTGCCTCCAGGCTGTGGTATAACCTTCTACCAAAGTCACGCCTGGATTTTTCACTTGATCCTTTTGTTAACAGCATCTATATTTTTAGTCTGGCATTTTCCTAGAATTTTGTATTTATCTATTTCAACTTTGAAAACAGTTGAGTTGTTTTATCACTTTATGAAATTGCCGTATCAAATGTCACTTCTCAGGAGCTTGCTTATCCTTTTATTGGGTGCAAAAATACATCAGTTATCATAACAGACAGTTGCAGAATTTCATGTGGTTAAAGTTTGCAGAACACAAACACATTTTCGGCATTTCTGCGCTGTCATGAAAGTGTGACAGAAAGTCTAAAGTCTCCACTCGCAAAAAAAGCACATATGGTTTTCACAAAAGGCCATTCACCAGTCCAACAGAGCATTTGTAGCATTCTTGCTGTTTTGCATGACTGCTTCTGATAACTTATTTGCAGATAGAACAAGAACAGACAATTTCAACAGGAAAAAGAAAAATCTTATCTTTACAATAAAGCATTGCTAACAGAAACATTCAAAAGTAGAGTTCACAACAGGATTTCTTTTATTAAATTTTCAAGCATTTGGTGTTAATACATATTTACTTTTATTGGTTTTAATCAGAGGTAAACTTCTATTTTAATATTTAATCCCAAACTCTAGGAAAATTAGGCTTTTATCAAGAGATGTCCCGAGATCAGAATCAAGACAATTTTTTTTCTACTCATTGATATTGAGCCATTCAAATACTGAAAAACTGTTTTTTTGGGGGCATGTATTTATCTCTGGTGTGCCCTGAACTAAACTATTCCTGATTATAAAAAAAGTCACATAAAGTCTGGTCACACATTTGTTGATTCACAAATTGAAGTAATCTCGTGCAGGATTCATTTTCTGTTTGATTCACAGCTACTGCAGAAAAACCTGCTGCACATTTTTTTTTTTTAATCTTTTCTGTGTGTTAAAATTCTTCAAGGAAATCTAAGGATTTATGAAACTGCTGATTGGTGAGTCAGACTTCAAAGAAAACTGCAAGTCAAAAGGGTTGGCTGAAGCATCTTTAGCTTTATTTCTTTACGTTCCTTCTAGTTCATCGGGGGAAAAAAGGGTCCTTAAAAGCTGTCCATTTCAATATTAACAACAAATTTTAAGCTCCAAAAAGTATTAGTTTTATTCATTATTAATGTCAAAATACATTAGATACACTCCATTCTGTTTAAAAATATATATCAGTTGACCAAAACCTTTATATCTGTCAAGAATGAGACATTTAGGACCAAGCTCCATGTAGTAGTAACATTCAAAATGTCTGTAGAGTGCTGCTCCCATCTGACATAGCCCCTACATTTGAATGTTTTATCATTAATAACACACTTACAGAAACATCAGGAGACCAGGAGCACTCAATGCTGCATTCATTCATAAACTTGGATAATTACAACCCACATGGGGAGTTAGGGATTGTCCTTGAGGGCCAGACCAAGTCCCTGTCCTCGCCGAGTGGTCAGCTGGAGTCCACAGATCTGTCATTTAGCCAGGACTGGGCAGCTGTCCGATGTCGCTGTTAACCTGGGCAGAGCCAGCCCGTTCAGAAAGCTGTTCGTGAGCATGGCAGCTGCTCAAAGGGCAATGAGGTATTAAGCATAGATTTGCAAGAATAAAAAATGTCCCTTCTCTCTCCCTCATCTCCCTGGTCTGTTTTACACGCAAGACAAGCCATAAGCACAGGAACATACACGCACACACACGCGCACACGCATACAAGGTCTTACATAATGTTGGCAGCACGCTGCATTGGCCTGTTTTGATGCAGCGTACTCACTGTGCATGTTGACAGAAAGCATGCACTGCTCAGCCTCATGCATATTATTTTGGACAATAGAGAACTTCAAACTCATAAGCATCTGCCTCATTTACGTCAGCGTCTCATTGCTTTTCAACCAGCCAAAAAAAACTCAGAGCATCTAGTGCTCAACCATAGTTTGCTGCAGCACATCAAAGCCTATTTGAGGTCACATTGAACAAGGGAAACAGTGCAATGTTGTCAAAATAAGGAACAGAACCACTGTGAGATGTTCTCAAAGAGTTGTCAAATGACAAGTAAGCTTGCAAATGAAAAATAAAAAACAAGACAACAGCAGGTCATATCTTAACAGCAGACAGATTAAACAGCGTTCAGTGTCTTCCTCTGCAAAGGAATCCATCAATTTGAAGTATCCCGGAATGTCTTCAGGGTTCAAATTTGATGAGCACGTGATCTTTTAAATCCAATAAACACCAAGCCTTAGAGACCGTGGTGGATAGTCCAATGCTACCCTTAGGGTTAGACAATATCTGAATATTCAAAATTCAGATCCCTTTGGCCATGCAGGACTCCTTGAATTGCATTCTTAGGAATCAAAAGCACGGTCTTCGCAGATTTCGAGAGCAGCTTTACTTGCACCACCAAACACTTCTACATTGGCATCAATCCAAGGAACCACGTTCCCCGGCATGTAGGCCGAACAGTTAGCCAAACCCATGATGTCCACCGGCCGTAGTACTCTGTCCCACATGTTGAACTGGCTCAGCTCGCCAACAAAGGCTTGGGTAGCATCAAAACGCCCTCCAACGATGTCCTTATTTGAAAGACAAAACAAAATTTACATTACATTGATTTTAAGAACAGTATATCAAGTGCTACTTCCATGTGGTAAGGATTAACATTGCTTAGTAAATAATTATCTTCTATTTCTTCCCAAGAATCCTGAGCCCCACAATCCCCATCTTTTTGTTTGTATTATGTGGACTAGATTTCAACATTGATTATCTGACAACCTTACCAGGTTGAGCAAGAGTCTGACTCTGACTTTACTCCTGCTGTCGACTGTGAAGCTGAATCAAATGATGGTGATGACAGTGAAGATCAACTGAACTTTAACTGGTCTGACTCTTCAAATTTACTGGTTTCCTTACCTTTTATTTACTTGTAAAAAAAAAAAAAGTCTATTTTAAGATGATTTGCCAGCACTTATCATGTATAGCTTCATAATCACTTTGGTTGAAATGTTTGCTGAAGATCTTTAATAATGAATTCTGCCCTCTGGAATGTGCCCTCGTTTTTCTTAAAAACCAATTCTGTTTTATTGTAACCATATTTTTCATAGAATCTATAGTATATTGAATACTTTCAAGTAACTCAAACTATTTGCTACGGCTTTTCAAAAAACAGGTAAAAATATGCGAAGAAGGAATTTGATTGGAAAGACCAATAATGAGAAAATTAATGAACAAAAAAATTTGAAAAAGTTTGAGTTGCCTATTGTCACCAAAAGTATAGAGCGGAGGAAGCTGGGAAGGCAGATTTGACCTAAAATAAGTACAATTGAAAACAAAAGAGCAGAACAAACATAAAACTGTCCATGACTTATTGTTGTTTATGTGACAATAACATTAAGTCCAGTCAAGAGAGTTTTACTAGTTTGACTAAAAAAGTCTGCCTCGTAGCTTTAAGATGCCTTAGTGTTGATCACTCTCCAAACCTTGTGCAATCTGCAGCAATCTCAGTTGAGCTTCTTGGTGAAAAGGAAACCAATGTCAAGCCCTCAGGCTCTGAACTGGTGCTTCCTGAGTATACATATCTCAGTACACTTCATTCACATTCAAATTCTTTTGAATTTCCTTATGGACACACATGCAACTTTCTTGGAGTTAATCACTGGAGATTTTCCGTGACATGTCCCATGGGTTTTCTTCGAGCAGTTTATGAGTAGATGAATGATATATAGGGCCACAGTAGCGTGAGAAGAGACTCAATGCCTCCTCCCCTGTGCTCCCTGCTCTGTGCCTCTGGCACTCAGGATGAGGGAGAGTACACAGACGATCCTACTGGTACAAAAACATACACACACGTGTTCTTTACTGACTAAGCTTTCAGGCTCACCTGTTCCTGGCCCAGGATGATCACCCCTCCAGGTTTAATTGGGTGCCAGGGGGCCAGGTTGTCTCCAGTGCCGAGCCGCTCGCCATCCTGATAAGCCTCCCAGAAGCCGTCTCTAGTCGTCCAGGTGATGCAGATGTGGTGCCAGCGCCCGTCGCTCACTGACAGAGGGAGCTGGGCCACCTGAGTGGAAGTTAAGGGCAGAGGAAAGGATGATGTGAGTCACAGACACAGGTCAAAGGAGAGATGGTAATGATAAGCGGCAGGGGAAACAGGAAGCAAGATGGGTTGGGGAAAGGCATGAGTTAAAATGTGGCATGCTAGAAACAAGGACAGCAATTAGAAGGGTTACAGCTTCAAAAGAAGCAGCTCCCTACAGAGGCTTCTCTGAGCAAGAAAGACATTTCAAATTTAGATTACCTAGGTGACATCAAGGGATAGAACATCCTTCAAAGCAATCAGAATGCTAACAGCAAAACTCTGTCCTCTTATGGGTTTCTGCTTTGTTCATAGATCAAAGGAAAACAACTAGTTATTTTACAAACGAATGACATCATTGTCTTTTGAGGATTCGGCACTAAGCATGAGATCATGAGAGTGCACTGTAACTCATTAGCCTTTTTTATTATGAGCCTAAAGGACTGATTCGTAGTCATATGTCTCGCAGCAGAGCTAGCTCTGGACGCAAAGAGACCTGAGAAAATGGAAGTGATTGAAAATAAAATTCTACTCACTTGCAATTGCAAAGCATACTGACCTCATCAGAGACACCAGGTGGTGTGCTTTCATTAGTGGGACTACAGGGAATACTCCGAGTGTTGTTATAATGTGTCTATCATGCAGGCAAACCAAAGCTTTTGGATATTAAACTGGAAAATAAATTCTTGTCAAATATTCCTCATCACTTAAATATCAAAGCAATCACTCTTTATATTCATAGAACAAACTATGACTCACTCGTGTTTAGTTAAATTATTGCATTTTCAAAATATAAAAGATGATATTTTTGAGTCATTATTTAATAACAATGCTTTCATTTGTATAAGGTCTTATGAAAGCTTTCCAAAGCAGAAAACCTCAATAATAACATCTTTGCCTCGGGCCAGCATTGGGAAATTGCTCCAAAAAATAAAAAGGTCGGGGGCTGCATTTAGATGTTATTTGTACCAGGAAAGCTGGAATCATAGTATATTTTTAATGTTCTGTGGGACGTTGAGTTCTCTCTGACTTCTTTGCTCTGGTTCTCATGTTTTGAGTTGTTGCTATGTTATGTTATGGAGCTCTATCTGTTCCTTTTTTTGTCAGACAGAATTGCCTGTTCCTTCTTCCACTAATCATCCTCATCAGTAAATTATTTTACTCGCCTAATTTAATCTTTTTCATCTTTGAACTGCACGTTTACTTCTTAGGATTGTCATTAAGTTCCCAATTGTTAGCATGATTTTGGGGTCCGACAGAACAGATGGATTTAAGTTTGTGATCCTAAAATCAAAGCCCTATATTTCATGACAGAGTCAGCTCTTTCTATGTACCATGGAGAGCAAAACAACCTGACGGTAACGACTGATTGACTCAGCAGTGTGCCTGCAGTAGACAGTTTATTTTAAAAACAGATATTCTTACTCTCAATGCCCGTTGCAGAATTCAATGAAAGACATGTGCACACGAAAATGGTCTTCCTTTTAATCAAGTTAGCATAGGTCTATGGGCTATCCAAAACATGTTCATTTTATTTTTTGCACAAAATCATTCTCGGATAATGAGATTTCCCCTCCTCAGTTCTGCCAATATTGAGCTTGTTTCAGAATGAGCTGTTTTAGGACCTCTTGTCACTTTAATGCAAATAAGATGCTGCTGGCCACCTTGCCAACTCAGTATTTACACTCACACTTTATGCACGGGAAAGTGACTGCAGGCAGATGCACACTGGTACAATCGTGCATCTTTGACCTCAAGTCAGACCCAGAAGTTGAAGAAGTGGAGCCTCCTGCACAACCATCAAGGAAGCAACAAATGGTTTCTGAATGGTAAGTCAACAACAAACAGTTGTCTTTTCCTGTAGTCATTGTACAGTGCATACAAAGGTAAAACCAGTTGACGAAACATGTTCATCTTCAGCAATGAAGTGGGAAGAATTCTGCTTCGGTCGCCAGGGGCTGGGCTTAGCCAAGGTTGCTAGGTGAGGGGCAGTACCTGCCTATTGTGACTTTATATTTGGGAGGTTTTTGTAACTGCTCATTTTCCAGACACCAAAAACATTTGATTATTGCCAGAAAATGGCTGGTTGTTTATTTTGTTGTTGTTGTTTTTTTTGGACTGTTTTAAGAAGTGGTAGAGACTGAAGTGGAAGAAAAAAAGATGAATTTTGCATCTAGGTCATCTCTAGCACTAAAGAAGTTAGATGGATGAAGAAAATGGCAGCTATGATTTGAATTTGCAATGCTGCAACTTCAACCTTTAGCTAACTGACAGTTGTCCAGTAAATTCGAGAAAACTTTGCAATGTCTCAGTCATCCCGTCAATACGTCAAGTGTCGTCTGAGCCAAAACGTTTGTGGTTTTGAAATTATGACATAAGCATACTTTGAAACCAGAAAATGATTGATGCCTAGAACAAAGACAGATGCAGATGAGAAGAATTACGCTGATCCTCTTGGGAATGTATTTCAAATAAATACATCTTTTATCGCCTTTGCAATAAACGTGTAGGTTTTGGTCAGACGAGCTTCAGATTGAGATTTTCAGCAACAAATACTCCAGAAGGGTCTGACCTAAAACAAAGATTTAGCTCACATCTATGGCAGAGTATCTTTCATGCTCTGGACATAATTATCTTCTAATGGCCTTGAGAATATTTTCAAGCGTTTATGGTGTCATAAATTTTTGATACCAGGAGAGTTTACATAAAAATCGCTTGGACTTGAAAACCTGTCAACTTTGGGTCTGTAGACAGAATGTTGATCCAAGACACCTGGCTATATCAAAGCAGAAGTGGTTCACAAAACACAAATTTATCCCATTGAAATCTCAGGGGCCAAACTTAAAATCCATGAAAGCCTGTGGAGTGGGATGATGTACCAACTGATTTGGATAAACTACAGAAATTGTGGAAAGAGCAATGATCAGAAATCCCTCTATGCTCCAATATTGAAAAATACTTTAAAAGGTGACTGTTTCAGTGGGAAAGAGGGTTTATAGCAAGGTTGTCAACAATCTGATTGTTTTGTTAAAGACAGTTATTCAACTTTTTTCTTCTCCTTTGAATAAATATACTCAACATTAAAGTTGAATGTTTAAAGCTTAAGTGCAAGATTATTCTACTACAGTGTTGAAATATAAGATGAATTTATTTTAGGGTTTTTCCACATTTTTATATTGGTAATAAGTAACGCATCTTTCCATGAAAATTATAATGTTTTTGAGTAACTTAAAGCAAGTATGAGCAAATTTAGGCAACATCTCTGATGATGTCAACAAAATTGCATCAGCCACAGAGATTTTGAAAATCATTTGAACATTTTTGGGGCATTTAGTTTTTTTTTTCCTTTGGAAACAGTCTCGGAAAACACAAGGAGCATTAGGGATTGGAGCATCAGAATACACATGCAATATGGCACAATATTTCTGTGTTCATTCTGTGCAGGGCTGGAGGAAAAGCACAAGCCTGTTTAAAATTATGCTGGAAGCAACATTAGGGGACATCAACAATCTTCTTGTGCAAAGGGAAACAAAATCTGGGGGAAGAGGCTGATGTGTAACAAGTGAACCTGAACCTGCATAATGACACATGAAAATATAACAAGACAACTCTGCACTTTTAAATATTGTTGAGCCAACCTTCCGGTTCCTCTTTAATATGCAGTAAAATGAGCAGCATAAACAATGCAGCTTTTTGGACGCTGCAAGTAAATTGAACACATGGACGTGCTACTGCACACATGATCCTCAAATTTACTAAACTTAATTTAATTTCTTTTATTTTCACAAGCCTTTTCTTTTTCCTTTTAAATTTTCACCATTTCCTAATGATGAAAATTAGAAAATTTTACCATTGAAAATTTTCACAATTGTAAGTTTTCCAGTGCAAAGACTGCACTTTTTCATAGAAAGTATTTCACAATTTTTGGTCTCTATTAACCTCCAAAGCACTGCAGCTTCTCAGTTTCTCAGCCCTTTCTACTTTCCTCCAATCACACGCTCATCCCTTCCGCCATCTCTCTCTGATCCAGTTGACGTGAACCCATGTATAATGCATAGTGAGAAGAAAACTGTGGGGAGACCTGCCGGTGCCAATAACACCCAGTGTAAACAAGAGAGTCGGGTAGGAATACCAGTTTGGGATAATTTTAACCAAGAATCTGAGCAACTGAGTCTGGGGTTTCAAACTGAGCCATTATGCATAAAACTGAATTCATTCCCGCAGCTCATATTACTGTAACAATGCAAGTACTTCAAAGCAAATGCCAGAAATTATGCATGTCCCTTGTCTAACCGTACTGAGTACTGCGATAATTGAAATTGCACTGACTGTACGGTTAGAGTAAGGGATGAAGACCAAATATAAGGCCATCAAATGAGCACACACAGCAGTCCCTATTCTCTAATGAATACAGTTATCTCTGAGTGGAATGTGGGTCAGCCATATTAAATGTTTATATGGTACAAATTTTAGTATTCAGAATTAATGTTCAATGATTTCCTTCTCAACATGAACTCACACGAACCACCTGCTTGTTTCACATTACAGAGATGCAAATTAGAGTAATTAGACTTTGTCTTTTTTTATTTTATCAGTGTCATAACTGAACCAACTGTGTTGGCAGGCGAATAACGCAGCATTTTCTTGAAAATCCTTCTTTAGCCCTGATTTGAAAATCAGCCATTTCAAAGCCAAGACAGAACTCCTCTCTCTCTGAAAGTTTATTCTTAACTGATAGTTAAAGCTGCCAGGAGATTCTCATTTAATCCATGCCATCAGGAGGCACCAATAAGCTCAACAGTGTCTTTTTGCACACTCACTTCAGAAATAAACACGTCAAGTAACTTCTCTCCTTCTTGCTGCCTTGCTTTGGTTTTTTTTTTAAAATAAATTATGCCTTTAAAGTGAGCTAAAAGTAGTTTACTATTAATATAACTTTTAGTATACTTCTGATCCATTAGACAGTGAAATATTTGTATTATTCCTGAAGCTTTAAAAATATTTTAATTCAACTTTTTTTCTGGTTCTCTAGATAACATTGAATATTTTGTGTTAATATAAAACTAGCTGAACATCTCTTTCATAGCTATCTATTGAAATATTCTACAAATGGTCCTTCAAGTGTCACCACACAGACCCACCGACCCCTTTTAGCTCAGAATGTAAAGTTTATCAGAAAAATAATCAGACACATAGCAGATCAAAGTAGTGCTTTAGTTTTACTTAACATGTTTCTTGTGACTGGAAGTAATAATACAATTTTGGAGAGACTCAGTCACAGTCTCGACTTCAAACTGATTTGTAGAGAGTCAGAGATTAGAGTGATGGTAAAGAGACCTTCAAGTCTAAATGTGAAGCTCATCAACAAAATACCAGTTAAAGCAATTAGAATAAGCATTTTATTGATGTAATGCAAAAATATAATTTAAAATCTAAAACCGCCAAGTGGATGCACAATTCAAGACTTAACCACGTATGGAAAATGTAAGGAAAAATAAACTTTGCTTCTTTTTGTAGACTTACCTTGTCATTGACCAGTAACTCAATAGGATTGTTGCCCCATTCAATCAGAACTATCTCATTGGCCTGTCCAGGCACGCCATAAGAGAAAGGGGTTCCTATGCCTGGACTGGCGCTGGACTTGAGCCACATGCAAACAGTGAAGGCGTACATCTCCGGAAGGCTCTTCTTAATGCGTCCGTACAGATAGTTGGTGCGAAGGGGGAGGGACACCTTGAAGTCTTCTGGAGACTTAAAGGCATTATTACCTATGGACAGACAAAATATATATAATTGAGCATAAAAGTTATTAGTTTTTGTCTCATTTTATGCTTAATGATGAATATTATAAAGCAACATTAATGTGAGAAAGTAGGGAAGGACATGTCTATATTGCTCTCTAGTCTCAAACTGCAATGAAAAAAAAGGTTTCAAATTACAACTTAACATAAAATAATCCCAAAAATAAATAACAGAAGAGTAATACATATCATTAAGTCAAGAAAACAAACCGACAAGCTGGAAAGAACTAAATCTTTTGAGTTCAGAATCTAATGGAACCATCATTTATGCACCAAAAGTGGCATCAAAATATTTCCAGAATATTGGAAGAATTGTAAATCGTTACAATGGATAGAACCACAACTTAAAGACACAAGTTGATTTTTTCCCTTGTTTGTGTCCCAATTTATGTTTCTCCAAAACATTTTAACCTATATTTAAAGTTAAGACCATTTTTAGTACCACAACTTAAGACAATGGTATTGCTTTGCGACTACAATTTTCAAACATTCTACATTAGGATTTCAACAAAGTAGAGAATATATGAATATAATAACTACTCCTTGAACAGACTGAAACCCTGATATTAACACCACCACCTTTTAATTAAACTATCTTATCACACAAATCCAGTAAATTTTAATCCTAAAATAATATGCCTGATTTGAACCATCAGTCTAAATTAATCAAATTCATTCTTTGGATTTTTCTAAAACTTCAATGAGCCTGAGGTTCTCTTAGCAAAAATATCTCTTTTTTTGCAGCCATATCCACTTTTGTTTGTTCTGTGTCCTTCTGATGTTAGATTCATGAACATTAATCAATGTGAGAGAGATCTAGTTGTTTTGATGTTCCCTGCAATTTCTCTGTTACCGCAACAATTTGAAGTGAGTTGCAAACCCAATGAACTTCAGTAATTTATTCACCAAGGTTTCTGTGGAACTAGTTTGATACTAGCTTTTACAGAATGCGTGGAAGTGCCTTAAATATCTTAATGTATATCTAAGACACTTATAATTTGGTATTTTAGTGGCTGAAAACATCTACATTGTAATTGTAGAATCCTAATCTTAAATGGAGAACAAGTATAACATTTTAAAGTTTTTTGTTTAACTTGTGCAATTTTTGAAAATGGACATGCTGATACCACAGTATATTGAACAAATAGCATTAAAGTGAAAAAGAAGCAGCAAACATTCAAAATCAGCAATGTGGCACTTACTGTCCTTATGTTTGTGTCGTCTCATTATCGAACAATAAGCTATCATTAAATGTTATTATTATTACTATTAGCTTGTACAAGAAATTACAGTTTTGCCAATGCCTGTTTTATCTTTAAAACATAGTTGTAAATGAGTGCAAGTCAATACGCTGCAGTAACCACACAGTGTAACCACACAGTGTATCTTCCTTTGATATCAATGTCATATCCCATACAATACTATGAAAAGTATTTTCCGCCTTATAGATTGCAATTTTTTTCACTTGCAAATTTAACCTGAGTAAATAAAAAAATTTAGTTTTTTACGTGATGGTTTCATTCATGAGAACAGAGTTCTCCAAAGTGGCTCCATGTGAGAAAATAATTGCCCCCTAAACATAGTAACTGTTGGCACACACTTGGTGCCAACAACTCCCAATAGTGGAAATCAGTCTTCAACTGATGCACTTAGTTTAGCCGCTGTGTTTAGACCTTGTCTACGTGACAGAATAGTTTTATTTCAGTCATATTAGAGCTTTGTGAACGATGAACAGATTACTTAGGGTCACACAACTGCAATTCAATTCCATTTAAGACCAGACTTTTGACTAGGTCTGACTTTTTTCGAGCCAGTACAAAAACACCATACATAAAAATTTCAGATTTGTGACATTAGTTCACAGAAATATTGTTCCAAAAGTCTTGAGGGTTATAAAAAATGTTTTTTGTTCAACATGAGAAAGACCTTTGTACGACCTGCTGGATTAGTTATTGATGAACTCTTGAAGTAATATTTGTAGGCAGCAGGTCCTAGGGGAAAGATTCAAGGCCATTTCATGCTTTCTCTATTATGAGTTATTTACATGTTTCTGCTCATTGGTTAAGGTCTTGTTTCATGAACAATCACTAGCCACAAATCGCAATCTCATTTGGTCAATCTGAACTTCCATTTAATATCAAAATGTATATTTTACAATATTTCGTGTGACATAAAATCTTCAATTAAATATGGTTGAATTTTTTTTACGAGTGCACATCTACTCTACACCACAATATTAATAAATTTTGGAATTTGATGTTTTAAGATCAGGTTGTTATATCTTTCAAGTCATCAACTAAAGATTCACACACACAATCTGCTGTGTAATCTGCATTCATGCCAGCAAACCAACCAGTTCAAGCAAACTCTACCAAGTCTGGCGAGAAGACTGGCCACTTTAACCAATCATTTATATAGGTATGCATGTGTATTTGAGGCTCAGTGTATAATTCAGGAAAGATTTATAATGAAAACAAACCCAATTCTTGTTTTAAAAATTCATTGAGAGTGCGAGTTGTATAAATTATTTCACCCTGGAACATGAAAATATCAAATGAATCATCACAAGCATTAAAAAAAATATTAGAAAAAATGTTTTTGGGTGCATGATAGGTGAAAGTAAACCACTCAGACTCAGACCCCATGATTTTTGGCTGTTTGCCACATATATGTTCATCTTTTTCCCTCTCAAGAGCAAAAATCTCAAATTTAATGTGCATATTATTTCCCATCATGCAACCTCTTCCAAAAAATACTATTCTCCCACAAGGTCAATTTCAAATAAAAAGTAGATGCACTGTCTCTGCACATTTCAGAGCAAGTCCAGGGAAGAGAGGAAAATTGTGTTACAAAGCCATTGCAGCAGCTTTATTTATAGGTAAAATCCTTACCTTTCTATCTCACAGAACAACACAATAAATCCCATCCCTAGAACTCACAGCAGGAACCCTCTGACATTGATAGGATGGAAATTGAACTAAATAAAACTCACAAACAGGTTCTGCACTGAGAGGCTTCTGTATCAAGATATGATATTGTACACATATTCTTCTATACAACTGAGATATTAACAGCAGCTATGAAAATTATCCATGCCTCAGCCCCTGACCGATTCAGCTAAACCTTGAAGAAACGTCTAATGAAATGTGAAATAGACTTCTTAAGCATTTTTTCTTCTGTTGGTGGAAACATTTTCAGTATTTTGACATCTACCATCAAAGAGCAACCCAGGAGGACGGACGCTTCTTGAATAGTTTTTCCACTAATTAAGAACATTTAACAGTTGCTTTCTAAGCCTTACATTTAAGACCAGCAGAATAACTCTATGAGCAAAAGGAGAGTGAAGGAAGGGACATCTTTACATCATTGAAACCTTATTCAGATATTGACTAATCACTGCTGAATTAGTAAGGCAAAATGTATATATAATTATAAAATTGGCATTAAAATTTGCACAATTTTTCACAGCTCCTGATGCATCATGCTTACTTTTCTCGAGCTCCGCGATCCTCTCCATGAGGGAGTTGAGAGCGCTTTCGGTGCGTTGGCGGTGGGCCGCGGTTTCATTGTAGAGCTGGCTCTTCTCCTCCTCCAGCTCTGCTACCTTACGAAGGAGCTGGGTCTCCAGTGCCCCCAGACGCTGGCGCAGCAGCTCGCGGAGCTCTGGTGGCAGGGGAGTCAGGGCCAAGGCTCCTCCAGCTGATGAGTTTGTGCTGGGGAGGCGCAGGCTTTGCTGCTGGGAGGCACACCACAGACAGAGATTAGAGAGGGACAGACATTAAATCCTGCTAGCCGTCAGTGCAGTAGATTGCTGATCAGACAGCTCTGCTATCTTTTTGGCAGCATTGTCTTTGTTGCATCAATCTCTAAATGAAGACAGCGTGTCCCTGTGGCTTGTATGGGCGACCCGCCAAACGCCCGTGGCTGTGTGCAGGGTATTAAAGGTAGACGTCACTCCAAGTTGACACTAGGATGACAGATGGTTTATTTCTTTCTTTTTTTTTTTTTTTTTTTTTTTTTGTGGAACATGGGAAACATCATGTGCCCACGCAAGTAAAAAAACTGCCCTCAAATGTCCATTTCAAATATTACTCTGCTGGCAGTCTGAAGCACATCCCAGTCTGATTACTTTTTTACGTAAAAATTCAACCATCTAAATGCCAGAAGCATTTAGATGGTTTTTGGTCCAGAAGGCAACTGCTAATGTATGCAAACCCAGTGCCTTCCAAAAATAGTCATACTGCATCACAACACTAGACTTTCATGTATTTCATTGGGATTTTATGTGATAGATCAACAGACATAAGTGCATAATGAGTTGGAGGAAATCACATATGCTTCCAGCATTTTTTGCAAATCAAATCTTAGACTTTTAGCGTGCATTTGTATTTAAACTCTTTTGCTTAGATCCTCGTACATAAAATCCAGTTCATCCAAGTGGCTGTGCCCTGATCAGAAAAGAAATGGGTAACATTGGGCATGTCCCCCAAACATAGTTTCTGCATGGTGTTGACAGCATTACACTATGATTATGCTTTTCTTGAGCAATAGTAAAGGGACTGGTTGGAGCTGATGGGAAGTTGGATGGAACAAAATAGAGGGCAGTCCTGAAAGAAAATGTGTCAGAGGCAACAAAAGACCAAAGACCAACATGAAGGTTCACCTTGTAGCAACACAACAACTCTAAGCGTACAATTAGAGCTACAATGAATGGGGTACATGAGGTCAGTTCATGTATTGGAACAGCCTAGTCAAAGTACAGTGAAATGTAACTGTACTTGACATCTGCCATCTTCAGCACATATCTAAAGAACTCACATATAGTCAATGAGATGTATTGAAATCAAACTCCAAATGAAAATCATGATAATTTGTGACAAGACTTGAAAGCAGATGTTCCCAGATGTTTTCCATGTGCAAAGCTTTTAGTGGCAGAAATGCAAATGCAAGCAAAACTATGTGGCAAAGTTTGCCACATAGTTCAAATTTTTGTTAGTAAAAAAACACTTTGAGAAAAACTTTGAATTTTCTTCCACTTTTCAACTATTTATTGAAGTTGGTGGCCCTGATGTGGCAAAATGTGAAGAACTTCCAGAGGTATGCAAATTTTCGTCTAACTGAAAATCAGATAAGTGAGAAACTGTCCACTTCTTGTGGAAACATGCAATCAGGACATGATGAGTAATGATAATTAAGGTTCAGCCAATCTAAGGCGTTTAAAATAGACCTCTTTCAGCAAAATATGCATGTTCTCTAGAAGCATATCCTTAATTTGATTAGAGAGGTAGACAAGGGTTAAGGCAGAAAGGGATGGATCAATGATGCAGCATATTGTCCACGATAATAAATTCAGAACACAAGCCTTCTGCTTATTTGCAAATAGTTCTCCAGGTCACCTCATTAGTGGCTGAGCGTGACCCTTGAGCCCTCTGGAAAATATAATAAATAGTAAAACAAGTGAATAAAGTGCCACAAGCAGTGCAAAAGTCTCAGGTGTGGTATGACAAAAGCGTTAAATATTTGAATTGGTTTGAAAATTTTACTGCTGTAGACCAACTAAAATCTTGGGGAATTAATTTAATCATCCACTAAGAATAATTAGTCACGCAACTGCAAATAAACAAGTGTGTGAATCCCACATAGGAAAGGCTCATACATTATTCAGGAATACATTGCAATTCCCTCCATCATGTGCAATACTTCACCTTTGACAAGATGTGTTTTTCTTTTCAATAATATCTCACAGATAAATCTTTCTTAGTGGATGTCTTTGGGCCAATAAAAGCATCAAGACGGTACATGCATAAAACCTGACCTTTTGACCTGATTGGTTTGAAAAGCCCCGAGCACCAGATGAACCCATAACAAGCCATGTAACATTGGCATGACTGTTTACAATTAGAAGACAGAGTAGCTGCTTAGAACCTCCAAACCACTAGGGGGCCCCAAGCACCAGCATTCTTACAACTCATGTTTACAAATCAAATGAATGACACACAATCAGTAAGTTAAAATTTGTTGTAACTCATATATGATGTGGTAGGATTCTAAAGAATGGTGTTTTAAAAAAGAGTGGTGCTTTTATACCTAATGAGCTTTTTACTTGAAATGCTAATTTATTTCAGCAATTTTATTTTATAAAAAAATTCCCTTCTCACCCACCGCGGGTGGTTCTTATCCTCTGAGCTCGGGTCCTCTACCAGAGGCCTGGGAGCTTGAGGGTTCTGCGCAGTATCTTTGCTGTGCCTAGAACTGCACATTTCTGGACTGAGATGTCTGATGTTGTTCCTGGGATCTGTTGTAGCCACTGCTCCAGTTTGGGGGTGACTGCCCCGATGCCCCGATGACCACAGGCACCACTGTGGTCTTCACCTTCCAGGCCCTCTCCAGTTCCTCCCTGAGGCCCTGGTATTTCTCCAGTTTCTCGTGCTCCTTTTTCCTGATGTTGCAGTCACTTGGTATTGCTACATCCACCACAACGGCTTTCCTCTGTTGTTTATCCACTACGACAATTGGTTATGTCGTTCCATGTACTCTTTCCCTGCCAGTATCTTGCACCCTGTTGTTATGTGCTGGACTGTCTCAGGGGCCTCCTTGCACAACCTACACCTTGGGTCTTGTCTGGTGTGGTAAATCTGGGCCTCTATTGCTCTGGTGTTTAGGGCCTGTTCCTGGGCGGCCAGGATGAGGGCCTCTGTGCTGTCCTTGAGTCCAGCTTTTTCCAGCCATTGGTAGGACTTTCTGATATCAGCCACTTCAGTTATTTGCCGGTGGTACATCCCATGTAGGGGGTTGTCCTCCCATGATGGTACCTCCAGCACCTCAACTTCTGTTCCCCATTGTCTGAGACATTCACTGAGCACATTGTCTGATGAGGCTTTGTCCCTGATGTATCTATGGATCTTGGATGTTTCGTCCTGGACAGTGGTTCTCACACTCACTAGTCCTCTGCCTCCTTCGTTGCGGCTCGTGTACAGTCTCAGGGTGCTGGATTTGGGGTGGAACCTTCCATGCATTGTTAGTAATTTTCATGTCTTAACATCTGTGGCCTGTATCTCCTCCTTTGGCCAACTAATTATTTCTGCAGGGTATCTGATTACTGGCAAGGCATAGCTGTTTATTGCCTGGATCTTGTTCTTGCCATTGAGCTGGCTTCTCAGGACTTGCCTTATTCGTTGGAGGTATTTGGCTGTGGCTGTTTTCCTTGTGACCTCATTGAGGTTGCCATTTGCTTGTGGTATTCCCAGGTACTTGTAACTGTCCTCTATGTCTGCCATTGTTCCTTCTTAGAGTGAGACCCCTTCCGTGCGAATGACCTTCCCTCTCTTTGTGACCATCCGACCACACTTCTCTAGTCCGAATGACATCCCAATGTCTGTGCTGTAGATCCTGGTGGTGTGGATCAGTGAGTCGATGTCTCGCTCACTCTTGGCGTACAACTTGATGTCATCCATGTAGAGGAGGTGACTGATGTTGGCTCCATTCTTTAGTCGGTATCCGTAGCCAGTCTTGTTGATGATTTGGCTGAGGGGGTTCAGGCCTATGCAGAACAGCAGCGGGGACAGAGCATCTCCTTGGTATATGCCACATCTGATGGACACTTGTGCAAGTGGTTTGCAGTTGGCTTCAAGGGTGGTTTTCCACAGCCCCATCGAGTTTGTAATGAAGGCTCTCAGGGTCCTGTTGATGTTGTACATCTCTAAGCATTCAATGATATATATATCGCATATATATATCACCTATCCTGTCAGCTGAGGATTGAGCTGACAGGATAGCTCAATGGTCATCATTCTTTCACTCGGAAGACCAGGGTTCGAATCCAGGCTGAAACCGGCAAAAATTGCGCTATCCCGTCTGGGTCCTTAAGCAAGACCCTTTGAGCTACTGCCTATCTCAGACCATGAGAGACATTGAGAAGCAAGGAAACATGCCGGCTCAGACGTCGCCCGGCCAAACAAGGTCTGCATCCGGTATTGGGGAACCAGAGCACCAAGACGGAAATGGGCGAGAAGTGAAAACTTGGATCTGTTGGAATGCTACTACTCAAGTAGCCCTAATCGGAGAGGCTATATGCAAAGATATATGGTTACTTCGACATCCCCAGTGCTAAACAACTAGTAGCTCAGTGTTCCAACATCTGCAAACGGCAATTGCTGTCACAACTTGAGATTGACGAGGTACAACACAAATGCTACGGCAAAGAGGAGGAACCTGGATGTCAGGATGGGCCTTTAATTGTATAATTTGAAAGGTTCACTTTTGTTGATTTTGATGAGAGCATGCAGCTAATACAAACATAAATTCTGAAAATGAACATAATCATTAGTGTCATGGAGAAGATTAGTTTGTAAGTCCTAAAGTCATTCATTTTGGGTTTAGGTCAGGTGAGTTTGATGGTCAGTCAAGACCGTGGTCATTATAGCAGGCTTTGTGAGGTCAGCATTAGCTCCCACTGGACCCATCGGCGTGGCCATAATATTTACAACCAGAAAGAAGGTTAGAAGAATTTAGAATTTTTAAATGAAATATTGAATTAATTTAATCTATTAGATCATTAACAGCTGGGTTATTTTTCTCCTTAGCCCAGGCAAGACACCTAATGTTGTCTCTAGTTCAGGAGTGTCTTAAATTACGAAGTGTCCTGCATATGTCGCTGTGTGGTTACTCTTGAATCACTGAATCCAGTGACATTACTTGATTTTATGAGTCTCTCCTAAGCTATTAAGTGGTCTTTACGCCAGAGAAATCTAAAAGATGTTCTACCACATATTTTCCTTCCACTAAGCTTTCAATTAGTATGTCTGGATACAGCATACTGTGAAGAAACAGCTTATTATAGCAATTATCCTTTGTGACTTTATCTGTCAAGTGAGCAGTGTGGGCCACAACATGGCAATAATATAATGTTTCTTTATATATTAAAAAATATGTATTTAAAAATATTTGTCTTATATAATTTTCCGATTTTCTGAGAAACTGATATTTTAAGGTTTCATTCACTGTAAGCCATAATCATCAAAAGGTACGAAAATAAGTGCTGGTAATATAACACTTTGCTTGTAATGAATCGATATAAAGTCTGAGTTTCACTAAACATAATTACTGAAAAAAAATCAACCTTTGACAGTTCAGTTTACTGTCACGAGGAACGTGTGATATAAAATGGTGGATTTTGGTGTCATGCTGTTGCATGTTTGTGCCTCTTACCTCTAAATTCTCCAGCCGACCCTTCAGGGTCTGCATGGTTTTGCCCAGTTGGTCTATAGTCTCTCCGGGGTCCCGGGGCAGGTCTCCCATGGTGTTCTTCCCGTACTCCTTCCTTCTGGAGCCCTGACCCCGAGACTTACCCTGCGCCATCTCATCGGCTGCCGCCTCGCAGCGCGCCAGCTTGGAGTTGAGCTCTTTAATGGTTCCCTGTTGGCTCACGATGGTCTCCTTCTGCTGCAGGATCGTCTCCCGAAGCTGGATGATGGTGTTGCGCAGCTCGTCCTCCACGGGGCTGCTGCTCTGGACGCGGTTGCCTGTGGGGCCATACCCGCAGCCGGGCTCCGCGCCCGGGGGGATCGCGTTACACACGAACCGACTACCTGTTACATCTTGGCTGCTCACCGTGCGCCCGCTGACCAGGTACAAAAGTCCAAAAACTAAAGCCAGCATCTTGGATGAAATGGGAACTACTAATCCCTTTCGGAACAGGAAAGCAGAAATGTTTCACCAAATAAGCACCTGAAATTATGTAATAAACTTTTTACAGCGATTTTATGAATGTACTATATAAAAAAATAATAATAATAACACATCTAAAGTTTTATGGGGGGGGGAAACGCCTAAAATTTATGAAGCGATCTGGATAAAAAAAATCCGCAGTGAAACCCCATAGTATTACTTGTCCATCAACCACATGGTCGGTCCGCTATAATATACACACATACACACAAAGAAAACCAAATCTTCCAGCATTTAAAACTCGGTGAATTCAGATTTTGATAAGTCTAGTCCAGAGAGAGAGAGAGAAAAAAAGAAAGAACGAAAGAGAGAAAAAACAAAGTTGAACCCTGTTGGGTTTGGTATCTCCAGCAATACAATCCTCAGAAGGTCTCAGAGAACTCAGCGGTGCCTGTCTTTCCTCTCCGCTCCGTTGACTTGTCAGTGAGCGGTGCTGAAGAGACAGCGACGGCGCTCAGCAGATTATTATAGGGGAGGTGCGCACTGGCGCTTCCGCTCATTACTTCGTGCGCTCCGGTTATTCAGCCTCAGCCTGCGTCATCTGCCGAATCCCAGCGGATCCAAGTCATGCCATGACATGCTTTGAGTACATCTCATTGACTATAGGTGAGTTCTTTAGATATGTGCTGAAGATGGCAGATGTCAAAGAAAAAGAGGACTTCACAAGGCTGTCTCTCTCTCTTTCTCTCTCTCTCCCTCTCTCTCCCAGCATTGCCCCGTTTATTCACCGTAACAGCTTGAAGAAAAGTGTCTCTTCCTTTATTTGGTCGCCTTAAAGTATGCAAAGTTTCACATGGAACATGTTTAATTCCATCTCCCGGTACCTTTGGACATTTTAGGCTGTAAAACAATATGATAAAACTTAATGCTAACTGACTGGGGAATGTGAGTCAGTCAGAATTTGAAGATCCGTGGTGAAATTTTGAAAGAGCTTCAGAGATCCCCAGCTCAGATTACCTAACTGAAAGCAGCTATTTGAGGAGGAGAATGAATGCTGCAATTCAGAAGGCATTTCCACCCCCATTCACACCTCTGTGGTAGCAGAATGGTGATGGCAGCATCATGCTGTGGGTATGCCTTGTTCAGCGCAGTGAAAACTGGAGAGTTGATGGTAAGACCGATTGAGTTAAACATGAGGCGACACTGGGAAAGAAACGTGTTTGAGGCTGGGAAAGAACTGAGATTGGGATTGAGGCTCGCTTTAGAGAAGGACAGCAACCCTAAATATAGCAGAAACATTAGAATGGCTTAGTCAAAATGAAGAAACCATAAAATCTTTTCTGTGGCATGTTTCATCATTGAGTTTCACAGATCTTCTCCCTCCACTCTGACTGAGTTGAAGCTGTTTTGCAAAGAAGTGGCTCGAAGGGCAAAGCTGTTGGAGACTTGAAAAGACTTGCAGCAAAATGAGGTTATGTAAAGTACTTACTCTGGGGAATAAGTGCAAATGCCCACTTGTAGTTATAAATTAAAACTGTCACATTCCACTTCACAATTACACAGTTCTTTGGATTCTCAATAAGCAAAATATGCTGGACAGAATATCACATTGTTTTAACTAAAGCTATAACTCGGTCTGGTGATCCACTGAGTTAAACCAAATTATCCATTGGCCAAAATATACAAGTTAAGACTGGAAATGGTAGTTATGCAACTTTTGATTTGAAGGGAACACTTTTTTGTTATTCTGGTGTCAATTTGGGGCTGAGGTTAATAATTTTTCCTTTAAATAACAATTTTACACTGCCCTTTTCACATTACTAAAATAAAATTATATGATCACTTTAACAGAAAACAATGTTTTCAGTGAAAAATATGTCAGTGTTGTTTGATTGTGGTTCAATTTTTGTCCAAGGAGGATAAAATATGAAAGGAAAATAAAAGCAGTTTTGAGAGAATCCTTTTGTGCCTATCTTCATCTGTCGGGGAAGTTATTCTGTCACAAACAGAAAATTGAACAGGTAAAAAAAAAGTGACTTGCTCAGTTTGCTCAATCTGTCAGCCACAGACCAAGTAGACCTCAAGTTACCATCTATCTTTCACTCAGGTATCCTACATTTGTGTGGAGACATGTCCACACAAACTCTGAAAACTATGGTTTCCAATTCTTTTCTCAAGCTGGGATCATTTCCCCTCATATCCAGGAGAAATCCCTCCGCAGTGCCAGCGCATGCAATGTACACGATGATCAGATGGCCTCCTAACAATGCATTTCGTAAATCTGCAAGCAAATATTTGACAGTGACAGATGAAGCCATTAGCCCCTTTCACAATGAGACACATCATAGCGACTTTTGATTTGAGCTCCAGTCATGTTTTCTAAAACTGAGACAAGGCAACGGCTGTCTGTCAGAAATCTTTCACGAACTGTGGAGTGTGGAAAAAATTTCAAAGTGAGATGCTCTCTTCATTCAGAGAATGAACCGATCTAGGCACAGCTGTCATGTAGCGCAGAGACATATTTTCCCTCCCGAAACAGCCTCATCAATCTTTATTTCCTCAATATATTTCTTTAAAACCTGGAGCCTTGCGACTGCGACAGCCCTTGACTTGTTGTGCAAAATTACCACACTGCCCATCAAGGCCCATCATATCAAAATTTTCTCACAGAGCCTTAGCAGCTAAATGTCAGCTGGCATTAATACACAGCCAGCGTACAAAGGGGGTGGAAAGAGTCCGACCTGACAGGCAATGGCTGTTGAAGTCACTTCCAGGGAAAATAGCTTCGGATGTGGTAGGTCTCATGGGAGCAGTGGCAGACGTTCACCATGGTAACCTTATCCTGGACTCTCCCCCTTTTTCCCAGTTGCCCTCAAATCCAGCACGCCCCGCCTCGGTGAGGAAGTAACTGGCAGAGGTGAAGAGGGAGACATGCTGAAGACGGAGCAGAGATGACAACTTTCACTTCAAAGTTGATGGGATAAAGTTATTTCCTTTCATGTTGCAACTGGTGAGCGTGGGGAGAGGGAACTTTACTTTCTTAAGCGCTTCAGGGAGGTTTAGGATGTCAGCGGGGATTGAACTCTTATCCCACATTGAGTTTCAACTATCCAAATTAATACGTATCAAAACTGGGTTGGTTTGGTGTTTTCTCCTCTTATAGGTTCTGGCATTGATTCCCACAGTGTCCAGACGAATAGAGCTGCAGTAATGGAGAGTAACTCAATAGAAATAAAATATAACATATTTTAGAATCCCGTTGAGAGCCTGAGAAAGTAAGAATTTATGGTTTTCAGATAGTAAAGTATCTGAATCAATGGAAATGAACACACACCACAAAGAAAACTAGAAGAAAAAATCAATTATGGTGAAAATGGTAAATGACCTGACCTTGTATGAAGCTTTATCAGGTCCAGAAGACCCCAAAGCGCTCTACACTAGATTCAATCACTCACCTATTTACACACACATTCACACGCTGATGGAGGGAAGCTACATTGTAGCTACAGCTGCCCTAGGGCTGCCATGCACCAGTGCCATTGGGACCTCTGACCACCAGCAGCAGATAAAGCAGATGAAGTGTTTTGCCCAAGGACACAATGACAGAGAAAGACAGAGCAGGAGCTCAAACTGACCACCCACCAAATAAACGATGAATTCCTACTTGCCTTGCCACTGTTGTCCCCATCATGATGAGAGCCAGTAGTCATAACATTGACAAAGTTCCTGAAAAAAAAGATCACTTAAAAATGATCAAAGAGGTAATAAATAAATAAATAAATACTGAAAAATAGCTTAAAAATATAGAAATAAAAACAAAAAATTGTCTTACAGTCATACTATGGTTTGATTTAGCTTTTTTTTTTTTTTTTTTATTTCATCTACTTTCTAAAACTTTTTTCTATAAAAATAATTGTCTAAATATTTGTTGCAAGGCCAATAATCGAGAGAAAAATCTCACATCAAAATTTTAGTACATCAGTTTGAGTCTGCAGTAGGTTTACTAATGAACACAAAAATGAAGATGCTTGCCTTAACTGCAGTCGGTTGGAGATAATTTAACCTCCCTGGTACAGCTTGGTCTGAAACAGATCCGTGTTGACATGCATAAGTGTCCAGCTGGGTAGCCACAAGTTAAAGTTTCTTTCATTAAATCACAACTTATGGTTTCAGTTGGCTTCTCTGAAGTAGAAAATATCTTGTCTTAAAAGAAAGCATTTTATTTATTTTCACCTCAAGAAAATAATCAAATCTTTCTGTTTTTCCAGACATAAAGGCCTTTAGGCAAAAACTGTTAAGAAACCAGGTGATAAATACCGGGAGGAGGAACAGAAGAAGGAAGCAGGTGAATTAAATTAATGAGAAACATGGAGGTGTGCTCTTTGATCACAGGGGAAGAAGTGATGAGAAGGATGAAAAGGTTCAAAACAAACACAAAAATTAATTAAATAAATCTATAAACTAAACAGAAGGGGAACATGGATTGAAAATGCAATAACTGCAAATGGATAAAAATGTGAATTAAACAAATACAACCTAGATGTCATAATACTGCCTACTGTGTCCCACTTGAGCTGAATACACAAAGCTCCTGTTCTGCTGAAATCAATTATTGCTGCATTACATTTGCTCAAATAAAAGGTCCCACATTCGTGGGTACTTATGTTCTTTTAAGAAGTTATTTATCTGCTATGGTGCACTGCAGTTTAGAAGTCCACTGAATCCTGGACTTCTAAACTAATCCTCCTGAAGCTCATGTGAGTCAATCTGAAATTTCCCCAAAGGGGTTTTTTTCAACTTCCACATCTCTCCTTGCCATCCATCACTCATGTATCATGAGAGAATGAAGATAGGTGAAAATGAAAGTGCTTGACTTTGACTACTGAAGTTTGCTACAAGGTCTGAGGAAAGTAAATTATTTATAAAGTTCTAAATTTCCATCTGCCTTTCCCCAACAAATCTTGCAATGCACAAGCTTTATATTTCCTTATTGGTTCCAGGGTCACCCAAGCAAATATACCTGAAAAAGTCCTGAAAAAGTGTGATCTCCGGTATCAAACCATATTTAAGGTTTTGCTGATGCAGTGGCATCAGCAAAAAATGAAGGTGCAGCTCTAAGCACTTGTTGCTTCTGGCAGCATTGCCTCAGAGATGGAAAAACCTTCAGGAGCATCGATCCCGCCACACACACACACACACTCACTCATCATGTGTACTCTGTCTCACTCTCTGCTTTTAGTTGCACCTGTTGAGTGTGACATGAGTGCGATGGATGGCGAACACACAGGAGCTCGCACAGGAGCCACGCTCAGGCTGCATGACACAGTCCAACGGCTGTCGGATCACTCAGTCGGTCACATTGTTCAAAACAATGATTCTGTCTTCCTCTGTTCCTGCCGCCAACTCTTTCCCCTGATTCGGAGCCACCTGCTGCTGGCTACCTCCAGCAGCATGACTGAGGCCAGTGCTCCTGTGAATCAGAGTCCATCACGGCTGCCAGCTGCCTGCAGAGATCTTTCACAAACAAGGGTGCCCAGTGTATTCACGCTCACAAACACGGGCTCACATGTAAATGGAAGGATTAGCAGAGAAGATATGATTAGTGGAATTACAAAATAAGTAACATTTTGTGAAATGAGCTTCAGAAAGACTTCCATTTTATGTGCCTCACGTCAAAAAAGAGACAGAAGATGACAATGTGAAATGCATTTGGCTGATGTGAAATATAAAATAAATGAAAGGAGGAAGAACGCCTGGTGTACTCACATAATGTGTCATACTTGTCAGACTAATGCACCTGTGACTGTGTGAGGGCCCGCCACCCCCTTTTAAATCTTTGCTCAGAACCCAGAGCACAGAGCATTTCATAACCTGGCACATCTGCCAACAGTGGTGTCGCTTGAGGATATCTTTGCAGGGGAATAATTCTGTTTCCTACACGCTTCCTGCTGCTGCTGCTTCACTTATTGAATGACTTCATTCATTTCACACATCAGCTGTTGCCTGCTTATGCCACAACAACAAAGAGGAATATTGTGGGCCGATCTGTCAGATTTACTCATACTCGGCAATATGCTGCTGACTGTTTTAATGTTTTACAGCAAATCCATTTGAATGCGCCTTGTGCATAGCTGTAGCCATATGTTTAGGTTGTGTTTTTTTTCTTGCTCTAGTAAGTGTGTTTAGTTGCTGATGATTTTTGGATGTCTGAATTTTGCTCCTATACTCTTACCTTCCCCTAAACTGATCTGGACAGTGCTGGGCAGGTTTGCAGTACTCTTCCCCATAATAATTTGATGTACTGAGTTAAATTATTGACTTAACAGTCCTTTGCATTTACCACCAGTTTCTTGGAATGTCACTTTATAGAGATATAATACTGATGTTACACTTTTCTAAAGAAAAATCATTGTATGCAAGCTTTTTCTGTATTTACATACTCATAGGGAGAAGTATAATATTTACAAAATGTTGTATGATATTTTTTGTAAAAAAAAATAAAAATACAACCCTGGTTTGAGGTTTGCAAATAATTCTTTACTATTTGATTCCAATGTAATCTACAACACAATCAGTGATAACAATTTGGGAAAGAGTAAAAACCTCAAGTATATTTGTCTATTTATTTATCTAAATTATGTTTTGGAGTAGGATTTGGCTTCCTGTGAAAAATACTCTCTTTTTAAAAACATATCTACGTTATCTCCTATTCTTTTTTGGAGGTGTAATTATAAAAAGAAAAACTATAAAGCCAGTACTAACTATGTAAACCAAATCATGAGCAGACCTCTCAAGGCACCCTGTTTTTGTCTTATTGAAGCGTGGTTTCGTAACACTGACATGCATCCTTCTCATGAAAGGCTTTTTAAACGAGCTGGTGGAGGAGGATATGGCGTAGAAAAATAGACATGTTAATCTCTGCTCCCTGCTAATTCAATCCCATGTAGAACATCCAAGAGAAATCAGGTAATTATTTCAGCTCCTGTTTATCTTTGTTGGTCTTTTATTCAGGGTTTTGCTCTAGAATGTGTTGCAGATTTCTTCTGCAAAAAAAAAAAAAACAGTAGCAAGGACTGATTGACTTTCTCATAAGCCTGCCATTTCCTTTGATGTGAAGTGTGGCATTGAACCAGAGGTGATAGAGAGATTCATCCAGTTCAAATTGAAAAGAACTTAATCTATGTCTGTCTAGAGAATACTATTAAACTGTTCAAGTGCTTACTTTGGAAAAAAAAAGAGTGTGGGGAAGGTTGTTGAACGTGTAAAACTTATCTTGAGCTCACGACAGAGGCATGACATGAAAATTGGGACCACTGCATCCTTCATTACTACCCAGTTTACATTTAAACAGATCTTTAATGGTTCTAAAAAGTTCACTGATTGCACTTATTTGATCAGAAACATATGGTCCTTGTACTAACACTCTGTGCTCCTGTCAAGCTCTGAGAATTGCATCATGCAAAACAGTAATAATTTCCACCTGTACTGCAGTGCCTAATGACTCTATTTGTAAATGAAAACAAACAGGGAGCCGCGCAGGTTGCAATTATGTAATCCACACGCTGCTATAGGGAATGGCCGCCCACCAATGCCACATGGTTCTCCATGAATGCGGGCCGTAAGACATGAACCTGCGTCAGTCTGTTTAGTTTGTGCTCTGATATATATGTGTGTACGCTCAATTCTTTTCTTTTAAGATAAATTTAAAAAAAAAGAGACAACACCTTCGATGTTAAATATTAAAAATACATTCTTGCTTGTGTTCACAACCATCACAGTTATTGTTAGCTGCAAAATAACTTTTATCCCTTTCTTTAGTTTGAGCTCTGCAAGGATTAGAAGGATTCACATATCGTCTGCTTCCCAACCCTTGGAGAACTGCTGGCCTCGTCTCGTAGCTTTGTGATCAGAAAAACAACTCGGTCTGCAGGAAATCAGTTAACCTTCAAAGCAAGAGCAGTCCATCCTCATGAGTCTTGAACTTCTACTCCTTCAACAGAATAAAAGTAGTTTTCAATCAAACGTGATAAAGAGATAAGTGAAATGAGCACATATATATATATATATATATATATATATATATAATATATATATATATATATATATATATATATACCAATGAAGATACTCCTGACAGCAGATGTAAAATTCCAGAAAGACTGATACCAAAATAACCTCAGATAAGCACTTGAAACATACTTCACTGCAGTGAATCAAATCAGTATCCAGGGCAGGGTGCAAACATGACATGTTAGCCCAGTTTTTTTTCTTTTTTTTTTACTGAGGATCTTTGGTGATCTTCAGCGTAAGATGTAGAAATAGACTACAAATATTTTCTATGGAAAGTGACTGAATCTAATGTATTTGAGTGCAATTACACTGTCTTAACCATGTATTAATACCGTTTAACTTTTTAACATTTTAACATTTGAAACAACGAAACACGGTGATGGCAGTATTACACTTTTTGAAGTTTTCTTAAGCAGAAACAAACAAACAAACAAAAAACTAAACAGTTAGAAGTACAATAAAGTTTAAAAAGTGGGATAAATAAAGTAAATGTTAAAGACAGTAGACAGCCAGAGAGATCTTCCAGAAGGGCAACTACCACAAGTACGCTGAACGTGCCAAAGCGCTCAAGTGTCGGAATGGCCCAGTCAAAATCCAGAGCTTAAGTTAATTAAGAATCTGAGAAAAAATGGAAAACTGATCGTGACAGATTCCTTCAATGTATTTGAGCTTGAGATATTCTGCAAAAGAGAAGTTTTAGTTTCGATATGGGGAATGTTCGCAGAGACATACTGTTTGTGGACGCAGTGGTGGAAGAATGAAGTCATTGAGTGCAAGGTGTACTTTTTCAAATATTTATTTGCGCATTGAAAAATACCCATTTTTTTCCTTCTACTTCACAAGTAAGCACTGCTTTGTATTGGTAATTCCAATAAATAAATTGAAGTTTGTGCTAACAGAATGTAGAAAATTTCAAGTGATAGGGCTAAATTTGCAAGATATTGAATGCTGTATATACATTTAGAATTTTAATTTCTACTGTTTTTACAGAAGTTATTTTGTATATTTCTTTGGTTAATAAAAATATACAAACTCCAGAGTGGAACTTGTATGCAAAGCCAAAGTAAAAAACAACTCCAGTAAGTCAAATCAACACCCCTGTGAATCTCAACAAGTTCTGCACCATGGGATCCAGACAAGTTTTTCTCTTTCATGCTCCCAGCTTGTGTCAGGCTGGATGGCTAGCATTATGTCCATCAGGTCTTTCCACAGATATTCCCTGGGGTTTAAGTCTCAGCTTGTAACTTGTTCTGAAAGGTGAACTGTCACAGCAGTCCAAGTCTCAGGTCGCTGCATACTGAATCCTATTTTGTGTTTTCCTTCCAGTCATCCTTTTCTCAGTATCTGCAGCAGCAAGTCCCCTTCTATTCGCACAGTCAATGTCCTCCAAAGCAAAAAAAAGTAAAATTTCATAATTTTAAGGATGGGCATAGCTGGATTCATGACAGACTCACTGCCCAGCAGCACAGGACCGAGGTAAATGATACTAATCCACGGCTCCTAAGTTTTAAAAACAATGCCATTTAGTTAACACGTCTGTGGAAGTGTTAACTCATGCTTGAAATTCTCAGCCCAAATAACATTTATGAGAATCCCAAAAGGTCTGGTGCCGTTCTCATAAAATCCTAACTGGAGGTGCTGCCTGCCAGACATGGCTGCTTTTGATTAGAAGTTGGCCACAGGGGATAAAGTGTGCCAAGGTTCAGCAGCTGCATGTTGTAGTTGGACTCAGAACAGGCAGGACAAAGGGCATATGGAGCGGAAGTGGCCTGCAAGAGTCCACACCTTGGGGACACAACAGATTGAGATGGGACTTTCTGGATGTGTGACATTGCCAGATGTTGTGGGGACCAGCTGTGAAGCAGTGCAGCCCGGCAGGCGGAAGCCAAGAGAAAGGCAGCAGCCGCTCCTTTGTCATATCTTCCAAATAGGCTTCACTTTTTAACACCAGCTGCCGAGTGGACTCGCTGCAGCATGAATAACTTCGGGAATATTACATTTTAAGTTTTTTGGGGTTTTTTTTTTCCCGCACAGATTATACAGAACTTACTTTTCATGCTGTGCACACTGACAACTGCTGTTAATCCTGTTCAACATAACCCCAGAAACTACAAAGAATGAACGAAGAATGTTTTATCCTGTGACAACCAAGCAAGACTCCTCAACTTTGCCTGACGAGAGATTATGCAATTCTTGCCACACAGCTTTGCAATCACAGGAGGCTGTAAGTGCCACGTCATGTCAAACAGGATGCGAGTCTGTGATCTTAGATCATAGTTCTCACATCGCAGGGAAAAGGTCAGAATCTTACCAAAGATGATCATCATCTAGTTTCAGTGCACATTTAAAGTTATGCGGTTGAAAAAGTTATTTAATTTTATATAGGTGCACACAGTTTAGTTCTTTGTAGCGACACTCCATGGAGAAAAAGATTTACATAATACCTGACAGGCAAGTTTTTTACTTGCTTCGCTTACTTTTTCTTCTTTTTTTTTTAGCTGTATGATCTCCTCCTGCTCTGCTAGTGTCTTATTTTATCTTGGTCCCTGTTGTTCAGTCACCAGTGGGATGGGGTGTGTGAGTATTTGTGTGTGTGTGGCAGGGAGGTGAGTGAAAGGGGGTGATGGGGCTGCATTAGATCTTATGAGAAAGTTGTTCTATACTAAAGACAGCTGAGCTAACTGTCTCAAATACTCCATAACCGGTAACTGGTTATTCTCACCAGTGAAGGTTTTTGTAAATTTGCGCTCATTAACCATTTCAATTACAAAATGCTGTGCAGTCCTGCAGTAAGTACATAAGATGCAAGTTTTGATATTCTCTGCATCCTCAAGACATGAGGGGGAGGGGATACCAATTCACCACTGACTGCACATGCATGAAAGCGATAGAAAACCTGCTCAGAGCACAATTAACACAGCCCTGGGCAAGTGCCCACATGTGCATCCAACTCCAGTTCTCAGTAGCCACTGCACTGCATCTTTAAGGTACAGTACAGCTCCAACACAGTTGATCACTGCAGATTTTTTTTAAATAAACAATTTCACAATGTGGGATTTTCTACCCCGCTGAATAAATGTTAAATGAAGCATTAAAAATGAAAGCGTTTTCCACTAAATTTTCCGTTTGACGTTATGTTTCTGTGATGAAAGATACATTTGTGGGAAGACACATTACACATCTTGCACCAGGAGGGTAAAAGATAGCCTAGAGGTGTTTATTTTCATTCTTCTATGTTAAGCAGGGTAATTATGTGAATATAATATAAATTTAAATATGTCCTGCAAGATTTTATCAAATAGAGTACATATAAAAATTAACAAGATTCACAGATGAACTGTGTTAGATACTAATTAAAATAAATCTCTATTTGCTCACTGGTATTAAAAAATAGAGCAGAACATTGTACACACTGCACTTCTGAAGAGAGTAATAGACATGCTTTGTAAAATATTCTTTTACAAAGCATGGTAAAAAAAAAAACTGTTTTTCTTTTACAGTATTTTTCAGTATTTTTCCTCTAATATCAAAAGATTCTAAAAGAACAAAATAGAATTTGCATCCAGCTGTTCTGTCAAATCTACCTCAGGAAAAATGAGTTTATTATTGTTCTGAGAAGTCAGAAATTGAGTTTCATACAAATATTCAAACAATCTGAATTTAATAGAAACAGTTAATTTGTTTTAATGTCTTTAAATTTTGAGATTATTTTATTATCATTGACCTTCAATCAATTGCAAGTTAAGTCCACAACATGATTCATCTGTACAAATCTTCAGCTACGCAAGATGATTCACCTGAGGATGGGTTAAAAGTGAAAAAACACTTAATTCTTCTCTTGAGTTTATTATCTGTTTTATTATTAATTGTTAATTTGTATTTAAATTAGTCAGACAGAAGAATTGAACTGTAGTGTTAAAGCACTTTATTTCTAAGAGATAGCTAAAAAAAACCTGATCAGATTTTTAAAAATGATTTATTAACTTATGGTCAGTCTCTCTAGAGTCACACTGAGAGTCCTTGTGTTGATTGTGCAACAAGAGCAATGAAGGAGTCCTCTCTTCTTCTAAGTGCTCTCTAATCTCCAGCTGCTTGAATAAATTATGTGGACAAAAGAACTACATTATATTTCTCTGAAATATGGGAAATAACTTACATTTTTATTTGCACTGTCATCTGTTTGACTATTGAGAGGTCATTCAATATTTTGAAGAATATGCAAGTTGGAAAAACTTATTGCTTCAGAAATAATGATGAACTTTTGATACATTTATAAACCATGAACTCTGGTCATCCTTACATACAGTGTTTTCAACTGATTAATAGGTTTCTTGGTACCATAGATAGAAGTACATTTTCTGTTCATCCTGTGTTAATTTTCTTTCTAAGATGCATTTGTCCTGTTGATAAAACTCAGTACAATAATAGTTTCAACGCACTGACCCTAATCTAGTTATTCTCTTCACTAAAAGCCTATATTCATATTTTTGAATCTGTCTCATGAGGTTAGCTAACGAAAGAAAATAGTTCATTCTTATCAGTGGTGCAGCATAGCATAATGATAATGTCCTCTGTAGGTTAGGTTACATCCAAAGCTTTATATAATGAATGAGCTTGTCTGTCTGATGTCTGATCTCACAGGGGAGACAAAAAAAACCAATGTCAAAAATGTCAAATAAAAATCTCATTAATGTGACATCTGAGTTTTTGTTATCTGCTTCAAACGTCTTGTCCTCAGTGCTCAACTCATCAACATATATTTTTTGAAAAAGGTAACACATACTCACTTGTCACATTATGGTAAACATGCAACTAGTATTGCTGGACAGCTGCAGATTGTTTTAAAAAGTTTGACAAAATCCCCACCATGGACACTGAAAGTTACAGACTCCGTGTATAACACACAAACATCGATCAATGCAACAAAAAAGAATTTCTTAACCTCGTGTCACACCAAGCACATGCTCAGTCCTTACTGATAAAGATGAACTCACTTCTGTAAGCTAACTGCCTGAAGTGACTCCAGCAGTACAGCAGTTCCAACATATTTTGTTCCAAATTAGGAAAATAATAATTTGACTTTGGAGAACTTAAAGTCCCAGATGATCTGAAAGACTGGATAGAATTAAAGTAACTTATTTGTCCAAAGTATTTGATAAGAAGATAAGAAAAAGAGTGGCATCACCTTAGAACTGACTCTTGAACTCTGATATTTATGTTGCAAAAGTCTTTTTGGGTGAGTTTTCCAGAACCACATGCTAACGTTACAAGATTTGAACTAAATATAATCTAAAATGTTTGAGTAACATTCTTATGTAGATGAAATGGTAGCTTGTTGACTTGCTGATGTTGATAATATGAAAATTTATCCTGCAAATCTTAATTTAACTTATTGAATGGCCAAAAACAGCCTACCACAAAATGCCATGTCAAGCTTTTCCACTATTTCAAGATTTGTGCACTACCAAGCTGTGCTTTACCTTTGTGTATTCAATGATATCTTTCTGCTGAATGGCGAATACTGTCAAGGTTCCCTTGAGTATGCCAGCATCCATCATCTGCACCTGGGATGTGGTTTTATCAGCAGTACTAGGAGATGTTTTCCCTTCTCAGCAATCACTGATTAGTGGCTGACCTGCAAAGCTGAAACTTTCAATGATTCCTATCAGGTCATATTTTCAATTCATCAGAATTACTGTTTGGATTTTTTAGTTTCATCTTACTTACAACGTTGTTCTAAATGGGTGACTTGTACTGTTTTTCTGGAACTAATATATTTAAAATCCATTCACTACTCTACATCACAAAAGCAAAGGAAGTTTGTCTGTTTGCTTTTCTGATCAGAGCTTTGCCAACAAATGTCATATAATAGTTGCAGTGGGCCGGTTCTCGTTCAAGTCGACCAGACATGCCAGACTGATGGGCTTGGAAAAGGCAGCATGGGGTTTTGATTTGCTTTGCAAAAAACTCAGAAACCGATATAATGTTAACACAGTGATATACAAAAAGCAAGTGGTGTTTTTGCTGATGAACAGCTTGAATGTCATTGAGCGGACATTATTGATGCTCTCCATCGTGCGCTGGCTGGCCTGCAGCCCTCCGTGTTCTTGGCAGTCTCAGTGGTTGGTGTTTTGGGTGATGGCATCTGTTTCTGTGAATGTGTGGATGGTATTTACTAATGTGTAATTGTATGTCTGCAGTTCAGCAGGTTATCCCGCTGAACTGAAATTAAGGTTCACACTTGCTAATGTTTCAAGGATAATCGGAAGATTTGCAAGGACATAAAACGCTTTGGTGCTTTCCTTTGTATTTTAACTTATATGAATTAGAAATGGTTTATTTTAAGCAGGCCGGAAGCCTTAACCCCAATGACTATGTTCTACTACATTTCAACACCCCCCTATATTGGGATTAAAATCATGGCAAACTCAGGGAACATTCCAAATTAGTCAAAAATATCTCAGTGAGACACTTTTGTAACATTTTGCAGATGAGTACCCACCTTTCCAAATAGTCAAATCACCTGGTGGTGACTGCGGTTGCTGATGCTGTCAATGTGTGGGTGACAGCTCATACTTAGAAGTTTGAAGCAGCTCACAAGCAAACAATTAACCTAAACACCCAGAGAGAAAATATGCAAATCTACTACTTATAAAAAAAAATTAAGCAGAGAAAAAAAATGAAATTTTAATTAGCACCGTGGTAAAACTTCCACTTCTCTTCTTCCACAATTGGTCCTTCACATCTCGCAGCGTGGTCATCATTAGTGTGAAGCGTCTCTGAAAGTTGTCAGAGATGCTTCCATCCCCAGAAGGCCGCGTACCTCCTCTGTGTCCTCCGTGCTGCTGACTCAACCTCTTTCCTTCCTGCTCCTGCGTTCTTTTGCCTACATCGCACACACACACACACACGCACGCGCCCACGCACCCAAGCATGCACTCACACATGCGCGGCCGTCTCTCCCTCCATCCGGTATCCGTGGGGTTTTGTTGTCTGGCAGAGGATTTGGCAGCGGCTGGATTTTAGACAGCTGTGAGACAAATAGAGCAGAATTTATCCCAGAAATTAAATGATAAGGCTGTGACACAGATGTGGCACCGCTGGTCAGTTTATCTGGGCACGTTTCTGTTAAGGTGCTCTGCAGAACAGTTGATAATGGCTGGCTAAACCTTTCATTTGTAAAGGAATGATGATTATGGTTTATTTTAAAAAATACGAGCCAAAGTGAAGCACTAGTTGTGAATGCTGTGGTATTTAATTTAGGAACAGTCAAGTCAAGTTTAAGAAGTACAAAATCACAATCTTCTCAAATTTCTTAAAAGGAATATTGCTAAAACCTTCATACTTTGAAAAAACTATAGAACTGACTGAATATATACAAAAATGTTCAGGAACTGTTATGGAAAATAATATCATTTTATAAATATTGCTAAAACAGCACAGCCACAAACTATCATCTAACAATGATTTTAAAGTCCTTTCACTGGCTCCCTGTAGCTCAGAGAACATCTGTTCTCTGAGCGTTCTCAAAAAAACCTATGACAATTTATAAGTAACTGAATGGTTTAACACCAAAATACAGAAAGACTCACTGTCTGAAAGACCTACTTTCTGTTGTATCAACCTTCCCGACCACTCAGGTTTCTTGTCCAAGTCCCCAGAATCAGAATCAAACATGGACAAACACATTTCAGTTCTTAAGCACCTTTAATCTGGAACAAACTTCTAGAAAGATGCAAAAGTGCTGAAACACTGAGTTCCTTTAAAGCCAGACTAAACACACACACACACACAAATTTGCCTTTGATTAATAATAAATGAAACATAGATATTTTGATAACTCTCTATTTTTTCACTCTCATGTAATGTGTTTCTCACTTTCCGTGTTCCCTTTTTTATCATGTAGAAAACTATGAACTGCCTTATTGGTGAAATTTGCTATACAAATTCAGACACTTAATAGCCACATTTATGTGACTATTAAATGTCATACTATTATTGTACTGAGTGTCTATTAATATTGTGAGAAATATTTCAAACAGCTTGATTTTACTTTCTTGTCCTTTCAAGTCCATCATTATGGAGCAAAGGAAGAGGAACGAGTGGCACATCATTACTCTATACTTTTTACTGTCAGAGTAAACTTTGGTCACTCCAACACTTTCTCTGGTTTCTCATACGAGGACCTTAAACTGTCAAAACAGAACAATAAAAAATGTTTATTACTGCAAAATGCAAGTTTACAAAAATGTTTATACACCTTGGTTCTAATAAACAGCATATGCCTTCTCACCAATGATGCTTCGGATACTGTAGTCACTTTTATCCTGTTTTCCTGACAGGTATGAATATTTTCCTTCAGCAGAATTTTATGCAGGACAGTGTTAATACTTCACAGCAAACCTAAGATATTTTCAGACATTAAAAAGTGAAAAATCTGTCATAAAACCTATTTAAAGCAGATTTTTTTCCTCATATATATTTGACCACAAAGCAAGTGAATATTCTAGTTTAATACTGGACTTGAATACATGTTTTACTATAGCCAGATTTTGAAACATGACTTTGATAAGTTAATTTAATAACCATTATATTTAACAACTATGTAAATTTTAACAGAAGAACAGTCATTCTTAAGGTTTTTATTTTCATTTTGTCATGTTCCTCCAGCCACAGCTACGACTACAAGAAAAAAAAAGTCACTATTTCAACTAAAAAGGATCAATGCATTTAACACCTATTCTGATCATAATTAAGACTTGAATAAAACTCAAAATATGTGCCTGAAGAAAAGTGTGTTTTAAAAAAAAGACTGTGTAAAATGAAAAACTTCTGGGTTTTTTGATGATTCAGCTCAATGTTGATTCAATAAGTCAACTCTGCTTTGCAGTGGTAAAGTTCTAATTCAGATCACAAAGAATCTCTAATTTAAAAGCTGCTTTTATCCTCGCTCTGTTTCCAACTGCAGGTTCACTCACAAAATAACTTTCAGTTTCATAATTGATCCATACTTTTACAAACTAGGACAAAGCATCAAAAAGCTTCATCAAAGCAAATGTAATCCATGCTTGTCATTCCTTCCCATTTCTAATCTCCTAAATGCCATAACCAAACAACGTGACTAATCAAAATTCTGATTTTGCACATCCATATATTGCCTGTCTATCCAGAAATTGATTTCAGCATTTAAATTATGCATTTTGAATCACAACTACAACTTGTGTTTACACACTTTAATGGTATTTTAATCCCATATGAGACAGAAGACATTGTCTTCTGGCTACACCTCAGGGATGAATAAGGATGAGCAACAGCATGCAAGAAAAGTAGAAACAAGGTGCCATTGAAAGAAATGTTATAAAGATTCTATTTGTGCAAGTCTGTCTTTGAATGCAGTCAATGCATGCTACATTTTTAGAAGATATCTTTCAATTTTACATTAGGCCACCCCTTCATGAAGCAGAAAAAATATGTTAATGCTCTTGTCATGTTATTTGCTGAAACTCATCAAACCTAAAGTCTACCAGTGTAAAAACAGAGCTTGAATTATTCAGAATCAAAGTCCTTCCTGTCGGCAACAAACTCTTGCAATGGATTTTACATAAATCCCAACCTTCCATCTTTCCATCTCAGTCATAATAACTTTCTGGCACTTTTTTTTCTCTCTGCTGTTTAAACCGCCTCCCCCAACTGTACAGCATTAAACCAAATGTCTTAAATAGAAAGTGTGGAGATTGTTGGCATAAAATAACACCCACTGGCTCTGAATGCCAGTGATATCTTATTCTTTTTGTCCTCTCAGCCTCTCCCCTCACTCTCTGCATCACCATCAGATATTCTTTTACAGCGGTCTCCGAGGGAAACAGGGAGGGAGGCTGTGCGCTGAGTACTGACCCACACCGAGAGCCCACAGACACTCTCCTCTCCACCCTGCTCTAATTCCTAATTTTACCCACAGTATTACACGCTGAGACTAAAACATACACACATGAAAACTGCTCAAAGCCCTCGTGCTCTCTGCCTGTTTTTTTTTTTTTATTCACCACAGCATTCATCCCACAACACACCACTGCGCAGATTTTCTTTGTCTGCTTCACTCTCACCTGTTTGAACCTCAGGATGTGGATCTTCTTTTTTTCCTGCATGGCTGAGCCTCATACAGTGAGGCTGTTATTTTATTATTTGTATAACTGCTTGTCGGGAATGCATAATAGAACCTCAATCAGTCGGTCCTTGACCACCTGCTAGATTATCATCTACAAATCAACCCTTCTCCTTGAGTTTTTTATTTTATTTTATTTTATTAATTCAGGTTTTACGTCTGGAGAAATAGGACTCCATAAAATTTATGCAAAACAAATCAACAGCTGCCTACTTGAGTTTTTTTTTCTTTTAGTCCTCAAAAGCAGCATGCTCTGAATCCCAGAGAATTATTCAGATTCACATTTTTAAGGTGAGGTTCTTTGAAGTTATTGTTGGTTATAGCTCCTTTATCTGTAGTAGAAAGATATACTTTCCCATTGAGTTTGTATAACTGCCAAGGTGTCGACAGAGCAGTCAGGCTAATCACTGTTTACATCAGACATGTCATTTTCAAGGTCTGTGATATAATTGTATCCAGCATGGTCATGTATCTATTATTAATAGCCTGCCCTTATATACAACCACTACCAGTCATAATAAATACCCCTTGTTGCACCTCATCAGCTCCAAGCTTAGAGCATAGGTGTGCCCATATGGCTATCAGCCATATGCGGCTTACAGCCAGTTCTTGGTGACCGCATTTCCATACCAACAACACTTTTTTAGCTTCAGCTATAAGGATTTTCTCTCTACAAATTGATCGCAATATGTCTTTTTTTTTTAAATATGGTTAAGTTAATGGAACTATTACTATTATTTACAACAACAACAACAACAACAAAAAACTTGAATGAAATCTGAACTATCCTTTTATTACTCTTCTATTTAAGGGATAACAAAACATACTCAGTCTTTGGGGTTTGGCAGAATAAGGCATGTTGATATTTCTGTCACTAATGGAGAAGCTTGTTGCCAGTGGCTGTTGTTGAGTTTTTAAGGAGAAGGCTGAGAATGAACTGAAACAATAAGAGCAGAGTGCATAGTAAAGATTATCAAATGAAGCCATTATGAATTTGTTTTAAAATGCCTTGCAGACTAAGTTATTATAAGTACTGTAGTGGAGTTGTTTATTATGCAGCATTTACAAGCGCCACAGCAACACTAGCTTGTGATATTTGTTAGACACACAACTTCTTGTCAGAGATGTGCAGAGGTAAAGTGCTGGCCACATTTATTGGCACTACTGTTCAATATGTATATGTTCATCTTTACTGCAGCGGCACACACTGAGGCATTTAGAAAAATCAAACATCTAATTGAAGGGCATTTATTCAGTAAGAAAAAAAAAATCCCATCTTAAGAAATTGTTCTTAATAACACTTACTGTAACAATCTCCTTTACCAACAAAGCAGCACTTGAGTCTTCTTGAATAGCATTTAGCAATGTTGGAGCAGCTTTAGAGAGGGATCTTTGTCCATTCTCTCTAAATTATACATTTTTTCAATGGGAGATGATGTTATTGCATTGAAAAAAGCATATTTCAAGGCATTTTATACGTCATCAACAGGCTATTACAACTCTTCTAATTTCAACATATGTAGAAATCATTAATCACTACACATCTATATTGAATATGTTTTTTTTATATATATATGTCTGTCAGCAACATGTCTATTCAGGACAACTAAGGGGAAGAAAATAACATTTGGTTCCTAATCCACACTAAAACCAATCAACAAATAAATGCCTGCAATGTGAACAAAGAGAGCCCAATCACCACCTGTCCTAGCTGAAAAATAGAGCATGCACAATAGATCCAGAAAAAAAAGCCATTGCAAAGCGAGTTAAGAAGCGAGTTTTGAACTAACAAAAATTATGTTCAAAAAGTAAGCACATCAGGTCAAATGGCCCTACAGAAATTGATAGAGTTGGGTAAAAACATAACAAATGAAGCTCTTCTTATTTCTGAAGAGCTCGAGCTTTAGACCAAGTATTTATTGAAGCATTTGTGTCTTTTGGGACACATTTTCTGAATTAGAATTACCCATTTAGCCTTTTTAAAGTAAAGTAATTACTTCACCAAAACCCTTGGGTACAATAGTAAATTACAGAGCAAATAGATGCCAAAACAGAGCAGCTGCATAGATCCAGCATCTCTGATTTAAATGTTAATGGATCATTGATCCAATAAAATATAAAGCTATTAATTTTATGGTTGCTGTTGCATCTGTGGAATAACAAAATGTTGGCTACTTTCCATTTTAAAGGGCAATGATAACACGTTGCAGGTCATTTCAATGCAAATTCCCCTTAGTGGAGAAGAGGGAAAAATCTGGAAAATTTAGCAAATGTTGAAGCTTTAGGTATATTTTTTTTCTCGAATTTAGAAAGACTTGACTTGTGGTTCTTTAAATACAGAAAGCAAAAACTAAGTGCATTTTTAGATACCATAATTCTGCATGAATTCCCAATGGTTTCCATCAAGTTCAACTTTATTTATTCCTTCACATTTCTCACCAAAAACATTAACTTATGCCTTGCTGCAGAAAGGCATAAGATAATGTTATGCTCTTGTTTCCTTTATGCAAACAAGAACAGCTAGCACAGCCTCTCTGACTTGGAAATCTTTAAAACTCTCAGCTTTATCCAGCATAAATATGTAACAACTTTGCTTAACTTGATTTTATTTGCACACTTTTTTTTTCCAGCAAGAAAACTGCTAGGATAAACAAAACTCAGGTCATTTTTGAGTTTTTGAGTTTTGTTTATTCTGTCTTTCCTACTTTCTTTTTCGTTAGATCAGTCTGGTTTCTGTCTTACTTTAGTTCAGCCCTTCCTTAGTGATTCTAGTTTATGTTTACTGCTTGTGTCTGGTTATGCTTTGTTACTCTAGTTTATATTTCTTAGGTCTAGTTATTCTTTAGTGTTAGATTTAGTTCCTCAATCAAGGGTTCTTGATTGCTGTAAGGAACATACAAACATCTTAAAATTAGACTAAGTAAATAAATAAATAAATAAATAAATATAATAATAATAATAATAATAATAATAATAATAATAATAATAATAATAATAATAATAATAATAATAATAATTTCTCTTGCTTGAATTTATTTCTATAATGGTATACTGCAAACAACTGGAGTCCAAAATTAACTCTGTTATTCATTTTTTTAACTTCTTTTCTGCCTTTATCATTACAGTATTAATTTATTTTGTATTTATTTAACAAGTTTATATCCCAGAATAAACTGTCTGGCCACCCTTTCTTTGCTTTCTACTTCAAGTTCATACCTGTAGCTAAACTACATTACATGCCTAACCCTTCTGTGTAATCTTGGCAAAGTGCTCTAATGAATTATGATAATAACTAAATATTAAAAATAGCAAAAGCTCACAATTAGGATTATTGATCAAGCCAATGGCAAACTCATGATGGTTGATCATTTTAATCAAAATGCCCTGTTATAAAGCACTGTAGAAGTTTCTTTTTTGTTTGTTAGTTTTTCTGTTACATTATGTTATTAACAGGTTTTTGGTCATGAAACTAATTTAGATGATGGAAAAATACTTGACATTTTTGGTTAGAATAGGCATGAATTTACACATAGCTTTCCTGAAATTGGTTTGTGACAAACATCTACAAATAAAATTTTGTTTTAAGGCCCGTGTAAGCATGACTATATTTTCCATTTTCTCAAACATAACAAATAAAGCCAATTAAACAAAAGCATAACAAAAAAAAAAACAATCACATTTATCATTATTATACACACATTCTTCCTCAGAACTAGAGCTCCTTCAAGAATAAGAGCCAACATTTGGTTTTAAAAATCAATTTCTAAACTTCAGTTTAAGGTCAGAAGGTCTTCTGAAGTGTTTGCAGCACTATCCCCCCCTATCAAGTGTCAAGTGCTGGGATCAGCAAATTAGGTTTGTGTCAATAGAGTTGATTCAGCTCTATAGGCCACCTCCGCTGTTGGCTCATAATCTACTTCTTCTCGCCCACATTCTGCCTCTGCGTCTTACAAGCTAAACAGACAGACACAATAAAGACACCACAACTTGTACTTGAACAGGTTCTGAAAAAAGCACTTAAAAAAATTATATTCGGAGCAGTAGTTTGCTCGGAATTATGATTCAGCAGATGATGAGTCAGTCACTGATTGTGAAGGGTGTTTTGGATGTGTTTTTTTACATTTCATTTGGAGTTTAGACTCAAAGTGGGGCATGGAAAGTGTAAAATGTTCTTTGGCATTCTTAAAAACTTTTGCATAAAACTTATCACTAAAAGGGGGGAAAAGGGATCATTACGTTAGAAAACATCGCCAGAGTGGCTGTCTGTACTCTTAGCTTCTTTCCCGAACTCTTGTTTTGTCTTCAGTGCGTGTTATTCCTGTATTCCCAACTGGGTGCAGTGCCGTGTATATCTGGCAATGTGACGAGTGAACTTAAAGACAAAAGTTCTCCTTTGACTTCACAACGACTAGCTCCGTGGTGTGTATCCAGCATGTGTGCATGCATACGTGTGTATTTGATGTTCTTGCTCTTTCAGAGGGCGGCTAGGTATCATTGTCTTCGCCTGCTGCTAGAAAGACTTATCCCCCTCTGCTGCGGACTGACAGCAGGGACTACAGTATGACAGGTCACTGATGTCTGGATGATCTAAGAGGACAGTCTGTGCTGTCTCTGCCTCCATGTCTCTCTGTGCGTGCACGCAAGCATCAAAGACAAAGTACGTCTTTAAGAAGACTTATTGTGGATTGTGTCTCTTTGGAGTAGCTGAGTTCTATTTCACACCAAGTATTGTATCTGAAAAATGTCCCTAAAAATTCATTTTATCATCCAGGTCTGATGGAAATCATACTGTACAGTGTCAGGGGTGGAGGAGGAACAGATGACCACGTTCATACCACCCAACTGCTACTGCTATCTGTAATAAGATGAGATGAAAACGAAAAAAATTCAATTTTCTTACGTACAAGATACTTACTCCCACTCATGTAAACAATACAGCACATGCCAAGTAGTATAAATTATTGTGGAGAAACTAAACTGCAAGGAATATTTTAACCTCTTTCTCTAAACTTTTCTTTAGAAGGATTAAAAACTTTAAGTATAGGAAACAGCAGTGAAAAGACTGTTTTAGATTTTGTAAATTTTCATGAGACTCATAAAATGTGTAGGAATGCGGCTAGCTTGTTACGTATTTAGAGATGGAAGGAGTAAAGAAAAGAGACTGCGATATAATGTGCAATGTCCACACTGTAATTAAGAAGGGGGATTTAAAGGGTTTTTCCTCCAATTATTTTACTCTGAGGAAGAACAGCCAAAGCAAGAAATTGAGGACAAACATTGAATGACGAACTGCACGAAAAGTTTCACAATCTCCTAGATGAAAGTTTCATGGAGAGTATTGCTTTAATTGACTTTCGCCTGAAGCTCTTTTGCCTTGCCAATATCTCTCATGATGGATGGAAAGTGGAGGAATGTGAAGTTGTAGAGCTAAACATACTTTTTTTCAAGTGGATACACAGAAAATGCAATATTGGCCCGAAAAATGTCTAACAAGGGATGTGTCATTGGGTGCTAATTGATCTGTCATATTTTAGAACTGAAACAAACAGCTTTGTTTTATTCACAACACTACTTTCTTTCTTCCTTTTAGTGGGTGAACAAACTACCAAATTCACCTAAAAGCAAGTTTGTCTTTTTCACATTCTTACAAGAATGAACTTCAGTGTGTTTTACTCTAAATTACAAACCAATACAAAGTAGCTGACAAATGTGAAGTGGCAGGAAAATAATTGAAAATCATGTTGCTTACAGCCCCGTAGTTAATACTAACACCAGACTTTATTGCAATTACAATTGAAATCTATCAGGATTAAGTCTTGAAGAAATTTATTTGCCATTTCTCTTTGCAACACAGCTTAAGCAGTAAGACTGGATTATCTTTGAAAAGTATTTTTTTAGTCTTTGCCACAAATTTCTAGTCGGATTTAGGTCTGAACTTTCAAAAGGTCATTCCAGTTCCAATACGCCAGCTTCCTTTTCTCTGCTAAAGAAAAGCATCCTCACTCCATGATTCTGGCACCACCACATCACTTTAAGAATATGTTTTTTGCTAATTTTTCCTACTACTTCCCAATTATGCCTTATATGCATTTGTTGCCACCATTAATTCTATTTCACTCTGACATTTTTGTTGTGGCTTAAACTGCATCAAAGCTACAGTAAATCTTCAAGCTGGATTTGTTTGTTTTGAAAAGAGACTTGAGGTGACATTTTGAATTGGCATGTTAAAAATAACTAAAAGAATTGAAAATATTCTGGTTCATGTTAAGTTTTTTCTTCTTTTTTTTTTTTGCCACAAATACTTATTACCTAAAGAAATGGTAGAACTTGACGTTCCACAATGTTTTTCAAAAAAACATTGTGGTCTTCCTGACCAAAGTGGCTCCTGTTTTAACATCCCTTCATGTGTAAATATACTTGCATGCAAATCAGGAAATCAGACTTCACAAACCTCTGAGCAAATAATGATTGCCAGCTAAAAGGATGCAACAAACAGTACCCAAGACTGTCCTTCGAAATTAATTTTTAATTGCCAATAAAATTAAACCTGAATGTGTGATTGTCTTTTTATTTACACTGCTTGACAAATTTGAAAGTGAGACCAAAGTAAGCTGTCACTGTTGAACATGATTAAAGGCTTCTGAGGAAGGCTTATGATTCGGACTTCAGTGCACAAACAAACACTTAAAAATGAGCTTCAGTGCACCCAAGCTTTGTTGCATTATTAATGGTTTCATGGAGACCAGATAGCAGTGCTGTAGGGTGGAAAAGAGGTGGGGAGTAAAAGACAGAAATGAAGGCACAAAGCAGAAAGACGAGAATGTGAGAAAAATACCAAAAAAAAAAAAGAAGAAAAAAAATAGAAAGGAAGGTGAATAAAAGCAAGCATTAAATCAAATAAAGTACGATCTGAGATCTTTATAGAGAGAGGAGTGTGTTAAACAAAGTCAAATTCAAGTTACAAGGGAAAAATTAGTCAAGAGTAATTCTGTGAAAAAGAAGAGAGTTGATTCATCTTATCTGAGTTCATTCAACCAATTAGACCCAATCCCAAAAGCCTCTCCGTCTGAGCCCGACAAGAATGCCTCGCAGTTTATGCCGCCCAAACTCACTCACCTGAAGCAAGGAGCTATTTAAGCGCCCAGTAAATTATTCAGACGCCTTAGCAGTATGCTGAACAAACGTAAAAACTACCCGTATCTAAACTCTTCTATCACAACTTTTAGTTTTTCTGCTTCTAGATTCTTTTCTTCTTAATCACTTATATTCCTGAGTGTATATGATATCATAATGCCATTTTCTGGGACAAAACAAGAACAAAATAAGCTCAGATTAATTGTCATTAGATATCTTTGAATTTACAGATTTGCTAAGTTGTTCCTCCTTATCCCCAACCGAGACACATCATTGGAATATCAAGCTCGAGGCACAAGCGGGAAAAATAGGGCATACGCTAGGGATACAGTATGAGCTCTTTTGATCTCCGTAAAAAAAAAAAAAAAGAGAAGAAGATTCACAGCCTGGAAAATAATATGTGATGGGAACAGAATTGTTTTCTGGCAGTGTGTGAAATAGATTCATCGCTTTGCAAGCCGGTGATTATGTCCCAAATAGGGTTTTTATAAGACATGTCAGAACGTAGCCAGACTCTTTAGCATTGTTAAACACTCACCATAAATCAGGTTCATGTGCAACTCTGAGAAAACCTGAAAATCATCTCCTTTGTTCTGTGACCCAGTTTCTCTCTTCTCCATCCTGTCAGCGCCACTGCTCCAGACTCACCGTAGGGGCGCCCTCCCTCTGCCCAATGATCTCTTCTTCACAAAGGGTGCAAACAGTTACAAACAGTTACACCGAAAGCTAATTCCACTTTTATTTCCCTTGAGTGCAGTCTTTAATCTGATATTAAACAATAAAAAAACATTTCCTTAATCTGAAAAAAAAGAAAAAATATATATAATATATATATATATATATATATATATATATATATATATATATATGTCCTCACTCCCTTTACTAAATTGAAATGTTTTCCAGACAAAGTCAAGAAGCTTGAGACCAAAGTCGGCATTGTCAACACATATAAAAACTCTATTTGTCATAAAATGTCATATGGGACCACCCCACATTCTGATGGGAACAGCTCATATTTGTTGAATAAACAAGACAAATATTACAATGCTGGATATTTACATTAAACTATGACGACCTGATTTTCCTTTTTTGCAGTCGATGACAGATTTGGTAGTGGACACTGCATCGTAAAGCTGTTTTTGCACCGATTTTAAATCGTTTTGCTTGAAAATATGCATCAAATCTGAAGTGTACTTGTTGCCTTGAAAAATAAATAGGTCAACAAGAAGATTACAATTAAATTAAGGGTTTGTATAGCCCTGTATTACACAAATCATCAATCAAGGCACACTAAATCACAACTGTCACCTTCCTAAAACAAATCACTTTCATTTTTTAGGCAAAAAATTACTTTTTTGGTCATTATTTTCGGAAGGTGACAATATACTCAGTCAGTGATTTATTTATTTTTTTCAAGTAAGATAAAATTATGGTTTTGAGAATGTTGTCATTGGCAAACTGATTTTGGCAATGACAACATTCCCCCATCAGTGGGGACAGGTAGTTCCAGTTTCATGGCTTGAAAAAACAATGCGCACAGGCAAAACCAGGTTGAGTCACACTTTTGTAGAATGTTTTTGATTATATAATGAAATATGAACATTCCTTTTAAATTTAACACACTATTATAACTAACATGCTTTGATTCATTAAGGCATTTTTATGTAAAATGGACATTCCTGAGGTTATTTATTTGACAAATTAGTCTTCCATTGATCTAACAGCTCAGTTTCAGTTGTTTAAATGGCACTCTCTGCTATCCGGGAGAAAGCTCAATTTAATTTTAGGTATCATGCGACTCTTGACAGAAACTTGAGTGTTGAGTCTTTATTTATGAGAAGAGATAATTTTGTCCTCAAGGACAAAATTTGGAAAAATATTTTGGCTGGCAATTAATTCCATAAAAATTAACAACACCAAGACCGTATTCACCTAGCATAGCACGGCCGTGGTTAATTAAGCTAAACGTCCATGAAGAATGGTGAGAATTAGATTGTGCTGCCAGGAGCCAGCCAACATTTACGATAACTGTGAATGAATCTTTTTGCAGATTGGTTTTAATCAAGCCTCATTCTAAGAATTTCTAGTATAAGCTTTATGCAACATTATCAGAAATTAATGGAACATGATCTTAAAGTGGGCTTGTAGACAGTCGTGTTATTGGATTAGGTACACGTCCATTATGAAGAGTTTACTGTCCACCATGTGATGTTAAGCAATGAATCAGATGGTACCCCAGAGAAATAACCAGACCTGCCATTACTGCGAAACGATGCAATTGCACTGTTCCAAGCAAGATGATGTGGGGAGCCATAGGATATTTCGCTATGTCATGTCTGAATGTCCCAACTGTGGATAATAAGCCTGAAATGTTCCACAACATCTATTCAAGCTTTAATGATTGCATTGATTTTTTTTTCAGTAGAAGCTCGTTGAGTCAGCTCGCCTCCCATGTCTGTTGGTCTCCTTCTATTTAACTCGTCTGGTCTCTGTTGTTTCTGGCTCCTGAAATTGGACGTCACCTGCAGTAATGAAGAGGTGTTTTATGAAATCAGCTTGAGTGTCAGGTCAGCAAGCGAGAGTGCGTGGGAGAAGTCTTTAGAGGGCTGTTACAGAGATTGGCGAAGAAATTACTAAGGGCGAAATCATCACTTTATAACACTGAATCCTGCGTCAACCAGGCTGGGCAGATTTCAGTATTTTCAGGGAACAGCTCTGCAGATTTGACCTGAAAACATACATTGTTTTGCAGAGCATCTACATTGTGTTGGCAATGCATTGTTGCTTGTTCATACGGGGGTAACACAGAGATAGAAAAAGGTTTATTTACTCCCATGTGAAGAGGGAGTGCAACCTCTTGCAGACCTGTTTGCTCAGTATTAAGCCAGTGACATATGTGTGTCAATATCTGAGCCCCCCTGCTGGGATTGCAAGCTCAAGCAGAGTGAACACAGTGTTATGAGCACTTCTAGGACATGATTCTGAGAACAAATGGGATTCTGCTTCTGCTGAATCCATTCAGGTTAAATGCAGTTTCACTCTTAAAATCAGGAACAATGTAAGTGTCTTAATAACAAAGATATTGCTTTGATTATTTTAGATAAAAACAACGTGATTTGTTGACTGTTAGTTTTATGTTAAATATCCTCCAGGAATATTTGCTCTGCTATGCACACTATGTGTGTACACAAATCAAAGTCTTGTTTCATTCTACATCAAATACTTAATGATTCAGAAGCTCTTTCTAATGAAAGTGTGATAACCCTGCAGAAACACTATTTATATTCAAATATGCTATTTGTTTTTCTTTTTGTGAAACCTGTCTTTTAACATAATCAAAAAAACAGGAAGCAGGCAAGTTATAAATAAATTACATGTGAGTGCAGTGCCTGGTAAACAGTGCTGGATTATATTCACCTTGTATCAAGAGTTTGCAACCTTTGTAATCAAAAGATATTTTTCACTTTGTCCAGCTAAATGAAATGTGTTTAGGAATGCATGACTTTTTGAAGAAAAGGTCATGCATCTTTGATTAATATCTACTATGGAAAATGTTTTAAGGCGTTTAACAAACCATCATTTTATTTCTATTTAGGTTTTGAAATAACAAAAATCAAAAGATTTATTTAAGTAAAATTGATAGATAAATTTTCTTGTATTGATATCTGTAGAAAATGCTATTAAAAAATATAGATTTCCTCTACAGTTAATATGTTTAATATATCTACTTCCTTAGGATATCAATGATTTGATTTGATAGAAGCCTGAATTCTGCTTTTTCTTAATTAATCCTAAATTATATTTTCTGGTCATCAGTTTTTAACTTTCGGCTCAAGTGTATTTGTTTCATGCCAGAGGACAACAATACAAAGCACACCTGCAAGCCAACCTCTGAAGGGCTCAGGAAAGGTTCTGACGTGACCTAGTCAAAGTCTGGGCTTAAATTCTAATAAGATTCCTTAATACTGCTTAAAACTGACTGGTAATTAATTTTTAATGGCAGCTGTTGCCACCAAAAGTGGCAAAACTAGTTACTAGAATCAGCTCTGAAAGTCTGACCGTAAAGTGCAAATATGATTTTCAATAATGTTTAAAGCCAGAAACTGATGGTATTCTCTTCTGTACCTGCTTTGTCTTAGTCACAGAGACCCCTTCTACACACACACACATGCACGCAGTCTAACTGCTAAGCATCGCTTAGAATGACCAATTATTGTACCATAAATGATTTAAGATGGTGGGAGGAAACCAGAGAACCATGCGTGTTGACAGAAACTATACTACTACAAAAAATAAACCAGACTTCCATCCATAATTTGCATTTAAAATCTCTTTTTTCTTTTTCCAAAGTATATATTGGCCAAAAATTAATGCTTCTATTGGGAATGTTTCAATGGTCTCTAGTCATTTCAATTAAATGTTTTTGTGTCTGCTGCGGATCAACCTTTCTGTAATGCTCTAAAGATGGCATTCTGTGTTTTCCGTATTTTTAAATTTCGCCCACATAACACCTGCACACATGGTGCAGGCAACAAGGTGTACAAATGTTTCTTTAATTGTTTTTTTCCACCCTGTTCTGTATTCATAAGTGGACATTGTCTTAGCCTCTACAGAGAGAAGACAGAACTAGAAAAAGATACAGCAACTGACAGCACATACTAATCTTCTGCAGCTTTGGTCAGCTCTTCCTTTCGGGATGGACAAAGCCTCTCTACCCCTGGGTCACCAGCAGGTAGTCAAAATGTTACATCTGACTGATATGCACCCATACCATGACATTTATGTAAAAGGTAATAATTTGTTGCAGCACTGATGGTCTGTCTGCTTTCTATATTATGAGCCTGAGCCTCAGTCACTTCAGCATACTTAATGCTTGAAGTGACTTATCATATGGTAGCAGTCATTGAGTGTTTATATGACACTGAACTTTCATACCCGTACTGACAGACAATAATTAAGTTTGACGAAAAAGGAATGACAACATGATGGTAAAAGTAACTCACACTGTTCTTAATAACTAACCTGCGAGACGTCCAGATTCAAACGGGCAAACTGGTAATAGCTAACCAACTGGACAATGAAGTTTTAGAAAATACTCTACAACATTTTATACTCTTGTTGCTTCAATCACTTGTTTGACATAAAGTAATGAATTTCTGCCTCTAATTGTGCTAAAAATTACATACCTGTACATATAATACTAACTGCTCATAAATGCACCACAGAAACACATCTGAAAGCTCCTGTTTTAGTTTTAGGTCTCTACCACTTTCTACAAAGCTACATCAAAGAAAACTCTAATGACAAATTCCGGCTTTTGCAACATGTTTTGATGTCTTCAGATAATCATGAAATGGCAAATTTGTTCAAGCATCAAACTTTTTTAGTGATGTTTGGCTTTGGTGTCAGAGTTTGATCAGAACAACCACTTTGAATGAGTCTCCTGTCTGTCAGATCATGTTCCTGTCCCTCTCTGATGAATTCCCCCAGCCAGCTACAGGGAAACAAATTGCAAAAAAAAAAAAAGAGAGAGAGAGAGAGAGAGAGAACTTCAAGGCCTCTGCATCTGTTTTTTATGTGTAGATGTCGAGATAGAGAAGTGCCAGGATGTTCTAATGAACACAAGAAGGAATGCCTGGAGGTCTTCCCTTTTCTTGGCTCCTCAATGAACTGATTAGCCATTCCCTTTTTGAATTTAAACTCCAACTAGTTGATAGAGCTTAATTATTTGATGTTTCCTTTCATTTTCACACATTTTTTCAAATGACATTTAATTTTTTGTTTCCAGTTTTGCTCAAAGAAACTTTTCCTCCTTGGGGTTGCATTTGAAAAATAGCTGTCTCCCTGTTAAAGAGAACAAACAAGAGAAAACAAATAAATCTACTGCGGTCGTTTAATAATTGACACATAATTGATAATTGAGTCATATCTATTAGTAATAATGATAACCCATCATGTGCCTTAATTAGAGAAAACGCATTCATCTTTCAATGTGTTCTCTTGCTCACACTGTTTCTCGGTCTCTTAGGGCATCTCTGAGACTCTTAATTCCTCCTGTCTGCCTCCTCGATCTGTCGTAAGACGATGTAAGAAAAGAGGTGCTCATGGTAATACGCTTCAGTAATACATGAAAATGTAATCATAGGAAGTAGAGCTATTTTTTCCCTTTGAATGTGTCTTGTGGCAACACCACAAGACACATTCTGCTCAAATATATTTGTAACTCTGCTCAAATATATTTGTAATTAAATAAACAAGACGTGTCTCCTAATTTTCACTAGTGCAAGAGCCAGCAGAGAGAAAAAAAAGAGGTCATGACATGAGGACATTCTTTTTCATTTCCATCCTTTAATGGAAATGTTGGGATTCTTTACACAAAAACACAACCTAGGCTTGATATCTCAGGCCGATAAGGTTTGAAATTTTGTCATTCTGTGAGCAGTTGAGATTTGCAAGGGATTTTCTACATCACACTCCCAGCCAGAGTGGAATTATCCATCTTTTTCATCTTTATCTCCAATCAGTTTCAACTTCAAGTCTTGCAAGATTTACTCTGCTAGGTTTTGCTTTGCTATAAAATATAAATTATCTTCACCAAGAATACAGCTCACCCAGCTTACGGATGAAATGAGATAGTATTGCTGTGGAAGTGGTCCGTGGGTTTTTATTTCTTTAATATGAACTCTGACTCCTTGTAGGTGTTTTCCTTTATGTTTTCATGACTGGATGACAAAAATCCCCAGGTGTTACTGAGCACATGACATCGGAGGCTCATCTAAAGTTTGGTTAAATGTTCCCCAATGAGCTGCATCTCTTAATGATGGCCTCTAAAAAGTAAATGAAAGCACAAAGACAGGTATGAACAGTGTAGGAAGGGTTTATTGAGGCACATCTCCACTGAGGAAATGAGTCATGACTCAAAGCAGTGATGGTTCTTGCATGAATGGCACCCTGGGCAAGTCCATCTTTATGCTATCCCCCAACCAATCAAAATGAAAGAAATCATCAAAATTTTGTTTCAGGTCAGCATGCAGTGCAGTCCTGAACAAAGCATGTGACATTTTCTTTTCCTGTTCTAAGCAGCAAACATAGAGCGTCGTCTCTCTCTATTCTGCACATGAATAAAAACAAAAACTAATTGAAGCTGCAACACCTAAGTTATGCTTTCTATCTGGTTTTTGTACATTTCTCCTTCCTACTGCACATGAAACATATCAGAAACTACCGCTGACTCAGAAGCATTTTCATCAACTATCAGAAACCAAACTCCAGAGGAGTAAATAGTAGATATGCAAATTAATAAAGGTTTTATTTGTATGAGTGTGACCTTTAGATTTTTCATGGTTGTTTGACCAATTCACCTCCAGTTCTTAACAGAAACCAAAGCTACACTAAGTTCTAAAATTGTTCTATAAAAAGAAAATTAGGATACCTGGAGAATCAACATGAAGCTTCACAATTACAAGACTAAAAACAGGGAATGTTTGATCCTTCCTCTGGTATGCGTATCCAGAAATGCAAATTCATAAACATTGATAAAACTACAATTAATTTAAAAACACAAGACTGTGATTTTAAAAAGCTTTTGAAATGACTGTGTATGTATTTAGCAAACAATGGCAACTTTGATGGCAGATCTATATGTGTGAAAGACCATGATAAATCATTTCCAAACATTTTTTCACTGCTAACAGGACATGTATCCTGTATAACCGAAAACCATTTATGTAAAACTCTAACACATCACTTTGCACAGCCTCAAGCTAACACCTTTTTCAAACATTTTTGAGAATCAACTCAAAAATGGAGATGGGCTTTTTTGATTAAAGCCAGTCTCTATTACAATTTTAGCCTTGACAATGTTTGTCCTAGAAAAACTTCTCCAAATCTAATAGATTGTGAGGACATCTTTTGTCTACAGGCCTTTTCAGATCACACACACATTTGTATCTTTTCTGCAAACTGTTGCTTCAGCTAAATGATGTAAAAGGAAAGAAGAAAACTGAGGGACAGCTAAACTTTAATTTAGTTGCATAGAGCAACTGATGCCTGCAAAGATTATATGCTGGAATTAAGTCAAAAGTTGCTTCAACAAAGTTTGCTCACATTTGTGCAATCAGGTTATTGCAGCTTTTATATTTTTAGAAGGATTTTTCGCAAGAGGCAAATGTTTTGTTCAGTTGAATTGAACAGGCTATTTGTCACATCAAAGGCGGAGATAGTTTGGAAATGATTTCTCAAGGTTATATTTTTATCTATCAAAAATCTGAAGCATTACCTGGATTGTGCCCAATTAAGAGGTACTAGATCTAAAATATGTGATGAGTGATATATAGAAATAAGTATTTGGTATTTTGACTCAGGGTTGTTATACGCAGATCAAAGTGAAACTAGCTAAAGGCTTTTTTTTGCCATCCCACCTTGTTGATGTCAAACATTTCCACTCCTTTTCAGTTTCAGAGAAATCCCCTCTAGTACCTGTCAAAAGGAGCTTTTTCCTCTGCCCTAACTAAAAGGTTCTACAGAGGGATCATATAGTTTTAGTGGTGAAGGCAGAATAAAACTTTTGTAGCACCAGCACTGGTTTTGAACTGGGGTCAGTTTAATGAAAGGCTTGAGCGTAAAAGCTCAGTTTAAATTTGTATTGATATGAAGTTTTGCAATTGATTGAAAACCCAAAAGCTTATTCATTTCTGAATCAAAACAGGCACATTTTAGTGCATCACTAATATTTTTGACATAAGCATGGCAGAAATGTCATTAGGAAGAAGCAATATTGAGTCTGTCCATTTTGTATTCTTTGCTAGCTTATCTGTGTAAGGTGTCACGGATCTTATTCTTGTCTTCAGCTGTCGTTGGTTGAAACGAATGTATATCCAGGACAAGTCATCATTTTATCAAAGGCCTACACAGACATACACAACCATGCTTGCACACACACCTGAGAGATATTTAGAGAAACCACTTAGCTTAGCAGGCAAGGTTTTGTGCCCAGGTATAATATGGTTATGCCAACCCTGGCTTGGATTCCAACCCAGGACCTTCCTGCTAAAAGTAAAGGCAAGGAGCAAGGATTTGAAATGTTTACACAGTTCAAATCCTTGGCTCAAGAGAAGTTTTTGTTTAATCTGCATCTCTCTTTACTACTGAAGTGAAAGAATCACACATATGAGACTGTAAAAACTTTAGTGAAGTCTTGCAATTAAGCAGGATCCTGACTTAACAGCAAGGATAAAAGTTACTGACCCAACTGCTAACATCTGAACAGCTACTTAATTTTTCTATTTTGAATCTTTGTCTTGTTTTAAACCCATAGATTTAGGTTGTTGGTAATTTACAGCATGTAGTAAAATGCATAGTTTATTAACTTCGCAGGGATCTTTTTTGGTCAGTTTTTAATCTAAAGGAAACTTTTGTCAAATGTTCTGCTGGATCAGCTCATAACGTGACTATTTATCTAAATTCCTACAGTAGTGTACGACGTGTGGTGTTCATGATCCAACAGAGATATGTCATCGATTCTTCTTTTTTTTCTGGCAGCTATACTGTTTCTTTCAGACAGCTTTCATCAGCCTTGTTTCCTGCACCACCAGGCACAATAGATTATTATTTTTTCTTTTTTAGTGAACAAGCTTGGATTCTTTCCAGAAAGCACCTTGCCATTTGAAACTGCAAAACCATATGTAGCAGTTACGGTGTTATATATTTCCCTTAGGGAGACCAAAATGGAGCCAAACAAGGAGTGAGTATTACAGTTTTACAAGGTGACGTGGAAAATATATACTATAACCCCTAAAGTTGCTGTGTGAGAGTTATGCAGCTGTAGACAACTTTATAAGATGATACATCCAGCTACTGCTTACCCTTAGGTTACCTAAAAACATAAAGGTTGAATGTATAAAAGTGATGTAGCTCAAATAAAAAATAAAAAAATCTTACATCTCTTCTGCTCATTGTTGCTGAAAACTTCCATAGAAGTTTTATTTTCAAAGTTATTTCAAACTCACTAAAATCTGTATGAATTAAACAGGAAGTCGTGCAGGTTGTTGATTGCCCTATCCATTTATGACAGCCGTCTCCTTGGCAGCTGTAATATGATCCTGCCCATCCATGACATTTAGCAGGATAAAGCAGGAACAGAAAACAAGCAAATATTTTTAAATGCTTAAATGTTGTTGAGCAGTAGAGGCCAACTCTGGAGAACAGCACATCCATGTCTATTATTACTAGAATTCAATTTAAAATATTTTATTATTTTGTATAGACTGCATACTGGAAGAACAACCTCTCTCCACTGAATCTGAACAGTGTGCTATGCATGAGATGTCCATAAAAACACCGTGTGGAACCCACAAGGTGATCCACAAGAGAACTTGGTGTCAGGAATCCACGGTGTTACAACCCTTGTATAGTTGATATGGACTCAAAGCTGACCTTTTCAGGCTATATCAGTGCAAAGTTACATTTTTACGACAGCATACACGCACTCTGTGTTGCACGGTAAACTGCTCAGAGGGAAACAGTGTTCACATCACTGTCTTATGTGTGAAAACTGTCTTATGTGTGACACCAAGCTGATAAGGTTAAGAATCGCGTGCAAACAGTCGCAAAGACAAGCAATAGCCTCCTGAACACTTCCCTTTGGAGAGTTTCTGTGCAAAGTAAGACCCTGGAAACAATCTAGAACTCACAGGTCTTTCCCAGGATGGGATGGAGTCAGAAAACCACTTGACACCAAGTACATCAAGTCCAGAACGATATGGAGACTTTTAGTCCAGAATCCCTGCCTGCACCTTTGACAAGGGAATGATAGTCGGTGGACAAATTACACTAATCATATGATTAAAAGCTGCAATGCATAAGAAACCACTGAAACAGAAGTAATGTGTGGAATTTATGTATAAATGTAGGATTATAAATGGTTGCAAATGTAAAAAAAATCAAACTGGCTTTGAGTGTTGCAATAGCTGTTGCTGCTGTAATGTCACCATTTTAAAAGAAAAATCTATTTCATTAACCTCTAAGTAAAACTGTAGGAGCACACATACCAATGTCAGCTGTTTAAACCAACATGTTTCAGGTAAGATGGGTATTAAGAAGGTTATTGAAATGGAATGTATGCATGTTTCTAAAGCAGAGTGGCATAAATGCACTTGCAGTACTGTTAGATGGATTTAAACAAAACAAAAGAAGGAACACCCAAGATTACTTTTATTTTTACAATATGTTTTGTGTTTGTTTGATTTTTTGTTTTTGTTTTTGTTTTGTTTTTTACTGTAATCTTGGAGCTCCTGTAAAATAGCCCTAAAAATGTATATTACAGTTCTTGAGTTGATTTCATGTCAAGTTTCCAAGAGAAAGAATGAAAAAGATGGAGTAAAGCTTCTTCATCTAAGTTTGATCTTCAGATTTTTTTTTTTTCCACTACTGAGAGTGAGGTTGTCCAACAAAATGAAGCCTTGCTTTTTTGATGAAAGGGAAATTGGATTTCCCAGAATGCTGAGCTGGTGGGCAAGATTCAAAATCAGCTGAACGCTGGATTCAGGAAACATTTCAATGTTCATAATGAAAATCTCTAAAACTGTGGTTAGGGCATGTCCACAGAGATTCTGTTTGCTATGTTGGAAAATCTAACAGAAAAATAAAACAATCTGATAAAAAATGATTGCAAATGGCTATCTTAAAGCTAGAGTATGTAACTTTTATCAAAAATATGTTTTACCTTATATATCCATTTTATAACTTAGTTATAAAATGGGGTAAGCGTGTGTCTATCTTCAGGGGGTGCTGGTTTCCATTTCCAGCAGTCAACAAGCGAAAGGCTGAGAAGTTTTGTGCAGGGTTAGACATTAAAACAATAATCCAAGCTTTCACATCTGAGATACCTTGTCATATAAAAACAAAGTATGGCAAAAGTGCAAACACTAAGGTGTAGCTGTTTACCTAAACTGGGGTCTGCAACCTGTGGCTCGAGGCTCCTTTCTCTCTTTCAGCCTTACAAAGTGGCTCTTAGTTTTTGTCACAATTGATATAGAACTCTGCAATGTTTTTAAATATTAAGGTAACAAAAATAGGTGGGAATTCTGTGTGTTTTCATTCAACATATTATGAATTCCACCAAAATGCATGAACATCTTTTTTTGATTGTTCATGTTTTTTTTTGTTTTTTTTGTCATGATACCACAACCTACATGTTTTTTTATCCTCTTCTATACATATGAATTGTTTTGTGGAAGGAAATTTGATTTTCTTTGTAAACATTTTACATATTGAGAGAAAAACTTTCTAGAAAGCTTGAGTAGTTTTTTTTTTTTTTTTTTTTTGTGGTTGTAGGCAATTTCTGTCAGTCATGGAGATTTGCTTTTTGAATAGCAAATGTTGCTGACCCCTGACCAAAACTGTCAAGCCGGACAGAAATGGCATTAATCAGAGAATCAGCCAAGAGATCCATGCTAAGTATGGGAGGTGCAGAGATCCAAATCTCAGATGTGAGAATATAGTGACAAGACAGCCACTCGCCTCTGTAAATCTAGCCAGCATACTGAAATCAGTCTATAATCAATAGGAATATGGATGGAAATAAATAAAGAGAACACTGCAAGAAAAAGTTTGAGGCACTGCAAAGGACTTGAGCCTGGGGTGAAGGTCCAACCTCTTATAGCACCATAACCGTAAACATAAAGGAAGAGCAACAATAGAATATTTTAGGTTAAAGCATTCACATCGATTCATCACTGCTCTCTGTTCAGTCAGAATGACCCTGAGCTTTTCTGCAAAGGATTGCCAAAACTCTTACTCTGTATATGTGCAAAAACATGTCTCAAAAAACAAGAGATATGAAAAAATATGCATGCAGCACTTTTTAGAGTTTCAAATCCAAAAAAAATAAACAAATAAAAAAAATAAGTAATGTGTATTACGCTTCTTCCAATTCGCTGCTGTCTGTCACACAATAAGATAAATTTAAGTTTGTTGTAACTGACAAGTGTGAGAACATTTTCACGCACATCAGCCTCCATATTACACAAGCAACATTTTAGTGTGCCAAACATTTGGAAGAAATTTGACTGTACAAAAGGTCATACAGACTCATGCTATCTTATCACACAGCACAAAATCACAGGTCGACTTCTTTGACCGGATTTCTTAATAGATACACCGTTGGCTGGAACACAGACTGCTCCTCATCAAACGCTATACACTAGCCCAGTTGGAAGGTTTTCAATCCTGATCAGGTAAAACATTTTTGCTTCTACTATAAAACCAAAACCAATGAAAAATAAATTGTGAATGTGTTATAAACCTAAAAGTAAAACCAAAAGTAGCTATTTCTATTCGTGCATGCCTCACGTTATTTAAAGTGGCTGTATTTGCCTGAACATTTCCATGTTGCTTATTTTTACACTGAGCTGAACTATTGATTCTGCTGTCAACATTCTTGCCACATTCATACACAAACCTCTGAGTTTGTTCCTCACAGCACTCAGTGACGTTATTGTCTTTTTTCTGAACCCTTTCAATTTTGAAATGAGTCATTTTGCTGAGCGCTGAGACCAGGTTGTTAAATTTGCAAATTTAGTAAATAATTTACAGCTGCTTACGCTCATTTTGGAGATATATGTCTTGTTGTTTGAGTGTGCAATTGTACCCCCCAAAAATCGAAAAGATATTTGTTGACAATTTCATAGTTAACTCCAGCTGTCGTGGTCAGGTTGTTGTCGCAGTGTTTGCCTAGGTAGAACAAACATTTTTCCAGCATTTGTTTTTATCTGTTTCCCTATTTGCTTCTGTTCATACTGCTGCAGTAGTTTTATTTTTTTATTTTTTGTGTTCGATTGTTTTTATTTATTTATTTTTTTTCCCTTTGTTTTGGGCGCTGAGATTGAATCCATCTGATTCTCAATAACATGACAGTATTCCCACTCGTCCCCTCTCGGCAATTTTACCAGCGACTGAATGCTCTCTCCGCTGTGAAAAGTTTTGTATGTTATGGGGGTTATCAAAAGATCCCAAGTGGTCGGAAGAGATGGGGGGAGATACTGAAAGATTCATAGGACCTTCGCTCAACAGGCGTTTCCATGGCAACACAACACTCTCTGGCTTAAAGAACCAAAGGCCTCGATGCAGATGCAGCTCAGCCGCCTCAAAGACCCTTTGATTTCTGTGTGCACAGGAAAACGCTTGCACGCAAACACAGCTCGCGCCTTTGTGTGTGTGTGTGTGTCTCTGTGTGTGTTTTGTTTTAACGTAATGTCATGAAATATCCGCTCTCATTTCTTGCCTCCCCTTTGAAATCACCTTAATCTCATTCCTGCTCTGCAATAAACACTTGACTTGATTTCCAACAACTGAAAGGCAAACATTGTTTCTCTCTCTCTCTTTCTCACTTTTCTTATTTCTTGCTCATCTGAATTCAGCAAAGGTGTTTAAACTGATTTCAGAGTCATAGGATTGATTGGATGTAATTGCGTTGAAATAAGAAAAACTGAGTTAACTGAGTTTTAAATTAATCATCTCACTCAAATCTACCATCATTCAAATCGAAATAAAAAAGAGTAACACATCAACCACCTCTGGGGTTGATTAGTTAAAATCTGACTGCAAGTAAAGATTGTAGCTTTACTTGTTCATTTCTTCTCCAAACATGCAGTGACGGTACACACATACAAACACGCAAGTCATCCGAAGACATAATGCACTCAATCGTCTGCCCACAGAGCAAGTTTTCTTTATTTCATGAATAAACCATTCTCTTAGTGAAACGATTCAGTGCATAAATAAGGGATTCTTGTTGCAGCATCTCGTTACCTCCAGCTAAGATTTCATTGAGGTCGTCTTGCATCTGTCTTAAACTCTGGCTGGTGCTGACTGGCACGGAGAGCACTCAGAGCAACATCTGCTAACAGAGAGTTCAGCCTGAACTGCAGAATGCTAAATATGTTTACGCCTGTGAGATGAGACAATCAGGCCATTAGAGAAGTAATAAGATTTCCTACGTTACTGGAGTTTGTGAAGCCTGACTGGGTAAAGGTTGCTCTGCATAATAAATATTAAATATTTTCTTAAAGCATTTTAAGGGCTTCTGGGCAACTATAGACACTGTGGGTAAATAAGCATCAGGTCATCGACAGTTTAAATAAATAGTCTTGTAGGAGAACAATAATTTAAAACAACTTTTCTCAAACACCTTACAGTGATTTGTAAAAAAACAACCCTGGCAAATATCCATTGAACTTTGCCAATTTGATTGTGTTATAAAGACAAGCCTCAATGTATTTTTGGGGCAATATTCAGAAGTGCGATTTTGAGCCAAACGGAACATAAAATCTTGTTCTAAATATGCTGTCAACTCCATGTGTTTTTTGGAACCACTTATTGGCGCACTTTCAGGTGGGAGTCTTTTGAACTACCAACTTTGAACACGTACAGACTAAAGTTCTACTTACCAAAATAGTTTGAACTCCATCCGATTGGATGAAAACCATCTATCCTAAATCACTGGCAGAAAGTCTTTAATTACTTTCACATCCTTTTTTTTTTTTTGTCATTTTAATGCTTTGATCTAAACCTGGGATGTCTAACTTCAGTCCTCTGAGGTCGGTGTCTTGGATGCTTTAGATTTCTTCCTGCTCATATAAAACATTAAAATTGCATCGTCCAAAGATCAAGTACAACTTAACGTGTTACACACACGGATATACCAGAGGTCATACAGCTCTGCTTTCTCCTCTGCACCACACACCCACTCTGATTCTCACTGGACAGATTAAGAGATTACAGAACTCTCTTGATCTGTGTGTGAACAGTGCGTGTGTGCATGTTTGTGTGTTGGAAGGGGGGAACTGAGAGAAGGGGGCATTTAAATCAAGGTGAAAAGGCTTGGAAAGTCTCATTTCCATTAGTTATATTTCACCCCTAGACCACAGGAACAATACCTTAAAGGTTAGAGTCATTGGTGTCTGCAACATGTAACCAGACTAGCACTTGTAGCTCTCACTGCAATGAAATGAGATTTGTTTTGAGCTCTTTTTTTTTTTTTTTTTTTTTTTTTTTTACAAATGTTGACAATATAGAAAGAACACGCATAAAAGTCTTTTGCAGAAACTTGTTAGAATGACTAAAGAAGAGTGATAACGCTGAACTGAGAAGACGTTCAAACATAATTTCACATTCTCCAACACGAGCAAAACAAATTGCAGAAGCTCAAGGACAGATTCTTCTCCAGACCCTTTGTATCGGATAAGAGGATGAGTTTTTTTTTATGCCACTGAAAAGGCAGATCATCTGTAGACGCAGCCAGAAAAAATGCTTAGGCTTGCACTGACCCCTGATGTTGACTTCCAGACATTACAAGTCCGAGTTTTTTTTGTTTTGTTTTTTTAATCCAGGCTAGTATTACGTCTAAAAATGCCTGTCAAACGCTTCTGTATTTATGTTCTGTATGATTAATTCATGCTTACCTAGAGTACATTTATCTGGTTGCTACATTTTTCATCATCTAAAAGCTGTAACATTTGCATTGCATATTTCTAATTTGACATCACTTGCATTAAACATGTGATAAGATGTTTTGTTTAGTCAGTTGTGTCTGCTGAGAAGTAAAGCTTACCAGTTCAGTACTTTGCTATAAATCTTAACACACATTCACTTATTACAAGACTAGCTGAAGGAAGGTTCAAGGTGGATATTTCAGACAAAGCCAAAAACGTCACGTACATGAATGACGGAGTTCTACGATGATGCAGATTACTAAAAAATAAAAAATAAAAAATCCAATATTTTTAGAATTTTCAAATAATTTTGAAAAGTCTGCTTCTTGTTTAAAAAGACAATCTTGCAAACATTGCGATTATAGCTACATTATTTGATTTCTTTTCAGGGTATCCACTTTAAAGTTGAATGACGATTTTAGGAACTTTATTTCCTTAATATGAGCCACCCTCTTTTAAAAAGGATCCAAAGTAGTTCAATAATTGACTCAACAGCTATTTATTTCATGGGCAAGTGTGGACAATTTCTTTCTTAAGTTCCTATCAATTAAGCATTGATAGGAACAAAGCCTGGAGTTTATCTAGGGTACAGTTGCTTGCATTTGGAGGATTTTGACATGAACAGACATCCATTTAAAGGAGCTCTCCAAGCAGGGGAAACAAGCCGTCTTTAAGCTGGAAAAAAAGACCAGCCACACCCAAGAAATTGCTATAATCTGCAGTTTGTTGCATCCTGAAAAATCAGGCACTTGTGAACCCAGCAATGCATAAACGCAGACATCCATGAAAAACATCTGTGGTGGATGATCACAGATTCATTTCAGTAATTAAGAAATATGGATCCAACTATGTATGATCTTATAGTGCTGCAGATTGTTTATCGACTGCCTTGCACAACAGAATTAATTTGATCCAAAACTGTTTGGAAACCCATGATTTAATAGATGGGAAGATTTGAATAAAGTCATGCTAAGACAGCTGGGCATAATTTCAGGTCAATCACTCACTAAACTCAAGACTGAGTGCTGGCATTAAATCAATATGTTCTGAAGTATTAGCTTAGGGTGTGCAGGTGGAACCAGAATCCTGCACATTTTTCCCCCCACTTTTCATTGTAAACCATTTGTTCTTTTCAGCTGCAATATACAGAATGAATATCACATTGAAGGTGGAAAAATCCGAAGATGATTTACCTTGATCTCAAGTTTTTACGTTTTGAAAAACAGAATTTCAACAGAGACTTTCTTATCCCCTTGTATAATAAAGGACAGAATTATTGTCAGACTTTCAAAAAATGTGCTTCTTAAAAATGAGATAGGAATATTTACTGGTGGGATAATCTTGAATGTATCCAATTGCAGTGATGCCAGTTTTGGATTCAAATGGTCAAACCTCCACTTCAGCATGTAAAGTGCTACAGGAGTCTGATAATAAAGCATTACTTGATTCAGGTGTGGTGATGCAGGGAAAGAACTAAAATGTACAGGATACCAACCCTTTTGAACTGACTTTGGGACTTTTTAGTCATTCTTTTCCATTATAATAAGCAACTATGCCCCAGTGTGTAAAAAATCAGAGTCAAATTGTTTGTGAATTCTGGAAACTTTAACACAGCTTGCCAAAAAATAATAATTTTACTTTTTTGCTATTACTGTTAAATCACTTCAGCATTTTTAATCTTGGAGTAAAAATAATCAAGCAAAACAGAAATATATCACACATATGACATCTTTCCACGATCTATTGCGTGGAAAATGTGCATTGCTGTGATCAGTGGTTTCTCTATAACTTAAGGTTGTTCTGTGTCTCAAAAAATCCTGTTTAAGTTGATTTTACTGTTGTATGTTCTTGGTTTAAAAATACCAGATGTGGATTACCAAATATTTTCTATTATGAGATGTAGATGGGAAACATGGTCGATTCGCTATTCTTGGGAAATATTGAGTACCAAAAAAATGTTTTTTTTATGATGAGGGTCTGTGGAATTTAATTTTAGCTGGAAAAACAGCCAATCACAGTCAGCAAACAGAACTTCTGCACTACAAAATGGCCAAATTCCTTTTTCATGCACACTTTGTACAATTGCGAAAGATAACATGATTTGGTATGACCAGGCTTGAGAGGCAATGTGGTTTCTTCTCTTTTTTTCAAATTTGCCTTTTTCCCCTCTATTGACAACTATATATTAAACATATCACTTAAAATTTATTACTTTAATTTTTTTTTTTTTTTCAAGTGAAGAAAATGATATTATTTACACCATAAGAACCAAAAATCTTGACTCAGATTATATAAAATGTCGCTGCTTAAACTCACTATTATTTCTGCTATATGGCTATTAACCTTCTTATTAAATTTATTCCAGACTTCTTAATTTACATTGTGAAAATGCTGAGAAACTTTTGTCAGAAAGAAGATTTAATCAGGTTCAGCTGACCCCACTTCTGTGGATTTCTCTCTGTCACCCCAAATCTTTGATCCCCTTTCCTCTCCGCTCTTGACAATTTTGTCCCATATCCTTAATAACAAGTCTTTCTCTCCCTTCTTCCCATCTTCCTGCACCTTAGTGACTCCACATGTCTCATCCTTCCACCTCCCTACAGTTCTGGCTCTTTCTTTCTCTGCTGTGCAGTAGGATCTCTCGCTCTTTTTCCTTCCTCAAGCCTGTCCCAGACCGAAGGCCGGGCCAATTAATGGCTGTCATGTTTGCTCTCTGCTGGAGCAGCCGTAAGTGGTGCAGACAATTTGTATTACAGAGGGTCCATCACATGCATGGCTGAGCTGGGTGATGGGGCCTGCCTGTGCTAATAGGCTGTGAATGGAGAGGCCGTAGACCCCGAGCACTACATAACTGGGAGGCTTAAGTTAGTTCTTGGAAAAAAACCAAAGCATCAAGCTGGGGGGAGAAAAAGGTAGCGAACTCACAAGGCAAGGCAAGACAAAGGCAAATGATTTTCTGTATTCTTGCTATTCCCTGTTTGTGCCTCTGCCTCGCAGACTCTCTGCTGTTTTAAGTCTGGCAGATCAGCTGTCATTACTCAGGCTGACAGGGCCTGTCTCATCAACTTTGTAGGAAGACAAAGAGAAAAACAAAGGAGAACAGGCAGTACCATATACAGGTGTTGCGTGACTGCATGCACTCTTTGCACAAACCACAGTAAATGCTGTTGGACTGAGGGGTATGCAGTCACTCCGAAAAGAATGATGAGATACGTACATAACTTGGCACAAAACAGGGACATTTTGTTATGCTATTGCATGGAGAAACAGTTCTTTGAAAAAGTGTCTGGCTCATAATAATTTTTGGAGTCTTTTTTTGGTTTTTGCTTTCTTGGTACACTTAAGTGTTCCAGATAATAAAACAGATACCAGTAAAGGACAACCAGAGTAACCCCAAAATGTCATTTTAAAATATACAACTTTTCTTTTCTGACAGGTTGTGTCAGTTTAAACACCAGATGTAATGTTCTCCATTTGTGGATTATGGTTCACACTTTCATGAGCCACATGTGTTTGAGTTTTGAGTTTTAATTTATGCGTACTTTCTAAATATTACAGTTTTTTTATTTGTATTAAGGTCTTGCCATATTATTTAAATCCTTTATGGTGGAGCCTTTTATTTATTTTATTGTTTTTTATTTTTGTTTACACTTTTATATCAGTATTAGGCTTCTTCCCTTTGTTTTGCGGTACATAAAGGATAATAACCGGTTTGCTTTAGAAAACCCTTTTCACTGAAAAAATTAAATCATCATTTGAAGAACATTTTTTATTATTTGTCTCAAAACAAAACCAATCATCAATCAGGGGAAAGGTTTAAGTGTGATAGAAAAAATCACAAGAAACAAGAAATCTATTAGGGTACAAATGCTTCTGTAATTAAGGTCACAGCTCTTTGTAATACAACAGACAATGCCATGGTTTTCTTGATCACATTAAAGCAAGTGGCACCAATCAGTTATTTACTGGTCCCACACAAATAAAGCTGCACTTACAGAGTGTTTCTGGATAGGCACCATGGCTGTCTTGTATCAACCATATTGACTATCTTGTTTGTTTTATTCGTGGGCACATTTGTACGCTGTCTCCACAAGTGGCTTTTAAAAACTACAGAGAGCCAACGGTTTGTGAGAAAGATTAGACTATCTGCATAATTTCATATTACCAGTAATATGAGAAGTGATTGGATTCAGTCAAGCAGCAAGTGAAATGACACAATTTGTTATTTCATGTGCCTCCAAATGAATGATTCATCACCAAGTTGAGAGTGCGCTTGATGTGCGCCTGGAAGTGTTTCCACAGAGCTGAGTGTGAAAATGGTGACAGCGTAAGTGTGAGATGCACTAAGGAAGATTTGGGTTTAGGCCAACACAGCTTATGTTTTCATTTTCTGAGACTTAAGCAGTTTAGTAACACTTCACTCTAATTGAACAATGATCTGTTTGGTCTAATTGGTCCAGATTTCAGATACTCTTAGTTAGCACACATACATCAAACTATGGGTTCAATCATCCTTGATGCAAGTGTTACGTTATTCTGTGCAAGAAATGCTACATATGAAAATGCTATATATGTGGTGTCCAGATGTATTTTAGGTGTTTGAATGATGTGCTATAAAGGAGGCAAACAAACATATAATTCAGTTTCTGAACGTCGAAGATTTGTTTACCACCAAAACACATTAAATCCCGCAAGAAAACACGCAGAAATCCAACTTGTCATTGTGTTCAACTTACACTAATGAAGAGGAAAGGAAGGAAAGAGTTCCCATTTTCTTTTCTGTTTGATTTGATGATCGCACACTTACGGACATATCCTTGCGAAACTTGTCCATTTCCACTTCCACTCTCATTTAATTAACTTTCTCTTGTTGAACACCATTGTTTCATATTTTTAGAGGTTTCTACAGAATGTTCTTATTTTTACTCTTCTGGAAGAACAGACAAACAGGTTGTTCGTCTGAAAGAAAGTTTTCTTTCTTTCTCTTTTTTTTCTCCTCCTGTACATGTCAGAGACGAACAGACTGAAGATAGAAAAGTGAGAATTTTGAAGGGAAAGTGATGCAGTCAAAGTGCATCATGAATGACAGTAAAAGGGCAGGCTATGTTATAGCTGGAGGGAATTATTTCCCTTTACAATTTTCCATCTGTGTATTTGTCTTAATGGCTCTAACAAACTGAATCCATCACTGCTGGACAGAATAAAAGATGTGCAAGCTACCCATGAGTCTGTGTGCAGATTGTGTATATATTTTGATAATGTTTGCAGTTATGAAAAAGAAAAGACATAAAGTGAGTAGAAAAGAAAAAAAAAAAAGCTAGACTGAAGCAGTATTGAATTTATTACAATGTGTGATTTGCATCATCCACTAGCGTCATAGTGAGTCATATTCATCAAGGAGCTCCCTGTGATTTACTGTAACTGCCACCATTTTTATGTCTTATGATTACTTTACTACATTTCCTGAAGGACTCCATTAAGTTCCAGAGCAAAAAACAAATATGTTTAATTTATATTGATGTGCTTCTATGATATTTTATCATGACACAATCTTATGAACCTGAGACATCATTTTAAAATAATTTATTTAGTCAAACATCCAGTTTGGAGCCACTTGTGCTTGCATAGCAATAGATTGTGAAGGTGTGTTGTTTTATTTCATTTGTTTTACAGATAATACTGATGTGCTCTTTTGTTCCATCAATCGTCCAATGAAGTTTTCAAACAGGGGATCTGTGACAACAATGTCAGACATCAATGCGGAGCAATTATTAAGGATGCGGAGGCTGAGGGTTGCCTCCCTGGACCACCATCTCCCACCTTCGTCTAATTACTCTGATACATTTGACATTCACACACTAGAGGGCGCTCATAGCTTAGATCAGAAACTCACATAGAGCCAGATTTCTTATACTGTTCCTAAACCGAGCTGCTGAATACATTACACAATTTTGTGTAACCCATAATGTAATCCATATGCAAAAGAAAAAAAAACAAAACACTTTAACCCATGTATCAGGTTTGCAAGAAGGTCCATCAAGGTTGCAGAGAGCCAGAACTGTTTGATAGAGCCACATGCTGTTATTCTCTGGGGCATGGCAGTGTGCTTGTTTCTCTCCTGGCATGCTGATGGGCCTAACAGAAGAGCTTTGCTGATCATGCATGGAGACATTGTGCCACCTACAGGCTTTCTACAGAGGTTCAACAGTCGCTGCAATGAAACGAGAAACACAGAAATAGAGAGACAGAGAGAAAAAACTAGAAATCAGCTGCAGAAGGTTAGCAACTGTAGGGGTGGTGACGGTGACAATCATATTTCTTTACAATCTTACATTGTCAAGAACGCATACATAGTTCAAAATAACATATAAGGAAAGGCTCAGGTATCTTTAAGTGGAATTTTGTGGAGAGGTTATGGACAGTTAGTATCTTACCTGACATCAATACAAGTTTTAACAACCTCAAATTGGATCTGACTGCAGGGCACAGCAGGGGTAGAAATTTCTACCAGCTTCCACATAAAAAGCATTAAAATCCAGATTATGTGATGCTTGACTTGTCAGAGTGACTATCTGATGAAATTGTATGCAATGTACAAATAATTTTCAGTTGAACTGCTTTAAATCTTTCAGTTTTAAACACATCAATTTTGCATCCGATGGTTTCTCTGCCAAATTAATTTTAATGTTTTTTTTATTTCACATACAATGTGCATTATATATGAGTAACCATCAGCCTAGACTGCAGGTTGATGGTTGACGTCTTCACAGAATCCTACTTTAAAAGAATTCCAAACCTTGTATTATAGGAGGTGTGCCATAAATTATTGCTAAGTAGTCTGAAAAAATTAGACTACTTTGCATTTGCAAACAACAGTTTGCAAATGAATCCATTGTTAGTTGTTTCTTTATGTCTGAGTAATATTCAAGTGGGTCAATATTGTTGCATCACACAGGTATTTAACCTTGATGCATCCTACTACGGAGACAAAAGAGAAACAGTATGGATACCATTGTTATATAATCTGAGTCACCCTTGTTCAGAACATGAACTTACCCTTTTGTCATTCTAATTGTGGACGGAAGTCTAAAATTGCACCAGTCGCATAACATGATAGCCATTTGCCTTATTGTGTATTTCACCTTAAAGATTCGATCTGACAAACCCCAGTCCTTAGGTTTCGAGATGAACATGTGCTGTAGTATTTGGCTCCAAGATGTTAGCAGTGGATCATCTGAAGGAGGATATTTTGTAAGATCAACTTTTTGTAGCTTCATCATGCTAGAATGTTATCCCCTCATCAAAACATAGTGGACAACACTCCAAAAACATACATGAAAGAATGCATGAATGATTCTCTCATTCATGCACGTTAAAGGGATCACTGAGTCTCCTGTGGAAGCTATTCAGGGATTCCTAAATGTTTGCTTTCAGAAAGAGCCACCTATTTCCACAATGCTCCTCCTTGGAGCTTCATCTTCCAGCAGAGCTTCCAACTCACATGTCAAACCCTCTCCCGCATTTTCTCCATTCAATTGCACAAGAGTAGTGGTGGCAGCAGGTGGAGTCTGTTAAGCTTATTTTCTGAAACTTCTTAAAGAATCAGAGGTCAATTTCAAGGTTTCAAATTGTGAAGTCAATTTTTTTAAGTCAAATTATGGTAAGAAATTAAGCGTCCTTCCCAGAGTGTATCCAGATACCTTTCATTCCTCAGGAAAGTGACACACAATCACACAGTCAATCATATGACTTAAAAGAAAAAGTAATTCATCAACAGTGTTGGGTGGGTTATTTTAAAAATGTAACTGGTTAGGGTCACAAAGGGTATCATTTGAAATGTAACAATCTACATATTTCAGTTACTTTATCAAAGTAATTTAACTGATTGTATTCAGTTACTGTTATTTAGGCATTTGGCTCTGCTTTAGCTGTAAAAGCTTGCAGACTACAAGCATGTGAATGGTGGCGGCATATATACAAGTTGCTTAGTGGCAAGTAGAGACACTGTAATACATCCTTATGTGGCAGGAAGACACTAAAATTCAGGCTGGCAACTTCTGGATTGCAAGGCAAATACTCTTGCTAGCCCCTAATCATATTTGTCTGAATTGAATGGATATATGTTACTGATCAAATGTCAAAAAGATAAATCTGAAGGGCCATGTCTGTTTGCTCTTAATAAAGATGTCACACATAAGTAATATTGTTTCACTTGACACAGTGGATCGATGGGTGAGCTCTGTAAATCCTGTTTCATTTCCTTCGTTTGGTTTTCCTTCATCAAAACATATGATGGTACCATATGTTCAGTGCATAGACTCTCCTGTAGTCCAAACGCATTGATGTTTTAGGGTCTATTCACACCCAACACATGTGGGTCACTTTATATGGACCCTCATTAGTGTTTGAATACACTCTGGCGCAAACGATTGGATCAAGACCCACTTTCAGAGGTGGTCCAAGCAAACTCTGGTGGGGTTGGTTTCTGGTGTGAATACAAACCGACCTCAATCCAAACTGACTTCAGGTAATGTATGCCTTTTTTTAGACTTCATAAGCCACCGCTGCGGGGCATTATGGTATAAAAGAGCCCTTCAGTGTTGCTAATGCTGCTGAAATCATACCTTAGTCGCTGGTATCCAGGAGCAGAACGCAATTTTTCCACTAATATCCAGAAACCAATTTGTTCCCATAACAATCATTGTTATCAGCCAACACCTGACATTTGCTTTTCTCAGGCTGACATTTGATCAGCTGACTCAACGATTTAACATAAAATGCCATATAACGCATATATCTGTCCAAATGAAATGCAGAATATTAGGTTTGTGTATCTGTGCTTGATTTTTCCCTTTAACAGTTTTATTTTATTTTTTGCGAAGTTTGAAGGTGAATCCTCATCAGCATTGTTTGTATTTATGTAAAGTCTTTTGTGCAAAAATAAGCTTGTTAAATCTGAAAAACAAATGCAGTTGCATGGAATTTGGTTAACTAATTTAAATAAGGCTCCTGACCATTTTTCATGTAAATAATTTATACCTTGCCAGGCTAAGTTTTTTTAATTCTTCTGTCGTTTTAAGGTTGGATATATGAATGGACATTCTTATCCCTGCCAAAAAAGTTGACAAATAACTGGAAAATTTATAATTGTCAACTACTAGACAATGTGACAGGTATGGAAAATCAGCATTCTCTAGGATTTATGTAAATTTTTCTTTATTTTTTATTTATTTATGTAGTTGGGCTTAAACCTTTGTTTCCACTTTTTACTTTAATTAGGTATTTTTCATTTTATTTTACACTTTTACACCTGAGTAACCAGTTATCTATTTTGAATGTTAAACAATGACTTGTGAACCTTTTTTTTTTCTTTTACTTCTGGGTGTGATGCATGTGTTCACCAGCTTTAGAGCATGCTAAGCAGATGTTAATACCAATTGATAGAGATGTTCTTAAAACAGTAATCTTCAATTGAAAGTGCAGCCTATTTTAACTGAACAGTGTTGACAGAGAGGTAGGTAGATAGATACATTTTAGCTTCATAATGACATATTATTGGGGGTAAACAGGAAATATTAAAATAATAATTTTCCTGCCACTGTTTTAGAAATTATTGTTTCTATAATTGAAAGAAAAGATATTTGAACTTCAGAACTAAAAAACAGTGGAGACAAAATACCTCTGTTAATGTGCCTCCACTCCACCCTGACATATTGATGTTAAGTGTTTCAGGACTGCAGATAGAATCCAGGTCCTGGGTGTATTACAAACAGTGCAGCTGAGTGCAAAGAGTTTTAAAGCTCGGAGCTGGAAGGAGGTGACCGTTTAAATTGACTGGGTCAAAATGTGAGCGTGATGGTGTGATGCCACAGGGAAATGGTGCAGCAGTTTGACTCTTGAAAGCAGAGTGGAGAGCACTTTGTAAGTAAATTACCCTAATGATTCAGCCAATAGAGCTATAATTACCAGTAGGCAGGGATGCATGGCTAAATGAAGTAACTTTTCTTCCTTACAGAGAATATTTGCACCCAAGACAGTCAAGCAACTAGAGCACTACCAGCAATACCATCCAAAAGTGTGCGCTGCTTCAGTTCTTTCACATTTTGTTACGTTACAACCACAAAATTTTATGTGCTTTTTCAAACGTTTTAAGGGAAGATAACCCAAAGTATTTCTTACACAGAAGGAAAATAAACATTCTTAAACATGTCCACATATTAAGATCTGAAAAGTGTAAATAGCTCGACTTCTGTCACACTGGATAGAGAGTGTCTATAAAAAACAATAATTGCCTTGACTGAGGCATTCAAACACATGAATACACTTTGATCTAAACAATTTTGCTGTAGCTCTACCTGTATGTTTCCCACTGGAATGTGAGCCACCCCGGTATCAAGTATTTTCTTCCAGGACTGTCCTGGATTTAGCTCTATCCATCTAAAGAGAGGCATCCTCTCACCTTGATGCTCTCACAATCTGGCACATTTTATCACTACTTAGATTTTCAGATGTAGGGGAAACAGAAAAGCATTTGACTTGAAGCTGGCACATCATTACAGGTGTGAAATTAACTGAAACTGTTAGGTCTATTTTCTAATGTCAGTAAACTTCAATTTAATTTTAATAGCAAATGTACACAGCTGATCTAGTGTGTATAAGAATGATACAATTTTGAAATTTATGTTGTTAATGATCGTACCATTTTCAGTCAATGAAATGTCCAAGCTGTACTCAGAATAATCTGTGAGGATTAATATATATTGGACAGTTACCTGCACACAGTTGCCTAAAATGAAGCCAATGTCATGTTATATATAACTTCTCAAGCTGCCCACAAATGGAGAACTGAATATAGCAGAAGAGTGCAAACAGAAGAGATGACAGCTGTGACATGCCAACTCTGAAGAGTCAGGCTGGCTCTTTGAGTGATGAGGAGACCAATATGGCAATGTAACAGCTCGTTAGACTATCCTGAATTCACCCCAGGCAACATACAACTTTAGAACAATAATAAAAACTGTGCCCTCAAGCAGCCCGATGCAGGTTCAGGCCTCCGTCTTAAGAAATAAGTAGAAGAGGATAGAGAAATAAGGAAGCAAGACAAACATCATGACTGAAACCACTTATGTAAACCCTGTCCAGAATAAGTCTGAAATCTTCAGTTGAGGTTTTCTGGAAGCGACGTGTTGCCTTGGTGCTTCCAATATTTGCGAGTCTTGCCCATCTGCATCGGAGTTGTTCTAGAGCAGGGGTGCCCAGAGTCAGTCCTCGAGGGCCGGCGTCCTGCATGTTTTAGTTCTCTCCTTGGTTTAATGCACCTGAATCCAATGATGGCTCGTTAGAAGGCCTAAGAAGAACACAGACATGCTGAAAAGGTTGTTTCTACCACCAAGGAGAGAACTAAAACATACACAATGTCGGCCCTCGAGGACCGACTTTGGGCGCCCCTGTTCTAGAGTATTGCCTTGGGCTTCTTGTTGTTTTTCTCAAGTGCAGCTTTGGTGCATTTGTCACTTTGCTTCAGAGTAAAGTGTCGTTGACCTGGTTGCAGTGAATATAAGGACAGTGGAATCTGTCAAAGAAACATTGAGATGTATGCTTGAACTTGCATGGAATTGCATTGTAAGGAACAAATCAATGTTTCTCACTTCACCTGTCAGTGGTTTTAAAAGGTACTTTCTTTGCGAACTAAACTAGTCTATTCTAACAAATTGAGTCCTCCTTCGGAATCGGTGGCCCTTTATGCTTCTTCTTTGCCAACTCCCACTCACTGCAGGCTCCCATGGTGCTATTGGTTCCCTAAATTGCCTCTCAATTTTCATTTGGCCCCGTTGATTAGTCAGTGTGCCTTCTCCCCTTGTGCACTCCCAAACTACTAGAAACTCTGCTCTCAGACAGATCAATGGGACAGCCCCTGGAGAGGGAAGAGTGGGGCTTACTGACAGTGTGCAAAGTCTCACCTTTTCCTCTCACTGATGGTTTTCCGCACTTGTTTTAGAGAGACTACAATTCTATAAGACATTCAGCACCTTTTTGTTCATTGTACTTTGCTAATTAAGAAGGTATTTGTCATTTAAACAATAATGAATATAAAGGATTACAGGCTTGTTTGTTCACAGATGTATACCCATTACTTGCCAAATAATTCATATAGAGAAAGTATGCATGCATAATACATAAAATGTCCTCCATAACTACTAGAACCTCTGCTAAAACTGTACAAAGAGACATTTGATACCATATCACAAGTGATTGGCAGCTACCTACATAGTTCTTAACTTTCTCAACCCATCTGATAACACTCCTTCAAGTCTACCTCAACCCTTTTTCAGGGTTCTTGAGATTAGGTGCTGAAACTTTGTTTATCAGTCGTCTTAACTGTTTTAGACCAATTCCACTACTATTGCTAACTGTTGTGCAGATGACACCCAGCTCTATCTTTTCAATTAACCAAAAGTCTCTCTCACGCTGATGTTTTAATTAAACATACAGTTCTCAAACAGCATCTATAACACTAACATTTTCCTCAGAGGATCTCAATGCAATTAGGATAATCAGAAAAAAAAAAAAAAAAAAAAACACTATTTGTAGATTTTTGCTTTGTCCAACCCCATAGCTTAAGAATATGGGTGTCATCCTTCAATCCATATTAACTTCCTACTCTCATATCAATAGCATCCTTTGTTCTGTATAGTTAAGCCTGCCTTATATCATCTCAGTCTATCCCTTATAAATTCAGTCAGCACAGAACTTAGCTGTCCATCTGATTGGCATTGTCCTATCCACCGGCTACGTCATTTCTGTATTGTGGCAGTATGACTGACAGCCAATCAAAAATTGCATTAACTTTTAAATCCTTAATCGGATATTGCTGTCAATTAGTAACTTAATCTCTTAATACTTCAGTTAAATGCTTTACATCACCATAACAACTTATTATCTCACATCTTAATCCTCAATGCTTTTTGCCCCTTGACCACCAATTGTATGTCTAATTTAGGGAAAAAAATATTTATAGATTGATAATCAAAGCTTCCTATGGACTATGATCAATTTTAAAATGAAAAAAAAAAAAGTTTTATGAAAAGGCTTCAGTTAAATTGTATTTATAAGAAATATTAGAATATTAGGGGTGGCAATAACCATTTCACAATTATTAAAAAGAACAACCAGCTAATATTAATTAAATATATATATATATATATATATATATATATATATATATATAATAAAGATTGATTCTGTGATTATTCTACTGCTTTATGTGTCTTCATGAGGAGTGCAAATAATTGTGGATCTAAAACAGTAAATATTTAAACCACTGCCATATTTCATATCCAACAGCTGTGTTTATGCCTGGTGGATTAACTTCTATGTTTGGTAGTTTTCCCAAGTGCTCTCCCTTCTTCTTATATTGCAGCAAAGTGAACTGGGTGAACCAAAAGAGCTGTTGACTTTAGGTTACAAATGTATTCAAAGCAGTTTTTTGCCTCCTTTCAGAAATATATTTGTTGATTTATTTCCTGATGCCAAAAAAATTAATTTATTGGGAGACAGCTGTCATACATACCTATCAAATGTCAGCTTTCTTGCATCATTTAGATACACATTGGACCTCACCTCATGCTGTGCATTTTACATCACACTATTATAAAATAGAAGCCAAGCTTTTTAGCCTACCTCTTGTGGAAGCAGCTGTGAAATAATGATGTTCATCGACCCATAATATTTGACACAAAGCAAGAAGTGTCCCTTTCCATTCTTGGAGGCCATGTTCCTTCCTCATCCCGGAGAGTGTTGTTTAGATATTATGTCGGACAAAGGCTGCATATGATTTAAGACTGCTGCATCTACGGACAAAGTAACTCATCTATCACATCTGGAGCTGTACAGGCAAAAAGCCCTGAAAAAGGACTGACACCCAAAGAATATGAAGCATAGAGAAAAGAGGCAATTTCTCCAGCTGGTTTCTACTTATCAAGCTATTTTCCCATCACATGAGCTCCACCCAAGGCTCCGTCCCGGTGGAGCTACACTGTTACACTGGAAGTGTAGTGAGTTGGTGTGCTCACCTCAGAGTTTCAATTCATTTTTAAATATTTTTTTGGGGGGAGGGGTGTTGAACAAGAAATTTGAGAAGCAGACAAAAGGATGTAATAACATTATTGTGAGGGACTGTGTGCTCTGAAGCTCCATATAGATGTGCTGTTTTTTGTTGAGTCAAAGCTGGTTTCTTTTGCACAAGGGCGCTGTACACCATCTCTCTAGAAATTTGCAATCATTGTGTCCTAAAATATTCGTGTGAGTGTGCATGGAGCAAGACGGCTGAAGGTAATTTCAGACACCTGAGTTAAATCGATACAGCTTTAAGAACAAGAGTAGAAATCGATGTCTTAATTTTGTCGGTAAATAGAGAAGATGGAGGAGGAGCATGTAAGGCTTTCTCTGCAGCCAACAACCAGAACCACTGGTGCATGTATGTGTAATAAAATGTACGAGTGTAACTGTACATACTGTTATGGGTGAGTGATTCGGTAAGACATTATTGAAAGACATGCAGTTCTTTGTTGGATTAATCGGAACCGGAAATGTCGAGACAACATTTTTCTTAATTGCCTTTCATGTTTGCAGTTGCATCGATAGTGCTCTAGTTACACACACAGTTAAGCCCAGAATTGTTCATACACCTGGTAGATTTAGGTTTATAACAATCTTTTAATTTTATCAACATGACTATGTGTAAAATCTGTGTTTTGGAGTGACGCAGTCAGAGTTCTGACTTTTATCTGATAGAGAAAGAGGTGGGAGCAAAAAATAGCAACAAGGTTTTCCAACCTTAAAATGCTGGAACTTGTAGCAAAAAATAAAATGTAGAATTCCTGTTGAAACCAAAGATGTTCACAGGGAATCTTTTCAGAGTTCATTTCAAGTTCAGACTTTAGGTTGCAAGTCCAATTCCGGTTTCAAGTCTTTCACCTCTAGTCCAAGTCAAGTTTTATGTCTCCAGCAACTGAAGTAACATTTTGGTTTTCAGTCCATAATATCCACTGCGCCACTAAGGCTGCATCACTGTAGGTTAGGAATCCAAACCTGTTCTATTTTTCCTAAAATTAAAACCAAATTAAAACATGAATGTTTAATTATCTTTAAGAATCTTAATATTATAACAATCTTTAAGTCCTTTAACATTTTGTCACGTCATTGGGTCTACCATCAATTTATCTGTGTAATTCCTTAATAAGCTCGGTCAAGGCTTTGTTCTCAATCTAATAATCATTTCATCCACGTAGTTGCAATTGCTATAAATACAAATTCACTAACCATCCAAAAATTCATTGCAATTCACCAGTCACTGGAATTTATTTTGCAAATCTGAAAAACAAAAACCTCCTTAATGTTTTCCGTACTTCCTTATTTCTGACCAATCACTGCAATATGACTGAATTTTGACCAATCCCCTTAACTCCCTTCTAATTTAACTTCCTGTTCATCTGGCTCCTGCACTTCCCGCGCCCTCTGCACCCTGCACTTTCTTCAGACTTTACAACAGTTTGATCGGTTATTAAAATGTGATTTTCTGTCTTTAAGTGCACGATGAGCGCACGCATGCTGAGGCTGATTATACCTGTGGATTTGATCACAGAGGAGAGACCAACTACAGAGCAAAGCTGAACATGAACAGTGTCATGTTCAGCAACTGGTCAGAGCCAAAAGGCAAAAACCTTTGCATAGTTTTCTTCCAAACTATTCAAAGGTATTGTTTAAGTTGAGAGGATACAGATAATATTAAGTAAATGATGATTAGTTAATTGATGCCAATATATAAGGGTAAGCTTGCTAACAAGGATGCTAATGTTGTTCTTAACTATTTTATTACATCCCTTGCCAGTTGTCAGAAATAAATACAATCCTCTTCCATTCTTGTTCAGAAGTTGTGCTTGCTATTGCTTCCCATGTATTAAAAATGAATCCTTTTTTGCCACAATAGAGAGAGCAAGAACTCAGGGGGGCGGAGATATTCGACCAGAAGCCAGCAGCAGGATGATGATGATGCAAGGTCTTCTCAGGTGGAAGGATTATAACCTGAGAAAAAGAGAAGGAAGAGAAGGTTATGTGCAGCAATTTCAACTTTTTTGTGAGATTATGCTATGGCAAAAAAAAAAAAAAAACAACAACTTTGAATATAACGTTGACTGCAACTTTTCAAAAAATAATTTAATGTTGCATCAAAACAAAAATAAACATCCCATACAGGAAGAATGATGTCTTCAAGCATCTCCAAACTCCAGACCTCAATTCCTAATGAAATCCTGTGCTGGTACCATAACAGAGCTCTGCATAAACAAATGTTCGCAAACCTCAATGAATTGCAGCAAGAATTTCCCTACCGTGGACAATTACTTTTGATCATTGCTTCCAAAGGTGGCTACACAGGATATGAAAAGGGATTCATAATTCAGTGTATGAATCTATTCACTGTTTCAGTCTTGCATGTATGACAACAACTATCACACTTTTGTCTGTGTTTTGAAGCAGCTCTTCAGTGGGAGCTGTCCACCCCTCAGGTCTGGGTTTCTATGGAAGCTGTTTGTCATGTTATAGTTACAGCTTTTTAATTGTCTCTGTGTTTGGTCTTCAGAGGATAATGTCTGTGTGAATGCACATTCCACCTTATGTCCTGACTAACTAATCATGATTAAGTGTACTCATAAGGGGATTCTGGTTTGATAAAGCTTTGGCGTCTGTTTACTTGAAGATGGTAGCCTGCAAAACAAGTATCATTTCACCTCAGGTCTCAGATTTAGGCCCAAGGGATCTCCACTTCCTGACTAACTTTTGGTTGAAGATGTTGTTGATAATAATTGTTAATATCATGTACTTATTTTCAGACAATGTGATTAACACACACACACACATACAGAACTCCTCAGTCTCACAAACTGTTGTCTATTTGTCAGGTAGTCGTCTATCAAGGGGGTTGTTTGTTATTTTGCGGGGTGTTTGTCTGGATTATAATAGATGGCCTGCAAAACACACTTCAATTAAATTAGGTTAATGCGTGAATTAAAATGAATCACAAGGATTTACTTTATTTATATAAAAAATATGTACCACAGTCTGATTTTGATTCATTTTTAAAGGCAAATCTAAGTTTTAGTTTTCAGTAAAATAGGACAAGACATATTTCTGTGGATTTGGAGACAGCAGAAACCTTCCATCCAGATGCTTTTTGAGGCTATTCATAAGTTTGATGTAATATTTCCTATAAAAAGACAAATAATAAAGAAAGCTTAGCATTGCTCTATATGAATTCAAATAAAAAGCAGAATATTTTATTTGAATGTGCATTTTATTTTCCTCTGTGAGTTTTTGCAAACTGGTTCTTTTTGCTTGAATTTCTTCTGAGTCACAATGTTCACAGGATTCAAATTTGTATCAACAGTATTTCCTGCCCTTTCTATTTTAGTTTTCTATCAACTACTGTAATACAGTTGCAAATGTCACATTTATTTTCAGCTCGGACTCCTTTAATGGAATGTCATACTGAGATGCAGTTGTACCCTGTACATTTATATCTCAGTGACATATGTGAAAGGAAGTTGGATGTTGACTGGCTCAGTTTATTTTCAGATTAACCTGGTACTGAACAGTTAAAAGTGAAGTACAATGAAGGCTTTAGAACATTTGCTGTGACCTTGACAAAAAAGGAAAAAAAAAGAAAATCATTTTCAAGTAGCCACTCAAAAAACACATTTTGAACAACTGCTTATATTTGATTTTGATTTCAGTGTGTTATTTGGTATTCTAGATGGTTTGGGCTGAAGTATTTGGAGCTTTGGTGATTTCTATTGTTAGAGAGCACTCATGCTGAGTCACAGACTGTTATTTTGAATTTTTGGATGATTGAAGGTCACATGGACCCGCTGAAGTCAGAGTAACACAAACAGCTCCGTCAGAAAAGAAATGTGTCAGTGTTGATGCAGTGCTGCATTTTCATAGTATACATATGTTTTTTTTTTTGTTTGTTTTTTTATGTTATTTTATTCTCATAAAGATTGCTTCATTCCAAAGCTGTTGCACTTTTGGACTAATACACTTCTACAAGTGACAAAATATTACAATTACATTACATTCAAAATGTTTTTTTTTTTTTCCAAGTTGCTTTAAGCCTGTAAAGCTTATGTCATAAAATAATGTTTCTTTATGTTTTCTGTTAAAGTTTCACACTGTCTCAAACTCAGTTTTCTATATTTTGTCCATTTTTCTAAAAATTAAACATAAAAGTTGAATTTGATTTACTTCAGAGCACAAGCTTTAAACTAGAAATCCCAAAAAACGAACAGTGCAAAACTGGATGGGTTTTCATACTGACAAAATTACTTGAATATAAAATAAATACTTTAGCAAATTGTGAATAAACTGCAGTTTTGACCCAAATTAACTAAATTTTGTTTAATTATGAAATGAAATAAATAAACAGCTGTTCAGTAATGTTGGCAAAATTTGAATAAAAACAAAATAAACAATCCCAATATACTAATGATGATGTGAAAGTATCGATTGAGGAGAAGATGGTTCCCAATTCAGGTTCGGAGGAGCAGCTCATAATACATTTTTTTTCATATTTTTCAGGGTTATTTTGTGGTAACCACACATTTGTTCACTTTTTATCAGCAGGTGGTGACATAAATCTACATTAATGACTGACAGAATTGGTGAAATGGTTGGGCGTGAGTTGGGAGGATAACGTGTATGGATGGGAGGGAGAACGACTGAAAGGCCGTAGCACTCTACCTCCCCTCCTCCAACCCCCTGTCCTTGTGCAGGAATTTAATAGAGTCATAAATACATGAAGATGTCCTGCACTTCACAATTGCAGCAGTGGACTGCTTCAGGGTTATCATACATCCATGCGACAGACAGGTCAGGTAGACTGGAGCTGAGATCTATCAGAAAACATCACAGGGCAACAGTACCTCCGTGGGAGAGGTTGATGGGGGTGGCACATAATATTTAGGCCTTATATTTGAAGACCTAAATATAATGTGTGAACACATTTGCTAAAGTGTTAGAGTCACATATTCTCCTTACATTGTGCAACTTTTATATGGAATCCAAAAAATCCCTAGTCAATTCCCTCTGAATAAACCCATTTTGCCCAAAATTTCACATACTGCTTAAAAGATTAAACTGACACTCAGAGAATCTCGGATGCTGGAATTATTTTCTTACCTCCTCCAAGTATTCCCCATTGCATATGACTAAATAATAGCTGTGTTACATGCAGTTTAAGTTATAACCAGAGAGTCACTGCTCTACTTGCTCACAAAGAGAAAACAATCCAGAGGATGCAGAAGAAGCAAGCAGAGCACGCAATGGAACTGGTTATTCATGCAAATTGCATTGAGCACAGTCATCTGAAAATAATGTCTAAACAAAGTAGATGAGCTTTATAGCGTGAAAATTATGGGATGAATTCATGTTGAAGGAAAACTACTGCACAACACTAAACGAACAATAGTGTTCAGTGAATAAAAGTAAAAATCAGCATCACGAGCTGCAGTTTTCATAAGAGACAATGTATGCTTGTCTCTTAAATTTCCTCAAATTATGCCTTTTAATATCACTATGCAAGAGACCATTGTTGATACTTTGGGATGTTCCTTCAATGGCAGGAAGTCTGGCTTTTTTTAAAGATTCTTTTTTGGCTCTTTGTTTAATTTCACTCAGAGATTATATTTTGGCCTAATTTAGCAGTTACAAGTCTAGATGGATGGATGGATGGATGGATGGATGGATGTCCCACTTATTTAATGATGCCAACATGAGTATTTTTAAATAAATTTGGTGGGTTAATCATTGTTAAGTCTTTAGGTTATTGCTAATAATAAGCATGAAAACATTTGTTGGTGATGTGCCAGGCTGCAGCAGAAGGCTCAAGCCAGCTGCCTCTATCCAGGATATGACTGCTAAGGTTGACAGATGGGCTCTGTCCCTCCATCCTTACTTCTCTTTGATCTTTGCGGTCTGTGACTGCCGGTCTGCCCCACCTCCAGCTGTCGCGACCAGGGTGAGTGCCAGACAACGCCAGTCGTTTTGCAAAAATGCCAGATGCCTGGATGCCGTGAAAACAGTGTTGTGCAGCAAACCTGGAGAGAAGATCGTCACCACGCTCAACGTAGAAACAAGAAACAAGTATTTTTTTTAATTTTTTTTTTTAAGTAAAATAAAAATTAAATCTATCTCCTTCTGCTGTTGTTCTGCTCTTTTCTATTGTTATCTGTGTAGGATCAGCTGACGCTTGTACATAACACGTCTTATCTATGGCTACATTGTTTGTCTGATGCTTAAATACAGCAAAGCAGATGCTTCAGAGATTTTTATACATTATAAGTGTATAACAAGAACATATCTGCATCTACAATAAGCTTGTTCGTGCTTGATTTTGCTCAGACCATAGATCCAGGTAGTTCAAATTTATTAGTAGTTGTTGGGGCCTATGCATTAACAAACAAATACAAATTTGTTCTTCCTGTTTAAAAAAACTTTGCACTAGTTAATTATGCTGCGATCACTACTTTTCAGTAGGAGGAAACCTGCAGTCCAGCACACGAAGAAGCTGCAGCAGGATGCCCACACAAATAATTTTACTGCTCTTTTACACTAATATTTTGTGTGAACCTGGGTGACTGCTGAGTTGGCCTCAGCCAACAGAGTTCAGGTATGTTAAACTGATTTTATTTATTTATCTACCAAATAATATGAATTATATAATGACATTTTTCAAGTCATGCATACAGAAATAGGTTATTAGTAGAAGAAAATACGTTTTTTAAATCCCCGACAGAATGCAAGGATTTAATGCTGTTTTGCAATAATATTAGATTTGTGTCATTATACATGTCTGACACTATTTTCTGTGCATAAAATAGATAGCAGGTAATATCTTGCTGCAGCGATAATTATGTAGAAAAACTGCTGGAATTCATTTAAAGCATTAAGATTGGTTCAGGACTTTTTAGAAAACATGATATTGCAAGACATCTGTTTCCAGAAATTTCGTTGTAAGAGTGGTTCTTCCACAGTTAAGAAAAACTAAAATTGTGTCACTGATGCAGCTAGGTAATAAATCAGCCGAGAGAAAATAATCTGTAAAACCAAGTGACATGTTTCAGCTCGCTCGTTCCTGACAACATTTATTTGGGTTTTGAACTCACATAAACTCGTACGTCTAATATTAGCAAAAACTAAGCTGATCAGTGGAAAGCCACTGAAAAGAAAATTAGATTGTTTGATAGAGCTCTGTGATGCATGACGAGGCTTTACTTATTTAATGTGGCCTCTCTAACTTGCTGACAGACACATTAAAAAGACATGACAGCCTCAGACAGCTGGGACTCACCATCTGACTTTGAAGGATGTAACAGGGTCATGTACTGCACTTGCATACAATATTTACAATGTCTGTTCTCCAGTATAAAATATGGAGCTCTCATACGTGAACGCTGCAAATTATGCACATCATTTTGTCGCACGGTATCGTCGGCACACTAAGTAGATGCAACTTAAAGCAACAGGGGGTCATCTGGAGGGGAAAAAAATCACAGATGGATACAAAGAAGGTGAGAGCTCTCAAAGCATGAACTATCAAAGGTATCAGCCAAGAAGTGGGCGTGAGGATGAGAAAATAGAAATAGAAAACCACACAAGTAATGTGAGAGCCTGGTATTAAAGAGACAATATTCCTGCCAGGCCTGGTGTGACTGCTGAAATGGCCTCAGCCAACAGAGCTCAGAACCTTACTGTGTGCTATCTTTTTTTTTTAAAACAAAAATCTCTAAACTCTTGGTTCAAACTTGATGTTTTCGATGGTACTTGCTTTATTTTCCATCATTTTTGTGGGGTTTTTTTTGTCTTCATATGTCTTTCTTCCTCTTTGCACAAGCTTTTATTTATTCTCCTCGAACTGCTTTCTCTCCTAATCCTCGTGTACCTCCGAGACTTCTTGCCTTGCCTCGCTTCATTTCAGGCTTTAGTCTGTTATAATGCATCAATTAATCTGTTGTCTTGACTCAGAACAAATGAAAAGAGGAGAGTGTTTAAATGGATTCACTGGAACAAAATATATTTTACATCCTTTTAGCGCTAACATATATTTCAGCAGAGTGAAAAGTAAAAAGCAAATACAAAACAAAAAATGAATCAGCTTTTTGAGAGGGATTAATAATGAAGTACTAACACCAAGTTTCTAGGACTGAGTATCGACTCTTAGCAAACAAAACCTCTGACCTCGGCCTTGGCCAGGTGGAATCGATTTGATTGGCCTTTAGCTCCGTTCAACCTCCTACCGGCCCGGGTCAATGATTCATTGACCTCTTGCAAAACCACGGCAAGCTCGGGATCGCATAGAAATCATCTGTGGGCTGCTATCTAACAGAATCCGCTGAGAGATAAATGCTTTCAAACCATGACCTGCCCCTCTGACATCTTGGAAGATACCTTATGCTGATATGAATATGGTCATGAATATGCAACAGTCACTTTCACTTTCTCCTGATGGAGTCGAGAGAGGAAGCGTTCCACCGGCTGTTCTTCCCTGCACACTTAAAGAGGTGCCATATGCTTTGAAATGTCAGTCCTGACTGCAGATGTCTTTCTGGTTCTTTAACAATGTCAGTCTGAGCTTTCAGAAAACTGCTGCTGCTCATGCAAGAACATTTTTCCTGTACTCCTTTATTCTGTGATGGATGTGTGCATGAGAGGTCAAAATCATGTTCATCAACACTTGGTGTTGACATCCATTTCGTAGCCTCAGACTGCCTCATGTTGCCTTATTTTTCTCTCCTCTTGGTTGCAGTTTTGCTTGTGTTACTCATACATTTCTACAAAACGACATAAAAGAAAAAAAATGAAAGGATTTAATAAAAATTTAAAAAGTTAGAATATATCACGAAAGTATGATACGTCAGAAGCTCAAAGTTTATTTTTCCTAACTTTCAGTTTATGTAATTTAGAGTTTAATTAACATATTAAAGATCCTCTTTGCCCCCCACCGCCCACATAGCAGTTATTGATTCCCCAATTCATTATTTTTAACATTTTGAAATAATTAATGTCTGGTGGTGAAAAATAATTCCCCTCTCTTCTCATCCTTAGAACACAGATTTACAATGAGAAGGTATCTATTTCCTGATTCACATAAAAAAATATGGAAAAGCTAAACTATATGCAGTGGACCTTGACGGCTCAACAGTTTTACTGTGAGTAATTGACTTCTAGTCACCTACCGAATACTCTTGGAAATATTCAACTGTTTCCTTGAATAGTTGTGTAATTAAAGGAAAACACAGCTATTCACAGATTTCCTATTCCTAGAGCACATCTAAATGTTCAAAACAAAAAAGTCAGCTTAGGAAGCTTAAGCACGTTGAAGAATCTGTATGTTTAGGCTTTGGACTACAAGCCTAAACATACAGATTCTGTAATTTCAGTGCCTTAATCGTCAGTTTGCTCTTTGCAAACTGGCCCATCAAGGAGTGTAATTTGGCATTTTTCTGATTTTCCTTGCCACTATTTTATAATATAGATTGTGATCATACTAGTGCTATAATCCATCGAGCAAACACTTCAAAATGTGTCAGTCCTATTCTTTTGTGGAGGCACGTGTGTCTCTACAACCATAATTTTCCACCATAACGCTTAACTCTGACACAGGACAAGCTTGTAGTCTGTCATAACCCAACTCCTTCAGGCCAGTTCAGACACCAGATAACAGAAGCACAGATGAAAAGTGATGAAGGAAGAGAAAATGGAAAGAAAACAAACTGAAGAAAAGTGCTCAGAGACCCATCAGATCCCTGGTGTGTGTTGATATATTAGCCTAACCTTCACGGCAAGACTTCACCCTCTCTTTCTTGCTGCTGCGCCCCCTTATATTAGTCTTGGACCGAGTGTCTGAAATCTCTGTGTGATGGGAAGTAATATTGTTAATATATGTAATATCGTTGTTTAATCCCACATCCTTTTAAATCCATCTGTCATTTCCAATTGCCATTCTTGGCTTGATTAACAATTTCATAAATCAGTATCTTTATTGGGCGATAGAGACATTGAAAGAAACCAGTCCACTTCCAATGCTCTCGACCCAAGGTCAAGTTTTGGGTCCATAATGGAGATAAAGCTGTCATTATCTCAAAGGTGTCCTTCTAGTTTACATACATATTGTACTAGAAACTGCACATTCTAGGGAACACTAACATTGACTCTGCAAAGATTCAACACAACAATAATTGAAGACAGAGGGAAGACAGACCTGTCATCAGATAAGCAGACGATAAACAAAAGGCATAAAGCAATTTGTTATTCTATTTCTAGAAGGTTCACTGCTCATGCTGATCTGTGTGCTGACATGGACTCAGCCAGATGTGAGTTTAGTGAAAGCAATTACATAGATTGAATGTAAATCAATAACACACAAACATAAAGGCATACATCTACACATTTATACATGGAGGCACACACTCACACAAACACACACCACATAAATAAGAAATTAAGTGATTACTATATTGAGTGATTACTCTAGGAAGTATCTCACTCTTGTGGAAGTGACAAAGTGATGGAATGTATTGCTTGTCTTTTAATTAACAAAAGGCTGATAAGACGTTATTAGGTGCTAAAGTTAGTTGTGTGTGCACGTGCTTTAGTGTAGTTGCATTTCCGTATTTTGTTCAATGACGTTCTTGTCATTTGGGCATTTCACATAATTAACAGGCATTTGATTTGAAGGACTTACAAAGACATTAACCCAAGTTAATCCTCCAAAAACATTTACTACAGCTCTGTTTTTTAAAGCTGGTGCTTTATTCTGTATATGTGCCTGCTTTATCAGCCAGGAAGCCAACACTTTGCTCGAAACAGTGAAGGAGTTTTAATGACACTGATGCTTTTTTTTTTTTTTTTACAGTTTTACATTGGAAACCCAGGTCTCTCTGAGGTTTAGAGACCATTTTCTTTTGTAAGGTTTCAGAAAAACAACTAAGTAAGTCTTTGTTCATCCATAGACATGCTAACCTCTCCAGAGATTCTCAACTTTTGGAAAATGTGGGCAAATAAATCTAATCTACTATGCTTCTTGAATAGTAAACGAGGTGCCACAGAAAAGCATAAATTGATAACTGAACTATGGAAAGCAAAAAGTGCCTAAAAGTTCATGTCCAATCTAACAATCTAACTTTGTTTTGACAAAGATCACCAAACTGCCAGTTTATGAACAAATGTAACGCTTAATTATAAAATGGTTCTCTTCAGTGCTTTCCAGTCAGGTTGTAGACCACATCACAGCGCCGAGAATGCCTTTGTAAGAGTTTTGAATAATCTTGAGAGTGATGGATTTAAAATTTCTGTCTTCATAATATTCAATTCCAGTGCTGTTTTGGACATGCTTGTTCATAAAATGCTGTTTTAAAGATTGGAACAATAGTTGGGATCTGGTTTCTGTGTTCAAATGGTTTGGTGCAAAACTGATGTTACGTGTACACCAGAGTTCTTCCTGTTGATCTAAGATAGACCCAACTTCTTTTTGTGTGGTTTCGGGAACTGACGGTCTGACAGAACAATCTCTCTCTTCCCTACTGTCTGCACTCCTCCTGAGCGTCACGCTAAGAAAGTAGCATCTAATTGTTTAGCATAAAATTTTTAAAAAAATTAAAAATAAAAAATAAAAACATTGTTCTTGCGCATGTCAGTTAGACTGACTTCAAAACTCTTCACATGGTATGGCTTTGGGAACAACAAAACTTTTCAATCAAAATCAAAATGTAACATTCCAGTGTTTATTTTGATGTAAAAGGGAATTTGTCCTGGATTACCAGAACGTTTTATAACTTAAAATGTTCTAATAATAAAACAAGTTTTCCAACATACCATTAAAAATGGGACCCAAACTTATATTTTCCTAATGTTACTGGAAAGCACCGCATTTCATCACCAAGCAAGAAAAAACAAGTAGATAAGGACACGTTTAATGCAAAGTTGCTCTAAAATTTGCATTGAAAGTTCATTAAAAGTGCCAACTTTGCATTACAGTGGCATTATTTACAAAACAATGCAAAGTTTACACTTTTAATGGACTTTCAAGGCAACTTTTAAAGCAACTTTGCATTAAACGTGTCCTTATCTACTTGTTTTTTCTTGCTTGGTGATGAAATGCGGTGCTTTCCAGTAACATTAGGAAAATATAAGTTTGGGTCCCATTTTTAATGGTAAGTTGGATAATAATGTGTCACTTATAAATAATGTGTCATTATTTGCTGAATGACGCTTCATGATAGCAGTCATAGAGATTCATAAAGACTCGTTCATGTTCATAACAGGTGTTATTTCATGTTTATAACAGTGTCATATCAGTCTAATGAACATCCTGTCAAATAAACTGTTACTGTATATTTTTATTTATTTATTTATTTTTGTTTTAGATTAGCATTATCTAATATGTTAACATGGAGAAATATATAGTTAAGACCGAAATCTCTCATATACCTGTCAGATTTAAGTTTAAAGTAATTTTCTAATGGAAAAATTGCTTTTTCCATTAGATTATTACTTTTGATCAGAAGTAATAACATTTCTGAGCAGCCAGAGTCCTGACTGAAATCCAATGCAAAATATGTGGAGAGAAGATTAGGGTGATTGCAAGGAGGCCTTTAAACCTTAGCATCTTGGAGCTCTTTTGACAAGGACAGGCAGAACAGCTGAAAGTAGCTTGACCTAAATCCCTCTCTCTCAATTTATCTCATTATTTCTTCTCAAAATGTACCATTGAATAACAAATGTATGTCCAATTGTTAAGAGTGACATCCATTTTCACTAACCAGTAGGTTTTTCTGTTCATTAAACACTAATCTTGTGTTTTATTACCTGTTTTCTTCCTTTGTTTTTCTTCCAGTTTAAAATCTGTCTTTTTGCATATCTTAAACTGGAACAATAAAGCCTTTAAATGCACTCTACTTGTTGCACTTTTCTTTTTATTTGTGTACAAGCTATCTGTTCTCACATCTAGTCTGTTTTCTAGATGGGAAACAATAAAAGGGATTAAAAAAGAAAATGGTGGTACAGAAAAATCTTTGGAGCAGCTGCCAACCTCCCAAAAAGCTGTAATTACTTTTCCCTTCATCTTTCCCTCGTTCACCTTCTCCCTGAGTCTGATTACTTACCTAGGAGAAAATCTAATTGACACAGCAAATTGGCAAACACACTGTGAGAACTTCAGCACCGAGCCAGTCGATCCCAACTAGATAATTGGGAGAAATATAGCTTTGCACGGTCCCAGGTCTTTGTAGGAGGATTTTATAGGTGGGGATGTGGTATCTGTCTTTTCAACCTGGTGATTAGAATCAAATAGAGTCTGTAATTACAGATTGGAACACCACTGGGAAGGCTAAAGAGCAACGAGGAAGAAGGGTGGAGAGACTTTCTTCACTTCTTTGTCAACGTGCACGCGAAGCTTAGTTTGGAGCTACTTTGTAAAGTATTTCTTAAGCTGGCTCTTTGTGCCTGTGTAATACCTTTGTTTTTCTGCTTGTCTTTAGCTTGTGGCTGTTGGAAGTGGGAGGTTTTCTCTCAGATGCCTGATTAGGTCAGTCAGTTTAACTAAAAAGTTTTACCTTCAGGTGGTGGCGTTTTTAAGTCACCACAAACGTAAACACAGTTTTGTTTTGTTTCATGAAACATTTAGTACTGTGGCAGTCAACAAGATGCGAAAGACTGTTCTCCTGTGGCTTTTGCATTTTGTTAACCTTTCTGAGCAACTTTTGCCTCAACAAAATATTAGTGAAAATTATTTTTGATGATCTAAAACCTTTAAACGTGCACAAAGAAGTAAAGCATGAAATTATTATTTCCATAATCTAAACAAAAGCAGTTTGTGTAAAAGATTCTAAATACAAATCTAATCACTTTTAAGACACAGAATGAGGCAAATCAGTTATTTTACTCTCAACAAGTTTCACATGAAAGCTTACCTTTCAATAGCTCAATGAAAAGATGCATGACAATTGGAGGATCCAAATATTTTGTTTGCATCTCCATTTTAAAACCTGGTTGCTGTAAGGCTTTCTCTCCTCAAGTTCACATCCACACAAGAAGCTCAGGGAATGTGACCAGCAAACCTTGAAAACCATTTTTTCTCCTTAAGAGAGGTTTAAATCTTTTCTCTGTTTATTTGACTTGCAAAACACAGATAAAGAGTAAGAAACCAACATGAAATCTTCCAATGAAAAGGCATCTTGACCATTTTATGCAAAAAAGACAAAACAAAAAAAACTAAACAAGAAGAACTGATGATTGCACCTCAGTCCAATGAGGACTTACTTCTCACTTTATTGCATGTGCTTTTCTTTCTGTCATTCATCAGTTTCACTGATCCAGTGAACATGCAAAATCAAGATATTCATCAGAAGGGGCCCAAACAGCAGCAACAGTCCCTACAAATATTTCAGGGCTGCTTCAAGTTCACAATATAATTCCTCCTGGAATATTTGACCTCTGCTTGCTCCCTGTTTCCTGCTTTCTACACATCAGAGCTAAAAGGGTGGGGTCAGTCCGGTTAATGCAGAAGACCCATGCCTTCTCTCTGTTCGTTCGAGCATGTGGCAGCGGATACCAACCCCCAAAACCCACCCCAAGGCAGCCTGGCCAGCAGTGACCCTGCTGACAGAGAGAGCAGATGAGACTGAAAAAAAAAACAAAAAAAAACGAGAAAACCTATCAAACAAAGAAAGTGAGAGCGAAAGCTAGACAGGAGGGAGAGAATGTGAAAATAAAACAAAAATGAAATAAGCGCAGAACGAAAAAGCCACAAAGAACAGTGATGGAGAGAAAGAAATGTGTGACAACTAGAGACAAAATCCACAGAGACAAAGGACTAAAAAAAAAGGAGGTGAAGAGAGGAGTAAAGCCGAAACAGGCTGGGGCAACAACTGCTGCTGCACAAAGCAGCCCTGAAGGCCATCACAGACCAGTCCTCCAAATGTCAGCCAAGTCAGGACCACACTGGGAAGCCTGTGAGACCCTCCAGGGAAATCCACTAAAGCAGATAAGTTCTGACAAGAGAGAGCTGACCAACATCTTACCCACACTTCCATGTTTCCCAGAAGTTACTGCGTCTGAGGCACTTGTGTTGCCAAACTTCATTTCACCTCCTACTATTCCACACAATTCTCACAGCAGCCAATGCCTGCACAAGTCCTCTTCTAAACCTAATGTCATGAGACTTGGAAAACCCTGTGTCTCAATAGATTTAAATGGGCAAAAAAACATGGAGGTTGGAGGGTGATGCTAAAATGGCCCCATTCTTTCAGTCTCCTATTGATGCAGAGCTGAGGGAAAAAAAATTGCTCAGTCAAATTGGAACCGTCGAGGAACATGTGAAAGAAAAAGTAATGAGTTAACATGGAGATGGAAAAACACAAGCAGGGACAGAAAAGCAGAAAACAAAAGAAAACAAGACTAGAAGCAAGATGCTGTCTCCCTGCTCAAGGGATGGAGATGAGGGCAAAAATTAGAGCCAAGAGGAGGATAAAGCGGGAGGAGGGGGAGAAAAAGTAGGCAAGCTGGAAAGAGCAGTCTGATTAATTGAGACAGAGTCAACTGACCGCAAGTCATTAAGCTGCCACAAGGCTGAGCGCCAGTCACTATTCATTCTCCTCACTACCAGTCTCTGCTTCTCTACTCTGAGCCCGGATCATCCCTGCATCACCTCCCTGCCACTTTCACACACTCACCAAAAACACGGGCGTCCAGACAGGAGGACGCTCTGAAAAAGAAAGATTTTGTCTTTGATGTACCCTGGGAGGGATGTCATAAGGGATTGTTTGTCTTGAATTGGGGATGATGGATATTGATTATTCCATTACTTCAGCACTGAAACTCAGATGACTTTGCAAATCTGAAGATTAATGAACAGGGGCTGAATGATAGTAAAGTTTCCTGACACGCAAAAAAACTGGAACAACATGGGTTGAGTTGTGAGGCTTGCAAGTACATTATGCAGATGGTTGCAGAAGAAGAAAATGTTTACCAAAACCAAGAAATGAATGGAAAAATAACTCAAAAATCTTCAAAGTAATAAAATGGAAATTATAGCAACATTTGCCCTTGAGCTCTCACAGTCTGTGCGTTTTTAGGCACAGACTGCACAATCCTCATGAGAGATCTTCTACTCCAGGCCTTTGTACCAGAAGCTCCTCCTACAAGAAAATGGGCCATTCATTGGTACACAATAACATTAGCACAAATAATCAAAAATCGTCCCATTAAAATTAAGAGAGCAACACAAACACCCCAGTGTTATAGTGATGGAGAACAAAGCTTCGCAGGCCTTCTGCTCTGATTTGATGGAAGCAAAACAGCATTTGAGAATTTTTCCCATTGAGATCAAGTAACCAGCAGGTGAACGAAAATCTTTACATTCTCCCCGGAGTGCAACACAAACCAAGCAGCACAGTGTAGTTAGCCCAACAGATGTAAAAGTTGTCAAATCATTGGTTGTTTGTATACAAGTGTGCTCTGTGGAAATTAGTCCACCACTGCAACTACTAAGCTTTCTTCTTAAACAACTTGACCAATCTCTAAACCTGGTAACACGCTCTTAACCTGAAAAACTGTGATGCTGCCCATTTCCACCGTTTAGATGCTGATAAGATGTCAATAGATTTGGCATAATGGTAAAATGCCACAGGATGGTGAAATGTAGCTAGTAACTTATTTAACTTAAGTAACTAGTTAAATAAGTAACTTATTTAAGTAAAGATAATTATAAATATATATCTTAAAATTCTGACAGGTGTCCATAATTAATCTTCTCTGCAGTCTCAGAGAATGCACTATTGCTCAGTATTTTACAACTAAGATGACACCAGGAAGCAGGAATGTTAGAAATAACATATTTGAGTCTAAATATATGTGATTTTATGTGTTTGAGTGAAAATTAGAATTTATCATCAGTTTCTTCAGTGTCTGTGTTTATACCCTGCAATGCAGCGTGATGTTTTTTGTCTGTCTTTGTGGGAGTAAGTTGTGGGTGAAGATGTCTCATTACGTTGTAGAAGCTTGTTCTTTGCCCTCCCTACCACCACCTGACGAGTGGATTTAGTTACTGGCTAATGGGTCTCACCCACCTGTCTTCTTCACTGGGGACAACATGACCCAGTTCTTTACTGCAGTCTGAAAATCACACCATTGAGCCAACTCAGGGATATCTGGATAACACAAGTAAAAAGAACAGGTCTTCAAAGCTTTCCTAAATCAGGTCTACTGATGCACTCCTGGTTTAACAGCAGTTCCAGTTTTCATAAGTTAGTTGATGTGTTGTCCATGTGGTCCTACTTTATTATTGTAATAACTGTTTTCTAATTGTTGAAACACATTTCCGATAGAACAAAAGAAGGATAACTTATCAAAGTGTCCCTTTCAAAGCTTTAAAATTTTGGATAGTGTTTAGGTTGTTTCTGCTCAATTTAGCTTCTTGAGCTAACTACAGCACAAGGGCTACTCTCAGCCATCAAATTGTGTCTTGGCGTCCATCAAAACCAGATTTTGCCAGGAGGATGTAGTCATACTGCCAGTTCTCCTATATAAAACCAAAATGGCAGATTGTGTTCACTTATAAACACAATCTTTATAAGACTGACCAAGGTTTACTTATAAATCCTTGACCTTGTTGATCAGATAGCATCAACAGAATGATCACATTTATCCATTAATGCGGTTAAATGTGTCTTTTAAACAGATTCAAAAGCAGCATAATTACAACACATCATACTGGTTCCATCATGGTGCCAAACATATATGGATAAATACTGAAAAGATACAAAAAAGTTTTGAAAGATTAGGTAGAAAATAGCCTAACCATTATAATATATAAATGCAACTATTCATAATTTTGAGTGATGGGATTTCCCTTAAGGAATTGCTCCAGAGAAAAGTTAATATATGCTCTTGCAGCTAACCCATTGAAAGTGGCTGCATTTAAACATCTTGCAAAATGTCACACAACACGCTGGGTCCAGGTTTATTCACTCTGACAGAAAGCGTTCCGCTTCGGAGTTGGTTGTGCATTTAAACATTTCAATATTGGTGCCTTCATTATGCAATATGTGATTTGCAATGCAAAGCCTGAGGAAGAACATGCCGTGCTGGCTTGCATAATGCTTCCTAAAACCTTCTCTCAGATGAATAAAGACCTTTAAGCTTCAGCACACCCAGTATAAAAACATTCCAACTTCTTGGCAGTAAAAATTTACCATCAGGATCTTCAAATTATCTTTGACCAAATGTCCAATAAAAGTAGTTTTCTAGTTAACAGACAGGACAAGTGCCACATGAGGCATGCAAATGTCTGAGCAGAGCCGAGCAAAAATGTGTCATAGAACTAAAGAGAAGAGTTGAAATTCTGATGTCTTAAACAAGCAAACAAACAAAAAACACTATTAAAACTCTATAAGAAGATTTTTATCTCCCCTGTTTGTATTTGGTAAAACTAAGATATGAGATTGTGTGGTAATTTTGTTTTAAATGTTTCTTTTTTCACCAAATGCTGCATAAGGTTCACCTTAACACCTTAAATTTTGTGGTCTTTCTATTAAAGCTGAAATGTCTGATATGAGATAATTTAATTCATGAAGCATTTAAACACAACAATGAAGCTGGTCAAAGTGCTGCATACTTTGCTAATATTTAGTAGACTTTACATTGTAATGTGAAAAACCTCCAGTTAATCACAGCATGAACTGACAACCTCAAATAGGATATGAAAAAAAAAACATGTTGGTATTTCTCTTGAGGCTGCAGCAATTAGGCTTGAAGAGACGTAGCTATTTAGAGGTGAAAAAGTTGATAATATTAAATAAAACTGGTAACGATGAAATGGCAAATTCTCATTCAACAGATCTATTTACAGAAAAATACAATCAGATGTAAACAATAATTACTTTCCCCCAAGATGTAATTATTATTTAAGCTTGATGCTGCTGGTAATTAGTTTCATGCTAGGATTTGCCGTCAAATCTTTTTACAGGGAGTGAAAATGGGAACACTCGATATCAAGTCACTTTCTTCTGCTGTAACTCAGGAATAAATATGAAATCCAGGTGAAAACATGAATTGTGACCTCAAACCTGAAATAACTTGCTTCAAAGCAAAGTGCGCTGTGTTCTTTCTCAGCTACAACGGTGAAAAAAATGGGCAACTATATGGGACATACATTTTTGTGTTCTGTTTAAAACTTTCTCATAGAAAAGATGTACTTGAAATCTATATACTTTAAACTGCACTTATTTTTTATTTCTTTCATACTTGAATTTCTTTACTGCTGTTTAAGGTTCAAGATATGGAGCAGGGCTTTTTTGTTTTGTTTTGTTTTGTTTTGTTCTGTTTTTTTTAATACCTACTTTATGCAGGTACATCAGCTCACATCCAGAGGTGATATTCAAGTTTGAGAACTGCCTTACTCATCTTTCCTCCCTCATTAAAGCAGTCCAGAATTTCTCACGGCAGCTAATGAAAGCTGTTTCCATTAGCTGTCCTGCTCTGATGTAGGCTACATCCACTGCTCAGCCTGAAGGGAATCTAAGAGCAGGCTGCTTTATTTCACTGGAATCCCTGAATCCGATAGTAATTCTTGCTGTTCAATGGTGGGATGAGTAATCAGTACCCAAGGGTGGGAGTTGCTCCCAGCTGTCTTGCAGCACGAAAGCTCTATAAAATAAAAGTGAAATCCCGATCCCAGCAGCTGCATTAAATAGCTAACTAATACAAATCAGAATGATCCAACATGATGGCCATTCTAATATGTCAGCAGGAGAATTAAATCAGCCTTAAACCCCATGGCATAGTTTGTTTCTGTCTCCGATGTTATTGCTTTTGTTTTAGTATCAGTTTCTCAGCATTTACAGTGTTGCAGTTGATTTTTCTTTGTTTTAATTAATTTTTCAGTCATTCTGGTACCATCTAACCCACAGACATGTCCTAAAGCAAAAGCAAAAAAACAGTAAATATGATAATAATAATAATAATAATAATAATAATAATAATAATAATAATAATAATAATAATAATAATAAAACTCTAAATACCTTTCCTCCTTTACCTATCTATATTTCAGGACAATTAGCGTTAAGTTATTTTCTTAAAAGTAGTGATCATTTCTGAAGGTAGAATGGTTCACTTTTTTTTCTTTTTTTTTTTACAATGAGTCTCTTGTGATTAAAAGGCATGCATGTTTTGATCGGCTAGACCAATGGGGATGGATCCAGAAAGACCAAATTAATTATTAAGATAAGAAAGCATGTACAGGATCCGCCTCTAGTCTCGATTTGATTAACAGAAGGGGATGTCGATAAAATAATTGGTCTGGCTTCATTGCCTTTGGCATGTTTTAAGATGAAATAGTTACATAAGCATAAAAGAACAATGTTTAACATTTATCAGCAGAAGTGTGACTGCTGTTTATTTATGGATAAATGTGTTTCTTTACAACAGTAACATGCAAGTGTTTTTTTGTTTTTGTTTTTGTTTTTTTGACACTCTTTTTATTACGTTTTTTTTTTTTTTTTTTTTTTTCAGACATCCATTTGTTTGGATGTTTTAGTTTAAGCAGCAAGTGGCAGCAAATCCCAAACACTTGACCTTTAACTGCTAGCAGAGGACAGCAGTAAATCCTCGGTTCATTGACCATCAATATAAATCTTAAAAATCTTCAAAGAAAATAACTAATTTAACAGATAGAACAGATTGAACAAATAAAAAAAGTCTTTATTTTGCCAAAAACCAAATAAGAAAATGTAACAAACACAAAATTTACTATGTTTGAGACAAAAAGCTTGCAAAACAAATACTTAAGCAGCAATCTATTTTATTGAAACCTTATCTTATTATGGAAATTGGTCGATTTAGGATATTTCAAGATGAAATGTTGTACATTTTGTTGCCAGGAACCTAATAATTTATTAAAACATTTCAACTGCGATAAAGAAAATAAACAGTGAAATAAACTCTAAAATAGAGGTAAGAGAACCAGAGTTAAAGGAACTAATCCCATGGTATGTAACATAACAAATTAACACTAATCTCAAATATTTCAATATATTTAAATGTGAATGCAGCAAATTGTCCTCATTCGTGTAAAATAATGCCCCAATTACAGCTAAGTTGTGTCAAAATACAATATATGGCATCAAAATAATTATTTTTCAAAGTGAAGGGTCTTAATACATGTCTTTCTGGACAGTCTTCACAGGTTTATGAAATATTTTGTTTTCATTAAAATATCTAAATTTGCAGCTTCCACAACAAATTACACAAGGGAAAAAAAAATAGGTGGATCTGAACCTTTAAAAAAAAACAGTTCTGTTGTTTCATTATTAATACTCTGTGCACTCAAGAAAAGATATGGTTTCAATGCCTTATAAGAAATATAATATGATGAAATGTGAGCTTGCTTTTGATGTGACGCGTCCTCAGCAGTGTTGTCTCAGTCCATCTGCTTCAATTTCAGAGTTATGCTCAGTGTCAGCCACGCAAAATGTCTGCTCTTTGGGGTATTGATGCATAGATCAATGAGGGAGACATATAATCCATGTCAGTGCTGCAGGATTACATTATCCTGTTTTAATCGAGGGAGCAGCATCCTACTGTAAAGCCATTGCAGTTCCATAAAAGAGGAAAAAATGCATTGATTGGCACACGTGTAGAAAAAAAGACAACAGAAAAGAATACTCTGTATGTTGTTTTTGACTTGGGTGAGGGAAATTCCTCGCATTTCTTTAAAAGGTATTGAATATGGGAAATGCTGTTAAGAGATTTTTTTGTATAAAACACAAAGCAGTTGTGGAAACACAAATGTATTCATATAATCTGCCACTCTATTCTGTTCTATGAATTTGTAAGGCCTTTAGCTGGATGGATGTAAAAAATGCCTTATAATAATCCCTGGCTGAGGTGATTGTGAAAGGTGGCATTTGTATTCAAAGTCAAAGTGCATTTACCATCAAAGAGTTTTATGGGAAATCCAGTCGTCTCTCTACTTCATTTAGGCAGCAGAAAGATATGAAGGAGTAGAGATTAAGGGAGAGCAGCAAAGAGGAAGACACGAGATAAAAAGTAACCTTCAGGGATTAGCACTTTATACTTGAAGCAAATTAACCCTTTCAGTTCTCTTATTCCCTGCTAGCAGTAATTGGCTTTGTATAGGTACAGATGCATTTCCTAAAAGTACTAAAGTACTACAGCACTATTTTAAAGTGTGCAAGTCCGTTTGGAGATTAGCATTTTGGAAAACTCAAGTGTTATTATGTTGTATTTGTCATCTTATTACCTCAACAACAGGATTTGCAAAATCCTGTTGTTTGCCTGTGCTCTAATAACACAGGCAACTGGTTATTAGAGCTTCCTTCTAAGACACACCATTGTTTTTAGAAAACACTTTGTTCTGACCTCACTGTCTTCTTAGACATTAAGTGGATTGTTTTTTTGCAATTATGTCAAGTAACAGTGTGGACTTCTCATAAACACAAACTCTTGCACACAGCAACAAGCCGTTTATTAAACTGGGTTGTTTCTCTGTTGCTTAGTGTTCATGTTTTTGTTAGATATTTCAAACTTTGCTCTAAGACTTCAACCTCTGCACATTCAACCTATTTCAAGAAACTACATACAGACAGAGCGAACAATATGAGTAATCTGATTAGAGTTATTGATTTTTAAGGGGTGGCACATACCTGCATACGTTATTTAAGGTAGGAATAAGGTTTAATTTAGGCATGCTTTATGATTAACAGCAATAACATTCAAAACATAAAACCACAATTGGAGTCAACACCAGACCTTTCAACTGCACAATGATTATTTCTTTCTTTCTTTTGGGGAAAGTTAAAATCGATCTATATTCAATCTGTCTGATTTCTGCCTTTCTTCAGCAGTCATGTATTACGATTACCAGTGCTGGTTGTATCCAGCTACATATCCAGTGAGCACTAGAAACAGGCATCAGCCCACGGTGCTTAGACTGACAAAGAAGATCAATGGTTGAATGGGAGAAAGGTGCAAAGATTTGTTAAAACAACAGTCTAAGATTTGCGGTTTTATATATTATTTTTTGCCATTAACACCACAATGCTTGTTAAGATGAAACAGGACGGGTGCTACATACAGTGAAAGGTCAAGCCTGAACTGAGGATTTATATTTTGATTGCCAAATTCTTTCAAACCGTGTTAGAGTTTTATGAAACCTTTACGCTATCTTGAAAAAACAGGGGAATCTTATTTTTTCTTTCAGAAAACCTCATATTCTCTTTGCGAATCCAGCATGGTCTATTATGTCATCTGTTGAGCTGAATTAATACTTGCACCCCTTTCCACAAGAGATTAACAGATTTTTTTCCTGATTCCTACATTTTACTTTACAGTTTGCCATCAACTCCATTTCAGTTTGTCCCATTTTAGAGAACTGTGACGCGTGCTAACAGCACAAGTCTCATGGGTGTTTTGAAGCGGCTGAAGGTCAGCTGGATATCACTCAGGTCATGGATTAACAGCCCTCTGGAGGCTTTTCATCTTTGTGAAACAGAGGATATATACTTTGTGGTTTGACCTTAGGAAGGTTGCTTTTGGTCTCAATGGGATCTTACAGCATAATTTCATTGGTTCAGTGTCCAAGGTGAATTTTCAAGAAATAAACCAGCAAAGTAAGATAGATTCTCTGTTTTCTATTCAGTTTCAAATTTCAAAACAAGGAGTCCCTTAGCAGAAAGATAAAGCCTTCATTGTACAATTGGACAACCAAGACGTGCTCTATATACCAGCTTATTGTGGTATATAGATATTTTTTCGCTTGAAAAATATGAGCTAGGAATTGTGAAAGCCTTTTCTTCTGTAGCTGATCTGTATGTCAGCATTGCACAGTACGGCAAAGGCAAATACTGTGGCTTGCCAGGCATTCTGCAGGGATCAACTGTTCTTAAGGGATCAACCGTTCATTAAACATGGAAGAATTTCAAAAAAAGGAATTTCCACATCTATTATGACTTTTCTTCTTTTCTAGTTTTATTCAGTCACGACAGAAAAACCCAAAGCGTTTGAATTTTCAGGTAGGAATTTGTAGATTTCAGTGCAAAAGAAAGACTTGATTTCTAAAAACCACTATTTTGTTTCATCAGCTTCAAATGGAAATTTTAAGAAATCATACGAGCCTGCACAGTCTTTAACTAATTGATAAGCTGCCCCTCTATGTTCAACCTCCTGAATATTAAGAAGTGAAAATGTCTTAGATTTATACAAATATTTGCTTCAAACTTACCGACAATAAACTAAGAGCGATCTCTTAAATCAAATATTTTTTTTTTTATTTTTTTTTTGTCTTTCATGTTTTTAGCCAGACTTGCAAGAAAATAATCATAAAAAGTCGATTTTCCATCAGTGATCTCTGAAAAAAACAAATCTGCCACTGACAGCAGCCAGTTTTGCAACATCAATGCTATTATATTGTGAAAATGACTTATTGTTATTGTTCTTAGATTGCTGATAGATTTTTTTTTCCTTTTGTGTGGTCACTGATAGCCTTGATAAAAAGGCTAAAAAAAAAAAAGATCAGTTTTAAAAACTGTTTTTAAATGTGCTGCAACTTCCACCTAACTCCAGGCAGAATGTTGTCACAGCAATACCCATGCAAAACAGAACGTTCTGCATTTGGACATTTGAACTTTTCAGTGCAGATGGTGCGAATGAACTTGCAGATGTAAGCAACAGATCCTGTAATTCAAGAAACAACCGGTGGCACAAGAAATCGGTGGCGTAATTGTTTCCAAAAGGGCTTTTCTGTGTTGGGCCTGGCTAACAGTTCTGCTGGACAGCCTCAGTCTCCAGGCACACATTAATCTATGAGTTCTTACTCAGCTGGGTGACCTTGCAGCTCATCATAGAAAGCTGTCTATCATCTTCCTCACATCAAATATTATTCTGATTGCTATTGAAAAGACGAGATAAAATAAACAACATGAAATAAAATATGGACGTCCAGACGACTGTGAGCAGTCATTCTAGGAATGATTTGCAGAGTGGACAACTCTTTTCATGTTTAATTTTCATTACCTTTAAACTGTAAAAACTATAAATGTGCCACAAATGATTTTCTATTGTGCTCTCTACTGCATCTTTAGTGCATGATATGTGCGCGAGTTCTTACTGGCGTGTTTAGTTGCTATGTGACAGACAGACATCTACCAATTAACTGGAGACTTTACCATAAGCATATTAAAATGTAGTACTGCCATATGTCACATATGCAATTCCAACTCAATGGTCTTATATCTGTGAATATGTATCTGTTAGGTGGTAAAAGTTATTCTTCACTACAAGGAAATCAATAAAAAAAAAAGCAGATAATAGCACAGCAGCTCAGGATTTCGGTCACTGCAAGCAAGTAATTGCTAAAAACATCAAGGCTGTATCTTATTTTTCTTTCCTCTGCAGAGCATGCTGTCACAGTTGAAAAGAAATTCTTGACTAGTTTACTTTGGTATATTTCTCATTTTTGTTTTGTATGTCAGGTATCAATAAAAAGGACAGCATACAGGTTCCTCATTGATCAATCAGTTTTCTAATCCAAACAAAGCAGTTCATAGAAAAACAAAATCTGCAATATAAAAAGAAACTGAATGCTGTGGTATGACAAATGCATTTGCTTGTTTTGTATTTCAGCCCTTTTAAACTCTTTAGTCTAAAGAGCCCTTTTAGACTGTTTCTATTTTGTATCTGCATCAGAGACTCTTCTCACTGAAGTCCAATAAAAATGATTACTTCAGTTGTTTTTAAGGGTTTGCAATAAACTGGGCATTTTGCTTCTTAAATAAGCTTTTTTTTGTCATTCTAAATATTACAAAACTAACAACTTTTAAGTAGCAGTTTTGACCATGTCATTTCTTGACCTTCTCTAAAGTCATACTACACATTTTCTCCAACTTTCTGAGCATTGTCTGTCCCACTTACCATGAACTAAAAACAAATTCCATCTCAATGTTGAGCTGAGTACAATGATCACTTGATTTATCTTTTTGTAAAAAATACCATATTTTATATTTACAACTGGATACAAGAAGCCATTTCATTTGTTACTGACATTGTCAGGCCACTGAACAGGCATCCCCCTGAAGTATTGTGTTATCTGGGTGATATATGAGGCAGAGAGTGAAGGTCCCTGGGTAGTTTGACTGAGATGCAGAGATGGGTTATGGTGTGCGTGTGTGTGGGCGTATGTGTGCATGTGTGTGTATGTGGGGGTGTGTGTGTGTGTGTGTCTGCATGCACTCAGTACAAAGCTCTGTGTAAATGAAACTGGTTACAGGGAGGCTGGAATCAGATTCCCATATTGGTCGTGATGAGTGTCAGCCTAACATTTGCTGCTGGCTGAGCAACAGACTGATGCATTTTAACAGCAGACAGCAGCATATGCACAATTTGCTCCTGACAGTCATATGTGATAACAGTTTATATGATGAGAAGAGATAAGCAAACATAAGGCAGTGTTATCATCAATTCCTCTTGACAGAGTGTAATGCCATTTTGCCGAAACTACACACTGTAGAGAATCATTTATCATCAAATAATAATAATAAAACATTGATTATGTTTTCTTTAACCTAAACTTTCTTGTAAGAGCCATGAAAAGAAAAGTTTCCAAAGTAAGAAAATGTTGTCCTCTTATACTTTTTTGTAAAACAACAATGCTGTTGAGACAAACAACTCAGCTGAGCGCAGCTGTAAAAGTGGCAGGGCCTCTTCAGCACAACAGCGATTCAGTGACAGAGATAAATAAGTTATAACAAAGAGTCATCCGTCCATCCATCCACCCCGGCACTCCAGAAGTGATCTGTAATATTTTTTTATTTGGTGTTTTGTCAAAACCCAAAATGTTTGGGACAGAGTCTCATAGACAAATTCATTTTTGCTGAATGAATTTATATTCATTCAGCAAAAAAGGTTTTGTAATGATTTTGGTCCTTTTGAAGGGTAAGCAGTGCACTTCAAACTCTAGTTCCATGACAAATGAAGTAGAATTTCAATAAAGCATACTAAACAAGACTGGGAGAAATCACCCTAAGATCAAAAAGTGCAAGTGTCAGAGACAAAGTTCTCTCCCCTGGTTTTAATGTCCTCAGTATTTAAGATCTTGGATTTGCTTTGTTCTCTTCTGGTTTCTTCTGTTTCAATCATTCTGGTTTTGAAGTTCTGTTCTCTTTGTGCAATACATGTAAGTTTACATTTTGTTTTCATCATGTCCTCTTGTCAGCATCATCTTCATAAATTCCTGTTACCAGTTTTGGTATCACTTTAACATACACATGGCATTCTCTCTTTGTCCTCTCGATTTAGCTAGATAGACGCGTCTTAGTAGGTTTTCCATTGTGCCAGACATTTTCTGATGACTTGCTGAACAGATGTTGAACACTTGGTATGTTGTCTGTATTACCTAAGATTGCTTATTGAAAATGTTCTCCCTGACCTTTCTTTAGTATTTCCTGGTCTCTATGAAGGTGTTAGTTCACTAATGTTCTCTAACAGATATTTATAAAATAAGAACAGATTATTTTATAATGAACTGACACTGTTTGCTCACAAATTCAGAAATATTTTTACTTTTGGTGTGTAAAAGAAAACCAGACTGAACACAAACAAATGATATCCTTTTCATATTTTTATTTGTAAAATTCATTACAAATTAATTTTGCAATTAATGGAAGGAAATTACATCAATTTCCTTCCATTAATTGTAAAATTAGTGGAAGGGAATTAGTAGAAAATTAGTTTTGCAATTTAAAGTCACTACCTGTTCTCAGTCAATCACATGATATCTAAACAAAATCATCCGACAAATTGAGGAAGATTTCATAGGTTATGAATATTATGCCCTGTATTTTTAATGCAAACAAGCCACTGATTATTTTGTAAACCAGAAACAGGATTTAAACTTCTGCCTCTCTGCTGCTCCTATAAAGTCTTTGAAGATCCTGGCAAGAGATGAAGGCTGTGGGTCTGCTCCGATCACAAAGCTGTATAGGTGGCTGAATGCTGATTCATTGCAAATCATTCTTAGTTTTTATCCAATGTGAAGTGGTGCCAGGGCTTATGGTATTAAGACCGGCTATCTAATACCTTCGATCAGAATTTTGTGCTGACTGCGCAGAAACTGGTTAAAAGTGTTTTGAGGGGGATAAGCCAGTTTGATCTCTCTCTCTTCTTTTTTTCCTTCCCTGTGAATGGAGGTGGGAGAGCAGATTGTAAAACTCTGCTGTTATCCATCACAGACGCATGTGAGACAGCAGGGGTCCAGTTAGCGAGTGTTTTTATTGTATTTAGCTGAAAGCGTCAGCATAATGTAATGACAGACGCTCCACTGGGTTCTTATCTAAATGCTGCACAGCAAAAAAAGAAAGAAGAAAAAAAAAAGGGCTTCAGTCGTTTGCTTGTACCCTTAAGAAAGAAAATTCACTAGCTTTCATCATCAACACATTGTAGATCTTGTATAATGCTTGTTAGTGCTGCACAGTGTTGTATATTGATTTACACAAGATTCAAATAACTGAACTAAATCGGGAGAAATTTATTATCCGTGTCAGGAAAAATCTATTTTGTTTAGATTTCTGCTTGAGCTAACACAGTATTTGATGCAAATATTATTCCTTTCAGCTGAATCTATTGACATGGCTCTTGCTGCGATTCTGTTCAACAGCATCATTTGATTGATAATGCTGTCATAAAAGCTGGAGTTCTCTTGGCACTGTCGGCTTGATCTGTGGTTAGTAATTCTTATACTTCTCAACTGTAGACTTAAAAAAAGATGTGCTGCTACAATTGAGACAACTCTTTCAATATCACGGCTTTGAAGCAATGCAGAATTTTTGCACTTCACCTATTATAAGTGACAGCAGCTGAAAAATTACACCTTTAGTCTGCTGTCAATCAGGGATGAAGAAAGGGCAAAACCATCAACAGTGGCTTGGGAAAAAGGATAAAAGTCAGTTTCTAATAGGAAGATTAGCTGCTTGATCCCGTTGTTTTTCCAGATTGCATGCCAAAATATCCATCACACAAAATATGATGGATATTGTATGTGACATGTCAATGATGTGTGGGTAGAGGCAACTTTGTGTGGTTATTGTAAGCAAAACTATTCATGGTTAATTAACGCCAGGATTAGTCATACTCCAGGCAGACTTATGGCGTCCATAGTTTGAGCCTCATAAGAAGAGATACTGTTTTGTGTTAAGAGTTAGAATGAGGACTGAGGTGTCAACTGAGTTTAGGTTAGGATTAGGAATGCACTGGTAATGAGTTGGTTTAGGGTAAGGACCGGAGTTAGAATGGAAAATGAATGGAAGTAAATGAAAAGTCCAAGATAGGAAGACGTACTGTGTTGTGTGAATGGTGTAGTAATAATGACACCCGTGATTAACAGGTTTTAAGACTTTCACATGGCTTCTGTTATTCTTAAGTGGAGAGGTGTTACCTGAGCAGGTTATAAAGCTTTTTCTCTCAATAAAAAAAAAATTACCTTTTTTTGGCTGTAATAGTAAAAGAAAAAAATCCAAAAACCATAACCTTTTCAAATTCCTACATATATAAAGAACTGAACAAAAATCTTAATACATTTTCCTGAAAATGCCAGAAAATAAACCTGCATATTTCAGAAAAATCTCTTCATGTGCTGTTCTTGTTGCAGTTTGAAAAGGCTCAAAAGATTATCTTGACTCATTGAGCATCTAAAAAAAAAAAAAAAAAAAAAGCTCAAGCCACGAAAAACATTATATCATGTAAATGATTAAATTTCTTCATCAATTTGAAAAGAGAGCGTTGCCATGGAGTTTCAAATGGAGCACACTGAGAGGTGTGAACGCCTACTCATTCCAAGAAATAACTTTCTATGTGGAGTTGTAATCAAGCAAAGAAAGAAAGTCAAATTAGGAGCAAGTCACAAACAAACACCTACCCTATTCATTCTTTTGCATGTAAATTCATATTACTATAATTTTCTTCTTGATTTGAAAAGTTGCCTTTCCATTATAATTATCATGCTTGTCTTACTGGTCTTCTAACTTTTAAATTTCACTTTTTATTTAGGACTTCAGTCATCTAATTTATTCAACATAATTTAAATTTTAGGTTGAACTCCCTTTTTTCCACATAGAAAGGTCCAAAATAAATGCATAGAAAGTTCCCAGACTCTTTGGATCACAACAAAATGTAAACATTTTCTAACTACTTGAACTGTCGATGTTAGTTGATGAGATTTTATCTGATAGTATTGTATTTTCCATGGATATAGTAGACTGATCAAATTAGTTTTCAGTCTCTATTCGGAAAACTATAAAAAAAAATAAAAGGCCAGATGATATATTCCTGATAATAAAGTTATGTAAAATTGTTATAATTTATTTATTTATTTTTCTCCAAATTGTCTCTCTGGTTGTGGTTGAAGAGCCCTGCAATGGAAAGCCAAATGTGCAGCAATTTATTAAATTATAGTTTCCCAAAATTGGTATTTGTACAACTGACATCTCCCAGAGATGCTAGAAAAGTAGACTTAGCTGCTCTGAGCTACTTTGATCTTTAAACCAGAGTACAGGTGAGTCGCTGTGGAGGTTCATCAGTCAGATGCTTTATTTAGTGAGATGCAGCATTTTAATTTATTTCACTGTGTACTTCATAATACATGTTTAGTCAGCCATTCTCTTTCTTATGGTATTTCTAATGTCTACTGGTCAACACTGCCTGCCCTCCATCATCAGCAAGAGGAGCGGCAACATTGTCCCCCATCAAATAAAACCTTGGCTACTTTTGCTTTCCACTGTACTCGTGTGATGGCAGCGATATAATATAATGTGATTCCAAATTAGATTGTTGATTAGTATGGGTTGTTGTAAGTTAGCCTGACACACTCCTACTTCAGTTGTTAGGTGTTTTAAATTATTTGTTTCCCTTTCTAACTTTGAGCATCAGCTCTTCCTAAAGTCTCTATATGATTCTGTCCAGGATAGTTTAGATTATTTTTTCCCCTTACTTAAGATATAACATTGAAATTTCTGGTTTGAATGCTCTGATTATATAGTTTCACACTTTGAATCAAAAGGCAAAGTCAGAAGAAATACTTATGTAATAGATAATTTACATTCTTTGCATTAATTCATAATTAGTTGAAAAACTTAGTCCTGTGTTTCATTCACCTCTATTTATATTATTTACTTAAGATTTCCATCATGTTGCTCTCTCCACTTGCTTTCTACTCTTGTATTATTTGTCTTCCACACTTTCTCTGCCTGTCTATTTTTATTTGTCTGCCATCTTGTGTGGAAGCACACGCTCTGTTGCTCTTTATGACTTGTAATCCCAGCTTATTAAACAAGGTGTCTGTGCCACTAAAAGAGGAAAATGATCTTTAATAGCAACACCACTGCTAGTATCTGCTAGCTCTGTGCCATTTTGCTTTAACTGGCAACGCCACATTAGAACCCTAATTTGAATGGCCTTGCATCACTGCCTTTGAAAATGTTTTCATCATTTTCATCTCCTTCCACCAACTCTCTCCTGTGTCTAAATTGGTGGGAAAGGCTGTCCTGGATTACTGAACCGTCAGATCTTCCTATGTGCCTGAAGGTAGAGAAAAACTAGTTGAACCAAAGAGAAGCTATGTTCTTATGATGAGTTTATCAAGTAGGGACTCTCTACCTCTTTTGTTTGTAACCTCCTTTGCCCCAAAAGGGAATGACCTCAGTGAATCATGCAAGAGAGTAATAAAGGTGAGGTAGTGAAGTAGCACAGTGAGGTGAAGGTTTCATATTGTAGCAGATTCATTTATCTTGTAGTCACTTATGCTTTGGGTGCCGGATCAGCGAGGACAGTGGAGCACTTCTGGGAAAACAATCATTATATGAATCCTCCCGTGCCTCATGAGGATAACGTCTCGGGACCTCAAAGGCAATCGAGGCACCATGCAGGGATTTTAGATTGCTATCAGCATCATATCTGACCTTATTAAGCTGATTGGGGAAGACAGATACGAGTGATTCAGACTGAAGTCACGATACTTTTTCTGCTGTGATGATCTTGTTCTAACTCAGTTCTTTGCTGCATTTCATCTAAAAATGAGTAAATACATTTTGAAAGATTTTGATGGTGACAATATGTGCTTTAACTGCTTACCATAATTATAAAGAACAATCATAAAGAAATTTTATACATATATAAAGAAACATACAATTCTTTATGATTATTGTACCTTAGGATTTATCTCTGGTAACTTGATTTTAAAAAATGCAATAAAATAATAAAACACAGTTTTCTCCCTAGATCTATATCAATAAAATAGTTTACTAATTAAATACTAAAATTCTCTTTGGTAGAAACATCTCCCTTTTCTTATTCACAGTGATATTTTGTATACAGTCAATTGTGTAGATCTGATCTTCTAGCAGTTTTGTAGTTTCTCGTAGTTGAGTAGTTATCAAGTCACATTTGATCACAAATTGTCCTGTATATGACTTATTTCACTGTTTTTTCAAACCTTACAAAATATCAGCTGTTATGTTGCAATAACCAGATTATAGAACTGTACTTTACTGATCAATATGCCGATATTGGTTGGCATTCTTGTGGTATTACTTGCAACGTGCGAAATAAATATCTCTACATAGCTCTCCTTTATTTGTTGTTTCAGTGGATGACAATTTCATCTCTTTAATGTGAGCAGGAAAGTCAAAGACATAAACTAAGCTCAAGTATGTAGAACTAGGAACTCCAGACATTCGGGAGCTTGACTCAACCTATAAGAATCAAGGCTTCTTGTCTGACAGCTCCTTATCTGACTTCATACTAGAAGATCTCACCATGGCACACACACATACCAGGGTCCTGACGGTAATTGGGCAGATTGAATATCTGCTGTAAAATAAATGAAATAGTTTGTCCATGAAATTCTATGGAGCTATGAAATTAGAGCTGTGAAGTAGCAGTGAAATGGTATGGAAGGAGCTTCATTATGCATAGCAGTTGGTTGCTAATAATGGCTGGTCAGAATGAGCTTCCCTGCTAAGAGCTGCTCTTAACTGACCCGTTTTTATGTTTTTTGTTTTTTGTTTTGTTTGTTTTTTACAACTGAATCTTTGTTATTTCAAACTCAACTTGTTCAAGACACAGTTCAGAAGAAGCTGTGTCCTGAAAAAGCTTCTTCTATATATTATGTGGAATATTAACACCCCTTCAGAAATGGAAATAGTGAGAAAAGACTAATAAAGACAGCCGGGGCACTACTTTTCTTCATTTGCAATAGAAAACAGGTCCAAACTGTATTAGCTCTTCTTTATAAATTTTGTTTGGGTTGAATGAATTATGCAAAAATTAATGTCATACAAGTTGTGGCAACAATGGATTATGCTTGTTAATTTTAGCTGCTGTTTCCTTTTCACAGTTGTTGTCAGCATTAGTAAACAATAAGTAGACTTCATATATTTCAATGTCACTGAACTGCAGTCAAACAAGAAACGTGAAACAGCAACGCGGTTGTAGCCTCAAGAGCTTGATTTAATTGTGTTGCTTCATTCTGTTCACATTTGTTTTAAATTTAATTTTGTTTACATTTATAGTAGATTAGTCTGACACTGTTAGCAGGTAAAGTACCATGGCTCATTAATTAAAGTTAATTGGCAGCTAAGGGAGTGGGATGTGCATGCTCCTGTCAAACAAAGTAAGGTTATGTGAAAAATTGCAATCAGCTGCCTTTTACTTTGTACAGAAACACACGATTTTGAACTGAGGCACAGAATCACACAACAGGAGGTTAAAAGTGGGCTGAAGTTAAGAAATGAGTCATGTAGCTTTGGCGGTTCTGAGAGCATGTGTGTGCGTTTACTGTGTATGTGTGAATGTTTTCTCATCTTTGGACGTAGGAGTGTTGGTCTGTTTTGAATGGAGTGTGTGAATATGTGAATTGTTGCTTTCATGACTCTGTATGTGCTTGGTGTTTCATAATTTTAGAAACCCAGTTTGACTTCTTACGTGAAAGGATCAAAGGACAGGTCTGTATTTCTTTATTCTAGCAGCACTGGATTTTGTCTTTCAGTCTCTGAATACATCTACTGTTGCTTACACTTGCTGATATATAATTCAAGACAGCTTGGTACATATTGTATAATAATTATCAGTATTCCTGTAGTAGGTGTCTGTGTGCAGTATTTCACGCTGTTCACATACAGAATATATATCATAATGTGGATTACTGCTGTGTTATTTCTTTAAATGCTTCTCTGGTCAGGTACATTGAAATATGGGTTTATTCTATTTCCTACAGTAAATGATTTGATAAACAACTTTGTGCATAAAGCACAGTTTCTGTTAGACTGACTCTCAATGCACTTTTTTGCACTCTAACATGCACTGTATGTCTTTTGTTTCTTATGAAATATTCATAGCTAGTCTTCAGGGAGCAAAGTACAGTATTTAGACCGCTAATTGTTGCATGAGTGGACCTTAGGGGGTTGTCATGTGCTTGGCTTGGAAAGTAACAAATGACACTAGTGAATGTACAGCTACTTTACAAGCATAAATCTTATCAGAAATTCTAATTTTTGGTAATTATTACTAAAACGAATAACCTATTTCCTTAGCAAGTTCAGCTTAGCACACTTCCCACTTGGCACAGCTTCCTAAATATATTTGTAAATCCAGCAAAGATTTTCTTTCTTGCCAACTGACTGTTTTGGTAGTTGCCCAAGAAGAAGCTAGCTGCTCAGCTGCATATAGTTTTTGGCATTAAACAATTAGGTCTTAAGTATCAATACACAGCATGTCTTCAACATTTGAAGAGATGTTGAGAGGTGAATGAGATTGTTTTGTTTTGTTTATATTTTTACGTTGTTTTATTTTGGTCATATAAGCTTTCCCTTTTCTTAAAGCAGCAAATTTGCAATTTAAAAGCTGTTCAGAAGATATTATAACTTTCCGATTCGTATTCCTTAAAATTAAACTGGAGTCTAGCTTAGTTGCTGGTCTGATTTACCAGATAAAGAAATAGATGCAATTTCAAACTGACAGGGTCTCATAATAAGAAATTTGACTGTATCACAGCTACTCTATGGCTTTTTTTCTCTTTTTTTTTTCAACCATTTATGTGTAAGATGTTGTTTTGGTAGCAATATAATATATCTATTAAAACAAATAGATGGAGCATAGATGGACCAGTAAGTTTAGTAAGTTGCTCACATACCTGGCACACTTGCCTCAAGACATTACTTCCCATTATACTACAGAGCCCCAATCTATCTGTCAACCTTTCAACCTGATCACTTCACACGCAGATGGCAGTTTTGGCCTCAGACCCTTTGCAAATTTCTTTGAGATACTCCAAACGAATTTGGAAGTAAAAGGGTTAGTCTGAATTGTAAAGTAAAAGATTGTACTTTGACATTGACCATTACTTGTAAGGTAAAATACATTCAGCTTATTGAAGGAACATATCCTTCAATAAAAAAGAAGGTATAAAAAAAATTATATATTTTTATGATACCTTTGGTGCAGTGTTATAACACTAAATGTTGAGTGCAAAAGGATAGCTTGATGCATTACATAAAGACCTGACTCTTCAGGGTCAACTAAAATGTTTTGGGACAGACGAATACTGCTGAAATGATCACCAAATGATAAAGGTTTCTCCTCCTGAGGGGGTTTGTTTGATTATTAATGGCAGGAGTGGAAGACAATGGCCTTGAAAAAGTAAAGCAGAACAGGAAATTGTGCAAGTGTATAACTGAAATTATGAAAATCAAAATGGAAAATTAGAAAAAGAATTAATAATTAAATCATATTTTCCCAATCCTCATCCAAAGTTGCTGAACCAAGCATAAGATAATTGTAACATGTGGATGTTTGAGGAGTTCTTACCCGTGTTTCTCATTCTGTAGTTGAGCTTGTTTCTCTTGACTGCCTTAATCGATCCTTTATTATGTTCGGCAATTACGATACACCACAGTGATCAATATTTGTAATAAGCCTCCCTGATATAAGTGTTGGTCAGACTTTCTTGCTACCTTACCTTCTGTTTCTCTTTGACCATTGTTTAACTGTAAATGCTCACAACTTGCTTCAAGCTGACACTCAACCACTTTAAAACACACTGTGACATAAACTGCTTGGAAATGATCAAAGATAATTATGGTTAACACATTTAGGGTTCTTAAACTAAACGTAAAAAAAAAATAGAAAAAGGAATAAAGATAACATAAACACAGCATAAAAACAGAATGGTTGGAAATGTGCAGAAGGGAACTCAGCATCATGGGATGATCAGAGGCCCAGAAAGTACTTAGCTGCATTGTGGTTTCAAGATCGATATGAAGAGGAGAAATTCAACAGTACTAATTCAGAAAACTCTGCTGATTTTTATAGGGACTGTCAGAGACCAATGAACAGAAAGTCAGGACAGATGAGTTTATCAGTCTGCTGACTAAACAGCCAACATGAAATGGCCTTCTGTCTGAGCAGCCAGGAGTAGTAAGTTGTGTTTCAGTTGTTTCAATTTTTATTATTATGTGATATATCTTGTAGAAATATTCATGTTTTGTCAGATTTTGTCATCATTTAAACAATAGTTTCCATTTACAGCCATACATTCACAAACTGTACATGAGAGCAGCTGCCTCATCACTGGCATACAAAACTTAAAAGAGAATGACTGAGAATGATGTTTATGTTTACATGTTTAACAACTGAATAATACTAATAATTAAAAATATAATTGTTAGAAAATCTACTGGGTAATAGAGAGGTTTGCCATCTGCAGCTTGGAGCAGAGAAAAGTTACCATACTGATTTCAGCTACAAATATGGCTCTGGTTCAGATGCCCCTTCGTCCTTTCCAATATTTTTTTTTTTTTCAAGTATACCAGGACTGAATGTTAACACCACCACATATGCTTGCAGCTTGTATATCCGTGTAACTTGGATTTGTGGCACATATCTGTCCTAAAACCTGAATGGCAACTGAAGGAGAGAGGATATTCTTTTAGTGACAGAAGGTTTGACAAAAACTGCAAATGTACAGTTAAATCAAACTTCATCGTTTGTCAACTCAAAACCAAAAACATGATTTTGATGGATGGATCCTTTATCAGTTTTTACTTTTTTCATCTTGCAGAACTAATTTTCCACATACAGTAGAGGTCAAAAACTGTCCAACTTCTAAAACTGTGTTCATCTCAGCTGTTCCTGTTATCTTATTTTTGGATTGTGATTAAAAAAACAAAACAAAACAAAACAAAAAACAATGGGAGAATATATTCCCAACCATGTCACTGGAATGAAAAGCAGATTTGCAATAATGGGGTGGAGTTTTCATAATAGTGGATAAGAAAGTGATAAAACAATTACACTTTTTAAAAGAAACCATACATAGAAAGATAACCCCTTAGACTTTGCTTCCCATCACACTTGATAAAAGCTCAGGTTTTTTAAAATAATTTTCTAGCCCTACAAAATGCATTGCTCTCACTTGAATATGTCCTCAGTCATTTAACTGACGTCTCCTTGATCACTCAAGAAAAACCCTTGAGAGGTTTTTTTTCTCTGCTTTTTTTTTTTTTGTTCTTCACAGGGAAGAGAGAAAAACCTGAGCTATCACCATAATAAGGTAAATTAGAATGTAAAGTCTTGCATTGCTTCAGCAGTGGGTCTGAGGAAAACTGCTGACAGTGGTGTTGGCAGATCTTCTGGGGGAAAGCTTATAATTGCCTCAGCTACTACGTCCTTTCCTCTTAGAAATATAGGCTCCACATAGCTGCTGCGAGCTGAGTCAGTCTGGGCAGCTTTGTGCCATTGTAAGAGAGCGGTTGTCTGTGAGAAGTGGGTTCTCTTTCCTTTGAAACCTAAAGATGATAGCTAAATGGATATGTCTTTATAAGCGTCAAGGGTTTGTGAGTAATAAGTATCTTACTCACAATTATAGTCTTAGAGTCAGTCCAAGCTCTTTTTGGAAGCTAGGAGAAATTCTTTTTTGGGAGTCAAGCTGAGTGCAACCTATTTTAGGAGTGAATTTCCTTCATTTGAAAAACAACATCTCAAACATTTTATCTCAGGCAAGCAATATTATTACATATTTGTGCCCATGGACAGTTTTGCTTCACAATACTGGATACATTATTACTGCTTGAAACTGTGTAAGAATTTCTTTTTTTACATTTAAGTATTGGTTGACCATCTGGGGATTGATGTTCAGTGGTCTATGGATCCTAAGTCTACTTAAAAATATGTTTTGTTTTATATGTGACATAACCCAATTGTCTGTCACCGAACCCTTGTCTGGCTATTGCCTGCAAACAAATAATTTGTAACCGTGACTGTTATGATTGCTTGTTTTTGATTCAATCAAAGTGGTTACTTTCAATGTTCATGACTGTAAAAACAGTGAGTTCTTGTATTTCAAATTATCCGCACGGTAGATTTGCTTAGAATTATAGCTTATGTTTGCTTATGTTGGTGTAGCTATATTTTAGGAGTAGAAATACTATATTATTGAGAGGTTAAGTAGTTGCTTGAGAAAATCTTTTGTGACAGATAAAATATGCGCATGTCAGTCTGAATATTCAGTTTTTCTGGGGAATGTCACTGTTCTTTTCCTGCCATCTGCATATTGCCTGAATAAAACCTCTTACTGCATCAAACTCCAGTCTGCTGTGTCTGCAGTCCTTTACTATTTGACTTTTCCTCTGCCATATTTTTATGACTTATTTTTATCCTGAGTTTTTTCCATTAGTTTAAAACTTTGGCAACATTGTTTTTGTATTTTTTCTGCTGACCTCTAAAGGAAATTAAAGCAGATACATGTGTAAAAGAACATTAACATTAATTGAGAAAAATGGCACTGTAAACAAATAACAAATTTTAAAATTTGAATGATATAATTATTTACTTGAACTACAATTTTTTATTTTTCAATTTTTCTAGAAGGTGGAAATTTGTCCTGTTCTGAGTAGCTTTTAATTTAACTCCCCAGTGGGAATCCCTCCGGTTTGTAAAACTGTGCTTGTTTTGTGAACTTAATTAGATGCATAAGTAATAAACTTTAATTATACGCTGCATATACAGAAAACAAAAAACATTTCTTTGGTTGTAAATATAAGCTCTGTAATACATTTTAACACAACCAAAACAACATTGGTTGAAATTAAAATATTAACCATCCATTTTGCAGCAAATCACAACTGGAAACAGTTTTTTGTTTTTTTTCCTGATTTGTTTTTAAAGCATTTTGCATATTAAAGGAGATGAAAGAGCTCTCTAACAAAACACAGAGGCTTTTAACTCATTTTATTAAAATTAGAAAATGCATAACAGCCAGCAGTGCATTATCATAATTACATTTCCTTTGCAAAATGCAGTAGTAAGCAAAATATGAAATAAAGTGATAATCAATTAATGTCATCAGCAAGGTTTTGGAAATAGCAAGTCAAGCTTTCTTTGGAACTTATCCCCCTGACAAAACAACACATTTTCCCCCATGCTATGAACTCTTAAACCACTCCAAGATCCTCACTTTCAGGCCTCATTTTGCAGTCCTCTCCATGTTCTGACTCTTAACATCCTGCTGATGGAGGGAATGTGATCCAGGTCTGACTGTGAGCAGGCTGGCCACTCAACCAGGACTGATAATTCATACCCACTGCTGCACCTCCCAGGAGTGGCTCAGTGCCGGCATTAACCTCAACATTTCACTTCTGAGCTCAATCTCCTGTGACTCCATGGAGGAAGGGGTTTTATATGATGTTTGATATGGTTGTAAACAAAGATGACAAATTGATGTGTCGCTCACAAATCTGAAAGCTATAAATCTTTGAGAAGGCTAAAAGATTTGGAGAATGGCCACTCTATATTTTGTCAAGATCTTTCAGATAACACTTAAAATGCAAAAAGTAAAAAAATAAAAAATAAAAAGTGAAAATGAAGTTAAACATGATGTTACACACGGAATGGCGATGAATAAAGCATCCATCTGGCATGATTCTGTGAAGAGAAATCTCTATGAGTGAGTTTTCATCTTTCACTCCCAACAAGTTCTTAAAAAGAGTCAAGTTTTGATCCAGCACCTTTACGTATGATGTCACATTTGTTCGTCGAACAGAACAAAATCAGAATGTCAGTTCTCTTGATTTAGTACAAGGCAAATGTGATTCTTTCATTCACTGCCCAAAAGATTTTTGAATTATTTATCAAAGCGATAAATTATTAAGGCTTTTTAGGCTCCCAGCATTTAAAATAACAGTTAACAGTCTTAATTCTTATCAAAAGATGTTTTGGGTTGTTAAAATTAGTTTGAAGTTTTAACAGCTATTTCTTATTTACTAAAAGAAAGAGGATTTTAGATGCAGAATTTTAAGTTATTTACCTTCTGGCTTTATTGATAAAAAAGATGTGATTTATTTATAATTGGAGGCATGGCTAAAAAAATGCTTGACAAATTATTTACTTATTTTAAATGTAACCGATTCTTCTTATCAATAAATGTATGTTGTGGTGAAGTTGATGCCAGAAGACTCATCCAAGAAAATATTATTTTTATATATCTGTCGACAGAACTTTGGATGTTGAAAACTTTTGTGATTTAAAATTAGCATGGGAGATTAATATCAGACATAGGCACAGGATTTGGTTAAAGCTGATATTTTGTAAAAACTAAGTTTTGATTTATGTTTGAACTAGGTTGGTGTAATGACAGCTAAGCAGCCGAAGCCTCTGCTTCTGTGCTGTGAAAAGGAGAGAGAAAAAAAAGGAGCTAATCAGAATGATCACAGGGTAGCTTTGTAATTATTTACTCCATTAGCCACTAGTGGTCGACACGAAGTGCACTGACTCGCAAAATTAGAATCCTTATCTGAATGGTCCAGAAACTTCACTGTATTCTGAAGGGATGTGTAAACGCAACGGGATGCGCCCTAACCTGGAAGCACCATGTGTGCAAGGACATTCTGAGGACATGCCAGTACAGTACATGTGACACCAGGATGGTTCCTGTCGGCATTCAAGGCCACAGCGAAACTGAAACTTTACGAGGTTCCTTAGTGAAAGCCAAACCGGGATGGAAATCATGCTAAGTGAATTGAATATTTTGCTTTTGAGTGTGCTAACAATCCTCATCATTATGCCGTCATGAGGAACAGATTGCCCAAGTACTCTTTGCAGTAGAGGTCAGAATAATTTATCACAGATTTCCCTTTCTTTTCAGTAGTGAACCTCCTGAATACCAAATATTATAGGTGGAATTTTTACATTTCTTCTTTTAGGAAGAAATGAACAGTAACTTAGCAACCTTACCGTAAACTTACTTTAATTTACGATGGCTTTGTGTGCCATCATAATCCTAGCTTTATCCTGCCTGCATTTGGGTCCAACATTACCACAAAACTTAACTCAGGACTTACATCTTAGAAAAGCAGCATGTCATCTGTGACTTTCCCGGGACAAATATGGCTTTAATGAGAGTGCTGATTTTAGACTGCAGAAAGTCCTTTCTTCTGCTTTCAGAAGAAAATAAGGCTGAAATTGAAACCAGTTTTCAAAGACAGTTTGCGGAATGTCCTGTTTTGTTTTTAGAGGCTGGAGGTAAACATCCTACATGCTGTGCACGATTTATCTCCTGTTGGAGTAGAGCACAAATTAAATTACTTCTTACAACGGTTCAGATTTAATTGCTAAAAATAGACAAAAACTAATTTGGAGGAAAAATGGGAGTGAGGTGCATTTCTATTTGAAGCAACAAAAAACTCCAGTTTTTCTGTATGAATGTTCATGCAGCTGTTTATGCCATAGAAGCCAGTCGAGGTGGAATATGTCCTAAGGGACAACAGAGACATAAGGACCTTGTATGCCTTCTTTTCTCTCTGCAGTCCGAGGAAACAAGGACCTCATAGACTCAAATTCCCTGGTGCAGCTGATGCTGGATATTGCAATCTTGTGCAATTTCTGTACTTTATTACAGCATACATTAGGTTTCTGATGTGGCTGACTTTAAACGCATACTAACCAGACAAGTGGGATTTTGAAAGTTTACTTCAAAGGTCAAAATATTTTAAGGTTTTATAATGAGAGGATGAATAGATGAATCGGGATTTGTCCCAACAACAATAAAAGCTTTCAAGCTTTAAAATATGAGAAAGGTTATCCTTTATCAGTTTCTAAAAAATATGTTCCTGGTTTAACCCACTGGGCATTAAATAAGCAATAAGTACAAAACATAACATTGGTGTTTGTGGCGGAACTCTGTTATAATGTGGATAAAAAGTGATAGCCCAATGCTGTAGTTTACTTCAGATGGTGTGAAAAAAGTTGGAGAAGATGTGCAGTATGTTTACAGTGGTCATCCAGGGAGGTTAAAAACACACAACAAAAAAAGAGAAAAAAAACCAGCACTACCTTCATTGCATATCAATAGTCCATCACCTTCAATTTGACCAGAAGTCTAACCTCAGACCCATTCCCTGCGTTCGAGACCTTTTTTATTATCACAGGCAGTCACAAGAAGCAAAACAAAACAAACAAAAAAACTGAACTCTTATCAAAGAACATAAAATAAATTAAATAACCATAACATTGAAAAAAATAGAGACTTGTAACCAAAAATATAATACTCAAATTAATAGAAAATAACTCAATTAATAAAACGTCATGGTGACTTCATTACGCCGTCACGTGACTCCCGCCTGCTTTGCTTGAATATCTGAACCGGGAAAATATTTGACACTGAAAATTACAAATTAGGATGGTTATGGAAATTCTGGCTTAATAAAACACACAATTTCAAAGAAAAAAAACATAGCTTCAGGACCTGAACTCTTCATTTTTCTCTCTACAAGAAAACCTTGAGAGAAAACGTCCAGCCACCACTAAGTTTTTTTTAAAGCAAAATAAAGTGAGTTTAGATTATGGCGAATGACCTTAAAAAGGACATTCATGCTTGAAAACCCGCCAGAGTGAAAAAATTATTGCAAACGTGCAAAAAAAAAAGATGTAAATTTGCTTGTTGAATACTGCTAAATATTTCATCTCAAGATTAAGATGCTTCATAAAAATATGAAAGAAATTAAATATTAAAGCAATTAAAATAGAATGAGCACTCAAACTAAAGTGCTCGAACACTGAAATCTGTCGTATAGTTTATTAATTAATTGTCACACTGACTATAATAGCTGCAAAGCAAGCTGTGGTGGATGTAAAAATGGTGAAACATGAACAATGTACAAGCGAGGTCAGTGGAATGGTGGGAGTTTGGGGGTTTAACTGCAGATGTTAACTCCATAAATGAAATTATGCTTAGGGCCTCACACAACCTTTGGCTGCCATTGTCAAGGCCTTTTCTTGAATAAGTGAACATAAAATCAGTGCACATAAAATTAGACATACTAGCTGTGAAATCCTGTTCCAAGGACAGTTTGCTTTACAAACTTCAAGTAAAAACGTCTTGTGAATGCGTAATACAATTGTTGGTTCCAGAAATTCACCATTTTACGTTCCCTTGTAAAATGTCCACCTTTTTTTCTTCTTTTTAAAATTTTTTTTAAATGAAATAAATTTGTGTTTTATCGAATATACTTTATTTTTAAAGTTATTTCAACTGAGTGTCTGTTGAAGACTGAAGATCTCTGCAAGCAACTTGAGGCAGGGAGGAGAAGCACACAGAGGGCAGCTCAGGTAAAATAGAAAGGTGTTGACCTCAACACTTGGCACCCGCAGGGGAGCTTAAACACTCGGGCTAAATGAGGACCGCGTCAGAGATTCACTAAAGGGGAACACTCCAAGCCTGTCTCCATCTCTGTATCCCCTGAGCCCCGCTGCAACAGCATGTCTTCCTCAGTTAATGCTCCGTATGGTTGGACACACTCACTTAATGCTTGCACACATGCACTTTTTGAAGTCGCTCTTTCACACATTCACGGGAAACTAAAGTTACTTTCTGTTTTGTTTCGCTGCTGTGCTCAAATCGTTTGTGCTTTGTCACAGCAGGTGACATGCTGTTTTCAAAGGTGAGAATTAATATGAAACAAAGCAGGGCTCCTTTTATAACAATAAACTGAATTCACACCTCCGCTATGGACTGGATGTAAAACAGATGAGAACAAAGGTGTCATAGTAAAGCAACATCATGTTGTGTACAGCGAGCATATGTTTCTGCTTAAAATTCAATTGATGCAAGCTCAGTTTTCTTCTTTTGCCTGGATAGTGTTTAGAGTAAATATAAACTCGTTTACGGCAGGAATATCTGCTAGCCCTGTGGCTTTGCAGGAAGAAGGTCCTGGGTTCAAATCACAGCCTGGAGTCTTTCTCATGGAGTTTGTAGTGTTATGTCAAACTTTGTTTTATTTCAATCAATCAAGAAAGCAATCAATGTTAGCTATAAAGTGCCCTTCATGTTGGAGGCAGCTCGCTGGAAACACATAATAAAGGGTATTTCTTAACTGGGTTTGAACCATCCAGGGTCACAGTCTGCAGGTGCAAATACCAGAGCTGTGAAGTAAACTGAAACTGGTGGGATACTCCCTTTTTCTCCCTTCTTTGTAAGAGGGCTGGTGGATATTAAACGTGATGTACTTTTATCTTTTCTTCACCTCCCTGGACCAGCCAGGGGAGTCATTGCTCATATTCTTTGCTTAATTTTTTAATAAAATAATAATCAAAAAGCATTTTGATTCTTTCCTGATTGACTCAGTGTTTCACCTTAGGTAAGACTTATTTATTCTCTTAACAGCAGGTATTCTGGCTTCTTTCTATAGTCCAAAAAATTCACTGTTGGGTTAAATCATCTATGTTAATTACACTTGTGTACTTGAATGTTTGTCTGCCCTGTGTGTCTCTGAGTTGTCTTGAGATGGACTGGAGAGCTGTCCAGATTGGACCTTCTCTCCTGAATGGGGGAATTTTACTGCCATAAGTCGAGGGTACATTGCATAGGGTATTTTAATGAAGGTCATCTTACTGGTGATAACCGAAATCAGTGGTGTCCAAAGTTGGTTCCTCGAGGGCCAACATCCTGCATGTTTCAGTTCTCTCCCTGGTGGTTTTCGGCATGTAAATGTTGTTTTTAGGCCTTCTATTGAGCCACCATTGGATTCAGGTACATTAAACCAGGGATACTATCATTACTATGTCAGCTGGCTTTGGATTTTTAAGCTAATTTTACCATATAAACTACTGTGACTACAGTTTAGCTTTGAAAGCAGTATTTTGCACCATTTTTTCATAGTGTCTGAGTGGGATTTTTGCATTGACTAAACATTTGGCTACTCCAGTGTATTTTATACATTTCTGCAAGTCTTCCGCAGTTTACTTCAAATGTTTTTTGCAATTTTTACCAAAAATATTCAGCTTGCAGCATTCACACTGCATTTTTGCAACAAATGCACATTTTGTACTTACATTTTAAATCACCTGGCGAGAACTGAGGCTTTTATGCACATTTATAAGGACAGCATTTTCCTCCTCTCAGTGTGTTTTCATCATTTCCTCACTAAAACCTGTGCTCCGTCTTGATTTTGCTGCTGATTTAAGTTGGAAACTTTTTTAGCGATGCTGCTCCTGCATCTTGTCTCTCTGAGGTGCTCTCTTGATTCACAATTCATTATTGCTTTAAACTTCTTTTTTATAAGTTGGCTTCTCTCCTCTTCACACATTTTCTGAGAGGCATTTATTATTCAGGGAGCAAAATACAGGTATTTCAGAGTTGCCCACTAAATTCTGCACTTTTCTCTCTCACACAGAAAATACTTTGATGGTGTTGGACTGTCCCTCACACAGCACTTAATGATGAGCCAATTATCTTCACTTTGCATCATTTTGCCTCTTACCCATTTCACTGTATTTTCTCCTGTTGCCACCATATTTCTAATATCAGTCTCAATATCTTCTGTGGGTGTAAGAGAAGAAAAAGAGGTGCACAATTAGGTGCATATACATATCAAGTTTAAAAGTGAAGCTAAGTGCTTCTTTTTATCTGAACAAGAACAAACAGTAAAGTTTTTCTTAAGCATATTTGAAGTTGATATTTAATATTTGTGTATCTTTTTCTTGTATTTCAGTGATATTCTGAATTATTTTTTTATTGAACACTTAAATATAAAATGTATGACATGCTCGTCTCCTCTCAGCACCACACCTGTATATAACATTCCTATCCTAAGTATCCCAGTCTCAAATATTTGTAAAGCACCGGTCCAGGAAGGAATATCTCTAGGGGGAGTCAATAAACATTGCATTATATGTTTACAAGTAACACATGACTTTAAGATGTCCCAGCAAAGAAAAACTACTCTATTTTCAATGTTGTTACTTAAAACCCATCTGTAAGACAGGGACCTTTAACATCAAAAAGCTTTAAATAAATGATACACTCGTTATATGTAGAAACACATTTTAACATATTCTCAACTAGGAATTGTTGTAAATTTTAAGAAACTTCTACAATATATGTAATTATATATTTTTTAAATGTTTCCACCTTTTTAAAAAAAAAAAAAAAAAGACTATCCGTTTATTGTCTATGCGACTTTTTCTTTCAGGATCACAGGGTTGCAGCTGTCTGAAGCAATCATTAGGTGGGAAGGAGTGTACAACCTGGACAGGAACTGACGAGGAAAGATCTGGCAGGTTTGCAATTCAGTGACATATGAACCAGATTTAATGCAGGTGTGAATACACAACGATTCTAATCTTAGAGATCATCACAATAGTGCAAATCTAAACAAGCACTCAAAGTACTGAAATCAGAAATAAAAAGATCAAAATAAGTACGAAATACCTCAAGTGAAAAAATCTAAAAACAAACAACAAATGGACATAGCTTCAAAGTCCATTTGTTGAAATATTCATAAACACTTCGTGCCCATTCCTAATCATTGTTAGTGTGCATGGCATCATGAACTCTAACATACTGAAAATAAGACGAACTCAAAAATAAGAAACATTTTGGCTTTACACAGTGCTCCAGAACTAGGACAACGCAAACAAATAAAACTGGTAAAACACTGTCTGTATTATACAAGACTGAAAACAACAATGTTACAGAAAGGAAAATAACTTGTTTTTTAACTTGCAAATAATGTACCCCTTTGCTGCTGAAAGTAGAGAATAAAAGCCTCTTACTGGGTTCTCAGCTTCTTTGGTGAGGCTGTTGAAGCCTTTCTGAGGCTTTTATTCAGAAGAAAAGCTTGCATTGTGCCTTATGTTAGCTTCCTTTCAGAAAGCTTTGATTTGAACTGTTCCTCATTAGCTTTTCTTTGCGTCTGGAAATTGTGCCAGCTATTAAATATTCACCAGTTTCCAAATCGTGTTGAAACTGCTTCAACTGGATCAAGACTGAGTCGTTTTTGTTGTCAGATCCAACAGAGTTATGGGGGGATGCTTCGCTGTTTTGTTTTTGAACGGTTCTGTTTTTGTGTGTGTATGATATTGTTTTGTGTCATCTCGAAATCACAAGCTGCTCTCCAGGGAAGCAAACAAGTCTGAGAAAGCAAACTGCGTTGTGTTCATTTTTTTTAAACAATATCCAAGGGGATGGATTGTTACAGAATAATGAACAGTGAAATTTCTAAAAAGGAGCTGGAATTATTTGGTTAAATGTCATCAAAACACCCAACTCAATGATTATTTTTTTGTTACTGTTGGGTCAAGAAGATAATGCAGCATATAATTAAAATTTGTTTATATTTGTTTTCTCATTTTATTCTGGAATAAAGTTCTGACTGTAAAGAAAAAGGAGGTGCACAATTCCTCATTAGGTGCATAGGTGCATAGCCTAAATGTCTAAAGAAATTTTGCACCTAATATTATTACTATTATTATTTAAATTAACTATTTACTTGAGTATAAACATTTCAATAACTTTCAATAATAGTACCAGTCACTGCTGTTTATTGGGATATATGTATCATTACAGAAATAATGCCACTTTACTACAGCTCAATCAGCAATTAAAATATATAGTAAATGTAATAAAACTGATTTCAAATACCTTGTAGATGTACAATTTTCCTAAAGCTCTGAATATTAATGAGTATGTGTGGGTGTGATCATGTATACAGGCTCATATAGATTACATTATTATGTAATCACTATAATCTTATAAGAGGGGTCTGATGTTACTAAAAAAAGATATTGTTGGATTGGGTGGAAAACATGCACATGAGACCATGTGCTCTGAATCCATTGGCATTTCATTGCATATTAGAGAACAATGGACCTTTGGAAGAATGCAATGTCTGAGTCTGTCTTCCTGCTAGTGATTGATGTGCCTGGTTAATTATTTGAAACACAACTAATACAGATAAATAACATAGGCAAAATTAAACATGAATCACAAAATACTCTAAGAAATCGAATCAAAACCTTTTCAAAATGAGTCTCAGTCTTATGCTTACTCAAATAACATGCTATTTTCAGCTTCCTTCATAACTGAATCCTGGAAAAATATTATTCAATAGCGGAGATAACATTCTTCAGTCTTCTGTGTATTCTTCTGTGTTCATATGTTATCTTTTCAATGTCACAACTCAACCTAATAAATATTGGTTTAGCTTATGAATCACTGAATGGCTTAGTGCCACAGTACATGAAAGATCAGCTGTTGTTGTATCAACCTTCCAGACCTCTCGGGTTTTCTGGTTCTGATCTGCTCTGTATCCACAGAACCAGAGACAAAAATGTGGAGAAGCAGCTTCTATGCGCCACAAATCTGGAACAAACTTCCAGAAATTTGTAAAACAGCCGAAATACAGAGTTCCTTTTAAATCTAGACTAAAACCCTACCTGTTCGGAGTTGATTTTGAAATAAAATGCTCACCAACATTTTGGTGTGTAACAATCACATTTAGCATAATGTAATGTTTCAGTTGTTGACTGTGTGTTGTTATGAGGTAAAGCAATTTGAACTGCCATGTTGCTGAAACCCATCCATCCATCTATCCATCCATCCATCCATCCATCCATCCATCCATCCATCCATCCATCCATCCATCCATCCATCCATCCATCCATCCATCGTCTTCTGCTTATCCGGGGTCGCGTCGCGGGGGTAGCGGCTTAAGAAGGGAGCCCCAGACTTCCCTCTCCCCAGCCACTTCTTCCAGCTCCTCCGGGGGAACCCCAAGGCGTTCCCAGGCCAGCCGGGAGACTCCATCGTGTCCTGGGTCTTCCCCAGGGCCTCCTCCCGGTGGGAAGTGCCCAAAACACCTCACCAGGGAGGCGTGCAGATGCCTGACCAGATGCCTGAGCATCTGGTCAGGCATCTGGCTCCTCTTGATGTGGAGGAGCAGCGGCTCTACTCTGAGTCCCTCCCAGATGACGGAGTTCACACCCTATTTGTAAGGGAGAGCCCAGCCACCCTACTGAGGAAACCCATTTCGACAGCTTGTATCCGAGATCTCGTTCTTTCGGTCATGACCCAAAGCTCATGACCAAAGATGATGAAGCGTGCTAAACAAATAACTTGACTTATTGATTCCCAAAGTCAACTCATGACTCAACTTGTCTGGCTACAGAGGAATATTTTTTCCAACATGCACAGCTAGTTAAACTGAAACACTAAGAAAAGTTGTTTGGATAAATTAGTTTTACAAAAAATTTCAGAAGAAATAAGCTATTTATCTTGCACAATAATTTTCAGGCTACGAATGCACTACAATTAATATTTCTGTGTCTTTTTGTTTATCTTATCAGCCTAAGGGACCAGTTTATTGCAAAGGCATGCTTTGTCTACAAAACACTTTCATGCTAAAGATTACTAGAAGAGTGTTTTCACATCATCTGAGCTAGCTTTCAACAACAATTTGCATACGCTGTCACAATGAAGTTCAATTGATGCTTACTGACAGATTTAACCAATGTTTGCTAAATCTGATATTGCTGCTGAGAGAAGATATGTGAATCACAATACAAATATACATGTTGTTAATGATAGAGAGTGCCCATTCAAATGAAATGTCTTCTATTTGATTTCAATATGCAGCTCTTTGAGCACTGAACAGTCTTGCATGGAGCTATTATAAAAGTTTTATTAGCTGACCACGCTTTGTTCTGTCAGTGAATGGCTGTTATTATGTCATATGAATAGAGTCCCTTCTAAGCCAAAATGAAGTTAGCATCAATTGTATTCAGCTTGTTGGGCTTGTATTACCTTTTAAATCAGTCTTCAGATTTCCAGTATTACTATTCTGGAAAGTCATTTTCATGCTGATGGGAAGAAGCTCCAAGAAAGAGCTGAGCGGCGTCTATAAAGTGTGGTATGTTGAGAAACTGGGAGACTGCCAAACTGACTGTTGGGAGATTTCATATTGTGGAGATAATCTATTCCATTTCAAACGGTTTACGTGATTTTAATGGATGTGCGCCTGAAAATGACTGAGAACGAAACCCCTTAAACCTTGAAGCAGGCACTTAAGTGGAGGATGCAGAAGATGTAAAGAGCCTCTTCAGTTTGACCTTTTGCTGTAATGCATCACAGATTAAATGTATTCTCCCAGGTGTTTTCTTTTTTTTTTTTTTTTTTGGTCAGTACCACCAGCACACCTAGAAATTTAAGGGCAGCAGCAAGTAAGGGTGCAGTGGGAAATGTTAACTGGGCAGCTGCTCAATGAACACGATGAGATTAACGATCTTATCTGTTTAGAAGTAGTTGTCTTTCATTTGAAAAAAAGCTGCCAAATTGGGTATTTCATGTTATCTAAGGGAAACATGCATAATCAAATAAGATATTTACTGTATTTATTAAAAATGATTTAAAGTTTCTATATATATTTATGTATTAGAGCTATCTATTTGTATGAAACACATGGTCTTTACATGTCTGCCAAAAATAACCATTTATGCATTAGCCTAAACGTAGTCAGCAGTACAATTACTTAGGATCTTTAAGTGATCAGGCATGTTGACTTACAATGGAAACTGTGGGGCAAATTCACAAAACTGCTCTTTTGCAAATTTCTTGTCCTTACTTTGTGTATGCTATCTGCTTTATCTCTGCCGTGGATTCACAAAGTGAGCTGTACTAAATATAAGATTCAAACATGTCCAATAAGTCCAAAAGATGCAGTCTGCAATTTTTTTTTTTTTTTCAGAATGCAGTTACATACAAAAATATTTCTCAACAAGGAGCTTCAGGTCCTTACACAATACAGGCACTCCTTAAAACTGTGTAAAGAGCTTGTGAACCTGTGGAGTGATAATGTTTAATACAAATAGTTGATATTCATAGTTTTCTTGTTCGCTACCCCAGAGGATTAAAACATTTACTTTATTTTGATGACAGAACAGCATGTTATTTTTCCACCTGTATCAAGCCAAGCATTATTTGATCAGATATCCAAAGAAGAAAAATGAAAATATCAGAAAAACACCACAAATTTTTGGGACTGGTAATCACTATTCTGAAAAAAGGAAATGGATATCTTTCTCAGCTTATTATGTATCTTATGTATCTTGTTGAACATTCCTCACTTGACAAAATATTGAAAAGCACATTGTGTGGTAATTGTGTGTCTGCAGGATTTTAGCTCAGCTAAGTTTGAACATGTTGCTGGAGGACAGAGAAGGTCTGCTGTGTTTTGCCATTAATGAGAGCATCTTCCAGTAGCGTTAAAGTCTTGTGAAAACTATCAAAAGACTAATTTTGAAGTGCTGCAGATTGTCCTGTCATTTTTGTGTTAGAGATGAAACATAGGTGCTGTTTGCTAATTTTCTTGCTTCATGTCCCTCATTTAAGCCTGGGTGGAGAAGTCTGTTCTGTTGACATTGTTCTTGACTTATGAGTTGAACAACTTTGCAAAGATCATGTTTGCTTAGGGGTAAGTTGAAAAGGTTTTGAAGTTTTTAGATTTTTGCAAAGGTTAAATATTTAAGCTCTGGAACTCAAAGGAGCAACATGAGGTGGAAGTTGTAGTTGTGATTCTCGCACAAGCAACAGATTCACAGAAAAGAAGAAAAAAACAGGAACATGGGAAGTTCAGGCTAAATCACAATAAACAATAAAAATAAAAATAGTCAATGCAACACTGATTTATTGATTTTTATTTTCTCCAAGATTTTCATCTGGCTTGTAAAACTTCAGAAAAGGCAGAAATGGACATATTTGCACATTGGGTTGGAGTCACGCACACTGTTCGGCTGGCTTTTTAATAATTTCTTCGAGATCTAACGGGACAAACCACCAAAGGATTCAATCAAGCGCGTTTCATCATACCAGACGGACTTTACACCAAGCTGAAATACTGCACTGTCTGAAATCACTGACATCTCTCGACCTTTTTCCACTTTTTATCATGTTGCAGACACAACCATCATTTATGGATTGATATTTACTATTATTTTCATTCCATCACACAGTACTTTTTTGCTGATTTTTCCCATAAGATCCCCAAAGATTTGATGTATATTTGTGGTTGTAAAACATTCAAATGTTACAACAGTTGAATAGATTTACTACTTTTACAATGTATTGAGAAATCATTTTGTTTTTGTTTGAACTTAATAGTGCACAGGTGGGAGGAAATGTAAGGTACAACAAACTAATTTTAATTGCCTAATTAATCACTCAGCGAATAGCTGCTGAGTAATTTTTGGTTGTCTCCAGAGAATGACCAGAGTTTCAGGGTAGGTATCATTTTTCAGTGCCACACACAGTTACTTATGTTTATGATTCAGTGTTACTGTGGAATTGTTTTTGTCTAATTTACTCATGCTTCAGTCCACACTCGGTTTGTCACATATTCCTTTACAACTACTTAGAGCTTTGCATTTCACAGTGTTGCTAAACAGATGCCCGTAGTGTGCGTATGTATTAGAATCAAAAATGAACCCATCCATAGTTGAGTGCATCTCCTTCAGGCTTTGTAAATATAATAAGTACTCAAAGAGACATTTTTCCAGCCCACTTCCCACAGTGGCAATGAAGAGTTCACAAGCTCTGTCACGTCTGTGATTGCAGCCTACACTCCCAAGCAGCCAAACATAAAGCTTCAGCACTCACCAGTCTGTCCTCGGCACGTCCTGGCAATTAGGCCTACAGCCCTGGGGGAAAAGCATGACAGATATGAGAAACAGTGCTGCTTTAAAGACCACCAGCTGTTTTTGTAGGAACACAAAGTAAACCAACTTGGAATTTCACATCTGGCCTTCTCTTTCTTCCCTTTCCTTTTTCCCTTTGCCTCCATGAAGTTCATGATATTAATCAGACTAAATGCTTCCTATTATTCCCTTTTGAATGAAAGATTTGAGAAAAAACTGACTTTAAAGGCTTTGTAATTATGGAGCCAATAGGAAAGAGTAAGTCAATGAAAACGTGACAGTGTTTGGTGATTCATACTACAACAGCTTTGAAGCCAGAGTTTATTTAAATTTTATTTTTACTCAAGAATAATGACATGAGAATCTTTTTGCACAATGGGAACTGTAAGAATAGTTACTTTGAAATTTTTACACAATAAAACACAGTGTCAGTAACACATAAACTGCTTAGAAAACATTAGTCTCTATAAAGTCTGAATATTTTTTATTGCAATGCTCATCTCAGTTTTCCCTCTTTTCTCCCTCTACCTAAAGGAGTTCCTAATGGTCCCTTCCAGGACTCCTGCTCTTTACATTGTGTGGTTGAATGATTACTGTTTACAATATTATAATTTGTAATAAATTATAAATTCCTACTATGAGCAGCACAAATGACAAAATGTTGTGGAGGTTGAACTAGCAGGAATAAGGATTTTAATTCTGACCAGAGAAATTTAAAAACTGTAAGTAGACTCTAATGTTTTAGGACAACACTGAATCAATTCTCATAAAGTTGCACATTTGCTTTATTTTGTGGAAAAATGTGAGTTTTTTTTAGTGGTAGTGGGTTATTTTACAATAAAAAAGTAACACCTCTGAACTCTCTAATGAAGGTGATCAAAATATGATGCTGAAGGGAGGAGGGAGTTTATTATTTATGAATCTCTAAGTGGTGTACTTTTAAGTTAATCTGGTGGAAACTGACTTGTTCTGACAGTCTCTTTATATGGCAGCACTTTGACATAAGGGAATGAACCTGACTATGCTGCCAGCAAGAACTCCCTTTTATCCTTCACTCTTTTTTTCTCCCAGTTTATGTTTTTTAATTTCAAATTAAGCCTCTTTCTATTTTGCTGGTTTCAGACTTCATTTGTCCATTCAGGGTTTTTTTTCGGGGGGCGGGGGGGTTTATTGAAATGAGGTACATACCAGAGGCTAACTATTTGTGAACATAGACTTTAGTATGCTATACCTTTTCCGTCGCTCTTTCAGGAGTTTTCATTCTTTCAGTAAAATGTCAAACTTGCTCAACAGTTCCAAAACAATGTCCCAAGAGGTGGTGCCTCACCTTGTCTTTCAAGGCAACACCACTTATGATTGACATGTCAACACTGCTCCTCATCCCTACAGACAGCAAGTGACACATTGAGTGCAGAGAGGCATCCATAAATAAAACCCGACCATCTTCACAACAACTTTGGTTTCTGGGTTCCATAGCATGTGTAAGGCCTTCAGTTTTGTGTCATAGGTTTGCCATATTTTATATCACTCCATGGTAATATATATATATATATATATATATATATATATATATATATATATATATAGTAGATATATGGAATTTGTTTTCATAAAGCATGTCGAATTTATCTGTTTTAAAAGCACTTTAGCAAGGTTATATGTGAACTTTTTATGCTGCTCTTCTTACTTTAGTCTATATAAGACAGGCCAAGCGTGGAGAACCCCATTTCTTTACTGCAGCAGGAGCCTCCATATGAGCTGTCACTTCAAATACTAGGAAAAAAAAAAAATGGTCGATTTGATGGGATTGCTGTCCTGAGCCAGAGATCTATTTAAACTTTTTGCACAAAATGTTTGTTTGATTACTCTCTCTGGATTGTCTTACAAAGCCTTGCAAAAGTAAATATGTCCCTTGATTTTTGTTGCATTTTGTCAGGATGCAACCACAAAGTGGTGCATGACTGTGAAGTGGCAGGAAGACTTTACATTGTTTTCAGAATGTTGTTCAAATAGAAATTGGAGATAGGTGGCATGCCATGTGAGGTGGAAACTAACTCTAAATCACCAAGAACACACTGTGAAACCGTGGGGTGAGAGTAATAAGAGGATTTTCTGCAGCAGGGACATGCTGGTCAAAGTTTAGAGAAAGATGGATGAAGCTAAATACAGGGCAATCCTGGAAAAAATCTCTGAGAAGCTGCAAGCACTTGAGACTTTGATGGAGGTTCACTTTGCAGCAGGAACATGACCCTAAACATACAGTCAGAGTTATGATGGAAAGGTTTAGATCAAAGGAAATTATTATGTTAGGATGGCCCAGTTAATGTCCAAACTTTAATCTTACTGAGAATCTGAATCATTTGAGGAATTATTCAAAAAAAGAAAAAGCAAAAATGTCTGCCTGCAGCTGTGCAAAATCTCAAGATAAGACTGAGAATTTAGTGCTTGTATTCATAAAAATGAGACATATTTTAAAAGGTATAAATAGTTTTCAATGCACTAAATACTTAAACCCATATGTCCAACATTGTTTTCAAATAATAGTTAATAAAAATGAGATTTTAAATCAATCAATTGCTTACACTGCTCACTGTTGAAAATCCAGGAAAAGCATGGTAAAGGATATTTAATAGCATTTTACATAAAAACAGATCAGTATCTTGTTCTTCTTACTGTGAGAAATCACATTTCATAATAACTGAAAAATATTTTAAGAAAAAAAAAAAAGATTGTGAAGAGAAATGTCAGTGATTGGTTCCTTGCTTCTGCCCCCTTAAATAAGTGTCATAAAATGTTATCTTGCATTTGTATATATTAACGTGAAACAAGTTTGTACACATCTTGAATAGTTCCTGTTATAAATGAACAATAAATTTATCAAACACATGGTGACGAAGGAGCCTTGTGTAGCGTTCAGTTCCAGATTTGTACTGCTGTACATGCACCTTGCAGCTCAGTCTACTATAAAAATTAGATAAATTTAAAACACTTACATTAGTTTTTGTTGTTGTTGTAGTAAGTATAATATACAGATAATGTTTTGAGAAAAGTCACCCAGTGTACGTTATCTCACTAGCACGTTCAAATGTCAACAAGAACACTTTCAGATACAGGACAAGTGCGTCAAAGTTGTTGTACTTTGAATAAAAGGGTTTACTACACAGCATAAAAATTGTGTGTGCTCAACAAGAAGTAGCAGGGGAAAAAAGAAGCATTCCCAATCACACTGCTTGGAGTCATAAGTTTAGCTGTTTGGTGTGTGGGGGTGTGGGGGTGTGTGGGTGTGTGTGTGTGTGTGTTTTCTTTCTAGATTAACTTTTTGTAATAAATGTTTCTTCTGTGGTTGCCTGCAGCGATATATGTGCTCTTAAGCTGCACTGTCTGTTTGCTGTGCATGACAAGTTTAAAAAAGGGGGATTATTATCACAGTTAAAAACACATCTGTGAAGAACTGCTCCATTAATTTAGTAATGTGACATTTTTCATGAGATCACATGGTGGTTTCCCCATTTTGAATCATTATTTTAAGTCAAGCTCATTTTCACATTAAAAATGCCAAACAAACAGACCCAGCACAAACTCATTCAAGTGAATTTCAATTTTTGTTTTGTATAAAAGCTTAAATGTGTTTGTTAAATGTCGAGCATGACACTATTACATCTCACCATCTATTGGCCAAAGGTTATGTGACTTTGCACTGAATCACTTACACAAACAATTCACAGTAATGCTGTAGAATTACCATTTGATAATAATAGTAAGTCACAGTGAAAATACATAACTTGCACAACTGGTAAACTTTCAACTCTTGTCAAAGAAAGGGGAATATTCTGCAAATCATCTTCACAAAATACCTGCTCGACTTTGTCTTTCTGTTTCCTGTAGTTGCAGACTTGCTTACAAAGCCATGGCTCTGGAGTTCATAGACATGCAAACCCTCACAAAAATATCATGCACAATGGACCAGTAATTGCTGCTGCCGCTAGTCTGATGGAACTGAGCGGGGTGTGTACAGGGGAGGAGGGCTCTGTGGGCAGAGTTTTGTGTAAATAGCCAGTGCATTGTATGACAGGTACCCTCAAATGGCTAAGAGAGGAATTATCAACCATGAATGAGTTAAAGCAGCACTTTGAGTATGTATTTGATGAGGAAATAACATCGTAACATGACATATAGCTCAAAAAGACATTTACTGATTAAATGGCTTCTGAAGGCAATTGGTCCACTGGATTTTATTTAGGAGTATCAGGGTCAATGAACAGTGTTCAGATTTTTTTCACAATTATTCCCTATTTGGTAATGGTTTATCAAATATATCCCAATAAATATACTGCAGAGTGAGCTTCTGAATGTGTTTAAAAGGCATTGTTTAAAGTCATATAGTTAGCTGCTGGAAGCAGCAAAGTTGCCTTTTTGCTTGACTGGCACCATATAACATATGCAATCAAAATCTATTAAAACAATAAAAAGTGTCTGCATTACATGGGGAACATATAGATCATTGCCCCTTATATGATGAGAGGTTACTTAAAATGAAGCTTTGAGTGGGACACTGGAGCTCTTGCTCTTTTAAACTAGAGGCCATTAGACTTTCAAATAACGTGCTTGTTTATCATAATAGCCAAGGGTGTCCTGGTCAGACAGGCTTTTTTCTTTATCCTTGTCAGTTGCTGAGTGTCCAGGCTTGATAAATATCCCATTAACGCTTGTGCTCCTCTTGGTGGCCTGGCCATGTGGGAATATTGTTTGCAAGCACACACACACTTTAACATCCTCACGTCTATCTAAATCTTCACGCCAACTCATGTCTCTTAGGGAAGCTGCAAAAAATATCATTAGTCTCCCTGTGTTTTGTGACCACACAGTCAAACAGCTATGCTTGTGTGTGAAGGTGTGTGTATGTTACTAAACTCACTTTCACTGGACCTACTTGAGCACCTAGTTTGCAGGATTATATAGCACTGCCCTGCAGGCATTTTTTTATTTTCTTTTCTTTTTTTTACATTTCCAAATCCGTCTCTCTCCTTCAGTATGCCCCATAAGAACTCCCTTACAATGTCCTCCTATTTGCTACATTATAACAAGTAAATATAAAACACTCCGGTTTTATACCACACTCTGTCTCAGCGTTCATGTGGCTTTTACCTTTTTCATAGTTTTGAAATGAGAGGAGAACTCAATTTGTTCCTCTGACACAACAAGACATGTATTTCAAAACCAGCAGGCAAGATCAAGTCATTTGTTGATTTGCTCCTGGTTCCATGACGGCTAAAAAAAAAACAGTTTCCTGTAAAGAAAGAAACAAATAATATGCCACTCCAAGTAAAAGTCTGATCATTTAAGTCCGGCAATTTAATTTCACACAAAGCCGGGTTTGTTTGTGTATCTTTTTAATTTCCTTCAATACATGTAATCATTCATTTGAAAATGGTTTTCTAATTGTCTAATAATATTAATCTGAAACATTTAACAAAAAAAGAAAACTCTTAAACACAGCAATTACTTTTTCACAAAATTTAATGTGCAATAATGCAGTATTAATATATTCAGCATGCAAACTGTACAAACAGAGTGGATTGATAGCAAATATTTCACTTTAGAGACAAAAGTTTTAATATTGGCTGTCGATGATTTATGTTTAAATCCACACTGATAAAGAGATGCAGCTGGTTAGTATCATGTCCGCATGTTATTGTGGGTGAATTCAAACTCTGGGCTTTTGACTGTGAGTTCAGCCTTCAGTCTCCATTTGACCAGGAAGCAGACAAAATGGCAGGTTATACAGAATTTAATATTCCAAAGAGTTGCTATCACAGCAGAGGGGATGTGCCCTGCATTGATGCCCAAAGTTTTCTCGGCCCCATGCAGAGAATAGCAGCAGAAACTAGGAATGAAATCCTCCGGATCATCCATTTTGTTCATCTGTGCACTGCAGATGTAACTGATAAATGGGTACATGTGAATGTTGTTGTTGTTATGGCTGCTGCTGTGATCATGAAAGGGTGAATTTTAAAGAGGAGGAGATTTTTTTTTTCTTACTGTTTCTGCGCTTTGTTCATCTCAGGGTGGAATGAAGCAGTTCAGTCTGAAACATAATTAAAATGCCAAGTAACATCGTTTTAAATTAGCAATTTAATTGTGTTTGGATTGCACAACCGTATTTTTAAGGTGTTATCAATATTGTCTTTTTTCATTATTTTTATGTTGAAAAGAAGCTGATTATTTGGGCTCTGAGTAGGGAGGCAATGCTTGCATAAAGTGCCTGTCAAAGTTCATCCTGGTTAAAATTAGTTTTTAAAAAATGTATACACAGTGCCAGTTAGAGGTTAAGATCCACTCATCACGGCCATGAATTTCATATTCACTTTTTTGGCTTGCAGAAATCCATTTAATTTCCCTTTTGGAATGATGGTGAAATGTACAACTTCAAAGAATTGTAAAAACAGGAACTGGGTGCACAAGTTTGAATTTAATGCAGATTTCTCTATTCCAGCCACGTACAAAATTTATCATTCAGGCTCAAAAATTATGCATCAATCCCACTTTTATTTTTTATTTATTTATTTTATTTTTATTTTTTTACATGTCATCAACAAGTTATTCGTATAATTCTGCCTGGATATTTCAGAATCCTTCTTGGCAGAAATAGCTTATTTAAACTTGCTGGTCCCCTGCCATGGACTCCATCTCATAAATTTTCCATATGTGTTGAGGTCCAATAGGTTTAAGATCCAAACTAGAAACAGTTTCAATGCGTGCTTGGGGTCAACCTCTGGCTGGAACATTCAGTTCTGTCATGACTTCACTCAGATGAGAGGAAACTGGTTATGATGTTGATGATCAATCGCCAGCTACAACCAAGAATAAAACCTAAAATACTTTGGAAAATTTTGGAACATTAGTATTACTGTCCACAGTTAGGTGATGCTATCTACATGGACAAAGGGGGTGATCAATGTATTTGAACTTGTATACTTAATTCTTGCTTTTAAAAGCCAATGAAGTTGTTTTTGTATAATCCTACCAACCAAAAAGGAATGGCTCAAATGATTATTAAAATAGTGCTGGCTAGCTGGCTAACTTATGGTTTCCATAAAACCACAAGTCTGTTAATGTGGAAGAAATGCAAGGATCAAATGACTTCTTGTTATTTTTAAACTGCAGAGAACATGTATTTCCTAATTATCAGAAGAGACTCGGTATATAGTCTAGAGCCTGTATTCAAAGTTATCTCCAAAATCTTTCTACTGATTGGAATCCACATTAAAACATTTTGGTTTTAATAATACATCTTGAAGGGATATGAATAATTTTGCCCCCCAAATGAATGTGGTAATCAAATTTCCAGGCACATTTCAAGGAATACTTACTGCATGTCCACACTGTGCATTCCCATACTACGACAGTCACAGTCACACAACAGGAATAAACAGCATGAAGCTTCTGTACAGAACGAATAAATGTCAGGCCCCCAAATACAGCACTGTCTAGAGAGCACAAGATTAATTGTAGCCATTTGTCAACTTCCCCGAACCAGGTGTCTGAAGAAGTCAATAGTCTGCTAATTACATGGTGTTAGAAGCCAGGGTCTGGCACTGTGAGTTTGGCTGGAAGTCATTATCGGAGGTCCCACGCGCCGCAGATCTATTGGCACGAAGACCAGAGACGAGAATTAGTTGTGAGTACCAGAGAGCGTCAAAGCACAGGGGGTGACCACCACACTGTACTCTGTGAAAAGGCTAAATTATATGCTTTACACAGAGGCAATGCACATATCATGCACAGGTGCGAATTGCAAGCATTAATAAGCCTTGTGGACATGCATCACATTATTATTAAAGCTGATTAACAAGTTCCATTTAATAAGGTCTAATTTCTAAACCAAACCATGATCCCTGATAGTGTGCCACTGAATTTTATTAGTAAGAGAAATACCTCAGAAATTATTTCTGCTGTTTGCAGAGAAATAATGCATTTCAGATCAGTGACAACTGCTTGACAACCAGATATTTGCTCTGGCTGCAAGAAGGGCAAATGCTAGCAGGTCTGGTTTATCACTGCTACATCTGAACATAATGCTAACTCAACATAAGACCACTCATCTGATAGTATTGCTTTCTCTGCATTATCTATGGCGCCTTCTGTTTGCTTGTCATTTAATTTTTTGTAGACTGCATTCAATAACTCTTTCAGGTTTGCTGTCATTCAGTATTGAGCAGCGCAGTATTCTTACCAGCTGAGAGTCTTATATGAGTTTGTGTTCTTTGATTCTGGCAACATTGATGAGCTGAAGTTAGTTTCAGTGGCTATTCATACGGGACATTTTGGTCGAAAGGGGCCATTAATGTGTCTGACACCAGAAAAAAGATGTCTGAGATCTATTTTTACTTTCTTCCTGCTTTTAATTTGTTACTCTTTATTTGCCTGCTTTGAAGACACAATAACAGGTGCTTGTTAACAACATTGCCATTTCAAAGGATGCCAGAGATCGACTGCAACAATACAAGGTCTGCTGTTTACTGAAACCTGGTGCCAAAAAAATAAGGATTCATGCAAAGAAATGATTTTTTTTATTTTTGTGCTAATCTAATTACAAACTTTGATGTGTTTTAAGGGGATTTCATAAAGTAGATCAACATAATATTTAGCATAATTGCAGAGCAGAGTCATAAAAATACAAGGTTTCAACACTTTTCAAAAATAAAATCTAAAAGAACAGAATGCATTTGTCTTCACTAACAGAGTTTTAACTCGTTGATTCCTTTAAGTTTCAGCAGCAATGACTTTATGGGGAAAAAACAGAGAAGCTGTTCAGGTGAAGCTTAAAGATTACTTTCAGAGAATCTATGAGTCTCTGTGAAAGCCAATTCAATGAATGTAGTTTGTTTGACTGTATTGTTAAGTTAAAAGACATTGCACCTCATCCTTAATATTTTTATGTCTCTTTAATTGAGCCGATTTTATAGAAGTCCCTTGACTGATATCCAATCAACCTCAGCAATGCTTTTTTTTCCCCCATCTTTGTGCTGACTGCACAGAAGTGTTGTTCCACCCCAGGGGTCTCTAACACCAGGCATTTTTGTCATCGTATTCACTGCAATCATTAATCAGTTACCTTATGATCAATCACATGTCAGCCACACCTTGGCAAGTCTTGAATTTGTCTGTCATCTATAATATGTAATTGCCTGCTTGTGAATGGTGATGAATTATTGGACAAAAGTTGTCACCATGATGGAACAAAACTTGAAATCCTTCAGAATTGATGTAGCATCCCTATGCTGCAATTCAAAACGTCAAAAACTGAATTATATGTACATACTGATGCTGATGTCTTTGCTACTAGGATAAATAAATGCAAACAGAAAGCTTCTATATGATAAAAAAAAAAAAAAAACAAGGCAGCAGTGGGATTAGGTTGGTGGGCACGGTGTGGGTTAAATTCGTGTTCACTTCCCCAGAGAGAAGGAGAAGGAGGAGGAGAGTGGGAGGACTAATTGTCTTTGTAGAGGCTCACATAAAGTGTAGGGTCATTAGTGTTAATTATGCTGTGCTGTCACCAAGGCAGCTGTGATTATCTGACTTCTATTGTTGGTGGAACTATCATTGTCCTCACAGTGTGTGTGTGCAGGGACGTCTTCTCACCTGTGTGTGCCTCGGTGCTTCTGTTGTTTTCAGACTAGCCAAATCCAGGCTGTTCACAGCTTCACTTACTGTCATCAGTTTGTCAGCTCCTCCTCTGGGTATAATTACAGTTCCACCTGAATGTTGATGAAAACATTCACTGTTTGTTTTGCATTTTGTTTGGCTGATAGGGCACCTACAGTAACTCTCGACATACAACTCTGTTGATTCTGATAACCCAAGCTATTGTACGTTATCAGATGTCAAATCGGTCCAGTGTGTAACAACACTGACGACTGAGAGTCTCTGCACATACTAATATTTCCAAATGTGGCTGGACATTGGTGCACAAAGGCAACAGGAATTAAAGTGTGTGTTTCTGAGCAGAACTATCCTAAAACACACATTATTTTATTGCATTAGCCAAATCACAAAACTGCTCAGCATTTATTGGTCTTGAATGCTTATGCAAAACTTCCCAGAGTTTTTTATGAATTAATTCTACTGTTTGTGAAGGTCACAATTTTAGAATCATATGTCATGAAAAAAAGTTTCTAACTTACCAAGTTCACCAGCAATAAAACCTAATTTGGAGTGGATGCAGAATTAATATTAATATTTGCGGCAAACTTGTAAGGAAAACAGCATGCAAATTGGTATACACTCGTAGAGTCAATACCACCATGGGGAAATGAAATAGGCTTATTATTAAATTAGTCCATGTGTGTTCATGTTGCAGCAGATTTATATTTGAACTGCCTACAACTGATCACACATTAATGAAACACTGAGAATTAAAGTTTTTTTCTTTATATAATCAGAGCCATGAGTGTTTAAAGAGATTAGACACTGAACCTTTATTCATTTTATATGTGTATATTATGTTAAAGAACATAAACTATAGTTTGAAATATGAATTTTGAGTTAGTATGTTGAATGTAGAAATGTACATATATATTATTTAGATTACCATTGGAATTAACGAAGTACCTTAGAACTGAATTGTAATTATACAAAATCTGTTATTAGAGATTATGTCATGATAGCACACATGTTTTGTAATCTATCTTGTTTTATTGTGATTTACAAGGTGATCCAACTAGATTTTTTTTTCAAAGGGTATATGGTAAATTAAGTAGAAAAACGTTATGAACCAACATGAACCTGCTCATATCCACCTACACAGCAAGACAGTTCTCCAAACTATTTATAGGCATAGCTCAGTGCTCAATGTACTGTTCATACTAGAAAATAGCTCAGGTTTTTGGAATGTATTTTAGTGTCTATAGACTTTTCAATTGTTCTTTCATTTTTGCTTTCATAAATAAAGGCATGGATGAAACATTGATGTGCATGTGGTTAGAAATTTTAGAACCTCCACAAGCCTGGATAATTTCTTTCTAAAAACCTTGGATTTAACAGAGAGTTCACCTTCTATTGACCATGACTTTCCATAATGACATTTTTGACCCAGAAATTGAGGGATTTTATCTTTTAGTCTCTCCAGCCATTTAGTTATCTTTTTTGTACTCTGCTAATGTGCTTGACGTTTAAATCACCAGGCATTTGGGCACAATGTCGATTTTAAAGATGTTTGAAACATTTTGAGGGTGTTACAGTTACATCACACCTTAAAGGCAAAAATACTGAGGCTTTTGAACCTGTTGTATATTCAGTGTGGTAACAATATAGGAGTTTGTCGGAGTGCAAAAGATATTTGTTCTCGGAATTTAAAGAAAGAACCCAATTAAATATAATTTACTGTCCTCTGTGTGACATAACCCAATCACAATGTCAAAGTGACTGTATAGACAATCTAAAGAACTTAATTAGCGAGATTGCTTTCGTTTGATTCAATCTTGACTTTGAGATTTTCTTCAGTAAGTCTATGCTTGAGCAGTCAGTTGTTGAAATATATGTTAAAATAATATTTTTTATCATTTAAATAAGATGATTATATTTATACTTGCAGATCAGTTGTACAATATTTCTCTTTGTCACACAGCTTCATTTAGCAATTTGGACCAAATGTTACTTTTATTCTGAAAATGAAATATGCCCTCAAGTTATATTTGTGTTACTACCTGCCACTCATCAACAACTATAGTTTCATGAGTTCATGATGGGACACTTGATCCATGATGTTGAGTAACATAAAAAGGGGCCAGGGAGGAAGGGAGAAGATTTCCATTCACATAGTGCCATTTCATACCACAATTATGTAACTATGTTACCTTCTGTTGTAGTATAAAATTATACACAAGAACAAGGAATGCAAAAGACATATATTTTTGTACCAAAGTAATCTTAACATGCTTAAAAAAGAATAGGAGGAAATAAGAAACTTATGAACTCCCACCCCATAAAACGTATACAATATTTTCAGATGGACCCTCACTATTAAACCAATCAAAAATAAAAATAAACAAGTTAATTAATGTTCCATTTTATCTGGGTTTACATACGTCTAAGCATCCTTACATCCATAGCCACACACTCGTATCTGTTAGCCTCAATTTACATATACACATTAGTGCTATTTCTCACCCATATCTCCATATCTTGTGAAAATGTTCTCCTTATATTTCCTTTTAAACTGTATTAAATGTAGACTTTGTTTTAACTCCTCATTTAACTTGTTCCATAATTATCCCCCATGAATTGAAATACAATTGCCCCTGTTGCTAGTCTAGTGGAGGTATGTGGGAAAGGCATGAGGGATCGGTGGTCTGGAGTTCGGCTTGAGACTGAAACTCCAAGCTTTGGATAAATTGGTGGCGCGTTGTATGAGCAGGTTTTCACAACTCTTCTCACCAAAAACCAATAGTCAGAGGAACAAGCAATTGTTGGCTATGACTGATGTGCAATTTTTAAGCCACAAAACAAAGACAAAATAAAATTTTGTTAAAAGGTAATGTGTTCTCCTCTTTTACAAATTACCTTAAGCGTAATTAAGCGTAAAGACATGTTTATTAACAGGAGTGTGTTGGTTAACCAATGCAGAGAGCTTTATTTACCTCACTTTTTATTTACAAGCAAATAAATCAAATAAAAACAAACTTCATATCTGTGATTTTTCTTATTTTATGTAAATTTTTGTTAACATGCATTTGACTTCATTTATCAAAAATAATTTATTTGAAAACATAATTATTCAGTTCTGCATCCCTGTTGGTTAACAGGCCTACTCCAATAGTCCAAGATTTCAGTTTTGTTCCAGCAGCCTTTTCTCTCTCTTCTCCAGCCTGTGAGCCAAAAGCTGCAGACAATAGTTTTAATGGGATTAAAAAGGGCATCAGGAGGAGTTCCCATGGATCACAACACTCTCAACAGATACAACACCGCAAGTGCCAAGAAAGACAGCAAACTCGGTGAGATTGTTCGCCATTTCCTGCAACAATAAAACTGACCTTCCGTCGTCTCCACAGGAGTAAACAGCCTTTGGGACCTGGGGACCTGGATAGAGGGTCAGGATGGGGTTTTGGGTCTGTGTTCTGGGGGCCTTGAACTAAAAACCCAATTAACCCCACATTTCAGATAGCCCTAATTAGGCTTGTCAGATGTGTGGCGAATTCATTATGTTTCTAATTAAGTCCCTATCAGACCAAAGAAATAATGGCTTTCATGGTGCGTCAAAGTGTAGCTGCACTGTGTGACATGAATGGAAGACAATCTGCTGGCAATCTTCCTGAGCTTGTTCCATGGAAGTTGTCTCCTTCACAATGGACTCCATGGCTAGTCTTTGCCTTTATTATTAGACATGTTATTTTAAACTTTACAAAGTTCTCAAAAAAGGAATTATATGTAATTTTGCCTGATGCTCCTTCAACAGTGTGCCACAGAAAAATATTTCTGAGTTGATTCAAGGACAAGCAAACAATTAAAGCACTTGCAAAGACATTTTGACTCTCAAGCCCTTTGCTATCCTCTTCAAAGCAGACTTATCCTTGTGCATTCAAACACAAATTCATTCATCCCACAATGGGAGCATCTCAGCAAAGATATAAAGCAGTATTGGTAAACATGTCACAACCACTCAAACAAAGCAGCATTGCCAGCAGGGCTCTTACCCTTTATCTACTTCATGAATTTATATGCCACTCAAGGGAAACCAAAGAACGGGAGACTTTGGTTTTTCTTTAAAGATATAAGAACAAGCAAAATACAAGCTTTGGATGAAAATGTACTCACCAGTGCAGATTTAAATAACTTGAAGATGTTATACTCCAGGGAGATGAGGAGGGGGGGAATAAAATGGATAGAACCTGCAAAACACTTGGAATGCAAACAGAATGATGAGAAAAAACGGCCCCAATTGTCAAAAAAAAAATAAAGTTAAATAAACAGCTATTTTGAATACAATATTTTTTGTTGAATACAATTTGTACCAGCTGTAAAAATTCCACTGAGATATTTGTACCATATGTAGGTACTTGTCATTGAAAAGCATTTCGTTTCATTAATTTAATTCAAAAATTGAAACTCAAAGGCATTACGCACTATTAAGTTAGATGCTAACAAAAAACAAAAAATTACCTTCTTCAAAAACTTTACATCAGATTAAAAACGGTCTTGTTGGCTTCCTGAAAAGTATGTCTATGAACTCTTCAGTGGATGCACTCATCGTTTGGCTGTATGAGTTACTGCATCAGTGCTGTATGGCATAGTAGAACTCACCACCAAGGGGCGAAGGTTGTCCAGTTCAGCCTTCACTGAGTCTGGATTGTTCAGACTGGTGTGTCATAGAGTCTTAGTCTTGACAAGATCCTCTATAGGGTTTAGTTCAGGGAAACATGCTGTGCTTTTAAGAATAGTGATACCATAGTTATTGAAGCAAGTACTGGTATTTTTGACATTGAAGCCAACTCAAGCCTCTTGTTCTGGTCGACATAAAGCAACAGGCATTCAGTGCCTATCTACCAATACTTCAACCTATATTTAGTTAGAATGATTACAGATTACAGTACATTTCTTCCAAGGACTCCTGCTCAAGATGGTAGCATAAATGTAAGCTAAAACAGTTCCTAGTAAAAACATAAACAGAAAAAACAGACTTGAATAAAACACTTCCAGTAGTTAATCCAACATTTAAATATTTAAAATTATACCAACTAAAGTCCAACACAATTTTTTACCCTAAAAAGTAAAAAGCGTTCTTCAAGACTGGAGACATTTTTAATGTAACTCTATTGATGTGAAGCAAAAAATAAAGTTTTCTTTTCACTCTGGAAACATTTAACAATATTCTCTAGACCTAATACAATAAATAATAGAATCATGCAACTAAACATTTGAAAGTTAAGCAGTTCTATTACCTAACTAAAGCTTTTGAAATAAGCAATACCAAATGCATTTGTTCTCTGATTTAGAGAAATCCGACCCAAGGATTCAATCAAGGTGCAACGATGAGTCAGAGAGCCTGAATTTGTTACAAATCCTTCATGATGTACTTAGTCCATTGTTTTTCAAATGGAGGTAGAAGCTTGCATATAAATAATGTCACCAAAACCAGTAATGAGAGGAAAGAGGTTTGCTGAAGTTTTTTTCAAACTGCAAAAATAGCTGCATTTCTAAACACATTTATAAAGCTATTTAAAGTCAGCGTTGTCTTGTATTTTTCAACATGATCATCAAATGGTTATTTTCCATCATATTAGATCCCAAATTACTTAAATGAAGTCACAATTTCTGAAACACTTCTGACCTTGTTTTTGGTTAAGGAGTGGCTTTAAAAAAAAGAAATGTTCTGCTTATATCCAGAGTCCTTCAAGAACCACCGTCTGTGGGGCATGATTGATCCTGATGCTTATTCACCTATTTCTGCAAGAGTTTTTCCTTCCATTTAACCTTTCATTGACATGTTTGGATGCAGCATTCTGTAAAGTCCCTACTTTTCTTAGTAATGGCCTTTTGTGATTTAGTGTCTTTTGAGAAAGTGCCAATGATTGTACACGGCAAAACATGACCATAACACGGCTTTTTTTTTTTTTCTTTATTTTTTAAAATCAAACTATGTTTTTGAATTGGTATTAGTTAGTATTCAAATTTCATTAGTTTGTAAGCCATCACCATAAATGAAAACAGAAATATAAGAAGCAGATCAAACTGTATGTAGTAAATTCATGTAAAATGTAAGAGATACACTTGTTTGCTGAATTCTTGAAACAAATAGCCTTTCAAAGGTTTTTCAGTTTACTGGCATCTGCATGTCATGTCCTGACGTGGGATATGACATGAATGCCAGAGTGATGGAAATCAACCTAAAATGTTGAGAGAAATGTATGGACGACCTGTAAGATGAGAGTGTGTGAAGGCATTAATCTGCCCAATGTTGTAAGAAATCTTCATGACCTAAAGAGCATCCACAGTGGCTTTCATCAAGGGAAAATGAGAGAAATTTAGACCACCAACAGACATCCCACATCTGTCCAACCAGACTGCTTGGGAACAAAGAGGCTTGGTCATACAAGTAACCAAAAACCCTATGATCAGGATGAATGAGATCCAGTGTTCCTTTGTAGAGAAGAGATAACCTTATAGAAGGGCAACAACCATCACCTCACCTGTCAGATTATTGCAAAAGCGGCAAGAAAAACGTAATTCTTCACTGAAGAAAAAAATTGCGTGATAAGCCAGTCATTATGTGGTGCTATTTCTCTGTAGTGAGCATTTGACTAGGTAAGATAAATGGACAAAGTGTCAGGCAATTTTAATTAAAAAACTACAAGATGTTTAGGACCTCAAACTTGGAGAAAAGTGAACTTCTCAACAACACTACTGCAAAAAGTAGACAGTTTATTCAGAAAAGGTCTATGAAGGTTCTGGAGATATTAGCTGTGTGCCTGAATGCACCAAATCAGTTGCAACATAACTAAACACTGATGTGGCAATAATTAGTTGAAGAGAACTGGAATTACTGAAAACCTATGAATATATATAAAGTCAGAAAACCTATGAATATATATAAAGTCAGAAAACCTATGAATATATATAAAGTCAGAGATACATTATTAATGAACATCAATTTACAAGTAGGAAAGTAATAACATGTAACTTTGAGACAGAAAAACATTCGACAACTTCTGACATCAAAAGCAAATGGGGTTTCTGAGCTTATTTATGAATAAGACGCAGTCTCCTCTAGCGCTAATTTTGTTTTGATAAAAATAAGAAAATTGTTTGTGAAATTTTAATAGGATCTGCTGTAAATTTATTGAATTTTTTAAACAGAGTTGGCATCAGACTTTACAAACTAAGGTTTTGCTTAGTGTACAAGGGGTTGATCAAATTAGTCATCAATAATTAAATAAATAACATCAACTTTTGTCTGACTCCTGGGAAGATCATTGATTATCCAAAGAGGCCTTGCTTTATTGGTGAGAAATTTAAATATATTTTTTTGGTTAAAAATTCTCAGATTCATTCACACTAATTACTATGACTTCAAACAAAGCTTGTCTTGAATCGCTGACTTGAGTTCTGCTCCAATGCGTGGTCACATATAATGTTTGACTAACCACAACTTTAATCGCATGGCCCAGCTAAAAATGCAATAAGCCCACAGCAAAATATTTGAAGCTCAGTCTGCCGTGTTGACAAGTGACTTGCTCCACTTCAAGGCAATGGATCACTCAAGAGCCCACTTTTGCATTCAGTAAGAGGAGTCACTGTTCCCTTAATTGTAAATCCTTCTTGCAAGGCTCTTAGTGCTGTATATCTGTGTGTGTGTGTGTGTGTGTGTGGGTGTGTGCGTGCCTCTGAGTGTGAGTGTGTGTGCAGCTGGGAGGGCTTTTATTTTATCGTCCAGTGGAGCAGAAATATGGCGGCAGTTGGAGAGCAAAGCTGCTCGGAGACATTCTGGGGAGTAGTGCAGGTTCCTCCTGGGGATAATAGGTACTGGGAAGCAGGTGATTGCCTGGATAGCCCAGAACTATTCTTTGTTTGTTCCCTAATGGCGTTTTCTACTTCACTGAAGGTACTTAAGCTAATTCTGGGTTATATGTTTTACCTACAGGCATAAAGAAGAACTCTCCCCGCCAAAACATGCTTTTTTTATTTCATTTTGTTTTGCTTTGTTTTGTTTTTGCTGATATTCCATACATCCTAAAGTGAGGTTGAAACAAACTTAACAATACCCTCTGTCTGGTTCATTTTTAAAGGACTTGGCCTTGCCTGCAAACTTGTCCAGTGGCTGTGAGGGTGAGCAGCTGTGCTACTTTTTTTCATTCATTTGAAAAGGGACTTTTGACAGTTGTGTTTCAAGACACTGGTTTCGTCTGTAGTGTTAATACAGACACAGCTGACAGCTAAAGGGATGCCTGTCCTGGTGATTGAGTGGTTTATCATGTTATTGGCAGGTGGCTGTGATTCAGTTACAAAAAAATGAAATCAAAAGCAGTGGATTCAGAAAAAATATGTTCATTCAATATGTCACAAAACAAGTTCTTCTGATTGATGTCTAAGCATGGGGGTTTTTTTTAATATATTTGAAATACTGTAAGTTTATGTAAGTCAGCTAAAACTAATACTTTTCTAAATCTAGTGAGAAATTGCTTTGAGTTTTTCCTTTGTTTTTATAAATAAATTAAAATTCACAATATTTTTATTTATTTATTTATTTATTTTTTGCAAGGGCTGTATTTTCTTTGCTAGAAATTCAAAAAAATTACATTTCATAGTAAAACCCATAACTTCCACAACCCAAAATATGTATTATTTATTGAATTACCAAAATGAATTGCTAAAAGATAAAGTAAAGCAAACGTTTGACAACACAGTTTCAGAGTTTTCCAGGCTGCAAAAAACAGCGCATGTTCAAAGCCATTTCATTCGGATCCCACCCATAATTAGGGTCTTTGAAATTGTTCATGCATTACTTTGACTTGACCTGCAGCCCAAATTGAACCATTGAGTTATGAAATCAAAATCAAAAGAATAAAATTTATTAGCAGCATTATTAATGTTGTATTGTTACCCAATTTTTCTCTCCAATGACATTATTCTTTTCTCTTACAGTTTGCATCAAAATTATATGGATGTTGCACTGTCAAAGAGCAGCCAAGGCATTGCATTTAGCAATGTGAAAAAAGAAGGAGCAAGCAAAAGCTGGACCACCAGGTTACAGGGCTTATGACATAATCGATCAATATTTTGCAACATGACTCAATAATGTCGATTTGAGGTTTCAAAAACCCTTTAATAATCTGTAAGTACAGATGTGACAAAGGCCTGCTTAGTGAATACCAAGAATGAAGTACAATCACAATTGCCTTGAAATTGAATTGAGATTCACCAAATTAGATTATAAATAATCTAATGATGTTTATAATCCTATTAATGTCAACATGCTGGTGTGAAGAGGCCTAACCAGAAGGTATCTTTTATACTATATGCATTTTTCATTTTCTTTTTTCATTCAATCTCAGATTCAGAAAATGTAAAAAAAGATTCAGTATAAAAGACGAAAGAAAAGCCACAATAAGAAAGTGAGCCTTCATATCATAGAACTAAGATAAGAGCAAAATTTACAAACCTCCAAAAAATTATTTAACAGCAACAGGGTGATTGTTTTTCCATCGCCTAAAGGAAGCAACACCTCATTTCTCTTTCATCAATCCAGTTGAGACTTGCAGTATCTTGTAGAATGAATTTTTATTTTAGGTTGAAAGCAGAGTTGTTTCTTTTCGACATATCACAAGCCGATACTGGCAATTTGTTGGAACATTTCCTTTGGTTGTGGACAACTTCACACAGCCATCAGGGATTCTCATTTTCCTCCTCTTGAAAGCTTTGGACGAAATCACATATTCAGCTGACCACAGCTGACCTCAATCCAACACAAATATTAAGCAAATCAAAGCATACTGACATGTTATGGCTTTTTCATAACAGCAATTTTACACTCTGTTTTGAATGCAACATCACTTTGAATTTTCAGCACTGTAATGCTGAGGGGAAAAAAAGATGTTTCTGTTTCTTTGGAAATTATTCATTGAATCGTATCAAATTTCCCATAATGATTGCATCATGGCAACAGTTATCTAATTTTGTGGAGTTTTTTTTTTCCTGTTCGTGTAAGGCTCCATCTTACTTTTCATGTAAGGGGATTCACACCCAGCTGCAAAGATCCAAACCAGATCATTATTTCATTAGCTTGAGGAAGTACTGTATGTCACAATGTAGCTTTCTTTTTAGTTTTTGATGAAGATGAACATAACGTTTGATGATGTGAAGAAGTATAGTCAGTGGCTTGTTACAGAGAAGAGGCTTCATGACTAACTGCTGTGGTGGCAGCCACCTGACTGGATTGATTGAATGCAGTTTGCTTAGATACTGCAGATGTTTTTCTCCTTTCTGATGCTTACTCCTCAAAATCTGTGAATCCTGCTGCATGCGTTTCCACCCTGTAACTGTCTCCTTCGTCCATCCAGACACATGCTGGCAATCACGTAATTTATTTAAGATACTGATTCAAAACCCAATGGAGTAATGGAGGTAGTGGAGAGCACCGACACCACCACAGTGTTTATTGTACTCTTCTTGAGCGAGACTGCTGACCAATGGGTCCATTGACTCCTTAGGCAAGTTTTCCTGATGTTTCATCAAATTATGTGGTCTCATCTCTAGTAGTATTTGATCATTGTCATCTAAAGAAAGAAACTACTTCATTGATGGCCTCCTGACCAGAAAAATGCTCTTAGGTTCCACTATACACTTTTTAAATACATATGAAAAAATGCCAATTAAAAGCCAGAGTAGTGACTGCACTTAAAGTTTTTTTTATTATTATTACGTCTTGCAGCATAATGCTGCATTTCTATCAACCAATATTAATGCAAAGCAGAGAAAGTGAAACTCATTCTAGAAGCACAGCTGCATTTAACTCAATATATGGGAAAACAAGCCATGTTCCATTTCATTTTACAGCTCATTTGGTAAACTAAGCAGACAGTCCTTTATTGGCTGATGGCTGAGGGTGAGCAGGAAGCAGAACACAACCCTGCTTGGATTGTAGCAGAATTAGGACAGAATTAGAAAGTGTTTATTACAAGATGTCGAAACTGAATTTTAGTTTATTTAGAGCAATAATGAATGAAATAATTACATCGGTTACCATCACTGCCTTACTAGCAGACATCAGAATAAAGACAGGTAAATCTGGTAAAATCTAATATAAATTGGCTGCATATCCTCTGGACCAGCCAGGACATAACAGCAATGACAGCAGGTTATCCTGATCTGGTCATTTTATTGTCCCATGATCGAAACCAACACTGATATAAACTGTTGTCTTAAATTACAGGTATTCACTGACGTAATTACACACTAAAACACACTTTGTTCTCAACAAGATTTTAAACAAGAGATTGAGAAGGTTTCATTGTTCTGTGGTTCACAGAGGCTCTTTGTTGTAATAACAAGGGGCCTGAATGTGTTGTCTGAACTCTGTGCCAGTGCTCTCTGTGGAAACCATTAGTCACCACCGCTGCTTTTGTATTTGCCTACCAGTGTGGTGACTTTTTACTCTGTGATCCTGCTGTCTTTGTCAGCCGGTTTCACACTGGCATTTTAAACTTGGGTTTTCATATTGCAGACAAATGCTAGAGGTCACAGACCAGTGGTTTAGATTTAAAGAAAATCTGTCTTTTGAGCCACGGTCACTACTGAATACCTGAGATCTGTGAAGATTTGAGAGATAAATGGAAATGATTCAAACTCTGAATGTGTTTTAAACGTGGTTGAAATACTTAGAGAGAGGGCAGTGTAAAGAAATTAACAGCAACTGTCAGAAATTATGAATAAAATAAATTATTGTACTTAGGCAAAATGTCTCGGTCTGCGCTTTACTTCAGTGTAAATATTTCTTCTTTTTTTCCCCTCTCTTCTACTTTTCATAACGAGATCCATGTAATAGCCTTCTTTGTGCCACAGTGTTTAATTTGGCCACAGAAACCTTGAGGCACTTATCCCAAATAGCTGTTCTTACCTTTCAAACCTCAAGATACGATTACGACAGTATTTTTGTCTAATTCGTTGCTGCCTTCCAGATACACATATTGCTTTCTGATAAAGAAATATGTGTAGCAAACCTTTACTTTAGGTTTTCTGTTTGCAATTAAAGATGCTACAACGTGGGTTCAGTTTAGTTGGGTCCTATTTTAGTCAAATAAAGCCAAGCAATTAGCATAGTTTGCATTGTTAGCGTCAACAACTTTAACAGCAGTGTGATTTCCTACGTTGTGTGAAAGTCTCCCAACAGGATGCAGAAATTTCAAACTGACTGCTTTCTAACAGGTTGCATTTCAAATGTTGGACTTATTTTAGTGCACAAAATGTTATTTGAGCCACAGATTAAATATCTAGAGTAGAATTATTTATATTGTGGCATGCTGCATCACAGAACCATGTGGTGTAGATTGGTGGATGAATCAGTGTCCTCAGTATTCAATACAAGAATAAAATATAACAGTTACTTTTTTCAGCTTTCATCAATATGTTTCTGTTTTAATGCACCATTACCTAGTATGTCACCAGGAAATTATTCTAAACTGGCAGTCAACATCCCAAATGTTGATTTCACACAATCCTCTTTGTTCTGTGCAAAAATGAACATTATACAAACATACCAACTTTGATACCTTTACCAGTTCTTAAATATTTAGCTTATTTTTATTTGTTTTGTATAAAGCCTCAACTGTTTTATAGAAATCTAAAACAAAACTCGCCACGTTAAGAGACTGCGTGAGTGTCAGTCAGCTGTGAAATGTGTTGATTTTAAGGGAGTAGAAAAGAAGTTAAACCCACACTCTGGTTGACTGGCACCACAGGAATTCACAATATTGCACGAGAGGGAGTATTTTGTTTATCTCTCTCAACTAGATCCTTCTGCCAATCTTAGTCCCTCCATAAATGTGGTTAGATCTCCATCTGTGGTTTATCCCCCCCACAGATGTTTCCACTGGCCAAGTGTTTTCTAACAAACCCTCAGCATGTGCCTTGCAGAAATGTATTTAGAGTCTAATATAATAACTCTACTCTCTTCATAAAGCATCATAATGTGTCAGTCTAAACACATAAATTTACAAAACTGCATAAATTGTATATTCTGAACAGTGTTTTCATTGGTGTATCCAGCCAACTGCTGGGCTACATTAAAGTTTTAAATTATTAATGGTTGGTTGTTGTGCCTCCGTTGAGATGCCGCTTAGATTATTTAAGTGGCTGTAATTTGCTAAGTATTTTAATAGGTTAACTTTTTATCCAGTATACTTTTGAATGTGTAATTTATCACTTTTTCATTTAGAGGAACCTAAACCATGAAACTGTATTGAAAAATATTATAATTATTTTTACGTTGACTATAACCTAATATGTTTTTAAGGGGTCCATATATATATATATATATATATATATATATATATATATATACAAGTGTCCATCAAATGTGGCATATACCAAGGAGATGCTCTGTCCCCATTGCTGTTCTGCATAGGCCTGAACCCCCTCAGCCAAATCATCAACAAGACTGGCTACGAATACCGACTAAAGAATGGAGCCAACATCAGTCACCTCCTCTACATGGATGACATCAAGCTGTACGCCAAGAGTGAGCGAGACATCGACTCACTGATCCACACCACCAGGATCTACAGCACAGACATTGGGATTATTCGGACTAGAGAAGTGTGGTCGGATGGTCACAAAGAGAGGGAAGGTCATTCGCACGGAAGGGGTCTCACTCCCAAAAGGAACAATAGCAGACATAGAGGACAGTTACAAGTACCTGGGAATACCACAAGCAAATGGCAACCTCGATGAGGTCACAAGGAAAACAGCCACAGCCAAATACCTCCAACGAATAAGGCAAGTCCTGAGAAGCCAGCTCAATGGTAAGAACAAGATCCAGGCAATAAATAGCTATGCCTTGCCAGTAATCAGATACCCTGCAGGAATAATTAGCTGGCCAAAGGAGGAGATACAGGCCACAGATGTTAAGACACAAAAATTACTAACAATGCATGGAGGGTTCCACCCCAAATCCAGCACCCTGAGACTGTACACGAGCCGCAAGGAAGGAGGCAGAGGACTAGTGAGTGTGTGAACCACTGTCCAGGACGAAACATCCAAGATCCATAGATACATCAGGGACAAAGCCTCATCAGACAATGTGCTCAGTGAATGTCTCAGACAATGGGGAACAGAAGTTGAGGTGCTGGAGGTACCATCATGGGAGGACAAACCCCTACATGGGATGTACCACCGGCAAATAACTGAAGTGGCTGATATCAGAAAGTCCTACCAATGGCTGGAAAAAGCTGGACTCAAGGACAGCACAGAGGCCCTCATCCTGGCCGCCCAGGAACAGGCCCTAAACACCAGAACAATAGAGGCCCAGATCTACCACACCAGACAAGACCCAAGGTGTAGGTTGTGCAAGGAGGCCCCTGAGACAGTCCAGCACATAACAACAGGGTGCAAGATACTGGCAGGGAAAGAGTACATGGAACGACATAACCAATTGTCGTAGTGGATAAACAACAGAGGAAAACCGTTGTGGTGGATGTAGCAATACCAAGTGACTGCAACATCAGGAAAAAGGAGCACGAGAAACTGGAGAAATACCAGGGCCTCAGGGAGGAACTGGAGAGGGCCTGGAAGGTGAAGACCACAGTGGTGCCTGTGGTCATCGGGGCATCGGGGCAGTCACCCCCAAACTGGAGCAGTGGCTACAACAGATCCCAGGAACAACATCAGACATCTCAGTACAGAATTGTGCAGTTCTAGGCACAGCAAAGACACTGCGCAGAACCCTCAAGCTCCCAGGCCTCTGGTAGAGGACCCGAGCTCAGAAGATAAGAACCACCCGTGGTGGGTGAGAAGAGAATTTTTATATATATAAAGAATTAGTAGTGTATCCTGATCAAATTTTACTGAAATATATTTAGTATAATCTCAACTCTAATGCCCAGTTGGAGTTGGTCACATTTTTGTGCTCCATGTCTGTATCCAAGTCTATAGATGCCTGTACATCTTTTGAGGCTGCATCGCCATTTTTATATCTGGGAGGCTGCATACAAATATCAACTTCTTACAAAGTGTGTTTGCTCTCTGAAATGAGCCGTCATGCTGAGTGAAGCTTCAGAGAACGTGACCAAATAACCTTACCACAGCAGCTTGATTCTCTGCGGATCTCAAAATGCTGTTTCAGAACCAGTGCAGTAATCCCATTTTAACTGCTTATGTGGAACATGGGGTAATTTGAAAGACTTAAAAATCTTAATGTTAAAATTTTATTTGAGTGAGAGGTGATCCTTTTTCTAAATTTAAAACTCACATGCATTTTATTTTGATTCCTTTAGGTGCACGCATACAGTGTGCGAACAGTATCTATTTAATAGTATGTTTTTACCAGAAACTCTGAGTGAGGCATCAAGACATGTTTCTATTGCTCCGTGGTTTATTTATCAAAAGTAATTTTTCTATATATTTTATAAAAAGGTTTACTTGTCCTTGGTCCTGACTATGACCTTTGACTTTCTTTAGTATTATTTTTGGATCGTTTGTCAGAAGATTCAATTAATATACTTTATAATTTAATTTTAATGTTGAATTTGAATTTAATTTGAATGTTTGAGGATAATTTGCCAATTATTATTTGAGGATAATTTGCCAATTATCCTCAAACTACACATAAGAGAACATAATTCAGGTAGTATTCATCTACCTGAATACTACCAAATTCTTAGTGTTTTTCAATTTATATTTTGTCACAAGGGTTCTTTTATAAACATAGTTAATTGTATACAGAGTAGACTTGCTACAGATTGCTTTTAAATCCCTGTTTAGGGTGCTGGTCTGTTAAGTCTCTGCGCTGTTGCTCTCGAATTGCATTTCTCCTGACTCCTGTCTTCGCACTGTATAAAAAACATATTAATAAGATGAAATTTTAATATCTCAGATTTGAGCTTTGCCTTCTGTACTTTCCTGTTTAGATGATATAATGAAATGCAACAAGGCCCTGTTTGTTATTTCAAACATATAATCACTACATTCAGGCAACATTAAGCATTTCCTATTTCCTCCTTCTTTTTTAACACTTCTTAAACAGACTTCTCTGTTCCTGACAATTTCAGCGTTAGGTTTTCTGTGTTGTTGTTATGCTTCCTTGCCCTTCTCAACTCTGTGGTGTCACCCGCTGTGTGTATGCGGCTGCTCCTCCCATGCTTTCACCGTTCCTGTAAGCAGTCAGGCTCATGGCTGACGAGAGTAGAAATCAAAACTAACTAGATTTATGCCTCATTTTGATTTTGAGCTATTTGATGTTCTTGTTTTTCTCGGGATCATGTCTGTGCTACATGGAAGTTATTAAGAGCTTCTTGAATTAACCTTTCATCTGACACACATAACTATAAGTGTCATAGCTCACTTAATGACAGCAGCTTTGTTCATTTGTCTCTGTGCGTCTAACAGAGACAAATTAAATTTCTTCAACCCAAAATGTTGAAGAAACGTCTTCTTCGACCTTTAGAGTTGATGTACACATCTGTGCTCTCCTCCGTCAGTGCTGGTTAACTGGGTCCCTCTTTACCTGCTCAGGAAGGAGAAGTGGCAAGTGTTGATAGTCTGACAGATTTGATTTGTCAAGTCATTACCCCAGGTATGTACTGTGGTGATTTTGCCAAGCGATGTTACTCAATGAAATAAATGCACATTTCCCCCCGTACAGGCTCACAAATTTTCTCACTGTTCATTGTATTCCTCAACCTCGTACATGACAAATTACAGTCAGTCGGGAAAGCTCTGTTCAAAATCTAGGATAAGTAAGGAGTCGTGATGAGGAGGCATTTGCAGGAGCGGAGAACACTTCAGCTGTGATAAAAGCATTATTGTCTTCACTAGGGTGAAAACAGCGTGTGCATGTGTGGCAGTGCATGGTTGGGGAAGCAGAAAACTCAGGTAAAGCTGAGGCATAAAAAAATAACAAACCAACCAGGATTAATGCATAATGCTTACTTGGAAACTATTCTGCAATGGAGCTCTAAATTTAACCAATCCGTAAAGTGCTGTGCAATTCTGTACAAAGCAGTTATATAGACAAATTCAGACTGAAATTTGCTTTAAACTGAGGACCGAGGGATTTTTTTCAGCTTGTCAGTGGTGACACTGAAACCACATCTGTGGTTCATGACACATGTCGGGGAACTTGAATGATTCAAGCCTTGTCAATGTTTTGACTTTTTTTTAGTGTGTATATGAATCATCTAAATGCATGTATCAAAACAAACTTTCCATATGTCCTAAATAGAAGAAGCACACTATGTTGTTTTTGCCTGTGTGCACATGAATTTCCTATGCATGTGTATGTTTGTGGACACATACGTCTGCATGTTTATCCTTTTACAAGGTCAAAATGAGGGCCTTGAGTCACGGGGGTTGTGTGTGGGTTGCAGGTTGATGCTGTTTTTGTTGGCCTATATGTGACTTGCAGTCATAAGTCTGTGTCGACTTGTTTGAGGTTGAGCTGTGGAATCCAGACATGTGGGTGTTTGTGGTCAGCTGTGGTAAACGTGGATTTCCCCACTACAGTCCTTGCCAACCTGAGGTGCTCAAGAGCCACTCAGACCGTTTTTGGAAATTGGCCACTGGGGAGGAAAAGAAGAAGAAAAGGCTCATGCATCTCAGGAACAGGTCAATGTTTCCTTTCTTTTCTGCGAGCAGCATCAAATATGATACGCCAACGAATCATCACATTTCTAATATGAGTAAAGTGTGTTTTTGTTGTCGTTGGTGTTGTTGGATCAAGTGAATCATGGTCGACATTGCCAATTAACAAACCACTGAGGCCTTTGGTACAAATGACGACACAACAGCTGTTTTTATTCTGAGACAAATTACAAACAGCTACGTCTTTGGTACTGCATGAAGGCCATTGGTTGAATTCAAAAGCACTGAACACAGTCCATGACACTCTTTTCAGAGTGTTCACATTGAACAGTTTTGAAAACAAGTGTGTAATTTTCCTTCAACTTCCTGATAAATATGCCTGGCACTTTGTATTGCCTCATTGCTGAAAATGTGCTATATCAATAAAAGTACCTTTACCTTTTACCTTTGCACTTTGCACAAAATTTTAATGAAATGCAGTGAACTTCTCATTATTTACATGTAGCTGTTGACTATGAAACTCATCCAATTTTTAAACACAAGTTTATCGCTTGTAGACTACTGTGAGTGCTGAAAGACTTGAGCTTTGTGATAAAGCAGGAAATAAGTTTTAAATTACAAGATATCTATTTTTCCAGAGAGAAACCTCAAAGCTCACAGATAAATCAACTTTATGGTTTGGTATAAGCATATAATCAAAAACAAGAGCATTTCTAATTTTAATGGTTATGGCTGTCCCTCCCACATAAAGACGATAAAAAGGTTGAGATTCTGACGTACAACCTGGCTGATTGCTGGCATTTCCACCCTTCTTTCAACTCTCCCTGGCTGGCTTTCACAGCTTGCCCCAGACCTGCAGAACACGGAGGCCTAAATGTCACGGCGCCTTCTTCTCCACAGAGGTGAGACAGCAGGGGCACCATAAGTGCTGATGTACCCACTCAGCATCCAGCATCTAATGCTTTTAGAGGACAGAATGGGAGGTGAAATTACATGAATTAAACGATTTAAAATATGAGACTTTGACAGTGACATGGAGTATAAAAGCATTTTACCTAAACATGATGACTCTGAGGATCACTCCAGCCTTCTTGCACTCACTTATTTCCACCTGCGGAGGAAAAAACTTCAGCTGAGTGAAGTTTTATCGCTTGTAGTCTACTTCGAGTAAATAACTTTTTGGAGAACTAATTTTTAGGATTTGCTTTCCTAAACAATGCATCAATCAATCAGAAATCAATATTGGGTGGGTGGAATAACCACAAGGTTTTCAAAGGGGGTTCAGTGCAGTGATATATTTATCTATATATTTTAATAAGCCAGACAACAATGATATATTAAATATATTTTCTTTATATATGTTCTCTTGTACTCAGTACATTTCACAAAATAGATCAAAGCTCTGAAAGAAATCAAGTTTGATCCTCTTGTGGAAGAGAGTAAAAAGAAGCTAATGAGCAGGTTAGAATAAATAAAAAGCAGTCCAGACAGCAGAGACAGATGAAGCAGCAGAACAGAGCAGATGTTGGGCTAATAGTCCTCTGCTCTCATTACTTTTTCTTTCCCAGACATTATTGTTTGTGAAATTGATATTACAGTAGACATAATAGGCTCCATCTGCAATTTTCTCCTGCATAATTCCCTTGATTTTGCTTCTTCAAAGGCAAGAGGATGTGTTCACTGGACAGAAGAGAGAACTCATCCACGAGTGTAGACACACATGGTGCAATGCATATGAAAACTAAAAAGCCATGAAAATCTTCATGATTGGTAAAAGACTAATAAGTCTCACATTAGGGCACGCCACACCAAATATCAAAAAGTGTCATTCCTTGTTAGAAACGAGACATGATGTGTAATGTTGTGGGCCAATATCTCTCTTAGATATACCTGAAAAGGGGCCATGATTAGTTTCTTTTGTAGGATAACAAACTACATTAAGAATTACCAGGCTCACAACAGTCTTCCATGTTCTTCTCAGTCTTCATCTATCGAAAAAAAATGTGTCTTTTTTTTTCTTTGTAAATTGGTGGTTCAGATATAAATCCATGGCCACTTTTAAAGCCTTAATGCAGATTTTGTAAGAAGGAAAAGAAATTTCGATCCCTTATCTTTTAATCACCGTACTTTATTTTAATTGGATTGAGAATATCCACAATGGGCAGCTTTTTGAGTTGTGTACACGGCAAAGACAACCAGATTTCTCCCTTAATTAGCGAATAAAAGAATATGTTTAATATACAAGTGCAGTGGGTTTTTTAGGGAGGATGACAAGCTTAGTGTGCTCTTTCATCAGTAGTTTGGTGTGACCAGAACAGCGCTTTGGGCCTAATTGGAATAATTTAACTGCTTTCTTTGAAGTGTAAAATACATGTGCGAGAGAGGGAGGCTCCTGAAAGGTCAGTGCCAGAGGCGGTACATGAGGATGGTGGAGCTGTTGAATACACAGTAAGATGATATCATTATTCTGTTCTGTTTCATTACCAATACAGGATTGTATCAGAACCACCGCTAATATTCAGATAAACATGCATTTCCTTGCTTTATTTGCACATAATTGGTTAGAATTGGGATCAAACATTCATCTGCAAATTAAATGTTTCATCTCGTTTCCGTATAATACCCAAGATTTGCAGAAGGAGCATAACATTTTTAATGCATTCTTAAATGTGCAAATTAGTTCTCAGAAATGTACATTTGCATACAACCACTGAGTCGGCCACTGATGCCCTCTTGACCGAGGAATGTGCTGCGCATAGTTGTTGAGATTTGAGTGGACATTTCTGTAATCAAACATCTGTTTACAAATTTATTTAATACAAAATCCAAAGTAAGCACAAATATTCGCACAACACCTGAAATTCAAATGCTGAAGAAATCTCATGATTTAAGTCATTTTGAATTTTGGTTTTGGTTTAGAGTCTGATTATTTTTATAAGTCTGAGCGCTATTCTTTGGGTTTCTTTTTTATAATTCTTCTCACAGCCTCCCTCTGTCCTTAGTTGCCATGTTTGTCTCTGTTTCACTACTAGTTGCCTGTTCTTACCCAGTTCACCCGATGTGATTCAGTGGAAACAACCAAAAGGAGCTGCAGCAAACAATCCATTACAAACAACACAGAGATTTAATCAAACACATAACAATTAGAATGTACTGAGCTCCAAATTGTACCTACAGTATGATTTGTTCTGAGAGGTTGAAGAAAATTTAAGTTTACTGCATTTTGAAAGCACCATTTACATGTCCATAAAATACATCCGCGTTTCCTTCAGCAATAAGGTTGAAGGAAGAAACACGACCAGAAACCAACAGGGGTTATAATATAATTTTGCAATAGCAGAAGCTTTATGGTTGTCTGATACTGAGGAGTAAAAAAACTAAACAAAATAATGATATGGAGAATTACTCTGCAGGCTGAAAAATCTGTCCTTCCTATGCAGTACTTCTTTCCTTCATTTTGAAACAAAGCTGTATTCATATTCTACTTCCTGTATTCCTGTATTTACTTAATGCATTGTTTGTGGCTTTGTATCTTTTGCTAAGAATATGAACATTTTGTGATGTTCTGAAAGTTCTTGTTTCCATTGTTTTCAGTTTTCAGTCACATTTAATATTTAAATGAGCCACAGCCAAACAAAAGCATTTATTGTAATCTGTTGCAGGATGTTCCAAATGTCCAGGTTTGCTTTCACATTAAAGCAATTGCACATTGGCCTTCAAAAGATTTTGAAATGCCACTCGCGACTCCCTGGAGATTTGCAGTGCTGGTGCAGCTTTGTAGCTACAGTCCTGTCTGATTTCACATTAAGTCAATAAAATGATGATGATACCACTTTCTGATACATTAGATGCTCATATTTTATCGACCTTGGGGGCTAAAACGTTGGGTTTTTTCCCCATTTTACTTAAGTGTTTCCCAGCTACTCAGTCTGCTCTGAGGTTTTAGCACAAATTGCTTATGTTTTGTATTTAAGAGTTAAAACTAAAGTGTGATTTTGCTCTTTTTTGATTCTTAAGGCAGTTCAGCACGTTACAGATGTTCTGACTCACTGAATTAATATATGTACAAGGCTGAAGCAACAAAGAAGAATTTTATAGGTCATGATATTTATAGATATTCAAATATATTTGAAAACCAAACATGTTTGCATTTCTGGAACCATGCAACCATGGAAATGAAAAACAAATGTTTCTGATTTTTGAAGCTATGCAGAAAGAGAGAACTATATCAGAATAACCTGCTCATCCAGAGTAAAAGTTGTTTGAGTTTACATTGTTGCAGTTCTCTTTCAGGTGTATTTTCTTTATCATAAAAAAGAAATGCCCACATTGATCTATAAACATGTCTTATCTATATTCTCATAAAGTGTTTCATACCAACTCGATAAGGGGCTTTGAAAACTTCATGAACAGAACATATAGATAAATAACAGCTGACAGAAACTGTGTAATAAATACATATTGTAAATTGGTATGCTTGTTAGTTCATACCAAGTTATTATGAGTCTGCTCTGGGTTTTGATGTATTGTGGGAAAATAAATTGAGGAGACTCAGACAGTGTAAAAGATAATCTTAGGTTGTGTTTCACAGCAAAGCTTGATAGTGTGGATAAAATATTACTTCTCTTGACATCTGATTTAAAGCAGGCAATTAAATGTTTGGAATGTGTCTGAATCTCTGAAATTGTGAAATAGCAGCAGGATGCAACCAGACAGGATAACATGCGTAGACATGTTATCCCACCGTTTAGTCTGATCCCAGCAGTCTGTCAGACAGCACTTTGGATGGGCTGCTTTATCTGTGTGACATTTGGAAATGACTTTTACCTGAAAATATTCTCCAACGCTTTCATAGCTGACAAATACCAGTGGATTTTCACCCAAGGGAATTTGTCTTAAAATGTGAGAACAAAGTAGTATATTTTTATTCCTTAAATAATGTTCTACTAAAACAGGTATAAGTAGTTAGTGTGAACTGCTTGGCCACAAAAGGCGCCGCCTGAATTTAGCTAAGCAAATATGACCCTCCTACTGGATAATTACTCCGTCTGCAATCATCTTTAATCAGGCAATGAGTAATTTAACCTCAACTGAAACAATAAATAGCTCCTATTTTCTTAAGCAACCAAATGGAACAGGATGTTTATACAAAAACATGGTGGTGTTGAGAAAAAGATGGTGGCCTGTTTAAGAAAAGTCCAAATCATTGGCCTGCATCAAGCGGAGAAAGCCTCGAAGGGGACTGCAAAAAACTGTAACTACTTCATAAAAATATACAGAATGGACAAAAAGATGAAAAAAAAACCAGAACAGTGCAATGGAGAACACACAATAACATACCAGTATGTGGTATGTTATTGAAAAGGATAGACACTTCTGATAGACACTTCTGTGTCTATCCTTTTGTTTTGAACCCACAGTGGCCATATTGGATTATAAAAAAAGGCATTGGCAACAATAGACCCACTTTAAAATTTGACTTCAGTTGACTTCCTGTCCATTTCGTTTTTAATTGGTACATGAAAAAGTTATTTTGCTGTTGTCGAGGACCATAACACGGGCAGGCAGCAGGCAGAGCCATGATTAAATAATTTATATTGGAAGTGAAAGGAAAATTTACAACAGAAAAAAGGAAGAAGACACAGGAGGATGCAGGTTTCCTCCGGGTAGCAACAAAGCAAACCAGCAAGGAGTGACTGAAGATCAAATAATTGAATACATAGATCCAATGTTTACTGGAGTGAGTAACCAGTGTGTCAGCTTACCTGAATACACTGCAGCTGTCAGGGAGGGCATGACTGCAGGAGCTGGAGGAAAATGGCTAATGAACAGAATGAACAGACCGAGAAACACTGAGATCAGGAGCCCAATTAAAGCAGAATAAAAGAAAGAGAACATAACCAAAAGCAAAAGTTAACAAGTGATGAGCAAAAATACAACACAAAACTGAAAACCAAAAGAACTAAACTCAAAGTTATAAAGGTTATGGCATAAAGTAAGCCATAAAGACATGGATGGAGGATTTTGCTTCTGTTCTACTCCATGGAGAAACTGTTTGTACTCGTGGCATCGAAGAAAACAGACAAACAAATAACAATTTCAGCAATTTTGTCCACCTCCTCCATTCCCCCCGCAGCCATATTTGGTGTCAGTATTTTTTAGCATCAACCTCCTCAACTACACTTATCGTTGACATCAGTCATTTTCACTCTAACAATTTTTGTTCTCCCCTCCCCGTCTTTTACCTTCCCTTTCAGTTTCATCAGCTGGCCTGTCAGTCATGTATCTGTTCAATAATTCAGAACTATATTTTTCTTTCTTCATCTGATAAAGGCAAAATCACAGCCCGTTGGTGCTCAACCCGGGACTGGGCCGTGAAATTGGAGTGCCAGGCAGGCATTAACCTGGCTGCCTATGTACATATTAATACGCTCATTATCTGCAGCAAGAAGGAGGGACACGTGGTCCGCAGCAGCCCCGCTGACATTCAGAAAGGACACAAGGTAAAGGCAAGTGTTTGCACAGGAAAGTACTGCAGCCACACAGCGTGTAGACAAAGCTCTCTGTCCGGAGTCAGAGCCACACAGAGCAAACACGACCCAGTTCACTTTCTAACACCTACACTTATTTTTACCAGTTGCCTTTAATTCCCACTTGTAGTAGGTGCTGGACAGTGTTATTAATCACTTCCAGCTCCTGACAAAAAAAAAGGCTGCCAAACATCCCCGGGAAACAAACAGAGGCTTGTTTGTGCTGAAAATTAATTCTCTGTCATGCACATCTTGTTTAAGAATTAAAGAAATTAGCCTGGAGTGAGGACATAACCATACTTCATCTCGTTTGACCTTGTTCTCATGGTTATGCTGCAGGAGAGCAGAGACTGAATGAAATATGCAGCTTCTCTAAAGGACAGGAAACGTTTGGACACAGGGGAGGCATTTCATAACACAGCGTTTTGGCGTGGCTTGTGTTTTTTGAAACATTTATGCCTTGGAAGCTATCAGAGAAAGCTTGTTTTGCTGTTTGAGGTTGTGTTAATGTGTCACACTGTATTAGTTTCTGTAACTGCCCATTTTATTAACTTTACCACTTATGATTAACTCAGGTTGATCAATATCTAACATGTAGAATCTCCCAGAAATAGATGAGTTCTGCATTTTATCCCTTTGTAGTCCAGATTGCAAAATCTTGGCCAATAATGCTGATTCTGATTCTAGTACTTATTAAACTAGAATGTCATTGAAACTATATGTTAAGTAAATTAATTGTAAAAGTGAAACCAACACAGTTGAAACCAGGAGTTTACACACTGTATTAAAAGACATATGCATTACCAGCTGTCCCTCAGTACCATTGCTGCATTTCTTTTCCTCCTTCTTTGTGGCCTCTTCCTGTCAAATTAATTAAAAATAAAGGCCACTACGACAGAAAAATTCTTTTAAAAAATTTCTGTACCATCCAGTACTCTGTGAAAAGCCAGCTTCATTAGCAATGACCTTACCTTACCTTTCCTTCCCGTCTCCGGTTGGTGTCAGTAGCTTGTGTTTCTATTACAAATATGTTGAAAACATTGTCAATATTCAACAAAAAAAAAAATAAATAAAAAATCACACAATTTCACAATTGCAGTGTTTCCATTTAATAAGAAACACAATTAAAATCATGTAAGTTTGTCCATGTGATCAGTCAGTGAAAATATGCCGCGCCGTAATCCTCCAAGTATTTTCTGTCGTCTTATTCTTTGTGGTTTTACTGAACAACCATGGCAACAGCCAGTTAATTATCATGTGACTTGCGTGTTTTCAGTGCAGATTTGTGAAATAAAGCACTTTTGATAGGACCAAAAAAAACACCTCATCCTAGCGCCAAAACTTTTCATCAAAAATAGAAAGTTCTCTCAAAATTGGCATGTTTCCATTAAGCAAATGTCAAATTGTGTAATACCCATAATCAGTGAAAATAACATCTGTTTACACTTTGCTGGATATCTGTCAAGACATCCATCTGTCCCACTAGTGTGTGGGACTAAAGTAATGTTTCTGTTTTAAAATATTCTCAAAAACAATGGTTATAGCTGAAAGCTACAACCGTTGAGAATAATAATAATAATGATAATAACAAAAACTATATGTCACCTGAATGTAACTGCAGAATTTCAACTCTATTGCATGTGTTCAAGTTCTCTTCTGGTTGACATAGGATATTAAGCAATCTATAACTTAACAACCTATCAGTGTAGATACAGATGATACAGATTAAGGAGAAAGTTCAATGGTCAGAGATCAACATCTGCAGTCAGATACTGCTGGAACATTATCCTGGATGATTTTGGATCAGCAGTAGACTTTAAAAGCTAAATCTGGAAGTAAAAATTAGACTCACTGAAAACCCTGCAATGTGCCTGCCTGCCAGTGCAGCTTAAAAGCAGGATGACCTGATAAAAACAAATCCAGTAAGTGGAGGAGGCCTTCTCACTTACTGGAAATCTTTTCTCTCAATCTCCTTGTCTTCTCCTCTACATCAAGATAACATTACCTTGCAAAATGGTTATGGAATACTCTTGTGATTATGTCTGTTGTGCTTAAAGATTTTCCATTCTCATAGAGGACAAAGGCACTTTTTTCCCTTCCTTTAGCCTCCCTCTTTGTCCAGTCTATCAAATTTTCTCCCAGTAGACAGGAGAAACATTAGCACAGCTCACTCAGGGCTTTTTTGGCCTGAGGCGACAGGAGAGGAGCGATGGGACACGGATCATAGGAGCGACCGACGGTCCTGGTGAATAAAAAGAATTTAGGGCTGCATTTGTGTTGCTGGACCTCAGGGACGGCTGTGGGCGGAAGGCATTTCACACTTTCTTAGTGAGTTGCAGGAAGCTACTTTGTGCTACTTGACATTACACAGCATTTGTGAATGTTGCGCATGAAATATGTATGAAACACACAAATGTAAGAAAGATTAAATATACATGCTATGAATAGCTCGTACGTATCATATCAAAATAATACATTGTGGCATGTGAAAATGCAAAGTGGTGGCTAGAGTTGCATCACTGTAAGAAGGTTCAAAGTTTGGATCTCTTGTTTGTCTGAGTTTTTCTGTTTAGTCTGCTGCTTTTTTTTTTTTTTTTTTTTTTGACTTCCAAAGTCCAAAGACATGCGATCCTGGTTAATTGGTGACTTTGAATTGGCCTCAGGTACAAGACAAGAGTGTATGGTTGTGTCCGTCCTTCAGTGTCAGCTCTGTGCAACATACCCGCCTCTCATCCAGTGTCTGATAAGAAACAGCCCCCCTGGGCAGAAGGGTAATGACAAAGTTTGCTGAACCGCTGCCTCTGTGCTGCTGTCATAGATTGCCTTTCCTAACTACACAAAACTATACTGTAACGCAGACACTGATAGAAAAACATCTGATCTATAATTATTTCAGTCCTCTAAAGTGTCATTGTAATCATTAGCCATATAAAAAAATATCCTATTTTTTATTTGTATAACTTTTGGAACATCAGAAAAGAGAGAAACTAAAAACTTACTTAATATTTTTAATGATGTAAATTTTGATAAATAGGAAAAGGCATGCATTAAATATCAATGGCATATTTACATTATGTATAAATAAATATATATAATTATAAATAAAAAATATCTATACAAATTATTATTTTGAACGATAGCAGAAAGTCAAGACAGAACAAATTCATGCAACTGAAAAACATACCAATTCTACACAGAAAGACGACCGCAGGGCTTTTTTCTCCAAGGCAAATTGAGCAGCCACATAAAAAATAAAACATTTTAAATAAAAGATGCGTAATCTACAAAAGCTTGCTACTTGTGAACATTTTTAATATTTTATGTTCAAGAAATTGTCCCCTTCAGGCAAAATCATTTAATCCAATTTTGGTCACTTTTAGTGTTTCTGTAAAATTCAACTCTTTTGCTCACTGTCTATTCAAATAGGCATAAGATGTGAAAATGATAACAATGTGTGATTACAATGTGCTTTGCATAAAATTACAGAATATTGAATTGGTGGGGTTTTTTTTGTTTAAGATTCACTTTTAATTGAATCCCCTCAGCATTAAGTATTATTTTTACAGACTTTTACTTTAAAACACAAACACATATTTCAAAAGTCAGGATTTTGAGATTAATCAAAACCCTGCTGCAATCAAAATGCAAGTAATACCAGATAATGATGCTGCCACCATTATGTTTCACTGAGTGCATCATGGCATGTTGCACCCCTCATTTGGTTTGCCTCATATTTTTCAGTCCACACTCCATTCATCCAATTTAAATCACATTCTTCAAGTACGTTTCCTCTTTCTGCAGATGCACCCCAGAGTTCAGTATAGAGGCCCCTTTTATTCATTGTTTACATGTTCCCTCTTGCCCACATCTTCAAGACATATAATTTTTATCTTATTTTCATTGTTATGCAGATAACACCCTACTCTACATCCAAAAAGCCTCGGCTTTTTGGCCTGCCTCGTGAAGACTGGATCATGATTTTTGTCTAATTGACAGAAATTAAACAGAACTTTTAGTTGTTGGTACAATTTCTTCTGTAACCAAACTTCACAGTTCCTCCATTAACAATGATACTTACCCATTCATCCTTCCCCTCAGGGTAGAAGTCTGGGAGTCATACTTGAAAGTACTCTCTCCTTTTAGTCTCATATTAATTATATTACCAGTCTGCATGCTGGTAATATAATTTGAATTTGTCCCATCTTTACTCTCCATTCTGTTGCCAACCTTGTCAAAAGTCTTATCACCTTCCAGACCAATTATTGCAACTCTCTTCTTTTTGTTCTCCCATGTCCGTTCATAAACTCCGTCTCCCTCAGAACTCTGTAGCAGAGGTAATAACTTGTTTTCTCTCAAGAAAAGACATTACCCCAGTTCTTCAACACCTTCACTGGCTACCCATGGAAGCTTGAAAAAAACTTTAACATTTTAATTCTCACATTAAAGCACATCTATATCTCCTTATGTGACCTGCTTCACATTGCCACTGCTTCCTGCTCTCTCAGATCTTTGTCTGCCAATCATCTTATTGTTCCTTTTGCCCATCTTATCGCCATAGGAAACAAAGCTTTCAGTCGCTCCCCTCCGCACCGCTGAAACTCACTTCCTTCAGTAATTAGGAATATAGATTCTCTTCCCTTATATCAGTCACAGCTCAAAAAACACCTGCTCAAACTGGATTACTTTCCTTAAACACAAACTTTAACTGCTGTCAAATCTTGTTTATTGATTTTCTGTTACTGATTGTTTATTGATTAAGTATTTATTCTTCTCTATAAAGTGGCATGGGATTTCGGAAAGGCAACCTCAAATAAAATGTAAATACTACCACTTCTACTACTACCATAGTAGTAGTAGTAGTAGTACTATGGCTACCTTGGTGATGTTCAGTGTTGGAATTGTGACCAAAATTTCCAGTCTGGTTTGATTTGATTGTGTCACAATCTTCCACAAGATTTTGAGAAATCACAGCATAGCCTGGATATATTAGTTCATACATACAGAGAAAACAGATGACTGTCTTCATTATAAAACATGAGTATTAACCAGAAATTCCTCCATCATCTCTTGTGTCACTCATCTTTTGTACTTTTGGCAATATCCCTGTCCAGGGATAAACGCATAGTTTTAGTAAGTTTCTCCAATTTATTCATCAGGGTTTCCTCTGTGTCATTGCATATTTATGAAGCTGTGGATTTTTTTTAGACTCCTCTCCTGATAGGTACCTTTGTAGAATTTTATCATGTTGATTCTTTATAAGCTCTTTACAGACCATGGCTTTGTAAAAGGTTCCAAATTTGTAAATATCCAAAAGATCGTCCCACTTCATTTATGGTTACATCACCAAGAAGGCTGGTTTCAAAATTATTTATAGCTTAATGTTTAATGCAACAAAAATCAAGCATTGTAAAAGGAGTGCTTAGACATTTTCAGCAATGTCTTAAGTTCTCAAAGTGTAAAAACTTTACACTAACCTCATAAAATAAGACAGAAGTGAGATAAAAGTTGCTAATTACACCTATATTAACTGTTAAAATGAGGAAATCTTAAGACCACTCATGTTTTACCTGTCATTCCTAGACACGTTTAATACATTTGACATAAATCTTCTGCTGAAAAATTTATTAAAAATGCATGTTTCATGGTACATAAATGTCTTAACAAATTTGACATATCTGACATGATATGAAATGATTAAATTTTATTTGAGGACACAAATTATGCAAATGAGTCATCATACAGTAATTCCTGGAGTTGGCAGTGTCATGGCTAAGCTGATTAGATTAAAATCCATCTCTGTCTGTTTGTGTTGCATGTTAATTTGATGATGGGGAGCTCGTGTATGACGACATTGCAAATGAAAGGCATGAATGTCCCCTAGCAGCACTTCAAAGTAATATCATCATCTGAAAGTACTTTTACAGCCTGTGATGAGTTGCACTACGAAAAAATAATATGGAAGAAGTTTGAGCACACAAGTTGAAAAACGTACACCATCACTGTTCTCAGCTGAGACATGAAGCAGTCAACACTTTCTTAAAAGCTCCAGGAGACAGCAGGTCATGGACAAGGCTGTATTTCTTAGATTCCTTGGCACAAACACAAACGAGCATATAACACACATGCATGGCCCTGCAAACACACGCCCTTCTGTTGGCCGCCCCGCAGCTTTCCCTGGACTAAAACCACTTGTTTATTCTGTGATCCCGTGTTGGCTTCCAGACCGCGGTGACCTGGGAGCGGGGCAACTTTCTGCACCATGGCCTGCCCCGAAGCCGCTGTCCCTGGCTGAAGATCAAAGCTGTCTGGTTTGCTCAAAACACAACCACTATGAGACGTGGACAGAAATACAGAGCTAGTGAACAAGACAGGCAAACATGATGCTGCTGACAGCACAATTACCATATCTGTTACTGCAGTCCTGTCCTCTAAAAAACAGTTTGTACTATGATTTCTAATGAACTATGAAGGAAAGTTATTTTGGGGGTAATAGTGCCTTTCACAATGGTATAAATTTGCATTTTGCTCCTTTTACTGTAACACCCTCAAATAAAACAAGCTTTTGATTTGGCCCTTATTTTAGTAGACAGAGTCTTGAGTGTGATTTAATCTCATTATAAATCCTGTTATTCTGTGAGGCCTTCTGTGGTTTTTGTAAACAAGCTTTATGAAGTCCAAGAAACACATGAGAAAGTTCTGAATAACTTTAAATAAGGGTTAGGTTACAAAGCTATTTCTAAGATCCAAAACTCAGGGAGTGGGATCTATTGACATGACTAGCATTAGAAGTGCAACTCTGGGCTTCATAGGATAGAGGCAAAAAGAAAGAAATCCATAACAGATACAGTTTCCCACATGCTGCATTGGTAACACGGCAGACATCTGAAAGACCTTAATCTGATTAGATTGTCCAAAAGACAAACTTGGTCTTTTTGGACTTTCAGTCCATTTGTGGAGACACTAAATACCAGGAACCAAGGTGGTGGTAGAGAGACTTCCCTTAAGTAGAAACAATCAGAGTTGATGGGATCATGTTAAATACAGGGAAAAACTGGTGCAAATACTGTGGCCAGAAAGTATTTCCCCTTGACATTAAACATCAAGTTAGAGCTACAATTGAGTGGTTTAGATAAAACTATATGCAGTTTTTAGAGTGGTCCAGTCAAAGCACAGACTTTAATTATTTTCCAAATCTGTGGCAGAACTTGAAGATTGATGTCCACAGGCTTTCTCCAATTTCTGTTGCCCTGCTAAATAAATAAATAAATAAATAAGCAGCTCATTAAAAACACAACATGTCCAAGATTGTGGTTCATTCTAATTTTGGACTGCTGTTAAAGTCTTTTTTTCAAAACACCAGAAAACATTTGTAGGTTCTATTTCTACTCTTGTTAGAAGAAGAATAAAGATCTACAAAATCATAATGCAGGAGAAACTATAAAGCCAGGGCATACATCCTCAATAATGATTGAGTGATGCACAAGGTGACCCAGCACTTACTAAGAAATATATTGCTCATATTTATGCTCATGCCTAATTGGCAGGTTTCTGAAAATCAGTTGAAACTTAATTTGACTCATTCAAGGGATTTAAAGAGGAAGCAGTTACACAGTTTAATTGCTTTAAGTGTGGAACAAAACTTCCTTATATGTGTAGATTAGAGGGTAGAAAATAGTCCTGATCTTTTACGTCTTTTTCTAGAATTTCTGGACTGCGAGACTTTCAGACTTGGTGAAATTAACTCACTTAACCACAAGGTGAGGTCAAGTGAGTTGCCCAACTTTCTGGCCACTGTGGCATAAACAAGTTTCACACCTGACAGGCTACAGCTTTATGATTAGCGACAGGCCTCACCCCAGCCATCAATAAGCAATTATTCTAATGCAATTAAACATGACTCTTCCTCTCATCTTACAATCAATACTGGTCATTTCCTGTAACCACAGGAAATGTGTCACTGAGGTTCAGCAGGGGTGTCTCTCCTATAATTACGCTTCATTTTAAAAACCACAGAGCAAAACAGGCCACTCACTCCCACTCCTTAACCTCATCCTTCCTTGGCAGAGGCCGGTCCTGTCTAATTATGGGCTTCCTGGATGAAAAGTCGTGGCCAAACACAACAGGGGACATGCCATCATGCACACACACTGGCAACTGTAATGGGAAAAGAAATGCCTATTGCTCTCCATATTTGAGTGTCTGTCACATCATTTTATGTCTGAATCTTAGTGCCAAAGTGAATGCCCTGCAATGACCTGTATGTCAACAAGCAAGTGGGAGCAAAGCACTAACAGGATGTGGCCCACGACGGATTACTGCACAGTTATTACAGACTCTTGAGCAACAAACTGCCTGTTAAAGTCATGGGGAAGCGGTGCGAGTGAATGGCTACCCTGGTGTTCACAAACTGAACTGTAAATACACAAATCAGCGTGGAGAGTGCCACATCAGCACATGAGCTGTTTTCCTGGTCAATGACCATCAAAATGTCATGATAACCCTGCGCTGCAGGTAGAACCTTTGGCTGTGTATTTCATCATACTTTGAGCCAGAGCAGACTGTCTTTACCTTTAAACTATCATTCCTAAACAGTTTAGAAACTCAGTAGTGTGGGTTGATCAGAATACCTTAACACTTTGTCTGAATGCCTTTAAAACTCACCAGACTGCGATATAGCCATCTTTTTTAGTAAATAAATTAAACTTTTGTAAAGTTGCTCTTGTTTCATTTGTCACGTCCTCAAAATCTGGATTGGTTTAATGGGTTTGTTGTGTACTGACATTGTTAATTAAATCTTTAAAAAAATAAAAATAAAAACTTCTGAACTTCAAAGAAAAAAAAAATTTGCCCTTACAATTTATTATTAAAAGAGCCATTTCTAATGATCTGTAGGTCAAGTTTAACGTACCCTTGTTATGACTCATCTAGGGGTGGCCAGATCACAACATGAAGGATCCATCCCCTTCAGATCTCAAGCAGCCGACACACACAGTTGAACATTTTATAATGTTATTTATTTTAAAAAGATGTATTTTTTGATTAAGCTGTTACAAGTCGAGCATACGGCTTCAGAGTGAGCTATAATGCCAAAAACAATAAACAAAAGGAAACTATTGGGATATTTCCAACTTACTTAATTGAAAGTAAAAAACCAAATGACAAAAATGTACTTCCTAACTAAGAAAAACATGAGAAAACTAAGGAAACATAAACAGCAGCTCACTCCTACAAACTCCAGAACTTTTACAAGGTGTTACAGACTAACAGAATGGCAGGTTGAGATGATGGATGAGGAGGATGGATGTTCAGGAAGCATCAGCACTAATTGGATGTCTCTGTCGTCATCTAGGAACCAATCAGGGACGGGCACCGGCACACTCATATTTGCATAATTAACTATGCGATGCCAGTTGTAACACCCTTCATGCATTAGGGGATTTAAATGCTTTAAAACTAACAGAGATGAGAAACATTTTAAAAACAAGAAATAAATTTATCAAGAAAAAAAGTAAACATCAAATAAAAAGAAATATTTAAATATGTATTTAAAAAGCTGAGACAAGATAAAATGACTTGATGAAGCAATCTTTGGCCTGTATGGGTAAGCTGCAGCTCACTGTGATGTTTTCTGTCTAGACTTAAGGAAGCCAACAGTTTATACACATTTCAACATCTCATGTATTTGGTTCCAGAGCTTAACTAACTCACTAAACACAGCCTCGAAAAAACAACTTTGAAAGCTGTGCTAAACCTTTCAATTAAACTTGAGGTTGCAGTATGTGTTGTTCTTGGCGGGTCAGGCATGGCCTGTTATGAGATTCTACAGTATGATAGTTTTACATAATAACACCACTTAAAACAAATTCATTCTATTATCAAATTGCTTTTATCATAAACAAAAAGAAAAATATTTATTTTGTGTCAAAAATAGTTGGTTATCAGAAAGATTAATTACTGCTATAAGAAAACAGTAAGTAAGGTTTTCAAATGCCTGTTTAAAAGCAGTATTAAACCTTGTGTTTACATATATGATTTTCAAGACATGGCAACGTCAGAAGAAGACAACAAAATAAATCTCACGTTTTGTTCTTCAACTCTTTTTATCCTGATTTTTAGAAGGTGAGAGGACAAATATAGACAACAGACATTGATCGTCTGCCCTTTGATTGTGCAATGAATTGGGACAGTGACTAACAATGCATTGTCAGCTACACTGTCAGCTGATGAGTGGATGACAGACAGAAAAAAGTTCACGCCGAAGTACTCTGATGACGGACAGGTCAGCGGCTGCAGTAGCTGTCATGTCTCTGGGAACACACACCCGGCCTTAGAAAACACAAACAACAACACACACTTCAAGGTCAAAGCCTGCTGTCCCCTCATTTCCTTTATCTTACTCTGCTCTGTGAGGGCTCAAAATGCACCGATCAGCACAACAGGACCACCAGTCTTGTTCTGTTTCCTGTTATGACTTGCAAATTAAGAGCAACCCATACATGAAAATAATTTGTTGCACAAACTTCAGTGTATTTTATTGAGATTTAATATGACAGATCCACATCAAGTTTTGCAAAACTGTAAAATTCAGGTAAAAAAATATGCATGGCTTCCAAATTGTTTTTACAAATAAACGTGTGAAGACTTTTGTAGCAATTTGCTTGCAGACAGATTCAATTTGATACCTCTAAATAAAACCCAATGCAAGCTATTTACTCTAAGGGCTTCCTGATTGGCAATTTGTATATAATTGAGTTTCAGAAAATGACCTTTGAAGGCCTCAAAGTTGTGCAAGGGCTTGAAACTGAAGCAGAGAATCACCTCAGTAGCCCTAAACACAACCAGAGCAACATGACAGGGTTTCAATCAAATCATATGAAACGTGTGGCATCAAAGTTTCAGACCTAAATCCAATTAGGACTTAATTGACTCTCTCTGTCCAGTCTTTCAGACCTTGAGCCATTTTGCAAAGCAGAATGGGTATCTGTAGATGTAAAATGCTGTTGGAGCCGTTTACAACAAAAGCTTTTCGGCTATAATTTCAGAGTAAAGTGTTTGTGCAAAGCATTGACTTGGGCATGGGTTGAATACAAATGTACACCGTACTTTTTAGATTTTTGTTTGTTAAAATGTTGAAAATCATGTGTAGTTATCCATCAACTTCTCAACAAGATGGTACTTTGCAAGATTCTTTTGCATAAAACCCTTTTTGAATGGGTTGTGGTCGTAACATGGAGATTTCAAGCAATTCAACGCAAATGAAAATTTCTGCCATGCACTATAAGACTGATGAATTATTCATTTTTGTTTGATGTCTTTGTTTTAAGCCTGATGAAAGCTTGAGAACAACATTGACCTTACAACAATTGAACTCCCGACTCATAGAAATAAAACTTGTTTCATTGATAAAACAGATTTTATGGGGGTTAGAAGATATTTTTTAGAGTACAGCCTAGAAATTACCATCATCTATGGCCTCCTTTCACACAATGTCCCTCGCATGTCGCCAAAGAAGTCCATTTTCCAGCTTTTTCTCAGTCAAGTGAATAAATGTGTCACTGCTCAGCACCCACCCTCACACTCATTTCGCTTCTCTCCATTTCAGTCACCATCTCAGAGTCCCTCAGTCAGCCTTTCTTTTCTTTCATCAGCCTGTTATACCCAACATCGAGCCATTTCTGAATATTTTCATTGCTTTACTGCCTGAGATTAGTCCCCAATTATAACTTCTGCGCCTAGAAAATTTACACACCCATTTATCTTTCATCTTGAAATGAACTGTTAACAAATCATCACACTCATATAACTGCCAGCCCGAGCTTGAACTGATGGCGTTTTTATCCTTTCATGGATGACAGTCATAAAAATGTTGGGGTTTTTTTTTCTTTCTCACCATTGCTCCTTTGGGAGATGTGTGTATGTCTGATTCACTGGATCGGACCAGTGATGTGGCTTCATCTCGGCCAGAGTTATTGGTCTGCATTACTTTGTAACTTTGCTCTTGTATCTTGATCCGTGAGGTCTGGGAAATCAAGTTGAACTTTGAATAGTCTTGCTGCCTACCTCAGGAACAGACATGCCCTCAGGTCAATCTTTCAGACACAGAGACAGACACAAACACATTTCTCTGAGAACTCCAATGTGCCAAATAAGACCTGAATCCAGAGAATCTTTTGATTTTTTCTTTCCAATCCTTAGTTTCATGTCATCATTTTTTCTCTGCTCTCCTTTTCAAATACAAATGAGTTAATTTATTTTCTGTTCAGTTTATTTATGCAGCACTGGTTAACAGAAATGTCATATTTATTGAGTGTAAATACATAATAAATATCAAAGCAATCCAGATAAGGTCAGAAAAAAATGACAAAGTTAATCTATTCACTGTAAAGTAATCACTGCAGATGCATTGATGGGAAGTAGAAGGAAAAAATAGCAACATGAGGAAAAAAGTAATTAAATTAAAAGTAAACTTCAACACTCAACAAACAAAAAATATAAATAAAAATATGAGAGGATTATTGATGATATGTACCGGTATCTGACATTGGTTGAAAGAAAACTTGTTCCACTCCTCACTTTCAGTTGTGTAATTTATGAGGGATTTCTGGCACGTTTGTCTCAACTGACTGAGTTCAAACTTATGCTCTTTTGTTATTCTCAGTCATTGAATGTCCAGGTATGTTTTGGCTTATTTTTATTTTTCAGGATCCTCTGCTGCTTCATCTATTTTTTTCTAGTGGGCTTTACATTTTTCTCAGGCATCCTGTAGTTCACAGTATAATTCCTTACTGTAGCATAGCACCTCCAAACCATGACACTTCCACTTCCATGCTTCAGTTACTTTGTCATAGTTCTTTTTCTTGAATGCTGGATATTCTTTAATGCCAAATATTGCCTCTGCTCTGGTTTCTAAATGTGCACACATACACATCTCCCATAAAGGTTTAACTTGTTAAATCCTGATTGCAGAGGCATGAACTTTCATATCAACATTAGCAAGAGTCTGCCTTGGATGCCTTATTGGCACCATAGTGGTTTTAGAGAGCTCTTTAAAATCCTGCAATCTGCTTTCAAAATAAACTTTCTTGGATTGCCAAGCTTGGACATTTTTCCTGCTGTTTTTAATGTCCTCCATTTGTACATTAATTTTTGTACAGTTGAATACTTGATTTCATCTTCTTTTGAGGCTTCTCTGAATCCCTTGCCAGACCTGGGGCAATCTTTTTGTGGTGGTTTCAGACAGCTCTTTTGCGATCTCACAAACTAAAACACTGAGGAATAAACAGAGCAGACGTTTTTTTTTCCAAATCCTGAATAGCAAGGTTCTATAATGATCATCACTAGATTAACCATTTTCAATGAAAATTAATTTCCTAATTTCTGGAGAAAAATTTAGGCAGATCCCATTGAACTGGGATCCAGAATTTACTGGACAGGATATGTTTTCCATCTTGACTAAAAATGCCAGAAAATCCCCAAGAATAAGAAAGAAAATGTTACTCTGTTTCACTTTTGTTACATCTGCAGTCCTATCTGAGTTAAGTGGAAGACAACGGATGGATGGACTGCTATCCCAACCTATGTACGTAAGTTCCTGTTTCTCTTTCATTTGTTTTGTAATGATTGTATTTTGTTTCTTTATGTTTTATCTGACAGTACATTGTGTTGGTTTTTCTCTCATTCTTTTCTTGTTTTCCATTTTCATACAGAAAATCATGAAGTTATCAAAAATTCATTAGGTTACAAATTATTCTGTTCAAATTTATGTGCTTATTCATTTGCATTTGTTATTTTTCTCACCATATATATTATTTATTGGTATAAATATCCATAATAGTTTGTCTCAGAAAAATTCAAGCCATTTTCCTAAATGCTCTGCGATGTCATCAAAACAAAGTACGACCACAGAGCCAAAGCAGCCGGGTAAACGTCTCTCCTGTTTGACAAGGAGACTCTGAAGATTACAAAGTGCCGTGTTTCTGCGCCATCTATAGAAGGAATGACTTTGACGCTTGCTTCAGCCTCAAATGCACTTCGTTGCCTCAGGAAATAACCAATAAGCCAACTTCACATAAATACCACTTGATCACAACAATAATTACACTAGTTTGCATTAAAAATCTTCTTTTCCTTCCAGATACAAGTCAAGAATGAGCAGTGTATCTAGCCAGTAGCTTAAAACACAAACTGCTGTTTTTAAAATACATTGTCTGCCTTGAAATAAGAAGAAATTCAGTCTGAACCTGCCCTCTTTGAGAGAGACAAGAAAAGTGAAAATGACTGACTCTGTTCTCGTCCCACTTTCAACACACATGGATATTGTGTGCCAAAAGCAACTGGCTCTCAGTTGCTCTTCCAAATGACACAAAGTCCCTCACATGTTTTTTATTATTGGTCTTTTTGGGGGGTCTTGTGAGGCTGAAAATGATAAAATTCACAGAAAATAACTTTGGCATTGATAGCATCCAGTCATGTCTGTGCATATCTTTTTTTTCTTTTTTTTTTTTGTTAGGTGTACATTAGGATGCCAAGCTTGTAATAGGAATATCATTTCATGGGCTTGTTAACTTTCAGATTCTGCTTTATTTGGGTGAACAAATCTAGCTGAACCTATACACTCCAGCTCAACACCTTCGGGAGGAGAGACAGAAGCCAGAAGAAACTCTTCCAGTTTGGCCCAAAGTCGTGCAAAGCAAGCACAAACAAGCCATGAAAATATGCATAATTTGTTCAGATTTCTGTCCTTGGTATGATTTGACTGAGCTAAATACAAAGTGCTTAACGAGACTTTCGCAATTGGTTTCTGGCAGGCAAAAGTCTGCATTTGGCAAACTGAAACTTTAAGGCTTTAAAGTGCTGGTCATTTATTCCAAGTTAGAAGGAAATCTAGCCCAGCCCAGACCCAAGTGCCAAATGCAGTAATTGCTTTCAGTCTGTAGCGTTCCCATAGTTAACATGAAAAGGTTTTCCAATTCATCAGAAAATAGACAGATACCCTCTGCTGCAGCAGGTGGGTGTATTCTGACTGCAAAATGTCTGAAACCAAGGAATAATATGTGAGGAATGTAGCTAACATGATTTGAACCTTTTGATTAAAATTGCATTCTTTATATGCATGTCTGACAAAGGTCTCTGTTTGAAATAGTTGAAATAGTTTATGCTCTTTTGGGGTTTCGTTTTTCTGAAAATACTTTAACTTTCTAAAGTGTTTCAAAACTTAAAGCTCAGTCTAAAGAGAAACATTCTCTCACAGAAGAACTAAAAGTTTTTGAAGCAGATGTCTGCCTTGTACTCGGTTTGGAGAGAATTAACTGAACCCTTGTATAATGTTTTCCTGTTTTTTTTTTAATCAATGTAATGTCTTAATTCATAAACATAATTGCCTACAAAGTTTTTGTAATTTTATGGAAGAAGATGGAAATAAAAAAATGCAGCACAGTAAAGAATCTTCACTTGTTCTTGTTTGCACCTCACTGCTGTTTGCACTGCAACATAGCTAGGTGTCACAGGAATTTAGAAAAGTGGAGGTTTAAACTCCCAAGAACATTTGCTTAAAAAGGAATAGTATTTTCAGTGAACGTGTTTGGTGGTCTTTAGCATTTATGTTCCTAAGCAGTTATTAGGCATGTAACAAAAGATGAGGCTGCAACAAGTCCCATCCTGCCAGAGCTGCTGGGGAGAAAGGATAACTATAAGCTCTGCCCTTTTGCTAGAAATACATGTGTGTGAAGTCAATAATTGTGCTATTTTAGTGTGGAATGATGCCTTCATGGTTATTTGGAATGATGAGTAAAGATGATGTGTAAAAATCCTTAAGATCAGTCTCTTATTGCTATAGTACATTCTTTCAATTTAACATTTTTGTCAAAAATCCACCTTTGAGTGAAATTAATCATTAAATCAAGAAAACACTGAAACCTAAGCCCATTTGGTTTCTGTAAATAAGTATAAACTGGGCATTTTTAAATGACTACTTTTTATGTAAGAAATAAACATTGAAATAATTTGTAATACATCAATTCCATGTTCTATGCAATACTAATGTTTCTCTTTGCCAGACAGGTGGAAGAGGGCCCATATTTATTTTGCTAGTGTGAGAAATTAGGTTAAAAAATCTTTTTTAAAAACCTCCTCACTGTTAGAAAAACAGGACAAAGTGGTGGCATCTTCAAGCCTTTCTTCTTATCCTTTGGTAGTCTACATCTTAAATACAGCCTTAGACTTTCTCTTGGATGGGCCCAGATTCAGGGTATTAGTCTGAAATGTGAGTATTTTCAACAAACATACATTTTGATGTTTAAAAAGGATAAAGTTTCCGCATATCACTTTACTAAACCTCCACTGTTTTACTGACATTCCTGAAGGCGTTCCTGGAGGGTCCTCTGGACCCTCTAGTCTGGAAAACAGACTGTACAATACAGTTTGTTGTTATCCACTAAACCTAAGAGCCATTTGTGTAAAAGTTATAAATAGAACGGTTACTAACTAGTAGTGATTGAAATATTACAACATAAAGACTTATTCAGGCACTTTCTTGAACTTGATTAAACAAGTGGCACAAACATCTATCATACGCTAACACTAACTCCATTGTCAGTGTGTTTTGTAAGTGTTACTTTGAGTACAAAGATTCTCCTGATTCATTTCTCGCTTGCTACGTAATGGTACACTTTTAGTTACGTTATTTAAAATGATTAAATTAACAAATCATCACACACGTATGCTTTATAACAAAGACTAAAAAAGAAAGATAAAAAAACAGTTAGATGGTAAACAATACATTGTCATTTTTGGCTTGACTGTTTGAAATTTAATTGCAACAATTATTACAAAACAAAAAAAAAAGATAGTTTCTCCATCACTATCATGGCCAGCCTTTAAAATACACTCCTCTCCTTTAAGCTTTCAACTGACATCTTACTTGGTCAGTCAATGGTTTTGTTGTTTTTGCTGCTGGAAGCTCCTCTGCAGCCAAAAAGCTCTTCAATGGTTCTACTTGTGGGATTAACTCCCTTAAATTTCTCCTGCAGAGGAAAACAGACAGTAAATCAGCTTCTGGGTTAACCTGTGCCCACACTCACACACAGCAGCCTCACATGCTCCAGTTTGCATGCTGACTCTCCTGGGCTGCTCTGAAACGGGCCGTATCAGCTGCTGTTATTTGGTCTTCTTATGTTATGGTCAAATCAACAAGGAGAAATTGTTCATCAGCCACAGCATGAAGCTTGTCCCATCATGCCTGTTTCAGTCCCCAAACCATAAGCTATCAAAACTTGTAAGGAGAACCAAAGAGACAAAGACATAAGAGAGAATTCGGTATTATGGATGATCTGTAGCAGTGGTTCTCAAACTTTCCAGTTTCTGAGTCAAAAATAGAAAAGAGCAAGAGACTTTTGACTTTGATTCTTCATAGAAGTATTGTCCTTGAGTTAGTGAAAAAGAAGTTCAATAGCTATTATCATCGACAGCTAAAATATTTGCCAATATATTAATATCATTTGTTTATGCTTGGTTTTGAATTGTTTACACTATTTAAAAAATGCCTGTGCTTTTTTATTGTTGCTTTTTTAGTATTTAGGTTATATTTTCAAGAATAGCTCAAGACCGTACATATCTGTGGCCCCAAGTGGGATCCCGACCTAAACCTGGGTACTAACTGAGACTGTGCAAAGAAAAACCTATAAATGTGGTCGTAATTTTGCTAAATATTGTCTTATTTTAATGTTGATATTTCTCAAATGTTCACTCCAATGAAAGATTAATTTATCTCAAAGCATTACAAATTTAAGAGTTGTGACATAATTGTTATTATACAAAAGCAATTAAATATTCAGTGTCCAGAAATCTCACTTTTAGAACCAATAGACTTAACTTGTAGGGGATAAAAGGGGGTGGATAGATAAATAAATGAATTTAAAGAAAATGGACCTCCGGAAGTTTCAGGTTGCTCCAACGCCCTCTGGCTGCACATCAGAGAGTTGCAGCCTCTCGGCTCCCCGAGTGTTTCATCCCTAAAGCTCGCCTTTCATGTCACAGTGGCGCTGCCTGTATGTGCGAGGACGCAGCCAATCTCTTCCTCATGACGCCACCGAGGCTGGGCTCAGATGTCTAAGATTTAACAGACCCACCCTGGATGAACACTTGGAGGGAGAGACAAGGTGGTGCTGAGAGGACAAAATCACGACCTGGATCGCAACACCTGCCAGGCAGCATCTGATTTCACTTCAGCGACGCTCGCAGTAGAAAAAAGAAGAAGAAGAAGAAGTGGGGCAGCATCCGAGCATCTCGCCGATAACATCCTCTTTTCACGGAATGTTTTTCTTCTTCCTCTTCTTCAATTTTTTGGTCTTAGAAATTAGTTGCATATATCACTGGAAAGCGGATTAAGTGAAATCTACCTCTGTTGTGACTTTACATGTGAACAGAAAGCAGTTATGGCTCGTTTGATGTCTCACTCCGCGCTGGGAAGCAGGTTAAAGGAAGAGCATCGATGCGTTTAACGGGACCCTGCTCCCCTTTGTTACATCTTCTGAAACATTTATTCCCACCGCCGTCCTCCTGACACAAACATCCAGCTCAAGAAGGCAACACATGAAGAGCGCTTTACATGCAAGTCCACCTGTCAGGACATGAAGATTTTGAACTACTACAAATCAAACATGACTCTTAAATATGATGGGATTCCCAGCGCTTATTGTGAGTAAAATGGCAATACATGATAGTTATATTGCTGCTTTCTCATAGCATACTACTGTCGGACCATAAAAGCCTGATCTGTTTGTAGGGAGACAAAAAAAACAAACATAGCTCATAAATAACCATGATATTGTTTCGTAAATTCAGAGTGTTGATCCTCATGGTGTTTTTAGTTGCGTGCACTCTGCACATCATGATAGACTTGCTGCCAAAGCTGGAGAAAAGAGCTGCCGGAGCGGACGGCGAGGAGGGCGGCTGCCAGTGCGCGCAGCACCCGGCCAGGGACTCTCAAGGCTGGGGGAAGCAGCGCGCCAGGTCGGCCGCCGAGGCGGGCTGGCCTAACAAGCACACGCTGAGGATCTTGCAGGATTTCAGCAACGAGCCCAGCTCAAACCTCACGTCCCACTCGCTGGAAAAGAGCGCGGCGGGCGTGGACAGAGCCGGGGACTCCCGCGGGCGGACGGGACCGTCTGCAAAGGAGCACAAGCCGCTCATCGGTGACGCGAGCGTGGGTCGCACCGCCTCTGCCCAGGCTCTCTCTCGGTTGTCGGCTTTGTTTGAGCATCCCTTATACAAGGTTGACCTTCCTCCACTCACGGATGATGATACTTTGTTTAACGTCAACAATGATATCAGGTTTTACCCGAGAGCCACAGGAAACCAGGGATGGTAAGTTGAATAGTCAGGAAAACAGTGATCAGTTTATCTATCTATCTATCTATCTATCTATCTATCTATCTATCTATCTATCTATCTATCTATCTATCTATCTATCTATCTATCTATCTATCAGCCTTTATCCAAATTTCTGCTGAATGAAAAACTTTCAGTTTCTGCTCAGTCTTAGAATGTTCCTCTACACATTTTCTTACATCATTAAACCTATGTGGTGACAAACTCCTGTTAAACATTGCCCTCCTCTCTCACCCTTGCTTCATTGTGCCCCAGGCATAATGAGGAGGGGAACGAGGACGAAGACGAGTTTTCTCCAACTGCTGAGGCGACAGCAGAATCCTACCCCAACTGGCTGCGTTTCCACATCGGGATCAACCGCTATGAGCTGTACCCCAGGCACAGCCCTGTGCTGGACGCCCTGCTGAAGGACCTGGTCACTCAGCGGATCACCAGCGTTGGTGAGTCACTCAGACAGAGCCAAGTCGTTGGGAATGGTGAGGCACAGCCAAGTTAGGCTAAGGCGGTAAATGTACATAGATTTCTTTTTATTTATACTGTGACATATTTGCTGGAGAATTATGGAATTTGCTTAAGTTTTCATCTCTGGATTGTATGGAAAAAGAAAAAAAAAAAGAGTGTGGGAAAATTTAATTTTCTTGCTGAAGTCTCCTGATTCTGGCTTCTTTCTGCCATTCGACTGTAACCAGTTTCCCACTCCCTGCTGAAGACAACCACTCCCACATCACAATGCTGCTACTATCTTTAGGGTTGATGTGCATCCATCCATCCATCCATCCATCCATCCATCCATCCATCCATCCATCCATCCATCCATCCATCATCCATCCATCCATTTTGGGTTGGATACTTAAAGCCTGACTGTTGTAATAAATATGTTTTTACTTTTACATATATTAGTCTAAAATGGCCACAACAATTAATTAACATGCAGGGTGTTTTGACATGCAAAGTGCTGGATCTTGGTGTTTACTAGTGGATAACAGATCAAATTAAAGCGATGTGGTGAAAATATGACATAATATGAGAGAGGAACATATTGGGAGAAGTTTTAACCCTGAGAAACTCCATCAGGTTATTTCAAGCTGGTTATCTTGCTTTTCAGTGTCCTTCTATATTATGGCAATAAAAATGCTAATTGTAGCTTCTTTTTTTTTCACCTGTGGTTTCTTACAATGTCTGCATAATATAATCATAACAGAATAACAAGAATGGGGCAATGATTTTCCTCTGTCTTTTGTTATAATTTTGTCATTATTTGTCCATAAACTATTCTCCCTCTCCTCCAACCTTAAACTTAATATATTCCATTATTTTGAAAGGGCAGTGTAAGTCTTATTTTTATTTATTCAGAACCCAGAAAAATTTATCTTTGATCAGATTACTGAAAAGATTTTTATAAGCAATTCTCTAATTTCCTACCTTTATGGTGATGAGTTCTTGCCCTCAATTAACCTACAAACAAAAAGTCAAAACCAGTAGCTATTTCTATTTTTTCTTGTATTTGCAATTAAAATAGTTATAGAAAAACTACATAGAAGTTTTAAATATCTATATCATGCATTAAGTATATTTTTCATCTACAAATTTGAGCCAAATCCATACTGAAATGAGCTGCAGCTGTTTTCTTTTTTCTTTTTCTACTATAATCCAGCACTCTTTTGGATTATTATCTAGCAATTGTATTATTTTCATTTATACCCAAGCCTTTTTAAGCTATTTGCCTGGTTGTCGTCCCTCCATCTCTTTTGTCTGCTATAAAACCCTGTGTAATCTGTGTGTCTTCAGAAGCATGTTCAGCAGTGACCCACATTGTTGCAAACAGCTTTTATAGTAATATCTGCTTGGCTGAAATTACAAAAACATATATGAGCTACATGGCATTAGAAAGCCTCCCTTGTTGGCATTTTCTTCCAAATCGTGCTTGTTTCTTTTTTCTCCTTTGTGTCTGTCTTTGCTGGGAAGCGTTTGTGGCCTTTTGTTCGGGATTCGGCTTAACTCATAAATCACACTCATGGAAGCACAAAGAGGCACAGGTGAAGGTACGATGGATTTATCATCACGGTGCGGAGAGTGGGGTGCAGTTTTGAACGCTTCTGGGGGGTGGGAGGCCTGTAGTACAAAAATGTGCTGGTAAATGTTATTGTAAATTCATGTCAGCGGAGATAACATCCAAAAAGAAACAATCACTTAAGCTATGCTCGGGATTTTTGCATGGGGGATTTCATTTAATATTCAAATTATGGCAACAATTGGAAGCTTGGCTTATAGGACTGAGGTCATAGCTTTCAATTTCTCCAACGCTCCAGGATCCAGCACTTCATGATTACATCAGGAGACTATCCACCCGACCTTGATTGAGTAAATTTATTACATGTAGAGCTGCATCAGACTTTTGCAGCTGATTTCCAATCTCAATTTTCTGTAAAGCTTTGACCTTCTGATACCAAGGCAATTCTAATTTCTCTCTAAGAGCTATAATACAGGACAATATAAGAACATCAGTAGAAATATTTCATTGCCCTTCTGTCATAGGCGGTCAGGAATTATTTATATCAGACAGAGAAGTGCTTTCACACAGAGCTGTACCTGTAAAACAGCATTTTACTATATTCTTTTTTTTTTGACAAACAAAGACTAAATTATTAATATGTTGATATTTAATAGCCGCTTCAGCATGTGATATTTGCAGTTGACACGGTGAGAGTGGCTAATGCAAAAACAGCAGCTTCAGTTTTCGATTTCAGACTTCCCAAATTCTGTCATCATTTCCAAAAACAGCAATGACGCATACAGAGGTCAAGAGCTAAAAAAAAAAAAAAAGATGATGAAACACAGCAACTTGGATGTACTACATTCCCTCTTCCTGTCAGCTGCTGAATGTCTTACTGTTTTGAGTTCTTTTGCAACCTGAATGAATGACAGATGTATCTCATCCTGTGATATAAGATGTAACAAACAACCTTCTTTTAAATAGCTTCATCTGGTTGTTTTAGATGATAATACCTCTCAACAACGTTGTATTGGTCCTTTATGTATGTATGTATTTGCCACAAAAGTGAAAGTTTTTATGTATTGCATCATTTTCTACATGTTTACTTCAAGTCCAAACATTATTTTTACTGAGATTGCTAACGAGGATAAAAGCAGCAAAAGGGGCTTGAACTCAAGAGCTCTCAATATCACACAAGATGAGCCATACATGTGAATACTACATACAAATAAGAATAAAAACTATTTATGCTATTATTTTAAGTCTAAGCTTTGGTCATAAACATAGGTATAATATTCATGCTTAAATCAGGACTTTGAACATGGAACAACATGAAAATCCATTCTGTTGCTTCATGGTCTGTCTTAATTTTCAATGCTTCACCGAATCTAAAAATAGCTCAAATTGAGATGAGCTCCTCTGGACTGTGTCTACTTCAAAGAGCACCGCAAGTATGACCTGCTGGTGAGTTAAATGTGCACTTAGTGATCTGATTTTTTTTTTTAGTTAGACTGGACAGACACTAGTGAGGGCTGATCAAACTAGAAAGCAGATTTTGGTCATCAGGTGCATCTTAATTCAATGTGCAGAATTATGTTCTGTGTTATATGGCTTTAATCCCAGAGTGTTTTCTTCAGAAGTAAAAAGGTGGAGCACCTGAGGTTATGTACCACTGGGTAAAACAGTGTATATGAAAAAAAAAATAATAATCCTGAAGACTTTGAAAATGAGTCACAGCAAAAGGAAAAAAGCTTGCCGGCGCTGAGTAGGATGGATTGAGACAGACAGAGCATAACAGAGAGGATGTGAATACAAGGATGACATATGCAAACAAAAAAAAAAGGAGAAGCAAGGAGAAAATAGAGAAACAAAATGTTAGAGCTCTCGAGACGACAGCACTAAGAGAGTCAGTAAACACGGAATACAACTGTATGCTCGTCCAACAATCTGGCGCACTACAGGGAGCTTACACTGATATTGGGGTTGGGCAGCGGCGTGGTGTTTTGTAATGTTCTCAAGTTAATATGCTGTAATAAATGAGCAAATCCCCTCAAAAAGCGGGTCCATTGTGACAGGAACACAAGGCGTAATGGACTAGCTTGGCCTGGCGGTCCTTTTGTTTGAGTCAGAGGGAGGCAGGAAGCTCGCCGTCAGAATCCATCACCCCGTGGGAGACAACGCGGATATGACTGATAGTCAGAGACATAAGCTTCCAGTGTACAGGAGGTCAGCGTGTCTGAGTGACAAAGGAAGTGGCTAATGTGCACAAGACGTCACAAGCGATCTGAGCAATCAATGGAGGTTTGCAGAGAAATGTCAAGCTATTGATCCTAAAAGGAGGAGGAAACTTCTCTGATTAATTCAGATCATTCTTTATTTGCAAGTTGTCACGTTTGTTTTACATCACACACAGCTTCAAAAACCCTAATTGTTTCTCTTTGGTTACACAGAAAGAGAAACAAATTGTTAACAGACACGCAGATCTGTTGTGAATTCTATTAGCAAACACAGAATCATCTGTGCAGATGTGATGTCGTCCCACGTTAAAGTGTGTGCTTGCCTTTGTTTGCACTTTCGACGGTGTGACTTGTAGTCTAACATCTCACTTGTTTTCCTCCCAGCCATGAAATCCGGAGGCACCCAGCTGAAGTTGATCATGACTTTCCAGAACTATGGACAAGCGCTGTTCAAGCCCATGAAGTAAGTAGAACCGAAATGGCTAAAATGATTTAATAGGTATGCTACAGTCACCTGGATTTTTATAAACATTGGCCTTGCAGAGGTTTTCATATCCCTCACAACCTTTTTTTTTTTTTTTTTTTTTCATTTTGGCATAAATTTGAACAGTAAAAATCTGAAAAGTGTGGTATGCGGTTGTAGTCAGCCATATTGATATCACAGCACATCTGAGGTTAGATGAAACTAAAATGATGGTCTATCATTTAGAATCTCGTTAAAACACATTAAAATTTGTAACTGTAACATGACAAAATGTGAAAACACTCAAAAGGTGAATCCTGCAATCGTAGGTGAGTTGAACAAGGTTATAAGTACTGAATGCTGACACTGTCTCTGTTCATATAGACATCGCTCTCCTCTTTGTGAGTTTTTATTCTGATTGGGGAATCGCCTGTCTCCTTTTTAATTAACATCAACAGGCTTATGTGTTAATTAAAACGAGCATTGAGCCATCCCATAGTCGTCTTTGGGGAGGCCCGATATGCTGGCAATAGCACATTGCTCTTGAAAAAGAAATACCTTTTAACTCTCTGCTGTCTTGAGTTTTTCCCCATGAATTCCCATGTCGGCACGAATAAACAGAGTCCAGGCCAACTGTGCGGCGATCAGAAGTAATTGCTCACAAGCCCAGTTTGATTGCTATGAAATGCAAAAAGGTTTTCTGCATGAGAGCCCCTGTGGAGAACATTAGATATGGGGAGTAAGAGGGAAAAGGAAAGAGGTAAAGCAATGAAGACATCCATGAGAATATGTGTGTATGTGCATGCTTGTGTATGCATCTCCCTGCTCCAAGAGTTATGAGTGAAGCTCTGAAAGGTTCAAAATAACCTGGCTTGACAACTTGATCTTGGGATTGGCTTTCATGTTCTTTATCAATTCAAGAAGAGAAGAAAAACAGCATTGAGCCAGCCAGAGCTGGCCCCAGGCATAAGCAAACTAAGCTACTGCTTTGAGCCCTCAATCCAAGAGCAGGTGTCCCCATTAGATTCTCAAAAAGGTCCCAGGAGTTGTTTTGTTGTTGGTTGCACTGAGGGCTTCAATGACTGGGAAAACAGTTTATCGTCTACAAAAGTCTTAATTTAAATAAATTAACAGTAATCTGTAAATCAAGGTTTACAGGTTGCCTATTGCTAATTGGTGTTGGCCCGGTAACTGTATCAGGATACACCAAGAGCTTCAAACATTTGAAATTACAAACCACTCGTGTTTTTCACTTTAAGGTCCTTAAGTCCATGACAAAGTAGTTGTCAGAGGGAGCATAGAGTATGTAATGCTTCTTTCAGGTGGTTAAAAGAAAGCGACTACTTTTGCATGTTGTCTTAAATGTACAATGTTCACACACTTAAACAGGGTGGCTCCGTGGTGGCTGGTTGTCTGAAATTGGGATCCCAAATCAAATTCTGCTTGGGGCTCCATTCAACATTGAGCCTGCCTTAAAAAAACAGCCAAAGTGACATTACATCAAAGTGGCCTGATGGAGTCAGAGAGTTTGTCAGTCTAATACTATTTTGAGAACAAATCCACGAACGTAGAGAAGTTCTGGTAGGAAATGTTTTGTGTTTATTCTGAGCGGTGGTTCCTGAATACGCAGAACTCCTCAGGAATTTGGTGGAACGGTGGCCCCTGAATAGGGCTCAGACTGTGACAGCTAAAAGTCGATGCTGTAGTGTAACATCCATGAATGTGAATCTTTTTGTCAACAACAACACCCGGGAGGCACCATCAGTGTAGTCACATTTGACAAGAACAAAGATCACCCTAGGTTTATGCGATGTCTGTGTGGGTGATTCACAGGCAATCGGACGATACATGTATGAGTTGAAGAGGAATGTAACTTTGGTGGTAGGCAAGAAAACAAAAGAGAGTCCTGGGGTGGTTCTCAGTGCAGAGGATGGTATTAAACAACATTCTTAAAAGTCATGTTCATTTTTGCCAAGCAGTTAAATCTCTTTGGTGCATTATGAAGACACATTTGCAATACTGAAATATGATTCAAGAAAAAGTCAACTTCAAACAGAATTGTAATGTAGAGGTTAAATGACTGAGTACAATAAATGCTATCATAAAGCTCAAATTACCATAGGACTGATTGAATGAAAATGATGCATTTTAATTGGAAATGAAAAGCTCTGGTTTCTTACTTTAGACATGACCGAAGCTGTCTTTCTCAGATACTGCTGGAAACCGTTTTGACAGTAATTACATGTCAGTTTCTGAACCACGAGCTACAGATTCCTGCAGCTCTTTGTTTGGCCTGTCATATTTTATTCAGGCTTCTTGCTTTGACTGTCACAGTCATCTGTCTGAGAGTGTACAGATATTATACAAAACTCCTCGGAGCAAAATTACTGCAATAAAGACCTTTCTGAAAAACAAATCCTGAGAAAAAAAAACCTTTTCTTCCGATGTTGTTAAAGAATACACTGAGATTTTGTTGTTTCTGTCATACTGATCCAACCTTTATTTATTTTAGGAATTGTAGGGATAACAGTGGTTCAGAGCATCCTTGTAACGCAGTGTTTGTGTTGACCCATCCTGCTGTACAGCATCAAGTGTTGCTTCAGAGAGGGTTTGATGTTTCAGGCCTCCTTTGAGGTGGATGCAAATCTCTACAAAGCCATAAGCCTGGAGTCTACACAAGTTGACAGCTTGCCATCCAACTCCACAAGATGTCTTCCCTGTGGAGCCTTCAGAAAGTATTTGAAGCTTTGTTTTATCTGGCTAGCTAACTTTTTCACTGAAAGTTTGAGCCCACTTTTGAAGAACAAATCATTAAGATTACAAAGTACATCCTCACCCACCAAAAACAGTCTCTTCATGTGAAACCATTTTTGCTACAAGGTGATGGTTTAATTGGTTCTGATGGATGACACCCAAACACAGTTCATGCCATGACAATGACACAAAGGGCACAGTTAACTACCAGAACATGTAAATGACGGCGTGTGGTGTTTGTGAGCATAAAGTTTATCTAGCAAGAAAATTTGATTTTTGCATTTTATATAGATTCTTTGTATAAATGCTCTCCTAATGTCTTTGGGTCGCTTTAAGTAAATTCATAAATGCTTCTTCCACTGCATGTTTACCAATTATAATCAGCAAAGTCAGCAGCACATGTTTTTGCTAATAATTTGAGCCAAATTAATGAAAGATTGTGTATCTGATTTTAGTTTCTCTTCTAAACAAGACATGCATAGCACTGGTCAAACAATATTTTGTGAGAAACCTAAGAAGTTGTCATTGAAATAAGTCTTTGGTAGTTATATTACTATGAGGCCGTTAAACTATAATGGTATAATATTGTCTGATATATGCATAAAAGTTACATTTTTACCTACTTTAATTCTGTGTCCACCAGGCTTTCCACAGTGAACTTTTCAATCCCTAAGTGAAATGCTAGTTTGTTAGATCTCCAGCACTGCTTCTCAGACAATATTTCACCTAATTTTCTTCTACTCAAAGCTCAAAAAAACCTTATAAACCATCACATTAGTGCTGGCTGCTTTACTACAAGACCAAACAATAGATTAGGTGTCTTAACCAAAGCAGAGAATATAAGATGGCTGTATCTTGAGATAATCAGAGGCTGTCAAAGACTGAGGAAGAAGTGGCATCTGAACAGAGAAGAAACAGATTTAGGAAGACATTCGAGAAGTAGTTAAACCCCAGAGGGCTGTAGCACTGCCAACCTGTCAGGGAACTGGGTCTTCCAGCTGGAGCCAGGTCACAAACTAAGCAGAGCCCCTCCCTATGCCAGATCTTTGTGTCTGTCTGGCTCATGTTTCTGTTGCCTATCTGTCTCTGCCAAAATCCTGGTTTTAGTGTGCATGCAGGACCTTAATGTTCATGTTCACTCTAAATGGATTTGTCAGATGGCAGGTGGAGAGGTTGAGATGTAGACCTCTGGTATGTAAAGGACAGACTTATTTCCACTCCTCCTTTGTGTTTTTGAGTATTTCTGTTGTTCAATATAGCAAAATAGCTTGTGTTACAGGATCACAGGATTCCTTGAAAGGGATTTCTTTACTGATGCTGCCTTTCTGCCATTAGCTGTAAAATTAATGCATGTAGCAGACTTCATTTGGTACGCACATCTGACATACAGCACAGGTATATAGGACACACATAGTAAACCCTTAATACCACAAAAAATCTAAATATATCATCTACAGAAACTGAATCAGTTTTGACATGCTTGAGCTCTTTGTATTTGTGTCTTCTCTGAAATCTAATAGCTGCGACAAAGAGGCAATTTTCTATATCGTCTTCAGACAGTTTGTGAGCAGGCACATTTATTGTAGCCCATTGTTATATGAGGCTGCCCCCTTGGTTCAGTTAGAGCATCTTTCTCAAAGGTATTCATGGAGTATTAAATTATTAAATCAGGAGGAACAAGCCCTTCTTTGTCTGCAACAATGAAAGGTCAGTGACTATTATGAATTTTAATGCTTTGTGGGAAAAGTTTGGAATTTTTTTATCAACCGAGAGGACAATAAATATTGCTACGATGTAAAAACTTTGATTACACATATATGAAGGCCTTGTAAAGTGTCTCAAATGACGATCAAGCCTGGGCCAATTAACTATAAAAAATTGTGTTGCAGTTGAAAAAAGATGCAACTTACCATTAATTTGCTTAAATAGCCAGCTTCCTTAACATTGACCTTTTATAGCTTTCTATCCCTATGGAGGGACTGAATGACCTTCTGCTGGATAATTACCTTCCCCATGATTGCCGGCCTAAAAGCTTTTCTGTACATCCAAGTAACTTTTTAATGAATTGCGATGCACCTGCATTTTTGAGCCATGTGAAGTGAAAAACACTCCTGACATCTTATATTTCGAGTTGTTTTTCCTCTGCTGCTCCCATCTCTCAAATTCTTCTCAAGGGTCATCGCAGCACCGCCGGCTATCATGAGTTAGACACGGTTTTAGAAGCCGCTGTCTGAACTCATTGTTAAATGTATGCACGATCACAGACGAGTCACATTACTATAGACAGCTGTTCATGCAGCTGCTGTGCACACACATGTAGAAATACACACATACAAGCTGCAAAGAGACATTCTCTATGAAGGTTACGGAGTTTGTGCACCCTCTGTCACCCACAACTGGTGCCGGGAAATGCACGAACCACGAGCCAAGCTGCAGCTGTAGCCGCTCACTCAGAGCGCCCGGTCTGGGCATGAGGTGATGACTGCAAACCCACACTCTGGATATGACCACAAAGGAACACCAGCTTGCTTGCTCCAAACCGCACACACGATTTTATCGTGATTATTTTTCCTGCGTCAAGTCAAAAATCCTTGAAGATCTTAAGATCGTTCTATATTAGCAACCTAATTCAAAATGGTTTTCACCCAGCTTGTTGTGCAAAAAGCTCTAGCTGAACTGTCACATCCATCTTTCTCCTTATTTGCTACTTGCGTACAGCTCGACTCTTGGATTTCTTGCAGCTCAATCAGCCTCTCAATCTAAAATGTGCTCGTCAGGGAAAGAGTCTTTGGCTTGTCTGCAGCCTCTGCTTTTGCTGCCTTGGCTGCCAGGGGGACGGAGCAGCACCTCAGGATACCAGGCAATTTCTCTGACCTGGCTGTTCCAATCAATGGCAATCTGCAGAGAGCAGGTGTGGCTCATTCATGAGTGGGAAGAGATGAAGGAGGCAATAAATTTCAAGTGAAGGGTGTTTGTGTGTGCGCCTCTAGAATGTTAGTTTCACTGCTTCAGATGGGGAAACATTCACGTTCATATTTCTGTGTTTGGAAATAATTTTGTGACCAGATCATTTTATTTAAAAAAAAAAAAGGATGTGTTTATTTGCAAATAATAAGGCTAATGAATGATAATGTCCAAAATTTCTTCAATTCGTGTTGTTAAAAGCTAATCTGACTTGCAGTTAAACGAAGCCTTGCAGTGCCGTAAAACATTTCTTAATGAATCCAGTGGACAGTTTGATTGCGCTGTTTGTTTACCCGTTTACAGTTTGGTATTTAAGACAAGTCAAGTTTATTTGTATAGTTTATTTATTTGTACATTTCAGCTCCACGTGATTAAGGAGTAGAAATAACTTTTGAAATATTAAAACTCATATCTTTCGGTAGTAAACATAACAAGGTAAACATAAACAACAAACACATCTAAAGAAAAATAACTGTTTCTAATACCCAGTGAGGTAGCGCTGGGCAAGGTTGTACAGTGTTTTGAGCAAAATGTTACAGCACATACCCTGTGGCATATTGCCCGTTTATTGCCTTATCTGTCATTTCGATCAGACTCTGTCATCTAATGGCTCTGTGGTTTAAACACCTGGAAAACAAGAAATAATTAAAATAGATCATTGTTTCACAACCCTGGTCCTCAGGGCACACAATGGGTGTTCTAGGTGTTTTCTTTCTCCCATAAACCTGCCTTAAATAAATCTTTGATTAACAGGCATCTGCAGCACTTGGCGGCATGCTGAGGTTGTTCAAATCATTTGAAGTAGGCATGCAGAAGCAGAGACACATTCAAAACGCGAAGGACTGTGGACCCTGAGGACCATGCAGAAATACCAGTAGAGATTATAGCTTTCATCAGAGTAGCAAATCACACTGTTTTGCTTTTACATTGTAAACATATTTGTTTCTTTTTTGACACAACGTTGCACCATTAGGTATGTGCTCTGAGAATCAAACAGAAAAAGCCAGCCTAAGGCACATGCAAACTGAGCAGCTGTGAACCAGAACATGTCTTATTTAATAGCTTTCACCTTCTCAAGTTCAATATAAATTTATATTCAAAGTGATCTCAGCATCAAAACAGTTTTTGTAAATTGATTTTAACTGATTAAAATGTTTTATTTTAAAAAAATCTACAGCAAGATTTAAGAAAAACAACAGAGTATTACAGCTGTAACACTGGGTTTTATTCATATCTCAGAGAAGAAAATATATTATTAAGGAGATCATTTTTCACAATTTTGGCAACCAGCACCATTGGGACCATCATATGTAATTTCTATTACAGCACAAAGGCCTAAAACACTTAATGTCTTATGTACTGGTCATTGCACGCTGAGGAGGCAATTCAACCATTTTAAACATGTATGTAGGACAAGGTAAGCATATTAACACTACAGAACCTTAGCTCTTGAGAGCCTTGCTGCAAATGGTGATCCTTTCATCAATTTTGAGATTTCCATAAGCCCAGAAATCCTAAAACGTTTTTGGCACAACTCCTTGATCCTTGAGCAAAAAGAAGCTCAAGGATCTGCTAAACAAAGACTCCAGAAAGACATTTTGGCTTATGGCCTTCATGATGACCCATAAGCTGTCAAACCTTTTGAAATCCAGCATGTTTTATGTCACAGCTCAGAAGGACAAAGAGAACAACTTTGCTTTACTCTGTAAAGCCTTCCTGTTATCTGGTTCCAATCTTGTTCTCCTCCCCAGCCTCAATGAAACCACAGACTTGTCTTTTAAAAAGCAATTATAACAGTAGATGTATTATGCACCAATATTCAAACATAGATGATATTAAGTTGGTATTAGTTGAGCTGTAGTGACAAACAGTAGTATTTCAATTCTTTTCAAGATTCCTTATTTACTTGGAACTACTCCACGAGCGAACAAAACCTCAGGAAGCTGGTTTAGCATCTGCTATCAAATAATATTTCCATTCTTCTCTCCTCTATCTTGTACTTCTAATGGTCTTTCTCGCTCACATACTCAGGCACACACATATTGTATTCTAGTCTGAGGCATCCTCAACATCTGCTTCTCCTGCAGCTTTGTACTTGGATTCAGGCTGCCAGCCCCAGCAGCTCTTCTCCAGGCTCAGAGCGCTGCTGACTCCCTCCTTAGGTCTTTAAGATTAATTTGGGTTTTAAGCCGCTCTAATGTGGATGAGGCTTGCTCATCTCACAGCACCTCCTTCTCCCCCACCCTCTCTCTGCTCTCGTCTTTCATCCCTTCTTCTCCCCACTCAATTCTATTTGTTCCATCAAAGACTTTTGTGTAGTGCCGCCTGAGGCTGATACCGTTGTAAAAGTCTGCATTCTTAACACAGCCTTCTGCCACTAAGTTGGTTTCCTGTATTTTTCTTTCTACCTCCCCTTGTTCTTCACTGTATATATTTCCTATTTCAGGCAACCATGTAGATAAAGTCTTTTAATAAAATTCTCATACTTGTGGCTGCACATGGTGTTGCTTGTGTGTGTTTAGCTGTGTGAATGTGTGTTTGCTTAGTGCAATCCAAGTGTGTGGGCGCCCTGACCTCTTGTGGGCTCTTGTGAGATGAGCCAGTTAATTAGTGCTCAGTTAACAGTCATAAAACCAGCCACATCGAGTGGTCTGTCATATTTGCATGTTCATCATCACACACAAACAAACACACACACACGGTTTGAATAGAAATTTTGCGTGGCAGAACTTCAGCAAGAGATGCTTTAATTGAAGTGTCAGTCATCTTCCTTCGTTCTGTGCATTATCTTATTATGTGTCACCATGTGTGTGTGGGTGTGTGTGTGTGTGTATGTGTGTGTGTTTGGGGAGTTGCAAAACTTCTGAATCTGCAAAAATTAGTCATTTTGTATCAGTCACATGAGTAATGATTATGAGTGTTGTTTGTGTCATCATCCCGTTCCTATTTTCTTTATCTTCTTGGCTTCTATTCCTGGTTATGCTTGACAGAAGAGTTTCTGCCGCTGAATGTACCTGTTTGTCATCTTAAATCTCAAATAACTTTTGTTTTTTGACAGTTGCACTCAGACAGACTCGCTGAGGGCTGTCTTATTTTAGACTCTCCTCTTATCCTTCTCACACACTTGTCTCATTAATGTTTTACCCGGTCGATTCCCGAGGATGAGTTGTGTTTTTTTATCGCCATCCCCACCTTCTTCTCAACCTTTGCTGTCCATGCTCCTTCCTGTCTCCACCTCCCATCCATACTTCCTTTCGGGTGCTTTTGTTTGATTCACCGAGGCGGCGCTAATCCTGGCTTGTCACTCTCTGCCTCTCAGCTCTGTATTTTTAGATCCTCGCTGTTTTCGCTCTTGATTTAACAAAATGTTTATGCACTCACAGTATACTATGACAGAGCTGGGAATGGCCTTAGCGTATAGTAATTAAATGGCAGCCGAAGATACCATGAGTGCTCGGAATGGTTGCTTGTGATACAACAATATGACCATCATGATTACATCGCTGTCATTATTACCATCATTAGGACTCTAATTATAGGCATGCACTATCCACAAATTCTCATTACTAAGCTGAATGTATATGAATCTCTAAAAAATGAACTTATAATAGTAACGTTTTGTTTTGTGTTAGGACTTTAAAGAAATGATATGGTCTCCAACAGATTTGAAAATTATTCAGTTTAATTTAAAAAGTTTACCGTTTGCAGGTCTGATGCGTACAGCTGTTGATACAACAGTGTGATTTTTGAAAAAGGAGTTACTGCAGCTCATCAACCTGGGCATATTTGTCATAGTTTTAGTCGACAATTAACACTAATTGCTACTAAATGTTGCTCTGCACGCTGCTAAATGGTAGTCAGACTTCGCTTTTTGCACAGAGAATTTCCATTTTGGCATAGTCTTCATTTAATAAATGGTGAAATATCGGATTTTGATCAGATTCCAATATCTTTAGAATCTGGAAAAGATTTTATTGTATTTTCATGTCTATATATGTGAAACCCCAGAACTTACACAGTTGTATACTTTTACATTTCCCATAATGCATTTGTGCTTGTATACAATCTTACTAAATATCTATTAAGTGCAGCTAAATGTGAATATTTAAAATGCCAGTAGAAAGTTACAAGGGTGGTAACAAGATCTCAATATTTAAAAAATTACAATATTTCTTGTTGAGGTGACTGCAAGCTTACAAGTACTATGCAACTTCGGTCAGCAGGGCGTTGCCTGATAACGTTGCATTCGAAGATGCCCCGGCTACCTTTAAATGATTGTTTGACAGCATTTTGGGTTTTCCTTAGGAACTGTTAATGGCAACATAGTTACAGACAAGACATGATCAATATGTAAACATCGCTATAACAACTAGTTGGATGTGGGGGTGCATTGAGCTACAACACAATCACAGTGGTCGCTACCATTAGCAACTGGGAAATGGTAAAGGTTACACTGGGAGAAGAACCAGCTCAGCTTGTTGGCTCTTTGACGTTTCTTTGTAAGCAATATTAAAATCTTGTACTGTATCATTTTCATTAACTCAGTATCATGACTCATCTTATATTGTGAGTTTTTTGATATCATTACTTCCTTAGTAGAAAGATCTTTAAGATTTAAAGCATTTTAACTGGTTTTTGTGAAATATGAAACCTACCTACGAAATATTTTCATAGGTTGTATCTCAGCAATTATTAGCAATTAGCTTTATGTTGATTTTAATTTTTTATATGTGCTTCACCAAACTCAATCTCTGCTCATTCTTTACTATACGCATTTTTGCATTTCTGCGTGTTTTTTTGGCAGCTAAACTGCACTTGCTATTGCTTTGTGTGCGTCTGTTACTTTCTTCCATATCATATGATTATGGTTTTAAATTCTAAATGGGTATTCCTAAACTTCCCACTCCAAGTTCCACATTTGAAAGGAATGGAGAAAACTTACTATATACAGCTTAAATGAGTATTTATCTAAAATACCAGGAAAAGCAGGCCAAGTTTTGCCTTGGATAAAAATATCTAATTTGAGCAAGCATAGCTACTGAAATGATGGAAGATTTCCCAAGGTAGGTACTTTAAATTAGAATTCAGAAGGTTGATATCCATCCTCTAAAATGGTTTGATTATTCCTTATCTATGATTAGGAAACTTGCATTTTTGCAGTAAGCCTAAGAAAATAGGACTTCTTATTGTGAGGCCCATAATATTGCTATTGAGTCTTTCTGAGAGGAAAATGTGTGTGATCAGTTAAACAGGGACACAAATTGGACTGTTATCTTTGTCATCGCAGCTGTTTGAAAAAAACTGCATACACCTGCTTCATTCTTCCTTGTCACCAAGTCTCAACAAAAGGACCGCACAGTCCGTAAAACTGAGTAGCATCATTAGTGAACAACCTTTCCCAGGTAGGTCTGCCGCAGCCCTGCTGAATGTCTGTCTGAGCTGCATGAATGAGGCAATTCTTCAGCAGAGAGAATGAGAGAAAGCATTGTAGCTCTGTAAAACTCTGGCTCTTTATAATAGCTATGCAAAGGTTAATACATCCATTGTGAGCCAGGCCTGTGCCTGTCTAAGCCTGTCCCGTGCAAGGTGGTAATTAGGATGTGTGTGACTCCCCTGTCCCCTCTGACAAAGGCCAGCAGAAGAGGAGGAAAATGCGTTCATTGTTTACCAATTAAACCAGAGCGGGGTTTGCTTTGGCTTTGCCCATTGTTAGGGCAGGATGTGGGAGGGTCTGTATTCTCCAGGTCTGATATCACCAGGATGGGGAAGCAGGAACCTGATCCAGGGGTTTCCCTAAGTTACCCCTCCTCTTCCTACCCTTCTTTTGGTAGCTGTACGTAGATGTGATGCAAACAGAGGATTCTCTGTCCTGTTCAGAGGCCCTCAATTTTGCCACAGACATAAAGGTCATTCTTCTCTCCATCTATCACAGAATAAATGGAGAAAAGATATATAATAATATATATATATATATATATATATATATATATATATATATATATATATATATATATATATATATATATATATATATAAAGAGCTGAAATCATGGATATGTAAAAATATCATACTGATATGTGGGGAATGCGTAGCTAACAGGGTGAGGATGTTGTCAAATAGCGGCTTCTGTACCACATCAGGCCCAAAAGCTCACTCCAGCCTTAGTTAGAGGGAGTCTTTGTTCAGCCCTTTTCGGTCCATCATCCAAATATGATCAGGGTTTGGCATAGTCCTTCCACCTTTCACATGTCAATGAGCCTCTTAGCAAGGCATTTAACCCCAAGTTGCTGACTGATGTCTGTATGGGTGTATGAAAGTGTGTGTGTGTTTATGACCTGGTGAAACTTTTGAAAGCCAGAGTGCACTGTATTTAACTGTAGTGCAACAGGATTGTGGTTATGTTCTTAACTTACTGTACACACAAGAATGAAACAGTTGAATTCCATAAAGCTTTACAATGCTCTCTCACCCAACGCTCAGGGGAGCTACCAACGTCTTGGTCCTGACAAGCAATAAAGATTATAATGCATTTTTCAAATGCAATGGATTCTTTGTCAGAGTTTATGCAGTACTGCCTTTTTGAAATTTGATCCAATGTTTAATTAACTTTCTTCTATTTAGATCAATTATGTCATGCAAGAATATTTGAGTCATGGCCGAACATCTTGAGATTTGTAAGAAATTAATTGTGGTTTTGGTGGGAGGTTTCCTCCTCAGTTGTTGCACATACTCATTAACTCGATTTATCCACCAATGCACTGGACGCATCCCATCCCACTTAGCTCTTACACAAGCATAAATGCAACCCCGGAAACTGTTTTTCCAGATCTTTCACCACTTTGCCCTTTGCCACCGTCACCCACTCATGACCACAATGACATCTCTCAGCCACCACTTAGCCTCTGATAGATGGTTTCTATTTAGGAATGGCATCCGGCCTTGAACCACAGAGCACAACAAGCTTGTTGACAGATCTAAATAGAAAAGTTAATTTATAGAGGAAACAAATAGCTTTCCAGAGAGGTCTTTCGATTGCTTTCTGGGAGAAAGTATCAAAGCTTTGAGTTTTATTTAGTTGAGTTTTATGTTGCTGTATTCAATCCATTTTGGAGACAAAAAAGCCATCCTAAAAATATCTGACAGCCTGGTAAACCTAAGATTTTCACTCTGAGCTGCTTCCTGCTGGAGTGTGTACATTTTAGCAATGAAAACCGCAGGGTTTTCTAACTCAAATAAATGTTTTCAAAAATGGCCAAATACTTCATTTTTGAGCAGTTGGCCAGTTGCTTCAACAGTTTCATTGAAATATATTGGGAGAGTATAAACACTCCTAGAATAACGTCTTCAGCAATGATGGAGTTGCTTTTGTGGGCCTGTTTATTTTTGCTTGTGAATGCAATCATGTTTGTGCCTAATGGTCACTGTGGTGAGTTTAGAAAGGAAATCAGAAGGAGGATGAATGGAAACTACGGGAGAAAAGGAAATGGGTGCAGGCCGATGGGTTGGCATTGCGGATACAAGACTGTCAAGTATATACTTAAAGGATCTTGAGGGATATTTCTTGTTCCTTTAGCCAAATGTACTAAGTGTAAAACTACCACAAAATTTGGCATTCATATCCTGTTTTGGGTCACATCTAAGATGTTCTTTTAAGAAAAACACTTCAACATGGAATCAGGGATGCAATGTGAATGATATTTAAACTCCACAAACGAGTCTGGCTTCCTTCTCTTGGATGAAAAGAAACAGCTTTCAGATTTAAACTAAAAATAAATCCTTCACTTTCTAAATCACCGGCAGGCACGGAAATGTGTTGGACGTTCTCTCTGTCAAAATGACTGGCAGTCTTGCAAAAACAGAAAGTTTAATGCTGTTAATATTTTATGCAGTTAATGTTGAGTCAAATAACACATAACCTATCTCCATAGGCATGGAAAATGTAAAATTCTGGGAAGTTTACATTTCAATAGAAATAATAATTCACCCTGAAACCATTGAACCAGTGTCGTATATAAAGTCCTACTAATTTAGTAGCACTACTTAAAACTATATTTCCATGTCCTCATCCTAATAATAAATAAATCTCTGGTGTCATGAGTGTTTTATTCTACAGATGTAAAGAACAAAAAAGTGTGTATTTGTACAGTATGTCTATGTGAACAATGAATTAACATGTCAAAACAATTCACTTTGAATTAAAAGCAATGTCTTATGTTCTTGTTGTTATGTGTAAACTTATATTGAAAATTGTGCTACTTATGGCTAACAAACGTTTAGTAAACATTGCAAAACAGCAGGTTAAATGTAAAGGTAAACATAATGACCAAAACGGATCTTGAATCTTAGTTATCTTAGTTTTATGACTCCCACATCATAAAACTCCACAAATGAAACAATACGTTTTGCTCTCTACCATTGAGAAAACTCAAGGGTTCTTGGGTTATCCAGCAGAACATGACTGGCAGATCCAGAACCTCTAAATTGTTCTGGATTGGTCACCCACTTTTGATGCTTTGAAACTATTCTGCAAAGACGAGTGGGTCAAGATGATCACAAAACACATGATGCCGGAAAATATCTGAAAGCTGGCAAGGTGTTTTCACTGCTGCACTTGAAAAAAGCACTGCGCATCGTTCTGTCTAAATGCTTAATTTCTTATAGCAGACCTAAGGTGCGAAATCTCTTTTTAACTAAAGACTAAGAGAAAGAACATTGCTCTAGAAAAAAAAATCGCATGTGTCTTTGTCTGTGCATTTCTTATCTTTGTGTTGAGATGACAGGATTGCTTTCATTGAGACATCTTGAGATGCTCACCACACCGATGGGCAAAGATAAGGAGGTCCAAAATGTTTTCACAATCCGACTAACTCTTCTGGCCGCAAGCCACACACTCTCCATGAACTGGTTGAGAGAAGTGTTCTTGTACACTATAATGCATGTGTTGTAACAGGATAATATGGAATGTTTCTAATATTAGTACTATTTAATTTATTCACAATTATTTTCTTCAAACTGCTTTGAAGGTTGGACTTCTTTGCTGAGCTTCCTAGAGAGAACTCTGCAAACCACAGAAGATAGTTTAACTTAGCAGAAGAAAGATACAGTAGTATTCTTACTATCTGCCCTTTCAAGAGAATAAAGAAAATCTGCTGCTAACCCTGCACATTTTCAACCTTACTGACACGCTCAAGCTGGGATTTTTCTTCTTTTTTCCAACGCCGGCAGCTTACAAGTTGAGCTAAATACCACGGCTTCTTACTCAGCCTCTGTGACATGAAGACCGGTGGTAATGCTCAGTTGGGATTGCAGCTATAAACAAAACCTTTTCACACATATGAAAGAGGGAGAGCTCTTTAAATCACCACAGATCCTTGAAGGCAGAGAGATTTTAAGTTTGTTTTGCATTATCAAGGTAAAGTTGGCCTTCACAAAGAGTGCTGATCTCTTGTTTGCCCTGCAAGGTCCCAAATGTTTCAGGGTGGAGCCATCCTATGCTTTTTTCCCACATAATTAGGTTTAAAGTTGAGATCTGGGTACTTTGAAACTTTGAAACTTTTATTCCTCTTCTTTTTCTCATCCCCCCGCTCCCGTTATGAATTCTTGAGTTGTGAGTGATGGAGACAACTGTTTGAGTGCAAAGCAGTGTAAGTACTCTGTCTTGTTACCCCTCCTGTGGTCCTTGTCCTGGGAGGTGTTGATGCCTTGGGCTTGAAAACTTTTTTCTCATCCTGAAACAGCCCATCCTTCAACTCCTCTGGCAGCTGATAAGAACCCGGCCTGCTCTCCCCTTTGCTCTCATCTCTGGAACAGAGTTGACTTTTACACTTCTCATAAGTAGACCTAATAACAGATATTTTAAATCATTACACAATTATTATTCTACTACAGATGCATAGCCATCATCATGTGGTCACCTACTATTTATTATTTATGGCAAGTCTGATTCTCCAAATAAGAAATCACAGTTTGATTTAGTGATTATATGTCAGGTAGAGAAAAAATGAAACACATAGCAGGAAACAATAGTCTTATCCCAGTTGCTTCAGCTCTCTAAGAAAAAGAGCAGACATTGTTTCATGGTTCTGGTCCTTGGGACTTAATCATTCAGAGAACCAATACTTTCTGGCTAAACTGTGCGATTTGTTATTATAGTATGCATGGAAGCCAACATTCACTCATCCAATCTTAAAATATGTAATGATGATTCTGTGTAAACTTATGACTGAAACTCTACGCAGTTCAGCCAATGCCTTCTGAAACAGTCTTACTGCAGATCTTGACTATGTATAAAAACCAAGATAACAAGAAAATCTTCACATGGCCTGACTTCAGTGTCACATTTCACGGCTTATTGTTATAAATATTCTCATGCTTGTGCTTTCTGACATCAAATCACTGTTGACCCAAGAATACCCTTGACATTTTGTGCGCTCTGCATAATTCAGAGTTCAGATTGTGTGCTAAGCCTGCTGTGAATCTCGCACTCTAAAGGATTGGCTCAGACTATTGAAAACAGTTAATCCACTGTGTGAATGTGGATATGTAAATATAACAAAGTACAGCTCCGCATTGCTGGAACACTTCCGATTGTAGGGGATAAAAACGATGTGTATTTGTTGTGGGCGATGGTGTGGGAGAGAAAGACAAAAGAAGTAGCTGCAAACATTAAGACTTGCCTTTCTTTGAGTAAATAATCCCTTTCAGTGAATACACTCAACATATACTTAGTACATACATTATTCCAGTATATGAACCAATACTAATCATATCATTCTCTGCAGCATCATCAAATCCTACGCTTTCTAACTTATGCCATGCATGTATAGGAGCTCTGCGGAAATGAGTCCCCTTCTATCTATCTTCAGTGCTATGAATGTTAAATAGCTGAAATAGTCCTTCATAAGTGAGTCAAAACAGCTGCAGACAGGGGTTTCTGCAGCTTAATTCGACACCCCAAGTATCCAATTAAGATATAAATATGAGCAACTATTGCATCACTAAACCTCAATCAAAGTCTCTTGTGAATATTCTGAATGGACAAAATGCATGCAGTTTAGTCATCAACCTTTATTCCATTCATTCAAGAAATCACATCTAAAAGCAAGTCACTAGTAAATAAATTTTTTAGTAACAAGCTCAATTGAGTTATTTCAACATGGAAACATAAGGATGCATTCAGTGAAATTGGGCTTTGTGGAATTGAATATAGCACAGCAACACTAATGAGATTTCCTGCTTTCGCATACATATTTTAAAATGTGACTCAGACCTGCACAGTGACTGCAGGTTTTAAGCATTATGCACTTTTGAGGCATAAGCAAACTGAATTATTTCTGGGCTGGTTAAAAAGTGCCAAGAAAGAGGCATTTAGGAATCTCCTGTGCTGTGTTTTGGAAAATTAGCTAACCCAAGTTTTAAGTCAGTTTGTAAAGGTATTGCCTGTGGCAAAAGTATAACTTTTTTTTTTTAATACGCAAATATGTTATTATTATTATTATTATTATTATTATTATTATTATTATTATTATTATTAACCAAATATCAGTTTATATAATTATACAAACAACTGATTAAGTGTGGCCTGCTTTTGTCTCCACCTCCATCCCACAACCCAATAACCAATCATTACTTTGTAGAAGCACTTTTTGCTGCTGAAGGTCTTAGCTGCTTTTTAGTTAAGAGTCTGATAGACGGAATCGGGACCAGTTACAGGTTCTTAACTGGATTAATGGACTTATGCAGGATATTTTAACACAAAAATGCAACCTAAATGAGTTCAAGCATCTGATTTCAATGTAGCTCAAAGTTGTATGTTATCCTGCTGGAAGGTGAACCCTCCACCCTAGTGTCAGGTGTTTTCCACATGAACTGTAGCGTAAATCACATCTTTAAGTCCTGAAATAGTGAAAAGCTTCGACGACTATGTATCAGTTTCCCTCCATTTCACACTTGTCTACTACTTTATGTTGCTACAGTCTTTAAAATTCCTGTGAAACACAATGAAGTCAGTAGTTGACAAACTATAAATATGTTTTCAGAGTATTATGCAAAGAGAAGGAACAATAAAGCTACAACAAATGCAGCAAAGTAAACAATGTGCAGTGGCCTATAAAGTGTTATTTGTCTGTATATGTAGCAGAAAAGACTGGCTCTTTAAATTTTATTGCACCAGTGATCTATTTAAATCACGGTGCCTCTCTCCTCTCTCATTTCAGTTCACATTTACAATTTGTCATTCACCTCAAGGTTTGATAATATATATTTTATTATAAAGTAGTGTGCGCAGGTTTTACACTATATCTCAGTTGTTTATTTTTTCCAAAATATTTTGACCAAAATTTTATTTTCTTTTTCTTGTCACTCCTTTGCTTTCAAGGCAGCAGTGTTGAATAAAAGCTCTTGAGGCTTTCTGAAGGCTTAAAAATATTTTTCATTGGACTAATTCTTTTAGCAGCACAGAACAGTCTTATTTTTTGATAAAATAAATATTCACTGAAGAGATATTGTTAATATATATTATTCATAGTGTCTTGTGCTTTAGTTCCCTTTGCTGTATGGTCCAAGTCTTCCTCAGGCTTGAGAAATGTTCTTTTTAATAATGTCACACATTTTGAATGAAAGAGCTTTTATTTTGATACCTTTTCATATTAAAGTATTTCTCCTGATCCTCGGCCTTTTACTAGTAATGCAGTCTTTTTTTTTTTTTTTGGTTTCATTTTTTATTTTTTCCACTGCACTGTTGAACAGCATGCATAGAGGGTAGTTAGAGAGCAGCAGGGATTTGCAGCCCTGTAAGCCACAGCCTGATCCCTGACACATTCAGACAGAGATTTGCAGCCATCTGGCCAGATGAGACGCTTGTATTGGCACATCCTCTTTGACGCTCTGATGGGACTCCACCCCAGGCGAGCATGAACACACTCTCACACGCGCGCGCACACAGAGAAAAAAGCTATTTCCAATGGTTATGAGGGCTTGTGCCATTTACCTGAAGGGTTGCCAGGAAGTTCTGGTGGTTACAGATAGTGACCTAGCCCACAGCACTGCCACTGTGCTCAGAGATGTCTGCTTAGATTCCAAACTCAACCTCACAGAGTTTGCTCACAGCCTTTGTCGCGGACAGAAGGTCAAATACACTAAAGTTGTGCCATGTGTGCAGCCAAAAAAGTCATAATATGAGCATCAAGACTTCTAATCTGATTGGACAATTTTGGCTTGGCCACTCTATTCTGGATCTGTATTGAATGCTTACTTTTAACACAACTATATGCATAATTCCAAACAAGAGCATTTAAATTCTATGAATGCTGAACTAGACCCTTGTAATTCAACAGGAAGTGAGTGGGTAATGGCATGAAAATACAACATTATGATGTTAAATGACTGTAGGCCCTGCCATTCTCAGTCCTTTTCTGGCTCATATATTCACCAAATTAATTGGTCTGACTCCCTCTGGTGCTTATAGGAATAACCATGACCTTAACACTTATTAAAATCTTCTTACTTCTTTTTTATGAATGTTTTTAGTAATATAAAACCATCACAGTGCCATCCAGTCTGTGGGTACGAAGGTGTTTGATTTATTGACTGCTACACTTTGTATCCTTGCAACCATAATCCCATGATCCTCCAGTCAAGCATCATAGGATCACCTTCAGTGATCCGTGTTTCTTAAAAATACCTCTGGGGCTTCAGGCCTGGCCTTTTTAGTTGGAAAGCTGCCCTTAACTCCAGCTAAACACCGTCAGCGTTTTCCCCTATTTCCCTTTCTGTTTTTCCTTTATTTTTAGGCCTGGTCTCCATCAATGGATAAACATTTCAACAAATAAACATTTCAACTTAAGTCTCATTAGGCCACAGCTCATCTCCACAAATTAAGCTTTTTGTCCTTTAATACATTTTTAATTATAATCTGGCCTTTTATGTTGCTTTTTGATAGATTGCTTCTTTCTCAATGTGTGACTTTTCAGCCTATGTTGATGTAAGACTCTTTCACTCTGGTCAGTGATATTCTCTTACCAGCTTTACCAAGCGACCTACTCTAGTGAACTTTAGTGATGTCAATTAACCGTCACATAATCACCTATTCTTTTCCCAAATAGTTTAAAGGGAAATGGTAAACTTATTTACAGGAATTTACCTAAAATTTATTACTATTCTGGTGTTTAGAAAACAAAAGTAATTTGACTGATTCTGACATGAAACAAGAAAAGCATTGTCTCAATTTATTGTCAAGCAGAAAAGAAAAATAAGTATGCGTCAGTTTTTATAGTTTGTATAAACACAGTATCAAGTTTAAAATGTGATCACCAAATTATCGACTTTCTTTTGTAACATGGTTTTCCACCTTGAGTATTTTGTGGATGAGCTTCCAGCCTACAGTACCTGCATCGTTTGCTTCACTCAGCAGCATGACTCCAAGAACACACATTGCTGCCATGAAAGCAGGCGTTCCAATTTCTTTGAAAAGATATTACATTTACTGTCTAATGTGTTGTTTTAATTATGGTGCTAAATGTTTCATATGGAGGGCTGCGGCTTTAATTGATCATATAGTTTTAATTGCAGTTCATTAATGAAGCAAAATAGCTGCCCAGTACTCTCTTCTATTAAAGCTCAATCAAAAGACTTTTCCACCTCCAAACCAGTGCTTGGTGCAGCTGAAGGATAATCACTGATGGTCTTTTTATGCTCTTATTAATTCCAGTCTATCTCCCCTCCATATGAGCATCTAATAACTTTGAAATTGCAGCACTGACTTCAGCCTTCATCCATCTTCTTCGTGTCAAGTCTTTTCCCTTTTGCATTCCTGTGATGATATCACGCACACTGCGTCCCACACATGCAGATGACTTGCCTTTCCCTCGCGGCACCGTCTCACCCCATGTGTTGAAAATAGCTGAGGCTAGAACACAACTTGTGCAACGCTGATTTGAAATTCAATCTCGACAGCTACCTTGGGGCCGTGGGCCGACTCTTAGATATTTCTCTGGTGACGGCGTTGGAGGGAGGAATAAAGGAAAATGAGCTGACAGAGAGTGAGGAATGAACCACAAAAAAAAAAAGAAAGAAAAAAAATGCATATCACCCACTCAATAAGATGCTGTTTGCAGATGTAAACACACGTATGGAGTCGCAGAGCCTTGACAGTTACATCTCTGATAGGCCCATGCTGCATACTACCTGTGGAGCAGCACACTCTTGACACAAATCACCTTCCTGAAAAGCTTTTTTTACTCCTATCCTCCATTCCTCTTACCTGTCTGTCTCCTAAAGGTGATGGGAGTCCTTAACAAGATGTCATTTACCCAGAGGTGCTCTGTATAAATCACACTAATCACTTCCAGTTTTCCCCAGAAGACCTTTGGGGTTTACACCCCTCAATGGCGCCCACTACTATATATCTTTTTTAAAGAAATTCGATACATTTCAAGTGTAAGGAAATACCCATCTACAGTGCCTTGCAAAATATTTTTGTTTTAATTGGGTGTGATACAACAATGGACAATAATGTAAAGTGAACTAAAAATGTACATGGTTTTAACATGCATTATGACTAGAAGAATGCAACCAGCTGCCTTCAGAAATCAACTAATTAGGAAGTAGAGTCCATATAGATGAGCACATACCCCACATTGAAATATGGTGCTGGCATCATTGTGATGCCATAATGCTTTTCTCTAAAGATACAGAGAAGGTGGGAAAAGTTATTAGGTAAATAGACTAAAATACAGGAGAATAATGATAGGAAAACCAACTGGAGTTAACTGTAAAATGACTGCCATTAAGTGGAAACCATCTACATCTCTGTGACCTGGATGTGCAGAAGAAAATATGACTCATTATTAGTTTGACGCACATGTAAGTTTGTATGAAAAGAGAAAACAAAGGCTCAGATCAAACTTGTAACTCCAACAACAGTGTGGGTGAGCAAATAATAAATAGAGTAGTAGTGACAAGATATGCCATGCTTGCTTCATCCATTGTTTAAATTCGATTATACCACTTTCTGTCTCCACCGGTGCAAAATGGAAAGTCTGTCACATCCAATAAAGTAATAGTCACATGAAATGTGACACAAAGTTTTACACAACATCTCTTTGAAAAACAATGCAGACATATCTGTTTTAGGACTACATTTGAAAATATCCATCATATTATTCAGCTCAGGATGTCAGAAAATAATCAGATGTAAGATTAAAATTGCCAAAGCAGTCAGATTTTTTGTCATTTTTGCCGAGAGTGTGAACAGGCACTACAATCTGGATGAGCTTAATCAATTTTATACAGAATAATTAACAGAAGAAATAATTTCTAGATGGGAGAGAAGTACATATTTTTAATTCCTTAATGTAAAAAAAAAAAATCTTTATAAATCCATGTATGATTACCTAACTTTACAAACATGTACTGCTACATAAAATCCGAATAAAACGCATGAACTTCATTGCTCTAATATAAAAAGTTTCCAAAACAGTTTTCTAATGTCATTCAGTTGTGCAGGCTAAAATTAAGAGGGAAATGTTGCAAGACTGTGAGAAAAACAAAGCTTGTATTGGGCGGTCGGGATGCAACACTAAGAACAGGCACAGGAAAAAAATGAAACCTAAAAGAACATTTGAGTTTTGAAAAGAGGATGATGGATACTTGATAATTAGTGTTAAAGAGGGTCAGACCACTTGAGAGGGTTGGATTTGGCCACCCTGTAAGAACAACTACTAAACTGGTGCAGGTAAGAGGACACTAAGCAGGCTTCAGTCTTCTTAATAAATCTTCTCTTCTGCTCTCGCTTTCTTCTGAATATGAAAGTAGAAGATTAAAGCCACTTAAGCTACAAGAAGCAAGTTGTTATACACTTCAGTCGCATTACCTTTTGTAGGAAAATGTTCCATCAGCAGGAGGCTTTCAAGCCTGCTATTTGGTGTTTATCTCAAAACCTTGCCAACCTGTCTGGGTATTTATATCTCTTTGTTCCCCACTTACATTAGCAGCACCCTGCCCACGTCCTAACAGACTTTTAGCCCAAAACCATGTGGGACTCAAGGCCAGACAGCAACACAGCAGCCCCCCAGTGGGGGGTCTCAGATCGTCTGTGGATTACTAGTAGAAACAGGTTTCTCATGTGCCCTCCTGCTGCGTCCTTGTTGGATCAGTACTGAAGGTTTTTTGCAGGACTAAATCAGATTAATTTATGGATTAAAGTCATTAATCATTCATTCCCTTCAACTTCCCCAACTTTCCAGTGAAATGCTGATGAACTTTTATGTTTAGAGTGGACTAGCTGGTGTGCTTCGAATCATTTTCTTGTTGCCTAATCCAGTGTTGGTTAAGCTTGTGAACTAATGGCCGAATAATATTCTTCTAGGGTTTCTGCTAGAGAATACATTTCTTAGTTCCCTCAATTATAGCAAGGCTTTCAGGTCCTGGAGCAGCAAAGCGGGCCCAGATCATCTTACAACCACCACCATGTTGTGCAGTATATAATATTCATTTTCTGGAATGCAGTGTCCAGATGTAGCTGGACACACACATTAAAGAAATTCAGCTTTTGTTTTGTTGGTCCACACAATATATTCCCAAAAATCTTGGGAACGATGAATGCCTCGTTCATTCATCGTTGAACGATGAATTCGTTCAACGAATTCATCGTTGGGTGGTACAGTTCCAACGAACTGGGTGGTACAGTTCGTTGGAACTGTACCACCCACTGGGTGGTACAGTTCCAACTGTACTGGGTGGTACAGTTCAGCTCGGTGTCGTTCAGTACGTTGTTTTGTCTCCATTGTAAGAGACTTCTAATATAACCCTCCGTTGTGCAGGTTTAAGCCCATGAAAGGACATTAAAACTGCAGAATCAGCACAAATATGGTCCATGTAGGCAAGTAGTTCAGCTTCATCACTTCACACATACACACCCCCACCCCCACACACACACTCCTGAGCTACATGCAGAAGCTCTGCGGCATCCTCAGCTCACTCTGCTTCAAATAAAGGCCTCTTTTTATTATCAAGGACACTTCCTCATGGAGAGTGAGTGGGTGCATTACTGCAAGAAAAAAACAAGATTGTGACTCTGTATATTGTTTTTAGATTTGTTGTCTTGTTATAGATTTTCACATCATATCCGTTCATTTCCCTTGGGACCATGAAAACCAGATCTGCGGTGACCATCACATGGCCTTTTCTGGCAGATCATTGAAATAATACTTGCAAAGAAGCTCAGAATGAATTGTGTAATTGGAAAAAGGTTTCAGAAACATTGAGGAATTTTTTCATGGCAATATCATGGGTGTCTTAAAGCATGCATTAAAAAAACCCATCAATTTGTTTGAGATTTTCCTTCTGAAAATGATCTTATTTCATTCTGATTCTGTTTAATTTAAATGCTGATTTCATAACGGCATCCTTGCACAACATTTTCGTACATATGATTAGGATCTGAGGAAAGGTTTGACTTGGTTTGGGTAATAATTATAAAACATATGTCAGTTGTTAGATGTCCCTAATGAACATTATGTTTATGTAAGGGGTTTCACAACGCTGTGGACTTGAAGCAGTTTGGTTCATTTTGATTTCCCCAGCAGAGCTGTTGATGTGGGTAGTTCCTCCAAACCATCAAACGTCACATCTTGATGTTTCTACCATCCTTTTTTGTCCTCGGGGTTGTTGAGTTTAGAGTTATAAGAGGTATTAGGTTCCCCCCACGCAATATATGTAGGCCTGTTGTACTTAAATAGATTTTAAAAGTTGTGGTACTGCTTAACATGCTATGTGTGGGTTTATTTTAATGGTTCTAGTTTCAAAAGGCACTTAGAAACGTCTCTTCATCTGAAAGGTGCTAATGTAAATAAAGCTCTGCTGATCATCTCCTAAAACTTGCTGCTGATTATTTCCTTCTACGCAGAATCTACCATGAAAATAAACAGATCATTAATCCCCTAGTTGCTTTGGGTGGCAAAGAAAGGATCTCAAAGGCAGGAGTTGATTTATGGGTAAATGGTTGCTTCGATGACAGGTAAAGTAATGGGAGGAAAGATTTTCTTTTTTTTTTTTTCTTTTTTTTGCTAGCGGTGTTTTGCCTTTGCGGTGTGACATGAATATAAGACGTGAAAGAGGAGGTAACAGTAGCACTTGACTTAACCATGTAGTTTTCACTTTAATACAGTGAAGAATTGGTGCAGACATAAGAGATGGGTGCGTGCACACGTCATCTGGTTTGTGCTGGTGTAAGCTTTTACGGAGAAGGTTATTGGCAGGTGGGTCTACATATGTATTGCAGAGATAAAGAAAAATCAAGCTAAAGAGACAAGTCCGCTGTCAGACAGCCGGGGTGAGCGGAAAGGCAAAAGGGAAAGACAAGAGAGTCAGACACAAAGAGGCTTCTAACATTTTCTGACTCAGATCCATGACTTGGTTGGCAGAGCTCCATATCTCCTGAATGAGAGTGTGACTGGGTTTGTGCGTGTGCGCGCATGTATGTGTGTTAGCTGAGAGGAGGCTGCAGGACGTGCACAAGAAACCTGGCCAGCTTCCCTACAGCAGACTTGTTCACACAGGCTTTGGTCTTACACGTCAGCTTCTGGCCTAGAAATGGGTGCAGCCGTTGAGATGTGCTTCACCTCACAAAAGAGTAAAAAAAAAATTAAAAAAACAAACTGATGGAGGTGAAACAGTTTGCAAATAGAGGGGTGAAAATGTTTCAAATTACAAAAAGATTAGAATGATATCAAAAGGATAAATCGTTCATAACGTGTTTTTGTTCAAAATGTTTTTAAACTAAACTCTATTTAAATTGTCTCAATAAAACAAAAACATCCCAATTGTTTCCCAGGCAGACCAGAGAGCAGGAAACGCCTCCAGATTTCTTCTACTTCTCCGACTTTGAGAGACACAATGCCGAGATTGCTGCTTTCCACCTGGACAGGTGAGTTTTTTCATGTGGTTCGCATTGTTCGATCCACACAAATAATCTGGAAGCGGTGGATTTGTCCTGCAACAATTTCCATAGGATTAAGTGCGAGGGATTGGATAACGTGCTCGGAGAAGGGATCATCCTTTCTTTTTGCAATTGAGCATATTGATTTCAGTGTGATCCTTCGACTCCGACGACTTCAGGGGACACAAACTCAGCACTAAGACGAGCGATAAATGAGAGAGGCGGAGGAGGGTGCCGGGAGCATGATAATTATTTTAAACATGCTTACAAAGTCAAACTCTCACTCTCTCTTAAATTTGCTCTTCCTTGCACCTGTTTCACTGGGCAGGAAGAGCCAGACAGGAATATCACAGGTGTATCATTACCCACAAAACATGAGTTTAACCCTGCAGGGAGGCGTTCTGAGTTACCATTAAAGAGCAGTTTGCCTGCACCATGCGGGGTTGCCTTCAAATTAAACTTTGTGCACAACCATTGAAGCTCAGGATACCTGTCTGAGCCAATGCTGTCTTGTTAATTCAAACTGGATCACAGAGGAATGGATAGGAGGATGTGAGAACACCTAACTCCTACAAACAATGAGTATAAGCTCCATTTTTGCATTTCCATCACATTTACTGTAAATGTTTAGAATCATGATATCAGTTCAAATATCAGAAGACCCTGTGTAAATTCAAAATAGAAGTTCTTATATGATTATTTCATTAATTTAAGGAGAAAGAGTTATCCAAACCAACTTGACTTGATGAGGATTAAAAGTCGCCCTTATTGTTAAATCACTATTTTACTCTTCTGTAAGCCCACTGAAGCACAAAGAGAGCTACTATGTAAAATTAAAGCAAATGTGGAACAGCTGTCTGACATTTCCAAAAACAAATGAACACATTGATGATCCTGAAAATATCCTTTTGGCTAAAGACACAATGTTTTAGAAAAATAGTTATATGAAAACTGGTAGCTGTAAAAGGCAAAAAAACAAAAGAAAAAACATAATGTTTAGTAAATGTTTGTCTTAAACGCTGACATAAATGACTCTGACCTTAAAAGGGTCATTCACACTCAAAAACTCTTGATTATTGCTGGATTTAAAAAATAATATTTATGCAAAGAAATGTGGACAAAATTCCTTCAGAATGATGTAAATAAATGATGGTAGTTTTTGCGGCATAGGATGAAAAAAATCTGTTATTAGAGGGGCCATTTACTTTTATATAGATTGTTTTATTTTATTAATCAATAAAATCATAGTTTGAAAAGTATATTTTTGTATTTACTCAGGTTTCTTTGGCCGATGCTAAGATAAGATGTGTTTGAGGATTTGATCTATTTGAGTGGGAGGAAAATAAGGGAACATTTTTGCAGCAATGTACTGTGTGTGTTTCCTACCCCTGAAAGTGCCATTAAGAGTAAAAATGCAAAAAATTTTGACATTCCACAAATTTGCTCACTAAGACATTATAATTTTTTTTTTTCATCAAGGCAGCATAGTTCACATTTTAAAATAGTTCATTTTGGCAAAATCTATTCAAGAAGAAAAAATGGTTTTAAATGTTAAGAAATAATTCTCTAAAAAACACTCATGTGAGAACTAATTTAGAATAGAGATAAGAGGAGTTTTTTTTTTTATTTATGCTTTACTTTATTCACATAATTCAAGGTTTCCATGAATCTCTAATTAGAACAGTACAACTCTACAGGATAAACATGATGTGAAAAAGAAGTTCATTGCTTTTAGCCACATGAATACCAAGCAGGATTGTTTGTAGAGTTATAAAAAGAAACTGTCTCCACAGCTCACACCCTGAGCAGAAGGTGGCATTTTGAAGTTGGCAAGTCTTATTAAAAAAAGTTAGAAGAGATCCACGTAAAAAAAAAAAAACTGTTGTTTGGTAAGAATGCTGTGGGAAAAAAAACAACAGTTTTCTTTCCAACCGTCACAAATAAACATTAAGTTTACTAAACACGACGGAGAATTTAACTAGGACCCGGTGCTTTGGTCACTTGAGACCAAGGTTGAGATAAACATTGCAGACACATTTTGTTTAAAACAAAGGGGAAACGTACCTCATTCACACTGTTTAGCATGAACAGTGGGCCGGTTTCTCTTCAAAAAGACCTGGGAAGCTCGTTAGAGTTCATGGTTCCATCTGGACCTAAAACAAAAATCTAACAAACTACAAAACTGACAGGGGGAAGTTATTGAATTGTTCATCAGACTAATGATACATTTTCACCATTCCCAAACCTCGGTCTTATAGAAAAGCCACTGCTGATTTAGTGAAAAAAAAAGTAATTAAATCCTAACAGAATTTTTTTTTCACCGCTAAATAAATGTACTTAAATTAAAAGTTGTTCTTTCCGAGTTTTTTTTCCAGTGTGACTTTCAACTCATGCAATAAAATATAAATTATTCCAAGGCTCTTTTCACATCTTTACTAAGGGTACCCAATGTATGTTGCCAGTAGACACTCATGCATGCATGCATACACACAGGTACTCCTTTGTCACTTGGACCCAACGTGACGGTGCAGTTTGCAGGCGCTGAATGATATCTTCTGTAGGGTAAAGTTTCACACACTCAGCCGGGCTGTTTGTGTGTCCGCCTGCTCCCAGGAGGCTCACTTTTGGTCTCAAATGGTTTCAGGGTCATTGGGGGCGGCAAACATACAGTGACGCAGGCTAAACAGGAGCTGAATAGGTATAGTGTTCAGCTATAGAAGCATTAAGGAATAAAACGAAAAGGAACAAGAACAAAGGACCGGACCTGTGGCGTTTATGTTAAACTTGATGAAGCTACAGAGGAAGAAATGAAAATGTCTGATTTTTGGAGATCTTGCTGATTGTGCTGACTCTTTAAGAAACAATAAAACTGGACCATAACATGCTCAATGGCTTTATGGGTTGAGTTTAACTTGAGCAAAAACACAGAAACATTGTAGGATGCCAAATTATTAACATCAAACAGATCAAACATGTAGCGATAGATTTTCTCATGGTTACTGTTCGGTATCTTTATTTAGATGAACATATCAATACTGTTTTAAATTTTAAAAAATGTTATCCCGTTTAGAAATTAACTGCCTAAAATGTTTAGTTTTCATTTTAGCTTTAAATTCTTACTATCATTTAATAGAACTCCCAGCTGTGTCTGAAGATCAAAGCTGGGGTGAGAAATTTAGAAATCTGGATTTTGCTGCAATCAGACATTGTCATAAAGCCGAATGATCTCTAAATGTCTGTTTGTCCATCTTTGTCGTTTTAGGATCCTTGACTTTCGCAGAGTGCCTCCTGTGGCGGGGCGACTGGTCAACATGACAAGCGAGATCAGAGACGTGACGCGCGACAAGAAGCTGTGGAGGACCTTCTTCATTTCACCAGGTAGAAACTCTGACTGTGGCTTGATGGGTAGGAAGATGTGTTAAATAGAAACAAACACAGAGGAGCCATATTTAACTTCTGCTGCAAGTAAACTGCAAACACAAGCAGTTCGACCAGTCAGGCTGACAATCTGCTGAGCTCTTCAAAGCAGTGATGCAGGACTGAGTGTACTGAAAATAATATAGCAGAGCATGACAGAAACTGTCCACATGGTGGCACTGTAAGTCCACAGATGCTCAGTGAAATTCTTTGAGAAGGAAATATAATCATGTTCTAATTAGGCAACATAAATAAAGTTTTTTGCAAATAAAAGAAAATGAAGGTAAACCATTTAGAAGATCACTGTTGAATAAGACTTTCTGTAGATGTTTAGTGGTACGTTTAGTCAAAAGGGAAAGAACAATCTGATCAGAAATCGTCTGAAAATATGATGACACAGAACAATTATGAATGATTTGCAGGTTTTCCTTAAATGAACCTAGATTTATTTTGCTTTTTTCATCATCCTGCCTCTTTGCCATTTTCTCATAAATCGCTTCAACATTTTCCTCCTCATTCATATTACATACAAACAGATCTAACATTAATGTGACTAAAATGCTTCCTTTACCTTTGTCTGACATCTGACTCTGTCTCCCCTTTTCATCCTTCAGCCAACAATGTCTGTTTCTACGGCGAATGCTCCTACTACTGCTCCACTGAGCATGCTCTGTGCGGCAAGCCAGACCAGATTGAAGGCTCGTTAGCAGCTTTCCTACCTGATCTGAGTCTGGCCAAACGCAAGACCTGGAGAAACCCCTGGAGACGCTCCTATCACAAGCGCAAGAAAGCCGAGTGAGCGAGTTTTGTCATGATTAAACAGGCTTTAATTCTGTAAAAAAAAAATAATGATAGAAGTTATATTTTAAAATGTATCAACACATTTTCCCTTCTTACATGCTTTTAGATGGGAAGTGGATCCAGATTATTGTGACGAGGTGAAGCAGACACCTCCATATGATCGTGGCACCAGACTGCTGGACATCATGGACATGACCATCTTTGATTTCTTAATGGGTAAGGCTTGATAATTATTTTGTTAAATTCATGGATGATTTTTTTTAAAAAGACATTCCACTCACGATATTTATTATTATAAGAAATGAGAAATGTTTTGTTACCGTAACGTTCTGCTTTTGTACAGGCAACATGGATCGTCATCATTATGAAACTTTTGAGAAGTTTGGAAATGAAACTTTCATCATTCACCTCGATAACGGAAGGGGGTAAATACATTCAACTATTTTTTGTTGTACCCGTATCTATCTCAATAAAAGGTTGGTGGCGGCATAGGATTTGTCTCTGATTCAAATAATATTGAGCTTGCTGAAAATATCTTGTGACTGATCACACTTTTATATGTTTTTCCTTTGCTTGTAGATTTGGAAAACACTCGCATGATGAGCTGTCCATCCTCGTACCGCTCAGCCAGTGCTGCAGGTCAGATTTTTAGTCACTTCTGTGATAGATTTCCAAAGGGTGTCAATTTAATTTTTGGACACAAAGTAGTTCAGATCAAGACTTTTGTAATTCTATATTTTACTTTCTGTAGCTAGCCTGAATAGTGTGTTTTAGCGTTTGAGTGCTGTTATCACTATTGCTGGAAACTATTCAAAGCAATCGTCTTTCCATTTACTTTGTGCAATCTAGGGTTTTGTAATCTCTTCACATCTTAATTCTTCTGATCATGATTTCGAGATCATTTAAAAATTGTTCTTAATTTCAATAAGATTGCCATTGTGACTGCAATCTCATCTGAAGACTTTTTTAATCTTGTGCCAACCAGTGAAAACTAAACAGCAACGTCATAGCCAAAGACTTGGCAAATATTTCTGAATGGAGATGATGAAATTTGTTTTCTTTCAGAAATCTTTTCTTACTGTACAGTGTGTTCACGTTCATCCAAACCTTGTTTTTTTTTTTTTTCCCCGTGGTAAACGCTTAGTTATTCTGGCAAAAGTTATCAAAGAAAAAAACCTATTTACACATGCGCCAACAAGCTCCAGTTCATGATGATCATTTAGTGTCACTTTTAAATTTTCAGCTAGTTTAATTTAATTAACGAAATTCAAATAGATTTAATAGTGTCGCAATAAAAATCTGGATGTATAGAAACATCTTGTTTTTTTTGTTGTTGTTTTTTTTTACTTGCTTTAGGGTCAGGAAGTCCACGTACCTGCGTCTGCAGCTGCTGGCCAAAGAGGAGTACCAGCTGAGTTCTCTGATGGAGGAGTCTCTGCTGCGAGACCGCCTGTCCCCTGTCCTGATCCAGCCTCACCTGCTTGCCATGGATCGGAGGCTCCGGCTGGTTCTGCAGGTTCTGTCGGGCTGCATAGATAAAGAAGGCTATGTTAATGTTGTGGAGGAGGACCTTTCTGGGGACACAGTCACTCACAGGGGCCCAGCCCACAGGTAGTGAGGGCGAGGATCCTCCAGGGTGACAACATGGACCCCATGCAGCGTTTGGCTGTTTACCTGTTGGGATTGGACCAAAAATCCCACCTCTGAAATCAAGCTGAATTCAGTGAATTCCAAGACTGCCGTCATTGCCTCTATAGAAAGTGCTTTTAGGTGTGTTTATATAGAAAATAATAATAATTAAAAAAAACATGCTCATGTGGAGGCTTTATATTTGTCATATACAGCCATATTATTTTATTTTTGTTTGAGACAGAGAGGATCTCCTGCTGTGTTTTGATTTTTTTGTCCTGGTATGTTTTATGTGTTTTTCTAAATACATAACCAAATGCAACACACTAACTGACTGAAGGGCATATAGTCAGACAATATAAGCTTTATCATTTATCACGATATATCAGAAGACTTTGTTAGAAGCTAAGCAAGACTTATTGTTTTTAGTGAATGTTCCAAAAACTCTGACAAACTAACATCTTGTAGCCAGGAGAACGTGGGTGTGTAAAAACATGCGTTGGTAAGCTTTATTTCCCTTGGCACAGACTTACAGAAGAACAAGCTGAATATTACTACCTATTTCTGAAAAGTATAAGTCACAGATTACGTTTGTATTTTACACTGTAGTACAGTAAGAATTTTGACTTTGTTTTTCTTGTTATTTTGTTGTTCAGATTTTTCTTTATTTTATTTATCTTGCACTACATGCAGGAAGCAAACAACATAAAGCATGAAAAAAATTACTTTAGCAAAACAAACAAACAAAAATAAATTTCTGGAATACAACTTTTAATTAATAAAAACAGATCCAAAGTTTAGATATAAACACACTGTCATTTTTCCCCTATAGTTTTTGGCTTAGTAAGCTTTGATGGACTTTTTTTATTATTTATTTGATGCACCAAAAAGGGAATACTTTGCTGTCATTAAATATATATTGTACTTTTGCTTCAGATACTGGAAAAATAAAGATTTCATCATAAATACTTTAGCTAAAACAATAGAACTTAAAAGTTACTTTTCAAAACTTACCTGAAACTTTCTTAATCTCTGAGGGAACCTTCCCATTACGTATCAGGTACTCTCATTGATCTTCCATTGACATTTCTAGATACTTGAAGGAACTCTCGTAAAATTTTTTTTACCTTTTTTTTTTTTTTTTTTTCAGGAAAATATAAGATACTTTCTGGAGCTTTCATGAGACTTGTAGGAACTAGGCATTATTGTGGCGTGACTTCTATCAAAACCTTGACTCAGTATTCCTTTTACTGTCCCAGAACTTTCATCAAACCTTTCAAATACAATTACCAGGTTCCATGAAAGATTTGGAACCTGGAAAGTACCAAATTACAAGTCAGCTTCTAATATAGTAAGTTTCCTGAAAGAACCAAGTAATTTCTAGAAAAGCAAATAGTATTTTTCAGGACATTGTTTGGCCGGTTCAGAGAGGTTCCTGAATGCACTCTCTAAGATTAAGAAAGTATGGGCAGCATCATGCATTGCTATAATTCTTTGTAATTGTTTGATTACAAGACTGACATTCTATTTGATCACATATTTCTGTTCAGATTATACAAAATTACAAAGATTTTTAATTTTAGAGATTAAGTTGTGCAAGTGTTGCCAGTGCAATTGTATTTTCTTTTCTTCTTCTTCTTCTTCTAAAAGTCCAGTGTATTGGCTAACCCAGTACTTGTGCAATGCCAGAACTACAGTACTTGAATGTGTTTGGGTTGGCAGTATTAACGGGATTCCCAGAGGTACAAACGGTGTGAAGTCGACTTAAAAGAAGTGCTTCTGGGCGAAAACAAGAAACTAAATGCCTCATTCAGACACAGGCATATCCATGGGGCACTGTTTCATGTTTTTGATATTTTCTGTGTAAATACCTATAAATATTTTGAAGAGCTATTGAGCTGCACTGCACAGTGGTTTGCTTCTGTTTCCTGCTCTTGCATTGTTACTGTGAAGTTTACGACATGATTAAAGTGTGCAATAAAACAAAAAGGGACCAGAGTTGTCTTTTTATCTGGACGTTGCTGGGGATGTGTGAAGTTTTATGCCCAAGGTGTAGCAAGTTGCTGTTAGTGGCGGGGGCAGGACGTATGATGCTGTCCATGGTGCTGAAAAAAACACAGCGACCACTCTGTTGATTTGCAGATGCTCTGTCCATGGTGCTGCTGGTCCATCATATCACCATCAAAGGTTGAGTAATACTACAGTGACAGAGACCAGTAGCATGGACTATCTGATTCAATCAAAACAGAACAAGACAGAGCATCTTAGATTGACTTTAGTAACTATGTTCCCCATCTGTAATGGCATAGTAAGATGCAAACTACATAAAGTTGGGGTATATTTTGAAACGTCTATTATCAGATGTTTATTTGTTGATCCTGTTTTTGCTTCAGGACACATGACTTTTCAGGGCAGCAACAGAAAAAATATATATGTTAAGAACTTCCGCCTTTTCCAATTCGGAGTAAAAAAAAAAAGAAAAGAAAACTATACTGTTTCTTTGCCAGTAGAGGGAGCCAGCGGGCAGCTTTTCTGATTGAAAAAGAAGTACAGTCACAGCTCACTTGGTGGCGGTAGAGCTTGGTTAAGATGGCTGCCTTGTTTACATCTGTGACGTGTTTTCGTTGTCCTGAATTGACATCATAGACGGAGATTTACGTTTGCGTTTCACAGTAAGTATTCTTTGTGACCTTCATCTAAGCTCAAGGTCAGACTTTAACTGAACCTCAATTTAATGAGGTAGCACGACAACACTACTAGCAAAGTTTCTTCATTTTTGTGAACAGAAAGACACCTGTTGGCTCAAATTACATCTGAATGTTAAAAATAGGCAGAAAAGCCCCTAATAACCTCCCCATGAGGTAATGTACTAACATAAAAGTGAAGTTGTCAAATTACATGTCCAGAAATAAGCCATTTGCTTCTTTGTTATTGATGTCTTACATTTTTAGCATAGATTTTTTTGGAGGCTAAATAATTTGTAAGAAAAGGTGAACGTTCTCTTCTTCAAACAATCAGAAGTATCAACACATTTATGGATCACTCAGACTGAGTATTGGTGTTGTTTACCCTCCACAGCACACGGGCCATGTCGTCTCACCTCCTCCAGAAGCAGCTTATCCTGCCTAGTAACAGCATCAAACGCCACTGTCCTGCCTCTATGGCAACAGAGAGCCACCCCTTCCTGCCCTGCCTCCGATTGATCTGAGGTATGTGTGTTTGGATCCTCAACCAAACCCCATTTTCACCTTCATCCTCATCCATCACCTGGTAACTTGAATAAATGTTCCTTTAACACTTGTAAACAATATGTTAACAACATTATTTAGCAGATGTTCAGCAGAAATGCTTCAACATTTAGGGAGTAAACATTCAGTTAGTGGTAAGGCAGGAATTGGAAGAAAGTGTTGCTCCAAGAAGAATGCACTTTAAGATGTATGCCAACATATTTTGATTAGCTGTAGCATTAACAGATCCACTGAAATCCAGTCTCCCCTTATTGCTGTTTAAGTAGAAGCTGATGTTAGCAATGCAGCACAGCTTGCTGCTACAGGAAGTAAAAAATTAGCTGTTCAAAACTCCCATTACTTTGAAAGATTGCTTATGGTACTAATGATATTGCTTGGCCACAAAAGTAGCATTTATTATTATTATTATTTTATTTAGTAGAATAAAGATACATTCAACTTCAGACCCAAGTCAAATAAACACAAGTTTAATAAAATTTATACTGGAATTATTTAGTCTAGAGTAATTTTTTTTTCTTAATAATTAGAGATAATCAATAAAACAGTCCTTTAGTTTAATGCCGAACAAGACCTAAGAATAAGATGCCAACTCATTGGAGGCAATAACAGTAAAACTGATTTGTGTCAACCAACCTGGCAGAAAGTTCATCTTAGAGTCTGACTGTATCCAAACAACAGGGAATCTATTTTCTATCTTACTTTAAAATAAGAGTCTCAAACAAATATAATAAAGGAGTCGAGCTTGACGCACAGCACAGTCATATCCAGGGGTCTCAATAATAGCATGGATTTATTACAAATGATAGTGTAGTATTTTGCAAGAAGACCTCAGGATTACCGCAGTACATTCAGTGGATTTTAAACATCTGTACCACTGCTTTAATGCTACAATACAGTGATATAAATAGTTTCAAAACTGAGAGAGCCTGTGTGTGAATGAGAGGGAGGTTGATGGAGGAGTTGCAGGATGGAAGAGAGTAAGTTCAACCATCAAAGCACCAGGCAGTGGACTAGAGAGGTAAAGCAGAGTGCAGGCAGGGTGAAGTGACAGAAGGACAGCCGAGATTGTATTGAGAGAAACTAATCTTGTGGGCTTTCTAAATTTATTTAATGTTTTAAATGAGGTTGTCTCAAAAATCTCCTAGAGGGCAGTGCGACAACAACAGCTAGGCTAGCTAAGTTGCGTTCGGGAGACGTCTAGATACTTCCTGTGTGTTACATCCTTTCCTCTGTTCTTCTACTGCTAACCTTGTGGAGTCACTCACATGGCAAACGCCATTTAACTGACTCCAGAGTAGAATATTCGCACAAATATACATAGCAAAGCAAGCACACATACTTTTATGAAAGCAAACAAATAGATGATCTGAAACTCTCTAGCTCTCTAATATACAGCAACATTGGTATAAATATTTCTGGCTCTCTTTGGCAAAGTAGGTCTAGGCAGCTGAACATTGCCTTTCCTTCATCTTCCTTCTGTAGATGCCTGTATGGTAGTTTAATTTAAGCCCTTTATATTGTGCCCGGTTGTATTTGGGAGAAAAGAACCTAATAAAGAAAGATGCTGAATGCAGTTCTACAAACTGAATAGTGCACACCTGTGTGCGCGTGTGCTTGTGTATGCGTCTTATAAACTGAGATTAGATGTGCTTTCAAACGCTACTTCAGAGGCAGTCGTGTTTAACCTCCGTCCATCTCAATTGATGGCAGCGCTGTAGGCAAAATCACGTCTAGCTCAGATTCGCATTGATCAAAACAATTGCATCCCGCGGAGGATAACCGCACCAAAATGATTCGGGCGCGTGAGTTCGAGCAAGTTCTGCATCTATACGCATTGCTTGGTTCCGTTAGTTTGTTATTGAGCGGCAGGCTGCACAATACTCTTCAGAGCATTACCTTTAAATTAGATTGATGCGATTTGATGCTTTAATGGCTGACCAAGAGAAAATAAAAGAGTAGAAGGCCCATGACGTGGCTGACATACACACAGGCCACAACACCTTGTTTTTCTTTTCAAGGTGATTGGTCAGCCTGATTGGTTTTAGGAGTAGCTTCAATGAGAAATAGTGCCTCTGTTTTTTTGAGTCAACAACACACTTCATCTCAACCTGCGAGTTATTAAGACGGCTATATAATACCTACATACGTTCCTGTCAGTCTGAATGAGATTCAATGCGGGTGTTTGTGTGTCCGTGGTGACAGAAGCAAACCTCCAGTCTGCTGTCAAGGTCAGACTGAGACGCATCCTCTTGCGTCAAGAGCACCGGAGGAGAAATTAAACACCAAATCAATCGCCCTTGAACGGCGCGGGTTTGTCACACGAGGGTGCGAGCAGACGCCGCTCGTCTCTCCGTCGCTTGCGTGCGTCTGCACGCCAGGAGCGATCATGGGTCAGCACCTCAATTGCACGCGAGCGCCATTTTTTTTTTTTAGGGGTTTTTGCTCTGGTGGCTTAGCGGGAGATATTCAAAATGACCCTGCGACGTGCGCACCTTCTGCTCGAAAGAGCAGACTGAAACAGGAGAGCGGCGCTGATGCACCTGGGCAGCCTTTACCCCTGGGGAGTTGGTGGAGGCATGATGAAAGGTCCCACACACACACACACAAAAAAAAAAATCCTTCATACTTGATTTAATCCATTGTTAAGTAAAATTCTTACAAATATTGACGTGCTTTTATTATGTGTATATATTTAGAACCTACATGGAGATTATCTGCAACAGAAAAACACTTGCAATCTAAGTTGGGACCGTTTTACAGAAGCAGACTCACAAACCCCCATTTGCAGCAACTTACTAACTGACGGCTGACTACAGAACTGAGATGTTGCAGGAAGTTTACATCACTTGTAACATGGTAAGTTTTGCCTTTAAGGGGACCTTCTGACTGTCTTTAGTCACAATTACTACTAATTAATTTATTAATTTATTTATAATGTGGCGCTTTTGGCAGATGGAGACGACTGCACATGGGAGGAGAATCTTCCCCCCCCCCCTCTCCCTCTCATTTCCTTCCTATTTTCATTCATTGCACAATCAGTGACATGCACATATCTCCCTCATACAGCGCCTGGCTCAGTCCCCATCCATCAAAACACAGACTCACACATCTTCACACGGGGACAAACACGCGTTCTCGCAGCTTTTTTCCCCCCTTTTGTTATCTAATTTTCTCCTAAACGCAGAAAAAACATTGCAAGCTCCCACTCATCTTTTTCCTATCACCGTCTCTCACATTGGGATTATGGTCATCTTTTTTCATACATGAGTAAACAGATTTGAAGGAGTTCCTTTTTTTTTTTACCCATAGAGACACACACACACACACACACACACACATTCAAATTAATATACAACCATAAAAAAAAAAAAAAAAAGACGGAACCAAAACAGGCTTGCAACCTCCTCGCCACTCTCTCTCTTTTTCTCAGACACACACACACACGCACACACACACAGCAGGGAGAGGAGGATGAGGGAGAAAAAACCGGAGATGGAGAAGGCTTTGAAGCAGCCGCCTCCTCCCTCCAAACAGCACATCAGCAATCTCTCCATCTCTCTCTCTCAAGCCCTGACACACACATACACACATCACACACACACGCGCGTACATGCACACGCATACAAGCAGGACGATTACAATCACTCCACACACATCCTCCCATCTGCTCTCTCCCACTTTTGCAATTGGTGGCTGCTAGACTCCCCAGCAGAGGTTGCAAGACGAGGCATCCCAGTCTCCCTCTCCTCACCTCCCCTGACCTCCAACCCACACAGAGACACACACTTTTAGAGCTAATTCCATTATATATTCTTGACTGGAAGGAAGAGAGGCTGTCTTCTAATTGCTTTCTTATCCCCCTGAGTCCCCCTCACTGTTTCCTCCTTTCCCTTCTCCCCTCTCTCTCCTCCTTTTCCCCTCCTTTGAGCCCGCCCCTCACCCTACGTGCACTCAACATGGCAGCAGACAAGCAGAGGAGTGAGGCAAGCTAGAGCGCCAGAGGAAGAGAGAGAGGAGAGAGAGAGAGAGAGAGGCAGGAAGCCTGCTGCTGTCAGGGAATATTGGTGCCATTTTCAGCATCGCAGGGTGAAAGGATTGAGCCTCGCCGCCGTACGCTTGGCTCGGCTCGCCTCTGCTCGGCTCGCCTCTGCTCAGACCGGCTGAACAAGAGGGCTTTAGGAGGGAGAACTACAAAAAGGAGGAGAGAACGGCTGACCCCTGCCCCCTACCCCTACACAGGTACAGAGCTCTCACCTGTCATTTGTTTCCAAACGTTGTTGGGGAAGGCAGCGGGATGCAGATGGAAGTGAGGGCAGTGAATGCAAAAAAAAAAAAAAAAAAAAGGTGGGGGGGGCGTGTGTCTGTCTTGCTGTCTGTTGTGTGTACATCTGCAAGCCAAATAGAGGACAGCCGGCTCTCTCCTGGGACTGCGTTCTATTTTCATTTTGCTGGGGCAGAGCATTTGCCTCCCACACGAACACAAACACCCACACACACATCCAAACATACACTCCTCGACACCTGCCTCGACCTTGTTTTCCTCCAGCATCTGTTCAAACAACCAGCATGGAAAAGCAGCTCTGTAAACACATGAATATGGGAAGGATGCGAGCTTTTAAGCCTCAACTCTTCCCTTGCAGCAGTCGGCATCTCAAGCGTGTGTTACGTAGCCTCATAACACGGCACCACTATAAGTCAGAGCAGGGGATGTGTCATAGCATGGATGTTTACTCTGACCATTGCATAAGCAGGGATCTGACACACACCCACATGCATGTGCATCCTGTATAAGAAGGAGTGAATATATTTCTTTATGGCGTTTATTTCTCTCGCTTGCTTTTGAGGAGTTTCTCTGGCTTGAATGCTATTTTTAGTACAGCATGGTCTTATATGTTTTGCCCCTTTGTGTACGATTTGACTCATACTTTTTTTTTTTTTTTTTTTTTTTGCAAAAGCTCACTTTTGGATGCAGCTTTTATTACTATAGTGGCATAAAAAAAATCTGCACTGAGACTGCAGTGTCACCCCTGACTGAAAGTGATGCTGCCCCACAGCCTCACTGACCCGGAGGAGACAGGAAAGGAGAGGATCCGAGAGGGGGAGAGATGGATGGAAAGAAAGAGGTGTGACGGAGAGGGAGAGTAAATAAAGCTGGGAGGGAGGTGGAGAACATGTGAGAGCGTGTGGGTGCGCAGCGCAACAGGGAGGAGGGGAAGGTGACGGCCGAGATAACGCAGAGAGAGGGTGCATAGAGAAGCGTCTGGGAGAGAAAACGGGTGAGTTGGTGTTTGTGTGGGTGCGTGTGTGTATGTCCTGAAACAACGGAATTAGGCAATACTGGTGCATCTCCATAAATTATAATATATACTGCTTACAGATAATAAAGTTATGATATTTTAAATTTAAGTATTGCGAGTGATATAAAAGGGATTTTTAATGCTGAAATTCAGCGTTGAGGCCTATGCAGTCAGTCACTGGCAAGGACGGTTGGACACAAAAGGTCATCGCTGATGAAGCTCGCTATGCTCAGAGCGCTGTATCCAAGAATAACAACAAAAAGTTTAGTGGAAGGAAAAACTGTACCGCTCAAGCAATGAAGAATCACTTGGAAATCAAGATCCCAGGATCTGGAGGCAGAGTGAAGGAATGCGGGATCCAAAATTGGATCCCGCATTCATGTTGCGGGGATCATGAATGATCCCCACATCATAGGGTGATGATATAGGGAGTCAGGTTCTTTCTGTTGAAAAACTTTATGGAGATGCTGGTTTCCAGTATGTCTGTTTTAATATCCGTGGTATAACTCTGCTTGACTAGCAAGCAAACTACCTGGACCTAGACCTCATAAAGATTCTTTTGAGTATTCTCAAGAGGAAGATCAGTGTCAGCAATGCCGCAGGCTGATCACCTCCATGCCACACTGCATTGATTCGGTAATTAATGCAAGACGCACATCCAGTATTGAGTCCATATGGTGGTAGCCGCTGCAGGCCAACATTTCTATCTTAAAAATCCACTTATTACTTGTGTAGTATTCAAGTTTTCTGAAAATGTGGAGTTTTAATAAACTCTAAGCCACATCCATCAAAAATGAAGAAAAATAAATACTTGAAATTCTCCCTGTGGAACAAATCTGTAAATTTGAGTTCCAATTGTCAAACTAGATTCCTGGGATAAATTAGCCTTTTAACTGTATTCTAATAAACTAAGAGGCACAAGTATGTGTGGATGTTTTGGTGTAAAATAAAGCACGATAACATAAATATCCCCGTTTCACTAGTGTTTCGCATACAGCTGATAGTGGAGAGAGCGTGTTTCTTAGAGATACCTGGAGCAAAGTTTGGTGTGTCAAAAGAGGCCGATAAGACACCAACTGCACAATCACAGACACAGACCACAACATCAAAATGCAGAGGAGCGCCCAACTTCATCTCCCTCCTGCATGATGCAACACACTGAAAGGAAGCGTCACCAAGATCGGGAGGAGAGTTGGAAAAAGCAGAGAGCGGGTGTTTTTTGTTGTTGTTGTTTGTCTCTCAGGTGGTCAGTAAAGGACATACTGAAATTGGAAACATGCTGTTGTGGTGAAATGAAAAGCGAAGGCTGCCCTCTGTGCTTCTCTCCTCTTCCGCCTCCTCTTCCGTCCATCCTTCTTTCCGCTCCTCTGTTCCAGATCAAAACAAATACACGAGGAAGGGAAAATCGGCTTCTTTCCTTTAAGATCCCAACACCCTGTTGCCGTCTCTCCTCTTTACCCCTAATCTCCCTGCCCATGTATCTGCACCTGCACCTGCATTTAGATCTGTTTGCTCCGTTGCTTTCGCATCAATTATAACCAAGTTCTTCATTTGTGTCTGTGTGTTTCTAAGCAACACACTATAAGCCCCCAAGTGCCCATGTAATTGCCCAGATGGCTCATGGTCATCTTTTTGGGCTTGTTATTAGGCAAACGGGGAGATAGACGGAACAAAAAAAAAAAGATGTTTCTCCCTCATTAGAGAAAAGTGTCACAAACACAAACAGGGAACATCACATACACGTATGACTCACAGCCTTTCATTTTTATTCATGGATGCTGACAATTTGTGTTTCCTTTTTACAAACGGATTCCCTAAAATCATCGCTCTTTAGGTGTTAGTAAATTATCTCCGCTGATTTTGTGATGCAAGCGAAATCGAGCTGCTCCCTTTCAGCTTAGCATGTGCAAAGAGATGTGTGAACTTTCTGAGGGCTGCAGAGGGTGGAAAACAGTGTGTGCTAATTTCGCCCAGAGACCGGCAGCCTCAATTTATTAAACTTCTCAACGTATTTGCTACGCTGCAAAACCTGGTAAATGACCCCATTTGGTAATCCGGGCTTCTGCATGCTGCAGTGGGTTTGTGCTTTGAATTTCTGTCCAGGAAGCAGCACAACGAGGGCTTATAGTTTATACAAGCAGAAGGAAGATAATGTGAAACGAATCAATTAGTCAGTGATGCCTTTAACCTTCTCACATGCTGTCACGTTTTCTTAACAAAACAAACTAATAATGCACGATTGTCAAGTGGGAAAACAACAATATGACTTTTAGTATTTTTTTTACAGCTAAAGATCTAAAAAGTCCAACATGTATTTGTTTTTAGCCCCTACCCTTGTTATGATACCCCAAATAAAATCCAGTTTAGTGAATCACTCTTAGACGTTACTAAATACAGTGAACTTGTGCATAACTTTATATCTGGACAAAAACAGGTATTCTCTGTAGGCCTCAGACATTTGTTAGAGAAGACTAGATACTAACAGCATCACCAGACCACAGAAGACAGGTCAGTTGGAAAGTTGTAGAGAAGTTTAGCTCAGGGAGGAAAAACAATTTTTCAGGCTCTTCTCAAGTTTGATCCATTAAACTGGTACTAAGTTTGCACAGAAAGAAGGTGCTCCAGAAAACCAGTGCTTCACATCATCTTTATCCACTGTGAAACATGGTGTGGCAGCATCATGCTGTGGGGCTGCTGTTTTTCTCCAAGGAGAAAAATGCTGATGATAAATTGACAACAAACTTGTCACATGGGTGTACTTAGCGTTCATTTAGAAGTACACATTAAAGAGGACTGCGAGTTCGATTCATGTCACACGTAAAGCAAGAAAACAAACAAAGGCTCACGGCTAGACTTACACTGATGCCTTGAATACCGACATCACAATTCAGACTTGTCGTTTGAGTTGCTCAACTTGGAATAAAGTTGTTCTTTCAAGCAATCGGGCTTTGAGCAAGTAATGAATGTTGCCCGCTAGGAGTAATCTGGACAAATGACTTTCTACAATTGTAATATACACCACACTTTTCAGATTTTGTCCAAAAATCACAAACTCTAGGTCTATTACTTAAAATCCCAGTACAATACAAGGAAGTTTCTGGTTGCATTGTTAATTTTGCAAGGCGCTGCAGCTTGCATAATCACAAACCAGCTTATGTGTTTATGAAAAATAACGCAGCACTTCAAAACTGCCAACACGAAAGTGTGTTTTTGTCGCTTTATTGTGAACTACAAGCAAAAGTGTAAAACACATGGTGTTGGCAACACGACGTCTCACCCAAAGCCCAAACACAAGGACAAACCGAGAGATTTTGGTCTCTCGTCATCTCAGACGTTTGGCCTCCATCTTTATGAGCGTCCTAAGAACACACGGTTTATATCCGGGGCCTCAGATCGGATGCAGCGTGACAGAACCGGTACATGCTGTTCCAGTGAACAGAATGCTATCTCTGCTAACCTAGATCTGATTACATACAGTTGCCCCTTCGCGCACACACACACATGCATGCGCATACGCAGGCCGAGTTTGTGTGTGCATCTGGCCCACACTTGGGCCTTAATGCAGTTTGCAGGTAATATGTTTTTATTGGACTATCCCGGGCAGTGTCAGCGCAGTGTGTTTGTTGAGTGATGGCCGATGTGTTCCCCTCTGTGAGAGGAGAGGGAAGGAAGGGGAAGAGCAAGAGGTTACTGCAGGGGAGAGAAGGCGGAGGAGGAGGAGAAGGAGGACGGGAGAAAGGCTCATCTGTATGCTGGTTACTGTGAGCTGCTTGTTTGATCTTGAGGGAGTACTTAGTGCTGGATGGCGGGATGCTGCAGAGTATGGGAGGCAAAAATAAGCTTCCTGCATCAATGTGTATGGTTCAGTGTGTGTGTGTGCAATTAGGTGTGAGGTGTTGGGTGCAGCACTTTGCTCATTAAAAGCATCTGGCTGGTGTCCAGCTCTGTGCAGTTCATCAACTGTCCTTCAGGTCCCTCATCGTCTTCCTCCTCTTTCTTCTCCTCCGAGTTGTTTTCTACCTCTTCATCGTCTCACCCCGGCCTCACTGCATCAAAACAACGCTTTACACCACGGCTGCTGATAGACAGAATTAGGAGGAGGCTGGTGGGGGGATGACGGGTGAAGGGGTGTCGAGGGGTGGTGGTGGGCCATCTTTCATCGCTGATGAGTATTTGATCACATGTGTCTCATTAGAGAGGAATAAATAGTGCTTGCAAAAGATCAGTAATCAACACATTTGGTGTGTATCCATGCTAATAAGTGTCGGCGCGAGGCCTTAAAGGCACCTCACATGTGACTGTGAGCTCTAAATTTTGCAAAACAGTGTTTCCATGAGAATGACAGCTTGTTAGCAGGATGCTGGATTTGGAAATTGCTAAATGTTCAAATGAAAAAGTCTGTCTACCTCATACGTGAAAAACAACACGTACAGGTGTGTGTTAATGGCTCAATGCTGCGTGTGTGCTTTCCTGTGAGGAAATGCATAACCACAGCAGGAACCAGGGGGAATGATGCACCTGAAGGCAGTGACATCACTCGCACTCCCCTTTTTTCTACAGTGTGAAGAATTGTATCTGCATTTTTTAAAGGTTTTTGGTCAAATTTTGCATATGTAGGACACATCCAGTTGGCTGTACAGCTGTCAGCGCCAAGCGAGGCTGTAATTATAGTAATCTAGTAATTTTAGAGTGTGTTTTAAGGTACTTAAGAGTGAACGTATCAATGTGTGGGAGCGTGCAGGGAAATGAGAGCAGCAGCTGGTTAGCTTTCTGAAAGAGAAAAGGCACTGAAAGCAAGATGAGCTAATTCAGAGACCAAAAAAAAAAGACATCATTTAAAAGTGGAGAAAAATAGTTAAATTTGGGGTTGTTCCTTCTTTGCTGTTTTGGATCTTTCACCTTGTGGTCGTTAGTTGTATTGCACCTTCCTGTGGTTTCCTGTGAATACCTTGACACACATTATACGCAAATTGTCAGACATGCAGATTTTCACATGTTTGTTGAAAAGAACAACAAATAGTTGGGTATAAAAACTGAAGCTCACAGGCAGAATGTGTGATGGGACCAGGCGTTTGTTTTGGAAGCAGACACTGTCACTTGCTTCTCCCCTGTGCTCTGATCAGCGGCAGCAGCAGCACTTTGAAAACTTTTCTACCCATCTTCCTACCCTCTTGCGACTTCAAACAGCTGCTGCGGTTACATAACGCAGCGTTAAGAACAAGTCAGAGGAAAGATAAAAGGAGCAACGAGAGAGAAATGTTGAAGAACGTGACATACAAAAAAAACATCCTCTCTCTCACATTCCTCACCTGATCAGTCACGTCTGAATCATAAACAGTAGGTTGTAAAAACCTATTTTGCTTTATCTTGTCTTTGAGAATGATTCCTCCAATTTTATCATTGCTAAATTTAGGAAAACTTGCAACTGACTAAAGATGATGAGACCTGAGCTTCCTATTATTAATTAAAAGTTTAAAAATAAAAGGGAATTTGACTGTCCAGTGATTGTGGGCAAATTCATCTTTTACAAATGTGAACATTTCTACACTCTTTATCTTAGTTATGTATGAATTATATGTTTTAGTTGTAGTGAGTTTGCAGATAGATTTAAGACATTCTCTGAAATAAGGATTTAAGATGCAGTAGACTGTTTTTGGTTTTGATTTTCTTATTTTCCATCATAACCTCCAATCTATACATGGGTAGTGGAAGCACAGCCTATCTGGCTGATCTGGAGTTGTTTTGCAAAGAAGAATTTGTAAATTTATCAGATGTTTGATGCTTAGAGTTGGTACGGACATACGCTAAAAGGTTCACAGCTGTAAATGCAGCAGAAACTGTTTGTACAATGGTTGACTGAAATGCTTGTATTTTTCCTCCAAAGATATTAACTTTAATTTTAATCTTAAACATTTACAAAATGATAAAAGCCTTCTTTAAAGGTTGGAGGTAGTTTAGCCCAAAATGTCATGATTTTGATCGGCTATTACTGTAAAAATATTACGTGTATTTACTATTTGAGGAGAATAATTTATATCTTTTGAAGCCGAGCCGGCCCAAGTCATGGGCAATCTAATCAGCTACTTAGGGCTCCAACAAACGAACAGCAGTGGCCAAAAGATTAGTAAAAGTACGACAAAAATGACATGTGCTGTGAGGCCCCAAGCTTGGAGGCCCCACAGCTTGGGGCCTCCAAGCTGTGGCACACTTAGAGGCCCCAGTCCTCGACGCGGACGTCGCAGGGTCAACCCCAAGGCCCGGCAACCCCTCCGCCCGCCCGCCGCCTAAAATATGAGCCACCAGTGCTGCAAAAACACTTCGGAGAAAAAAAAAAAAAAGACGTATAAGTACATATAAATATTTTTCGAGGGCTGATTCAGTGGCAGTAGTGCGTGTGATGTTTGATTTTCAATAATGGATATTTTTACTGCTTCAACTATCGCTGCGATACCCTGAAAATGAAATCTGGTTTTTAGCCAGCTTTGCAGGCCAGCATGTGAGCATTTCCTTCAATCCTTGTGTACGTGACAGCTCCTCCTGTGATTTGCTTGTGTCTGTGCTGCAAAGTGAGTTTCCTGCCTGTGAATTAGCTTCCATAGCAACCGGTGGCACACAGTAAGCCAGCCAGGTGGTGAAACCACTGAACGCTGCTCTGCATGTGGGATCTGGAAGTAAGCAACGGCCCGACGCCAGATCTCCATATAGCAGCCTTGCTGGCATGCTGATAGGGTTTGACAATACGGTGTTGCTGTGGTGATAGAAGGGAAGCTGGATTGAAATTTGGGCAGTGGACAATATAAATAAACAGCTGCCAGTGTGATAATGGGGTCTCTCTCTAGCTGACACTGCTTCGGCTTGTTTTGCTACCGTTTCTCGCCCTGCATTGCTATTTTAGCTCACTTCTGTTTACAGTCATGTACAAATCAAATTGCCCCCCTGCAGATATCTTCTCTTTCTTCAATTTATCAAATATAGTTTCAGATTATCAAATAAATTTCAGTATTGGATAAAGTAAATACAGAAAAAAAATATAACCATGATTTAAATTATTTGAACAAAACTTGACCGTAGGTGAAAAAATTATCACTCTCCAAACATAACATCTAAAATCACATATATATAAACTTAGGCCGCCTCTTCTTTGCTTCATTTTTTTTTTTAATTTACCTACATTAGAAGGTCTATGAGCATGAACAACCTGTTTAAGGTCGGGCCGCCATAGTATCTCAATCTGATTTATGTCCAGACTTTAAGTATCACACTCCAAACCCTTTGGTGTTGTTGTTGCTGTTGCTACAGTTTCAATCATTTAGAGGTGGACTTGTTGGTGCTTGTAAGATCATTGTCCTTCTGCATATTTTAAATACACTTGAGATTATGGCAAGTCGTCCTGATCACGAAGAGGCAAAGCAGCCCCAGGTCACCACTACCGCCGCCATGTTTCACTCTGAGGCTATTTCTGAATTGCTGGGTTCGCTTTAAAATACACATAACAAGAAGCAGATTTTTCAAAAAAAAAAAAAAAGTTCCACTTTTGTGTCATCAGATTCTCAAAATGCCTGACTGACTGACCTTTGTTCTTTTGGTCAACAGTGGTTTTGACCCTAAAAAACAAATTCTTTTTTTTGCTTTCTTATTGTTGAACCATGAACACCAGTGTCACTGAGGCAAGAGAGCTATGAAATGATTTAGCAGATGAGTCTTCAATGCACTCTTGGAGTAATTCTGGTAGACTATCCACTCCAGGAAATGTTCACCATTGTTTAATGTGCTCTTTTGTTTGTGGACAATAGTTCTGACTTGGTTTGGATGACCTACCAAGCCTCATAGCTACAGTATGTAACTTTTATAAAACATGTTTTTTACATATATTATAAATGCTTACTGTATTGTGACAGTATAACATGAGATAGATAAGCTGTGAAAAGATCACTCTCTTCTGCTGTCTCTGTGCTCCTACTGCCATCTGCAGAAATACACAACTCGGTCAAAAACAACCAATCAGAGCCAGGAGGAGCGTCATCACACAGTCAATGATGCTTATGTACACCATTTTAAGATCCTCCTCCTGGCTCTGATTGGTCGTTTATGACCGAGCTGTGTATTTCTGCAGATGGCAATACAGAGAGGAGGGAGAAGAGCTTGATTTTCTCACAGATTATCTGTCTCATGCAGTACTGTCAGGACATAGTAATTGTTTCAACTAATATAGAAAAACATGTTTTTCATGAAAGCTACTTTTAAAAGTGGTTTTCTGACCATACTGTACAATTCTACATGACGTGGTTAGGTTTCATCGTAAATCAAACTGTATTGTATTTATTCAGGTCAGGTTTACCTGAAATTTTTTTATTTCTGAAAGTTTAACAAAAAAAGGAATAACGCACGAAACTGGCAAAGAGGCAAATCATTTTTCAAAGCTCTGCAAACTTGTGCTTAAAACCTTGTCCTTATCCGTTTTCTTTCCCTTCTTGTTTGCGTTCTCATCTATTCTCTTCATGACTCTCTGAGGAAAAGGTTGCCACACTGCGGAGGTAGATGCAGAGCGGGGGCAGAGGAGTTTTTCATTTGTTTGATTTTTATTTTTTAATCAGAGAATTATTATGAAGGCTGCCTCCTTACCTCGGGCTTCCAGAATAATCACCCTCACATATACACACTCGCTTTTGACGTCAAACACGAAGAACTAACCATCCTCTCATAAGCTGGGCCCGGTGTTCAACAAATCACATAATGAGCTGTGTTGATTCAGTCAAACTTTCTCTTACAAGGAACAAAGCAAAATGTGAAAAAAAACATGTAAACAAAGCAATCACTCCAAACACGTCAGAGACGGACCTGCATTTGCATCCCCAGGAGGGATGTTCAGTCACATAGATGGAGGACAGAACGGAGTGTGTTTGGGGTCTGGCTAATTGCTGATGTTCTCATGTAGAGAAAACATGAGAGAGATGCTAATAACCTTTTCCTCTCCAACTCACATGTCCATCGACTGGCCGAGTCGTAGTCATAGTAGCCAGAAGGAGAGTACACACATGCACACACAAACGCGCGCTCAAACCACCTGAGGCTTAAACGGATAAGCCTGAGCCGAATTTTCAAATTTAATTAGAATTTTGATACGATCAATTATCAGGGTCTTTACAATATATTTCCACCTCACGAAGCAAAACATAACGAATACCTTACTTTAGTTTTGGGTGAGAGCAAGCACCAAAGCAGAGGTATAAAACTGCCCAACGTAGCAGTTGTGTCTGTGTTAGGCTTTAGCTCTCATGTTCACGCATGCAAACAGAATCAGGATCAAGACCCAAATCACGATGCAAAAAGCCAACCTTAAGCCTGGATTTTCATGTATGCACACTCCTGCATTCCTCCTCTTACATTCACCCGTGAACTCCAGCAGAAGCAGCGACTCTCACCTACACAGGCCACACAGCAATGCATACTAAAAAGACCAGGGGAGAAAGAGGGGCAAAGAGCAACGGGAGATGGAGTGAAGGATAGATGGATGAAGGTGGAGAGGCCAGCGACAGGGTTTCGTCGAGCTGGAGAGATCTGTAATGAGATCTCTGTGAGTCAGGCAGGATGCTGCATGCATATCCTGCACGGATAAGAGACGGGCAGCAGAGAATGCATTAGAATGCATTAGCCTAGCTGGCTAATAACAAAATCTGTGTCGATCTCATTAACATGAGGCAATGGCACACATCGATCACCCTAAAAAGTAACCGAGACGGTAATCGGGGTGGTGGGATTACTTTGGGCTGGCAACTCTTCGCAGCTACCTAAGCAGTTTTCCCCTTCAGCGTTAAATTAGAAGAGGTAAGCGCTGACCCGGAGTTGCTTTTAGCGCGTTAGCTTATATCAGAGAGTGAGTCACGAGCTTCGCCGGGAGAAGCCGCGGCACAAATTTAAACATCAGAGCAGTCAACAAACCCTGGGCTATCTCTGTGGCGATATTTATTCATGTGGTTCGACACCCACGCACACACGTACACGCACACACAGACGCACCAACTAAAGAGGCACATCTTCAGCGTATATAAAAACTGAAGCAGAAAAGCAAGTGTACAAAATGTGTCCAGTACAGGACTGAAACAAATATTGTGGTGATTCCATGTATCATGTCATCTAACAAAATGTAACTAGATCAATGCACCTCGAAAGATCTGAAGCTCCGGTTCATATTTTCCATTTCATCCCAGTCAAAACATTGTCGTCACCTCCTATTTTTCAGTGGGGAGGTGTGTTGGTGTGTTTCAAACACCAGCTGATCTTTATTCTGAAGCCTTTAAAAACACCTTTTGGTGTTTAAAATAGTCTAAATATATTAGGATGGTGATATTGAGGCTTTTGTTTCCACAGACATTGCGATAAATCATTAGTTTGTGGCTTGGGTTATCCACAAAACAGCTATAGTAGACTGCAACCAGGAATCAGGTCTGCAGTGGGGGTCAACAGGGCTGACCCTTGTTCTCTCAAGGACTTGTAAACATCAAGGGTCAGAAAAAGGTCCAAGTAGCATCTCTGCAGATTCCACACATCCTGGACACAAATTCTTTCAAATTTTACCTTTAGATCAGCACAATAGAGCGCTATTTGCCTAAACCATCCATCACAGAGACAGTTTATTTCTCCAGGTTGTCTCTCTGCTGAACACAATGAACACCTTACAGCCTGAGTAGTCAGATATTCTGCTGTGAAACTAAATAAGCACTATTGCTTTATCACAACAATCTTTTGTTTTCATCATTTTTATGTATATAAAAATGGCTGAAAATACAATTACAGTCTGCTCTTTTATCCTTCTTTTATTTCCATTAAAGTTTATATATTCTACCTAATGTCTATGTGCTGTGGGGCTTGAAAACCAAAATAATATTTTTTTTGGTTTGTTCACACCGCCTTGGCTGATTCTAAATTTGATTAACGTGTTCAGTAAAATTTCCAACTATAAATGAATGTTGACTTAATTTGATCAATTAGATTTAAACCTGGACAACTTTACAGATCAATTAAAAGGTTTTGTTCTCTAAAGAAGGCATGGCCTGAAAACTATTAAAGTTGCTAAATATAGCCGTCTCCTAGAGGGACGGCCTCTAAAGCCTTTTTAAGCGTTGTGTTGACCGCTGTTTCTACCCTTTCAGCTTCAAACTGAAAACATAGCTCACCACAGCACCTGCTGCACATAGACGTCAGTGTTATTGGAGATCTAATGGTGTGCTTTCCAAAGCTCTGGAAATGGATTTCCTTTTTATTTCCTCACCTGGCACCCTCTAGGCTCTGTTGATCTGGAACAAGTAGACTTTCCTTGCTCACTGTTTAAATCGAGTAAGGAAGGTAGGTTTTAAAGCCTCACCTTGGAGATAAATGGGACTCCTTCTGACTCTTCCTCATGTAACTGTCTTCCCTGCACCACTTCCTTTCTGTTTCTAGCCTGCAACAGATCCATCTTTCCTCGTGGCAATCTGCTTCCACCCTTCTGACTGATTCCTTGCTTCTTTTTGAGTCATTCTCATCTCACCCCCTGCCTTCTCCCTCAGAGCCTCCGTCTTCCACTGTTTCTGTCTGCCTGTTCCTTGACCCAACTTCTCCTCCCCAGTTCCCTTTCCTTTAACCTTTTATGCTCTCCACTGCTCTCCTGGTGTGCACAGATGCCGCTCTTTCTCTTTCTTGCAGCGTGTCTCTCTGTTTTGCTCCGTCAACATCCGATACCACGCCTCCTCCCTCTCGCTCCTACCCCTTCTGCCTCTTTCTTTCTGTTTTACCCCCTCCTGCTTTTTTTCTATTTTCATCTTACATCTGCTGTTCTAATGCCAATCTTCTTCCCATTTTGGTATGGTCCCCTTTAGAATATTACGCCACATTATTTGGTCTGCTCTCTGTTTTTTTCATTATTCATCATTCTCTCATATCCCTCTGTCTCTCTTTCTCTCTCCTGCATGACGCATAATTACACATTCCCGTCTCAGCGGAGTTTACAAATCCACATTCCTTCTCCTTGTTAATATATTCATTCTGCATTATGTCATTATTACAGTTAATAGTTGAGGTGCATCCGTCGGAGGACCCAGCGCTTTGTAGGAAATCGAAATGCGTCATTCAGAATTTAACAGCGGATTTCTCTGCTTTTTGGGAAAAATGTTGGCCGATTTTAACCAATTCCAATTTCTATTTGGGAACCTAAATTTAAACAAAGACTATTTGAGATATTTTATTCATTGTTCAGTTTTTTAGATTAAGAGCAGAGATTATGTGAGAAAGGAAGGATTGAAAAACATTTACCGTATTTCACAGCGTAGACATTTTCACTTGTCTTCAGCGTCTTAAATTAGCGAAATAGCTCTCATAGCATAACTACCGCTGCTGAAGCAGCAGTCTCTAAGTGCATTTTTCTAAAGGATAGAGATCCTTACCTTAACTCGACCAACATTTTCCAGATCCAGCTTGTTTCAGGTTGAAAACTCAAAAGGATAAAGAACATTTTTGTTGCACCCTGTCCTGCCTTCTTATCTGCTAAAGTAGCACTCTCTTACAGCCTGATTGAACTACAGACATGTCTGAACGTGTAGAAAATATATTTGCCTTTAAAATAGTTCCTCATTGTCCTCTTCTTCATCTGATTCCATTTTAAAAACCTCACTGACGCACAAAATAGCTACCACCAAGTAATTCTTCCTACAGTAACGAGATCCATACCAAAGTTTGTTTCTGTTAACGAACCTGGTTGAATGTGCACCCGGTGCATTTGGAAAGATTTTATAGTTTTAGGTTTCTGACAAGCCAGCTGAAGCTCAGGGTTTTCTAGTTTAAAAGCCACACATTTTTTGGTTTGACCCTCACAGAAAATATTTGGTATGGTCACATTAGAAATGTAAGTATTCAAAGGGTTAAAAAAAATTTAATGGCCTTCTATATTCTTGATTTCTAATCAACTTCCCGTAAATGGTTGGAACTGAAGTAAATCAGAATTTCCTGTCGTTTTGCCACCCTGCCTCTTATGTTTGTCTCATCCTTAATGTTCATTAATAATAAGGAGCCACCATTGTTCCATGGATAATTCATTGTCATGCATGGCAGCAGCATCCATGTGTTTGTTTGTGCGTGCCCGAGCAATGAGCGTCCATGTCCACCACAGCAGGCGACCAGATGCAGAAATCTTACAAAAGAGGAAGAATCTTTTCCTTTCCTTTCCTTTCCTTTCCCTTCCTCGTCTCTTGCTCTCTCTTCCCCCTCTATTTTTATCTGCTTTGCACCCCACGCCGCCGCCATCGCTCTCCTTCAGTCTGTCTCACTCTCTCGGTGTCTATGTCCTTCGGTGTCTGCAGCCAGCTGTGTCTTCGGGCCATTAGAGCCGCCCACCCCAGCTCCTCCCTCAACCCCCCGTTTCTCCCCTCGCCTCCATCCATTTTCCCCATCACTGATTCCCCCAGCAGACCTCTCTCCCTCCCCCCATCTCGCTCTGAATCCTCCACCACCCATCGCACTCCTCTGTCCCTCTGACCACCGGGGCTCCATTGTCACAGCAGCTGTGCTGATTGCAGCCTCACCTTTGGTCCAGCTTTCACCACTGCACCAAATCAAACATCTGGGCGCGGATGCGCATGTGAATTTACAAAGAGATAAATGGAAATGCACCACAAATCCACCATCAAACACAGATTTCTTTTTGTGTGTGTGTGTGTCAGAACACAGCATCTCCACATTGTGCTCTTGGAAGCTTCACACACCTCCATAAACTGTCAATTCCACACAGTCAGCATCCTTTCCGTTATGTTTATGTAAACATCTCATTGTGCTGCTCGCCTCTTGCGGCTGCCTTTCTGTTATGGAAAGTTATTGCACTGCATAATGTAGCACCATTTACTTTTCTGCGCAGCCACCCCAACGCACGCATCATAATAAAACCGTGATTGATCCACTTCCTCGGTGGCTTACTGATGCTTAGATAATCTTGGGCTTTCAGACACAGCCAAGCAGAGCGAAGGCTGCCTTTCAGAAAATTGGCCGTTGCATATCCAGTGAATCTGTGTGGTCAGCAAGAGAGAGACAAGGACGATCAAAAAAAAAAAAAAAAAATTTAATAAGATCACAGCATGCAACTATGAATCTTTAAAGTTTGATAATTAAAGGGAATGGTTGCACCGTTGTGGTAGTTTTAAGCCCCCCTCTTTTTTGTTTTCTACATTTTTTTTCAAGAAGGAGTCAGTCTTTCTCACAACCGTTCAAAGTTTCTGCTGGCCTTCTGAAGGTCTTTCACTTTTTTTCTTGGATTTGCTTTATCACACATTTTCTGCCCTGTCCTTGTACCTTGACAGTGGCAGCTCGCTGTGCAGTCTCTGCTTTTAAAAATAGGAATAGTGGGCTAGTGGGACAAATTCAGCATGGACCTCACACCAGCAGAGCCCAGGGTTATTCTTCAGTGGACCTGGGATGCCACATCGTTCAAGCTCTCTGGTGGGTTTCCCTCTAAACACAAGGAAGGGATAAACTGATGCTAGTGCTAGCTGGGGACCATTTTGTTTCAGCTTTGACCACCAAAAGCAGCAACCCAGGCACCAAAACACTGGTGCTTACTCATCATAGTTTGTGTGCTGAGGGCGAGCTCACAGAGATCAACAACGAACCAAAAACATTGTGTTGAAAACTCCTGAGACAGCTTTGTTTTGAATCTGTCCTATTGAAGACCGAAGCGCTCCGTTGAACTAATATGGCGTTAGCAGTGGCACTTGTTTAGTGGGAAAATCCATCTTAGTTAGTCTGTGCTTAAACTGTGTTATTGTTGGTATTTTTCATAGATTCAGCAACATGACTTCAACTTGTGCTGAGAAGCAAATGCCCAGTTTAAAATGTTTCAATTAAAATCTACTGATGTCTGATTTTTTTTTTTTCTTCAGATTACATAATTGATTACAAAACGCTTTCTAACTCCTCATGTTAAAATACATTTGCAATACAACCTTACAAAGCACTGGTAAAGTTAATTAGATTTTTCATTTGTCTTTGTTTTCATTCTTTTATGTGTGTGTCATCCATTATCCACAAGGGGGCGAAGCTCCCCCTTCTCAGTTCATCGTTATCGATGCTTTCTTGCTTCTACACAACAGGTAACTTGTGTTACATCTTTTCTTACATAAAACGAAGCGTCTCGAACATAGATGGAGCACCCAACTCTAGACTTGAGGCTTCAATTATTAGCTCACACTTAGTTCATCAGATAAAGTTGGATGCTCTTTATTGACAAGAAATACCATGATGAATGCCACAATTTCTTTTTAAACCATTTTGTGCAACTAAGTATTTAAAAATGTTTACCCTGTAATTTTTCCTTTCCTTATATTTTTTATGTAACTTACTGAGGACATGTGTGTACTAGCCATGGTTAATATGCATACACTGAACTGTACTTGTTGGCTTTAAGCTGAAAACACACAAACCGATTTCAATTTGTACCCAAAATGCTGGTCCATTGCATCATCTGCACTCCGATTTACCATCAGCTGACACGCCCCTCTTCCTCTTAGCTCGCTTTCTCCTGATCTCCATTCTCCTCTGTCTGTCCTTCCTTGCATCCATCCATTAAGTCCACCCTATCGATTAGGTCATTCAATCACTGTAATTCAACCACACTTCTGCACTTGAATATGTAAATGAGCCCATGGGGGTTGCCGCTGTTGCTGTTCTCATGGAAACCTCTCATCCGACACTGAGACACGCTCCCACGTTGGCCTCTTTTGGGCTGGGGAAGGAGAGTCAAGGTGAACTGTGTGCATGCATAGATAAGTGTTGTGCTCATGTTAAACCGAAAGTAAAGCGGAGCTAAAATGACCTCACTGCAGCCCTGGGTGAGTGTTAACATTCGGGTGAGTGCGCCTGAAAAACAGAGGCAGAAATGCTGTACGTGTCAGCCGCCTGGCCGCATGCTCTTTGAAGACTCCCTCCCTCAAATCCTCCGCCTCGGTTGAAAGTCTTTCCCCGTCTCTCCGCCGCTTTCTATCTCTCCCTCTGGTCTCTCCATCGCTGCTCTGTCAGTGCAGCCGTCTAATCACACTGACAGGAGAGCAGCACTCTGTGTGGCTTCTGCCGCCGCACAAGCTCGGCAAGGCACACGGACATAAACACATGCAGAATTAATATATTCTCCGCATTTTCTTACTCTCAAGCTCGCACGTAACCGGACTGCAAAACATGAACAAACACGGCAAGATGCTTCCTCTCAGATCCGCTCATTCAGCCTGCAGCCCGTTAATGTCTGTCTTCCGCTTGTCTGTCTCTATATATAGGTTTTAAGAACAGTTTTGGGTCAACAGAATGTAAGTGTGAGGCCAAAATGCACAGTGATGTGATAATGAAGCAGAAATTGATCAACAAAAATGTGAAAACCATCAGAAAAGCACCTATGATTAACTCCAACACTACACAATATATTTTTTGGTTTCCAGTTAATCTTTCAAATCAGCCTATCATCCCATTTACTTATTACAATGTTTTTAGTGCACACTGTATATTTTTTTTTATAGGTTAGTGTTAAAGTTCTCATTCAGTTTTAAGTAATACATTGAAATTTAATAGTGCCTGCTGGGAACAACCAGCAAGAAGAGTAAACCTTTCTTCCAGTCCTTCTCTTCTTAATGTAACAATAAAAGCCTCCAAGTTTATAGTAGCTTGCTAATTAGTCGGGGCATTTGCAAAATTACCAAATCTGGAGTGGACTGTTTATTATACAGATGGGCCCTTTATCTTTCATAGCTTAATGTGAATGTTTGGTCAGTGTCACCTTAAGAAAAGTGATGAGTGGCATCTTTTCTGAAGCCATTACTGTGTTTTTCACTGTTGGATACATTTCCAAACATTCAACTGGAGGAGTGGGTATTTTTTTCTCTCTTGCCATCATACTCAGCTGACCTGCAGAAACAGGAGGAGGGCGAGAGCTACGTATATTTGCAGTCTATATAACCATCTATATTACCAGAGAAACCCCTTCTCTGTCTCTGGTCACTCATTAAAAGTCTTTATAACCAATAAAATGCTATGACGCATAAATGTATTGGGCTCTTAAAGGTCTCACTTTTTAAAATTGTCATAAAACAGCCCATGCCTACATGGGATACCTTACAATGTTCACTAATCAGACACTAATCAATGTCTCCATATGGTCAGAATTGTAAGATGGGATTATATGGACATTTAAATTAGTCAAACCCAACTATTAGATTTCCAAGACTTGAATGGACAGCTGTGCTTGAAAGAGTTAATTGACTGATTATGGAACAATATCAGGGACAATTATCATACAAATTCGAGATGTAATTTCTTAATTTCATTAACAAGTAAAAAGCAGTTATGACTAGTGAAAAGAATGCCCCTCCCAGTATGTATTTAAGCATATTAATCATTAATTTGATCAAATACACAGTATTATGTCATGCAGCATGAATGGAATAAAAACACCCTACCCCATCTTGCATTTCCAATATTCTAAACATTGATACTGTGATGAAGATTGTGTTTGAAGATATTGCAGCACAGTTCAATATCATCTGCATAAGTGCATCATACAGATGTTAACAAATGTATTGATCATCAGTCCAAAAAGGCCATGAAACAAACAAAAACAGTAAAGAGTGGCTCCATATCAGAACCCTGTGGGACTATTTAACAAGGTAATAGTATTGGATATGGTCTGGTTTGTACAAGCACTGCCAAATAATGCAAATTTTTACTGTGGTGTTTATGAAAGGCATAAACACCACACTTGCTTTGGTAAGATCTACCAAAGCAAGATATCGCACAGAAATATTTTTTGGTTTATCTTGCTTTCTGTTGCTTTTCATTTTTAAAATTCAGAAGAATCATTTTTGAGTCAGTTGTAAAATGTAATGAATCAAATATGGCAGCACATCAGAGATTGGAATCAGTTCTGTTCTCTGATCAATGGAAAGCTTCAGTTGCCATCAACACCAGATTAATTTTTAATGCAACTCATATAGGGAATCTTAGCCGTAACAAGTAATATTTGATGATCCATTTGGGTTTAAGGTATTCATCTGACTGTGGCGTGCTGGAAGAAAAATGACACTTCAATTTGGCGAATAAAAACAGAAGGAAGCATTTTTTCTCACCTGTGCAAAAAAATAAATAAAAAAAAAAAAAAATCCAACAAATGTCTCCCACAGTGGTTCTATTTGAACTCAATTTTGGGAGAAAGTGGAAAGCCTGGAGGGCATAAGTGAGCGTGCACGTGCTCGTGCGTGTGTGCATGCATGTGTGTACACAGCGCTAGGCAAATGAGCTTGTCAGTATGCAGTGCAGGCCTCTCTCTGGTGGCAGGCAGATGACAGTGCAGTGATTGGGCTGATTTCACCGAGGACGTGAGGGGAAATCTGAAGGCCGCCTCAGGGCTCAGGTGCTTATCATCTCCACACATAGGCTCCCGCACAGATTTAGATGCACGTGCGTACACACAGATACGTATGTATATACATATGCACAGCAAACTTTGCGACTGATTGTCAGTGCAAACAAGTGCACAGACACACATATTAAAGTTCAGACAGCAAACATTCATCAGACATTTATTGTTAATGTTGGAAGAGTGACCACCCAAAGTAAACCACATATACACAGGAATGTGTGTTTCACAATTCAGGGCATGTGGCTGTTAACCTAATGCCCTTTTCATACATCTATTTAGGTGCGTCTTTCTTGCTTCTGGAATCTAGAGTATTCTACAAAATGTTCAAAATATGTCTCCAATAAGACAGATTCATAAAAATATCAATGTAAGCAATGCATAAATAAGGAATCTTTTCAAAAGCAGCTACTTGTCCTTTTGGCAAAGTTGAAGTCATTTCAAGACCTCTCTGGATGTCCAGCATCATAACTTGACTTGTTAATGTTCATCTGAAAGTATTTCTTCATTTGAAGTTTTCAAGGCCTAGATAAAGTTGTGGACATCTACTATTTATCAATAGATGTCCAACCATGATGCAAAATGTTTTTTACTCTTTCGTAAAACGACTGAGGAAGTTAACAGTTAATGGTTAGCGCCACTCATCCCAGAGCCCCTCCCAGTAACACTCTGTCCTAATGCCTAGCTGTGCATAGTTCATCTCCAGAAAGCCATTTGGTTCCTGGACCTTGCCCAAGCTATGACAGTAGTGCAGTTGTCTTCTAGTTCCAGGAGTTGCAGCTGTTCGTAGTAGATTACCTGAGATGGCTCTTGAGAGACTGAAATGAGAGCTACGAAAGTAGCCTAAAAGAAAACATGACTGACAAATGACAGGAGATAAATTGAGCATAAAGAGGCTGTGAGAAGTCTCTGATCTCTCAACATTGCTGTCAGACAGAGGAAAACTGAGATCTAGGGCAAACGGTCTTCACTCTGGATGTCTGTTGATGTACCTGTCTTGTGTCCATCTTTCTGTCTGTTTATTTCTATTAGTTGCCTTTGTCAGCTCTGCCACATCTGTCTCCATCAGGACATACCTTTAATTATACATTTAACATTCAGTCTTCTCCCCCCTTCTTTGGCTCTTATCTTTTTCTCATCAGTTCCTCTCATCCCTCTTGCCATGCCTCGCATGCTCATTCAGCGCTCCCTGGGTCAACCCCTGAATGTATTCCTTCTTGCTCCTTTCATCTCCTTCCTTCCTGTCTCTTCTTTCTGGGCTCGATAGATATACAGCGAGAGGCCAGGGGACGGTGTGAGGAGGCGGAGGACTCTGGTGGGTGGAGATCACAGAGATGAGGCTGCGCACAGCGAAGGGATAGACAGATCCATTGATAAAGACTGCAGAATGCTTGCTGCACACCCAGTCTCTCTCTCCCTCTCTCTCTTTCTCTCTTTCTCCAGATCCGTCTCTCTTTTCACTTCCAGACTAATGCTCCTGCAGCCTTCAAATGTCAGTTCAGTATGGGAACCTATTAGATGCTTAGCCGGAGCGCCTGACAGCTCTCTTCCTTCCTTCCTCACTCTCTCGCCTCCTCGCACACATCCACCACAGAGTGACGGTCTGAGCTGCAGTCATTCAGAGGCGTAAAGAAAGACGTGAGACAGACAGTGAGGGAGCATTACGGCCAAAGACTCCCATCTGCTTTAAGAACAGCCACTTCAGCTCCTCTTTACTGTCGCTAAGTATAGCACATTTGCTAAACCACGTTGTTGTATTTAAAGCTACAGTCATCTATGTTAACAATAGAGGCAATGACTGTTCTTAAACAAAAAGCCAGAAAATAGGAACTTTTGTAAACCTTTAAAGAAACAATGAGCAGAGTTACAGCAGGTAAAAGCAAATAAGAATGGTTATTCCTTACTTAAATAGAATAAAAGTAACATACCCTGCTGTAGCTTAATGATCCTACCTGAAATTAACTGAAATATTACCCTCAGTCGCCTCAAGTTGTTTTCAGAAAGGTTTGACAACTTTGAAGTGGGTGTAGCCTAAAAAAGGGTCAGTTGGACTTTTAATCAAACATCAACTGTTTGAAAAACTGTTTTTCACTGTCTGCGCCCAAGTTCACACGCAAACTGTGTTCTGATTAAAAGCTTTTAAAAAAAGTATTAAAAGCTTATTTTTCTAAAACCCTATGTAGAGTGGATGTGTGGCCTGATAAAAGCAGCCGCTTGTTCTACACTTTGCTTCGTACAGAGGGTCTGGACTCTCGGCTAGTGAGAAATGATAGCTTGCTGGAGGTGTGGACTCTGTTGAAGTTTTAAATTTTACCCAATCTCCAAAGTTTGGTCGTGGTGTACTCAATGTGCCAGCTCCAGACTGAAGCCTGAAGCTTCAGTCTTACAGAAAATTGCCTGCGCTGTAAACAATGGCTTTCCACTACGAAGAGAAAAGTGCCAAGCTGAACAAGATGGCTGTTAATGTTAATTCAGTATTCGAAAGAGTGGCTTACACAGACTTAATGGCTTTGTTCACTTCCTCCGCTGTCATTGTTAAAGCTACAAGAAGACTGCAATTCCTAAATGGCACAAAAAGGAGCAGCAACTCTACATACTTCCCGCTCCCCCACTGTGATGGAGCTCCTCACCTTTTTTCAACTGCTGACTTTAGTCACCCTACAAAGGAAGTTTTTTTACATCCTTAGTCTCTTTCAGTCATAATCCATTTCTCATGACTGGAGGGGAGAGTCTGAACATAGAAGAACCACTAAATGTTGGCTCAGCTCTTTCTTCATTATGACGACCACATAGATGAATCTATCAATCAGTCATCCTTTAATGTAAAGTATTAAAATGTTTTGATTTATTAATATAACCCCAATGCCAAGGTGAAGACTGGATGACACCGAAGTTAAAATGGATGCTCACATGACATTGACATGGTCATTCTGTTTCAGTGCATGCCGTTTTGGACTACAGGGAATATGATCATATTTGTGTATCGGAATACCTCAGTCAAAGTCCAGCTATAAAGCCAATTGAGAATGTAGAATAAGACTTGACGGTTGCTGTTCACAGGTGCTCTCCATGCTGTCTGATGGAGCTTGAGCTATTTTGCAAGGAAAAATGAGCAAAACATTACAGTGAAAAGTAGTTCTACAGGGTATCAATTCAGGGAGCTTTAGAATAGATAGTCAACAAATTTTTCTGATTTTTACTTCTAACAAATGATAATGTGCTACAATATGCAACAGACTCAGTTGTAACACAGCACAATGTGTTACGTTCAAGGGATACAAACACGTTTGCAAGTAACTATATGTGTAAACCTTTTAGGATCCGTGATTAACCTCAATTCATTCATTCATTCATGGCTTTGCCAGAAATCTTTACACACTTTATGCTGATTAGGTTAGCTGCAAGCCTAGTTACTGAATATCTACAGATTGGAATAATCTTAATACTTCTTTCCGCCATGGCAACTTGGTGAAAACGCACAAATTTCAGTAACCCAAAATAGAGAGAGTGAGACAGGGAGACTGGCATGAAACAGGGGATTAGGGGCTTAGTTAGCCTGCATGAAATCCCCTTTTCCTCTCGCGCCCTACAAAGGGAAGAAGGCAATTGGTCACATTATGCAAAAAAGTAAAAGAGAGGGAGGGGAAAAGGGGAGAGATTGAGCAGAATTGCAAGAAACTCGCTGAATACTGTACTACTGTTTTCAAACATGTGACATCACATTGATACATGTGATGTCACATTTATCAATACAAGCGTTTTGTTTTCTGCATTTATTTTTTATTATATATATATATATATATATATATATATATATATATATATATATATATATATATATATATATATATAATATACAGTGTTGTTGGTTTTAGACAGAAAATGGGGAGAAGAGAATGAGGAAGGGGAGGAGTAAAAAGTGACATTGGCCTTGATACCCACTATTGTCTCGCCTCCAGGACAGCCAGCCAACCAGGCGGCTCAGTCAGAGAGAGACGGAGTGAACCGGTGAGGGGAATGAAAGAGAGGGAGTTGCCATGGTAACTTCCTGGGAGATGTGAGCGCACTTGTTTATCTGGAGCGTGCGTGGTGGGCGCTCTCGTTGAGCTGATGTGTGCAAGTTTGTGCGGATGCAAGCGAACACAGGCGTCCAGAAACACCGGTGGCGGTGGCGGCGGACTGGCCCTTCCCACAGCTTCCTTCTCAAAGAAACGTGTGTCAACAAAGACAAACAACAAGCCCAAGACTGCTTAAGACAACTCTAGCCTACCCGCTCAAAGTTATCAAGGCAACGGGAGTGGACTGATGTAAGCTAACGGGCCGTGGTTTTGGACGATAAAAGGACAGAGAAAAAACAGATGAGGGGAAGGGAAAATGTAGCAGAAAAGAGAACAACAGGTGACAGGGACAGGGGGAAGCGTATTGACTGGAAACCAGACGGGAAAGAGGCGGGGGAATAAAAGCCTACCTGGTTTTTAAATCCAAAAATAGCATATGAATGAGGTGAAATGGGAAAATGAAAATGCGAGGGGACGGACTTGACGAGATACGATGCGGCGAGTGGGAGCGGAGGCGTGCTGCCGCGCTCTCAGAGCGCAGCCCGGGTCCCGTGGAGCAGACACTGCAGGCACTTTAGTATGTCAAATGTCACACAGAGTAAGTCACAGGCCTGCACGGCTGCACCAGCGCCTCACACACGAGTGCGCACACGTCATCGCATGCAGGCGTCCCCTCCCTCTCACACACACAAAGATACACAGGATGCTGGCATACTGATGAAATTTCATGCACATGGTTTCTAGAAACAGATAAGGTCGTTCATATTTGCACACAGGGGTCGGTGTTTGTGTGATAAGGTGCGAGCTCACAAAAGTTATGCAGAAGGTGACCATTACCTGAGACAGATAGACCTCTGCCTGCTGCTGGATAATGTGCTGTCAGCCTATTTTGCACAGTGATAACTTGTGCAGCCTGGACTGCGGCGTTCCTATTTATTCTACGCGTGGTGAAAACCAGTGTCACCCTCCTGAAATAATGAGCGAGCCCTTTCTTTCCCTTAGGACAGCAGACAGCCACTCTGATCCTGAGCCGCCCCAGATCACAAGTCGATCCATCTCCCTCTTTCTCATTCTGTCTCTCGCTCCCTTTGTGTCTTCGCTGCTCTCCCAATGAATCACATGCACGCTGCAGCCAGCAGTGCCCTAATAAGCAGACTTTCTCTTCGTCCGCTTTTGTCTCTCTCTTGATCTGCTGCTGTTTGCTGTGGACTCAAAGTTGCAATGAAAACAATGCAGACAAGCTTTAAAAAAAAAAAAAAAAGGCAGAATTCTACAGGTATGTTTTTCTGCTCTGCCATAATAAGGCAGGTTAGTTTCGACTCCTCGTAATAGACTGGGTTCAACATTTAAACTCTATGCACCCTGCCACGTTGAGGTACTGGACTTCAGTGGCACAGCCCTAATTTCGCAGAAAAGAACAGGTCCCAAACTGTCAGTCACTGGTGTTCTGAATGCATAAATCTGAACCAAAGTGAATGGCATAAATTTTGCACACATTATAACCTCAAATGTCTCTGTTTTATATTGGGATTTAATTTGATTCGGTAACACAGCAGTACATAATTGTGAAAAGTGACATGTGTTTTCCAAAAATGTTGGGGGGTTTTTAAGTGTAGTAGCTTACCATCACTGTGTGAAGGTGTGTGTGGAATTGTGAATGCAAGCGAAAATATGAAAACTGTGACATGAATTTGTATTTAACCCGGATTTACTGTGATACCCTTAAATAAGACGGAGCACGATCTTCCCATTGCAGGCTCCTTCTCCAATGAATACTCTCTCCTTCTAGCCTCTTAGCTTAGCTGGATCTTACTTACAGCTCCACAGATCTTCATATCAACTCTAATCAGCTTCAGCATGATGCTTCACCTACCATGTTTGACAGTAGAAGGTGTAGTTTACTTCAACAGGTCAACAGTAGGTGAGATGTATGGAATGCACAACTAATAGTTGTCTGATCTGCAGATTATCCCACCTGAGTAGTGAATCTTTGTAGCTCCTCTTTACCAAGATCAGAGGTGAACTTGGCTTCACCTCTGAATAATGCTCTCTGCTTGCTTGGCTTTTCAGTTTAGCATGTAAAGGCTGAATACAAATGCAGAAATGAATGTATTAAAATGATAAACATAATTTTTTTGTCACGTTATCTTCCAGTAAAGAATTGAGGCAGGTGTATCCAACCATCCTGGGTTCGATCCCGAACTTGAAACTTTTGCTGCATGTCTTCCCACCTTTCTGTGTCTGTCCATTTGATGTCTGGCAACTGTCAGTAACAGCTATTGGCACCAAAAAGGCGTACCAAGTAAAACAAGAAATACAAAACAGGAAGAAATTAGCAGACAAATCTCACTGTACAAAAGACCTGTGCGAGTGCATAAACACTTTTCATGTGCTCATCTTCCCTGACCTCTACGTTTCAGGATGGAGGAATGCGTGCTGCGTCGATTCGTGCGCATGTGTGAGGAGCCAGGCTGGTTTGCCTGCTGCAAAGCTCTATGGAAATGAGGAGATTCACGGCTGAGAAGAAGGTGATGGAGGAGCGAGAAGGGGGAAGGGAAAGAAAGGGAAGGGAGAAGAGCGATGGTAGGTGGTAAATAACGAGGACTCCGATGAGAATGAAAGTGAGCCATGAATAGGTGCATGTCAGAGTTGACGAGGGAAAAAGTGGAAAAAGTAGAAAGATGAGAGCAAAAATATCAAGACAGTGGTGAGGAAAGGGTTTATGAATGGAGCGGAAAATAGGAAACAGCTGCCACTAGTGGCGGCATGCGGAAAATTAATTATTGATGTAGGGGGAAAAGAAGGAAGAGGAGAAGATGACTAGAGGATGATAAAAAAAAACGGAGAAGGAAAGTGGTTCATTTTGAGGTGGAAGGTAAAAGCAAGAAATGTTTAGAGCGGGGGAAAACAGAAAGGCTGTCATGAAATGTGGCGTCGGTGCGTCAAATGGACCGCAAGTGAGACAAATTAGAGGAGGGCAGGTTGAGCTTCGACTATTAAAAAGATTCAAGGATGAGAGGGCATCAAATGAGAGGGAAAAAGGGAAGAGCCGTCTTGCCGGGCGAAAAAAAAATGTGAAAAAACAAAGCGATTTAACATAAACCAGGGAAAAAAGAAGCTGGAAGGATTGAGGAAGATGAGAAGGAGGAGGCCGACAGAGGGAAACGGAAAGATGAGAGACGAGGGGGCTGGCAGTGGCGGGACACGGGTGCAGGCGTGGTGACTGTGGCATGCAGCTCCAGTTGGCATGGACTCTATCAGTCACTCGCAGGCCTGGGCAGGGGGCCCTGTGTGCTGCACACACACATGCATGCATGCACGGACGTATGCACACAAGCAGATCAAACGCAAGGACATTCTCTCTTTCCCTCCTCATTACGTGAACACACACACACACACACATAGCAGACCGAGACAAAAAAACACTGCACCCAGCCTGACGCACTCTCTCAATTAGTCTCAGCCACACACACGCACAGAATCAGGGAGCAGAAAGATGGATGTATGAACGTGTGCGTGAACGTGTGTGTGTGTGTGTCTAATTGTGCCAGCGCTGGCAGAGCAGAATGAGGGATGGTGTCTCAGAGCTGCTGCTGCCGCTAATAGCCGCTGACTAGAGGTGACAGGCTCTTTCTTTCCCTCCTCTGCTCTCTCCCTCGCTTCTCCCCTTGTTCTCTGTCCAATCAGCAGTCAGTGCATCTGTCCTTCCCTCTTTCCCTCAACCCGGCTCGGCACATCCTCTCCCCTTTGTTTCTCCCTTCTCGCATCCCTTCTCTGCCCTTTTTACCCTCCATGCTTTCATCTCTGCTCCTTACCCCCTGCCACCTTTCATTACTTTCTCTCCCTTCCCTTCCCCCCGCAGACTGTCCTCTCTCTACCCGCTCCTGATGGTACCCAGGAGATGCCTCACACACAAGTGACTGCGCGCGCGCGGGTGCGCGCACTCACAAACATGTACAAACACAGATATTTGTCTGTAGCTTGTGGCGCGATTGGTCCGTGTAGCATTCCTCCATAAAGGTCTACAGAAAACATCTTCTGGAGCCTGACATTTTTTGTTTAAAAAAATCCAAACTTTGTTGGTTCAATGTTACCGGGTTACATGGACCTAAACACTCTTCAGAGCAGGGGTATTTACTACAAAAAAGGAAATTCAAAGACTGGATCTAATTTATATTGAGAACATTTTTTGTCCGTGAACATATTCGCAGTCACAGCTGCTACCACTTTGGCTCTAATTGTGCCCCTGAAAAATCATAGAATTACAAGAGCAATATTGGTTAACCTGTAACATATAATAAACCCAGGTTTTTCGGGGTATTAAACGAAGAAGCCATTTTCTTGTGAATCCGCATAATGCGTAGGCCGAGCGAAAACAGAGGTGCAGCTCTGTTTTTACCATGTTCGTGTTTGTAGCAATCAACAAATAAAATGTGAAACACCGGAACAGAAGAGCAAGTTGAAGCCACTTCAAGTCAAGTCACTTCAGGTGTTATTAGCAAATATATGCATTTTGAGTAGCAATTTTCTTAGAAACTATGCCCTTACCCTTGGCAAGTTAGTGTACTTAGGCCTATCTATCATTAGAATGTAAAATACAAATTTGTTTATTATTTTGTCTTTGTTTTAAACAAAAACCATTGTTTCAGTTGCGGAAAATGTCTAAGCGTTAGAAAAAACAGAGGACAGAAATAGGTCACAAAACTGATCAATGCATTGTTGTTGATGTCTATGCATGTGTGTGTGGCAGGAATGCTATTCCAGTTTCGTTGCACCGTTTTGGGCCTGGCTGTAGAGATCAAACAAAGACCAGAAGACGAACGCGCACACAAACACACAAACAAGACACAATCATCTGTATCTGCCCTTCTCCTATCTCCAGCTGCCTTTTCATATTCCTGGCTTCTACAGTTGCCTCACGTCTGGACTCTATCCACGGGGAGACGAGAGACAAGAGAGAGCACTGCTCTGTTTTCTATCTACACCAGGTTATTAGAAGCATGCAATTAGCAGGAGCGAGCGGGATAAATATGGCTGTTTGTGTGTGTCTGTGTGTGAGACGCTAAGGTATTTGTGTGCAGCCAGGGACGGATTTCATGGGCTGCATCTGGGTCGTCCTGATGTGGAGACGTAAGAGATGGGTTGCTCCTCACGTTTTCCTAAATGTTTTGGGGGGTTTTATGAGCGGATGTGCGAGGATATTTTGCTGCACCCTCGGTGTACATGTTTAATGTGCAACTGAAGCAAAGGGGCTTGTCATGTTCCGTCCTTTTCAGAGGGAAACAGCTCACCCCGCGGGGCTTACAAAACGGGGGGATTTACTTCACAACCAATCAATGTTGCTCTGCCGAAGCAACCATCCATCGCCACCACAGCAACAGCAACGCCGCAGCAACACAGAGCCAGGCTGCTGCAGGGAATAGATGGCTGATACGTACACACAAGCTCCTTTGCCGTATTTATCTGTCAGCTTTTTCTCTTTGTTTTTCTTTTCTCTTCTGTTTTTATCCCCCTCTTCTTACTTGGCCCACGCTGCATTTGCTCTTTTGCTGGTTATTTGTTCCCCTTTTTTTTCTCTCCTCCTCCCTGTCTTTTCCCTCTCCGTCTCTCGGCCTGATATTTCACGTTAATGGGGCCTTTGCAGGCGCTCTCTAAAGTGCGACCTAAAGGGCGAGAACAGAATTGAAAAAGAAAAGGTGGGAAAAAAATCAGGAGAGACAGAGAGAGAAAGAGAGGGAGAAGGGTGGCGGATGCAGCTTCCTCCTGAAAGGCCCCTTTTTCATTTCTTTTCATCAGCAGCCGCCTGCCTGCATATCTCGCCTCCTCCTCTTCCCCCGTGTTTTTTTTTTTTTTTTTTTTCCTCCAGCTCCCAAATCCCCTTTCTCTTTAGCTCATATGTATGCAAATAAGGCATCCTATGCAAATGAGACAGGTAGGAACAGGCAGCAGAGAGGAAGAAGAAATGGACGTGGGATGGCGGGAAGGAGAAATAGAGGATGTCTGGGGGGTTAAAATAGGAAGTGATCATCTCTATGGTGGTTTAGGGAGTCAATGAGACTCTTTGCCTTCTTTTAACGTGAATCCATGAGGTTCATACATAAAAACTGAAAAGACAGCTTGGTTCATTTTGGGCCGTAACATAGAAAATGATGTCTGACTGTTTGCTAACTTTAACCTAAGCAAGCAGCAAAGAAGTAGCTTCTTTAGCCTCCTCCTCTTTCATCCATATGCACTTATTTTTCAGTTTATAGAAGAGGATAAGCATGTTGGAAGAGAAATTTTCCATCAGCCGTTCTTTTCGCCATCTGCCTGAGTGCAAAGCTCTGAGCAGTGCACTTCCACTTTTTACTGGAAGAAGAGCAGCATTTTCTGCAAAATCCCATCCTGTTGAACAGTTTGGAAACCTCAGCCAATCTTTCTGAGATGTTTGTTTATCTTCGGTACACTAATGTCCAAAATTAAGGTTTAATCCTGCCTAAAGTCTGGCTCTCGCCAGCAGAAAGCCAGTATGGGGCCTGCATGGATGTACATTTGAAGAATCGTGTTGCGTTGTCAAGGATACATGGAAGGAGGCGCACTGATTGGCTGCAGGTTGGTTGCTAGGTGCCGAACGGCGCAGCTTAATAGCCAAACACTTAACAACATACACAATTCTAGTGAAAAGTTTACCTGCAGTCATCATGGACAAGATTGGTGTTCACATTTGGGTCTTCCGCCAAAGCATTTAAGCTGTTCCTTCTCCAGTGGCAGCTGATAATAAAAGAAAGTACTTTGTCTGTTATTAAAAACAAGAATCGGTTGCACAAGTCTGAGTTTATGTTGAATTTCCTGGAATCTGTATTTGCTTAAAAGTAACCCTACAACCATAAATATATCTATTAAGCAAAAATTAAAACTATCTTTTCAAAAGTCATTGATGTTGAATACTCTGTAAAGCAAAAGATATAGGTTCAAATGCATTTTTCCCCCCCTCCAGAGTCTTTTGTGGGCTCTAGTGTCCCTTACATGAAAGTAGGTTGACATTAAAGAGGACAGGAAAAGGGAAGACATGCGGCAAACATCGTCTGGTCTGGGAATCGAACCTGTGACGGCTGCGTTGAGGACTTAAGACCTCCAAACGTGGGTCGCGCTGTCCCCTACGCCACCATAGCACACCCTCGAATGCATTTTTAAGGTCTAAAACTTATTAGCATTTCCATGATGAGTGCATGTAATATCTAACCCTAAATAGAAAATTGTCAGAATGGATTTGATGTTCTGATGTGGTTACATCAAAAGTTTTAAAATCAACAACCTCCAAATGACACGAACTGCTTGCTGGTCTCCGGAGTTGCGTGCTAATGAACTTTCAGTGGCATCGCTTGCTCTTCACATCTCTCTGGATTAAACTAAAACTTGGGCGTGTGTTAATGCAGCTGCACGGTGTCATGATCCAAATGCCTCTTCCTACAGATTTTGGAAACGTGTGTGTGTGTGTGAGACGCTGATAATGTCTGTGGGTGTTCAGATGACGCAAGCTGCATCTCGGTGCACTGACCAAGCCACCTTGTGGCAATGTCAGCTCAGCACACAAACTCACACCTAACAGACATCAAGACGCATTCATACTAGAGTCTTATGAGCTTAATGTTAAAGAGTTAGGCTGCTTAACTAGATGCATGCATTTCACGGATAATCGGAAAAGTTGTTTTTTGGTGTTGCAAAGTTAAATGAGTCTTCTGAAAAACAGATGCACGGAACAAGCTCGAAAAAGCGGATGGAAAAGAGAGACGCGTATGCTTTTTAATTGCAGAAATTATTTTTTTCTGGGTTTTTTTGCTTGTCTTGTTCCTGCATTAGCAGCATGTTTTTTAGTAAATCAGCTTCACTCGGTGCCCTCTGCGCCTGTAGGAGGGATGAAGTCATGCACCACAGGCATAGTGCACATCCCATCTCCGTTCGTTTTGCCCTCCCCGTGCCCGCCACTCAGTCACAAGCATATGGGCACACCGCTGTGCCAGCACCCCTCCCAGAACACCTAACTCTGTCTAGCCACGCATGGCGGGCAGTGCGCACACACTCACACACGCGCGCGCGCGCTCCTGCGCACAGACACACAAAGAAGCTAACTCATACACAAAATTCCACACACTAGCATCCTTGCATGACGGGCGTATCCTTGATTGTCCCTGATACAAAACCTCACCTCCAACTATATGTAACAGGAGCTGTCTTGTATGAATAGCTGGTGTAAACGGGTTTGGAGGTGTAAGTTGTCTTTTGTACTAGCCTCTGGCTTACTTTTATAGGTGACAGACCGTGAAAGTGTTAGTGGCTTTTAAGGTTTTGTATTGACACTGCAACTGTTACGAGTGTTGTCTTAACGTATTGGAGATGCTGAAATGGTAATTACAATGCAAATTCATGGCTAATAAAACTGATATTTAACTTACCAAACAAATGGAAAGAACCTTGTGCAATAAGAAGCTATTCAGCACGACAGAAAATAGTTGCAGGAATATATGGGCATCTTTTAAGAAAAACCCATCAGTCTGAGAAGAAAATTTAAATTATGAAAACTCGTATAAGAACATCAGCACGTTAACAAATTTTAAAGCACAACACTAAAGGATGTGCTTATAATTTTACCCCTCATAATTCATTTTTTGTTCTACTTTCTATGGTATGAAAAGGAGCCAGCTGATGGGTTTTGACTCGGCCCAGGACTTTTCATTTCTTAATTCTCATTGGATTTACTGTTAAGTTTTGGGTTATTGTCATGTTGCAGGATCCATTTCTGCATCAGCTTTTTTTACAGATGCTCTTAGATTTTCTTCAAGCACCCTCTACAATACACAGGAAAATGTATGATGTGCTCTTAGATTGTGAGTTGGTTGGGACTTTCTGGATCAAAGTCTCCCCAAACCATGACTCTTATCAGCTCCAGGCTTCACAGTTGGCATGAGGTTGTTTTCATGGAAAGGTGCATTTAGTTTACACCAAACATGCCCTCTGTTCTGATGCTCAGGAACATTTTTCCAGAAGACCTGATCTTTGTCTGTGTTCCCTGGTGAAAAATTAATATACTATGTTACATTTTAACAAACCTGAGCATACTTTAAGTCAGCCTAATCATGAGTATACTTCAAGTTCACTTAGGATTAGTTAACTTAAAGTGTGACATTTTGGACAACTAATTTTGTTCTTAGTGTACTTTAATAGTATTTCAAATGTATTAAAGCACAATTTAAAGTGTACTAAGCGTACTTCAATGTACTTTTTTTTGACAACTTTGTTACACTTATATACTTTAAGTATATTGATTTTTATGTAATATAAACATGATTGATTAGTATATTTTGAGTGTACTATTTTTGTGATTGAATTACATTTAAAATATATTTAGAATGTATTTTAAGTATATTGGCTTTACATATTTTATATATTAGTAGTGTGATTACAGTATGCTACAAATACACTTTTGGTTTATTAATGTCTTCTTATTCTGCTTTGCCACTTTGTACATTACATGCTGCATACACACTACAGTACTGCGAACACATCAGGTTACCAGAACACAGAAGGATCAATTATAACACACTTTACAGGTGAAACTAATTACATTGTGCTTTCAATATATTACCATTTTGGTAACACTTTACTTGAAGCTATTTTAAATATCTTTTAAATATACACTTGAGCAAGTGTGTATTTATTCTTGACCAAATATATATTTTGTTCACTTAAAGTATATTTTTATGTAATATATTTCTTAAAAGTGTATTTTGGTAAAATTATATTTAAGTGTGTTTAAAGTTATAATGTCAAAACTGGTACAAGCATACTTTTAGTATACTTTGTATGTATTTATAGGTGGTACACTTAATACTTAGTATACTTAAGATGTACTTATACAAATGTAAGTATATTTGAAAATGTACAAAAGTATTTTTTTTCCACTAGGGTGGTCTCCTTTTCATGTTTCTTTCTTGCACATTTAACACGAAATTTAAATCTGTGCAGTCTTTCTGATGTGAATCTATGCACGTTCACATCAACTCTAGTCAGAGCCTCCTGCAGGTTTCTTAATAATGTTTCAGGCCATATGGAGACTTCTTTTTATAAATTTTGGTCTGCTTTCAGGTTGAACTCACTTTGACATCTAGACTTGCGGACTGAATGACTGATTTCAAGTTAATCTGAGACATCTTTGAACCCCTCTTTCTTGCAACTCGTCATCACAGAATGCACAACACCTCAGTAAATTAAACTTCTGTAATTTTTACTCAGTTTTTCTGAATTTTTACTGTGGTTGTGTACACTGGGGGTTCGAGTAGTCCTTTTGTGTGTGTTTGTGAATCTGTTTTGGTTTTTTTCTGTTTTCTGGATTGATTTTTGTTTTGCCTCAGTCCCGCAGAACAGAACTGTATTCCTCTCACACATATACTCTCTCACAATCTGACATTAATCAGCTAAAAATTATGAAAAACTATATAAATTCTTTAGTCTTAAGAAAAAAATTAATAATTTTCTTTATATTCTTCATTTTCAGTAATGTAGAAATAAAAAAAAAAAAAATTAAAAAAAAATATATTATATATATATATATATATATATATATATATATAAATTTATAATATAATTTTTAAATTTATTTATATTATAAATTATTATATATAATAATATAATATTTATAATATAAAAATATATTTTTAATAAAAAAAATATATATTTATATTATATAATAAAAAAATATATATATTAATATATAATATTATATATATATAATATATATATTTTTATATAATAATATATATAAAAAAATCAATAATACACAAGTGAATACATATAGGCCTGGGATGGAAGATGTTTTTCTTGACTGTAAAATGATGACAACTGTTTATATTATCCTCCACATTGGTGGAAAATGCATCTTCTTGCTTAAGGCATCCAGATTGAGGAACTTTTTATCCTTTTTTTTTCACATTTTGCCACATTACAACCAGAAAGCAAATTTGATTATTCAAAGTAGTGCATACAATTAAAACATGATACATGACTTTTTACAGGTTTTCTTTTAAAATAATGTAAAATATATATATGTAAAAAATAATCTATTTTGTAAAAACAACCATGTGCAACCAGTATTCATGGAACTTTGAAATATCAGTTGATAAATTCTCTCATTCCAACATGACCAAGCTTGAGCAACTTTGAAAAGAAGATGTTTCTGGCTTTCATCGAATCCTGGAGCCCATTTTGCCTTTTTGTTTGGTTTAAAATATTTCAAACTCAGAAATTTAGACACACATAGTTGCTTAACCTTCATAGAAATAGTTTGATGCAGCATGTAAGATACTGATCATTTGTAAGTCTTAACTTAACTTTTGACCAAATAGGCTTTTATCTCTGCCACTGATGGGATTGTATGAACTATACAGCTGCTAATGTGGCATGTAGGGAGAGCTTTGGGGTTCCATGTCAGTAATTTTGTCTGCCAGTGGTTCACTGATGGACACTAGACCCACAACCACACATATAAACTAACCGTCCAGCTTGGAAATAGAGGACTGGATGGAAAATGGTCGTAATTATCATTAGTTCTTCGTGATTAACCATGTGCCACACACACACACACACACCCTTACACTGATGTGGCTGTCCTCTGCTGTGTGGCACAAAATGGCGGAGAGTCTGTGTGTCCTAGCAGAGGATGTGCCTGGAAAAAGAGCGTAATGAGAACGAGGCCAGGAGGAGGAGGATGTGAGGACTTGGCTGCAACTTTGCATGTGTGTGATAACATTCAGGTGTGTGATGCAACATTAAGGAGTTCCCAGCCCTCTCAACACACACACACACACACACACACACATGCACACACATAAAAGAAAAAAAAAACCCATCTAAACACCATGGTAATGGATGTTGGCATACACACACACACACACAGAGATGCTCATTGCTCATACAGAGCCAGAAACGCACGACATTTCATTTTATCCTACAGGTAGCGTGACCTTCAATGCACCTCATCTGTCCACCCCTCTCTCGCTCTTTCTCTTCACGTATTCCTGTTATCCAGCGCTCAGTGGCGTGGCAGGTAATTTGTGCGCAGCTATTGGAGATTAAAGTTTAATTAGTGAACGGGGAGTCATTTGGGTCTTTCTTGAGTGAAATAAGGCCGCTGTGCATGCACTGTTGTGTGTGTGCGCGTGAATGCGTGTGTGTGTGTTCGCTCTGCTCACTCGCTCGGCCCTAACGCATCAGGGCTCATCAGAGAAAGCTGGAGTGGGAGTAGAAGATCCGAGTCCGTCTTTCATCAGCGAAGAACAAAGGATGGGATCCCCCCCTTCCCCTCCAACTTCCTCTTCTTCCCCACCTTCCCTCCATCTCATCTCTTTTCCTCTCCCCCTCTCCGGTGCTCAGTTGGCAGAGTTCCACAGTCATATTCACACTTTCCCAGTCCCTGGTGAGACACACACGCTCATATCACCTCCACTGCCACCATCACACTGCACCACTTGCGGGAAAAGAGGGATGACAGGGTGCTCACTTTGTGTTCCTTCATCTTAGTGTGAGAAATGACCGATAGATCTGTCACCCCAAGTGAAAGGAACGTCACCTGAAACCTCGTAGCCTGATTGCTTCTTCTTCTTCTTTTTTTAAACATCTTTGTCCGTCATTCTTCCTGCCACAATCTACTGGTTTCTCCCGCAATCTGCTTTTACTCTACCAGCAATCTGTTTTCCTCTCCTACAAAGTGCTCAAACTTTGTCATCCGTCTCTCTCTAACGTGCTTACTGGTCTCGATCATGGGGGACATCAAACGTGCCAGATGGTCACGCGCTGCTGACACGGGCGCGAGCCCCCGCCGCACACCCAGGTGTCTTCGGAGCTATGTTTTTTAGCTAATGACGGCTGGTGCCTGCATCTCAGCAAGCGCTGTTATTTCACCAGGGCTCGAGACACTGACGCAAATCGATAGGCAGCACGGCCCAGCGATAACGATCTCCGTTTCTCCTCTCCTCCCTGCATCTCTCCATTCGCCTCGTTGCTATGCCCTCCCCCTTCTCGCCGTAAACCCTCCCTCACATCTGCCTTGATCTTGCAGCTTCAATCTATCTCTCCCCTAACCCTCCCACTCTTTTTCCTCCCTTGTCTCTGTGCCCTCAATCTCACATCCGTTCCCCCAATCCTCTCCTCTCCTCGTTGTTGTTCTGCATCTTTTCCTCCCCCAGCTGCCTTGATCTCGCAGCATCGCTCTGTCACTTTTGCCCTTCGTTGCCTCGCTCCAATCCTAAGCCTGGCTTCATATCTTGCCACTTATCTCCCGTTGCTCCCTCCGTTTTTTTTTTTTTTTTCACCCTCGCTTACTCTCATTTCATATTTTCCCTTCTCTTTCTCCATCACTGCACTGTTTCTCACCTATCCCCCCGCTGGTCTTCCATTTCTTCCCAATCTCCTCTCATGTGCTCTTTTCCTCTACATTTGGCCTCTACTTCCTCAGTAATCCTTCTCTCCCACATTTGCTCATCTCCTTTCCTTGGCTGTTGGTTCACTCTCTTCCCCTCAAGTTGCTCTTTTATTTCAGTGACCCACCATCACTGATTTGGTAACTTGCCTGTGTTGGATAGCCTACAAACCCAAAATTGTTAATTTGGGGATTGATTTTCAATGGTTTGTTTTACCAAGTTAGAGTAACTTTACAGCAAACAACTGCTTAAACTTTTCAAAGCAAGTAGGATGCTCAAGTTTAAACATGTTGCTTTTTTATATATATATAATTAACTGTCCCGAAGCTCCTATAAATGTTTATCTTAACATTTTCAAAATGGGTTGAAAATGGGCCAGTTCCCAACTTCCAGAAGTTTCATGTGAATTTACTTTATCTGCTGCAAAACACGAGAATATATTTGTGCTTGTGTTCAAGTTTCATATAACTACTTGTTGATCTAAGGTCACTAGTTTCATATAACTAGTTGTTGACCTTTAATCAACTAGTTGTTGATTAAAGGTCAGTACCCTCAGTATGATGCTTAACAGTTGGCACTTGACTGCCTTAACTGTACTTTATTCACCAGAAGACTTTAACTGCAAATTTCAGTTGTGCCTGTTGGTTTTGGTTTTGGGTCTGGGGTTTCTTTCTGAGTCCAAACTTTACTGTCTTCACTGTGGATATTGAGACTGGTGTGGCAGCAGTTTCCAGATCACAGCTGGCTTTTCTCTTGCTGGTCTAAGCCAATTTCCTTTCTCTGGAGGGTGGTAGTTTGTGTCAGATGGTTGAAACAGGGGTGTTCCAACATCACAAAGATCCCAAAACACTCATCAAAGCCAATTTTGGGATGGCTACAGCATGCTGACATTAAGCTCCTGCAATGACCTCAAAGTCATTTGATTTGAAAAGTTTTTGAACTATGTTCAAAGGATGGATCCATGCGAGTTGCATGGTCAAATAAATCATTTGAATTTCTCTCTTAGAAATTCAAAGTGATAGGGTCTATATCAGTGCTTTATCATTTTTTATATCAAGAGTGGTCAAATATCCAGACAAAGCTTTGTTAGAAGCTGCAAAAAGTTTATAGTTGAGGTTTGACATGCCCAGATATGTTCTAGATAACTGTGGATAAATGTCTGTCAATATTCCATAAAGCATTTAGAAATCATATTGTGTACAAATACATACATAAACACATTGTTATCTGCATGCACAGACACTCACAACCCATAAAAAAACAGCTGCTGGGCTTTATTGGGGTGGTCCAGGGAGAGATTGTAGTTTGCACTTTGGTTGCTGAAGCATCCTGTTCAGCAGAGTGATGGGCCCCTTAAGAATAGTTAAAAAAAAAAAAAAAAAAAAAAAAGTTAGACACTGCGATAAACTCTGGCTCCTCAAAATTGTTCTCATGCACACACAGCCCATGAAAAGTATTAGGACTGTTAGGAAGGACTGGCAGTGCAAGACACTACAAATTAACAATTAACTCTGGTAGATATCATCCACTAGAATCTCTGTAAACAGATGTTGGCAACATCTGTTGGTGGTGTTGAAATTTTGGGTGACAAAAACTTGTTTTTGTAGCAGTTCGTAATTGGAGAAATATTTTCTGCTGAAGCCCTTTTGTAAGTGCTTGCAGTTGTCTGCCAGTGGTTGGTGTTGTTGATCACAAAACAGGAAGTCAAAAAAAGTTGCTCGGCCTTTAAATACTAAATATCACCTACACGTTCACTCAGTAGACCATAGTGTGATTTGAGCTGCTGCTGGATGACAGTATCCTCAACAAAGAACATTAACCATTAAACTAACTAAATAATCCCTGTCAACTCATCCATCTGTTTAGAAAATAAGCTAATAATAAACAACATCTTTCTACTTCTTGTTCTCAAAACCTATTTGGACACCATTGTGGTTTGCTCTTGCAGAAGATTTACTAAAAACTCCACAAGTCAGTAATGACAGTATCTGGATGCCTTGAAGAAGTGGAGGTCCACATCAGGCTGGATGCATGTGAAAGTAAAGAGTAAAGGAGACATTCTGATCAGATGTTTGACCCCCACCACTGATTCCTTTCAATGCAGAGGATCAGTGGCTCTTCTACAAGCTCCCACAGTTTAATCTATCCAGAATATATCTCGAGAATCATTAACTGTGCCGTGGCTAGCACGAAAGATCCCCTTTCCTATTTTTATACTGCATTTTTAAGTCCGTGCCACTGGTATTTTAAGCTGAATTTTAGAATAGCTGACTACCAATGGAGTAGTAGTTTTGGATATAAACATTTTTGTGAGGCTCAAACTCCTGGTTCACCAGTTAATGTTTGAGCCAGTTAATAAGGTTTTCTATTATGCCTTACTTTCTTTTTTAAAAAGAAAAAAAAACAAATTTGTCTCATTTTCAGACACAAAACCAACAGCCACAATGGAGGACACCCATCACCAACAGCTTGAGTTCAGTGCGCCAGACCAAAGAGAAGTCTGACCTCTCCCAATCCAATACAAGGTCACACGCATACACACCTCCAGTCAGACAAAGAGCATCTGCACATTTGCTTCAGGGCAAGGAATCGCTGTGGAAGACAGAGGTCGTAGATAGGACAACCCGGAGGACAAAAAGAGAAGAAAAAAAAGAGAGCAGACAGGAAGAGATAGAATGTGTGTTTTTATGCATGTCAGAACACCGACACAGAAGGAGTGACGCAGCGTCATCAATGAGAGGTACTGAAGTGGCACAAAGCGGGAGCAGGTGCAGATCAGTGTGTGCGTGCTGTCTGGATGTGTGCCGGTGAATTTGTGAACACTTGCACATGTGTGAGAGCCTGGTACGTGCAAATGAGTTGAGGGATGAGCAGACATGGGAGGAGACCGCACTGTGGAGCCCAGCGGGGACGTCACACCAAACCTGCCCCGGCTCGGCTCCCTCTACCGGGGGGTGCGACGCTGCATCCCATTACCTGGAAAAAGACATTCGTGTGGCGTGTGTTTTGTGTGTGCATGAATGCATCGCTAGGAAATGGATCAATGTTGCATTTTCCAAAGAATCAGCTTGCATTCTAGCCCTGGATGTTGACGGGGACTGAGCACACACTGATTACTTTGCTTTGTCTTCACTTGTCCAATCTTCCTTCTGCATCCTATTTCCTCTGCTCCAAAGTCTCCTTCACTGGATGATTCTGATTGAATACTAAGTAGGCTTGTGCCCCATTTTACAAGATCCCAACTGCCTCGTGTGTGTTTTGTGTGTATCAGAGAGAAGTAAACCATGTACACAAAATGAGAAAGTGTGTGGGCATTAGTGAGATTTTTGGCACGTCATAGAGATCACAGAGCACGTTTTTCATACTCTGGAGCAAGAAAGGTTACTTAGAGTCTAATATTCACAAATATCTGCATGGTGATGTTTGGGACATATTACAGAATGCTTGCACATGTTTGTTGTCACCTGGCTTCAGAAAAACACAGACTCTCTTTCACAAAAGCACAAAGACGCACAACAGGGAGTGAGCAATCAGTTTTCTTTCTTCTTATTCCCATCACATGTACAACCTGTGCCTATACCAGAGAAAAAAATGCCCTTTGCAGATGCCAAGTGCTTGATTGTGACTGCGTGCCTGTAATTCTCGATCGCTCATTCCTCTCTCCATCCCCGCCCCATCTCATCACTCTGTCACCATGTCAACAAAGACCAGGTTTAGTCCTTCAAAGGGCAACGCTCAACAGCTGCCGGATGGAGGTGACCGTGCCGAAAAAAACGGCAAGAGAGACGGAAAGAAAAAAAACGGATTGTGGGAAAAAAAAGAGAGACAAATGATAGCTGTGTGGAGAACCAGAACAGAGGAGGGCCGAATGATTTTGGGTCAAGGCTATAGGAAAGGAAAAGAAGGAGAAGGGACAATACAGGAAAAATAGGTGAACAGCATTTTGTCCTTTCACAAATCACATGCTCATCTCCTGCCCATTGTGCAGCACCAAGATGAAGTGGTTCTGTTTCTGGCTTTTGAAGAACCATGAAGTGATCTATCCTTTTATATAAGCTTTGTTGTGATGTGTCCAAGTGACTCAAATGATTCGATTATTTAAAAAAAAAAAAAAAAATGGAGGTAAAATGTGTGACTCGATGCTTTGCTTTTTTCCGACAACTTGAGCGGTCAAATGTTTTCTGGGGGGACAGCAATGGCTGTCACACAAAGGACAGCTGATTACATCAGATGAGATGACGTCAGATGAAAAATAAGGAGAGGAAAATGTGAGAAAAAAGAGAAATCATTGCCATACATTTAGGGCAACATCAAACATGAAGGAGGTAAATTTACTCTGTAGTAAACATCTATTTTAGCACAACAGCTAGATTTCATCAAAGATTGGAGGGAGTTAAAGAGGAGAAATTCTAAGGCCCTTCATAAGCCTGGCCAGTTTTTTTTAATTCTGTATACATTTTCTTGGTTACTGCCCTCACTCCATCCTTCTCTTGGTGTGTGAATACCATGGAAACTGGACTTTTATGTTGTCGTCTTAACATGCTAAAAAAAGATGCACCTCTCAAAGGTCACTGGACATCACCTGAATGTGTCAGTCAAAGAAAGGCAAAGAGTTGCAACATTCATAACAGAACCCCGAAAGAATTAACGTTTTTGCCTTTTAATAACTGATTTAGAGAGAGATTGCTTCTATGTGCGTCAAATCAGGCTCATTTGTGCATCCTTCTATGTGCGAGGTGTCGAAGATCTGCCGCTCCTTCTCCAAACTTTGTTTTCTTCCAGCGCTGCAGCTCTGTGTCTGTCTGTGCTCCTGTTGTCTTCTATTATACCGGCTTTGTGTACTTAAATAAACTGTGTGCAGTGTGCACGGTTGGTATTTTTGGTTTTGAGAATGTTTGTGCAGACATCTGTGTCTCCGATGTCATCCTGCCTCTGTAACGGAAAAGCCAGCCATGTCTGTGGCTGTGGATGAGTCATCCTTAAACTCCAGAGAAGAGGAAAGACAACATCGCTCAGACACAAACCTCACATTAGCTGGCCTTCCTCACCCAATCAAAATGCTCTCCTGCATCAAGGCTTGTTGTTTTCCTCCCTCATCAGATTCACAGGAAGACAAATTATCATTAGAGGCCGTGAACGAACCTGTCCATATTTACATATGGTCAATCAAAAGAGTTGTTTGTTAAAAAGCCCTTGAATTTTGAAGGATTAATGCGATGGACTTTTAAACTGCAGTTGTTCTAATTTATCCTAGTTGCTAACTGTGCTGCAGTCCAGTTCGCAAATTGTAAGGGTGTAATGAGTACAAAGCAGGCGATTTGGTTCTGGTTTTGTTTATAAGGTGAGGTTTGGTATAATTACAGGATAACCAATAACTACTAGAAGCTCATGTACAAAAGCTTTACAAAACTTTTGTAAAGCTAAATGTTTGTGTGTTTGAAATAAACATGTTCTTATTTCTACTGATTTAGTCGACATGAAGCAAATTGAGAATCGTATTGGTGTAGGACGGAAATTCAATATAAACATATATAAATCAAAAACCTTGTTTCTTACCCTTTATTACAGTTTGTCACAAGGTACCAATGAATTTTATCTTGCATTTTGTGGTTTTGACATATTTAATGAGGTTACATCTGATATCAAAGATTTGAATAAATACACAGTTTGCAAAAGTAGAACATGTTTTTTTTTTCTAATAGTAAGAATATCATCATCAGTCTTGCATTTGTTTGGCGTGAATTGTTTTGATGTGTCACTTAACAAAATCCCATAAAAATATACATCCATGCGTGACATTTGTATTGTGAGATGCTTGCACGGATACTTGTACCATGTTAGGTTTAACATAAACTAGATCAACTGAAGATTTGCGATAAAATTCACAAAGTAATCTTTCGCTGTTTTTGGTCGCCAGATTCGCAAACACACCTATCAGTTTCAGCAGACACAGCAGTTTCCACCTATTTTGCAATTGCTATTGTTTTGTGAATGAAGACAAGACTCTTCTCAGTACTTACGTCTTTTCAATGTCTTAAATCAAACACTCTAACTCCACTGTTGCTGCTCTCCTTAGAAACCAAAAACTAAATAAAAAATAGACGTGCATTTCTGGTTTATCCACCCATTTTGCATTGTTTTGGTGTGGACTGCTTTAGGCCATATCTTGCACATTTTCAGCCATGTTATTTAACAAAAATACATTATACCTGCAAGTTATGACTGTGCCCATAATCGTTCTTCACCAATACATCTACCCTGACACTCTGGTTTGCTGGTTAAGACTAAATGAAGATATAAAGGGGAATTTACAAAGAAATTGAATTGTATCACACTGCCTGTTTTGCACAAGAATCTGCTTTATTTCTGTATCCTATTCACAACTCAGATTGTAGAGGCAAACACACATATGAAGCTCAGTTGAGCATGTTTTTTCTTTCTCTTTTTTAGGATTATCTTGATTAGTTTGGTGCAGATTTCTTTAGATTGCAGTCAACTCATTTTCTGTCATGTCACTTAAAAAAAGTCATAAAATATGTGTCCTTACAAATGACTACAATGCATTTGGGTTTGGTGATAATGCACCAACGTTAGTTTGTATTTAAAGAAGCACAAGTGAAGATTCTGGGAGAAATCCACAAGCCAATTTGACTAGCTGTATTTTGTACATGCTCTCTAGTTTATTGTTGCACCAGGGTCACGAGGCAGATTGCAGACACTAGCAGAGTCCAGTAGATGCAGCAATTTTCCACTATTATCATTTCACCTTTTTTTTTTTATGGTGACTGAGGAAAGGACAACAGTCTGAAACTCAGTAAAATAAAATAGAAATCTTAGTGATTTGGACTGATTTTAGGACAAGCCTTATTCCTTGAATATAAGAAAGAATAAGTGAGGATTCAAGAGGCAGGCCACAAAGCATTACAATTTGATCCACTTTGAACAATTTTGACTTGCTATTTTATTTCTGAAACAGATTTGCAATGCAAATTGCAAATATATGCAAATAGAAGCACAGCCATCAAGTCCGGGAAATGGAATAATTTTGTGTTCCCCTTTTTTTTTTTTTTTTTTTTTAGTACAAATACAAATTCTGTATCCTGTGGCCTCACATCAGCATCCCTTTGCCTGTCTTTGGTGGCGCATCTCTGCACCCCTCCATGTATCTTCCAATAATCTATGTGACTGGCTGCTGGTGACCCTCTGTGACCTCCAGCTGAGTGTCATGACGACGGGACACTGACAAATGTCGGAGTAGATATTGGCTGCCTCAATCTCCTAAGCCTCTCTCCTGGGTAGGAAACCACCCACGCAGTCTGGCCGCGACACTGCAGAGGAGCGAGACACGGGGAGATGTTGCGTGTTTGCCATCCGGTCGGCCTGTCAGCCCGTCCGTTGCATTGAACCCGAGGTTATCGAATGAAAGGGCACGGGGAGGTGCAGAGAGGCGAGGATGCAGACAGGAAATAAGAAAAGGGAGCGTGATGTCTGAGGCATCTGAATGCTCTCCGTGTCGCGTTGCTGAAGTGTGTGTAATTGGGAAGGGGATTGCAGCGTGCTGATTGGAAGCAGCGGCGGGGCGGGTTGCTGCGTTATTTTGGAGCGCGCTGCATTAAGCCCAGTGTTAAAGGCAGATGTGTTAGACACGAGTGCGCGTGTGCGGGTGTGTTTGTGTGCGTGTGTGTGCTAAAAGAGAGAAAGTAGAGAGCGTTGCGTGTCTGGTATATTTAAGTGTGTTGTCAGGTTGTTGAGGAGCATGCGAGCTGAGCTTTAGTGAACGTGTGTGTCGCTGGGCCATGTAATTCCAGCGGTGGTGTGTGACTTCTTTTTTTTTTTTTTTTTTTTTTAGCGAATACGTGTTGTGATTGAGTGTGCAAGCGTGCGTGCGTGCATGTGCAATTCCTCCCAGGCCGCTCCACCTTCCCAGCAAACTGCCTCTGCATGCATAATTAACCAGGATGACTGGGGAGGTAAACACACAGAGAGACGTTCCATCCCTCCACTCTCTGTGTGCCTCCGCTTTGTGCATCCGCACGTGTGTGTTTATTGGTGTCAGACAGACAGACGGACCAGGAGCAGGAAAGAGATTTGAAGCCAAAGTGCTTCAGAGCCAGATTTGATGGAACGAGTGAGCTGTCTCTCTCTCTTTCTCTGTCTCTCTCTCTGTCTCTTTCTCCCTCTCTGTCCCTTTGTGTGTGCATGTGTGTTGAGAAAGCAGATAAATCCCATCTCAAGCTGCCTCTGAAGATGATGTGATGAAAAAGAGGAAGAGAAAGGTGGGGGGGGGGGGTTGGTACTGGAACCAGCCACAGTTCTGCGCATTATGAACCATTCAGCGGAACAATCAAATTCACCTCTCTCTCTATTCCTCCCGCTCCTTCTTTTTCTTCTCTCCATCCCTTCCTGGCAGTGTTTAACTTGGAGGCAGATGCATTTTAATGCTTCAAACGAATAGATCCTCTCCAGGTGTGATGAAGCACAAAACTGTTCAAATTATAATAGTACGGCAGCTGAAAGGGGGAAAGACGTTGGATGCAGCAGTGGTTATCAATGTTGGGTTTTGTTTGTCTGTAGGGCTCAATAATTTGTCTAATTATCGATGTAGAAAGAACCATATGCTGTCAAACTGGATGGAGAGCGTCCAAAAATGTACATTTTCAGCTATCACCACAAAGTACTTGGAATCAGATCAGTTGGAATTAGGTCTTGACTTTGACTAAACCAGTCTAACTCATACCTGGCTTTCATCTATTGTATTTAATAGGAGTTATGGTTGAATGTTGTTTTCCTTTTGCCCCACTTTCAAGTCTTTTGAAACCAGTAACATGTATTTTCCTAGAATTGGCTTGAATTTAGTTCTATGCAATTTTCACTCAAGAAATTCTCACATCTTGGTGTTACTCCAATTGTGTTTCAAAACAGGGGGAGTGTGTATAGGGTGATGCAAAGTTCTAGGTTTTCGGAGGAGGGCTTGTCATTTGAGGTATTTTATTTTATTTTTCTTTCCTTAGGCCTCCTCTGAGATGTTGTGTTGAAGGAAAACGGTGGCACTAGACATAATCTACAGCAGTGGTCTCAAACTGCAAACCTTGAGTCCTGCAACTTTTACATGTGTCCCTTGTCCTGCACGCTTGAATTAAATGGTGAAATTGCCTCACTAGCATGCAGTAGAGCTCTACAGAGCTCTGCTATTGAGTTCATATTGGAGCCAGGTGTGCTGAAGACATCTAAAAGTTGCCGGTCTCTGGCCCTCGAGGAATGCAGTTTGAGACCACTGATCTAGAGATAGCAGAGTAAATGGAGCTGAGTATAAAAAGGATACCACATTTTTTTCTTATTTTTTATGAGAAAAGATAATTATCTGGGTTTGCCTATATAAAATGCTATTAAATAAGCTTTGTGGTTAAATTTTCAAAAAGTTCAATCACTCAATAAAGCTGCTGTGTAACAAAGTACTTCACAAAGGGTAAAAGCAGATGGAATAACAAAAGAAAAACTGCAAGAAATTATAAATAAGCAAACATGCACAGAAAAGTTAGAACCAAAAAATAAACTTAATAGTTTTAGGATATGAAAAATTGAGGGAATGCAGCAGATTAGCCCGTTTCAAGGGATATGAAACATATGAATGTGTTCGCAAAGCACTACAGACCCACCTTGTGTGTAATATGGATGCAAATGGATGTGTGGTATTTGCTGCAGTTTGTATTTCCCATGAGCTCAGGCTGTGAAGCCCATTCACTAAATCATGCATTCTCCTCTGTCCTCTACAGCCCCTCTTCTCCTTGTCTTCCTCATCAAACTTATCATTCTATCACTTCTTCCCTGCTGTTGCATTCGCTCACTGTCCGTCTCTTTAGTGGTTTGCATTTTCTCTCTCTCTCTCTCACCTTCTATTAGACCACCAAAGCCGTGTTGTCTTTTCCCCTCTCATTGCCACCCCGATCTCTATCGGGAACGTTGACGAGAAAATAGAAGGACTAGGAAGACGGGGGAGATAGTGGAATGGGAATGAGAATTATCTTTCTTGTGCACATATCACTTTGTTGAAAGATGCAAAATACGATCAGCTTGGAAAAGTAGAAGACAAGAATAGAGGAGGGGAAATGTGGGTGTATTGCTGGATGTCTGTAATATATAGATGTATAGGCCTGCATGGAGCTATAGAAAAAAAAACATATGCAAGTTTGCTTCTCCTTCAAGCCTCCTTCTCTGTTCTAATGCAAGCCCTGAAGAATGGGCAGACAAATAAACAGGGAGGATTTGGTGATCTCAGCATGTGTGCTCCATCCTCTCTCCTCTCTGCTCCTCACTGAAGCGGAGATGTTGTGCATCCACACATACGGCAATCGGTCGACACCATGGTGCCGCGCTTCTGTGCGGAAGATAACAGTGGAAAGGGAGGGAGGTGCCGATTGGAGGTGGAAGGGGGACGTGACGGGAATGTAGACGCCGCCATACACACACACGCACTGTGTGTGTTTGAGAAAAAAGCAAGCATGAAGTAAATCGATTTGAGGGAAGGTGTCTTTGGTTTCTTTGTTTTGTTTTATTGCAAGATGCAATCAAGCACATAAAATACGATTACAGTGTCATGTCTTTTGTGCCCAACCCCAGGAACTTTTTTTTTCATATTTTGTCATGTTACAACTGCAAAATGCTGTTGATTTTATTTGGATTTTATGTAATAAACCAACGTAAAGAAATGCTATAATTATAAAGTCCAAGTAAACTTAAACATTTTTTCCAGTTCAGTATAGAAAACATAAAAGTGAAGAGTAAGGTAATCAACCCGCCCTTTAAACTGATACGCACACAAATTCAGTGGAGCCTCTTAAAAGGTGGTTAGTATTTAGAAATTTTCTGTTATTTCATTTCAGTATAAATAGTTTAAACACATTTAGCTGTGTTTCTGCTTCAACACACCTGAGTCAAATAATCAGGTCATTAACAGGGCTATGAAAAACTTGTCTGCATACTAATGAAGTAATTCAGCTGTATTGGACCAGGCACACATCTTAAAGTGGCAGCCCTGGAGGCCTGGAATTGAAGACCTCTGGTTTAGACCAAAACACATTCTTCTTTTAGACCTGACCCAGTTCAAGTTCACACTCCAATCCAATTGAGAATCATCGCTCACAACTCTGGTCTGCATCCATTCCGACTGAGGTTGAGTCATAAAACCGCCTGCTACAATTTTTAGATTTAACTTTTTTATTCCACATCAAATTAATCACATTACGTTCCGAAAAGCACAATAATGTTTACGGTTGTAACTTGGAAAACATACAAGGAGTGTGAAATCTATAGCAAAGCAGTCGACACTGAAACATATTCAATGTGGAATGAGAGGGCTTATTCCAAAAACAAATAATTTGTGTCTTTGCTGAACCCGCCTGCTGTTCTCAGCATGCTTGGTTTTGGAGAATCCCACGTCTTTTCCTTGATATTGTGTAAACAAGTATGCCCACACGCACGTCACCCCAGGTGGAACGGTATTGACCTGAGAGTAGAGGAGCAACGATGGCAGGAAAGCAGATATTAGGTCTCCATGGGAATTTACAAGTGTCTCTTTGTCAATAAATGTGAGCGTTTGTTTATATTATTTAAAAAAAAAAAAAGATGGACCAGAACTTTTCTGAACAAGAAGTGCACAAGTTTAAGATAGTCTATTTAACTCACAAACATACACACGGAGTATTCATAGATGAATAATGTTGTGTCTGGTGAGAAGTTATATGGTCTCAGAGTGGATTGAGAGGGTGGATATTGTACTAAAACTGACTCTCTCGGACACACACATACACACGCACACACACTCTGATGCTCACTCTGATGCTCAGTGTCTCCCGGTGACTCTTTTACTTTTATAGATCAGCAAAGTCTCCACCTCTCCCCTGTTCATCTCTCTTCTGTATAAACACACTCACACATTACACACACACATGCAGGTGAAACCATATAGTCCCAAAACGCAGTCACATACTGGAAGAAATGCATCTTACTCTATCAACACAACCCCTCTGCTGGTGCATTTAGAGCATGTGCACACACACACACACACACACACACACACACACCCACACACACACACACACCTCCACACACACGCACGCACACACCCACACACAGTGTGTGTTAGTGACCACTTCTCCTGGGAGTGAACTAGAGTTTCTATCTGACCAGAAGGCAGTAAATAGTAAGCGACCCAGCTGAAAATTTCATAAACACCCAACCAGAAAATAACACAAAATTACCAATGGGTTGAAAGATTAAAGAAATTAACATTTTTTAAAAATGGCTTAATTATCAAGTAGTTCAAATACACTTGATAGATGTACAGTTGACACAAATAAAGGCACAGAACTTTGAGAACAAAAAATAATACCAAGGAATGCTTTAGGTTTTGCATTGGTCAGTCAAACTAGACCAATAAAACTGAATATGTGTGTTTGGGAATGCATGCAACACATTATCTACTTTGGATCTGAATGCCTGTGTGTCTGCATGTGTGTTTTTCTCAGAAAGAGAAATTATTTGATACTTTAAGTGTCTCTTGAAATGCAAACTCAAGTTCTCTTTAGACAAAGAAAAATGCTTATATCCCAAGAATTTCTCTCATAATTTCTTGTCTTTTTTCTCTATTTCCTCTCCTTCTTCCCTCCATACCTTCAGAAACCCAAACCCCCTTCCCCTTCCTCCCGTCTCACCTCCCCCTCCCTTCTCAGCCTACAGACGGAGTGAGTTATGCAGTCCTTTCGTGAGCGCAACAGTGGTTACCACAGCAACCAACCCTGCTATCAGCAGGAGCCCCATGAATTATCTCGCCTGGAGACCTACCGGCAACACCCACATCATCCCCATCCGCAGCATCCACACCCAGGCCCTGGTCCACATCCAGGCCCTGGCCCCGGGCACAACAGGTCAGGCTATGAGGCTATGTCTAACGCAGCAAACGTGCCCACAGGTGGAGCAGCTGGAATTGGAGGACCCAAGGACTGTTACAGCCAACAAAACTATTCTGGGTACCCAGGAAGTACTGGAGGCAGTGGAAATGGAAATGGGAGCTCATCAGCCTCACAGGCAAAAAAATCCTTTAGAGGAAGCAAAGTTCCCCCACCAAACCCCAGTCAACACCTGCAGGGCCCTGGAGGCTATAGTAATCACATGGGCCCAGGAAGTTATTCCGCCCAGTATATGAGCGAGGGCCATCTCCAGCAGAAATGGGAGGACCCTGCACAGTTAGCACAGTATGAACAGGAGATGGTGGGGCGACTGGAGGCTGGTGCTTCCCCTGCACCTGGATCTTCCCAGTACATAGACTCAAACATGTTGGGGCACTCCCAAACCCCATGCCACCAGCCTTCTACCCCAAGTTACACAAGTCCACACCACCAGCCTCACCCTCCTAATCCTGCTCCTTCACCTCTCATGTATCCCCAAAGTCACCTACACTACCCTCAACCCTCCCCCTCTCCATCCCCATACATGGAAAAATGCAGTCCCATGCCCCATTGTTATAAAGGCTACAACATACCTCCAAATTCTCAGTATAGCAGACAGCTAAGTAGTCATAGCAGTTTGAAGCAGGGGACTTACAGGTCAACCCAGAACAGCTATGGGTACCAGCAGTCAACACCCAGAGGTTATGAGCAGCAGACCTCTTTACAGGCAATGAGCAACCCCCAAGAACCCCACCCTAAATACCAACACTATAACCAACCCCAACAAAATTACTGTCTGTCAGAGCTCCCTGTCAGATCTCCAGAACAGTATTATCAGACTTGCAGCCCCTCCTCAAGTCATTCCCCTGCTCGCTCTGTTGGACGCTCACCCTCATACAGCTCCACCCCTTCACCACTGATGACTAATCCAGAATCATTCCAGTATGGCCAACCACCAATGACACCTGGGGCAGCCTCGTCGTCGTCATCCTCTTCAGCTGGTATGCAAGATCAAGCCAGTGCAAACACAATGCTAATGCCACCACGGTCCCACCCTTCACCCAACATATCCCACACTGCATCCCACAGCTTCACTTCAACACCACAAGCGCCCACAATGAAGGAGCGCTTCTCGGAGAAGCTGTTATCAAACCCCAGCTTGTGGAGCCTGAACGCTCTCACCTCTCAGGTGGAGAATATCTCCAATAATGTTCAACAGCTCCTGCTTTCAGAAGCCCTGGTTGCAAACAAGAAGGGCAGCAAGCGCAGCAGTGGTGGGAGCAACAGCAGCACTGGAAGTGGGGCCTCCACCAAGAAAGGTGAAGAATACAAAAGCCCTCCATATCCAGACAGTGGTGGCAATATGGCTGGGGCCCCCATGCATGAACCTTACTCTACCCCACAGCACCAACCATTGCCTATGGAACTTCATGAAGGAGGCTACTCCAGCAGTAGTGACGAACCATTGGACAGAGGTTTCTACTACTTTGGCCAGGGTAGAAGTCCAGCCCAGGCCCACAACAACACACAACTCAGTCTGGACACAGCCTCCTCTTGCTCCATTGCCTCTCCAGATGATATGTCTACTCGGTCTGGGGACTCAGGGTTGCACAACCTTACCCCTGATCCTATAAGATGCACTGCAGGGCAAGGAGGAGATGGCATGAGTACCCCAGTGAAGAGCATTGGTGATGAGAGATCTCCAACAAGCATTACAATACCAAGTCCTATGAAACAAGAAAGTGATTCTCCGTCAGACATACAACACATCAATCAACCTGTTAAAGAGAACTTTGAAGAGTCAGCTTGGACTGAAAAACCTGCTGGAAAAGAAGAGGAAGCAACGGAAAAAACTCTTGATTTTATCAGTAATTCAGACTCAAGCAACCCTACAGAGAAGCAAGAGAAATGGACAGATGAGGAAAAATGCCCAAATTTCTACAGCAAAATAAATACGAACATGGCAGAAAAAGGCTATTGCTATGAAGACACAATGTACCAAGAGGTCCAGAGCAAATATGACTCAGATGCAAGAGATTCAGTTGAACAGTCCCCAGCTGATCTCTCTGATTCTAGTAACAAAGATCACTTTAGTCAAGAGATGAAGTCAGAGGTATTCAAGTCTGAATCTCCAACTGCATCTGAGAGTTCTGTGAAAACATTGCCATTCATTTCAAGAGGAGACCTTGAGCAGGATCCATATTCCACAGAGAAAGATGACAGTTCAGCAAATAACTCTCCAACCCCACAAACTAAAGTCCTGAAAGAGTTTAGCTGTGACAAGAAGGAGAGCAGAACTCAGGAGAATAACAAAGACATAATAGGAGTTAGGGAAGAGGATGAGATAAATGAAGATGAAAAAGAAGAAATTGAAAAAAGTTCTTTTTCACAGCTTTTGTCTGAAGAAGTTCAGGAGGAAGCAGGGGAGGAGGAGAAAGAAAGTCAGACATTAACTGAAGAGCACACAAATGATGAAGACATTCAAATGAGTCCCTCTGAAGATCTCTGCAGCAGAACAGAAATCCACAATTTAGCTCTTAACACTGACAGTGATTTTGCAGGGGGGCCGGGTCATCTTAATGCAGCAGCAGCAACGACAGCAACAGATGTTTCAACAAGGGAGTCAGCCATTGGCGACACAGCACCTCAGCCACAGTCCGCTATGCCGGTCTTCTCTGCTCTCAATGATAAGGCAGCTCCTCCTGCTCAGGCTAGAGATCATATTGATCACAGCGATGCTAAGGTCCTGGAGCCAGACTCTCCTCAGCTGCCAGGGAAGTCAATACTTCCCTCTGCCCCCTCCTGGGCTGACACTCCACCATCTCCTCAAAAAGGGGATGATGATATAGAACCAGGCATAAGTTGTTCCAGTGCTGTGACACCACTAGCTAAACCAGAGCCTATGGTTCCATCTGCTCAGCCAAGGACATATGGGCGTAAGCATGTTAGGGGTAGAAGGAGAATCATACATTCGAGTGTGGCATTAAGGCGACAACTGAGCTTGAAGAAGGAGGAAGAAAAGGAGGACAAAGAAACAAATTCCTCTCAGCAAAAATCGAGCATGGCTCCAAGCAAGACTGTTTTATTCTCAGATCAAACTAACCTTGCTCATCAGGATTCTATGATGAGCCAGACTCCTAAAATGATGACAGATGGTTTTCAATCCAGAATGTGCACTCGTTCTTTTAATGCACCAGATATGCAAACAAAAGTTGAACCTAATGTGAAGAGAAAACCAGGCCCAAAACCTGGATCTAAGCCAGGGTCAAAACCCAGTGCAAAACCAGGATCTAAGCCAGGTGCTAAGCCTGGTCTAAAGTCAGGTCCCAAACCTGGACCAAAACCTGGGAAAAAGACAGGACAAAAGCCTGCATCGCATGAATCAGAAGTGCCACTGAAAATTGAAACTGTTGTCAGGCAAAAACCAGGGCCAAAACCAGGTTCAAAATCTGGACCAAAACCAGCCCTAAGACCAGGTCCAAAACCTGGACTCAAGCCTGCTGAGGTTTTGCCTCCTACTGAGGCTGCTCCCATCAAAGCTCCAGTTGGTCGCCCTAGGGGCTCAATTTCAAAAGCAAGATTGACGGACCGGGAAGATCCAAGACAACAAGTCCCTGAAATGCAAAGCAGGACCAGGAAAGCTATAAAACATCCAACACTGCAATATGACCAAGATGGAAGATCTCCTACAGAGGAAAAGCGATCTCTCCCAGAAATAAAGGTACAAGAAAGGGAAAACAACAATATGGTCTTAAGATCCAGAAAACCCTCACAAGACAAGCTAACAAAAGAAAAGGAAAGGGGAGGGGAAGATATTCAAACTTCAACAACAACAGAAAATAAAATCAGCAATATCTCTCTAAAAGTTAAAGAGGTCATAGTTGTGAAAAAACTACTAACTCCAAATCCTGATGCAATGATAACAACGAATGTTTCCCTACACTCACCTGTACCACTTGCAAAGCCAGCCCTCTCTGAAGAATCTAAAGAAAAGACATTATCAATACTAAAGCGCACATCTATCCCAGACATTTCCACACCACCTGTAAAAAAGAAGAGAGGTCCAAAGCCCAAACTAAGAAACTTACCATCTCAGTCAGTCCTGTTTGAAGAGATTCTACCAGCACGCAAAGAGAAAAGTGTCCGAGGCCCCAAAAGAAAGCGAGGACCACCCAGGAAAGCTTCTCTGGTCAGTGCCTCAACAAAAGATGCTCCTGCTAACAGCAGTGGATCTACCAACAGTGACATGCCTGTGGTGCCTCCTCAGTGCCCCACCAAAACAAAAGTTCTCCCCCCACGCAAAGGCAGAGGGCAGAAATATGAGGCAATGGTACAGAAGATTACATCTCCCAGCTCAAAAAAACATTTTTCAGCTACACAACAAGACAGTAGTCTAAGTGAGGATTTTACATCGAAGGCCTTTTCTGAATTTGTCTTTAAGGAAGGTGAGGCTTTTATTCAAATAAATAACACAGAGACTCTAGAGTTTACAAAGGAGGAAATGAAAGAGCAAGAAGAAGCAATGACAATGGAAGATGTATCACAACAAGGTGGAAAGCATGAGTTAAGTAAAGAGGAATCAGCAAAAGATTTAGTGAGACCATTAGCGGAGGAACAGGTTACAAATAAGAATTATGGAAGACAAGAAAAAGGTAAAGTAGAAACCAAGATGGAGATTGCTGACAATAAGGCTTCATCTTCAACAGAGACATCATTAGAAGTTGGAACTCTAGATGAGAGGACACAACAGACTTCCAAGAGTGATGCCACAAAGTCTGTCAGAACGAAGAGAAAGAGATGGGCCATGGTGGAAAGTACAGATGCGTCAGTGGTAGCTTTGGAAGCAGACAGCCTCATTATTACAACACCAAGACTTGCTAAACAGAGAGCTATTAAGAACAACCATGAAATGCACCTTAAACAGAGGAGGAAGAAGAGAAAGGGAGAAGCAAATTTAGAGGAAACCGAGACAGTAGATGAGCTCAACACAACAGAAACGCCAGAACCTGTGGAAAGAATAGAGGAAAAAGTCACCACCACAGAGTCCACAAAGTCCACAGAACCTCTACCAACTAGCGAGGATAAATTTACAGAAACCTCCCAAGCCATCTCTGCAGAACTTATTCAAAAACCTCGAAGAGGCCGAAAACCATCCGCAAACCCAACCAAACAAAAAAGAAGCCAGGCCTCAATGGAGCATGCTCCTGGGAAGCCAGTGAAGATCCACAAAAAACCTGGGCCAAAACCAGGAATGAAAGATGCAATTGAGGTAATTGAGGCAGTTGTAAGGGCAGCCGGATGTGAGCAGGACCAAAAAGAGGAAAGAGCAAAAGAAGAAAGAGAAAAAAGAGAACGAGCGAATATAGAAAGTGAAGAGACTAGTATTGTGGGTCCTGTGGTGACCGTTACAGAAAAGCAGATGGAGTTCATCTCTGTGAAAAGAATCAGAAGAAGGCCAATCAACAGAAATTCCAAACTATCTTTTTGTCCTTATGTACGGATCAACAACTCTAGAGACTTTTCTTCTTGGTGTGCCATAGTCAACAAGCCTGAAGATGCTGTTGTATTTCAGAGACGGAGAAAAAAGGGCATACTTAGAATGAGGAATCCTTTCACAGTTGCTAAAGTAGTGCCACACACTGCTGCCATGCAACTAGGACCATTGGTAAACACAAATCTATCTGACATGCGTCTTATGTGTTGCTTGTGTGGGAAACCACCAAACTACAAAGACTTGGGTGATTTGTGTGGCCCATACTACACAGAAGATAGTATTCCACGGAAAATTTTGACTATCACACATACGCAACTCTTCAGGGAAGACGGCAGCAAGACCCACGGGAATGACAGTAACAGCAGTGAAGAACCAGGGACTTCCTCAAAGACTGAAGATAGAGTGAACTCAGAAAAGAAGGGAAATACAGAAGCTACCACTGAAGAGGCTGGAAACAGCAGGCACCATCACCGGCATTACAGACGGCTACAGAGACCGGAAAGACCGTGCCAGGAAGGTGGTCTGAGAAGAGTTACCCTCAGAGAGAGATTCAGGAGAATGAAGCAGCTCCAGAATCTCTGCACGGCCACTTCGAAAGACCAAGAGGGCAATGAAAGCATGTTCCAAAAGCTACAAATGGAGGCAGTGACCAAGGAGCACTGGGCTCATGAAAACTGTACCATCTGGACCAAGGGGATAATTATGGTAGCTGGAAGGTTATATGGACTGAAGGAAGCTGCCAACAAGTCAGCTCAAACGGTATGTTAAAAATCATAAAGTGGCTCAATATACAGTCAAGACATTCCTTCTTTGTGTGTTATTTATTTCAGAATGGTACTTTACTGGTTTTGTTCTCTGTCTGATGAATCCCAGAGCTGTCACAAGTGCCAGATTTCGGGAGCGTCTCTCAGCTGCTGTTGGAGAGGCTGCTCTTATAAGTACCACTACATCTGCGCCAAAGAGATAGGTAAGAAACTACGGTAGGAAACAACACCAGAGAATTGGACTGAAATTAAAACAAAAGAAGCCAACGTGGACAGAAGAAAGTGAGGTCAAGCATGAGTTCAGATAAAAAAAAAGAGTGAAAAATTAAACAGAGAGTCAAGAGAAGATGATGTGGGTAAACCGAGAGGGAAAATGCATAGAGTAGTAGCAATATTGAATGCGAAACGGCACTCAGAGGGAGAGAAAACCCAAAAGAGAGCTTTGATTAAAGAGGATGATGACAGTGTGAGTACGAAAGAAAGAGAAGGGAAAACGACAGGGGTAACGGAGCAGTGGGGGGGGGGGGGGTTCTATGTGTGCATTATTGACCGCAGTCCCTGTGGCTCCACCCATCCACGTGGCTGTCGGGGCTCTAAATGTGGGTGTGTGAACCTCTACTGATGTGTGCGATGCTTGCTTAAATATCTAAATTGTTCATCTCAGGAGCATGTTACGAATATGTTCGTCCCCTCAGCTCACCCATTTGTGTGTTCCTGTTCGCTGTTGCTGTTGGAAGTGTCAGCATGTGTGTGACATGGCTTACCCTTGTGAAACTTCATGCCAGAGAGGTACAGTGTGAGGATTAGAAGGCCTGCCACGTCTGCAGAGCCAGCAGAGGGAGCGGAGTGAGGCCCTTTTTAATCCTGCTGAGTGCACCAGCCATATCTGCCTGCCCGCTCTGCAACTCATCCAATCACTTGCGCCCATCTCTCGTTCTTCTTACTTTCTGTGCAATTCTTTCTTTTGCATTTTCATCGTTTACTGGCTTTTGCCATCGACGTGGGGTTCAAGGGTGTCGTTCGTCTGATTCATTTCTCTTGTTTAGCTGCGACGCAAGCTTATCTTCCTCTTTGCCTTTTCTCTCGCTGCCTGTAGGCTGCACATTCCATGAGGATGATTTTTCCATCAAATGCCCAAAACATGAGGTAAGACAAGAAAAATGTTACTAGTAAAATCTATGCATATTAATCATTACAGTGTTTGTTGCTGATGACATTTTACAAGACCTGAAGATCTTTTAGTCCTTAAAGTCGACACTTTATAGCATTGTGTTGTAGCGTATCTTACAGTGCTTGGCAAAAGTATTCATACATCCTAAAATTTTAGATACATTGTCACATTACAACCAGAATGTATTTCTATGATATTCAAAAGGTACTGCGTAATTATTTGTTGGAAGGGAAATGATAAATGGATTTCAGCAGTAGTTTACAAAAAGAAAGATCTGAAAGGTATGTTATGTATTTTTGTTAACCCCCTTTTACTCTGATACCCCGAAATAAAATTCAGTGCACGGAAAGAGTCCGTGTATGATTCTAGTCTAAATGAATATTGTGGAAGTTTCACTTTTATTTTTATTTTTAGAAGACATATGTGAACAAGCGGAGCTCATAACTGGACTTTTCTTCTCATGACTCCCTTCCTGTCCTACTTTTACTTTTCTAAAAGGAACAGTGTACACTTGTGCACATCCAAAACGTGAATCGACTAGAAATACTGCATGTCACATGCAGTGCAGTTTACGCAGCTCTTCCTGTCCCTGTTATTGTCGTTTAACTACCAAGGACAGATTCATCATTATCATCCCAGACTCACTAATTGTTAAACATTTCCAGCAGCCTAGACCGACCCAACACCCTCAGACCTCCACGATTACAACGGCTCCCTGCTTTTCTGGTGAACATTAACAGTCTGCACCACACCTGCTTTTCCTGTGGGACAGACACCATCTGCTGGTGATGAATGGACAGTGCAGCACAGCGCGGAAGGTCAAATGCGAAGGGGGTGGGGAGGCTGGTAGAGAGAGGCAGAGATGCTGACATTCAGCAGAGAGCAGCAGTGCATTGAGGCAGCGGTGGCACCAGCCTCACATCCTTCCTCCCTTCCCCCCTTCTCTGCATCTGCATTTTCTGTTCCTCCCCCCCTCCTTTGCTCCCTTTTTCTTTCCTGCTCTCCTCTGTGCAGACTGGCAGGGATGAAAAGCTGGCAGCTGATCAAAACACCCCACCCACCATCGCTGCCTGTTATCCTCCCCACATGCTCTCTCCACCATTACTCTCTACTTCTTCCTCTCATTATTTCTCCTTCCTCCTTCTTTTTTCCTGTTAGCCTCATTCCGCTTCTTTGCTCCCCCGCTGCTCCGTCTCTCCCAGCGTCTCAATCCGTTCACCTTCTGATATCCTATAAGCTCCCCGATTTGTTTCCCCCCCACCCTTCCATCCTCCCTTCACCCTTCCTCAATCAGCCCCTTTCTCACCCGCTTCTTTTTTCTCATCCTCTCTCTCTCTCTCTTTTTCTCTCTCTCCCTGCGCCTCCCCCTTCACCTTCACTCCCACGTCTGAGCGGCAGAGACGAAGTGTGAGAAACAGAGAGAAAATGAGAGCAAGTCAGAGAGAGAGATTGTTGTTAGCTGCGCCGAGGCAGAGCTGTCATCAGGCTGAGGGATCTGAGAGGCTGCATGTCTGCGCCGAGCCAATTTAAGCTGAGCGGCCCAATCAAAGGGAAGAGGAGACACGGATAAACATGCAAGCGCCCCACCCATGGGTTGCCACGTCAGAGGGCTCTCTTTATCCCTGTGTTCTCACTTTAAGGCGGGATAAAATTCACCTAAACGTAACGCATTAATAGTGCATCAGCACAGGATGATGAGCAGGTTAGCTGTAAGCTCACATATATCCACTTGCAAACAAAAAAACAAAAAAAAACAACTAAGGAACAGGGGACACGCAGACAGTTTCACGCTAAAGCTGAGCTGGAATAAAAAGAGCAGAATCAGGACAGTTGCATCAGAGAGCGGCAGACTGGGAGACGTCGAGATGGTGCAAGAAAGGAAAGGCTACGAAAGAGGAAAGCCTTCGCGTAACGGCGAGGTGGAGAGACTAAAGGTGGAAAAAAAAAATGTCGTGTGTTACTCCAGAGACCAGAAAGTAGTAAGAGACAGAGAGAGAACAGGAAGACCATGAGGATGGGCAGCTGGCAGGCTGAAGCCAGAAGAAGGAAAATAAATGAAGAATGCACTGTTTTTCAAATGCATGCAACTAAATATAGAATAAAACCTGGAAGAGACTATAAAGATTTGATACTGGACGGAGGCCTTTCAGCAGGCTAACATGAAATATTGCCCGTGTTAAAATGTGTCAAAACTGAATCTGGCTGAAAATGACCAATAAGTGTGTATTTAAAAAATTGACATGCACAGATCCTCAGAGTGACTGCGAGTTATTTTTCAAAAAAGGAATTGATAAGAAATTACGTTTTTAGATGTGCAAACCTTTGAGATGTAGCTAAAAAAGACTTAAAGCTGCCTGAAGCCAAACATTTTTCGGCGCATTAAATACAAACTCAGGCAACCTATTTCAAATTTCTATTTAGGAAAACTGAAATTTTGTGTTGTTTTTTCTTTTCATGATTATGCAGCACTTTCTTTGGGTTTTGCTGATAAAAATGTAGGAAAATACACAGAAACTTGTGGTTGTAGCACAACAAAAACAAGAAGAGGCTCGAGCGGTGTGAAAACTTTTGCAAGTCACTCTAAGTGCATCACTGGCTCTTACATGGTTTTCTTTTTACAGCCAAGCTGGTCAGCTGAATTAATCTCCTCTTTCATGCAGCAGCCTCACTTTGATGTTTTCTGCACATTTCTGCAGAAAAAGCTTCAACTCTCACCGCTCAAAGTGGCCTGGAGGCTCTCTCTCCACCTGCATCACAGCTGCCTGAAGCTTTTTCTGGTTCAAACCAAAGGGAGAAAAAAAAAGGGGGTCATAAGGCAGGATGAAGAGAGTCGCTCTGAACGTCTCTAAATTTTTCCTTTCTTCCTTAACAGGATCTGTAAGATATCCCTGCATTACATCTTCACCACCAAAATCATCACTCTGCCACTTGTCCTGCAAGCCAAATAAATAAATAACTAAAAATAAAATACGTGACAGTAGACGAGCACGACGGCGAGAGCCTGCGTTGAGGTGTGGAGCCATGGAGCCACTTATTCCCTGGAGAGCTGAACAGCTGCTTCCTGAAAAACGATCCCTTGCAGCCAGGCAGGGGGTGGTGACGCCGTCTATCAAGGGGAGGGGGACATGCTTTTTGTCTGGACCCCAGCGGAAACTATTTGAAATGCAGAACGAGGAACATTCATGTGTGTGTGTGTGTGTGTGTGTGAGTGTGTGTTTTCGGATGGGCTCAGAGAACTGAACAGAAAGGTCCCTTTGGCCGCCTCATCCAACAGGATCCCACAGCAGTGTTCTCCCTGTGCGTATGTGATTACTCATTCCACAGCCACACCCTCGCCATGTGTTTGTGTCTGAGTGGATCTTCAATTCAAGATCTGTCTTGGTGGGGGGCTAGGGGTGAAAGAAGATTACATATATAAAAAAGAAAAGGAAAAAATAAAAAACAAAAAAACACTGTACCAAGTGTCAAACATGGTGGCGGTAGCGTCAAGATGTTGGGCTGTTTTGTTAAACAGCCTAATAAACAAAAATACAGCAACCAACCAGTGGATGTACCATCTCAATGTCAGCATTTGTGTTTGGAACACGAGACGAAACTAAAAAAAGATAAACGAGGAAACTGTAAATTATGTGCTTTACAGGTTCTAAAAGAAAAAAAAATTGTATTTTAATATAATGCTCTTATCTTTAAAGGTGTATATTGATGTGCATTATGACTAGGCAACATCATTGCGTCACCCTTGTTATATGTCAGACTTTGTGTTACTCAGAAATGAAAATATATAGATATATATGTAAAAAAAACAAAAAAAACCCAATAAAACAAAAAAATAAATTTGTTGAGTTTAATTCAACTGTGTGCACATTCAGTATGTACAGCAGACCTCTTCATCGCACCGGATCAGACGAGGGCTTGGATTACGGAAGCGGAGTTTGGTTTCATGTCACGTCATATCAATGTACAGCTCAGAAATACCCAATGATGTGTAATTACTCCACAGCCACGCAAAGAGACGCTCCACCTGTCTGTTTGTGTATCAAAAATGTAGCCTATTCTTCTCTCTGCCGGGCAATATAACGCTGCACCGCGCCGAGAGACCGTTAACGTTCTAGTCATATCAGAAAGAGACATATTTAAGTATTAAAAGCAGAAAAGAAAGTGCAAAAACGTCACGCCAAAACATTCTCTTTTCGAAGCTCATTATTTAATGGTGTACAGAAGTATTTGATGCTGTTTAAATGTAAGATGTGATGTACTAATATAATTGTGTATAGTATTTCCTAGAGATGTTTATTTTCTATAAAATGGAATATGTTATTGCTTATAAAACGTTATTAAAAGAATCCATTGATGATACAAAAAAAAAAAAAAAGCCCCCCCACCTCCTTTTTTTGGAATGTCACTTGTCTTAAGTGGGAGCATGCCGTTTTACTGATTTTCATGTCTCTTTGTTTTGGACTCGATGACACTACAGCATCACTTTGTTTGAAATGTTTTTTGTAACGCCAATGTTAAATATACCAGCACCTTTCAATGCTGCTACGACCAATGCCTGATGTTTTTGTCTTCCCTCCACACGCACACTTTGACACACTGAAGAACCCTGGACTAACGGCGTACAGCTAATTTATGAAAAAATAAATTAGCTGTAGCATGTTTTCCTTTTTAATACGTCAAAGGTTTGAGCTCATAAAACTTTTGGATTTTTTTCTTTTTAAGCAAATTTTTCCCATCTAAGGATAATATTCAGAGACTTTCTGGGAGTACATAGCCTTTGTTGTGTGTGATAAACACAACAAAAATCTGAAAAGTGTGCAATACAATTCTGAAACCGCTTAAAGGTCCTAAATTGTCAAAACCTACAAACCTAGGAACATAGGTCACTCTTCAAAAGAGGAAACACAAGAGGGCATGTCATTTCTTTTTAACACATATACACAGTCAGAACAATTATTGAAGTTTAAACTATTAATTACATTTTCAAATTAAGAAGATTCACCAAAAAAAAAAAAAAAAAAGAAGCTGTATGTTTTCTTTAAAAAATTATTTAATATTTACATGTAAGGATGAAATAATATGAGGAAGGAGGAAAAAAAACAAATGTCAGTTTTAGACAATACCTTCCAACAAGGTTGCTACACAAGCTTTCACCTCAGTTTTCAGATTTCACATGACCAACTATATAAACATACTGTTAAATGGCAAACATTTTGTTGAAACTTTTTACAATCTTTTTTTTAAAAATCATCAGAAAGTGATGTGGTCCACCGAAGATATGAGGAAATGACATTTTCTTGTATGATAGTGTTACAAATGGGGAAAAAACCCCAAATATTTAACTTTTTTAGGGCAAAAATAATGATCTTCAGAAATGTCAAAGCCACGTCATAGAAAACTGTTTTTGATTTCATACGTCTACAAATGTTCAAGACCTAAAGAGTCATCTAGCTCAGATCCATGCAGCACAGTTCTGACTCGACTAAACCTGGTCTAAGAATACTCGAGATGGATTCAGGGGGAGGAAATAAGCAATTATCTCTCTGCGTATGAAGAAAGAAAAAAACAAAAAGAAAAAAGCCTAATCAAAGTTCCTCCAGATTATAAATATGGTGTAAAATATGTACACAGCAAAAAACAAATACACAATATATATGAAAATAATTTCATAAAGCCTTATTGTTATTGTTGTTTTTCATTAAGAGCAGCCTCACAGGCCTAGTGCAGACAAGAGATTGAAGGGGTTGAGCCAGATGATGACCTCAAACCTTTACAGTATGTGGAGTGGCTTCTTAGCGCGCATGTCCACGATCAAACCATTGAGTTTGGTTACTTTTTATTTAATCATTTTACCCCCCATAAAAAAAGAGACACCAAGATCTCCACACGCGGGCTGTCCAATTTGGGGACAAAAGGTGCGGATCTGCCAGACGGTCGGCAGGAAAGAGGGAGGAGCTACACGGTAAACATCTCTGCTCCCACCTCCAGGAAGTGGTGGCTCCTCACTGTGGTCAGAGTGGGACACTGCAATCAATTCTCACAAGGAAGTTTGGCCTGATAGGAAAAATAATACTTTGTTTTTTCTTTCTTTCTTTTTTTTTCACATTACAAGATAAATTAAAAAGAAACAGAGTGCGTAAACTCTAAAAGTGCCTTAAGATGTGAGGCCCGGGAGGCAGGAGGAGCAACCTGTGAATTTCAATAGAGACTGGAAGGTTTCTACGGAAGCAGGTCTTTTCTCCACCTGCTCCTGCGCGCGTTTGTACACAGGAGGTGTTTCAGTACACAGTGTCCGTGCCAGTCTCCCTCGCCCCACCTCTCCCTCGCTCTAGCTGCTGGTGACGGTGGTGCCGCTACCCAGCTTTATGATCATCTGCTGGCAGTCATGGAGCGTCCTCTTGTCGCCGAGCTTCTCCAGGGTGCGGGCCGCGTCGGCCAGCATGCCCACCCTCTGGCCCGGGGCCGACAGGAACGAGGGAGGAAGGTAGCGGCAGGCCAGCATCACAGCCTCTGCCTGCTCCCGCTGGCCGGGCCGCGCCTCACACTCCTCTGCACACAGAGAAACCAAACATCTGGTGAGCTATGGAGCACCGGTCATCTATTTGGATTATGTGTGTTTTTATTTTTTTTATCTTTTTTTTTTTTTTTTTCCCCAACAACCACTACGACATTGACATATTTTATGTCACACAAATGGTAGTAAATATAAATGTTAAGTGGGTACGTTCACTTAGCTCGCAGTGAAATTCAAGGACTTTTCAAGCATTTTAGAGAGAAATTTTCAAACTTTTCTCACACTACACTTTGGAGGTAAAAGCAATACAACTAAAAAACAATTTTAAATAATCAATATATGTATATATAAAGACTGCTATAAATATTTTTTATTATTTGTTATTATTTTATTATGGTATTCTACATTCTACAACAGGAACAAGGTGAAGTAAAATATAGCAAAATCTTATGTTTTGAAATGTTTCACATAAACACCCAACTGATCTAAGAACAAAATTCTAATTTAACAAAAAAAAAATCCCCCAATTTGAATAATTTTGCTGAATTATAAAATAAGAATCAATAACTTGTTGAGCCATTGGAAATAATAAATGGTGATTACAATGAAACAATCCAAACAAAAGTAATGTTAAGCTAAACGACCTTCATGCTCAAATTAAATGCTTCATAGGAACACAGGTCAATAAAAATAAAATACAAAGAAATTCACAAAAAAAATGTTCTTGAAGTTTTCTGGCATTCAGCAACTACAAATAACTTTGGTAACTCTAATTCACATAAAACATGAAATGTTTCATCTGATTCAACTTCAAACAGTCAGAAAAAATGTATCTGTGTCTTTTATTATGTGTATTAAAATATCTGGTCTGAGCTGTAGACAACAGTTTCCATATGTAGGCTTTTAATCAACTATTAGATTGAACTTTATTGCAAAACTATCAGGTTTATGTCAAGCACGTCAAGGACTTTCTAAACCTTGAAAACACCAAAATGAAATTCAAGCATTTTCAAGGATTTCAAGCATCCTGAGTCTGACATACATTTGCATTCCGACCCTTTTAGGTCTCTCAAAAAAAAACTTTTTTCTTTTGTTTTTCCTTTAGATTTTTATCAGACAAAACAACAGACCAAGCCAACCCTCACACTGCAGATTCTCTGACCATAAAACATTCGACTCGCCAAACGCATCCTGATTACTTGCACGGGTCAGATGACACCTAAAAACCCACTGAAGCCATTGACACGAACGCACCTGTCTTGGCTCCGGGAGTTGCTCGGCGCCGCAGTGAGCGGTCCAGTAGCTGATGGGTTCTGGTGGGACTGGCCCCCGCCATCAGCCTGGCAGTAGCTTCATGAAGGAACAACTGGAGAGAAGCAGAGGGCAGAGAGAGATCAGAGCCAAACAGGAGGAACAAGAGCGAGAGACGATGACTCACACCTAATGCTCAGCTCTACCTCAGAGAGACTCTCTGTGAACAATGCTGCCACACACTTGCCTAAGGCTATGTGTGTGTGCGTGTGTTATGAGTGGAAGTGAGTAGAATTTTTTTTTTTTTATTGAGAACTGCTCCACAGACTCTCCTTGTAAAGGATCAGCTTCAGTCAGAGCTGCTTTGGTTTGTGTTGCCGATTTAAATACGGGGGTTTAAAAATGGACAAGTTTGTGTTTAAATGAAGCAACAATGTGCTCACTATCTCTAGAGATTCATTACGACACAAAGCGTATTTGTGTGTTGTTATAGAAGCCCTTTATTGGATAAGAAATCTGAAAAATCCAACTTTAAACCTGAGTATATTTATGCAGAAAGGCGAACAAAATTCTTACACAATTTAAAAGGTTTTTAAAAGTTAAATAGATTGTCTAGAGTGGGAGTTTGCTGAACTGTAGTGGGACTTTAGCTTTGGTCAGGTGGGATTACTGTGAAACAAAGGATAAATATGTAGAAGAGCACCTTATGCCCACTGATAAGCACGGTGGAGGATCTGTGATGCTGTGGGCCAGTTTCTCCTCCAAAGGAATGACCATGTTAAAATGATTAAATCTTTAACAGAGTTTCAGCAGAGTTTTGATCCAAACCAACCGTGACATGGTTCACCAAACCCAAAATAAGCCTTTCTGACTGGTCACATCTTTACCACTGGTCACATAGCAATCGATCTGTTTAAGCAATTTGTCAACCACCCGGAAACACACGGGTAAAAATTGCACGTACTCTTCGCATTGCAGGTCTGAAGCTGTGTGCCAGCTTGCGCAGGGAGCAGAGGTCTTGCTGGAAGCCCTGAAGTTCTGGTGGCGATGCCTGATGAAGGCTGGCAGGACCGCTGGAGCCCGCCAAGCCGGACCCCGTAGGACTCGTTCCTTGCTGCTGCAAGCGCCAGATGTTGGTCCTCAAAACCAGCATGAGGTCGCACACCATTAACTCGACGACCTGTAGAAATATGGGCCGGATTGGTTGAAGTACACAAATAGGACGCGTTTTGGCGTCATGGAAATGATACGAGAGATCGACCGGGTCACAAAAATGTGTTGCCTAAAATATTTCATATTTTTAATGGTTGTTTTTACCTTCCCCATGTAGACTGAAAGGAACACCTACAGAGATTTTATGAAGCAGAAACAAACAATCCCCTCTCCGTCCTGTGTGTGTGTGACTGTGTGTTTGTGTGTTCAGCTGCTCTTGGTCCAGCTCTGTGTTGCACTGCAGGTACATTGCACTCTTAGGAGACACACATGCAATGCAACTACAATGCACTGCAGCTCTGGCCATAGACATACACATACACACACGCAAACACAGTACACTCATTTTGAGCTGCCAATCCACCAGAATCACCATCTGGTAGAAACCACAGGGAGGCCCGCCGCAGTGCCCCACAGAGGAACTGAGGAACTACTGCAGGGGGGGAATCTGGAGATCTGAGGCCAGGTAAAAATCCTGTGGCTTTTTGTTCAAATGATATCCTAAAAGTATTTTTTCTTCTTTTTTTTTTTTTTGTATTCCACTGGAAGCTTTTAAAAGATAAATCAGCTCGTCTCCAGCATGTGCGTACCTTGTCTAAGCTGGAGCTGTGGCAGTGCGGTCCCAGGTTGAGGCTGTCTCGGAGCAGGGCGCTGGCCTTGTCAGTGTGGCTCAGACTCAGCAGGCAGTTTTCTGGCTTGGACAGCAGAGCTCTGACTGCCCTGAATGTGTTGAGGCACGCTTTGGGCAGAAGACTCCTGCCAGAACCAGTGGCAAATAAGACAAAGGACACAGGTTAAAGCAGTGCAAGTGTGTGACGGTGATCGTGTGTTTGCATGTGTGTGTGTGTGTGTGTGTGTGTGTGTGGAGCAGTAAAAGAAGGCCGAAGTTCCATAAAATCCTTTCAAATCGGTCGCAGAACTCACTCTGCGTTCTGCAGGCTGCGGGGCAGGTGCTCCACGGTTGGATAGAGCCTCTCTGCTGCAGCATCATCTCCTTGAAGCCAATTGATGATCACTATGGCAACCGAGGACCACCACTTAGAGTGGGGGTCGCAGCCTGGTGATTGGAGAAAAATATAAAAAAAGTTAAAAAAGAAATACTAAAAAAAATAAATAATGAGACACCCTCCCATAGACAGGCAATTATGCAAATATTCGAATCCCCCACTGGCTTTTTTTTCCCCCCACATTTTTAACCTACATCACAATACACAAAGACAGCTGCTGTCTGTAGTCTGAGTCCTGAATCATTCTCTCTGGTAGAGTCCCACCTTGCACGCACAGCGAGATCTTTTACGGAGGGTAATATATTCTGCTGCACATCCATGCAACATCCACAAGCACATTTTAAAACACCGAGAGCATCCTGAAGCTCTGCCAAGAAAAAGTTTCCGATTAACAACCCCAGCACAGCCTCGCTTCCCTTCCTCCTTTCAAGGTGATCACAGATTTGACAGTGCTGAAGATAAATGAAGCAATCCGGTGTGCCTCCATTTTACCAGGGTTCCCTTTTTTTTTTTTTATTTCTTTTCTTTTTGTTTTTTTAAGCTTAGATCAGTGGAGACAAAAGGATGTGCTGCGGGGGTGAAGTCAAGTGGAAATCAGACTACGTGATTTCTAAAGAGTATAAATTGACTTTGTCTGTTGGTTGATTGAGTAAAAACACCCAAGTAATAACACAGCTGGGACATGTAAAGGCAAAATGAAGCAATGCATTCAGGAGTTCAATTAAGAGCCATTTTTTGTCGTGATTTTCCAGGAATGTTAGAATTTGTAATTCTGATTCATCAATTGCTTGAATTATTGCAGAATGGAATAGAATCAGCCTTTACTGTCCCACAAAGGGGAACCTGGATATAAAGGTTCTCAAAAAAAGTTCTTAAAGTGTTAAAAACAACACATAAAAAAACCAGCTTAATAATAACAACAACAGCATAATCTGCTGTACAAGACTGCAACATGGAATTATAATGCTGCTAAATAAAGTACTAATAATGCTTGTTATAATTATTATTGTATTTCATGTATTTTCTGCTCAACATTAAGATAGGTTGAATTACTGTCATTATATTTTATTGAACAACAATATATTATATGATTGCAGCATTATTACTTACGAAGGAATGCTTTATTTATGTATGTTAAATATTTAATTTGATAGAGTTATTATTATTTATAAAGATGCAGTTTTTAATTATTATTAATGCTATTAATGTTAAAATTGACAAACATTTTTTAATTCTTTTTTTTTTAAGTGTGAATATTCTAAATTAATAATTAACTATGATAATTATCATCATTTACAGAAAGCAAAAACAGAAAGTTGTCATAATTACCATTATTTTCAAAAACTTTTGATCAAACTTTTAATATTCCAATTTTTTTTTTTTTAACCTACCAGTCACAGTAGCCATGTTGGAGCCGATTGCAAAGGACTGGGATGTTGCACCGGCGGCATCAGACGCACTAATCAATAGCTGGAGGTACTCCAAGGCATCGGTGTACTCCCTGATAGCAGAGACCGGTCAAAAGGTCAACAAGTGCTCAAACATTCTCATTTATTAGTAACTTTTTCACAATAGGGAAACTAGAAAAAAAAATTATGAATACTGGTCAAAAACACAGAGACACATGTTTAAAAGCCCCCGGTGTTTTCTCACCCGTCAGCCTGGTTGGGACTCTTCTCCCCATGCGGCTGGGCGACGCAGTAAAGAGCCTTTTCGAGGAGGTGTTCTCTGAAAGCCTGAGTCACCTGGGCCAGAGGGTCCACTGTAGGAAGCCATTTCAATTATATTAGCATAGTTTTCAGGGGAAATGGGATTCAATGGACTAAATTAGGCTGCATTAGGTAACTGGCGGCATACCAGTGTTTCCAGCCTGGCTGTAGATGCTTTCTTTAGGCGTGCTGCGGATGGCCCAATCCCCGTCCACGAAGAAGCGGTGGCCGAGCGGGTGACAGAGCCACTGCATGGCCGGAGGCACGCAGCCGCTGGACGACAGGCACGTCTGGCGGGCGCTGCTCAGGAACACACGCTGTCGGGAGAGAAGACGGAGCTTGGTTCAGCGAGGTTCGCTTGATTTCAGTCACTGAAGCCGTTGACTGATTAATATATGCTTGGAAATGACAACTCACAGAGGTAAAATGGAGGATCCGTGGCAGGCTGGCTTTGACTCGTAGCGCTGCAGAGACGTAGACCTCAGCCAGGCTGGCTACAGGCAGGCATGAGCCAGCACATTCTGCCAGGTTCACCGCACTTAAAGCCATGTGGACTGCTGACAGGTGGCTGCCGTTCAGCTTCCCTGCACAAACACACACAAAAAAAAGGTTTGTGACATCCACATTTTTTCCTATTATTGCAGATGATATTAGGATAGATCAAAAATGTTGTTTTAAGAAGTCAAATCTGATTAACATAAACTAAGTTGTGGAGTTAAATCTACCCGTCATGTGAAGCTGGTGCAGACGGTGATAAACCAAGGCGGCATCACGGCTGCTTTTACACGCATCCTCCTGCAGGGGGCGATCGCTGCGCAGACCTCCAGCCCTTGCAGCGAGCCAGCGGCCGACCCAGAGGCGTTGAAGGCAGAACCTCAGCAGGGACCAGAGCACCGCGCAGGCCAGGTCCAACTGGGAGGTGGGCAGGGGGCGACCCAGCGCCTTCAGACAGGTTCGCAGGTTATGACTGGCCTGAGCAAAATCCCCCTGAAGGGAAAGAAGACAGAAAAGCTAATGTAAGGCATGGATGAATTATTATTTGTAAGGCTGATTAATAACCAGATCATCTTACTCTGGCCAGGTCCAGGTCGGCCTGTTTGCGGTGTCTCCAGAACAGCACGGATGACCCTGAATGTGGACGGGTCACGGGCTCGCCGTAAACCAACAATCGGATCAGAACTCCCAACACCAGAATACCGTTCAGCAGCCACACCAATATGGTGGGGAGCATCCAATCCATCCAGCCCCATGACTCAGCTACGGACAGCATGGATATACTCAGTAATGATCAAAAATAACCCCGGTAGACAACTGCTACAACAAACCAGCAGGTTTACCTGGAATATCTACACCCAAGACGCTTCTTCCTGCAAGATGGGTGGTGATGTCGGCAGCATTTCCTGCAGAGCTGATGCCGGACGAGCAGAGCAAAGCAGCCAGTGGGTTGAGGGAGAGGAAGAGGAAGGTGAAGGCGCACAACGCCATGCGGGAGCGGTCCAGCATGCCTCCGACCACGCCACCTGCTGCAGATTGGTCTAGCAATACTAAATGGGACTGCAGCAAAGGAAGATCCAGAAAAAGACAAATTAGTGTAAATTTAACCTAAAAGAAAATTTTACTGTCTCGCAACTTTCAAAACCGCCGTCTGGAAAATTAAATGTTCGCCACACACCTTTGTGTCCTCTCCCATGGGACTGTCGGGCTCTGAGTCACTGCTACAGTGCGAGAACGAGGTCGGGGAGCCGACATCGGAGGCAGGCGGAGTGGGCAGCTCGTTCTTCACTTCTGCCTGAGTGTCCACCTCCATGGCAACCAGGTCTTTGAGAGACTCTTTGAAAGGCAGGAGAAAAAAATTACAAAAAAAAAAAAAAAAAAAAGAACAGTCAGAGTGTCAACCAACAGCTCAGAGGGCTTTAGCCTGGCTTAACAGCGCCCGAAGAACACAGACAGGATAAGGGTTCAAATGCTCACTGTTCTTCTGAGCTGCCATTTTCAAAGCCATGTTCTCCTGCTTGAGCTTCTGGTTCGTCTGCTGCAGGTAGCGGATGTAGTCAATGGCTTTCCTGAGGACAGCTGACTTGTTGAGCTAAAGAGGAGGAATGTTACAGTAATAAAGATCAAACACAGCATCTACACCAGTCAGCCATTACATTACGACCAGAACCAAGAACATCAAGCAAAACCTCTGGTTTTATTACAGTGAAATAGCATTGCAGCATAGAATAGTAGAGCATAGAATAAACAGTTTCCAACCTTGGCTTCAGTGCCAGCGACAATATCTTTCAGCTCCACTATTTTATCGTTGATGGAGGAACGATAGCGCTTCTCGATGGCGTTGTGAGCGGTGCGCTTCTCCCCTTTGTGCGGCTGACCTGATGGCTTGCCGGCGATGGCGATGCGGTTGATGGGAAGCTTTTCCGCATCCACCATCACAGGCAAGGTGGTCAGGATGGTACCCCCACCCATAAAAGCCTACAAATGGATAGGAATCAGAAAAGTTTTCTCGAATGTAAAATTCACAAAATACATTGGCATCTGGCCTCTTCTGCTACCTGCAGGGATGCGCTCTGTACTGGGCTGGTGGTGGTCGCTAGAGATGTAGGAGAGGCCATGGTTGTGACCATACAAGGGTCAGTCTTTAAAGTGGTGAGCAGCACGGATTCAGCCTTTATGAATTGGGGCTGCAGCAGCACCTGATGCAAACACACACAGGCCAAAGATCCATAAATAAGGAATCCTTTATCCAGTCCAGGAGCAATCAAGGAGCAGCTTCACACACTTACAGGTACTTGTTGTACTTGGGTTGTGATAGTCTGTGCTGGAGGGCTAGCTGAGGTGGCCAGGAGGGGGGAGGCAGTGGTCAGGCCTTGAAGCTGGGTCTGAATGGTCACTGGCTGGACGCTTGGAGGCGAGGACGATAAGCTGGTGGCAGGAGAGCTCACGCTGCTGGGGCTGACGGCTGAAAAACAGGGACAACGCTGTTAAACCAAGCAGGTTAAACTCAATAAAATATCTCTTTAATGCTTTTTTTTTTTTTTTTCCAGATTAATTAATATGGGTATTTGCTGTATTTTTATTGCAACTGAACTGCTGCAAATGCAGTAACACTAGTAATCAAGCAAAGTCTAAAGGCGGCAAAGGTTTTGTGAAAAAGAGAATCAGTTGGATGGAAGCTATTCAAATTCTAAACCTTTTATGTCTTTATACCTACTACAAAGTATTTATCGTAATCTTTTATCGGTGTGTATCTTATCATTTCTTTAAATAGCTTATCTTTCATTTTGCTAAAAGAAAGATGGCAAGTGAGTAAACTCTGTTTATTATAGCACCTTTCACAGACAAAAAAAAATCACAAAGTGCTGTAAAGAGTTCAAGAAAAACAAGCTGAAACAGCTGAAAAAAACAATAAGCAGTTTTTGTAACTAAAAGCTTGTCTAAATATTAGAAAAACAAGTGCCTTAAGCTGATTTTTGAACACCATCTCCTAGCAAACAACTAATTGATTTTAGTTGTAGTTTTCTAAAAATGTATCATTTTAGCATAAGAATTATGCAAACAAGCATGAAGAATTAAAACAGTCGTGGATGGAAAGTAGTCTAAAAATACTGATATACAAGCAGAAAGCAGAGGTTCGCCTACAGCTTTAAAACTTTTCTGTCATTAGTTGGGGTGGAAAGCAGTTGGAAAAATATCAGCTGAATATCAGGTGAGAACTTTAGAACACTTTGCTCAGAATGGGCATTTATTATTTAGCAATTATATCATCATTTTCTCTAAAAGGCTAACAAAAGTCAAAAGCACCATGTAATTCAGACGTAAGCCAGAAATGCTAATTTGCTATCAGGTTATTGTAACAGATGAAGGACTTCATGCGGCGACACAAGAAGCAAACCGTTTTCAGCCCTTTTGCCAATATTCTAACTAAGACTATAACTTTATAAAATGAGTTGTTAATAAGTGTGTAGACCGAAGATAACCTTTCACCTATTTAGATATTTCAGTGAATCATTCCATACCTCCTCTTATCACGTAAAATTGAGATAACAGTTACATGCACCAAACCGCACTTGGTTCACAGACTTTAGCCATGTGGTAATAAAAAAAGGGTTGAATCCAATAAAAAAAAGAACTATATATAAAAAAAGAACTACATCAACCTAACCCCAGTGAACACATCAAAATATCTCCTTAAATCAAGTGAATCAGAGAGTTGCTTCTACGTGTAATGTAAACCAATTATTGCTTATGAATGTATAATACACTACACAGTAGCTACTGCACTCTGCTGAACCTATATCTACAGAACTTTGATAATAGTTTGTGACATCTATTTAGCCAGTGCTATTAGACAGGGCTATTAGTTGCAATATCCAATGTCAATGTCACACCTCAACATCTAATTAATGATTGCAGAAGAAGACACACGACAAATGTCAACATTATTAAAAAGAACAAAAACTATTAAGCGGATATGAGCAAAGGATAAATTGACAGCACTCGAAGAGCTTATTATGTAATTAAGCAGCTTTACAACACTAGTCATTCTGAGCCATTAACACAGTAATTCGTACAGCACTCATTCAAATAATCCCCTATGACACTGGTGACATAGGGGACGACTTATTTTCTTTAACTCACATTACATCTGTAGAGCAAATCAAAACATTGCGAATGTCAATTTGTGATGGATATTAGACTGTGACACGCACACAAAAACAAAGATTGTGGAACTGCATCGCAAAATGTCATAACAATTTTTGCCTCACAGAGAATTTCTGATTTTCCAGCTTTTCGAGCTGCACGTCTTTCTCTTCGACACGTTCGTCACCCTGCAGAAGACTTACCCCTAAAGCTACTTTGGCTCTGAAAGTTGCTCTGAGCCTGAGGTTGTGCCTGGGGCTGAGGCGCAGGCTGTGGCGCAGGGGATGTGAAGAGTGTCTGTGTCGTGGAGCTGAACGCAGGATTTGGACCTGGCGAGCCGTGAGGGGACGCTGCTGCCTGAGTGGCGGCAGGCGGGCTGACGCTCGGCTGGGGCTGCTCCACCAGGGGCTGTCTGAGGCTCTGAGCCTGCTGGCTCGACAACGGTTGCTGCTGCCTCTGTGCGGAGCTGGGTACCTGAGCCAGGGGAGACTGCTGGAAGGTGGCAGGCTGGAAGGCCTTGTCCGGAGCCGAGGAGCTGCGGCTGATAGGCGGGCCCAACAGGGCGTCTAAGTGGGGGTTGCTGCTCAGGATGGAGGAAGTGGTGGTGGATGAAGGTGTGGGAGTGGTGGCAGGAGGTGAAGCAGAGGTGATGGTCTGGGACAAGGCATTCATCTCTTGGGTAGAAGGGCTCCCTGAGAAGGGAGTGGGATCAAAGAGTCCTCCAAACTCCATGTCCTGATTGTTGATGAGCTGAAGCATGTCTGTAGAAGCGCAGAAAAACCAGAAACAATTAGGAATGTTACCCATAAACCAGAAATTAACCTCATAATTACTCCATAAAGAGCTAAACGGGATCTGTTAAAAATTGAAATACAAGTGTGATAAAAAGGTGAAAAGGCAAAGTGACAGCGAAGAGGGCCCTGCAGATCAGTGGTTTAAAAGGCGTCTGGAGTGTGTCTACTCTGTCATGGATCAGGTCCAGTGTAGCTATGGCAGCCAGGTCCTGAACATTACCAGAGGCTCCTCACGCTCTCGACATGAATTTCCTGGAACTGTTGCTACCAGGCAAACAGTACCACATCAAAAGCAGAACCTTCCAGACAGACACACAGCTTTCTGCCTCGAGCTGTTTAAACGCCAAAGTGAAGTGAAGTATATGCACTTCACCTTATCTGTGTCGTGTTTTATCCATTTGTGTTTTTCTTTAATAGATTTTTTTTTTTTTACACTGGTGAAAATTTGAGAAAATTATGCCTTTTTTTCTTTGCTAAATGATATGCAATTAATTGGTACTATATCAGTCTGGGGGTGGTGGAGAACCTGGATGACTTGCAACCTTCTTTTGAGTCATTTTTGTATTACAGACAATAAGAATGTGGATTAATAAATCATATATCCAGCTGTTTGCATTTATTAAGCATTTTTAACCAAATAGTTAATACCAAAGCTTCTAGTGATCATTGGATTTCTAAGGCAGCTCATGGTATCACCAGTTTGAGAACTCGAACTCTCTCTCTTGACAAAGATAAAGTGTTCTTTGCATTTATTGAAAATAATTTCCCACTTCTAGATTTGACTGGATAAAGTATAGGATAATCGCTTCCTGTAATGTTGTGTCTGCTGTGCAACGCTGAAAGCCTGAATGTATAAAACCACTGTTGTGGATGAGGTGATCGCTCTTGACCAATCAGAGCGCGGCTCTGCTCTCATACTTGCTATGCCGATCAGACCAAGACAGGGAGCAGAGGGAGAGATGCTCGGTTTCCACCAGAGGTTACCACCGTGCAGCGTCACCGGTGGGTTACAGTCGGTCAAATTTAGGAGAGCGCGACCGAATTACTGTTTACCCACAGCCGTTTATTGTGGCTGTACTCATAAAACACACACTGGAGAAAAATCTTTAGGAAATAGAAATCTTGCATTATTGATTTTAAAAAAACAGTTTTCCCCTCCTTAGTTCAAATTGTTGAACATTTTATAATCCACAAGGATTTAATAAAAAAAAAAACATATAACTAGGTGTAATAATGCAGAATGTTTTGTATTATGGAAAAAACTTGTTAGTACGTTTCAGCTGAGGGAACTGAACCCAGGAAGGAGGAATGAACGACAGTAACCTCTGTCGGCGAAGCACGCTGGGGGCGGGGCTCACTCACAACCGTTAGCAGCACGTTAGCCTCACTTGCTAAAATTAGCAGCAGAATAGCCAAATTCGTGCACATTTAAGTTATAGTACAAACCACGTACAACAGAAATCGATTGACTTGACGTATAAAACCAAAGGGAGGCCTTTTAGAAAACTCAAAAGCTGAATAGCTAATTCTAGCTATGCGTCTTATTAAAGACACGCTATAAGCTGTTGGAGTCATTAAGTTTGTTTCTGCTGTTTGTTACAAAGTGCACAACACACATTACTAAAATAAAACAGAGAAAAGTCCACGCAGTGCTTACTCTTGCAGCTCTTTAAACATGACTGACTTAACAGGTATCCATATAAATAAATGTGCAACTCCTTACCATCAATGTCGCTTAAGAGGGCCGTGTCAATTTCACTTGGGTCGTTAAGAGACAGCGTTGGATCCAGATCCAACGAAGGATCGTCAAAAGACAGGCGGTTCATCTTCACTCTCTTCTGATTCTATGGACCACAGAATCGGATCGACGTGTTACCTGATCTCAGAAAGCTGGGGAGTCTTTTATCGTTTACGTGCCTACATTTGATCAACTGTCGGATCCCAAGTCGACCTGAAACTTGTCCGGGATGCGCCGTTTGCCGATATGTCAACTAAACTATACACACCAACTCGCCATGATCGTCGCTGGGAAACTTATCAAACCGAGTCAAACAACTGAGGCTCATTCAGCACCAACAGAGGAACCCACACAACCCTTGAAGACTGACAGGCGAGCCAGCCAATCAGCGAGCTTCTAGCAGATTCCCACGACTCTCATTATTGTTTTGATTGCTGAGCAAACGGATGAAACAACGTGGAGTGCATTTCAATCATTTTATGAGACAGTACAAGAGACGTTATGGTTATGAATTTGTGATAAACACGACACACTGCTCTACCGTATTCATTATTAATCCAATGACAAAAAATAACTGAAAACGCCAACAAAGCCATAACTGTGCTACGTACTGATATAAATTCTAATATTCAACTCAGTAATTTTTACTCCCACCTTAAATTATGATAACAAATGATTAATATTGAAGGCAGCAGCGTGCATTTGTTTATTATGGGCCTGTCGTGAAACAACCAATCAAAATCCCACAGGGGCGGGCGCTGCCGGTAGTTATGTTTGTCTGACCGGTATCAACACCTCCTCCTGTAGAACCAGCGAAATTGTCCAATGAGAAGCTGAGGATCGGAGTGGGGTGATTCGACGTCACAGCTCTGAATCTGAGCGATTACATCATGTGCTGCTGTCGTGCAGGAGTGGAAGTAACAACACTAAAATAAAAACGAAGGTACTTTTGTGAAAACAAAAAAACTAAAATTGTAGATGTAACTTATTTATTAAAACTTACAAATAAACAATTTAAATCCCAATATAAAATAACACTAATAAAAATAGATTAAAAACAATATCGCTCAGCAAAACCAAAAAACTAAAATGTTAGTACTTCTGAGTTTTAACAAAAAAATAATCAGGTTATTGTTAATAAAACAAAAAGGGTAGAAAATATTGGAATTAATACAAAATATATTCTATAAACAAATAAGTATCTTTAAATTTTATGGAAATAGGTCAGTGACCTACAGTAGCACTACATTGACACTGGCTGAGTGTAATGACCTTGTATTTTTGGGGTGGGTTGTTGGGTATGTCACGCAAATTTTACACACAAAACCAATTATTTACACAAATGACAGATTTAGGTTTTATTCCAAAATGTATCTTTTACCTTTATGTTTCTCTTGATTGGAGGTAATATGAGAAATTTTGGAGCGGCAAAGCTGGTTCCAACTTGAATCAAAGAATCTGTGAATGGAGTTGAAGATTTGGATGATGGCAAGACTCAGAAAGAGCTCGTTGCCAAAAAAATTTAAAAAAAGATAGTGCAAATGGGTAAAAAGTTATTCAGCAATAATAATAAAAAGGTTTGATTACTGTAATGTTAATAAAAAAAATATTCCATTGGAGAGGATGAATATACTTTGACATTTTTTTTTTTTTTTTAAACCGATACTCATCTTACGTATTATCTTGTGAATGTCAAAGTCAGAATCAGAAAAAAATAACCATAAAGTTAAATTTGTCACATGTTTAAAGCATTGGGGAAACAAGAGTGTTTTCAGTCAGAAGCTTCTTCAAATTCGATGTAATATAAACCACTACAAGATATCTTTCCTGTTAACAGCCATCACCATTTACAATAACTCTTTGAAGAATTTTAATTAATATAAACTACACCATTTAATTTCTCTTTGGGATCCATCTTTACACTATACATGTACATGCATTAATTAGATCATTTAGTAAACAAAATAAACCAGTAATGTACTGCATATCTTTTATCGTATCTCTGGGGAACAAGATGTATCTGAAATATCTGAACATTTTCTTAAACAGTATTCCTTAAGGTTTTCTGAAGGCCTTTTAAAAATTATCTTTATAAACCAGTGATTTTAAGACCAAGTCAAAAGAGATGAAGTTTGATTCAGCTTTTTGCACAGCATCACGTGAACAAAATTTGTTGCTGCCTGCATGACTGGTAGTTAAATGGACAACTTATCCATAACCAATAATGCCATAGCAGGAGGAGGAAACACCCATGTGGCAGTAATTGACCAGTAAGATACAAAATTACGGCTTGTTACGGAGTAGAAAACTGTCACACAAGACAAAAACTGAAATAAAAACAGAGTAATGAGGTAGAGCTCACACATTGCTAGTGTTTTATTGGGCAGTCACACACGTGCAAAGAGTCAAATAGAAATCTGATTGTAAGTAATGGCAGCAAGACAGTAAGGTACAGCCAAACAGACGTCGAACACCTGCGATGTCCAAACTTTGAGTACACACACTGTGTATTAATCCAGTTAATGACATACTGTATCCAAATATAGACAGCCAAGAAATTTGTGAAAAACATTTTTGCAAACTTCAAAGAAAGTGACAAAAACACTGTTACCATTACTTATCCAAAGACTTGTAAAACACAAATACTGAAAATAGCAGAAGTTTCCTTTGAAATCACCTATGATGACTTTCTTGGAATTTGTCATCGAATAACCTGCACAGTAAGAGTTTTCAAAAAACAAAAGGACTACAATTAATATCTGAAGTTATCTGGCAACCACATTAAAACAGTTGTAACCATACAGCATTAATACCAAATAAAGATCAATACTACATTTGAACCAAGTTACATTTGAATTTTACAAGGACTATGGAGGAAATAAAATATTGAGACTTTAGTAACTTTGTGAAAATAAATCATAGTTGTTTCCCTATAGTCAGAGGTTCCTATTGATTCTAGCTATTTATTAGGCATTTATATCAGTTTATATTAGGGAAAACAGGTACTGTTATAGTAATTAAATACAATTAAAATAGGGGAGATTTTCTTATTTTTTGTTGGCTTGATATTTTCCATCTAAACCAAAGCTAAACTGTGGTTGGAAACACTTGTAACATAGGCAGAAATGTCATGCAAGAATAAACATCTGCCTCCCACCACACCCAACAATGTGAATGATACATGAACTATACCAGTAAAATATAAAATAAATTTTAAATATTAAATCAGGAGAGTATTTTGACGTTTATAGATTGATAGCATTAAATGTATGGGGATCTATGCATGTTTTTAAAGCTTGCATCAATCTAGTTTTGATATGTTGTCATGTAGGCAATTTTAAAGCCAGCACTATTCATATTGACCATAAAAATAATGCAGTTTTTTCTTTTTCGAATGTTTAATATTGCCGTTTTATCAAACTTAAACTTGACATTCTGGTATGAACCAAAACAAAAACTGGAGAGATGAAGAAACAAAAGTAGTGTGCAAAGTGAAGTCATTTTTAAGATTGTTTCCCATCCATAAAAAAATATTAACTTTACAAACACAAAAGACAAAAAAACATATTAGCTTTTGCATCAAAGTGCAGTATATTCTCTTTACTGTCCATGCATGTTTTGGTAATTAGATCTTATTTTATCTGAAATATTAGGTAAAAAGTGGTTATTATGTTTGCTTTTAAAATAGAAAATGTTCAATTAAAACACATACTGTATTTTTATGCATTTGTAGCCAATATATGGGCACACATTTAAATTTAGATTGATTTACTTTTTTATTATAAAATGACATTAATCCCTAGCAAAAGTAAATAGAAAATTGTTCCTTTTTTTTCCGTCTTGATCTTATATAAACTGATGATGAGCGATGTGGGACACCTAAAAAGGTACATCAGAAAACAAATGAAACAAATGTGAATGAGCCCATTATTCGAAAGCTTTACCCCAACTATATATATTTGCAGTGATGTTACGATATAAAGCATATATTTTGCTTGTGCAAATTAATGCTTGGACGGTGTCATAATATGAGAAAAATGAGACAGCATATGTTCATATGGTTCATGTTATATACAAAAAGAAATCTGCTCATACTTCAATTGAATTTTTCATACTGGATTTTAATTTTGTCAAAAAAAGAAAAGCAAATTTGGAGCATTTTGTGCATGTCATTCTTCTATCATCACATTCGCATATTCGGAGGAGCTTTTTTCTTATGTAAAAGTTTATATTTCCTAATATTTTGAAGAGCGAACAGTAAGATACATAATAATCCAATCCCATGTTTTCTTCAGATTGTGAGACTGATGTCAAAAACATTCACCCGTCCCATTGATACGCTTTGGAGACGCTGAGCTGTACAAAGTATTAAAAAAAATCTGGCCTATTTTAATATAACTTTGCTTGTGATTTTATGGTTTCATTACTTGAAGTACTAAAAAAACAAAAAAAAAAAAAACATGTTTTTCAATCAATCACCAAAACATGCACTGAGCTCCACAGTTTATCCCTAACATTTTATATATTCTCTGTGTATAAATTAAAATCTTAGTTGGTCATTAAAGCCTTAACATTCTTTGGAATGGCTAAAAGGTGCTTGTAGCTGGTTGCTGTTCCTACTTCATGTTTGTATATATTGTTTCTGAATCTGTAAAATTTCCAATGGACAACTCTCTTCCCTTCATTGCTTTGAAATGCGTTAATGAGTTTCCTTTTGTTGCCGTTACTATTACATTTCCCTTCGGTTAGAGGAATGCCGTGAATGCTTGGTTTATTGTGTTTTTCCAGAATATTCCTTTTTAATAATAAATCAGCCTCTTGTTTTGCAGTGTTATTGGCAAGCAGGTTAACACAGCATTTCTATCCACATTACTAAATTTTGCTGTTAAGGATTCTTAAATGGAATATTTGCTGATTTAAATACATAATCAATGAACCACAACCACCACTGTAGTACATTGTACAGCTTAAACCATTGGAAAAACAAATGCAATTAGCAATTAGGTGAATGTAGTAAAAATAATACTCTAACAGTATACTTCCATACAAATTCAATGCATGAGCCTGCAGTTTCTATTCGTCTTAGCAGTAATATACTACATTCTTACAGCACATGAGACAAGATGGGTTGTCTTCATTTGGTGGGACTGCTGCAAATGAGCTGCAGGCCTGCGAGCTTTACATCCCACGGTAACAGACCTATACATCCATTCTTAGTAAAACTCAACACGGCAGAGTGTGCAGTAAACACCATTGACCTCAGTGAGGTTTAAGCGTAGGAGGAGCAAGGAGGTGGAGCTCACTTGCCACCACTTCCACCCAGTCTGCAATAAAATGGGACAAGAAGAGCTGCTTTGGAGGAGAATTGTTTGCAATGACCTTCCGATTCCCCGCTGGAGAAGCTAATGTTCGCTGCAAACAGTCTACAAGGCAAAGAGGGCGTCCTCCGTCCGCTCAGACTTCTTGTGGGAGCCGGTGGGGGGACGAGTGGGGTGAGGAGGGTTAGCTCCGGGGGGAGACGGCAGAGTGTCCACTGCCTTAGCTCGCTCCTCCAGGAATTTATCAAACTCTGTAAGGAAAAAAAAAAAATCAATTCATCTTTGACACAGATATCAGTGGAAAGACAGTTCTTACAAATCTGCACAATGTTTAGGTGCCTGGGAAATACAGAGCTTTGCTTTAACCTTCTTGAACTTTTCCACATTTTGTCCCAACACAACCATAAAAATATGGTGTTTTGCTGGGACGCTATGTTGATATGTGGTTTTCAAATTTTTTTCTATACGAATAGAAATCTGAAAAGTATGGCATGTTTATATATTCATTCAAGTACCTTCACTGGTCACTCCCTCCTCAGCTGCATCTCCTTTCTATTCAAAAGAAGAAAAAAAATGCAGTTATAAAGACACCAACCTTTGTGAAACACAAGGAGGTAACACAAGTCAAGTCTTAAAGGTCACACCAAGTGGCTCATATTCATGCAAACTCATCACACCAAAAAAACCTCCCTGAGCCCCTCTATATCCTCAACGGCATTCAACCAGTTAACTTTAGTAGGACAGACCCAAACGCAGTGTTAGCTCCAACATTTGTGGAACAAACAAGTTCAAAATAAAAAAACAAATAACACAAAGTTAAAGGAAAATATGATTAGTAACATAAAATGGATGGGTGCTACCAAGGAAAACAAGAGAGATGAGGAAAAGAAAAGAGGGGGGAAAAAAAAGAAAATCAATGTATAAAAAAAAAAACAAGTCTCACCACGTCAGCACAGAGCCACTCCTCTATATCATCCATGACAGAGGACTGCGATACGGGGATCTAAAGAGCAAAGCCATGGACGAACCACAGGGTCGCACCAAAGCCACAAAAATAAGAGACAAGCAAACCCCAAAAAACATAAAACAGAGATACAACACACACAAATAACAAGAAGAATCACCAAAACCTCACAGGCCAAAAGGATAAAAAAATAAACAGAAATAAAAAAAAAGCAAAATTATCTAAAAAAAAAAACAAAACAAACAAGCAAGCTTCTCTGGATATAATGAGCAGCTAATTAGCCAGCCTACATGTGAAAACAGGATCTCCCAGTTTGCATATGGCTCTCATAGATTTCACTGCGCTTGCATAGCTGAACAGCCGATGAGTGATGTCGCACAGCCGCAGTCCTTATTCCACATCATTAGTTAATCAGCAAATCGCTTGAGCGGGGATTCAGAGATTGATTGGATGCGGAAAGCTGGGAGCATGGGGACATTGGGGAGACGGGCCAGTCGTACGGAGCATGCGTGAGTGGTGCTGCATGGCGGGCAGTGGTGGTGATAATGGAAGCCATGTCAGAGGAGATGGCATTTTGGCTCATTTATATCTGAATGAGGAGCTTGCTGTGCTACAAAAGTTGGAAAACCTCTCACCAGACTAAAAATAGAACATTTAAAACTACTTTGCATTTATTTTAGCAAAATTAGCCTCTTAAACCCCTTTAAAATTATCCAGATCTTATAAAATATGATCAAAATCAAAGTTTTTCATTTTTAGCTCAATCTCATTAAATCATCACAGGTAACAAAAGCCTTATTCCGAGGCTCTGTTTTACAGTACAAAATGCCGGGGGTGTTTCTTCTTTTTGTGAGAGCATAGTTTATGCAAAGGAGGAGCATATTAAAACACAGCTTGAGGCAGTAGGGCTAAAAAAAAAAAAAAAAAAAGCCCTTCAAAAGACAAAAAAAAGTCATGAGAAGAGAGGAGGAAAAATTGTAGCGAAGTGAAAAATAACATATCTGGGCCAAACACAAGTTGGAAATGCAACATTTTGTATATAAAGTGAGATTAAACTAAAAGGACTAAACTCATACAGCTATAAGTATCTATGTTAGTTGTTTTATTGAGATTATTTACAAGCAAAATGCGCAAGATCTTATAAAACTCCCTACAACACAGAAATCTTTCTTTTCAATTATTTTCCAAAATACCAGAGTGAGCATGAAGACTAAAAACCTCTGTTTGATTTTATGTGCTACCTTGAGGCAAGTCAGTGTCGACTGACATAGACCATTACCTTCAACAGAACTGTGTCTGCTTTTTCTTGCACTGTTAGAACAGATACACTCCAATGTCAGGGCCGGCCAAAGGTTGAACGGGGACCAAAGCTGGATTTCATTCAGGAGCGCGCCAGTAGAAATCGCTGCCTCCCAGCAACCACTGTCTATTTGTTTGCATATTACATATTAAAGTACATTTTTTACAAAGATTAATTTCCAAAACTGACTGTAGCGTAAAGCATCTTGGAGCCCAATGGACTATAAATAAAGCGCTATACAAGTGCATAGTGCTCGAATTAACAAGCATCATTAGACCCAAAATTATTTATACAAAACATATGTATTATGTTTATGTGTACATCTTTCACGATAGTCAGAGGCATTACAGGAATCAAAACCATTTTTGTAATTGTTTTAACAAGTTTTAACAAGTATTTTGATGTTTTATCTTTGGTGATGAGCACAAAGTCCTTATGGTTGCCATCTTCCTTTTCAATTTTAGCAAATTCCCTACCTCACTCTCCGATGACATGTTCCTGGGCTACTTCAAAATGACTAAATACAAAAAATAAAATTATGGTACATGTATTTTTTGTATATAAAGTGTCAGTTCCTTAAAATCATATTTTCAATATTAAAATAAACAGTTTCAATTAATTAAGAAGTTTTTATTCTTTATATAAAATATGTATTGTACTCGACTGCAAAAATAAGTTGGCTCATGTACTTTTGACATATACTGTTTGAGAATTCAATGGCTCTTCACTGCCCCCTCTTGGCCTGGGGTCCCGTATCTTATGTCTCGGGTCGGCTCTGTACAAAATCGTTCTTGGATTTTTCCTAATTCTGCTTTGTAGCTGATTAAATCCTCAAATTGTTCAGTTTTGCACCAGAAAGAATTTAATCGTTGGTGTGATTTTGCTGCATTAGGGTTAATGTGTAAGGTAAAACGAGTTATGTCCACTCATTTTGTTTTAGTTCATGACTGCTAAGTGATAATGGAGGATATAAAAGCTTGATAAGAATTGGGTGCATTGTTAGAATTTAACACCAACAATAATGAACACAATGTTTAGTGCTCTGTCAAAAAACAAAACAAACAGACAGTATAATAGAGGTGGGCAAAATTAGTTTTATCTTGAATTAATTTTTCCATATTTTAAAAGACGAACACCATATGAAAACGTTGTATACATACAAATTAAATATTTTCTCTCAACTAGTCCACTTAAAATAAATTTTATAAAGTTAGTACTGTCACTTTGGATTTGACAGTGTTTTCATTTCATGATAATTTTCCCCCACCACTAGAACACATCTGCATTTAAAGTGAAAGTGAACGCTTAAGGAGATTAAACACTGTTATTAGGATTGGTTAAGGATTTCAAGCCACAGTGGTGAGGCGAGGCAAAACGGCAGCTGATGAAGATGATGGATGATGCTAGCGTAGATGCTGGTAAACAGGGCAGGAGGGCTAGGAGGACACACTGTGGATAAGAGTCCTCACCATTCCTTGGGTAATAAGCCAGCTGTCTATGGGCAGCTCCTGATCTGCTGGGTTATCATCCCCTTTAACCCTCAGCTGAATCAACAACAGAATAAGACCTTACACAAGAGAAGAAAGGCCCCGCCACAGCAAAGCACACAGTTCAGAGGAAGAAGACAGAGGAGAAGTCAAAAGTGCAAGAGACGACTTTCATTCACAGAGAATAACAAAAAAAAGGAGAACAAAAAGATAAATGTATCATTCCGTAAAGATGGAAAAGAGGAAAACAAAGTAGGGGGAAAAAGAATCTGAATTCTATAAAAAGTGAAATATCTTAAAAGGAAAACCTTGAAGAAATTACTCAGAGTTTGAAAAGACATGACGAGATAACTTCCACATAGACTCCAAAGTTTGCTGAGAAAAAGGACAGAAAATCCTGAAACTAGTTTCAGACTCCTGAGTTGAAGTGTTTGGGAGAACCAACTGGTATCATCCATTTTTAATCCATAATTTTAAATGATAAAAAGATCCAGAGTGAACATGTCTGTAACTTAAAACATGTCTCTGTTTAATCTGCTTCCACAATCCAAACTTGCCCATTTGCTATCATATGGAATTAATGTTGTGAATATAACTAACAGCTCCAGTTAAATAATTATACAAAAAATACACACTTATAGTAGTAGTATGACCGACTATGACCTGTAGAGACCCCAAAATCTGATAGATTTGTAAAAACATCTTGACTTCTAATATAAATTACCCCCCTCCACGTCCCATACATGGTAAATCTGACACAAAGTGGATGCTTTGATGTACTCACCCCACTTGTGTTTTGTTGCCTTACATCCAAAGCAGAGGCCAGGCCTCCCAGAGCATGGGGGTCTTCATATTTTACACTGTGCAACAAACCAATAAAAACTAAAGTTAACATTGGCAATTCTTAAATCGGAAAATAAACAAAAACCAGATTAGATTCATTGATGCAGGCAATCAGACCTCTAACCTCTATGGAATTGGTGTTAGTGCTATTATTGTGTAAGGTAAACATCATAAAGGAAAGAAACCCCAAAAGTGGGAGGGAAAGTGTGGCAAAGAAACAAAGAAGCTTCAGGCAGCATATAAAAGATCCTGCTTCATGGTTTGAGGACAATGATAATGAGAACAGTGAGGGATCCACCCACAACTGCATAATTGGCACTTGGTATCGATCCGACATCTATGAAAATGTCCACATGAAAATATACAGAGGGAGGAATTTGCTAATTTAACACAAAATAAAGACTTTACTGATGTTAAGACTTACTTTTTGCGTTGCTCCGCCAGTGAGCTGCTCCTGGTTTGGGCAAACATGTCAAAGTCGTCCTTGTTGTGGCCCGACAGAGACGTGAGGGTACCACTAACACTGTCAGAACCTACATCTGGAACAAGAGACGTGGAAGGGAAGATTGGATGATTTTGACAAAAATAATTAGATCCTGAATAAAAATACACTTAAAAAAAAACTAATTCAGGAACTAAACATGGACGGAAGAAGATTCTAGGTATACTAAATTATATGAACTGACGCTCATTTGAAGTCCTCCTAACAGGTACTTTTCCTGTTTTTTAGATCTTTTAGAAAATTAATCCTAACTTTGCCCTTACCAAGACTAGCGAGTGCAGTAGATATGGAGGCTGTGGAAGGGTTGTGGGCAGGGGAGGTTGTGGCTCTGTGGGCGGAGCTGGACGAAGGGCTGGACATAAGTCTGGGTGTAACCACGGCAGGAGAGCCTGGGCCGAGGTCTATGAGGTTGTCTTCTGTAGGCTCCGCTAACATCTGAGAGGACAGACAGGAAAACAGAAACTTTAAACATAAATAAGCGTGAATATGCAATGTTTTAGATAATGGAATAGCCGATTACTGTTTCGATTCAGATGCTAATGAGAACAAATTAACCCTTTGGAGTCTATGGACACATATACGCGTCTTTTTTATATGACTGTTTTGCTGCAATGTAGCAGCAAGACTTCGCCTCCCCCAGCCTCACTTTCAACTTGTGCTTAAAGTGCACATTTTAAACGACACACCAGTTTTTAAATTGTGTTAATTGGCCAAGTAAAATCGGAATTATGCTAAAATAAGCAAACCATATTTTTCTGAAAGTCAGAAAATGTTAAAAACGGGCTTTTCTGGGAATGTGACAGGAAATGAGCTTCCAAACCTAAAAAAAAAAACGCAACATTTTATTCCTTTGTTATTGGAAAGCTCACATCTTCAACAAATAATTATGAGCTGTATTTTGTTGCTAAGAAACAAAGTAAAGTTGCTCAAGTTACGGTGAAAGAGAAGCAGAAACGTCATGGTGTGAACGGAGTAGCGGCAAAAGCAGTGAGAGCGCAAAATGTATGCAAAGTTTGGATATTAGAGCGATTGGTGGCATCCACTTTGTGATTTGTTTTTAGCTGAGTGGTTTCTGTTCTGTATATAAAGGATTATGGGAAGAATGAACACGCAGCATGCAGTGGCGCGCGGTTTTGAGCTGGAAAATGAAGAGCGGAAACCTGCAGCTGCGTTCTGGGCGCAGTGAGGATCGCCATGATGACATTGGCTGATCGATCATTCTTATTAGTAACTGACAAAGAGTATCAGAGACAGAGTATGATGAAATCCTGGCAGTCTGAGAGGCTGAGATCCAAGCAGGGGAATGGCAGCGCTGCGATCACTACGGGGTGATGCAGAGCCACTCCCCCAGCAGCTAGTAGTAAACAGCTTACAGCCAGGGCTAACTCTGGGAGCCAAGTTTTTTTTTCTATCATCTAAAATACCTTTTTTACCTTGTTTTCCCAAAGAATTTAGCATTTTTTGTCATCTTGTTTGCATACAAAAAATATTGTATGCAATATTTTTTCAAAAATTGCATACAAACGAATGAAGAATTGCCTTCATTTTCATGCTAATAATGTTGTAAAACTGTGTTGTTTGCAATATTTTTACATCAGTTTAAGAAATTTACAATATATTGTAATTCTAAATTATAAAAAACATTTCTTGTGAATATTTGACATTTTCACATTGAAAAAAATTAAAATTTTTCCAAATCGGATTTTGTTTTTCTGTGACTCAAGGTCCAAAATGCTGCCACAGTATGTCCAAAAGTAAAAACTAAGTGTAAATTAATAAAGCTCAGATTGTCCTGAAAAAAATGAGACCACATAAGGCAATATTATATATAATATAATGGTTTCGATTAAGGTAAAATCAAAATTGGTCAAAAATGACCATATGTACCTGGACTCCTAAGGGTTAAACTTATAAAGTCTCAATTAAATGTCAAAAATGTCCTGCTTTTTTTTCCACATCGGTCTCTCTCGATGACACTTACCCCATTGTTTTGTGCAGCCCTGCCCGATCTGTATCTCTCATACCTGCGAGCAACGGAAAATCACTTTCATTTTCAGACATCATATGACTAAGGTATTTAGCTAAACAAATGCATCAGAAGAATGAGTCCAATAATTAGAGCATCTTTTGTGCATTAGGGCACCTCTCATATCGAAGGAATATATTGTTGAGGTCATCGTTGACGTGTAGCAGCTCCTCGGTCACTTCCTCGTTGGACACACGACTAATCAGCTCAACCACTCTCTGCTGCATGGCGCGGCATGTTCTGTTCAGCTCCTGGGTGGAGGGACACGCCGACAGATTGACGCGCGCGGGGAAGGGACATAGAAAACAAAAGAGCTGTGAGGACCACACAGAGCGGTAAAAAAAAAAGAAAAACCCGCAGAAACAGAAATCATGTTTGATGAAAACAAAACTGCGCCGAGGTTTAACAAACAAACATCCGTAAAAGAGATGAGAATATTTGTTCAACTTCATTCGGTGTGGTTCTGTAGCAAAAAGATATTAACATGATGATTATAACTGGCAACAGTTTGTGAGCAGCAAGCCAGATCTGACACGAATACCTGAGAGGATTTGGCCAGAGGAGATTAAACTCTGCACGGGTCCCTGTAACACTGGCTGACTGCCAGTTTAGAGAATTTCACCTCTATTCCTCAGTCTCACACCTCTTTAAACTGCTAATGGTGTGAAAGCTTGACACACTGCACCCCCTGGTGGATGCTTAGTGCTATAACAACTCATTTTGGACGCGACAACAGGAAAATATTTTTGGTCAAAAAAGGTTGCAGTAACACACACCTCCCAATTCTGACTAAGTTAAAGTATCTGCTAACACTTAGCAGCTGCTCAAGCTATCAGATTCTATCTCAGAAGAATCTGAGATGCATTTCTCCCTGTAACTTGTTGCCATAGTTACACAAAGGTCAGTTCCTGACTGGCTAATCAAGTCTATTTCCATGTGGACTGGGAGAAAACATTGGCTTCAAAAGAGCAGAGAGTTTTTCTTTGAAAGCAGCCTGACCTGATCTGGTGAAAAGTCCTGATTGATCAGTGGTATGAACTGAACAAAGTGCATCTTTTCGTCGCGTGGTACGCAAACATGTATCTTGTTGAAGTGAAGATCACAAACCAGTGAAGCTTTCCAACTGGTAACTCAATGGCTGGGGTAAAGAATTCATTCTTCATGCATGTTTTTGAGATTATAAGACTGTTCACATGTGAACATTAGCAGAGTTAGAAGTATCTGAGGACAAGGTTCAAATGTTACCTGGAGCAGTTCTAGGTCAGAAGAGTCTTCCTGGCCGGGTACCAGCTCCGTAAGCATCTCTGACATGACTTTAATGTTTCCTCTCACAATGTCCAGCTCACTCCGCAGCCGGGCAATCTGAAAGCAGAACAACTCCATAAAGGGCTTCCAGTCTGTTTCTGCTGACGAGTCTTCAAATCGCATTTTATTCATTGCAAAATTAAAAATCCATGGCTAAAAATGCGGCTGTGGAGCTGTGATTCATCACCTGTTCAGGGGTGGCAGTGACAGGGCTGGGGATGTTGGAGGGCTGCGTGGCGGTGGGAGTGGGCTGAATGAGTTTTGGGTTACCAGCAGCCAACGTGTTAGGAGCGAGGTACTTCATCATCGCTGGGTCCACTTCAGGTGTGCCCTGCGATTCGAGAGGAAAAACTGAGCAAAAGTCCTCTGCTAACTAACATGCAGAAAGAGTTTTTATTCTTGCCCTCTGTGGCGTGTGGATGGGAGACAAAGCATCCAGGTCGGCCATTGGAAACTCAACGCCTTTCCTCTTCAGCTCCTCATAAATGTGGACCACACCAGTCAGATCAGGACTGCTCCTGAAGGCATCAGCCCAAGACTGTTAGGAAAAATAAATGAAGGAGGCAAATATTTAGCTTTTTTTCCACTGAAAATGAAGGTGAGTGAATAAAGCATCTTCCTCGATAAATATTTAACTGTGTAAACATTCCTTCTGCAAACACTGAATAATATTATAGAAATAGTTACAACACACAGCAAAAAAAAATGAGAAAAAGCTCCATTACTTGTATGAGGGACAGAACTTTGTCTTGCACTATTGTGGGAGGATTGGCTTTGGGGGAGATGATTTTGACCAGGACGCCGTCAATGAAATCTCTGTGGGCCACGTGGATGTGAAACCTGTGACCACAGTTCTTTACACAAGTCTCCAACACCTGCAGAAAGCAAAATGATCACGCAGAACGACGTTACAAACCAAGAAACGGAGGAGGAAGTTGAGGAATTTGCAAAAGCAACAAGTTTGGTTTGGCAGAAGCTCGGTGTTCTGCTGTTTGGCATAAATGGTAACTGTCTGTGTTTTTAACAGGGATCCAAAATATTCTTTTATTAGAGGCACAGAATGAACAGAGGGGAAAAAAAGGACACAAAGAAAAAAGTGGAGGAAAAAAAAGAAGAATCAATGTAAGGAAGGATACAAGTAAGAAAGAACACAAAAAAGAAAAATGAACGGATAAAAGGATGGAGGTTGTACGACACAACAGACATGCTTTCCTGTCAATACACTATCAAATAAAGGCCACTGGAGCCAAAAAATCCTTTAAGAAGGGAAGTGAAAACACAGGGTAGAAATAATTAAATAACAGGAGGAGGGACAACATTTGAGATTGTGAGTGCAATATTTTTTCATACTTAGATGTTGAAAATATTAAATTAAAAACTTTTCCAGGCAAAAAGTTTGGAAAGTTCACTTATTGCTGAACTTCCTACATACCGCAGGAAGTGTAGGAAGACACATTTCTACAGTCCATTAATTCAACAGAAAAACTAATTGCTAACTCATTGTTTTTCATTCAAATGTGTTTGTGTACATTCAGGTTTTTCTGCAAAACATTTAAGTGCATCCGAGCTTTCTTTGCACAAAGCTTAATGCAATCTCTGTGAAATTGCCACATAGGCCTTCACATCCAGCTGAACATATGAACAACCTACCGTTAGCGCCAGCATGACCTCTCTGTAGTTCTTGTTGCCGCTCAGTCTCTTCTTCAGGGCCCGCATGGCGTCTTTTGGCCTGGAAGGAAGAACAGCATTGAGTGCCCCTGCTGCGAGCGAGCAGAACACCACGCACTTCGCTGGAATGGAGTATTTTCGGGGTCGCGATAACAGATGTCGGTCTGTCTGCGAGTGAAACTATTTGAGTGAGACTGAGAAGAACTGTCACACCATCTGCCTGTCTCTTTTTTTTTTTCCCCCTTCTGAATGACGACAGAAAGCCTCTCCCAAAAGGCAAGATCAAAGCTACCCATGCATAAAGAGCTCAGGCTGGCTTCCTGCCTAATACTACCCATCCCTTCAATGAAGATGGGGCATAATAAACTCTTATGAGCTCATTCATAAGCGCATAACAGGCACTTAGCAAGGCTGCTGAAATTGATAGAGATGGATGTAGACAAAAAAATACAGTCAGAATTTTCTTCTTTTTTTGTACACGAAGCACACGAGCGCAATCGGAGAACATATTTCAGATTCTTTTGTTATTGGGCGTTGGATCTGTTTTGTTTTATCTTGTTCAAGTGCACACCATCTGCTGTCACACTTTTAAAAAAGCTTTGGTTGCAAAAGGCACACACAGCATGTGTTAGGATGACAGCTAACAAAGGTTACTCAAAACATATTAAGAATCTCCCAAACTTCAGGATTTTTTTTTCTGGAGTTTAACAGTTTCGCTGAACATCTTGAAGACAAAATGTTCTTTTTTTCTCTCTCTCTCTCCAGATCTGCTTTTGTTGAAACCTGGCAGTGAGAGTGGTGAAACAAGAAGGAGAGAGAGAGTCTGCGCTGGAACCGAGTTTCTAAATCTGCCAGCCTCATGCTTCACTGCAAACCGGGCCCGGCTGAGGATCTGAAATCTTTCATTCATTCAGTCAGTGACACAGGAAAACAACAAACAAAAGGGGTTTTTGTCTGGTGTGCCGACTTCTGGCAAAACAACAGTAGGCAGTGCATTATTCGCTTCAGTCGCTCGCGCCGCCCATCCGTCCGTCCTACGATAAGGACGGCAGCTCTGTCACGAGCTGCCGTGGGAGTTTCAGGGTTTTTGGACCACAGAGCGATAAGAATCAGAGACCAATAATAACACCGTTAATGAACAAAAGTCGCTCACCCCTCGTCTGTCTCGTTTATGATGTCACAGATCTCCATGTTCAGAGTCCAGTCCTCACTCTGTAGGCCTCCGTCTGTGGCTCTCTCTGGAGGAAGAACAGAGACGTCAACCAGACTTCTAGTGACTTTCTGGATACATGAAAAATGTAATTAAATTTTATATTATAATGTAGTATTATATTAACCAATATAATAAGTGTTATGGTTCCCCTAAGTTTACAACCTAAAGATCAGCAACATCAGTCAACCAATTAGGCAAATGTGCTTTGACCAACAATCAGCAGGTAAAATAAATAAGAAACTAACTTTATTAAATACATTAAAGCACTTTTTACAAGTCAACACAACACAGCGCGATGTAATTGGAAGGTGGGGGAAACAGGCGTGTTTGGGAGCAAACTTGTTGACAGGAGAATCTTTTGCTTCCCTGTTTAACTCAAAGCAATCAGCAGAACATTTTTCCTTTCAAACTGTGTCTTTGATTGAATTTTTGCATTAAGCCATAATTTCAACAGAAACATGATGCCTTAAAAGCAAATATGAATTCTAAAAATGTACAGATTAGACTTCTCTTGTCCGACATTGATTTTCTGCATCTCTAAGGTCGTACCTATCGATTCAGTAACGTTTTTTTTCTCTTGAGGACTCAGGGGGGAAAATCTGCTCCATATTCTGAGGTAGATGTTGCACTGTTAAATCAACACCTTATTAAGGAATTACAAGAATCTGTTAATTTAAGCATCATTTCTGCTTATGTCCCTGAATTTGATCAGGTGCTCACTGAAATCATGGCTCAATGCATTCTTAACAGAATCAGTGATAGTTTAAATCCATTAACTGAAAGTAATTACTATCTACAAATACACTAATCCCTCAAAGCACTTTTCACCTAGCTGCACTCACAAACATACACATTAATACACAGATATAGAGATAAGTAGGCATTGGGGTTAAGTGCTTTCTCAGGGACACATCCACAACAGCTCTTCCTACTGAATCATACTTGGTAGCATTTAATTAACAGGAAAAAAGAATTTGGGATTTTTCAGCATTTCACCTAGTGGTTACTGATCAGGGGTGACAAAAAAAAAAAAAAAAAAAGGTATAATTCTCATATATGAAAAAAAACAAACGATAAGACCTCAAAGATGCTGATCAGTAAACTCATGATTGATGCATGTCTAAAAGTCACACTTTGTAACCAATCCAGTAAGCAGTTAAGAGCAAATCAAGCTGCAGGAAGTACTTTATGTTACATCAGATGAGAAGTTGCTGTAAAAATCTAATGTTATTTTTTCGTATTTAATTGTTGAACACTAAAGCACAAAGCTTTACAGATCAGCAAAACACAGACATTACAAGGAACGAGGCAACACAGTAAAACAGTAAAAAAAAAAAAAAAAAAAAAAAAAAAAAAAATGCATTATTGCTCTGAGGTTCCTCTTTTAGAGGTCATGTGTAAACATCATTCGTTATCCGTCCTTAAACAAGACAAAAGGAATGACCTCCTTTTGTCCTGTTTAACTTTCACAAACTGCACACCAGCTTTAAATACTTTAAAGCAGTTGCCTTTGAAATGAGAAGACAACACACACACATTCACTCTTCTCTTTTAAAAGCATTTTGGATAGAGGTAGGGGATGAAGAGGAGAACAATGCGATGAGCTGAAACTCAGGCTACTGTTGTTCCTCGCCTCTTTTCTTTTTCTGTTCAGACTCTTAGCAAGCTGCCTGACCTATTAATAGTTACTATTTATTGTAATTTGTTAGGCTATAATTTACTCCAATTAGAAATAAGCTTTGTCTATGTTTAGTTTTTTTTAAAGTTGGCTTGTATTCGGTGTTGTCTCCCGGCCTCTCTTTTTTTATTGGCCGACAGCAACACGCATGTGAAGTAGAGTCGCCGATCGCATCTGCAAAAAAAGATTGAGTCATGTAGAGAAATTAAACCAAAACGACACCTAATGCTGCTTCCAACTTCTGCATCTTAAGAGCATCTAGAAGTTTTAGAGTTTGGAGGAATTAACCACAACACTCTTCCTTTAAGCTCCTCAAACGGATTGTGAAGTCAGGGCGGGACAGAGCATGACAGAGCTGAGAAGGAAGGAAGAGGATGAACAAACAGGAGAGAAAAGTCGCAATGGTATTAAACAAGTGCAGCTTTGGTAATGAAATAAAGCACATTGGTTTAGTGTCAAAACCCTCCCAGCCCCCACAGGTCTTAGTAACTGATAGCAAAACTGAAGCCAGCTGATCACGTGTCTCTGACGGTGACGAGCTGTACCACGTACAGCCAACAAAGCTGCAAAGTTCCTCTCCAGCCCATCTCCCGTTACAACTGCTCGCCTTGTCCACATAATTGTCATTTTGTTCAAATGCTTCATCTTTGCTGCCCTAGCCAGCGATATTAAATCTCTGATACCAATTGTTCAGAGACAAATGAACAACTGTTTCATTTAAAAAAATAAAAAAAAAGACCTGACATGGCCCAAAGTTGTCTAGTACCAACTTTGGCCAAGTAAAATGATCGGTTGCCTGTCCCCTGCAGGGTTCGGATCACAATTACTTGGTCAGAGCCCCACAGGGTGCAGCAACCCATCTGCTGTCCACCTGGGGATGCAGACAGCTCTGTGAAGTGGTGAAACTCAAGATGTGCAACACAATGCGAACTGCTGCATGAAGCAGAGGGATGACTCCACTGTAAAACACAGGAGATAATGATCGTCCTTTTTTATTTGCATTCATTAAATTGCCAAACGATGAGTTAAAAAAAAGTTATGATAAACATTTTAAGCTGTTCTCTATGCTTAAATCGTGTTGCTCATAAGAGTACCACAAATAACCAATAACCCAAAGCTAGTTTAAAAAAAAAGCTTCTCAAATTTCTCGGTTCTATACATTTCCAGATTTGTCTCACTGTTTTATAAATGTAAATGTTGGACATGTAACATAGTTCCACAACACATATTTGATATTTGATTTTGTTTGTGAAAAAGAAAAAAACAATAGGAGTGGCAATGCTTTGTCTGGCACTTAAACTGACCACAACAGTTTCTTAGCAACTGCTAAAAAAGTTGCACAAGTGGCATAGATAATCACAGCCTCAAAAAGAAAGTGAAGCAGAGAGAAGAAAAAGGACTGGACTATAAGTCAGTTAATTGAGGTGGAGTATGAATTTTCAGTCAAGTGATAATTTAGGGGGACATGTCATCTGTTGGTGTTGGTCTAATGTGTTTTATGAAGTACAAAGTTGGCATAATGGTAGAGTCATTTACGTTTCCCTCTGCCAACAAGCACAAATGCGATCCTGACTTCATTTTCCAGCAGCACTTGCAACCTGTTTAAACTTCCAAAAATGTAGCACATTTGAGTAAAAAAAAAAAAAAAAAAAAAGCCTGCTTTAAATGACTGTTATGCTGGAATGGCCAGAAATCATTTCTGGCCATTCCAGCATAACAACAGTCATTAAAACACCATAGACAATCTACAGAATCTTGTCAACAGGAGGTTGCAAAACATACAATCCAACAATGCAAACCAGCTAAAGCTTAAACAACCTGAACTTTCTGGATACTACGTCTGTGGAAATACTTCAGATTTAATGATCATGGATCCTTGTCATGAAAACTGAGTTTGTTTGATCTTTCTAACAAAAATATTTTGTGATGCAACAAAGTACTGACTAAAAGCGCTAAATATGGCACACTTCTCAAAATTTTATATATAAAAAAATGTGGGGGTTTTTAGTGTAAGTCGATGACACAAAATCCAAATGCGATGTATTATATATATATATATATATATGATAAAATTAATGCAATAGGAGCGCTGATCAAGTATTGTGTCTAGTGCTTTTATTAGATTTAAAAATTCTAATTGAAGAGTACATTATTGATTCAAAAGGAAAATTAAATATTGTTGTAATTTATACTATCCAAAGCTCTTTAAAGAGTTATTGTAAATACTGATGGCTGTGGGCAGGAAGGATCTCGTGTAGCAGTCTGTATGACAGCAGTTCTGACGAAGCCTCTGAAGACTCTCTGTGGAGAGGATGCTCAGGGTTGTCTGTAATTCTTTTAATTTTAGAAATAATCTTTCTTTACAACATAATCTCATCTCCAGTGGTTCTTCATCAGGTTGTTCAGCCCTGCAAGTCCCTTGCTCTGATACTGATGGCAGAAGAGATTACACTGTCCACAAACAGACCGATAGAAGATATGCAGCATCTCAGTGCAAACACTGACGGACCTAAGCTTCCTCAAGATTACAGTCGGCTCTGTCCCTTTTTATAGATGGCTTTACTGTTGCAGTTATACTCCTCAACCACTTCCATTTCTTCTCGCGTGACGGAAATAGCATTTGTCTTCTGCAAGTTTCTTCTGAAATCTACAAGTATCTCCTTTGTTTTGTTTACTCAGCTTCTCGTCCATTGATGGCACACCTGACGATTCCAGCTCATCTGAGAATCAGGGGTCTGGTTTGTGTTTTAAGTGCTGGACAAACTTTTCATTTGCTCAAAGTTTCTGTATTGAAAATCATTTAATATCTGTTTGATGTACTATTGTTATTTTTAAAGAAACTTAATGTAGGGTTTTGATTTGATACAAACCATATTCATGACTCTTACCAGAAATAAATACTTGAAATATACTCTGCGTGTAGAAAACAAAATCACATTAGTTTCATCATTTTAATCACATTATTGAAATAAATAAGCGAATATACTGTTTTGCACTTGTTTCATCTTGCTACATGTTTTTTTTTTAATGATAAATCAAAACAATTAACTGGCCTAGATCGTGTGCAGTTTAAAACTACACCATCATGGGGTGTGGTACACCAAACTGCTTCCTTCTCTGCTTCAGCACTGCAATAAGTACCACATTATTAGTCGGTCTGAGTGTTTTACATTAAAAACGTCAGTGACCAAACAGTCTGGTCAACCTCGGCGAGCCATCTAACAGTCAAATATCATCACTTGTCACAAAATCTCAGTGATTTACTTTCCTTAAAGTCTGCAAGTCTCTGCTCTCACAGACAAAGGGGGATTTACAAGAATGAGAAAAGACAGTGAAGAGAAGTTACTCAGATTTTCTGGCTAACGTTAGCTGAGAGCTCTTTCCGAGGGGATGACGTTGGCTCGGAAGATGCCAGCAAAGCTCGCGCTATTCTCCCAACGTAAGAGTGAATTGTAAATATCTCGATGTATCAACAAAACAACACATCTCTAATAAACATCTTCGCAGCTTCACCTACCTATACACTGGCCCACAGGCGTGCTGTAAGGATTTCCAAGTAGAAACTCCATTTTGACAACAAACGATCCGCTTTGGAAATGACGGAGGCTGAGGCCCTGAAGCTGCTTCACGGGTAAGCCCCGCCCACTACTAAATCCTATTGGATGAGCTGACATAAGCCCTGAATTTGATTGGCTGAAATTGTGTCAATTGTAAATATATGGTAAAAAAAAAAAAAAAAAAAAAAAAGTCTACGTAGTCCTGAATTTATCAAAAATATAACGAATTAAACAATACGCAAGGTAAGCCTCAGCATAGGAGATATTTAATCGTTTTCCTTAAATTTTAATAAATTAAAATAAAATAAGCTTGCGTTTTAACGGCTCGTGAATGCACTTGAATGCATCTGAAACTCAACCTGTTGATTGAGGATACAAATTCTAACGTAAAGGTAATGTTTCACAGTCAACTTTGCTGTTCCATTTTATTTTTGCTTTTCTCATTTATTTAACGACGTTAAAATAGTTATTTGTTTGATTAATTTACTTGTGGCGTGAAACTGTTGCTAAGTAACAGGGTATAAACAAAGAAAACAACGGGACACAAACGTTTTGGCAGTTTTCGAAGACTGTACATTGACACAAAGAGTTAATTCGTTTTTTATCGTTTTCATTGGTAAGTAAAAACGTTACACATTCGGGTAGTTAAAATGAGGGTTATAGTAAACTTAAGATTTTTCAGCTGGTTCAAAGTTTTAGTTTAGAATCATCTCTGACTTACCTTGTTGCCTTCAACAGAGTGAAAACTGCTAAAACATGGATACTGAATCCAGCTCCTCGGAAGATGAGTATACCTTGCAGGAGATGTTACTTGAGCAACACACCTCAAAAGAAAAGTACGCTCTGCACAATTACAACCTTGGGAATCTGGATCACAGAGAACACATCAGTTTACAGCTGGAATTCAAAAGTATAAAGGATAAAACAATAACAAAAAAAGCAATCTTTTCAAAAGTTTTGGGTCTAACTTTGTGCACTGATTCAGATTGTTGTTGTTTCCAGACTTGGTTAAGATGGATTTCCTACATGATTTTACCTCTCTGATAAGGTTGGATCTCAATAACAATGTCATACAGAAGATATGGGGCCTGGAACGTCTGACTAATCTGACCTGGCTTAGTAAGAGACAATTTAATTTATTCTTAGTCTGTTACTATAGTGTGTTGGATAAATAGGAACAAAAAACATTTTTTAAGCCTTTTAAATGTATTCATACCTGTTAAACCTTTTTTTTTTTTTTTTTTTTTTTTTTTTTAACATTTGGTCATGTTACAGTCATATACATACATAACTGTGTTTTATGGGTGTTTTATATTGTAGACCTACACAAAGTGGTCCATAATTATGAAACATGATGAAAATGTGAAGGATTCAAAATTATCTATTTTTTTCCCAAAATAAAAGTCCAAATTTATTTTATGTCCTTTAAGCCAGTACTTTACAGTACATTATTTTACTCAGTTCAGCTGCTAGTGTTTGGGGTACTGCTTTAACAGTTTCACATAACTCGAAACTGAATGTATTCTTTAATTATGGGCCTTTCTAACACGTGGGTCATTCCTTTTTAACTTTGACTGTATGTTTAGGGATGCTGTTCTGCTGTTTGATAGCTTTATAGTTCTTTACCAAGTATTTTATATATTGCCTATAGTTTTTCTTCAGGATTTTGCAGTTATATGCCTGACCTCTCTGGTGTGTTTCTTGTTGCTGTTTATATATTAGTCTTCATAAACAAACATTTGAGAACTTCACTGATCAAGTCCTGGGCTACTAAAATTGATTTACACCTTGGTCAACTCTGTCTACTATGTTTATTCATATGTTCCTTTTCTTTTAATTTCACAACCATGCATGGCTTTGTGTTAGGCTATCATTAGCAGTGAAAAATAAACACCCAAATAAAATATATTCAAAGTTGCGAGTTTAACTTGTCGAGGGATGTGATGGCTTTCACAAGACTCTGTACGCTCATACGTTATTGATGTTTCTTTCAAACGTGTTTCCAGATCTGTCGTTTAACAAGATCGAGGACATTGAGGGTTTGGACTCCCTGCGGAAGCTTGAATTGCTAAATTTGGCCTACAACAAAATCTCTGTCATCAAGAACATGGATACACTTGAGAACCTTACTCACTTCTTCATTTCAAAAAACCAGATCACAAACAAGGAATGTGTAAGATTATTTTCTTTATCCAAATGACTGCAATACTATGTAAAATTACAGAACGTTTGCACTGCACGACTTTGTATACATCTTGCTTATTCATCTTCATCTTCTTTAATTAAAGGTGCACTACCTCATGAGATTTAAAAACTTGTTCAAACTCTCCATCGGTGGGAATCCTTTCACTGAGAAGGACGATCACGCTCTTTATGTTGCTGCCTTTATTCCAAATGTGACCCTCTTAGACAACATTTTAATTCGCCCAAAGATGGTAAGTCTATATTCATGCACATCTTTCTGGATTTTCCTATTTTCTACATCAGTTTTGCTTGTCGTTTCTATTTAAAGCATCAGTTAATCCAGGTATGTGGTCCCATATTGATTCGTCACACTGTAAGTGAGACATTTCTGTCTTGTGCAATTACAGCGAGAGGAGGCTGCCATCAAGCACAAATTTGAGCTTAAGAAGTTCCTTGAGTCACAGAACGGTCAGGAAAAAACAGATGAAGTATGATAACGATCATATTTTCAAAGGCAGTTTTTGCAAATGTGCACATTTTATTTCTTGTATTATGTTGTCTGATTTAAGCTCTTTCCTATAACAGGATGCGGGTGTGGACAGTGCTGTGCCAGTTACGTCAGCAGACGAAGCAGAGGCAACGAGCCCAGACAGCCTTCCAGGAACTCCTCCCGCGCAGACATATCCTCTGCTTTCTTTGCTGATGTGTTATTATTTCGTCGAGTGCGCAAACTGACACAATGTCTCAAATTTCTTAACTTTGCATTTACGTCTCAGAGCAAAATTGTGGAGCTGTGCTCACAAATATTTGCTATCGACTCAGATGAGTACAAACAACTGGAGACAGAGTTGAACTCTTTCTTCGCCGGCCAGACTGAGACTGAAGCTTACTACCAGCAGAGGGCGTCAGAGATTCTTGCAGTCTTTGAAGAGCAGCACTCAGTGGCAAGTAGAGCAGATATCTCTAACTTAATCAAGTTAGAAATATCTGACTTTATTAGAACAAATTTACAGCAAATCTTTGTACATGTTCACTGCTATCTTGTTCTTTTTTATTGTAATCTAACAAGTTTCAAATGTTCTAGAGAATAAAAGATATCAAGAAAATACAAGACCCCGATCTACACCGTATCAAAATCATTGACTTAAGAAATTTAACTTCCCAACTGTTTAAAGATCTCATGGCTCTGGAGTTTGAGTTTGTCAAAAATCTGGATGTAAGTCTTCACAAGATTGTGTTTGAATTTTTTTCTATCACCTGGTAATCTAATATGTGTTTTGGGGGGGGTGAGGGGTTGTTTTGTTTTTTTAATGAAATCCTTCTTTTACATCTGTGCTGTTGTTTCTTTTTATGTTAGGACAACATCATACTGCTAGACAACTACCTCTCGGACATGGTGGGTAACACTTTGTGATAATCTGCAGTGCATGCACACTTTTCTTCTTTGCTACTCAAGAGGTGAATTATGCTACATTTAGAAAATATTGATTTTTAACCAAATCAAAAGTGCAACAATTATTCTACTCACAGTGAGAGCAACCTCAAAGACAGTGATTACAGGTTTTTAGACCAGGTGAGTGAGAGTGGCATGAAGGTTGATTTTGCGTCTGGCGAACCATTTCTATGTTTATTTTAGAACTGGCCACATATTTTAGCATTATCTTGATAAAAGACCCAATATTAGATTGTCTGCTGGTTCTAGAAGTGTCTGAGGAGCAGCATGCGCAACCTCTTTTGAAAAGGCACCAGATTTTTTATGCATTTTGAGACTTCATGATGCTATGCATTCTAACTATGCTGAAGAGAAACATACCCACAGCATGATAGATCTTTCACCTTACTTAACAATGGGATTCTTTTTTTGTCATGAGTTGGGATTTGAAGTGGTGAGAATGGAAAACCAAATCCCTACACTTTTTCAAATATTCATTCCTTGATTCACATTCAATCCAGCCTAAAAGTGTTTTTTGCAGAAAATACTGATCTTCCTTTCATCTGATTAAAGCACACAAAGTGTGCTTCCCATTGTCCTGCAGCTAAAAAAATGGGGCTGTCTGCAATGTTTATATACAAATAGTCACTAATTAATACTCAGCACTCTGTGAAACCTCTTATCAACCTGAAAAGTAAAGTAAAAATTAGAAACATTATACTTATACTCAGATTTATTTTAAAGGAACCAATTGAACCTCCAGAGACTTTGTTTTTGTACAGCTATTATGGTTGGAAATTCATGTTAAGGTTTCTTCACATGTTTACCAGAGATGTCAATGAGTGTGGTCCAAAACATGCTTATTATTGAAATGTAAAAGAAATTGCTGCTGGGACTGAAAATGTCGTTACATGTAGTTGTCTACAGGCAATGATTCACCCAGTCTTGATGAGCCCCCGGAGACCATCAGTGACACAGAAAATCAAATGGATACACAAGCTAATGACGCGAAAGAAACTCTCATCAAAGAAGTAAAGAACTTTGTAGTAAACACACAAGTGTATGTTGAACTGAAATGACAACCCACCCGCAACCCCCATCTTTATGCACTATTGCAGATTCAGGAAGAGGAGGAAAGGAGGAACCGTGTGCGCATCTCAGACATCTACCGATATTATGACTTTTTGATGAAAACTGTGGAGGAGTTGGAATGAAATTTTGCTATATTTCACTGACAGCGTCTGCAATATTACAATAATTAGCAGATAATATGTATACATATATTTACTTTTCCATGTTTTATATAAAATATATATGTCATTTTGTGCTTGATTTCTATTTACTTTATTAAAAATGACAAAATTAATAATTAAAAATGTAGAATGTATATTCAGCCCCTGTACTCTGATCCTACTAAATAAAATTACACATTTCCACCTGAGTACAATTTAATTGTAGTAGCAATTCAGTTCAGAAAAGGTTAGGCAGAGAACATTAGGAAATAAATCACATCATGATTTTGAATTGTTCGAAACTATGCATATTTATGTGTTAGGAGGGCTTCGTCAAAGCCCAGAGCTAAATTCAACTGAGAACCTGCTGTTAACTTTTAAATTTTATTTGATCTAATCTGACCGAACGTTTTCTATTTTGAAAAGCTGTTGGTGTGTCACAGAAAATTTCTGCACATTTCAATTGAGCTACTTTGAAGTAGGCAGTTGTCCCATAAAAAGAAAAAAACCAAGAGATGAGCGACAGTAGATAAATTATTGCTCTTCAAAACAACAACAAAAAACTACTAATCTCAAATTTTCAATGAAAGTGATTTTACATCTATTTTTTATATTTAGCAAAAAAGGTAAAAGAGGAAACTGTCACAACACAACCTAATAGTTCAAAGCGATTTTCATCCATCTATTAATTTATATCCTCTTTATTCTGACGCGCTCTCTTCGTCTCTGTAAAGAGATTTAAAATGTTTATAGATACATTTTTTGTGACTATTATGAACCAAAAGGTAGAAAGCGTCTAACATACAATTCCCAGAATGCATATTGGGACATCATCCAATAAGAATCGTGCTGAAACCAGACGTTTGGTGTTTAGCCAATAAAATACAAGAAAGCTGAGCGCTTATAGGAAGACTCGCAACATTTATTTAGTCCGGCAGTCTAATGAAAGCTAATACTTTTGAGCAACCCCACTGTTATCTTTACGGTGATAAAACTTCCGTCAGTCCCGATTTTTGTCTCCGGTTGTGGCGTGCTCCTTGTTGACGTTCATGACTGTGGCTGACGGTGTTTCCTTAGCGCTCATCATGCCTGTCCGAGCAGAGTGCCACTGTCGAGCCGGCGCGGCCTGTCCATCCTCGGCCTGTCTTGTTCCCCCTGCGCCTATCAACACCCAGCAGCCTGGGGTGGCCACCTCTCTGCTCTACAGCGGCGCGCAGTATAAAGGTTATCAGAGGAGCAAAGGAAACTCGTATGATGTCGAAGTTGTTTTGCAGGTATTTTGATACATTTTTTTTAAATCCTAAATTTAGCTTGATTAATGTTTTTCATTTTTTACATTTTTATATTTTTGTTTTGAATGTAGACTAAAAATAAATTTTTGACACCTGTCTTAAAAGTTCACGTTCTGAGTACCAAACTATCTTCCTTTTTTTTTGTAATATTCTAGCTACAGATGTTTATTGAATAGCAACGACAGCAGATTTTCTAATATATAACTTAATGCATACTATATTCTGTGTTTAAAAGGGTTAGTCTTTGTTTTAGTACCCCCTGCTGCCATTTTTACATCATGGATTTGCACTTTTTATGTCAACCCCGTGAGACATTACTGAATGTACCATAATCTGTTGGACAGCATGTGACGATGGACGACTCATATTTGTGTGGATACCTGAAGATCAAAGGCCTGACTGAGGTAGGCTTTGCAAACAAGGTCAGGTGTAGTAAGACTGACCTTTATGCTTCCATAGGCTGAACAGACTGGTTAATTCTTGCTACAGACAGGCTGAATCCAGAGAAGGTGAGATTGGCCAAAGTGAGATATTTTCTGCCAGATACGTGTTAAGTTAGGCAACCTGTAGAACCATTTTTGCTCAAAGTGGTCCCTGTGTGAGAGGAACTGTAGTTTGGAACTCACTTCCTGTCAATTTAATGTCTGCAACCAGGTTTAAGTATGTTCAGAAAAAACAAACAAAACTCTGGTTTTGTCAAAAACGGAACTGTATCCATACTTAATGTTTCACGTCTCACTGTTTTTATATGCATGATTGTGTATATGTTGTCAACATTATCTATTTTAAATTATCATTACTTCAATTTCTACTAGTTTTAAGTTGGACTGTTTAAAAGCCTATTTAGGGACAAGTGCTGCAAATTAGCTGTTGCTATAAGCACTCTGACACAAACATGGAACTGCTGTTCTGTTCAGTTTTTCTATGTAGATGTGTGTTCTGTCCCTATCAAATAAACTTAAATAAATAAATAAATGGCCCAGTAAGGTTGGTGTGCGGAAGACGAGCAGTCATGTTAGTGAATAATGGTAAAATTTGAATGTTTGTTATATGAAAACAAACATTTCTCCTTTCTGAAGAGCATTTTTCATTCACTTGAAGGCTAGAAGGTTCAGCGTATCATCTTCTTGATGGAATGTTAGTAATAAACATTGTCCCAGAGATGAATATATTTCAGTGCAAAATGTGCACATAAACTTTAGAACAAAAGTTTATGCTCAGAAATATTATTTCTTATTGTACTGCATAATCATTAATTCGTTCCTTTCGGTTTGTGATTTTTCAGAAGATATATGTAAAGCTTGACCTCTGTTCAACTATCTACATTAGGTAGATAGTTGTTTTTTAATTATTATTGTTATTTATACTTTAAGTTTGAATAAAAGATGACAGAAAACTATGCAAATATGATTTTAGAAGAGTCTGGACTGATGACCTGAAAAATATGTATTTGAACCCTGCAGTTTATTAGCAATATGAACCTTTTTGTTTTTTTTTGTCCTTTTTATTTTGTAGGAGTTCCCCACTCTCACAACATTCTTTGTTGGTGAAATAATCAGTCGCAGGCGGCCTTTTTTAACCCGGAAGTGGGATGCAGATGAGGATGTCGACAGAAAGCACTGGGTATGCTTGTTCAGGTTTTTTTTTTCTTTAGCATCGCCTTTTATGGTTTTACTAATGAAATATTGATCCACAATTTTATTCTTTTGAACCAACTTTGTACTTCACCTAAAAATAATTTGAATTTTTATTAAACATTACACTAGTGAAAAGCAAATAAACATCAATATTTGGCGTCTTTTACCTAAATTTTGGAGTTTACATTTCAGATTATATATTTTTAAGAGTATAAGTTTAAAAATGTATCTGAACCTATTATTGATCCCCATATTTTCTATTCTCTTAAAAGGGGAAGTTTCAGGCTTTTTACAAGCATGGCAAAACCTTTAACTCGGACAACTTCGACTACAAGGCTTTGGAAAACAGTGATTACATCTTTATGAGGTGGAAGGTGAGCAGATTTTACGTCACCATTTCTCTTACTTGTTTGAACTATGCTTTGGCTTCAGCTGCTGTTGGTCTTCCAGGAGCAGTTTCTTGTTCCAGACCACACGATCAAAGACATCAGCGGCGCCTCCTTCGCTGGCTTCTACTACATCTGCTTCCAGAAGTCCACAGCCACCATTGAGGGCTACTATTACCACAGGAGCTCAGAGTGGTAATAAAAGTGAAATTTACACAAAATAAAGTGTTTTTTTGGGATACAATTATAAATGTGAGTTTTTATATTTCATTTCTGCAGGTACCAGTCACTAAGTCTGAATCATGTTCAGGAGCATAGTATGCCTATTTATGAATTTCGGTGATATGAAGAATCTCTTTGTCAAGATACGGCTAGTACCGCCATGGAGTTAACTGGAACATGACGCCACAACACCGATGGATAACCAGTTTTCCTCTGTAGGAGGAAGCTAACAAGTGGTCAGGTGCTCATTTCCTGATTTGCAAATAGGAAAGCACAGATTGAAGAAGAGCTGGACAAAAGATCAATAAGGCATGAACAGTCCAGACCGAGCTGCTGACGAGAAAAAAACTATTTGTTTCTTGTTTGGCTTTTTTATTATTGTTATTATTCTTTACCATCAAGTGGTTTTTTGCGCTCTGTGTTATTGAACATCACAATATATCACAGTAGATTCCTGATTATGGAGACACGTTGCACTTTTAGTGAAGGTTTGCAAAGGAAAAGACTAATTTTGTTCAACAAAGAAAATCTTATATTTAATAGAAAATGTTTAATTACCCATAGTGATTTATTGGTAGTTTATGGCTAAAGGATTCTATTGTAACTGAGAGGGTTTATTTTATGCAAGATGACAAATGATTTTGATAAGAGAATGTCTAGTTGAAATGAAACAGCTTAATGGGTACCAGCTGGATCAGAATGGGTCGGCGATAATCATGCTTTCCTCCCATGGTTTTCTATGCAAGCCAAAGATCTTGAGTGGAAAGATTTTCCCTTGCCTCTTAAAACTTATTATAATTGAGACTGCTGCTTTATTTACGCTACAAGGTATTAATGATTTGTCAAATAAGATGTTTCTGAAATCCCAGACCCAAAAATAGTATTTTCTAGGTTTTGGGGGTAAGGACAAGAAAACATTTGGTGACTTATCCTTTGAGAGTTTTAGAGTTTATTTTATTTTTTTTTAAAAAGGTGAAAGTAGTTAGGAAGTGATAAGTAGAAACAAAAACCTAATATCTTATTTTTTGAAAAATTTGTTGCCTTACACTTGTAAAGCTTTTCTCCTTAAAGATACAGTTTTCCGGGACGATTTAGTGCAAATGTTTGGAAAATATCTTCATCGTCTTGTTGGGATCCTTTAGGTTTTCCTGAACCGGGATGATGTAAAAGCCAAATTGCGTTTGGCCTGGTAGCCTACAGTTTTACAGCTGGGTTAAAGCAAGTTAATGTTTCTTTTAAAGCAGTGCAATGAAATGCATAAACACAATCAGAAAATGTTTATTTTTTTTAAAAATTCATTTTATTTATTATTAACCATGTAACAAAACAAAATGTGCAATGTAACCAAGCCAATGTTTAGGACAGTATTTCAAAGAGAGTGTTTCTAATTTGACAAAAACGTTGAGCTTTGTGAACGTTGAATAAAATATTTGATATAAATGTTTGTACGTGATGTCCCTTCTGTTTTCTAACATAAAAATGGACTCATTACTTCTTGTAGAGAGCCCTGGGTTATTTTGAATTTTGGATATTTTCTGGATTTTTGTTAATGAATGAATCCTAAAAATTAACTGTAATATGTAAAGGGTAACAGCAATTTTATATATAGGACAATACTCCTTTTCTCTGATGGTATTATATAAATGCCACCCATGTTCTTCCATGCCATCTCCTTGAAATCCACGAACCTTTTTCATAAGATCTGCTCTTTATATAGTATATAGTGTAATCATTATATGTTCTGGATGTTTTGATGCTGTCCAAATGCAGCTAGATGGCAGCAGCCACGAAGTCAATCAAGAAACAACCAAAGTTTAAGTCATTCACTAACCGGAAAGTGTTGGATGCAAATAGTTTTCCTTTCATACTTGGTATGAAGTTCCTGTTCTAGAACCAGAATGTTGTGGTATCGTAATAATCCGACTTCGTTTGGCTTCTTCATTGGTTTGTAATATTCTAGCTATAGGGAATATTTCATTCCTAAATTTTCAGATTGAATTCCCGACACGAGGCACGCACCTCTATCTTTTTGGAGGACAGCAGAAGCAGGGGCTTAATTAAATTATATGGAAAGTAATTTGAAACTGAGGAATATATTGTTATCCAGGCTTTTATACATGCTTTACTTTCTCAGTGATTCATTCTAAAATTTATTTAAAAGGGCATGACCGATATGTGTGACATAATTTGTTATTTTGCATAAGAACTGTTTTATTTTGTGAATGTTCCTTGTATATGTTGCTGGGATCAGGCACAGATGACATCTGGAGTTGTCTTTGCGAATTAGATTTAGACTTGGAATTTTTTTTTTAAAAGTTTTATTTACCTTAATACAAAAACTCAGCCTGTCACCCTCGGTGCCAATGAACGTTAAAGCTCTTTGTTATTGTTATGCTTTTGTAGCTACCAAACTGGAAAAAAAAAACTGTCATCATCCTAACTTGCATAAAGAAAAATCTATTTTTAGACACTGTTTTTAAGGAAATTATTTGAGCCATTCTCTTCCTGTAAGGGCACATGTGGGAGTGGAGAATAATTAGTGTTTCTGTGTTTACAGTGGCTGAGGCTTCACTCTTGTCATTTCTACTTTGGGTTTCATCCAACTGAGATCTAAGATAAATAAACTGCGTTCTGAGCAAAACTGTAAATGAAAGGCAAATATTTCTCATGCCATAACGCCTCCAACCCAGCATCTTAGCTCCTAACAAGCCAACCTGATTGGTCCTTTACATTTCTCTTTGTCAGCCATGCTGGCTTTGGAACACTGCAGGAATTCCCTTTATGCAGACAATCATTGATTTTGTCTGCATAAAGGGAGAGGCTGTCTGAGCAGTCCAACCACGCCTGTGTGTGGCGGAAGAAATATAAATTCACCTGCACGACGCCTCCTGCACATTCCTGAATGTGGCTGCGAGGCGTCTATTGCACATGATCTCCTGTCCAGCCGTCCAGCTGTCATGGGGTCAGAGCGTTTCCCAATCAGCATCCGTCTAACCGGAGTGCTTCACAAGGAGAAGAACAAAGTAAGGAGCGATGGTGCCTTTGTCTGTTGGAATTAACTGTAGAGGAATTTTCTTCTGTAAGAATATGGTGTATCTTCTTTCAGATGTACATAACGTCTGTGCTTTGGTCGGATCATAGTGAAATTGTAGTTTACAGAAGCTTTGAAGATTTCAGAGAATTGCATGTAAGTATTAAAAACTGCGCTATTTACTCCCTGAGCTTGAGCTAAATAACTTATTTTATGTTTGTCTCTCTTATAGAAACAGCTGAAGAAGCGGTTTTCCTTTGGAAGTAAACTGAAAAAATCTGACAGAATCCTCCCTAAATTTCAAAGTGGGTGAGATTAAACAATAAATAATAAATGTCTAGCTGGATACAGTTGTAATTAAATAAATATATATTTTTGTTGTTTAGGCAACAAAGTGAAGCAGAAGAGCCAAGGCAAGGGCCTTAATAAATCACTGGTGCACATTAAGTATTTGCAGAAATACTGTAATGAACTCCTGAGCTGTGATCAACACGTCTCACAGTCTGCTGATCTGGCAAAGTTCTTGCAACCAAATGAGAACGAGCTAAAACCAGATTTCACCAAAAACAGGTAGGAGTTTCTTCTGCAACAACCTCTGCAATAATTGGAGCTGTTAAAGTGCATGTAATGATATGAGAAGACTAACAACATAGGAAAAACCTTTTTAAAAAATCAAGTAAAAGAAAATATTGCTACTTCTATTAGGTATCAGAGCTCAATTACAACATAAATTTGTCATTTTCACATAGTTTGTGCATTCTGTCTCAGCTCTTGCTATGAGACGCCATCTCAATGTCCATAAATCCATCTCATATTAAATCAAATCATGTGACGTTTTTGCAATTGTGAGGTTATTGTCACACATTTAAAAGAGAAACAAAACCTTTTTTTTTGTTAAAATTGCAACTAAATATTAATTGTTTTGAAGATAAAAAAAAATGAGATCACCCATACCAGAGAACTTTCATATTTACTCGTAGGCATTTAGATAAAAAAAATAATTTTGGTGCCGTCATAAAAACAATGACATTTCAAAGGTTACGGAAACAGCACTTGTGGTAAATAGAAGTTTTTTGTTTTTTGTTGTGGCTGGATCTGATAAGTACAGAGCAGACGTCTTGATTTGATTTGAAGGGAAGTTAACACAGGTGAAAAATGTCATGTTCAGTGTTTTTGTGTGCACTACAGCACATGGCAAGGAGTTACTGTAATTAGATATGATTGAAGAAGTTCATATGTATGCATTGCTTAATTCCCATTTCCAGATGAAAAGGCAACTTAAAAGTTTTGATTTCTGATTGCACAACAAACTGACTGTCTGCAGATAAAAAATAGCTTTGTGTATTCACCTTAGCATCATCATCATCCCCTCCGAGGAAGAGATCAGGAGCTCCAGGAGACAGGACAGCAGCGGTAATGTGACCCAGCCATTTGTCACAGAGACCTACCGATGTATAGCCCCATATGAGACCAAAGACACCAAAAACAAACCTTTCAAAGTAGCTGTGAATGAGATGCTTGACGTTCTTATCAAAGACAAAGCAGGTGAGCAAAGCATAACTTGAGCAATGTTTAGATCATTCCCAATCCAATCAGGGATCCTGTGAATGTGTGTGCAGGGTGGTGGCTCGTAGAGAACGAGGAGAAGAGGATGGCCTGGTTTCCTGCACCCTACCTGGAGAACCTAGAAGATGAGGAGGATGAAGAGGAAGTGCATGGTACACCATCAAGAGGTATACACACAGAAATCAACATTTTGACAGCATTAGTTGATGAGTTAGAGGAGATTATTCTTAAAGCTCTGTATGCCTCCCATAGGGGCGCTTTACATAGTTGTCAAAAGCTACAATTCCAACATAGTGGATGAAGTAAGCGTGAACATTGGTGAAGTGGTTGAGGTCCTGCGGACCCCGGATAATGGCTGGTGGTTCATAAGGTAACATTTAATCCTTCTACAAGGGACGGAGATGTCCTTAATTACTGTTATATGGGATCTATAATGTTTGTGATTGCTCTATGAAAGCATTTGAAGTTTGTCAGAATATATCAGAGCACATAAAGCATTGTGAAGATCAACAAACACACCTCACAGGTTAGGGATAAATTTGTATCAGGTTTAAAGAACGTTAAGTTATAAAACAAACAATATCCAAAGCTTTGGACATCTCAAAAAGTTTTATTTTTGGGCCTATGAGCAAAACCCTGCATATCACTCTAAAAAACACCCCCGTTGTGGAATATGCTGGCGGCTGTCTCATGGTGTGTGGACACTTTGCATCAGAGAGGACAGGAAAATGTATCAGAATTGATGAAAAGAAGGAATGAGCTGAATTCATAGCAATCCAGCGAGAAATCCTATGCAGCCTGGGCAATAGACAGTCTTCAAATGAAATGATCAATGCATAATTGTGTGACAATAAGGCCCAGTCAAAGTCCAGAGCTAAAAGATGTGCAGTTGTAATTGGCCTGAAAGGTGGTTTTACAAAATATTGACCTCTAACGGCAATTTGGGTGCATTAGTTTTTATTCAGGGGCATCAGATAAATGGGGGTTGCATATAAATGCACACAATCTTTAAATGCTTTGTATAAACATGCTTGTAGTATACTTTATTTTTATGACTGGTGCTAGCTCAGTTCTGAGTAGCTCAGTAACTGTTACAGTTAAGGTTTTCATGTCCTCTTTTATCTTCTCCGTCTTTTGACAGACACAAAGGAAAAATGGGCTATGTCCCGTCTCTGAACCTGCAGCCCCACATATACCCTCGGGTTCAAATGACGTCTCAGTGTAATGTCCAAAACTTCTCTTCACTCCTGCCCCCCTCCTCTACCTTACACCACAGTCATTCCTATGGCAACCTAGCCCAGCATCCTGACCCCAGGCCCATCTCCCACAGCCTCTTCCCAACAGAAAGCATCCACAGGTCCCAGTCTCTGAACCAGTTGTCCGTGGAGCCTTACGCTCAGCCTGCAGTGAGCCTCCCTGCTCCAGCAAACAGCCACCTCGCCTCCCCAACATCTCTGGTGCAAGCCCCTGTTCCAGTCATCCTGGTGCAGAGTGACGAAGAGCAGGAGCAGATCGGCCAGATCCTCAGAGCAGAGTCGATGGACAGCTTCGAAAGCGACAGCTTCAGCGATGACGCCCTCTCCATGTCCGCCGACTCATCGCTCAGCCTGAGCTGCGGCGCCAACTACCAACCGCTGCGATTCTGCCGCACGGCACAGCCCATAGTGTCCGACCAACTCAGCCCAACGAGCCACCCTGAGGGAACTCTGCTACCCAGCGTCTCCGACCCCAACCTCTACAAGGGGCCCCAAGCCCCCAAGGTTCCCCCGAGACCCCGGGTCCAGGAGATTCTCACCCACTGTTCCACAATCACCCGTAAGAATGTGACTAAAAGCAACTTGTCATCAACTTTGACTGAGGTAACGGGTCTATAAAAATTAAAGCTCTTTTATTGTTATACTATTTTGCATTAACTGTGCACACTGGTTTCTTGACTGCCTTGGAACATAAAAAAACAAACAGATGTATCCTTCCATTTATGTGAACAATACTTTGATTAATATATATAAAGTAAACAAGTAACCAACAACTGGGTGTATTTTGTCTGAATGACTAGGTGCTTTAAGTTTTATACCAGAAAATTGTCCCATTTGATATCTATACATATTATATTGAGTTAACTGTAGAGATGAAATGAATAAAATGATCTTGTGGGTTTAATACTGAATGCTTTTGTGTCATACTTGAAAGAAAATGTACAACACATGGAGTCTTCACATGTAAAAACTTTATAGTGAGAAGAGTCTCTTTTTTTATACTTTATTTCTCTACCAGATTTGAACATGTTGACTCATTTTTGTCCATTGTTCTTGGTGAAGTAGCCTGGACTAACTTAATGAGGTTCTGTAAACATCAGTTTTCAATTTTTAATTAAGGTCTGGACTTCGGCTGGACCATATTACCGTTCAACTGTATGTTTATAGTTGTGTTCTGGATATAAGGCAAACCTCTGTCTCAGTTGCTAAGGGCAGTATGCCCAGGACACGATGCTGTATTGAAATATTACAAAATGGGAAAAAGTTAGAGGGGTATAAAAACTTATGCAAAGTAGTTTGGTTGCATGAGAGCTTGTGGAGTCTAGACTTTCTTTCCCAGAGATTAATTTAGATCTGAATTGAAATTTCTGCTTCTTCTCCAAAAGCTTCCTTCAGACATTTCTGACAGGTAAAACTGACATCTTTTGAAATGCAGGAGGTTTCAAAAAACAAACAATAGTTATACAACAACTCTTTCAATACAATAGTTATACAACAACTCTTTCAATACAATAGTTATACAACAACTCTTTCAATTTATTTAACTAAAAAAAAAACAAGCTGGTTGTCTGCAGGATTTGTTTCTGTGGTTTTCTTCATTGGTTGATCACAATTTGCTCTCTAAATTTTCACATAATTCTACTTCCAGGCAGAAAACTGCTTTTTGGTTATTTTTTAAAAATGGAATCTGACGGTTAGATTAAAAATCAACAAACAAAAAAAGTCTCCTGCTTAGCAATTAGACAAATAATGGTCTTGTTTTTGTAAAAACAAAAATAAAAGTTCAGTATTCAGTACAAAACTTTTACAAAATAGGCCCATAAAAGAGATTTATTTATACACATATGAGTCACTCCATTAGAAAAATGTTTGACTGTTCCTTTGCAGGTTACATGAGGAAGCTGCAGATTTGTAATCCTGTAAACAGGTGCTGTGTACTGCTGCATACCTACTACCTCGAATCGGCTTTATGAAAAATCACCCTGGCACACAGCCTAGACGCTTATACAACCAGTTCTTCCTCCCAAAGGCCTCCTTGACGTTACGTGAAATAAAATCAGGATGATTCTCTTTTTGTTTCCCGTCTAAAACCTGCATAGAGGAACTGATTAGGGGTTTAGGCAGCACAGAAATAGTTACAGTGAAACCTGTTATCTGCTTTGAATCAATTCCCCCTTTGTTTCCCTGACGGCTGCAGTCAGTCAGTCAGCTAATGATCTGCAGGGTTAAACCTCAGGAGTTTTCCTTCTAGAGGCAAACTAAATGATCCAGTTAGCTTAAAGTCTGGAGTCGGGGAGCAGATGAAATCGGGAGATTTTGCATCACTTGCATTATATGATCGTCCTCATCTTCCTCCTCCTCCTCATCTTCCATCTTAATTTAAGAGTTCTTAAATTAAGAAAATAACAATTCCCTTTTCTGAACAAGAAAAACAAACAAAACAAACAAACAAAAAAACAATATTATGACTGCTTCACGCTACCAAAAATGCAGATTTTCGCCAGTCAGAGAGCGAGCTCTCCTCGCTCTCTGACTGGCGGTACCCGTTGGTTTCTCTCTTTTTCTCCCGTGCGTCGTTAGCAGAGGCTTTCTTCGAGGCGCTGATTTCTTCGGCCTCCTCTTCATCTTTCACGTCAAAACCAGACTCCTCTTCTTGCTCTCTATCCCCGTCATCGCCTCGGTCTTCCCTCTCATCGGTGCCGCCTCTTGCTTTTTCTTTATCGAGAAAAAACAAGGGCTGCGTCTGCGTGAGAGGAGTGGTGTCCATGTCTTCATCCTGCTCCATACTGGATGAGATGGAATAAAATTGCTTAGATTAAAGATCTAGAGTGCAGAATGTATGAAGCAATCACTTGCAGTATTTCGTGCCAGCAAGTTCAGACTGGGAAACCTTCAGCTAGGTATGGCTTTGAAAAAATGCAGCTCAGCTAGCAATTCTTGGTCACAGTGAAGATGAAACACTGGCACACAGTCTGTGTCGTAATTCATGTAGGAGACAAGCTGCACGTACTCATCAGGAACTAAAGTTACTGGAAGGCTCCACATAAACCAGCAGTCAGTACAGAAGAATTTCAAACTGAGGAGTGAAAAACAGCTCACCCAGATGAGGCTCCAGCTACTCGCATTTTCTGCCACATGTAGTTGAGAAACATGGACGCCTGTTGCAGGCGGCCGATTCGCTCCATGTGTCTCTCTATGGGAAGAAGAAGATGAATAAACGACCTGTTTAGTAAATAAAATACACTTAAAGACCAAATTAAGGTGTCAATATGCCTAGTTACTGATTAAAATATGACAAAATACTTCCACCTACACTAAAGGCTGTTTTGTTATTATGATTTCAACAGGAAGGAGAATGAATAACTAGGGTCAAGCTTTCCACTAATAAAGTTTATGTTGCTGTCGTTCTGGTCTTTGTGTTTCTAATAGAGAGCAAAAGGTTTTCTACCTGCACACCTAAAATGCTGCATACCTAAATTTTAGATTTTTATGTTCATTAAACAGATCAAAATTAAGAACTCAGACAATTTTCACCTCTAAGAAAAAACCGATCTGTGCATTTGTAACTGCTTTCTGTTTCTACAAATTTAAACACACACTAAAATTCAGGGCGCTTGCAGTGCCAGTGTTTTACTCTAGATGTAACACTTTGTATCCATTTTACCGCCTGCTGACCTGTGTAGGGGATGAGACCCTCCAGGTGCGTCCGGGCCCCCTGGAACTGCAGTAGCTCCTCGGGCGGCAGGTGGGTCAGCAGCACCTGGAGGACCGCCTGGGCATCCAGACAGTTCCTGGCATTGGTGTTCCACACGACACAGTAGCGCAGGAGCGACTCTGAGTGGGACAGCAACCAGAAACATTAGATGCTGAAGAAAAACATTTTAGGTGTCTGTTTATTATTAGAAAATTAGCATATTTAAGACATTAATTGCTTCCAAATAAATCAAACTGCACTTATGGTCTGTTAGAACCTTCTAAAAATCCGAAACAGATTTATTTGTTTGTTTGTTACCTTTTTGATCTACTCGCAGCCGCAGCAGCGTCGTTTCCATCAGATCGCTGCTGTCCTCCACCTGACGTATGGCTAAAAACAACACAGCAAGACTTCAATTAGCAGCCAGGTTTAAAACAAACAAAATATTTTGCGTACAGAAAACGTACTGGCTTCTTTTTTTTAATCAGATAAATATACACATAATTTTTTAAAGCTATTCAGAGAAGGATAATCTGTTGAGATTTCTGCAACAGGTTTGCCTCTTGTCAATACTCAGAAATCTGAACAATAAGTCATGAATATGTTTCTTCACTTTCTGTTCAATTCTCCAGTACTATTGCAAAACAACAGCCATTGTTAGGAAAGCGTTTGTCTCCTTTATGCGTCAATGAACAAGTGAGTCAGTGGGAAGCCATTCATGACAGACGGAAAATGAACACAGTGCAGTGGAAAAACGACAAAGACAGTTTAAGTATTTACTAAGAAATACAGATTAAAGGTTGAAAAAAAAGTAAAGGTCAACCTTTGATGACAGTGAGCACTGTGTGAGGCTGGTCCAGTGAGATGGCGAGACCCAGGGCCTTCAGGTATTTCTTCTCGTGCAACAAATTGGACAACTCCTGCTGCCTTTAAATGCAATGGAATAAAAACCTGAATTTTGGGTTTTTGTAAACTTTAAGCCATAATTATCAACATGAGCAGAAATAAATAGTTGAAATAAATCAATATGCCAGAGTTTCCCTTTTGAACTGAGTTTTTGCAATAAATCAATCCTTTGATGATATTTTAATTTAGATTATCATTGCAAAATATACTAAATCTCAATCTCCATCACAATATTAATATGTATAATACAACAAATGCAAAGGACGATTTGGACCCGATATTTGATAAGATTATTAACAGGTGTCATTCTTTCAAATTCTGTTTTTCAATAACATTTTTTGATTTAGGAAACTTTGGGTTAATCATAATTTAAGCTATTACAGTACACAACAATACTATCACAAATAAAGCTTTTCTGTTTTTCAGATTTTTTGTGCAGCCCTTCACAATGATGGAAATGTTCAGGAAACATTTGGTGATTTAACAAGTAAATAAACCACCAAATGTCTGCAGTTTTAGTGAAAGTAAAAAGACGGGCACGAAAACCAAATTAAAGCAGCTTGATCCGTGACACATAATAAAAACAAATTGTTGTCCAAGTCTTACTTCAGTATCTGGTCCTCTTGTTTGGCTTGTTCCTCTGCCAGCTCCACTTTAGTCACATCCTAATGCAAGTAATGGCGTCGAGAGAGAGAGTAAGATAAGAACTATATGGTGGTATATTAGTGAACCTAATCCATTCTGACCTGCTTTTTTGACCATGAACTATGAACTCACCAGCCACACTGTGATGTTTGAGTCTGCTGAGCCTGTGACCATCTTGTCATCCTTACGGCTGCCGTGGAGACCCCACACTTTGTCCTGGTGGGCATCCAATGTTTTCACACACTCATTGGTCTTTATGGTCCACAGCTTCACTAAACCATCTGAACCGCTGAGGGGAGAAAAAGTCAATCAACAAGGCTTTCAGGCAGCTGTGTGTATTGAAGACAAAATAAAAAAGTATTTTAAAAAAGCTTTAGCGAAAAGCTCACTGCTTTGTATGTATAAATATCAATTCTGCTTTTTATCCAGTTATTGGGGCTGAATACAAATGCAAGCCGCACTTTTCAGATGTTTAAAAATCAGATTTCTTCCATTAAATATGATACACTACATTGTGTTCTGATCTGTCATATAAAATCAAAATAAAGTTTGAGAGAATTGTGAAAAAGAATTAGGGTTAGTTCAAGACGTATGAAATATTTTTGTAAAGCTCTGTGTAGCTGACCTTTATTTTTTTACACAATCATTCTTTAAGCACACCACAATGCAGTCATACGGCGATCTCGTAAAAGGAATCAACAATAATGGGAACAGAGGTAAGTTAATACCTGGTCAGCAGCTGGGTGCCACGGCTCACAAAGATCACTTTCAGAACCGATGCGTCATGGCCCTCAAATGTCTAAACAGGAAGTATTTTGAAGAGCAGTTCTCAGTTAACTTATCGTGCTTTAAAATGAAACACACATCCTAAAAGACATGTGAGATGCCCTGATGCCGTCCCACCTTGAGGCAGCTGAAATCCTGCAGGCTCCACAGCTTGGTGGTGCCATCTGCAGAGGAGGAAGCCAGGATCTGGTCCACGGGAGAGAAACACACACTCCAAATGCCCCGCCGGTGGCCCCGAAACACACCCAGGAGTCCCAGGTTTCCGTCCCGTGATAGGGACCAGAGTTTGGCTGTGCGGTCCTGCGAGCCGGAAGCCAGCAGTTTGTCGTTGGGAGACACTGAAACACTGTTTACATCCTGCAGAAACAATGAAGAAGGAGACAACAGGTATCAGCTGGAAGGGAATCAAAAAAAGTTCAGAGCACTGAAGATTAAAATATTACAAATAAGGATGTGCTTCAAAGTTTCTCTTCCTGACTGAAATAGATTCTTATCATTCATGCATTCAAGAGTCGCTTCCAAGGTAATAGGGCTTGACATTTTCACAATGCATTAAAGGAATGTGGCTCAGGACAAGGAAAGTTAGGTAACCTGGGACAGATGATACTCTGATTGTTCTCTTGTTCGTCTCATGCCTGAAAGTGTGTGTGTGTGTAGCGGGAAAAAGTGCTAAGTGGAAATTTTTCTTTCCGGTATCAGGCTGATGGGAGACAAACCCAGGAGTGAGCAAAACTCCAAAAATGATCCTGCATTTCCTTATGAGCAGAGCCACCATGCATGAACCCGTTTCCATGACAACAGACAACTGGTTGGGACTTTAGCCTGCTTTGGACACAGAGCAAGATCTTGTTCTACAAATAAAATCTCTACCTTCTGAGCTTATTAAAAAAAAAAAACCACACACACACATATCAAACATTTACTTGTTTGTGGATCTAAAAAAGGTATTGCTGAGCTTCTTCTTAACTTCAATATTTGACATGTAATTAAGGTAAAATGTTGGATGGAATATGTATTAAATCAACGACATAAGACTCTTTATGTCCTGTATAAACGTTTTTTTTAAAAATGATAATAAAATGGTCAAAGAATTAATGAATATATAAAACATTCTAATATGGTGAAACATTAAAAACCACTCTTCAAAAAACTTACACAAAATGCTCTATATTTATTGGCACCCTTGATAAAGATGTGCAAAAAAATGTTTTTATTGGAGTATCACAATCTCACATTTTGGGTTCCGACAAATTTCCATTTCAAGATTTCCTAATTTTCCAGACTGGTTTCTGGATTTTCAGATTTCATGAGATTTACTAAGTTTTATTTTTTATCAATCATAAGGAAAGGTACTATTTCAATGTTTTCTTTCAACATCTGGATAAATTTATAAAGACATAAAATATATACGAAACACAATACAATAAACAGACCATAAAAATACTGTCATTTGTATTAATTTTTTTGTCTTGTACCTTGTCGTGTGCCTTCTCTGTGCTGCGGGGGCTCAGCTGATGGATTTCTTCTCCGGAAAACTCGGCTGGCAGATCCCACACCTTCACGGTGCAGTCCTGGCTGCCGGTCACAACGAAGGACGCTTTCATCCTGGACACGAACAAAAATGGAAATTCACTCAAACAGCTGGATTAATCAGCAGCTGTCCCAATATGTGAGTGTTTGTGCGTGTAAAGGAAGACAAGAAACCTCAGCAGTCAGAGAGCAGCTTTACCTGGAGCAGCCGATGGAGCCAACAGCATTAGTGTGGCTGGATCCCTGAGCTACACATCGGATCTGACCGCTGTCACTGTCCAGCTGCCAGACACGCACTGACCGGTCCTACGCACACACAAAACGGAATGCAAATGTATATGGCTTCCCAAAAATCTGTAGGTGCATGTGCTACATGACTAAACAAAGTCAGAGTTTGTGTTTACCTTTGCGCAGCTTGCAAACACAGAGCCTTTTTTGAACACATCCAGAGTGAGGACAGTATCTGAGGAAGATAAACAAAGAAAACAGAGCAGTGATAAACATCTTCATCTAACCTGCTCAGCAAGTCAGAAACTTGACTATTACAGACCTGATTTGGTGGTGCTGCCCTCTGCTGGTCACTCACCTGTGTGTCCGTAGAGAATCTGGCAGCTGTTGGTGAGCAGCTGGAAGACCTTCAGCTGACAGCTGTTAGTGGCCACCACAATGTGAGTGTCATCTTTGCCCAGGAACTTCACGTCCAGCACCTCGTCGTTGTAACCCACAAACTACGAGAAAGAGTTATGTTTCCATGAACTCTAACATAACCAACATATTCTAGCAGATATTACCTTCTTAATACAGCAAAGTCATAAAATAATCCAACATAAAACTTCGATGGATTTTATAAACCCATCTGGAATCTGATGCACAAGTTTGAATTAACGTAAGTATGTACCGTACAAGCAAATTCATGCATACACCCGCTTTAATATTTGGATTAATTTTCCAGATGGTTGCTAAGAAACGTCTTTTAATCATCAACCAGGATGTGGACTAAAGATTTGAGCCACCTTCTAAAGAGAAAAGGTGGAACAGATCTGAAGTGAATGTTTTCACTTTTAAGAATATTTCTAGTCACATAAGGTTTATTATTCACCTGCATTATCAATTCCAAAATGGTGTCACTTTTCTGCTGCGACAACCAACTATGTCCAAGTTTCAACCAAACAAATGTTATTCAAAGTATAAAGTCAAAGGTTACAAGAACTGTTGCATAATCACTGCAATGAACAACTCTAATGTAATTCTTAATTAATTCTTATATTACTTCTGCAGCAGTAATATAAGGGCATGATGGCACATGAAATTCTCTGCCAGTATTATGTTTGAAACAATCTAGATGATTTATGTTATAAATAACCTTCATTTTATTATTGTATTTTTTATAATAGCAATAGTAGAATGATAGATCAGTCTGGCTAACAGGATTCCTAAACAAAACAAAAACAGCACATGCAGCAAGAGTCATGCATGTAATCAGTCAATAATAAGTAAGTAGCAGTACTGACTTGATGCTGTGTGGTGAGACTGGGCAGCTGGTAGAAGAGTATGTTGTGCTCTGCAGTGACCGTCGCCAGTCTGGAGGAGGCAGGCAGGTGGAAAAGGTACATCAAACTGCGAGGGTTGTCGTCCTCTTTGTCTTCCTCAGAGGAAAGAGTGAGGGTCGAGGGAAGGCTCTGGGTATAAACACAGCGAGCAGTACTTGCCTCCCACACTCTCAGCACACCTGCAGGAAAAAAGGGGCATAAAAGTGAGGCGTAGAATTGTAAAAAAAAAAAAAAAAAAAATTAAAGGTAGTTGTTGATCAAACCTTTGCTTCCAGCAGTGACAAAATGCAAGTTTTTGCTTTTTACTCCGATCTGAGATAAGTCTGTCTTCTCAGGCAGCAGCACAACTCCCTCGACAGCCTGGAGACAAAAATAAACAAACACTAAGTTTATTTTTACTGAAACAGAAAAAAATGGGAATGCTTTCTCACATCTTACCTCGTAAACGGGAACAGTTCTTTTAGCCTGGCGAGATTTGAGGTCCCAAACAGTGCAGATTTTATCCCTCCCAGAACTACAAGTAAAACATTATGAGTAATCAGTGCCACATCCGAAAAGCAGTCGGGTAATCAAAACAAACTGCGGAGTTGCTGGACGATTTCTCCATACCTGACCATAGTGTCACCGTCTTTGCTGAAGCTCAGAGAGGTGACGGCGCTGTAGTGGCTCTCCAGGACGCACACACACTGGCTGGAGCGCAGGTCCCACAGCCGAATGCCGCAGTCCACAGATGAGGAGAACAGCTGCAGTCGGCTGATGTCAGGGTGGAACTGAACCAAGCTGCACGAACACACAGACGTAAGCACAAAGTTTTGTTTTTCCAATCAAAGTCATGATCTTGTGTGGCTGGATGATGTTTAACCTTCACAGGGTGTTGCAAAATTATTCATACCCCTCAAAGTTTTTCATATTTTGTCATATTACAACCACATAATACCCAAGACATGCAGGTCCACCTAAACTAACAGGCCGAGCAAGAAAATTGTTAAGCAGAACTGCAGGATGACTAGCCCAAACATCCCGAGGTACAATGCAAAGGTTTAGTTATAGATATGTGTAAGAATGGCCAAAACCTAAATCCAATTGAAAATCTAAAGCAAGACTTGAAAACGTATGTTAACAGAGGCACTCCATCTGATCTGAGCTGCTTTATAACGAAGAATGGGTCGACTTTCACTCTCTAAATGGGTCAAGCCAGCAGAAAGACTTTAAAGGCCTTGTCGCTCCATTTGAAAATTATGATGGGTTTTTTTTTGCGCTTCACAATTTTGCGCCATTTTGTGCTCATCTAATCATATAAAGTCTTTATGAACTGACGTTTGTGGCTGTTTTGTGACAAAAAGATCAAGGCAATAGCAACACTTCTGCAGCAGTAATATAAGGACATGAAATTGTCTGTTTTATCCTCATTCTTGAGCCTTGTTCATAGTAACAGACACTTACTGCACTACACCGGATGATCCTTTGAGGTTGTGAGTGCAGTACTGCTTAACCACATCCCAAACTTTTATGGTAGCGTCACAACCGCCTGCAGAACCAACACAAATCAGAAAAACATACTTTTTTATATATATATATGATGATGTAGCAGAGGTCAGGTGATTTGTGTTCAAATCATGGCATTGCTGACCTGTGGCAAGTAGGGTGGAGCTGGGGTCAAAGGTCATGCTGGCCACAGGGATGGTATGAATAGCCTTCCAGGAGCGAGTGCAGGTACCCTGCCTCCAGTCCCACTGCTTCAGTAGCAAAGCTCTGCTGGCTGTCACCAGCAGCTGGACACAAAGGAAACATGTGTTTCTGTTTAACCTGATCTGTTGATACACCATGAAGCTTAGAGGAAGTATTCACTACCGACCTCATCATCACAGCTCACTGCAAATGATGTGATATCCTCTTGATCATCCTGCGGGGCATATTTGGACAAAGTTAGGAAAAAAAAAATACACAAAACGCTTTTTATCACCGCGTGGATCTAAATCTTGTTTACTTACATGAACAAAAAGCAGACAGTTACATACAAGTTGTTGTGTTTGTGACAAAGAAGCACAAGGGAAAATGTCTGGGAAAAATTAAATTGCCAAAAATAGTTCATAACAGACTCAATATTTAGCCGAAGTGACTGATAAAGAATTTCAGCTGAGATTTTTAATTTCAGCTCGAATGTGACCAAGTCAAACTATTTTATTGTTATATTTATGCTTCAAAGTCGATATGAACTCACATGTTCCACACAATGGACAATCTTGCCCGTGCTGATCTCCAAAACATTGACACGGGATCCACATGTGCAGAAGATGTACTTCTCATCTTTGCTAATCTGGAAAAAAATACACATAGACAATTTCACATTTAGAGTACAACTCACTCAGCCTCCAACTAATACACAGCTCAGCTAGGACAAACTTCTCACCTGCACTTTCCCTCCTTTGTAAAACGGCTCGATTTTGCTGGAAATAGCGTAACTGAAATGACATTAAGACGGAAAAGAATCAATGAGAGGTTACAACTTTCCATCATACACTTTCGGTCGGTTAAGAGCGACGTAAGATAAACTTACTTCGTTTTGAACTGCAGGTTTGTGTTCGCCATAATGATAACCGGGACCTCCGAAGCAGAATATTTTAGAAAACAAACACGATATAAATCACCGGTTTCTCATTTCACACGTTGACTACAGCCGCCACCATCCGTACCGCATGTTTTTGCCCGAGTCGCACGCGTTGTACGCCATCTGAGTGAGCGGAGCGGTGATTGGTCAAAAGTTCAGGACGTAAAACACTACGTACTACTGTTAGAAGGTACGTACGCTAACTCGTCCGCCACGTTTGTCAAGGAAGTGGAGATTCTTGAGGTTTCTGTTGTAGAAAAATAAAATAACTTAGAAACTTGAAAGCTAAGCAAGAAACCACAGAAAAGAAGTGGTTGCAGTGTTGGCCTCGCAATCAGATAGTTTTAAAATATCGATAAACTCTTTAAATATGTTATTTGCACAAAATAAACATACTGATATAAGATAAGCTATCAGTGGCATTGATTTGCAAATGAGAATACATTTTTGTCAATAAATATATGCATTAATTTGCAATTAAAAAAAATGCGACCTTAGCAAGTTGAATAAAATACACGATAAACCCCTCTCCCTTCTATAGGTCTACTGAAGATGGAGTGGTGAAAGACTTTTTAATATGCGATCACAGGTGTCCCTCTCCAATATGGCGGCTTCGTTGTCGTGCCAACCTGTTGGCTACGTTTGCTAGAAGTAAACATTATCCCAGTCCTAGCTCTGAAATGTTTTTTTTTTTAGACTGAGTAAACAGAGTTATTAAGAGTACTGTAGACAGATTTAAAATATTTTATTTGGGTTCAGTCGCAACAATAGGCAGGTGCTGGTTTTAAAAGTCCCCCGTTAGAGACGGGAAGCTTGAGTTTGATGCTAGAACAGCAGGGAAAGGACACTGCCTACAGTAAGAACTAAAGTCTCCATTTGTCCGGGCTCACTCTCTTCTTCATGTTCTGTCAGGAATGTTCATGTGTGTGTTGTATTGATAACAAGGGTGTGTGTCTGTGTGCGACATGTGAGATATCGATAATATGGAGTAAAGCAGCGCCGGGAATGGAAACACCATAAAGGACGAGGAGTTGTCATGGTAAGTAAACACCAGCTTATTTGCTTGAGTTGTATGTTATTTATTATGGAAAGCATAAACAAATTATATTTTTAAAAATTATAAACATAGGCAATGGTAAAATCTTTGGGAAAGGAGAGATTTGTATTTTGATCTAATTAAATAAGCAAATACTTCTTTATCATTACAGTTCATATTTGAATTAATTAAATGCTTACTAAGCCAAACATGATGTTAAAATAATAGGAATTGGTTAATGACGAAAAGGGAAGAAAATTGCTGTGTATAGTGTTTATGTTTTTGTAATCATGTGATTGTCATATGACTTTCCAGAACAATTCTGTTTTGTTGTCCCTTCCTTTATGCCATAGAGCTATTGTAAGGAGCTGTGGGGACATGACGTTAGAGAGAACATGTTGCTTCATTTATTTATGATTGTTCTCAGTTTTCCTATGTCGCTTTTATTCCATAACCAAATGTTATTCAACAAAATCTATGCTATAATAAAGATTTGACGCTGCTCTAGGCTGACCCAGACGTTTCAGCACAGAGTGGGGGCTACGACGTGGAGCTGTTTGTAGACCCTCCGGACTACGATTTGATCTGCACCATTTGTCAGGGGGTCCTCAGATGTCCAGTAAAAAGTGCATGCCACCATATCTTCTGCAAGAAATGCATCTTACAGTGGCTGAAAAGGTCTACAGTACTTTACATCTAATCAGTTTTGAAATATGAACCTTAATTTGTTGTTCAAGTGGAGACGTAACGACAAGCTGATATTTACCTTGTGCAGACAGGAGACCTGCCCCTGCTGCAGGAAGCCGGTAAACCCAAGCCTGATCTTTGTCATGTTCAAGCTGAGCAAATCGATTGGACGCTTGAAAATAAAGGTAGGAAATTTGAACCAGTTTAAGCGTGTTTGTGGACTGTCATATCCTTTATTAGAAATTTCACTTCAATATCTTCAATATTGGCTGAAGAGTATTTTACAGGGTTTGTTTACACATTATATGGCTGACTACTCAAGCAAACTTGATGTTGGGAATGTAATGCTTAATTCCACATTTGCTTGGCATTAATTTAAGATGAATTAATTCCTTTGTTTCCTGAGTTACTCTGCCAAATATTGTGTGCCTGATTTAAATTATGTAATTGTTAAAAGAAATCTCTGCGTGTATCTCTGTCACAGTGTAAAAATGAGATCCGTGGCTGTACAGAGACCTTTTCCCTCTCAGAGCAGTACTGTCACAGCATGGCCTGCATGTACGAGCTCATCCCCTGCCTGTACCAAGGCTGCAGGGCGCAGCTCCTGCGCAGGGACATTGACACCCATGCGCGCCACTGTGAGCACTGGCGGCAGCCCTGCCCCATGGGCTGTGGGACAATACTCACTCACAGCACCCAGACTCAGCACAACTGCTACAAACAGCTGAGGCAGGAGTACGAGGCCAGGCAGAGGAACCACAGGGCCATCGCCACGGCCCTACATAGGAAGATGAAAAGGATGCAAAGCACCATGGCCCACATGAAGAGGCAAATAGGGTTAATATGCGAGAGCCTGGAGGTAATGGATGACCTGCACGAGGTGGAAGAGGAAGCGGACCTTGGAGAGAGCAGCGGCAGTTCCAGTGGGACTTCAAGCAGCAGCAACTGTTAAGGGAGCAAATTGATCTTGTGTTTGTTTTCTTCAGGTGGTGTGCTTAAAATGAGTGATTCTTTGGCCTGTTTGTTCTGTAGCCCTAATTATTTCTTAGGGTATTAAATAAATTCATTTATTTAATACTGAAATAAATGATTCAGTATTAAATTGTCTGTGCATTTTGCCTTAGAAATAGACAATGAATCCATTCGTGATTGATTGATAATTATTACAAATACTTTACATTTAGAATTATGAATACTTTGACTATTTATGAGCCAAGCAATACAAGAAGAATCATTTCAGCAAGACACTAATGAATTAATATAATAAAAAATACGTAATTGTGTATCGTAAGAAATTATAATAGCTTTTGTAGCGTTGTGAATAGTGATAACAATAATACTAAAAACCATAAGACATACCTGCAACCTTTAAAACACTTTCCATTTAACGTTTCCTAAAACAAAGGTGGATAATAGGCCCAATAATGTGTGTTATTCTTTCTTTTAATTGTTTAAACCATAGCAGAGGGAGAAAAAAGAGAAAAATTATATATCTGCAGCAATTATTATAGTATTTTTTTAATTATATTTGAAATGTTACGGTATTTTTGTAAAACATCCATTTTTTAAATATTAAGTGGGGTAGGAATCACATTTGCAAAAGCTACCAGTAGAGGCAGCAGAAAGCAGATTCTCTCCTCACGGAAACATCGCGATGACACGATCCAGACAAAACCCGGCGGAACTTCTCATGGTTCTTCTTCCTGTTATACTGATCACGTAAGTGGACGTACTTTTCAGCTCTTGTGTTGAAATCTTTAATTATCTAATGCATCGTTCACGTAAACACATTACTTTAACAGCCAGTCAAACATATAGACGTGCATTCTTATTTATCTGTGGCTATTTAAAGGCAAATGGGAACTAAATGTACAGTTTTAAATGAAAAAATCGGAAAACATGGCGGCGATGCTCGTGTCTTGTAGAGATGATTAAACTTGTATTTTATCCAGGTATAGCGGATAATCCAATGTTTGGTTTTGATTTGAACTTTTACAGCAAATGGCGGACGACGCCGGTGGTAGAGGAGGTTTTCGCGGAGGCTTTGGCGCAGGTGGCCGCGGTCGTGGCCGTGGACGCGGCAGGGGCCGTGGAAGGGGCCGCGGCGCTCGGGGTGGCAAGTCCGAAGACAAGGAGGTGGGATTTTTATTTGGATAACGCTAAACTAGCTTAATTTAAAGTGCTGCTTATTAACAGTGATGTTATTTCCTTTTAGTGGGTTCCCGTCACCAAGCTGGGCCGCCTTGTTAAGGACATGAAGATCAAGACTCTGGAGGAGATCTATCTCTACTCTCTGCCCATCAAGGTAAGAGCATCAGATATTTTATATAAAATATGCAGTGAATATTACTACTTGCTGTGTGATTCTAGGGAACTTGTTTTTTTTAATCAAAGTTTTTGTGATCTGTCCCTGTTACATATGTGACAACGTACCTAATGTATGTAGTTTTTACCAGTTTGTGTGTTTAGTGACAGTCCACATAGCTTTTTATTTTCATATGCCACATCTGGAATGCAGTTTCAGAAAGTTATCAAGCTCTGTCACTTTAAACTTATCCTTCTGTCAACCTCTCCATCTGTCCTACACCTTTCCATTTGTTCAACCAGTTGCTTTTCTATCAGTTACATCCTTCCACCCACATTTTCTGTCTTCATCTTTTCTCTACATCTATCAGTTTGTCCAACTCATCTCAAATCTATTATCCCCCTTCATTGTCTTTTCCTCCAGCTTCCTGTTTTTGATGGTACCATATTTGGACTAAAGCACATTTAGGAAAGCTAAAAATCTCAACCTTTTAAAAATATTATTATTACATGATGATGAGATGTTGTTCCTGTTTGTAGGAGTCTGAGATCATTGACTTCTTCCTGGGTTCTGGTCTGAAAGACGAGGTCCTGAAGATCATGCCTGTCCAAAAGCAGACTAGGGCTGGTCAGCGCACAAGGTTCAAGGTAAACGTCAGATCTGAGAGTCTTGTGAATCGTTTTGTTGAGTAGTTGCCCTCTTAATTTTTCCGTCCTCATTTACAGGCCTTTGTTGCTATTGGCGACTACAACGGCCATGTTGGTCTGGGAGTGAAGTGCTCCAAGGAGGTAGCCACAGCTATCCGTGGAGCCATCATCCTGGCCAAGCTGTCCATCGTTCCAGTTAGGAGAGGTTACTGGGGTAACAAGATCGGCAAACCCCACACTGTGCCCTGCAAGGTGACTGGTCGCTGTGGCTCGGTACTGGTGCGTCTCATCCCGGCTCCCCGTGGTACTGGAATTGTGTCGGCACCTGTGCCCAAAAAGCTGCTCATGATGGCTGGTATTGATGATTGCTACACTTCCGCCAGGGGCTGCACCGCCACGCTCGGCAACTTTGGTAAGCGTCCTCTTTAGGTTTTCGGAGTTTAATCCAGGACACGAGTCTTTTGAGTTTATTTGCTCTGCACAGCTTCACCTCTGCAATGGTGTTGCTGTCGTTATTATCAGGAGAGAAAAGAACGAATACCATACGTCTTCTCTGTTCCCAAGCTACTGTGTTGGACATATTTATTTTTTACAACAGCTTTGTGTTTGTTTTGTGCATCATCCACTAATTACCTTTATCTTTTATAGCTAAGGCCACCTTTGATGCCATCTCAAAGACTTACAGCTATCTGACCCCTGATCTGTGGAAGGAAACAGTTTTCACAAAGTCTCCATACCAGGTCAGTGCAATGGATATTTTTTTAATAATTTTTTTTTTCTTTTTAAATAGTTTTGCTTAAAAAATATATTTTTTTCGTTTTTCCAGGAGTTCACTGACCATCTGGCTAAGACTCACACCAGAGTGTCTGTGCAGCGGGGCCAGCCTGTGCCACCTCCCACCTCTTAAATGTTTTGTACAGAAGATCGTTGAATAAACGTTCTGAGATACCACTTGATGTGTTTTGAGTTTTGTATCATGCTCAAGTTTCTTTTGCAATCCGAAAAATAAGAGTAGTGCCGCTGCTGACGTTGTACTTTTAACTTATTTCACCATAAGATTAAATAATTTGCTTGGAGGTGGCAACATAGGGATACAAATTCTGTGTTTAATCTGTTCTAATAAGTTGGGATTTATTGATCCATTTCATGGGCAGGTGTTGTTCAGGAGCTCTTACTGAAAAGTGGCAATTTTTAAGAAATTGGAAGTTTATGTACATGCATGTAGTTTTTGAGCAAACTTGTAATTTAAACATTCCTAGCATCTAGAAATGCAAGCCCTGAAAGGTGAGAAATATCCATGCTAAACATGTATAGATACCCAAAAGACTTTCTACCAAATTATTAATTTAAAGATTACTTCAGGCTACAATATTAATGTGTCATTAGTCCAGACTTTCAGGGCAATTTTTTTTAAATGTGGATATTTCATCAAGTGACCTAAACTGGTGCATCTTCAATTAAAAAAATTCCAATATATACACTGCTCAAAAAAATAAAGGGAACACTTCAAACAACACAATATAACTCCAAGTAAATCAAACTTCTGTGAAATCAAACTGTCCATCTAGGATGTGTTATTTGAGTGTTCCCTTTATTTTTTTGAGCAGTATATATATATATATATATATATATATATATATATATATATTGTAAAAACCCAGAACAAAATCCATTTTACTCATTTGCCACATTCCAATCCAAGTTGTTCTGCTGACAGATCCACTTAGTTTGAGTTACTGGTAGATTAACTGGATTGCAGATGAACCATTTTTAGATTATTTTGGTATAAAATAATTCAGTGCAACTCTGAAATTGAACACATCCAAGGTTTTACAGACGGCTATAAAATGGTAATTTAACACTGAATGAAATGCTACAGCAAAATTCTATATTAACATAGAATTTAAAACCCCATACAGTATTTTTCTGATTTTGTTTTTTTTTAATATATATATATATATATATATGCACAAAAACACATCCACTAGAAAACAATCCCAAGCTGAAATAATACTACAGGAAATCAGCTGAACAGCTCAGATTTTTCACAACCCAGCAGCACTGGTCAAGTTGGCAGCCAGTTGATTTTAATGTTAGGAAAAACAAATGTGGGTGGAGAGCTATAACAGCACACACATGCATTTTACTCACATAAACTTTATTTTACAATTCACACAGGACAAAAAGGACCGTTTTTAAGCACTTTGGGCCTGAGCTGCCATCATTCGTTCTTTTTGCTTCATTAGACACTTCCTCGCATCAGCGTAGGCCCCAAGGTCCCCATCTGAGGAAGAATTAGGCCACAATTAAAACATGTAAGGGTTTCCTGGGAGAAAAGGTAAAATCTAAACATTCTCCCATGATTTGCTTGAACTCAAAATTATGGTTTAATTTTAAAACAAGCAGCAAGTCATTTTAGAGTCCAGGTACTTCCAGTTCTTGCTCTGTTTGAAAAAAATTTAGCATACACATCTCTGCATAACAATGTAAAAATGTAATGCACAATAAAACTGTGGCTTTGCTGTAATGTTGCACCAAATGTGTCCAGGTTTCAGCAGTAAGATACTTACAGCGTGACTGGAAATTCTTGGTCACCTCATTGAACTGCTGGATTTCTTTGGTGCAGTTCTGCTGGTAGCTGTGCCCTTCTCTCTGCTGACAGGCCCTCATTCGTTCCTGGATCACCTTCACAATCTCCTGATCCACTTTACTGTGGAATGATAAAAAAATGATAAAAGTGGTAACCAAGTTCACTTTCCACAGAGGAGCAGAAGTGACACCTTTCCTTGATCCTGTTCAACATTGGACAAAATCCTAACACTTTGGAAGTATGCAAGATAATAGCAAGACACACTTGACAACAACAGTGAGATATCACTGGTCTGTCCATAAAATCTAATTAAATGTTACATTTAAATTCTTCACGGCATTCCAGTAGTACCTGAGCTTCCACTAAGCTAAGATAGTGGAAGCTGGTAGATTCATTAAGTGACCTAAAAAACTTAATGTTTTTTAGTACAATCTGTGGACTTACTGTAGAGCTATATAGCTAGATTAGAGAAAAAAAACAAACCTTATTGATTCTTCAATAAAAAGTAGTTTATTTATTTCTACAATATCAAATTTGTTTTCCAGATGAAAAGACATGACTTAATATATGTGGGTTTTAGAGCAAAGAAAAATATTACACTTCAATAAATAAATAAATAAATGCTTATTTGTGAAATAAAAAAACAGAAATGCGATTTGTTGCTTAATGAGAAAAATGGCAAAACTCACAGGATGAAAATAGCTTTCTTTGTACCATTACAGTCATTCTGTTATGGGATTTTTATTTATATGCATGAATGAAAATGCATAGAAATCCTGCTGATGTGCACTTATTTTTATATTAGCTGACTATTTTTATATTAGCTACTTTGAACCACATTTGGCCTCAGGGATGCTGGATAAAGACTCAAATTGAACTCTAAACAAATTCACACTTCTTCTGTGGACTCCATTGTTCCCAGGAGCAAATTCATAAACAAGCTTAAATGCTTTTTCATATTACTGTTTTGCAGATTTAGAGCCATAAGGTTCCTTGCGTCCGGGCTATGTTTCATATTCCCACACACAGTGTTTTGCAAACGTTTATATATTATTATATTATTAGTTCCAACTCACTAGTCTCTCCTCCACTGCATGTCAGCCTCATAGTAGCAGGTGAAGTCTCCCTCTTGGCAATCCGTCAGGTCGGGAACGCGGCGAAACTTCTGGTGGTAGTAGACCAGCTTATTTTTAGACCGAATGCTGTCGATGGTATCTGCATAAAGAGAGAAACAAGCTTCATGCTGAGGGAAGGAAAACCAAATGAAGGCTATGTTAGCTTGCGCTGTGTCCTGTTGTTAGCCCCTTTAGCTTCTCCTACCTCTAAATGTGGTGACAGGAAGGTCCACGGTGTAATAGAAGAGTTTAGACAGAATTAGAGCTGGGTTTGGCAGCGCCGTTTGCTTATCCACGGCCGGAGTTTGCCGCGGAGGTTCGGGGTATGCTGCTTTATCATAGTCGTTGGGCATTTTGTGTCTTGTTCTGCTCAAGATTATACAGATCCTACAGTTCGACCTCGACAGAGTTCCTTTCGAGGTGGCGCATGCGTAGCAGACACACCATAATGGCGAATTAGAGGTCAACAAAATACATTTAAAAAAATCATTTAACAGCTGCGTTTTTTGTGTTTATCTTGGAAAAAGGATTTTGATGATAAATAATGTAAAAAATAAAATAAATAAAACGACATTTTTCTCGAATATTATATTTAAAACACCGAGGTCGAAAAATAAAGGTTGAGTTGTTGTGCATTTTAAATCCACTAGATGGTGGTAGAGAGCTAGAAAGATCTCAGAAGTTCCACAGTTCAACACACGAATAATTACATTTCTAACAAATTATGAAGGAGGGAATGTAACGTAAACATTTACATATTTTAATTATTTGATTATTTGTTTTAGTGTTGATTTATTTATCTCATTCTTCAGTTTAATGAAATTTGTTTTGTTTGTTCGGTTAAGTAATTAGAGTCTCTCAATGGGTCTCAGACTATAATAGAAAAAAGTTTTACAGTTAGTGCTATGCAGAATTAATTATTGTATGTATTACAGCTTTATTTTAACCATCACAAACATTCATATTCTTTTGACAAATTATTTATTTGTTGGACTCTAACACTGTTGATCTTTGATAGAAAGCTAAATGTAAGGTATGACAATTAAAAAAATTTAAATGAAGGAGATTCATTTTGTCTACTGTTTAATTAGGAATATTTTTTCCTGACAGAGCATCTTATCAATTTTCATATACATATTTGTACATCAAAAAGTACAAAATTCAACATTTAATTTCAATAAATTTATTCACTCTTTTGAAAAATCCTCAGTGACCTATTTGTTGTTAATCTTAATTTCTCTAAATACTACCACAGAAAATGTGGTATCCAAACATTTCATGTCCTCTTTTACTGTACTGTCTATTACCTTCAAGTTATTCTGCTGAAAGATCCTCTGATGACCCTTTTTCAGTTTTTTGATACAGTCTAACAGGGTATAATTCAAAATGCGTAGATTTCGAAAGATAAATGCTTAAATGATTTTAAAAAAGGATCCTATGGTTTTTTTAAAACAGGCCCACAGCATAATAGATCTTTCACTGCAGTTGAGGTACTTTTCTGCATATCCTTAATTCTTCAAAATATCACCTTGGTTTACCAAACAGTTGTTTCACAATTTGTAATGGTATGACTGGAAAGACTTTTTTTTCTGGCATTCTTGCTTCAGAACCATCTACCATATGGACTATTTTCAAGACTTAGTTACTCAAAAAATGTCTCTAAAACACCTCATTTTGTAGCTTTCTCCTGACAATACTCTGTTTTCTTTTTACCTCCCTTTCCATCCTACTCACTGGTGGCTAGATAACCTTGATTCATAATCAAGTTCAGTAATCAGATCTTAAAAGAAATGTGATTTTTTTCATCTTTGCATCCATATCCGGGAAAAAGAAAAACTCGTGAACTACTAATTAAAATCGCCTACACAGTCTGATTAAAATACAAAAACCTATCTGAGAAACAATTCAGTCCCTGAGGACTGATGATTGCCATAGGTTCGTTTTCAATGGAAACTTTAGGAGCGAGCTGAGTTTACAGGGAAGCAATTAAACTATTTGATCATATCTGATTCAAGTCTTCTCTCTGATGACTCAGATATTATTGTATCACATTGCATCTTCTAGTAGGTCTATCTTTAGCTGGTAGCATGATCATATGAGTAAGTAAACTCAGAGCCCCAACAAATTGTCTACACTCTGACAGCAGGTAGTTGTAGCAACAAAGTCTATCTCATAGTAAAGACTCATCAGGGTAAGGTAAAATATTTAATTCGGTGGCTGGGATAAATGAAGTCTAATTAAACCTTAGTTTCTTGACAGTGAAGCCCTTGTTGTCCTCCCTCTCTCCTTTATTGGTTGTACGTTTGCTGTTTACTGGGCCTCCCAACCCACCTCAGACCTTTCGCTTTACCCTTTTCCCTGTAGCTGTCTTCTCCTGTCATGGCTTGGCAAAGATCACCTTGTTTGAAAGAGAATATGTCTCTTGGACGGGGCCAAACACCAAATTAGAGTGCTTAGTCTGTGTATCATCTTGTGTGCGACATTTGCAGCAGTACTAGTTCCTTTTTCCTGCTCTCCTTCCCCGGGACGGTTTCAAAGTCATGGTCAGTATTGGGTCACTGTTTTGCTTACTTTGGGTTACATCTTTGTCAATTTTTCATGGCTGTATCCCATCTTGTCCTTAACATGAAAGCATGTATTTTTTGGATGATGGATTTAAAAGAGGACACTGTTAAATTAGTAGCTGGTTATGTATAGAGTAAATTTCTAGTTCTTATTTGGACACATAATTTATGCGGGACTTCTACAGCTAAAACAAGTCCTTGCAAAATTACCTTTAGTACCCAGGTAGCCCTAGTTTTATGTGAAAATATCAGAATGTGAAGAATGTTTGTGGATTAGTTCACAAACTATTACTGGAAAAGGTTGTTTTAATGTTTCAGTGCAAATCTCACCCATGTCAATTGAATGTTCAGATGGTCACCTGCTTCTGTTCATGCGTTTATGGTGTTTTTCAGTCTCACCGCAAGTTCCATGCGCCACGCCACGGGCACATGGGGTTCTTGCCCCACAGGCGCAGCAAGAAGCACAGGGGCAGGGTCCGCACATGGCCCAAAGACGACCCCAGCCACCCCGTTCACCTCACTGCCTTCCTGGGATATAAAGCTGGCATGACCCACGCTCTGAGGGAGGTGCACCGCCCTGGCCTAAGTATGCGCATATTAGAAAAACAGTGAAGTTGTTCAGCTTCTAGACACAAAACCGTAGTTAGTATGTCCTATTCTCTGGTATTTGAATGCCAATAATTACCATCTCTTTTTTATTCTCAGTAAATATTCCAGTTTGTTTTTTTTAGGTGGCTTTTTAATTTATTTCTGTCTTCTATTGATAGATTTATTTAATTTCTACCAACCTCAAAGATTTCCTCACATAAAATGTCAGATTACGAGTGGAAATATGCAGAAAGCTGAATATCATCTGAGAGATGTCTGCCACATTTACTTTCAGAAATATCTTGGTTGAGTAAAAATAATTAAAAATTTAAATTTCTCAGGGGTTTTGGTTTTAACTGTAAATACATCAGAATTAATATTTGTTGTTGTTTGTCTCCTGAGAAGTTGCATTTTGATCACATGTTTCTGACATAAATCTGGTTGTGAATTTGACCACTCATCTTGCCAGAGTTTGTAGTTTATTTAAATTTGTTGGTTCGTATTTGAGTAAAGTCTCCATTAAAATTATTGGCTTCCAAAGCTTTAAAAAAAAAAACTAATTCCAAATACAGCTTTCATCCATTTGGGATTGTTGTTCTTTTGGAACATGTTATGTCCAAAAATCAAACCATCTAACCCAAACTTTCACTCTTAAAAAAAGTAAATAAGTTCCTCAATGTTGTAATAAAAGTGGCAGCACTGGAAGACCATTGTTATTGTCCTCACTGGATCAATAAATTCTGGATTGCCCAAAAGTTTCAGCTGTCCAGTTGGGCAAGTAAAATTCCTTTAAGGAAAATGTTTTATAGTCAGAGGAGATAAAGATGGAGATATTTGTCCACATTGACAAGAATACATTTGGGGGAATCAAAGTTAGGTTTTTAACCTAAGAATAAGGTACTGTACTGTCAAGCTAGTGGCAGCATCTTTACTGGTAGTGCTACTGGTAATTTGTAAAAAAAATTAACTGCTAAAATGTCTCAATTAATCAATTAAATTAACATGAAAAAGCCAATGTTATAAGATTTATGCTGGCGATTTCAACATTTGACTGTATGTACACTAAAAATATTTTCCCCTTTTGTCTGTATTACAGAGATATCAAAGCGAGAAGAAGTTGAGGCTGTTACCATTATTGAGACCCCTCCCGTTATTGTTGTGGGGATTGTGGGTTATATTCATACAGTCCGGGGCTTGCGTACTCTGAAAACCATCTTTGCCGAGCACCTCAGTGATGAGTGCAGACGCAGATTTTATAAAAACTGGTGCGTACAATGAGTGGTTTGTCTTTTAGCACCAATATTCAATTGAGAGCCTAGCTGAAAAAACCGTCCGTTTTTACTGAGGCCTTCTATGTTTTAGGGCAAAGAGCAAGAAGAAGGCTTTCACCAAGTACAGCAAGAAGTGGCAGGATGAGACTGGAAAGAAACAGCTGGAGAAGGATATTAATATGATGAAGAAGTACTGTTCAGTCATCAGGGTTATTGTTCACTCTCAGGTGAGATAATTCACCTGCGCCACTGTGTACTGACACCACTTCAAAAGAAGCAGGCAACAGACAGAACAGCTTGTAAATCCTTAGCAAGTTGGCTCAGGCCATGGCACTGAGCCTGAGGAGAAGAACTGAGGAGTCCAGTTTCAAATATCAGTTTAAAAATATTTTTTCAGGGTCAATCCTGGCAGCCAATGCAGATTATTTAAAGCTTGGAAAAGTTGTCAGATCTTAAAATGGCTTTATGGATCCTTTTTTTCTGTATTGAGCTGATAACAACATGACATGTTTTTAAATATGACTTCTAACACTTCTAATTATAGCTGGTTGAAAGCCAGATCTTTCATCCCCACTTAAAGGCAACACAATTGCCCGAGACTTCAGAGCTTGATTTACTTGTCATTCTTTTGTCGTGTCTCTAGATGCGACTGCTGCCCATAAAGCAGAAGAAGGCTCACATCATGGAGGTGCAGCTGAATGGAGGCAGAGTCGCAGATAAAGTGGACTGGGCCAAGGAGCACTTGGAGAAAGCTGTGCCCATTTCTGCAGTGTTTTACCAGGATGAGATGGTTGATGTCGTTGGAGTCACCAAAGGTCATGGCTTCAAAGGTAGGATCTGTGCTTGTTGCAGTGACAGCACTGTCCATAATACACGGCAAGATAGATTGAATCTGTGCTTCCTACATAAAGGAGTTACAAGTCGCTGGCACACAAAGAAGCTTCCCAGAAAGACCCACAAGGGGCTGAGAAAGGTGGCCTGCATTGGTGCCTGGCATCCTGCACGTGTGGCCTTCACCATAGCTCGGGCCGGTCAGAAAGGCTATCAGCACCGGACTGAGATCAACAAGAAGGTTAACCTGGTTTTCTCAAAACTATAAATAAATGACTAGTTCAATATGATGACAACTGTTTTCACCTCTGAGGTTTCCTTATGTGTCCTCAGATATTTCGTATTGGCAGAGGCGTTCACATCCAGGATGGAAAGGTGGTGCGAAATAGTGCCTCCACCAGCTACGACCTCAGCCAGAAAACCATCACTCCAATGGTACTATCTGAACGCAAGTCACCTCTTGTGATAACACTCATATTCACAACACTCTCCAAATTTATTGCCACCCTTGTAAAGATGAGCAAAAATGTTTAAAATCAATTCAGGAGTCAGCTCAGTTTTCTGTATTTTCTCTCTACAGGGAGGCTTTCCTCGCTATGGTGAAGTAAATAATGATTTTGTCATGGTGAAAGGCTGCATTGTTGGTGCTAAAAAACGTGTCCTCACACTTAGAAAGGTAGGGAGACTTAGTTTTACATACAACGTATCGTTCAGGTATGATGTTAAACCTTTCTGATTTTAAATACTTATACACTGAAGTTAAAGTTGAAATTCAACTAAGTATGCATGTCTTCCTGCAGTCCTTGCTCACGCTCACGTCACGTAGGGCCAAGGAGACCATTGAGCTCAAATTCATTGACACCACTTCCAAATTCGGCCATGGGCGCTTCCAAACAGCGCAAGAGAAGAGAACTTTTATGGTGAGTGCATTAAAGCATAATTTCAAAGCAGGAAGCAAGTTTATAATATCATGAATTTGCAATTTAAGGATCAGAAGATTTTTTTAAACATTTAACCTCTCCTCTGTTCACAGGGGCCACTGAAAAAAGATCCTCAAAAGATAATGCCACAACCTCTGTCAGAGGAGGCCTGAAAGAATGGCTTCTGATAATTTACTTGCAGAACAATAAATATATTATACTCATTCACAACATGTTTTTTTTAGTTTGTCTTTCTTAAAATATTACCAGGAATAGATGTATGTTTTTCTATTATGTACACGGTCTGCAAATAAAACATGAAAAAATGACACATTTGAAATTTTAAATAATTTTTAATTTGAAAAGAACATAATATCATGCAGGATGGATGGATGGAATGATGAATGTATTTTTGTGTTGTGCAGTTTCTGTTGATCAGTTTTGCATTACTTAAAAAAAAAAGACATTTGTTACTTAAAATGCAATTGAGTAAACTCCCTGAAGGGGGCGCTTATTCTGGTCCCCACAATTCTGGTGGTCCTAAGGTCACAGTTTGAGTTCAGCAGGAAGCACTTTTCCTTCACTAATTACAAGGTCATTTAGGATGACTGTAAACCTGCTGCACTTTCAAAGCTTCATCATAACAGATGCACAACATCTAGTTTTCTTCAACATCACATATACTTTGCAGTCACAAGGTGGTGCTATTCTGACATGTATTCCTGAGACTCTATGGACGACTGGTGGGAAGTTGAAATCATAGAGGAATGGGGGGATGCAGGTGGGTTTTCCATGCCGGATGTCATCAAGGGCAGATATAGATCATCCATGTTGGGCATGACAAATATTTTCTGTTCAGATACAGAGAATACACACATTTACCAATCAATACAGGGATTATTAACTCATATGAAGGCAACACAGATGATGAATTGACAGACTGACCTGGAACTCACACTGGAGTTTTTTCTCGATCCACTCTGTCACATGAGTGAAGGTGACCTCCCTCTCCCCAAGCATAGGGCGCACATGGAGGTCTAACCTGGGAGGCACTCGAAAACTATACCTGAAACCAAACAAATGTTAGGTAGGAAATTATCAAAAGATGAAAACATATATGCAGTTTCCTGTAAGAATGAAAAAAGAAATTAAGATCAGGAGGGTAAAGGCAAGTACCAAATCCTATCAGTTGGAGGAGGAGGTATGTTGATGGTGAGTGTTCCAGAAAGCTCCAGGACCTCGACACTGAGCATTAGGGGCATGTTCGAGACCTCGGCTATTTTCTTCTTGATGTACTCATTTTCGGTGGCCTTTTGGAAGTATTTGGATTTTGCTATTTTATCCACAAATCTCAGGATTTTCCTGCCTGTACTACCACCTGCATGCCTGCAAAGAAGAAAAATTGCAAAGTTGGCGAGTAAATCAGTAGCTTTGCACAGCTGATATGCCGTTCTTCTGTGATTTGATTGTGTTTGTGGCAAAAATTCACCCATCAGCCGCTGCAGGAGTGTTCTTATCACCCAATGAACTCTGTGGATCAAATGGGGGTATTTCCTCTTCGTCAGAAGACCCAGCACTGGAGGACTCTTCATCGCTATCTGCTAGTATACACAGCCTTGGCTTAAGGCTAAAAAAAACACAATGGCATGGGTTGCTGTGAACCTCAAACTCTAAACTTTTTTCTTCATTAAACCACAGCATATTTCATATAAAGTTCCCAAGGGGGCTCACCCCATTTGCAGGTTCTCAGGAATGTTGTGAGCTTCAGCCTCTCCCTCTTTGCCCAACTTACACAGGTTCATCTTAGTCTCCAGAGTCATCTGAAGGCAGCCTGTGTACACTAATTCCAGGTCCAGCCACAAACCTGGAGGTAAAACGGGAGGAGGAAGTTAAGTAGCGGGAATATAGACAAACAGTGTTCTTAATGGACTTTGATCTAAGCCATGAGGTTGTCTTGGAGCATGAGCCAAAAGCTAATCTGGCTGGAGTGGTGCTAGATAAGTAGAGCCTAGCTTTGACATGTCATGGATGGAAATGCTTGATTAAGAGGATTGCTAATCACTTCACTAGTGAGACAATGAGAGGGTGCGATCCTATTTGTTACACAACAAATGAGATTATGACCTGAACCATTTGAGTACACTTGTTTTGCTTTTAAGATGACAACAATGCTTAACAGCCCAACTGATCTGAGAACTGAATTTACCTAATGTTCATAGGTACTTAGTGGTAACACATTGAACCAGGATTGATAGAAATGTTGAAAGTTCCCAACAATCAAAAAGGTCCATGGGTGGTTCAGGGTAAGTACAATCAACATAGACTGGCATAAAGCATGCAGTACCTCTGTGATCCAGTGTAGGTGTTGATGTGGTTAAGACCTGAGGAAGGCAGCTTCCCATATCCAGATCAGCAAGGGTCAACTCATTCATGAAGTAAGGCAACTGCATAAAACAGAAGGAGAATTTCATCTGTAAGTATGGAGTATCGATATCAAAGAGGAAAACCTTACAGAGGTAGATATCCATCTCCCAAACCAATAAGCAGGAAGGGTTAGCTGTAGTGTGGATAAATGTGTGTGCATGTAGGAGACTAAAAGGGATGGTGTGACGCAAAAAGAAGAGAAAATGAGTAAAGAGTCATGCAGTGTTATCATTTGTCTTCTGTAGTATCCCACCTGCCTTGGAAACCCAGAAGAGTGCATTGTCAGCAAATGCTTTCGCTCTCATGTAAACAAAGAGCTGAAGAGTATGTGTGGTGTGACTGTCTTATGATTATTGCATATCTTCAATAATGTAAGATATGCAATTTATCATTGTTAAACCTTTAACCTGCCTGCTGCCAATGTGATAAAAATATAAATAAAAATAGAGGAGCATCTCATTTTTGCTTTAATGTAGTCGGGATCAACAGGAAGTCCTTGAACACTTGATGTGTATTGACTCATTGATGGATCAAATATTTAAAATAAATAAATAAACAACTGTCAGGAATACCAAATTAGTCAGCTTCACCTTGATCTTACTGAGTTTCTTCTGAATTTTGTGAGCCACTTGATCGGCCCAGTATTTTTCTCTGAGAAAGTCCCAGAAAATCCTCCCCACCAGAGAATTTATCCATGCAGTCTGGCTGTCTGTGGAGCATCCACCTGACTCAGTGACTGCCCCGATGTCCTCTCCAGCTTCACTCCCACAAACACAATCTTCAGTGGAAATCTGTGGAGAATATAAAGAAAGTCATTATATTGGCTGACAAAATAAGCTGCTTGATCTGCCACATTATTTAATCGGTAGTTTCCATTACAGTGTCTTGCAACAGAATTCCCAGGACTTTAACTTTTCACATTTTACCATGTTACAACTTCAGTGTGAAGTTGTAACAACTTCATGCTGGTTAAAGTGACAGCCAGTACTGTGCTATGTGCATTTCATTGAAAGATAACATTGTTATACTAAAGCAAATTTGCAAGACATCTGCTTGTCAATTTAATGCTAAAATATATACGGTAGCATTTTCTCAAACCATATTTAAAAGGCCAAACCTTGATATTTCAAATTCCAGATTTATTTCTTTTTATTTCAATAAATACCCACGGATTCCCATAAATTCCCAAAGAAAGTTAGCAACTTTGAAAATTCTCAGGATTTTATGCAAGGCACTATATGAGTCATAGAGGAGCTAAAGCTAAGTACAAATGTAGCTTCTGGACCTTTTTGCCAGCTGAGGGGCTTCCTTTGTCACTGCAGCTGGGGCTGAGAGCAGAACTATTTCTGTCTGAGCCAATCAGCTGCATCATGTAGGTGCTGTACTCCAGCAGCGTTCTTGTTTTCATCGACAAGTCGGCAAACTCCTCTGGGGCTTCCTTAACAGCCTCTCCGCCAGTCTGTGCTTCTGTATGACAGATAGAAGATGACAGCTGGTTGATAAAACCCTGATCTTATGCATAAACCCTTATCAAAATAAGATAAGTTGCTCACCAGGTCAATACATTCTTATTACCTGTGTTTTCCTCTGGGTTCCATTCACTTTGGGGTGCAGCCTTCGAAGCAGACAGAAGGTGCTGAAACCATTCCTCTTTCTCTCTTCCTGTGCGGCCAAATAGGTACAGAGTGGCAGGAGACCGATGGCTAGGGATGCAGGGTTTCTCTGCTGTTTCACCCTCCTCCTGCCCTTCCAATAGACTCTTTACCTCCAGCTCCCCCTCAGCCAAAGTGATGCAGATGGGGTACTTCTTGTTCCAAACCCTCTTACGAGCTAAACCAGGAGGCACCAGAGACACCTGGGAGGAACACATTTGCATCAGCCACTGACAAATAGCAACCATTTTCATTTTATTTTCATTCTTCTAAACCTTCAATGTGCATGTCAAAGGGATGGCATGCAAAATGTTTATCCTGTCATTAAGCTGAAATGCTTTGCAAGCTTCCTAAGTGCAGAGAGGTCAAGTTTGTTCAATGCATCATCACTTGGTCCTCTAGGTCTGTCACCTCAGTGTTAGGTGACAAAGTGGGTGCAGACAGGTCAGTGTGAAAAGTTCAGTTCAGAGGTCAACTCTGCTTTCTCCTTTTTCCCCCCATCAAGGTCTATGCTCTGTTTTTATGAGGTAAACAGGTTAGATTTGTTCATCAAACATTCACCTTGCTGTTAGTTAGCTGATAAGTATGGCTGTGCAAAAACACGGCTTCATGGAGTGGCTCATCAAAAGCTGCCCACCGGGGGATGTTGGCACGGGGGTTTGCCAAGTGAAGCCTGCTGCCGTCCAGCGTCACATAAACTGAGTGCATTATGGAAGGGTGGAAGGTGTCAGGATCATAGCTGTGTGCCTCATTCATCCAGCCCTGAAAGTAAAAAGATACACCTCCAAATCTAAAATCATAAATAGCAATGCAAGCAATAAATAACCTGTGAGTTGGTGATAATGTCTCAGTGACAGAGAAAAATGTAACAGTACAGCTCAGCAGGAGGGGAAACATGAGACCCAGCCGAATGCATCCATCTCATCTGAAATGTCACTTTGTTTATCTCAATAACTCTGCGTTCATTGTGACCTTCTCTGAGATGCTGAACTTGCAGAGCCTGCAAGCAGTTTGTTAGACACAAATAGCCTCAAAAATAATCTATGATGGGCTGCTTGTGCTTTACAGCATCTCAAATATCTGCTGCTGTGGAGACCTTCCCTCATGCAAAGCTCGTAATACAGCTGCGGGCTTGTTTTTATGTAGTTAAATAAGTAATGTGACAAAGAGAAAACTCCTAAGGAGATCAAGCAACAGAATAATTTCTAAACTTTCTTAGGGATTTAATTATAAAAATGGAAAAAAAGCAGGAGTAATGCACCTTAAACTTCCAGCACCACTGGAGAGGAATTTCTGACCACTCCTCTTTACAAAACTTCCCTAAATCCCCAGTCCTCTTCTCTTAACTGACCAAGATTAAGAGTTTGGTTCCTAATGAGTCTAACTTGCATATATAAATACAAAACATTACTAATTCCAAAAAACATGAAGTAACATATAATCAAAGTGTTTCTCAGGAATTACCTCAATGATTTCTGTGTCCATGGACTTTCCGTCCAGCAGATCCACGTTCATGGGAGTGGACTTGCCTTGAGACCCCTGTTTGTTTCTGCTGCGGACACGTCGGGGGGCAAACACGAAGACCACCACTAAGCCCAATATAAAGCCACATGCAATCCCCATGGACAGACCAGCAAAGTATGGTGGCAGAGGGAGAACAAATACTCCGTAAGCCAGTAGACCTATGGGGATGAGCCAGTAAAAAGGCAATGATGTTCCTGAAAAAGAGACTTGCGACTGGAAGTTCATTTTGGGATATTTCCCTGTGGATCTTGTCTGAAGCTCCATTACATCCCCATAGGTGCAGATTTCTAGATGCTTGTCTCGACTTTGCATGTTGTGTTTTTGGAAGACTGAAGATTGATCTTTTTGGAGTCTTTTGAGTGGAGAGTCACACAGAGCTCTGTTCTCACTGTCCGTTCTCTTTCTACACCTGAGGTCTAAATCTTCACTGCACTCGTCTCTTTCACAGCTTCCCTGGGAGGCTGATGAGTCTCCTGTACCAGATGTTCTGCACTGCTTGGGGCTTCCAGAGCTTTCATCCCCCATGATCTTACTCAGCATGCTTAATGGATCCTGCATGGCCTCTGAAAACCTTCTCCTGGTGTCCTCCAGTTCAGCAATCAGGGAACTGCCCCGGGGTTCAGTGGGAGACATGCTGCCAGCAGACAGGGGGGATATCCAGTCCTCATTTTCGCTCAACATCCCTGTTACAGGCCCACATTCTGGCATCTTTGGATGAGTTACCTGCTTCCAGGGATGCAGATGCAGCTTGGAGTCCGACTTTGACAGATTGTCATCAGGCTCACCCCGGCGGGAGATTTCTGTACTGAGGGATTTGACTAGGCTGAGGAGGGGCTTACCTCTCAGGGTGCTGCTTTCCTTTGGCTTCAGGTCTGTGGAGGAGGATTTGACCAAGCCAGTCGAGAAGAGGAGGTCTGCTGATGCTGATGTTAAATCGGTTAAAGAGCTTGGAGATGAAGGAGAGTGTGGCAGATAGAGAGGGTGAGGGCGGTGGCTTTGGTTCAGGTCTAGATTCATCCTTAAACTGAGATCCTGCTGGCAATCCAGAGTTTGCGGTTTGTCTTTGGAAAAGACAACAGAGGGACCTTCATCAAGGTGGTCCAGGCTGAAAATAAGCTTGCTCTCCTCCATGATGAATATAAACCAGGAGCTAATGTCATAAATGTGAAACTGTAGGTCTAGCTTGCAGTTTGTCCAGACGTACCTTGCAAATGGAGTGGAAAAGGGACAACATGTTAAACTGTGGCTAATGTATCAGCAGCAAGACATCCACTTTACACTTTACTTTCCCTTAATTGGACTGCCCTTGTTTCTAATCCTCTCTGTAGCTTTTCTTCATTTTAAGCTACCCCTCTGCAGGCAGTCATGGATGGCCAAAGTTGAATAAGCCACCTTTTAATGCCTCCAGATCAGCAGAGGCCCTTGTGAGCTGTGTTTATCTTAGAGCTTTTTTGTTTTTTGTAATAACATTAGTCTGTTGGTCATTTTGGAACCATAGATTTTTTAAACTCGAAAAGTCATGTTCAGGTCAAACAAAATCTATAACTGGATTGATAACCACCTAACTGAGACATAAACAAACTATGCTATTGCTCATAGCCTCAAGGTCAGTAGGGGGCCCTGCTCTCACACTATGTCTCAGATCACCATCATGAGAATGTTTTTTTTTTCAAATGAACAAGAACACATTATTTGAAATATTATTAGTGTAATATTAGTGGTTTTATGTGAATTTCCCCTTTTAAATTCAAATACTAGAAAAAAAAGAAACCTTTTGATCATATTTTAATATGGTGAGATGTATTTGTATTTACAGAGCCAATTAAAATTACCACTTACATCAAAGCTGAGCCAAAACTTCACTTTGTTGCAAACATAAAGAACAAAAAACCCCTGGCTTTTAGAAACTATGGCCCATTAAAGCTTTGAAAGCACAGCAATTAGACCAAGCCCTTGAGAGCGTGCTGATCTATAGCAAGCCTTTTAAAAGTTTGTTTACATTGAACAACCAGAGCCATGCATTATGTCAGGAAGACTGGACAGAGTACACAATGTCATAGGATCCAGGCTAAGAGTGGATTAACTGTGAACTTCAATACTTTTGCACTTAAGAGCTTTCAATGAAAGATTGACCAAAAATGATGTTATTAAATCAAGTTTCATTTCACAAACAATTTCATTAATTTGTTCTATCAACAAATTTTCGTGGTGTAAATATAATTTTTCTCATGTGCATACAAATATTGCATTTGTGCAAAAATCTTTACACTTTTTATCAAAGTGTAAAGATTTGAGATAATCCACCACATTTACTAGTTTTGCAAAAAATAAAAAATAAATTATCGCTCCAATACATCATAGTAGGAATTTATTAACAACTTATGCAGCTTACTATACGTTTCCACATTATGCCTCCACTTATGAACATCATCAGGACATCAATTTGAACACAAACCTGCTGAGCTTTTTTGTTTTCAATCTAATTAACCAGAAGTGCTGCTCTGCATATGGTTAAGCTGCTGCTGCTGCAGACGACCCTCCGTCAGGCTAATCAGTTTTGATTGAGGAGTCAAGTTGCTGACATAAGGAGGAAAACCTTAAATATCTTTGCTGCTGAGTGGAGTCAGCAGAGGCCTGGCATCTTCCCAGGGAGGACTCTGAACTATTTTCAGCTCAACTAAGAGGAGAAAGGAAAACACTCCCACCTGAACACCAATAGTAAAGCATTTTTTTTAATTAAATTATTGAAGACATTATTTTTATTTGTTTCAGAGAGTGGTTCCCAGACTATTCAGCTAACTGTGGAAGAGACCCATGATCCAAAATAAAGGCAACAAAAAAAGCATCAAGAGCCAACACACCACTCTTATCTGCAGTCAAATTTCTATAATTAAATGCACTGTGTAAAAATACACATAACATTTCTTTGTCATTCTGTCAAATTAAATCTGACTAAGCATTTATTGTTTTAGAAAGATTTCGTTAGGATTAGCAAAATTATTTCTGATTGCTAAATGCTAGAATAAAAACAAGTTCTTTATATTCACAGGTTTACAAACAGTAAAATTATCACGACTTTAAATAATTTGGGAAAGGCAACATGATGGGAATTAACTTGAAACCTCTGAGTTTCAGGTTAATTCCCAATGTTTGAGTTAACTGGAGACACAGCCATTGGTGAATTTTGTAAGACTTCTACAATTCTGGATCTTTTTTTTAGTTAAATTTCCAAATATCTGTAAGTGCCAAGCTATAATATACAAATACAAATATAATAAAGATTAAACACCACTGGCATGGGCTGAAAGGAAATGCGTTCATGGGACAAAGAAGATATTTCATCTTGTATGATGAAACCGCAATTCAAGCATTTGGTCACAATGACTATGAGGAAAAATAGAGAGTTTCAAGGTCTGGGGACACCATCCCAACTATGATGTACAGGAGGGGCAGAATCATGTTTTGTGGATGTTTTTCTGCAGGAGGAACATGTGCACTCTAAAAACAGATCATAATTATCATGAGTAATGGACATTATGTGAAAAATACAGAAACAACAACTCAAGACATTAGCCAAGAAATAAAGAACCATCTGCATCCACGGTGCAGACTCTAAGACTACGGCATACTTAGCTGCGCAGTGCATTAAGGTTAACAAAGACCATGTTTTGAAGTGGCCATTACACAGGCCTGATCTCATGTTTATGGAAAATGTATAGGCAGACCTCAGAGTGAGCATGAGCAGGATCGGCAAGCAAACCTGACTCAGTTACACTAGATATGGTAGGAGAAAATAGGCAAAATAACAAAAAACTATTCTGAAAAGCTTGAGGAGAAAAGATACATTTGACTCAAGTCATACACTTAAAGCAACGACACCAAATACTAAAGAAATGTGTTCAAATCTCTGAATTTTGAAAGTCCTTGATAAAGTCTACTCTTTTCTCATTATCAGACAAACAGAGGTTTATCAGAAATCAGATGTTTACCTACACACACATACACAATCATTCATACCTTCAACTAGTTGTTGAAGAATCAGCTTCTGGATATCTGATAATAAATTTTAATGTAATAGTGAGTCATGAACTGAACCGATCTAGTGTTATCGGTGGCACAACAACACAAGCCACCCCCCACCCAATCTGATTAATTCACTTCTTCCTTTTAAATACAAGCAGAGATGAAAAAGGTAAAATCTTGATGAAACCATCTGAAAATCCCATACTGACCTGACCCTAAAATCAGCATTGTGAATTTATGTGCACGTCACTCTGTCTATCCTGGATTAGGAGTTGCAATGGGATAAAATGCAATAAATAAAATAAAACGAAAGATTAGTTTTTGCACAGCAGAAATGAGAAATGAGAGGACATGGCTCTGGGATGCCACAGTGACTTTAGTCAGGCAGACTAAAAATAGGCAGAACATTTATCCTGATGTTATCAGAGTGGAATCTACCTCTCATGTCTGCTACAGACATTTTGATAATTACATATATTAAAAAAACAACAACTTTAATAACTGGCTTAATGAGAACCGTTTAGTACGACACCTTTCATCAAGAAAGAGTCTTATTTGAAGACAAATACATGATCAGTAATTGGAGATGTTTTCTGGCTCCACATTTAAACAATTCCATTACTTTTGGAAAAACCGCCATCTGCAATGCAAATGTCAGATTATTTGCACTCCTCAATATCAGCAGTAGGACCTACTCACCTGATTGTGACATGCTTAAGAAGATGGCGTTGTTTATTCGGTACCGATGCTCTCTCATCGTTAAATGCGTGCATGAAGCGTGGGTCTGCAGTGTGCAGCCCGCCTGCTGCTGCAGAGCGCAGTGTGTGTTGCTGCTGCTGCTACTCGTCGGTCTCCATCCATCTGTGCACCAGCAATTACTCAAGCAACTTTACTGCCCTAGAGGTCCTCTCCTCGTCTCGAACATTCACTCAAACTTAATTAAAATAATTCAACCCGCCGCTGTTTAAGCGTCCGCTGCTGACTGCATGATGCGTCAGGTCAGTTCGGTTCATCATAAAACCATTACAGGGAATCCTGACCGCAGAGAGGACTCTTTAATCCAGATTAGATGCGAGCGGCGGCGGCAACTCCTCCTCCTCCCCTCCATCCCTCCTCTCCGCTGCCTCAGCAGCGTCAAAACAAGGAGCGAGTTTTCACTCCAACACCGCAGTCCTGCACGCAGAGCAGACTTATGTAAGTGCACTGCCTGAAAAATTCTGTCCAGGTCGCACAAAATCGCTGCTAACACTACGACCGCTGCAGTCAGACCTTCTCCAGTAATAAGCTGCCTTTAAATGACCACCAGGCTGCACCAAGAACCTCAAGCCTAATTATTTAAACAAGACTGCATAAAAATGGTGTTAATGATTATTATTTTAGGATTCGTTCCAAGTGCACTTCAGCCTCATGGCCGCAAGGAGGTGATGCTTTTCTATTGACGCCTAATGCTGATTATGTATAAATTTAAAAAAAAACAACATGTTTTTGTATTCCAGGTGGCCGCTTTAAACCAGTTAGTAATATTTTCGTAAACGTATCTGATCTTTGATTGCATACAATTATTCACATCGCGGGCAATTTTATGCGTAAAGTTATTTTTATTCAAGTGAGAAGCTTGTTTCAGATTGAAACTTGTAATTAAACAAGTATCAGTTTTGTCTGTGCATTGTTTGTTTTTTTTTATATTAAAAAAAAAAAAAAAAAAAAAAAAAAAACTGGAAAGACAATTATTCACGCACTACACAGTAATTTACTTTTGCATGTTTCCGACAGTGGTGATGTCCAGGAAAAGCCAATCATGATAATTGTATTCTGTATCGACAATAAACATTCGGCAAGCTATCTAATAAAATCCGCGTGCGGCCAAAACTTTTTGGCGACGTTTTAGTTTGAAACTCGAGCCGAGCCGGAAGTTGCCGGAAGTGGCGTAATCTCGTTGCGTTTTGCCTCAGTGCGGTGGAGAGCAGGAGATTAAGTTCACCGACAACGATGTCGTTTTGCTCATTTTTCGGCGGAGAGGTCTTTAAAGACCACTTCAAACCAGGTATCTTCTTCTCCACAGTTACTTCTTCGACGTTTTTACGCTTTCTGGCCAACGGAAGCCGTTTGTCTCCCCACTACGTTATAGCTTGCGTCACACGCTATGTAACTTTTAAAGTGTGTCCAAAAATGCAATTTAAATGCGCCTTGGACCGAAACATAGCGGGTGTGTTAGTATTATGCTCACAGAAAAGCATTAATCCAGCTGTAGACACTACCTGTTTTCGCTGTTGAGGTTTTGTAATCCGTCTTTTGGTTACAACTATAACATAACTCTTACACAACTCTTACAAAACAAGATAATTATTACCACGAGTTAGAGACAAATTTGGATCTCAGTGAGGTTTTACCTGGTTAAAAAAAAGAGAAAATAACAATAAAAACATATAATCATAATAAAGTTTAAATCTCAAGTATAATCTAATCCACTTGTGCATTATTTTCTAAAGACTTTCTACCGTAGCCTCTTTTTTCCTCATTTATTATGATTCTGATCGCCATTTTAGAATATGTCAGGAAATCAATCAATGTCCCAGCAGACAGACAGGACTCTGTCTTTTATCTACTTACAGAACTACACCCTTATCCTTCCTCTACATATCTATTTTCATGAGTATATGTGACCAAACCAGCCTTAGCTATTAGATATGTATGTAAGCGGTATGAGTGCAAGCAAAATAAGAAAATATCTTAAACAATAGATAACTATATCATATATATATATATAGATAACTATATAAACAATAACTATGTCCTTCACAAAACCAACAACATATGAACAGAACTCACATGTTCAGGTGTGAGATACTAGAAGCTTTACGCTTTTCTAAATAATACAATCACAACCAGAGTTAATGGCTCTCAGTTGGATTTAGATCAGGCCCTGAATTGGCCATTCTTCTAAATACACATTTGTTTGTTTGTTTATTTGGATCCCCATTAGCCATTACCGTGACAATGGCTACTCTTCCTGGGATCCACATCGTAAAAAACCCCAAAACATTTATTACAAAAACAGTTGCAGACACTTAAGATTGCATTAGTATCATATCTTATTGATTCATAAAGAATTATAACACTTTATATGATAAAATTATTGATCAAGACTCTTCTAAAAGCATTTCTTACACTTAAAACAGGTGAAGGAAGGGAGTATTATGTCTTCATTTCTCTATAATAAAAGTCTTCTGTCCAGCACTCCTGTTCCATGGTGGAAGAGTAAAATAACCCTTTAAAGCATGCTTTGTACAAAATGTGTGTTATTTGTGAATAAGTAAAAGTTGAAATTACTTGATCCAAGCAATTCATTTTTTACTCTTAATATTTTTTTTTCCATTATGCCTTGCATTTGGTCCCCACAGCATCATGCAGCCAAAACTACTTTTTATAGTTTGAATACTGCGCTCAGGTTTCACAGGTTCTATTTCAAACAACAAACTTCTCGTAGCTTTTTTTTTTTTTCAATGGCTTTGTTCTTGTCAGATTTGTGCATGATTAGATATTCCCGTCTGCATTATTTTGTGTTCGTCTGTCACACATAGTACCAAAAATGACATGAAACTTGTGTTAAAAGAAGTTCTCGTGTGTGAATACATTTGTAATGGTTTGAAACCACAACTTTTCTAAGACCCCTTCTCCTTTTCCTCTCAGGGATTTACGTTTGCGCTCTATGTGACCATCCGCTGTTCTCCAGTCGCTCCAAGTACGAGCACTCGTCCCCCTGGCCGGCCTTCACGGAGACCATTCATGAAAAGAGTGTATCCAAATTTAAGGAGAGGCCCGGGGCTTACAAGGCACCATCAAGCTTTGATATTATTAGCAGAATACTGCAAAATCAATCATTTCTACTCATAAAAAAGACAATATTTACATGTTGTTTTGACTAATCGGTGTCGTGTTTTCCCAGGTGAAGTGTGGGAAGTGCGGAAATGGACTCGGACATGAATTTGTGAATGACGGTCCAGCCAAGGGTGTTTCTCGCTTCTGAATCTTCAGCAGCTCACTGAAGTTCGTCCCTAAAGGTCAAATCTAGTTTAGTTTTTGTTCCATCAGCAACATATCATAATAAAAAAACCAGGCAGCCTTTTTGTAGCAATACATTGCCAAACATTTTTCTAATTTGAATAAGTTGCTGAATATCTCGTTTTTGTCCCCATCCTCAGATAAGGTCGATGGACAGTAAGGTGAGCTGTGATTCAGGAGACTGAAGGGCCAGAAGCCTCTCTGTGCTGCTGCAGGTGCGGACAGTAAATGAAGTGTTCTGGGACAAAGTCCTCTCAGGGAGCCCCAGGACTCTGATGAACTATGACCTCACTGGAGAGCAAGGACAGAGAGACAGCGGAAACCCTTTGATTGTGCAATTATCACTGATTGAGCTACAAGTTTGATCACACCAATATGCAAACTGACTGTTTATATCAACTCTGTGCTTTTTATCAGTCTCTCTGAAAGAAATGGGACAAGTTATTTTTAGAGATGAATCTACTGTTGAGAAACATGTGACTTTTATGTAAGGTTTATTAGTTTATCAAATCAGAAGAGCATTTTATGCAAATTGCACAGCATTTAAAATAAAAGTCTAATAAATTTATTTAATCAAATTTGTTTGTGTTTAGTGTAATACCAGCCTGTGGAAAAGCTGCCATTGCTTTAAATGCAAAATGTTGCCACTAGGTGGAAGTAGTGACATAAAGATCAGGCATTACACAAGACAGCCAGAGCTGTTGATACTTGATCTGGACACACCAGCTGCTTCTAGCTTAAGCTGGGTCAGTTTCCCCAAATGTTCATCTCCAAACTAAAGCGTAACTAATGTAAGATTTAGGTAATTGACATCTGAATGGGGGAGATGTTGTATTGCTCTTTTTCTGTGGGAGAAGTTTATAGAAATAACTTCCAGCCAGGTGAGTGTCAGAGCTGCTTGTTGCAATTGCTGAGACGTCCAAGACGTTCTGTTTCTTTTTTTTTTTTTTTTTTAGGCAAAAACAGCTTTTCATTTGGATATTAATGTAACATTACATCTTAGTCTCAGTCCAGTCTTTGTTCTGGAGAAAAACTTTGAACTTTTTTTAAAATCTTCATTCCATCATATGATAGATTCTCAATGGTCCTCTTAAACTTTTAAAACTTTCCTCTGAAAACGAGCAAAATGGCTGAAAAAAAATCTGTTTCTTTTAAAGCATAATAGAAGAAATGATTGAGAACCAAATACTTTAGTACAATTGTATGAATGTCCTCATGTCTTTAAGTGTTTTTAAGTGTGTATGTGTGGTCTGAATGTGGTCAAAAGTTATTGTCCAGCACCTCAAAATTTGAGCACTCTTCTCCAGAGACAATCCATGAGGACAGTGTCTCCAGACATCATGAGACATCATGATGACTTTCCACTTTCCACAGATTTGCTGTGGAAAGTGGAAATGGACTTGGAGTTCCTACACAATGGACCAGACAAGGGACAGTTGCGCTTCTGAGACTTCAGCAGCTCACTGAAGTTCATCCCTAAAAGGGATTTTAGTTTATTTATTCAAACAAGACACTGACAAAATCTCTGGCATGTCCTCTTTCCATAGAAGAGATTGGGGAACAAAAAAGTGAGGTGTAGAAGAAAAACTACACATGCATCCCAGGGTGGATGATGTGCTTCAGAACAACAAACCCTCATGATGTCCTTTGCACTGTCAGCAACAAGACTTAGACTGAGACGCTTATTGAAGAACCCAGAAACCCAGAAAAAAGATTTCATATTTTAAATTAAATCACATGTTTTAAAGTGTAATATTAGCAGTATGGTCAATCATTCAGTTATTCCAATGTGAGTTTTTCTGAAAACGGAATCAAATTTATTGGAACGTCTTGATTTTTTGGATGCTGTCTCTCTCTTTTTGCCATATTTTTTTTGCAAACCAGACTTTTTCTATGAGTAATTGTACAGTCACGCATCACTTTCTGACCTTTATCCATTAGTAATTTCACAGTTGAAAGGGTAGCAAGGAAACATAAGTAAATATTCCCAAGTTGGGAATTCAATATACAGTGCAGCTTTCCACGACTTTTTTTATTTTCCTTTTTGGAAGCTTTGATTTATCTTTTGAAACCAAAACTACAAGCACATGGTTACTATGTAGTATATCTCCACTACATAGTGCTGATTCTCTGCATTATCCAGTATTAAGATAAGCCACAGATGTAAAACCTCTGGAAAGCACCCTGAAGTTAAACTCTTATGAGTTCATGTCACAGACATGAAGGAATCCTTTTCTCATATAGAGAGGCTCTTTCATTGATGCAATGGTGGAATTTCAAACAAAGCGGGGATGTGGAGGCACGCTCGGCGGCTTTCATGCAGTTTTTAGGTGTCTGGGAGAAGCAGGTGCGGAGCTACTTGTTTTAAAGGCCAGAAGATCAGAGGAGGAGATGAAAGTGTTGGTGTCAGCCACAGGATTAGGACAGGAAGTGCAAACATTCATGGAGAGCAACGCTTAGGTGGGTTCCTCGTTTGATGTCGGATGATTTTGTCTGTAAGGTGTGCAATCAAGACTCCTCAGCTGACTTTGAAGGCAGCACTTGTGAAAAAGGCATGAAGTTTTTATTTTTTATTTTAAGTGCGTCCTTCTCCTAACCAAAACCCACAAAACCATCGGTTTCCGTTCTGATACTGCCTCTGACCTCATCTTCTCAAGCTGTCCATTCCCCCACCACTAATCAACCAATAACTTCCATGTGACTGATTGGGCATCTCTGTTGTGTCTTCTCTACATGTGGCCAGCTGGAACACCCCCCCCCCCCCCACACACACACACACACTACTTCTGCAGCATGTTTGGGAGTGGGAAAGATTGAAAAAGGAAAGAGTGACATCCTCACAAACGGAGACTAAAGGAAGAACAAGATGAACCACATGTGAGATGTAAGGATGAAGAGAAAGGAAAAGGACGTGGGCTCGCAATAAGCATCTGCTATCTCTGAGAGCAGGCCTTTCTGCATGGCATCGGAGCACAGCTGTATGGCCGAGAGGAAGCAAACAGGAAGGAGGAAGTGGTAATCGTCTGATAGCATCGCTCTTCCCCTGACCTCTGGGGCTCATCCTGCTTTTAACCAAATAGGATCTTTAATTACATCAAAACCGCTGCTCCTCGCTCCCACTGGCCGAAAGCCTTGAGGCCTGATTGAACACATTGACTCATGGGCGGGACATCTTGTTTTAATTGGAGCATATATGAGCTTGTTGCTTAATTTTAGATGTTTACAGGAACTGCACCTGCTTCTGTTTTGCAGCTGCAGAAAACGGCGTCATAACTCGGTTGGTCCAGAAAACATCTGTCCAGCAGCGCTGAGCTCTCCACCAAGGCTGTGATTACTTTGTTAAAAGAATAAAGCTCCTTAATGCAACATTGTAACAAAAATACAGAAAGCTCCTTTCATCAGAGACTACTCCCATACAGCCTATTAGTACATAGGCTGTATGGGATGTCTTCATACAGACACAGAGGGGGCTGCTCTCCACATGTTTCAGCATTACTGTACATGTGCTGACCAAACGTCTCCAATCTGAGGATTTGAGAAGTAAATAGGACTTTATAAATGATACTGGAATGACTTCAGAGAAACCTTCTGGGAGCACAAGCTCATTGTTTTGTTTCTGTCAAGACAGAAATAAAGTTGCTCGTCCTTTCAGCAACGTGCAGCTTACTCAGTTTACATGGTGTGAGTAAAGTCGTCACAAAACACCATGGAAGGTTTTGAAAAAGGCGTCGCAGTTTCAGAAAATAAAAGCGACATGACGTGAACCTGTTGTGGAACATAAAAAAAAATGAAGGCAAAGTAACATCTCAGAAAATAGACCAACTCTGCATGTTAAGCTCAAATTTTCAAAATGGCAAGCTAAATAGAAAAAAAAAAAGAGAAGAATGAAACAACTCAATGAAGAGAAAGTAAAAAAACTAAAGTGTCAAAATCATTACAAAGATTCTACAAACAATAAACATTTCCATAAACTCCTGTTTTAATTGACTGCCTTAAGGCAAATTTATAATGCAAAATATTTATTTGTTTTTAAAACCTGTTTGTTTGAAATTTTGAATCCAGGTCAATTTATCTTCACACTTGTTACGTACACATTTAATCTTCACTCATTTAATTGGTTAACCAAGCACATCCGGATTCTTGCACTTCTTAAAGTTCATATGGACACGTGTCGTGATATTGACATATCTTTTGTACCCTCAGAAAAGTTGTAGATCAGTTTGCAACAAATTATTTCAATCAACAGCCAAAAGCCTGAAGATCCACTTTAAGAGATCATGAGGAAATCAAAGCATCTGGAAAGAAAATGCAAGAAAAAACTAGAACAATGAACAGCCACATAATGTTGCTTTGTAATACTTGCACTGCACTATAAAACTGAATTTTAAAAGTTCATAACATTTAAGATATGTCACACAGAGATGTTATTATGAAGTCACAAAGTAGCGAAGATTTATATTTCAACTCTAAATGTAAACAAGGTTTTACAAAACAACCACATTCTGCTGAAGAAGACTTAAATCCAGTCACTTAAAACATAAATTAATTTGGGGAACACGTATATATATTTTTCCCGATAAAAGTTGTTCTTTTTGCACTTAACAGCTGGTTGGATCCCCCTTAAATCTCAGATTTATTTATGTTTTGTTGTCATCTTCTGGCGAATCTTCATATTTTGCACCCTGACACTGAAAAACCTTAAAAACAATAAACTTCAGATTCATAATTGCATTGCGAAGTATCACTTGACAGCGCAGAACGCAAACCAAAGCCTTCTCCAAAAAAAAAAAAGGCCCACTCTGAAAGCACGAGGGCTGCCAGCGAGAAAATAAACAAAATGTAAAATTCAATGAGCTTTCCCTCTGTATTGTCAGCTTTATCTCACAGTCATCTTTGTGCTTCTGAGTGCTGGCAGCTTCAATAACACGGACAGCCTTTGGACATACAGCTGTTTGCAAACATCATTTACTATCTGCACTCCAATCGGTTTCAGGCAGATAGGCCCCTGCAGACGGCGGCACAGTTTTGTCTCGAAGCTTCAAAGGAGTACTTGAGGTGTGTGGTGCTGTTATTGTTCTCTATCATCATCTGAGAGAGGGGGTCCTTGTTTTACTTGGACACTGCAGAGGGTGAGGGATGGGTTGAAAGAAGCTGAGTGATTGTCTCGAATGTTTAATACCAGACCATCTGAGGCTTTGAAAGACCTCAAAGGTGAAATAATTTTCCAGCTTTGAGTTCGAGTCAGAGACCGTGGCTATCAAAAAGAATGCAGATTTGTCAGATGAGGGATTCAAGTCGCACCAAAGACATTCTGTGGAAAAGGCTGCAGCACATGCCCAGAAATGTACACATCTGCATCTCTTTTGAGTAGACAAAGATTGCCCCTGAAACTAGCCCCCTAAATTCACCAGAACTAAACAGCAGTTGCCCTAAATCTAATCCAGGCTAAACGTACAATGTTATGGAAAAATTAAAAAAATTAAAAATAAAATACATCAGCAACAAGGCACTGCAAAGTGCTTTACATGAAGTAGAAGGATATACAACAACACAATAAAACCAAAGACCAAAATAAATAAATAAATAAAAGAAAGCAAAAAAAGTGTAAAACTGCATATTAGTTCTCCATGTTTAAGAAGAAATAGTTTGTAGTTTATAAAGTAGTAGGGGTTTCTCTGGGTTCTTGTTCTGATAAAACTAGATGGTACTTTCTAAGTTTGTTCTAGATTTGTAAACCCAAAGGAGTTTCTCTAGGTCTTGCTGCAATATTTAAAAAATTATGCTAAATGTTGACATAAGATAATGAGTAGTTTCTCTAGATAAACTAATCAAAGTTTCTCTGGATTCTAAGTTTGTTCTAATTCTTGTCCTGGGTATTCCTGATAGATGAAGCTGAAATTTGGATGAACCTGTATGAAGCCTTGCTAAAAGCTGCAGAAGGCTTGTGACTAGAAGTTCCCTTTCTACCAGGAAACCCATCCTAAAACTACAGTCAAAGCTCCTACAGAATGACTTGGCACAAGGAGTATTCATTTGTAAGAATGTTCCAGTCAAAGCCTAGAAACAAATCTGTGTAAAGGCTTGAAAACTTTTGTTTCTAGAGGCTCTTATGGTAGTTGAATTGAATTTGGGCTACTTTTGAAGAGGTGTTGTGATTCAGTCTGGTATATGATATTGATGGGTGTGAATACTTTTGCAAAACACTGCCTTTTAAAGATGTTTGCGAAAGTTCCTTTCCTGTTTGGTCTTTCGTTTCCCTCTTAGTGCTTACCCAAACTTGCAACTCACACACACAGACGGAGCTGATCAGACCTTGTGACCCCTCCAAATCCGCACGGAGACCTCCCCCCCCATCCCTGATGGGTGGTCTTGATAGTAGAAATTGCTCTTTCGGTTTATACTGATTGCTAACTCTTGTGTCTAGAGGTGCTTGAGCTCTTTAAGCTGCTCAGTGATTACAAGCCAATCGCTGCCTTATAATCTACATCACTCCTGGTGTTTAAGGAGAGCTAAGGAGGTGTTCTGACTCTGCCTTTCACTCGATGTGATGTCAGAATTTTTGGAGAAAGTATTTCAAACTCAACCTGCGTGAGGGCAGAAAGTGAGATTTGCTTTAAAGGGGCATTTTATCAAATAGTAAACCCAGAAGCTGAGTTGTCAGTTGCTGTGTTTGTGTGATATATTGTACGCGGGTCCTTGTTAAATCTGGGGAATTCCACATACCTTTTTTCAGTTTTATGGCCTTCAGCACTTACGTTGTGCAACATTTGCTTTCTAAAGGAACTCGACAGCATTAAATCATTCATCTCCCTCCATATCAAAAATAATCATCATCACAGTTTTTTTTTTTTATACATCCTTCCTTTCCAAAAAATCAAATACCCCATAATTTCCCCTGTCACTCATTGCACTGTAACTCTGAAGTCTGTCTTTATTTGCTTGTCAAGCTGAGAATACTGCCAACATTAAACACATTGAAGTTAGTGGTTTGCAGTGCCTATCTGCAACAATTACTGCAGGAAGTGGATCCTTATTAACTTCTAATCTGTTTTGGGCTCGCCTTCAGAAAAACTTCCCTGCTCTCATGTGGACCAGCAGTACTGTCGTGTCCCTAAAAATCACAGACCTCAAAAGCCTAAAGTGAGACCAGATGAGGGCTTCAGGAAGGGGAGGACGAGTTATGTGCTTTTGAGCGCTGCGCTTCCACTGGCGTGGAGGTTGAAAAAGAAGACGACTCCGGATATGTTCCCACAGGAATGAAGCTCTCTGACAACCTCTTGTGATTATCAGGCCAACAAGAAAATGAGCTTGTGGTCACGCTTTGAAGACAGAGGACGGATATGTGACTTCATATTACCACAACTGAAGACGTGCTGAACCTGCGCTGACTTGTGAAATTACATTTGGAGCCTGGTTGGCCCAAAGACCCAACGATTCAATCAAACGTAATACAGTTCAGGTACGTGTGGATATCTCCGTTACATCGCTGTGGAAGAATTTTGGCCCACTCTTCTTTGCAGAATTGTTTTATTTTAGCCACACTGGAGGATTTGTACTTGAACGTCCTATAAAGCTTCATTTCACACAATTTCATTTAGATTTAAATCCCAGGCCATCGTGCTATCGCCACTGTGTTTGACACCAGGTATGGTCTTTTTTCTGAAATGCTTTGTTAGTTTTATGTCAGATGAAAACAACACACGTCTTCCCGGAAATTCCACGTTGTTTTGTAAGTCCATGAAGCATGTTTTATAGGACTCAAGAAATTCTTTATCAGACTTTTTTTTTTGTCACTCTCTTACACTTTTGTTTTTGTTGTTGAATCTTGAACACTGACCTTAACTGAGGCAAGTGAGCCATGCAGGGTTGCAGATGTTTTGTTTTCTTTTGATGAATATCAATTCTGTTTCTTATTTGTTCTCAGATTTCTTCAGATCAGAACATAACATGTTCTTCATGAACTTCTAGACTTCTTCGTGTTGTCAGATGGGTGTATTTCAATAAAAGAAATTAAACATAAAGGTCACTGCTTTTTTACGACTTTTAATAAAACATAAAAGGTGCCTGCTGTCCACGCTCTAGTTGTTCGGGAGAACTTTTTTTATAGCAAGAATTAAAAAAACTATGTTTCCAGAGACTGGCACCTCTTACTGTGTTGACACTTTTGGAAAGACCAAGATGCTATTATACTGGTGACTTGAGAGTGTCAAAGCAATTAAATCATCTTTCACCTTTGATTCATCTTACACAAACTAATCAACGTGTCAATCCTTGAAAAGAGATATCCCACTTTAACACCTCATTTATCTCCTAGCAGGTCTGTTTTTCCCTCTCCCAGGCCACATATTTTGGTACACCCTTGTCCCTCTTGGCCAAAACAACCTTCAGCACCCGAGCTGCTGGTTTGCTCGTTTGCGTCTCGCACAAATTCACATTCCTGTGAAAGATCCCACAGGGTAGAGGCCTATCTCCTGTTTCTGCTGCACACACACACACACACACATCCCTCCCTCTGGCCTGCAGGATCTAAGAGGACAGGTGATCCTATTTTAACAGAACTGACTCAACTGTGAGCCCATGAAACGAAGAAATTTTTCTCTCCTCCTCTCTTCTTTTTTAGGATGACAGATCCTTTTTTTTTTCTCACAGTTACTGTGACAGATTGGAATTCGAAAAACATGGGAAACTCCAGGAAGCGGACAGACAAACGGCTGTGGTTTTGCACCAGTAATTACACTCCGTTAACACCCATCTGATGGCTGTTTGTGTTTTTATTTACAGAAACCAGGCTGGACTTGTTGACATTAATGAACACGCTGGATCTGGCAAAATTACGCGGCACTCTGCCAACCGTGCACACACGAAACTCCACTCGTTTTAGCTGTTTTACACGTTTGGCGAGTGTGAAAGCTGTCACAGGCCCCCATTTGGGTGGAGATTCTGGCCCCAGTAACAGAAGCTCAGTGTTCAATCTGAGGGTTAACGTTAGGGATTCACTGCAATGGAAAGAAAGTTGTTTTTCGCTCACTGGGCGGAAATAGATGGTGACGGCGACACATAAAGGGCAGGACTGAGGTTTTTGGCTGACGTCATGGCAATCAACATTTAAGGCGACGAGGAGTTTCAATGAAGGGAAGCCACACAGAGCAACCCACAGGCATTTTTCTGAGAAACCATATAGAGGACTGGGTACCACAGATAGTTATAGAACGGAACAATAGGCCTCCGTAACACATGCATATATGCACCGAACTGGGCAGAAGTTTTAAATTGCTCCTAATTGCTTCTTATTTTCATTTCAAAGAACCCAACTTTGTTGTTTTCTTTCAACGTGGCCTTGATGATTGGTTTCATCAATTTAATATTCCAGTCTAGACTCTGGCTAATTGGCTCATCCATGCATGGAAAAAGCTGCTAAATTCCAGAGATGAATCATTATTGTGTCTACATATTGTTTTAAATAATAATGGAAACTTGAATGTGGCCCCGAGTTGAAATTTCACAGAACCTTTTGTGCTGCGAATACAGCTGCAAGTCTTTTTGGGTTATGTTTCCAATACATTTAAATGTCCAGAAACTGCCATGTTTTGGACCAGATTTCCTTGTGGAGTAGGAAATCTACTCCACAAGTAGTAGATTTTCTTTGAATTGAATAAAAATCTGACCGAGATTTTTATTCAATCTCGGTCAGATTGAATAAAAAGCATCTGTGAACATCAGTATTCGAGGCTTATCACAGATTCACAATTGGGTTTAGTGAGTCTGGTCTTTGTCTAGGCCGTTTTTACAAATGGCTTAGTCCAGAAAAGTCAGAATTGTAGGCAGGTCACTGTTCTTACAACATTTTCTCCCACCTGAGCTGAGGATCTGTGCAGCTCCTCCAGAGATACAAACTACTTCTCTGATTTAAAAATGTCATTCCATTTTTAAAGAATGAACTCTCACAGTGTTCTGCGAGATGTTTAAAGCCTTGGACGTTTGATGACATAAGCCTACTATAAACTTCTCTTCAGGTTTCTCCCTGCCCAGTCTGCTCTGCTCCGTTCTTTGGTCTTCATGCTGCTGCTTGTTCTCTAATGTTCTCTAACGAGCCTCGGAAATCTTCAGAGCAACTGCATCCAATTATGCACATTTAATTACTCACATGCAACATAAGACCATTAGATTACTTTTCAGTTATTTTACGCATGGAAATGAGGAGCGACCTCACCTAATTTTGAGAAGGTGTCAGATATAAACTCCCGATAAAAGATGTTGAAGTCTGTGGATGTGAAGTGGAAAACGTTCAAAGTGTATTAATCTTGTGGTGAGGCCCAGAGACATTGGATGTCAGTTATTCGCATGCTTCAGTCTGTAACGCCTGCTCCATCTTTGCACCTTTTGTCAGACCGACATGATTAAAACTCCCAAGCTGAGCTCGGGGGCATGAAATTGTATACTTAGTGAATGACAAGAGCCTCCTCTTGAACATCTCCTCTTTAACTTTGCTGCTCTGTGTCTCCCACTCACCATACAGGCACAAACACATACACGCCTCCTCCACCCATCACCACCCGCCCTCCTCCTCCACCACCATCTCACCCCTGCCCTCTCTCCTCCACCCTTCCTAACACACCCAAAGCCACTTTGGAGCCAACCACCAGATCCCACACTTTTCACCGCAGAGCTGAGGATTAGAAAAGAAGGCATTTCCCGAATGGTCTGCGGCTTATGCGATGACATGATTGTCATTCACTTTAATTCCCTTTGGATTCCGTCTTGCCCGATTCTCCTGCTATGATAAAGCACAGACAAAACAGTAAATAACACTTTTGAAACCGTCCGAAGCTCCTGTGTAGACATGCTCTCTCTGGAAAGGTATTTAAGTTTTTATTGTCAAGATGAAAGACATATCAAAAACTATTCCCAACAGCTAGTTATTTGCTGCTGGAGAAGGCTGATATTTCTTTGCGCGCGCGTGTGTGTGTGGCTGTTTATCTAAAATATCTTTTTCAAATACAAAAAAATATAATCAAACAAGTTGAATTAGAAGTCAGTAAGTTCTCTCACAGATATAAATTACTTCCATGTTGCACTGTGAGGCATGATGTGGGTCTGCTTTCCAGGCCGCGCAGACGCCGAACATGTCTCCTCTCTGATCTCAGCTCCACTGATCCATCCAGTGATGTCTCCATGAAGCTGCAGGGCAAGAGCGAGAGTCTGGAAGTCAACACGGAGATGAAGGCTTCAACGCACCTGTGTGAAGGCAGCAGGAACAGGAAGAGGCTTTGTGTGCGTGGCCGGAGAGATCAGAGTGACAGTTTTCCAACCTTCTTCTATCAGACTTTATCATGGAGTTTGTTGGGAAAAGTTGGGGAGGTGGGGCTTCGTAGCTGCTTTGTTGTGAGGCTTTGTGCTCTGAGATCCTCCCTACCTGAGGGCCTGGCTTTTAAACATCTTTCATGTCTGAGAGAGAACGTGGCATCTGTTCTCTCTTCAAAGAGCCAAAGCTGAGACACAACAATATGTGGTTTGAAATTTATTTTTTCTTGTGTGTTTAACATCCTTTAGATAATCTGCTAAAGGCGAGGGAACCCACAAAAAGCTACAATGCCTTAAAGTGTATATTTATTCCCTTTGAACCTTCTTCATCTTTTGTCATGTTGCACCTGTGTAGTAGTGAACAATTGTAAAATGGAAGAATTTTCTTTACATTTTACAACTGTTTATCAGAAAGAAATGTGAATAAATACATTTTGGATATTTATTCTGGCCCTTTTTATCTTTTACTCAGATATTCCTAAATACATTCAAATTAATTGTTTTTAGTATTATGCAAATATTGGAGTATTTGGTCCCCTAAATAGAAGTTGCCTAGAGCTACAACAGCTACAAAAGTCCTACGATAACACCATTGTCTATGAATAGCAATCCTAGAACTCGGTTAGAAAACGGCCATGTTATATCTGGGTTATTAAATATTTCTGCAAAAATAAAATGGCTATCTCATCTTGAATTTATGAAAAATTACGAAATATTTTTTGTAATTTTTCATATGACAAAATCTTGAAAAAACACAAAAGATTTTTTTTTTACAATTAGATTTCAAATCACATGGTAGAAACCAAAATACTATGTCTCACAACTTAAGTGTTATTCTGCTGTGGAAATGTAATGTAGATATTGCATTAAAAGCACAGAAACAGGACAGGAATTAGCTTGCTTATCTGTTACATTGGTTCTTTTGAAAAAAAAAAAGCTATTTGTTTATTTTTTATTTTAGTTTGAATAGTCCACAAACTTGCAAAGTTGCAAAGGACCAAACCAGCCATGTAGGTTGCAAATGTCAAAGTAAAAGTATTGACTCAGGTGGGCTTTTCAGATATTTATTTGTAAGCAATTAAAAAAAGAAAAAGAAATTTTTTTTCTTTCACTTCACAAATGTGTTTCACTTTGTGTCCATCACTTGAAATTCCAATAAAACCAATTAGAGTTTGTGTTTCTAACATTGCAAAAAGTTGAAGCAGCATATAAAGACTTTAAAAAGCACAATAATGTATTTAGTGGTCATATTTGATGCAAACCAGAGGAAATTGTCTTTATTTTGAATTCCAGATGTTTAATGCGTCGTAATAGCGTTGTAGGAAAATGCAGCCATGGATCTGCTAAACAACTTTCTACTGAGTGGTGATTCTAACACTGACTGCAGTGGCTCCAAGGGTTCTACAGGGAATTGCAAATAGGTGACAGCTTCTCCCTCATCCTGGAAATTACAAAATTGGAGTGGAACATTCACCCATGGCTACAGAGGATTTCTAATTTGCTGTAATGGCTGACACATGTACGTGCCATCGGCAGGCCTCTGGCCATGGAAATCTGTATCTACTGGCACACGCAACAGGGATGCAGCACCAGAACAAACCTGCGGGCGGGACAGCTGGAAATATCGCCTGGATTGCACACACGCACGCATAAACGCCTGCACATGAGTGTGAGCTCACCGACGTGGGATCCAGCTTTGGTCTTGCTGCGTGCATCCAGGCGCGGCTCAGAGCTTGCATATCAGTTTTCCACAGCCCTGCCTGTGTGCTTCTTTAATCTCTCTGTTTACACTCCAAGGTTCAAACCTGTCAGTGCAGCTCAAGACGGAGCAATTATCACAAAGGGTATAGAAATTAATATGTCTAATGAAAGCAAGGCCAAGACTGTGACCTTGCTCCCGCTGACTGGGATAGAGCAATTACAAAACATGTCATTATTGTATGTTTGCTTTTACACAGCGCCGTGTTTGAGTTGGAATCATCAATCACCGCCTTTTTTAATGTTTAACTTGAAAACTTTTTACATTGTTGAAGTGAAAAGTTTGACATTTCGAAGGGAAATTTTGCAAAGGTTTTTATAAAGAACTGGATTCCATTCCCAATATAGTAAAAGCGAGCTGCTCCACCTGATGACTGGGTGGGGTGGGGGGGCAAGACTGGCTCTGTCCACTGGTAACATAATACACCTACCAGAATCTCTAAAGCTCTCTAATTAACATTCTCATGTCTTGTTTGTTTGGTTTGTGCAGAGCCTGAAATGAAAACAGTACTTTCACTTGAAATAAGGATGGTTTATGAAATATCAAATAGTCTTCCAGATAGTTTTATTATTCGGATTTCAATTTAAAACTACTGTACGTCTAATTTTATTGGTCCAATGTCACATTCTGCTTTAAAATTTCTTGAGTATCCATGAGGTTTTTACATGTTCACCATTTTCAAAATTAAAAACTTCAGACGCTTTTCATCACGTTACAGACATTTGATTATATATACCTGACTAATTCTTATAAGACAGACTTTCTACATAGTTGTTGAGGATGGAGTGTAACATGTTTCCAGTCACTTTGAGACAATATCTTAAGAAAATCTCCTGCAACGTTTCAAGCAGCTCAAAAGTTTGAGCTTGGTAGACAATATCGTTTCTCAAATACTAAACTGTGAGTTTGATCCACTGAATTCAGTCTTATGCACCATTAGTACCGATTCCATGTTTTAAAAAACCAGAATGGAATAATGAATAACAAAGAAAGGGTGAAATGTTAAACATCTTGAAAATAAACTGGTAAACATATAAACTGAATAGAAATGCCTGGAAAATTAAAACCTATGGATGAAAACAGCTATGGAAATACTTAGTCAACAAACTCCATCGCTTTATTGGAAATTTAATTAATAATGATTAGCAGGATACAGAAAACCTTGCTAAGTTCTAGATTTCTTTTTCTGTAACATGTTCTTTTTGTCTTGACTAATAAATGCTTCATTTTATTACATCTGAGCTGCAGCCCTAACTTTAGTCACTATAAAATACACAAAGTACATTTTCTCTTGTCTTTTCCTTAAGTCATAAAACATTAGTTTTTTTTAAAGACTGAGCTAATGCTTTTGAATATGGATTAAAACACATAACAGTCCATCTTTACAGTCAGACTGCCAAGTGTATTCATGATCTCTCCGAGTATTCGTTGCTTAAGGGTTGAGACGTTCACCTCTTCCTTAGATAGATTATCCACCCTTTGCCACTCCACCCTCTTCTTTTTTATCCTCTTATCCTTCAAAACCAATTCCACAAAGTCAGTTCAAAGTCTGAACTTCGCCTCACTGTCAGAAGAAACCTTATACCTGCTTTACAAAGTCAGAGAAACATCCCAGCGCTGATCCCTCCTGCATGTAGCCTGGAGGTGACAATCTCAACCTGTCATGCTGTATGAGGTTGTGAGCTATTCCTCTACTTTCCTGGGCTCTCCGGTTTTAAATGTATGTTTCAGACGTCTGTGTTTTGGTTTAGTGTTGTGTCTCAAGGTGCAACCGGAGCACAAAAGGAGACAAGAACTCTCAAAGGAGTCATGTCCATGGAGGTGCAATGAGGGTTTTCCTCTGTGTGGGTAAGAATCACAAAGCTAAAACTTTAAAACCAAAGTGGGTTGAAAAAATATTCCTGCATCTGGAAATGTTCCATATTTGCTCTCTTTGCAGCCACAAAGTTCAATGAAACGAGAAAGCAATTGTTGAGAGAATACGATAACAAGTCTGTTTAAAGTTTGTCGCAAGCTATGCAAGAGATACAGCCAAGATGCAAGGACAGATGTTCAGCATCATGATGTTTATTCTTCATAGCCTTCTGGGAAGATGCTCAGAATTGATGGGAAAACAGATTTAAAATATTTAAAAAGACTCCATACTGATACAGATTTGGTATTATATATAGTTTTGGATCTCGTATCAGAATAAAGGCAGCTGAATAGAAATGCACGCCACACTTTTCAGGTTCTTTAAGAAAGCTAAAAAAAAAGTGTAATTTTCCTTTTTTTTGTGTGTGTTAGTTTATGCATTACAAAAATGTGAAAAAGTTCAAGAGGTGTGAACAGTTCTGTTAGGACCTGTGAGTGCTTCAGGCTTTCATATGTGTTTTTATTCTGCTTTAGGTTTGTTATGATGCATAGCAGCTTGTAATATGAAACTTGTTCACACAGTGAACTGTAAGGGCCTGTCATCTGCCACTGGAGTGAAGGGTGGAGACTTGTGAGGCGTGTCGACCGAGGGGCAAATGAAGAGCGCCGAGGAGTGAACACCTCAGAGCGCACCAGCGCGCTACCAGGTCTGGGCATAAAAAGAAGCTCGCGTGAAGATAAAGTGATTTCCAATTACAAGCAATTTTGTGTGTACGTTTCATTTTCAGTTGACAGTCATTGTGAACTGAAATGGACTGCTGAGCAAGGTGAGGGAAGTTCTACTTATTTGCGCAACAGGTTCTGCCTCATACAGATCCGATCCATGTAGGAGGAAGAAGCATGTTGTCAAGGTTTCGGTCATTTGGCGTCCAGCAGGAGATCAACTCATGGGATGTGGCGGCTGCAGAGTCAGGCTTAACTTTGGAAAGGTGCTCTCCAAGGCCTCCGTGTTCCTCACCATGGTCCTAATATTCACTTATTTCTTCTACTGCCTCGCTGGACTTTGCGATTCGGCTCCGAGAACTTTATACAGCCAACAAGGTGCAGACGGGGGCTATGACAACGTGGACGACCGCAGCCAGGTGCAGGTGGACCTCCGGCCGCCTCCGCCTCACCACCCCGGCGCGCAGCGGCTGCTCCACAAGCGGACAGCCTCTCCGGACGCGTTGCAGGTGGACGCGGAGCAGCTGCAGCTGCTGCAGCAGCAGCAGCACGAGCAGGGCAGCCAGAAGGAGACAAACAGCATCCCCGTTTCCAACACCTACGGGACTAAAAAGCTTCCAAATGCCATTATCATCGGGGTGAAGAAAGGAGGAACCCGCGCCCTGCTGGAGTTTTTGCGCATCCATCCGGACGTGAGGGCGTTTGGCGCAGAGCCACATTTCTTCGACAGGTTCTACGACAGAGGGCTGGAGTGGTACAGGTAGGCTCACATCTACATTTCGTGGAAACACAACTGTTACAGTTGCTTTAAACTATTAAATTAAATAAAGAGTTTAGAAACCCCCAAGCATGAACAGATACATACAAAAAGTGAAGGACAATAGTCGTACCTTTTCTCATTAAGTTTTTGTACACGATGGCTAACAGGATATACATGTGTGCTGTGTATTCACTTGTTCACCAAGTGATAAAGAAGGCTCAGTAGATAGAAATTATCCTTGTTGCAATGGAAGAAGTCTCATTTGCTCATATAAACTGTTTTAAAATTTATGTTACTCAAAAAAAGTCAAAATCACTGTTAAATGTGCATGCTTTTTAAAAAAGTACAAGCGTAAGGAAATGTTACAGATTAAACTCATGCCAAACTGCCAAACTATGGTTACAGTACACAAAGTGTGTTGAAAATATTAATGAAACAAACAAACAAACAAACAAAAAAAACCCATTAAATATCAAAATCGGTGCAATCGAACAATCAACAAACCAGATTATTCTAAGAAACTGAAAATGTGTTCAAATTCATTTTTTTGAGAACCAGATATTTAAAGATGCAGTCCAGTTTTGGATGAATTTCACTAACAAAAATACACTGGCAGTTTCTCCTGTTTGTTTGTGTCTCTGGTTTGTTAAATCTCTGGTTTCCTTGTTTCTCCTTTTTGCCTGTATTTTCTATCAGACATTTACTCTCATCAACTTGCTTCTTCCCTCAAAGCTGTGCACAGTTTCTAATCAGCCACCTGCCTCTTGTTCAGCAATCAAGTCTCCGGCATAAATATTTGCTTTTATGCCACCAGCCTGTTCCCTCATGGTCTCCTACTTTTGATTTTACTGCTGTATTTTAGTTCTTGTTTTTACTTCATTTTATGTCAAACCTTTGACTTTCACCTGCCTGCCTCCTGTTTCCTCCTCTGCATCTTGGGTCCCAATTTACAATTTTATGAGTAGCTCATAAGTAGCTCATAAGTAGCTCCAAAATCTAGATGGGGTTTAAAGGTGCTTTCACATCAAATAAGCATAGGTACTGAATTATAAACTGAAAAAGAAATTAATTCTACAAATGTGTACAAGACTGCTTAGTCCTGTGTAAGAGGATGGAGTTTAAATCCTACTATTGATCCACATACCTCAAGGTTTGAAAATAAACACAAAACGTCAACCCATACATAGGGACCACCATCCTGTTAAAAGTTGAGCCCCCTGCGCATATGTACTGATGTGTACTGCCAATAAATGAGCCAGAACACAGAAAGACTGATGTTCTCAGATCAGCTTCACCCAGTATGATCCATGTGTGCTGCACTGTAGATCAAAGGGTCCCCGGGGCACCAGAGGAGCTGTTCATCATCTTGACGCCCATTTATAAACCATTTACAACCCACACTTCCACCTGTCATCCTGTGTTTGCTCTAGTTGTGCTCCGCATGGGAAACCAACTATGATCACCCTGCAATGTCAACAAAAGGTCTAAGTTGGATGTTATCTTCAGCTTATGCAGATGTGATGATTTGATTACAGTGCGTGATTTTGGGGGGTTTCTAATTAGCTTCTGCTGTAGTGGCAGCAGCTGATTATGGATTGACCTGTTTGACCAAAACTGTAATTTATATCTGGGTTCAATTAAGGCTCTGAAGAGGGTTTTAGCTCATGATGAAGCTGATCCTGATCATATCCAGATGTTCTGCAGGCTTCTGAACCTGGTCCCAACTGAGCTCTCATCAGGCTGACAGAACAATAGTATTGTGAGCCCTCTGAGCTAGAAGGGTGCCATGAGGAGAGGTGAAGGTTATGACAGGATGAGGAGCATTAACAAACACAGATTTCAGAGGTTTCTCAGATGTAATTTCACCCCGTCTTGCCATAAACTCCTCACTCCGCCTTAACGGAGCATATTTGGCCACATGGAAACAGTTTCACCGCTGATAATTTTAACATGTTGAAAGATTTCTGTTCCTTGTCTGTCTCTTTATGCACCGTATGAATTTTTGCCATTTCTTGCCCCCGTATCCTACATTTTTACACATAGGTTTCCTCCTGTTTCTAATTACCACATTTGCATCCCAGCTTTCACACATTCTTTTCACATATTTTACCCCCTCTCCAACACCCTCCACCCCCTTCGTCTGATGCGCTTCATCCTAATCCCACCTCGCTTCACTGTATTCCTCTCTGACAAAGTTCCTATGTGTGAATCCCTGTGGCAAATCTGGTGCTGCTTACGTTATGTGTTTTTGTGTGTTTAAATGACCCTGTCTGGTTCTGTAAACCCTTTAATGTAACTGTTTTTGATACTCCACTAAAAACAACACCACTGGGGGCTATAAAATAGACTTGCCATATAGTAAAATCTGCAAAACAGTACAAAGCAGATAAAACATGGTTGAGGAAAAATATAAGCTATTTGATTTCCTTATAACTCACATGTAAGATCTGCATTAGAGGTGAAGTATGCCACCGAAGGAGTAAAAACCGAAAACTTGGTTTATTAGTGAAACTTTGCATGCTTGTATTTCTTCAGATCTTTGCAAGATATCATTTAAAAATAAATATTTAGCTGTCATTATACAGTATGTTATATATTGTTGAGATGTGTTTGCAGTGATATCATGTGTGCGTACAATACGGTTGACAGTGTGTGTATATCAATGACTTTTACATATAATATGACTTACCTATTTGAACAAGTAAGCTTTTCACAAAGACTCTAAGAAAAACAATTGAAGTCTTTATTCTTAATTGTGGATACAGAGAAACTGTTTTAATCTTTTTTTGTGGTTTTCATACAAGTTTGGTCTTTGCATGTTCAGATAGTGATTTGAAAAAGTTTTCTTCCATTTACATTTTCTACATTTTGTCTGCAACAACCGCAAACTTCAATTTCTTCAATTGAGATTTTATGCAACAGGCTGATGCAAGGTTTAAAGCATATAATGCATAATGGAAACAAATGAAAGCAAAGCTTTCAGTGTTTTCTACCAATGATATCTGACAGGTGCATGCATTTTGTATTTAGCCCAGCTGTTACCTCCAAATATTTTGTGATATGGAGCCACACGTTACTATTGGCTTGTATTGCTAACAGAAACTAGCTTCGTTATTGCGTACAACAACTGGAAAAATCCTGTTTTCCTGACTTGCAACTAAAACACTGCCACAGTACCACATCTTTTAGAGCCTCTCAAAGATTTCCACCGAGGATTAAATGACTCGTACAACGGTTTTGGAGATGCTAAAGATTTGTTTTATAACCGAACCTTTCTTTAAACATCTAGAAAAAAAGAAAGACTTTATTTATGATAGTACAAAGAGTCTGCTACCATGTGCCCTGGATGGAAAAAATAATTAAAATGACATGTGGGTTTAACAGATGGGTGGAATTTGTAAGCTGTCACAATATGAAAGTTTGACGTCAGTTGTTGAAAGTATCAAAGTGAGCTGCATTGACGAAGACACATCATAGATTCTTCTGCACTCTTCAGTAACTGTGTTAAACCCATTCATAAATGTTTTCTCTTGCTTTCATCTTTTTTTGTGTTACATGTCTGTATTTCCATCCCATTCTTTTGTTTGCATGTGGGCACTTAACTCATTACTGGAACAGAAAACCCACAAACATTGCATTTAAAATGAGGCAAAGGTTTAAAGAGTTTGTGATGTCGTAGAGCTTACATATGGGAGTTGTCAGCCAGTACAGACAGCTAAAAACCCACAGATTTTCATGTAACAATGGCATTCTGTTTTCTGTCTTGGCATATAAAATACTTTAATACTTTTATTTATAAAATAATTTAATTTATTTTAGGTGAAATCTACCAAGAAGCCAAGTTCATTTTTTAAAAGCAGCTTTCGATATTTGAGGGGAAATGTTTAGCTGTTTGGAAAACTTGTTTCTCCTAAAGTAAAAACAGTAAAAAGGGACTAACTGTGTGGATGATCCACAGGCTTAACATCTAAGACTGCAACCAACCAGACTGTTGCTAAAACATAGTATAAATCATTTAAATCAGGACCTGTGAAGGCTGCCAGAAATGCTGTACAAGCCGACTCTTCTACTGTATTATTTTTCCAACTGCGTTTTAAATTTCTTGATCAAATAATGTTATTTAAAAGAATTGGTAAACCCAACAGAAAAAAACTGAAACAACAGAAGATATGATTATGAATATGTTATATCAAAAAGTTGTTATATCAGCTGTTTCTTTCATGCTTTGAAAAACACCAAAACAAAAATTGCATGTCTGTCTCTCTCACATACCTTCTTCTAACCAGGAGGTCAAGTTCAACTAATCATCAAGCCAATCTTGATTTTTGACAGCTGTGGTTTTGGAGGTGGACTTTTATGGTCATGGGGCAACATTTTCCCAAGTGAGGGCAATTTTACCAATGACTCCTTCAACATTAAGCTCTAAGGCCATTAGTGACGGAGGTTCAGTGCCCCTGATTGGCGCAGCAGACCAGGAAGTGGCTTCCACAGTGTATAGCTGTAATGTGCTTTAATGATGGTGGGTTTTGACCGTAGTTGGGTTTAGGTGGTGTTATAAGGTTTGGGGAAAAGCCCACACTCAAACCCCAGATGGGGTGAATTATTATAATTTAAGGCACATTGTGGTTCATTTTGGGGTGCTTGTAAAAATTTTGGAATAGTTTCACTTAGGTCGTTTTAGGTCTGTGAGAAAAATAGTCAAAGAAATGATGGTTCTGTTCCAGTGGATGCCGCAGATGCTTGGTAGTCATGTTCGGTGGCACTGCAATTTCCAGTGAAGGTAGCATGGGCCAAGAAAAAAGCTCAAAACAATGACACAGTCAAGGGTAGCTTGGTTAGAAATCCTATAGATATGAGTTTCATCATCTCCTAACTTTTTTCACCAGATGTATATCAAAGTAAACTTAGACATCAAATTTCAATGTCAAACCAGTTTTGTCACTCTTTCATGCCCTTACCTTGTTTATGTCTTCTCCTGAAATGGGAAACCTATATTAACTAGTGTGCACTGATTGCAGTTTTCTGGCCGATCGTCGAATACCGATCTTTAAAAAAAATCTGACCTGCCGAATTCGATTTTGGCCAATACCGTTTTTTTTTTTTTTTTTTTTTACTGAAATGTCACTAAACATAGCAAAGGTGCTGAATTGGCAACAGAGGAGAGACTATTAACTGCAAAAATAACCTGGTGGTCTGGTCTATCAGTCAAACCTCTCTCACGGGAGAACAGAAGAAGAGAGTGACTGATTTTTAGACCTTTGCTGAAAATCAAAGATTTAAAAATCAAAAACTCTGGGAATAAAATCAGCTTCACATTTAAGTACTGGCTGATCAGCGATCTCCCAAAATTAAAGAAATTGGCCCTGATAAATCAGTGCATCCCTAAATTAACATTTTACCAGGCTGAAAAAGCTTTTGTTGGGTCTATTTTGTCAATACTAACACACCAAATTATTTATCTCTGTTTTATTGTTGAGCCATAAACAATACTTTTTAGTAAAAAAAGTAAAACTCACTTTATTTGTGGTTTCTCACTAGTAAACAAGGATACATTGGCCAGTTTTACTATTTGTTTTGTTCTTTTACATTATTATTTGATCAGATTAAACTCGACAAGCTTCCAGTGAACTGTATTTCACACAGCAGAAGGTTTGAGCTTTATCCATGAATGGATTTTTAGAAAAACCTGACAAAAAATCAAATGAAAGTAATTTTTTAAAAGAGGACAAGGACAGACTGGTGTAGAGATATTTCAATATAAAATCAAATGGTCTGGTCATTTTATTCAGCTAAGATGATTTACAAGTCCAAAAAATATTTCTAGTGGAGTTTCTGTGTCACCTGCTACTCCAGCCATAAAGGATTGAATGATAGAAAGGCATGTAATGAGCCCAGTCCTACCAGTTAGCCCACCATGCATGCACCTGCAGGACAGTCTGTATCATCACCACCACTCCAGTTAACTTCAGTGTTGATGGTTTGGTAAAGCTAAAACGGTCCTTGATTCAGACTGCGTGTACTATATTGGAAAATCGTCCAACAACCCAGCCAGTGCTGAGGGCTTTAATCCATAAACATATTACAATTACTTTTTACATAAATACACTCCTCCTAAATACAAAGTTTCCCCATTATCTGCAGTAGTTTACTTTGTTTGGAATCTTGCTAGCATTTGCTAACTTGCGTTACAAACAAAATTAGCTGACTAGAAACTAAAATGAAAATGTAATCATAACTTTATGATCACATTAAAGAAAAATATTCACCAAAGTTACATTTTCCCTCTGGAGAGGATATAAATGTCTGAGCACTGCAGAATACTCACAGGAAACGTTATGCCCCTTTTCTGAAAACAAGAGAATAAACATCCTGATTAAACCTCAGGGTACTGTGGACATCTACATTTAATGGCAATCAATTTAACTTTATTTCTGTCTAGATCAAAATGGTGGACCCACTTATACTATCATATTTATAGTTTAAAGATTGGCCATTGACGTATTTTGCCAGGTTTTCTGCGCTGCTTGCAGATTTTCCTGGATAATTGCTAAACCTCTAAAACATGTCTCTGCCTTAGAGACATTGACATTTTTGCTTTAAATGTATTTTTACTTGAGGATTTGTGAATCATTGCCTCATTTCTTCACTACGTTGCTAAATTACAATCTCTGGAAAGTCAATATTTCCATGCGGGTTAGTTGGATTTGTTTCTTAGACTTTTCACACTAGTCCACTTTAAATTTGTGTTTCAATAACTTGTTTAGCAGCCCTGAGGCTGAAGTGATTCATTGTTCTCCCTATCCACCGTCAGCCACTATGCAAACAAATAAAACTCAGCTTTAGTGCAGTCGTTCACTAAAGTATTTAAAGTTAGACTGATGTCATTCTCATTCATAATAATGGCGGTGCATTTATATTCTGAGTGCAACAGCTACATACATTATTGAACTTCTCTGGAAGGTCTAAAAACTCCTAGTTATAATGGACACTACTTGTCTTTCCCCAGGCATCAGCAAGCCTAAAGTACCAACATGCATTAATCCTTTCCTTTCTAGATGGTCACTTCAAGTAGTTTCTGTGAAACTTCAGCACTTGGGTTTTCTCGATTGGAGGTTAGCTTTTCACTTAGACCATTAATGCATTATTAATCGTGAGGGTAAGTATCTTCTAATGCCTGCGGTATGGGTATGAGTCAGTGACAATATTATTACTCGCCGTCAACGTCCTGGGACGTAATCATCCACTTAGAGCCATAATGAGATTCATATTCAGTTATAGCATCAAGCAAACATGTTCATACTCCTTGAATGTTTCTATCACTTTACACTTTACAGCCACAAACTTGAAAGTATTTTATGTGGCTTTTATGTGACAATCAAACAGTAGTTTGTAATTGTGAAAGGGAAGGAAAATTCTACATGATGTTCAAATGTCTTTTACACTGTGACATCTGAAATGTGTGGCAGGCTTTTGTATTTAGAAATCATTAGTTAGTACTTTGTAGAACCATCTTGCATTGTTTCATAAAACCTATTTGTGCTTTAAACTTCACCACTACTTTCTCCCTGGCCTGTCTACTGTCTTTGTGATGCAAGTTTATTTATTAATTAGATGACTCTTAAAGGCAGGCCATTGAAATTAGTTTTATTTAGAGGAATATAAGTAAAGGGAGTCGAATACAAATGCATGTCAGATTTTTCGGACTTTTGAATTTCTTCTTTTTTGGGAAAAATAAATGAAAACCATGTTTTATCTTCCTTCCACTTCACAATGATGTGCTACTTTGTGTTTTACTATCAAAAATATCAGAAATAAAATGCAAAGAAGCTTGTGGGTGGAAGTGTGAAATCATCCCGGAACTATGAATGCTTTTGCGAGCCACTGTAAATAAGTGGGCTAATTATGTGCTTCAACAGTCTTTGTTTTTAGTTATTTGAACAGGCTGTTTTTTTTTCCTTTTAATTTGTACATTATGCTGGAATAAATGCTGACATAAGCTAATGGGTGACTAACTGTGACCAGAATGGATGAAGAATCACCAAAAGTCTGTGAAGAGGAACAGACAACCACATAAAAAAAAAAAAAAATGTTAGAATTTTTTTCATTTCGAAACCACATAGTCACTTCACTTCCAGTATTTATTTGGTCTCCTCCTCTTTCATCATCAGAGGTGATGACAAGCAATATTTCATTTAAATATGGAAGTTCCCACTCATTCTGTTCGGCAGCCCATGGCCTTAAGGCTTCCTCTGTCACCCTTTGAGCCCAACAACTCTGCTGAGAAATGTTTCTCTCACATTGTTTTTTTGGGGCTCTTTTAGTTTTATTGCCTTGATTTTCCACCAGCTTTTTTAATTGGGTCCCTGCTATGAATAATATCTTGGATGAAAAGATGCTGATTGTAACAAAACTCTTTTCCAGCAAACACCCCCCCCCCCAAAAAAAACAACCAACAACAACAACAAAAAAACCCGAAGCAGTTTTTATATAAATGGTCCAGGAAATGACGAAATAAGCCCTAAAGATACCAACCTGTTTTTGATTGAGAAAAGGACATGGTGGATTTAGATTTTTAATGGTCTTATTTCCTCTGATCACACACACTTGATGTGCAGCATGCCTTTTGCTAAGGTGCTGCAGGGGTGTAAGCTGGAGCACTTCAGTGGAAGAGCCCGTAATCTGAGGGGCAGGAAGTCTGTTGGCCACATCCTCGCACAAAAGTTGTTTTTTTTTTCTTCTTTTCTTTTTTTTTTATCAAATTGTGCGATCCAGACTGCTTCCAGCGTATCAGCTTTGTAATCAGCTCTGTGGCACTTCGGGGAGGAAAAAGCGTTACATCCTTTTAACAGCAGGGAGTTCCAGACTCTAATAGTTTGTCAGCAACGCTTTTTTTGATGGACTAAATAGAAAACATATTTGTTCCCCGAGCCTCACGGTTAGGCACAAAACTAAGACTTACCAGTTTATTGCGGGTTAAACAAGAGTTTTGATTTGCACCTGGTAAATAGGATTTTAAATTAATCATCCTTGACAGATTTACAGTACTCCTTGTCGCCATGTGCAGACAGATTTATGACAGAAGTTGCTACTTATTGATTCTCGGTTAATGAGACTGATTGATCAATAAGGGGACAGGCACTTTGAGGGAGAGGGGTAAAAGCCACAACTCATTAACTATGCATGAGTATGGAAAGAAAACTAATGGTCATTATCCAAAGTGTCACTCAACTGAAGGAGTGAAGGACAAACCCAAGCCCACGCACGACGAATCAGAGGGCAGACGCTAATTCACTTATCATTAAACACCGTTACCTCTGTGCACACACATGGGCACAGTGAAAACCACACGCATTGCAAGCACTGAGCACAATCTGTCACACAGAGACAGACGTATTGATCAGACCCAGATAAACAGCGTAAGGAGGCAGAGGATAGCCTCGTGCAATTGGATAGTGATCAATTAATGGTCTTTTATTATGGGCATTGTAATGGGCCACGGCTCACCTTGAAGTAAACACAAAAGACTTAAAACTTTTTTTAAAAGTCCTTAATCCAGAATATGTTAGGATTGACAGGATATCCAACCCTCTGTGGAACAATAAAGGTTATTTCTATCCTATTTGTTTAGCAATAAGTCCCGCAAGAATTTATTCACCTTCAACCATCTCTGTAACCCACATAAAGTTTTATTTGTGTTCCCTCTTTAAGCTACATCACTTTTTGTTTATTACAAGCGATAAATAAATTTAGTGCCCTGTAAAATTTCCTTGAAATGTCTTGAAGCTTACATCTGAGCAAAAGAAAATATGGTGATATGAATATTAAGTGAGGGCACCCCCTTTTGAGGATGTGCAGAAAGCATCAGCAAATTTAATCAGTGAGGAATAAATGCAATATTTACTAAAGATAACTGTTTTCCAACTAATTTACTGGTACTACTGCTAGTGACCTCCTTTATTCAGTTCTTCTTGTTCTGACATGTTATAAGGTCGGAGCAAACAGTTTGTTTTCATATCGATAGTATAAAACACCGCTGAATAAAATCTCAGTTTATCACCACCAAAAAGGCAGTTGTCATGTGGATGGGAGAAACCAATGTGGCTGAAAAAGTCTGTTTCAGAAAAGCATCCATGTCAGAGTGGACTGGACTTTAAGCGTCTTAGCTAAATCCACTCTAAGTAATGACAAAATCATTTGGTGCCATATTTAAAGCGATTAAAATCAAGTGAATTCCCTCCAATAGTTGAAACTCTCAATCCATATATTTGTCTGTGGATTTGCTTGATCCACCTCTTTTCTGAGACTTTCAAGATGTTTGCTTTTCACATTCATGAAGTTACACTCATATACTCATTATTCATCCTGACTAATGCTGCTTTTGACTAAATGATCCCAACTGAGGCTTTAGACCACTGACATCTGCTTCATTTCAGCAACTTAAAAACCATAAATAACTTGTTTAACTGATATCAACCAGTACTAAAGCGAAACAGGCATTTCTCTCAAGAGCTCAAAAGGTGAAAATTATTTCTTTAATTAGTTATCTACTCAATGCAAACTTATGAAGAGAAACTGCAGTATTAATGCAATGCAGACTTTAGTTCGCTTTTCACAAATCATCAAATCAGTCCTTGATCGTGAAAAGTCTCACAGGGAAAATAAGTTCCCTTCAAAACTTATCTACATTTCTGAACAATCTCTTATTATGGCCATTTGGACTCAATTGAGGCTTCCAATGTGAAACAAATAAAGCCCAAATGCTCCTATACTTGTTTATTTTACAGGAAACCACATGAATGCTCTCCATTTCCAGTAACACAATAAGATGTATGCAGCCAAAATGGCCAATAGACAGCTCCTCCTGCGTTTTAATCATTGCTCATCGCCTGTTTCTCAGGCAAACTGACTCGCTTCTGAAATCTTAGTCTGCCACAAGTCTGGCTCACACAGCTCTCCTGTCAATCACGAGCACATCTGAGACCTGAATGGTGCCCACAATGCCTGTTTGATAGATGGACTAGAAATCAAACCACAGAAGAAGAAACAGTGTGCTCAAACGATACCAGACATATGTTGTTTGTGAGCTCCCCATAAAACAAAAATAAATACATAAATCGGTTTATTGTTCTATGGACGCAGATTACTTTACATAACTCAGAACATACCGTGATATTCCAGCTCACACAGTATTTGTATTGGTCTATTGTGCACAGTGTTTTTCTCCCCCTCACAGCCATATGTTTAACACACTAGCTGAGCTCAGCAGCTGGACAGCCCGGTCACACTTCCTGCAGACATATTGGACTCTTTAAATACGTGCAGGAACAGGCAGGGGAGGCAAGGATAAAACAGGGTGGGCGCTTTGCTCTTGCAGGAAGAAGAGGGGGTGGAAATCTGTAGGAAATTGCTGTTAAGTGGTTCTTGAGGTTTTGTGGTTTTAGACTCATCAGACCCCAAGTGAGCGGATGGTCCTGCTCTGCAGACCTTCAAGTTAGGTTTCGAAGGGGCTGCAAACAATAACACGGTCTTGGATCCGAACCTTTAATCATACATGAATTGAGGCGTTTTAATGAAAGAAGGGTTACGGCTACTAAAATAAGTGTGTGACTAACCTGGCAAGTTTGGCTGTAGCTTCACTCCTTCAGATATAAGAGGTTAAAAGCACATTCCTACCCTTTGAACGTTTCACTTTTTTTTTTTTTTTTTTACCTGAGAACCACAAACATCAATGTATTTATGAGGGGTTTTATAAGACAAAACATTTCAACATAGTGAACCATTGTGAAGTGGGCGGAAAAGAGACACATTGTTTTCAAAATATTTTTATAAATAAATCAGAAAAGGTGTGGTGTGCTTTTGAATGAAATCAGTTGAGACCAAATTGCTGTATTTGTCACAAGACTAACAACAAGAACACAACATCTTAACAATGAAACACGGTGTTGGCAGCATCATGCTGTAGACATGCTTTATTTTTTAGCAGAGACATGAAAGGTGGTCAGAATTGATGTGAAAATGATGCAGCTATATAAGGAAATAGTGGAAAACCTGTCAAAATCTGTCAAAGATTTGAGACTAGTATGGGAGTTTAATGACTAAATATTTTGCCTTAATCTTGTGTTAGAATGGTCTAGTCCAAGTCCACATTGAATAGGCATAGATTCCTATGCCATGTCACAACAAAATAAGAAAAAACATAAGAAGTTGACGTGAAGGATGTTAGGCTCATTGAAGAAACATTCTGATGATTGAATGCGTTGGATCAAAATACCTAACTGAAAATTTCTTCTTCTCATCTAGAAACCTGATGCCCCGGACTCTGGACGGCCAGATCACCATGGAGAAGACACCAAGCTACTTTGTAACCAAGGAGGCGCCCAGTCGTGTTTGCACGATGAACTGCCACACCAAGCTCATCGTTGTAGTGAGGGACCCGGTAACGCGTGCTGTGTCCGACTACACCCAGACACTCACCAAGAACCCGGGGCTACCGTCCTTCCAGAGCCTCGCCTTAAAGAACTCCTCCGCAGGGCCGGTAGACTCCACTTGGAGCGCTGTGCGCATCGGCCTCTACGCCAAACATCTGGAGAACTGGCTCCAGTATTTCCCCCTGTCTCACTTTCTGTTTGTCAGCGGTGAGCGACTCGTGTCCGATCCTGCCGGGGAAATGGGACGGGTTCAGGACTTTCTGGGCCTGAAAAGAGTCATTTCAGACAAACATTTCTACTTCAACCAGACTAAAGGTTTTCCCTGCTTGAAGAAGCCAGAGGGGAGCAGCAGGCCTCGCTGCCTCGGGAAGTCAAAGGGCCGACCTCACCCCCAGATCCCGTCCGAGGTTCTGCAAAGACTCAGGGACTTCTACAGACCGTTCAACCAGCGTTTCTATCAGATGAGTGGACAAGACTTTGGCTGGGACTGATGAATGACGATCAAGTCTGCCTTAAGAAAAGCCTCTTGATGTTTCTTTAAAATTTTGGAAATCTAAGATTCTCAGGGAGGAGTAAAGGCAAAGATCTTTTTGCCTGTAAATGCAACCTAACATGCAACACTCATAAACTGCAATAGTTTATCTGTAGAGGTGGAGCTGAGACGGATCCAGTGCTGCTAATTTGCAAATACACATTGAGGACTTTAAACCACTCTCATATGGTTTGAAGGTTTCATTTTCCTTCTTTTTTTTATCTTGTTCTTTGTTTATAAGATGACATCATATTTATAGTTTATGTTGATATGAATAACATGTTTTTATAAAAAAAAATAAACCTTTTATTTATTACCATGTACCTTTTATTACATGGCAAAGAAAGACATAAAATGGCTTAACTGACAGGACATTGGGAATAATGTCATACTACAGCAATGCTTTGACACTTTTATGTTTTTGTTTTGTTTTCTGTTTCACCCAAAACAAGACAATCGGATGATTTGCTACACAGTGCAAAAATTTGTATTAATTGCAGTTGAAATACAATTTATACCTCAAATGTAAATATTCAATTAAATCTACACATACAAATGTTGTATTTAGTGTTTGTTGTGAATTTTTCTAAATTGCATGTGTTTCACAGAAAACCAGCTTTATCTGTTCATCACAAATGGTTATGTAGTCATTAACTATTACAAAAAACAAAAAAACACATCTGTCAAAATCTGCAAACGTCTCTATCTGCCAAAATTGTAGTGGTATGTATAAAATGTGAACTTGAACTACCATTCAGATTCTTTACTGTCTTTACAGAAGGATTTACAGAAACAGCAAAGATCATAATTAATTTGTTTCTTTTAGATGTTAGTGGATTGAAAAGAATGCGAAAGTAGAGCAGCATATCAAGATTTTTTTAAATGCCCAATCAACAAAGGGGAGTTGCCTGAGTACTCAATGCAAGACCTAAGCATGGGTAGAAGAGAGACAAGTCTTGCCTGTTGCATCTCCATGGTAACCAAATGCTGTAGATCCAAAACAATTGCAGGAGTCTCTATTTCTTTCATTACTGCTTCAGACTTTATGTCAGACATGCACCATGGCATATAAAACTTTGTGATCAGAAGGATGCTAGCTGCCTTCTCAGTTAGTAGAGGTGGTGTCAGCTGTCTGGGTGTGGGTGCCCAGGAGATCTGAGTGTAGGTGACACTGTCAAATAAACCACTGCCAGCATAAATATGTGCTTTGATGCAAACAAGGCTGAAAAGGGCCACACTGAAGGTAACTTCAGCTGGATTTTATAACAAAGAATAAAAGCTTGCTTCTTTTTTTTTGCACCATGTAGAGAAATAAAACCTTGCATTTGAATGTGGTTGAGTGAGAACAGTAAGCAGCAAGTTGGAAAGCAAACACACAAAAACCACAAAACATTTTTATCCAACATTTAGCAAAAAAAAAGAAAAGAAATCTAATCTTTTGATTTCGACTTTTCTAAATATAAAATTTAGTCATTTAAACAATTCCTTCCTGATTTAACATTATTCCGAGCTAGTTTTGCTTCATGGAGAATCGCAATAACTTCACTGTTTTTCATTGTTTATTTTGCGAACGATTGATTTGTTGTTAATAATCTGATCAAGTAAGTATACATCTATCCATCCATCATCTATACTCGCCTTGAGTTTTGATGTGATGTGTTGATGGTGAAGTCCAGGAAAGAACCAATACATATAAATGGTTCATTTTACAAGTATGTTTTGCTTTAGTCTTTGACAAAACAAAAACACATTTTTGCTCATGAGTTGAGATGCGAGTGGTTCTGAATTTCCTCTTGAAAGTCTTAAAACAGTGTGGCACTTTGGTACAAATGTTTTTGTTTGTTTGTGTTTCGGAAGCCCAGTTTTGTGGAAATAGCTTGACGGTTAAGGGTCGGTACAGGCACTTCTCTAAAACGTGCCATGCTCCAGAGAAAGTAGGAGTGAATTTCGCTGTGTTCCGATCAAAATAAACGAACTGGTTTTCGTGAGTGTGTGTAAGTCTGACTCAGTACCGAGGTCTTTCCCAGCCCTGAGCTTGGTAAGTCATGTGGCACTGGCACTGCAGCTGTGTCCCCATAGAGAAACCAATGATCCTGTTTTCATTCATTTGGAAAGGAATAACAGGATGCAATGAACCAAGGCTGTTTTACCAGAAACCTTGTTGGAATTCTCCTCAGAAACGGAAAATCCTCAGTAACAGGTCAAGATTTTATCCATCAGAGAATTACAGGATTTAGAGGACAATTGTTTTTAGCAGCGCTGTATCAAATAATCACTGTTAAACCCCCGAAAATGTGCAAGTTAAAGGGTTTTAGCAGCAGAAGAGTGCTTGACATTTTTAGTATTTTATTGCTGACACTGGACTCTGTAGTCTTCACTTTTCTCAATATAACAACAGTTGACCTGCACTTTTTAAGTTCATAAAATGTTTTGTGCTTAAAATTACTTTCCAAAAAACGTGACTTTAGCTTCATTTGTTACAACAATGTGTTTTGTTTGTTAGGAGGAATTAAACATGTTCTAAATTGAGACAACCACAGTCCCCACTTGAATCTGAGAGAAATTTTGTGAATGGAGTTAAAGATTATGGTGATGGCAAGGCCTTTCAACGACTCCTCACAAAAACATGTGAGGTGTGTGAAAAAAAAATTCCTGTGAAAAAATACCAAAAACTGGTTAACAATTATAAGGGTGTGACTTTTAAAATGCAATTAAAGGTTGTTTTTTTTCTGGTGAATAAGGAGAAAGAGAAGGGTATTGTGGTTTGAATACATCTGTTCCTCTTTTAACAGCACTACATCATCATCATCGCTCGGCATTTATTCGTTTTTAGCAAAACCAGCGTACTAAATATTCAACAGGTACTCCATGTTTTATATTCGGTGTAATTTTGCTCCAGTCCAGATTGATTTCTTAACTTTAGCTGTTTATCGTGGCGTCATTAAAGAGAAATCACATAGTCCTCTTCATTCCCTCCACAATGGAGGCCACATGTACAGTTTAAGGCCTGCGTGTGTTGTGGCCTTTAATTACAGAAGTTGTGAGCTCACACAGAAACCCCGGCTTCTTTTTTTGTGGGCTCAGAATTAACAACAGAGCTCTTTTCATTCGCGATGTAGTGGCCTGTAAGGTTAAAAAAAGAACAAGCATCTTCACTGGTGAAACAACTGAGGACAGGAACCCAGTGGAAAAACAAAACCTACCCCACGATCCGTAATGAGAGGAAATCTGATTGAACAAAACAAAACAAAAAGACTTTTAAGTGATTAAGACCGAGCTTTTTTTTTTTTTTTGTGGAAATGTCTGCGTAGCAAATGAAATGATATGTGTAATTATGAGTTTCATGAAACGCACTCACACACACATCACACACTCAGCACCTCCTGCCTCTGTAAATTTCAGTCAGGATTTCTGTTTTGTTGCTATTCCTGGCTTTAGTTTTTAAAGACCCACACTAAAATTTTAAATATCCAACTCTAACGTCCCTCCTGAAGTGTTTTGCCACTCTGTCGTAATTACGCGGCATGCCGACAGAGCTGTTCTGTGCCAGCCCAGCAGCCGGCATGAACAGATATACTCATTTTGCCATGTGGAAAAGACATTAATGTCCTTAAAGGGTAATCCCCAGAAGTAAGCTTTTCCTAAATCAGCATAACATCATGCCACTTAGGATAATCTACAGCTTTCACTAAACACTTTTAATTATGTGAAAAATTCAGCTGAGTTGAAGGACAGGCAAGTAGTGGCCTGTTGTGATAAGAGGCAATGTGGCTTACTGCTCAGAGTGCTATGATGTCAGTGGGCAGCTTGAATGGTTGGGTAAGAAAAAAATAAGTCTGGGATGTGTTTCCCATTGCCCTTGTCATGTAGTCAGTGGGTGTTGGTGCAGTGGCAACACCATTCATATGATTTATTGAGTCAGATGTACAAATTCATAATCCAATATAGACTTTAATTTTGACCCAATGCTGCTTGAAGCTTTAATCAGTTTCATGCAATCTTACCTTTATTTTTACATGAAGTCACTGTACCTATCCTTTGCCACAAACAGCTCCATCACACTGCTCTAAATTTTTTTGTTTGTCTTTCATTTTTGTTTTCATCTTTTTAAAAATGTGGCAACGACAAGGTGATTCCCATAAGTCCGTTATAATTTCATTGCTCAGAATGGTTTCTAAAGCCTACTGCTCATCTAAGCAAAGAGCCAGGAAGTTGGATAAAATGGGTTTTTAAAATAAAAGCATTACAAAGCCAACCAGAGAAATAAAAAGCATTAAGTTTAAAAATAGGAATAAAATATTAGGTTTCCAAGAGGTCAGATGTCTGCTAAAAGAAAGAAAAACACCTTATAATCTACTTTCATTTAGTAAAAACTGTTAGGATTTAGTTTCTTCTTCATGATCAGGGACCACTACCATCTTGTTAAATCCTGGGACTCCAACTTTATTTGATGAGAGAGCGACTTGAGCTGGAAAGATTTTGGTCACAGCAGTTCAGTGAAAACAGGAACTCAAGTATGGGCTTATAGGGAATTTTATTGCAGCGTTTCATAAAAAAAGTTTTTCTGGACACACATGCTTCTGGAAAGACCTCCACAGTTTTTTTAGCCTTTAAAATGCCAACTCTTGTCTACTCATGGGGCCCTGATTAAGAAAAGATGGAGGACGAAAATTCACAGACATGCTTCCAGTCAGTTTACGAGGTACAAATGGAGACGCTGCTGCCAAGAGGAGGGAAAGCTTTCACACTAAAAATAAAAATCTGTGGAAATGCTTTTGGAAAGTCCTTCATTTTAATTTGGCTGTGACCACATTTGAACAAAATAAAGTGCCTCATATTTAGCCAATGAAACCATAACATGTTCCCCTATAATAACTCACCTGCATCTCTGTTAACTAAACCAAAAAGGTTATGCACCAGTGTTTAATGCATAAGTTTTTTTTTTCTGTCAAAGTCCTCATTTGTGTAATTATAGAACCACAGAATTTAATGATTAGTGAAATAACTTCATCAGCTTTCAAAAATATTCCTGCTTCTCACACTTTTTAACAATGTTCATCAGTGTGTTTTATTTTGGATTTTGAGACCAATAGACTAAAAAGTGTGGTATACCGGTATAGCTCCGCCCCCTTTCCACTAATACGTCAAAATAATCAAACTGATTATCTCTAGAAGTCACCTAAAGTCTTTCTTTGTGCAATTTGATCTGAGGAAATGCAACTTTTTACCCGTGGGGTTTGTTGGTGAACAGCAATGAAGCAGCAGCATCATTAGGATCAAAATGTATACACTGTAAAGAAAAAAATATCTCTAAGTAAATTTACTAATTAGTAAATTAGTCTTTTTTTTTTTTTTTTGTACAGTGCAGTTTGTAGTTTGGCTCTATCCACACTGTGCAGCATGGTGGTGGTAGCATCATGCTCTGGGAAGTCAGAGTTCATGGGAAGATGGAGCTGAATGTGGGAGAATACTGGAGGGAAACTTCTTAACAACAGCAAAAGCAGGACAACAACCCCAAACAACGAGCGCTAAAATGGAACGGCTTAAATCATGTGCGATCAAGTCAAAGCCCGAACATAAATCCAACCAAGAATCAGTGGTAAGACCTGAAAACTTATGTTTACTAACGCTCTCCATCTAATCACCCTGAGCCTGAGCTGTTTAAAAGGGAAGGATGGGTCAACCTCCTCTAAAAGACATGTGGCTGCAAGAATGTGGTTCCTCAAAGTACTGACTCAAGGAGGCTGAAAGTGAACACGGAACACAGTTTTCAGTGCTTTTACTGTCACTAAAATACAATAACATTTAAATACATTAACATTAAAATTTAAAAGGGTGTGAATACTTTTGCGAGGCACAACGTAAACTAGATCAACGGGCAAAAAGTCTTCAGATGTTTGAAGGTGGTAGTGACATAAGTTGTAATAGTGAACAGTGGTTCTAAATTCCTACCAGGGGTTTTTAAATGTTTGTGGAATGACAGTGTGAAAAATTTCAAAAGATGTGGATATGTTTTTTTTTTTGTAAAGCATGGCAATTATATGGCCTGTCAAAATTTCAGGATACATTAGAAGAAAACAGTGGGCATATGGTTAATGTGGTACAATAACAGGTTTACGGTCCTGACATGCAAGATAGCCCTTCTGCGTGTATACAAAATAACAAATTAAGCCAATTTGCTAACCCTGTGAGCATGATTCCCTGTGATGTTCTATGTCTTCCATGTCGTCTCTGACTCAGAGCCTCCTAAACTTCTGAGTGTTGGTGGTTGTGTCCTCAGAATAGCCACACCACAGACCCGTCTGGTGGCATTCAGAGCAGCACGCAAAGCCAGGCATCACAAATTGCCATTCCGAAAATGCAGACAGACAAGATGCAGACTGCCAGACAGCAAAGCACTTTGATTCTTTCTTCCAGGGGTAAAAAGTCATTCTTCTACAAAAGAGTGGACAGTGTCAAGTGTCATTAATGGATTTATTTTAATCATTTAAGTTCACATAAGGTAACAGTGAATTTCGTCAAAATGTCATGGAGTTATGCGTCTTTGTCAGGGTTTTTGAACTCAAATTAGTTTATTTATATTAATAATTTATTTAGAAAAATGTTTATGTATTGTCTTTATATAAATATATATATATATTTTTGTTATGGTAGTATATTTATATTTTGTTTCTTTTTAATAATATTTAATTTTATTTCGTTTTTAGGAAGGTGTAATTTTTCTTGTATTGAAATAAATACTTTTATTTGTTTATATATTTTTACCTCTGTTGAAATCCTGCCTTGGGATTGTTTGGCCCTCAACAATAACTCATGCAGGGACACAATACCAGCGCTACGCTGACAGGTGTGTGAAAATGTCCTCTGATGTCTTCATTCCCCTTACAGTTCGTTCTGTTTTCTCCAGGCTGACGTCGCCGTTGGCTTGTGTTAGATCGGAAACCTGTGGTCTCTGTGTAATCCAGGCTCCCCTCAGAAGAGTCAAATATACCTTTTCGGGCCGGGGCTTGATGACAACATCCCTGGTTAGCGTGGTGAGCGTTAAATCAGAGCCGGGCTCCGGCTTTGAAGCCTTTGTTAATAGCCGGGAGAAGGTAATACCTCCAGTCACACAAAAGAAGAGGAGTTGTATGATTCATATCTCATAAAAGACAACATCTGCTGTGAACATAAGTGACACAAAGCTCCACTCTTACTCTGTGGTGGGGGAAACTGGTCTGTGGATACGCTTCCCAGCTCCCAGCTCTTATTAAATTTTGTGATAAATGTTAGAATGATGGACACATGTGTTCCCTGACGACCGGCGTAGGCGAGTCTTCCAGACAACATGCCCTACAGGTGAAGCATGATGATGTTTTCTGACTCAGGTTACGGCAAAGGAGCCTGGGACAGGTTGATGGAGACTTTGTTTGATGTTGAAAAGAAAGAAGCCCGTGGGAGGACAGCGCCCGAACCTGGGAAAGCTGTGAAAAGGCACCTCTCAACAATGCTGTTGTATTATGTCAAAAGCACACATCAATATCGCTATTTAAGCACTGAGGCGTCGCTGATAATTTGTTACGTGTTGGCATTGTTTTTCCCGCTTTGAGCAGATTTGATTGTGATTTAATCCAACCTCTGCAGGAAAACTGATCTCAGCCAATCCAGAATATAGTAAAAACTTTTCCAAACTTAAGCACAACCAAAGAGGATAATTTCCTAGCATGTGTCCTTAAAAAAAAAAAAAATCCTTTACCAATACAGCTGTTTACAAAAATAAAGCTGAAAGCCAAACAAAAAAATTCTGGAAATGCAGTGAGGGTCTGATTTTGTAAGTTGGCTCACTTGCAAAGAAACAAAAAGTCTCTTTCAAAAAAAAAAAAAAAAAAGCATTTAGTCATAAACAGAGAGCAAATTAACCCAAAATCTGAAAAAAGTAAATGTCATAAAAGTTCAAATTGATTTTCATATCACTGAGTGAAATAGGGTGATTGATTTCCAACAAAACATGGGTTGGGGCTTGGCTTTGAGAATTTGTTTTATTGGCAACCATAGCAATGAGATGTTTTTATAATTGGTCACCAGGTTTGCACACATCAGGGATTTTGGCCCACTCCTTTATCCATCCTGTAATCCTTCATGGTTTTGGCAGCAGCTTGGCACCTCAGAGCCTCAGCTCTCACTACACATGTACTGTAAGAATGAAATCTGGAGATTGTCCACTCTTCACTAATATCTTTAGCCACAACTTTGTTGCTTTAAAGGTAAATTTTGTCTATGATTGTCAGTTTTAATTAATTTTAACTATGTAAAAATGAGTACATTTCTTTATATTTTCTAGAAATTTAGCATCAAATTAGTTGGAGGAATGGAAATGTATTGAAGTGACTTGAAGGAATACCTAAAATAATTTAATGCCACAAAAATAAAAATAAAAATTAAATTAAAAATTAATCTTAGAATCAGAAAAGAAATCACGTGTAAAAAAATTCAGATATTGAATCTTTGTAATAAAGCACTTTATCAAAGTGTTTGTCAACATTTTTAAATGTTGACAATGTATCTGATACATCGTCCATTAAAAGATCTTTATATCCTTGACCCAGATTTGAGTTCAGTTAACAATACAAAACAATAAAAGATAATAAGAGTCAGGCTTAGATTAACCTGATCACGCAGCAATCTCTAAATCAACCAAATCCCAATTAGGGAAAATAATCAGTTTGTGGCTCAGTGCTGCCATCTGCTGGATTTCTCTCAGTCAGTTCGCGCATTTCTTCCTCCTAGTGGTCTGGTCTCTCCACTTTGAAATTCATAGTCACTACGTCCTCGATGCCAGCCTGCAGCTCGTCGTGCTCCTGCACGGCGGAGACCCCCTTAGGGGTCCCGGTCAGGATGAGATCCCCCTCCTCCAGGCTGATGAATTCGCTGATGTAGCTGATCAGATAGGGTACCGAGAAGATCATCTGCGAGGTGCAGCCGCTCTGCCGAAGCTGGTCGTTCACCTTCAGCCAGAGCTGGACGTTCCCCGGGTCAGGGATGCGATCTTTGGGGATGAAGTCGCTGACAGGGCAGGAGGTGTTGAAGGCCTTGGCCAGGGTCCAGGGCAGACCCTTGGACTTGCACTCGTCCTGGATGTCCCGGGCTGTCATGTCCAAGCACAGCGCGTAACCCGCTACGTGCTCCATGGCGGCGGACTGGGGAATGGCTGTGCCCCCTTTGCCGATGACCACCCCTAACTCCACCTCGTGGTGCAGGTTGCTGCTGTAGAGAGGCACCAGGATGGGGGAGCCCTCTCTCACATACGCAGACGGCGGTTTCAGGAACAGGACGGGCTGCGTGGGAATGGCGTTTTTAAGCTCTTTTGCGTGGTCCGCGTAGTTTCTCCCCACGCAAATTATCTTCCGTCCCCATTCCCAGAACCGAGAAATATTCCGTGCTGCCATCTTGGGCAAACTTTAGCTACTTGAGTCTAGTTTGAGGCGCTACGAGCAGGTCAGCCCTGGAAACTTTGACCGACCTTAAATGAAACCATAGACATAGAGGAAAGAGATGCCGCTCTGGCTTCGTTCACCCAAAGAGACGACGCTTCGGCACGGCCGCCATATTACGAGTGTCAGGTTTGCCTTTGAAAGAAAGAAAGGGTTTCAGTTCACTCAGTAAATTCTATAATCCACCCATCTGTTATCTATGTCTGTGCAAGGTTGGGAAAGGGCCCCAGTACATTGCAGGTCAACACAAGACACCCAGACAAACTCACACACACATCTGGACTGAGAGGACCATATTATCCAGAGAGAATATGGAGAACAGGCTGGGACTTGAACCCAAAATCTTCTTGTTGCAAGGCAACTATGCTAGCTGTTAAACCATGCAGCCCAAATTTGAGAACTAGCTGGAAATCAAAATAATTTGTTTTTGAAAATATACGATCCATCCATTTCTCCACATGTTTATTCTTCTCTCTGTACATCAGTCAATTTATATATTTGTGAATTGCTTTTTTTCTGTCTCCTCATCTGTATCTACAATATTTTCTATACCCTTTTATCCATACAGGGTTATTTTGGGTTATAACACATTTACAAACAACAATTTTCAGGTGATTAGAATAAATAAATAAATCAGTAAGATAAAATAAAAAACAAAAAGATGCAATGAAATGAAAATTAACAAATTCAACTGAATTCAACAAGTCCACTGACACAAATATTATCTAATAATAAAAAATAAGTTTAGGACTTAATGAGTTAACTCTGACACTCACAATATGGCGACGACGTCTCAGCCAGGAGATTATGCGGCGTCTAACGCGCCTGTATCTATGCCAAAGAACTTCACCATCAACCTACGGCAAGCCAGAAGAAACCTATAAGTAAATAAAACTTGAGATCAAAACCACTCATTTTCACATTTCATTTGTTTATCACGTAAATATTTATAACATAAATGCTTATCACGTAAAAAAAATAAACGGTAAGTGTTGATCAAATGCGTACCAACAGACTGATTATCATTATTTAGACAAAAAAAAAAAAAACCCTTCGAGATTTGATTGGTAATGTCTGGGAGGATGGCTCCGATAAGGAGGCGGAGGCGGAACTGAACCAAAACCAAACTTTTCTAGTTAGTTCTGCCGTGATAAGATTTTAGTAACTGTGATGTTAATCAAGTCACTTGTGGGGAGTGCCTGCACTCTGATAGGAGCAGCTACAGCCATAAAGTTCGGTATGTCCGAAACGTTTTACAGTTGGCTAGCATGTTAGCCTGATTAAGTTCGATGTCACGCACTTATATGTTGGCGATGTGTTTATGTTTGTGTCTCCAGTGACGCGAGTGAATACAGCTGGCCTGTCTCTATATTACTGTTGTTACAATACTCATTTATAAAATCGGATACGGTAAAGTTGTAACTGATGTTCAAATATTAACTAAAAAAAAACAAACAACGGTTGTGTCTTTAAAGAGGAAGGTTAAGCTAACGTTTAATTTTCGGGTCGTCAACACGCAGTCCGTATGCTTTTACTTTTAATAGCATAAAACATGTTCTAATGCGCAAGTCACAGTAATGGGTATAAAGTCAACCTCCGAGTGTTCCTGTCAACACATGTGGTCTTGTGTCCCTCCATGAAGCGCCTGTGGAAGTGAAAGCCCAGACAGCCGCTCTCCTTCACAGCACGGTGAGGAAATCCCACCTGATCCAACAAGCCAGCATGAGGGTCGAACTACTGCCAGCGCTCAGTGACAACTACATGTACCTGCTGATCGATGAAGAGTCAAAAGAAGCTGCCATCGTTGATCCAGTGGAGCCAATAAAGGTCTGTGCTTATGATGGCAAATGAAACGCGTAGGTAAAGTTTTTGAATAGCAGCTGGTTTTATGTGATTTTGAAAAACTTTCATTTTATTTGTCCTTGCATAGGCTGATTAAATATTAAATTAGTAGATTTCTCTTGGAACTTGAGAACTTTTTCTCTCATGGTGAATCAAACTGTGTGGCTATGATGAAATGAAGGGATTTTGAGAGGATGACTCAGTCAGTCAAGTGACTGGAGTAAAAACAGCAACTGCAGGCTCACTGATATTAACACATCAGCTTCAAAAAGCATTTTAAATTTGACCTTGGAACACTTATTTTGGACAAAAGAATGAACAGAAAATGAATGGAAAAGCATCCAAAGTCCAAAGAGAAAGTTTGAACTAACGTCAGATAACTTGGAGAAGCATTAATCACGCTGAAGACCGGCTGCAGATATGCTAATTTAATACCTAGTTTTAGATTAACTTAAGAAGCGAGTGTGCATGGTTGTTTGCCTTGTGTCTTTCTGTTTGTCCTGTGACGTTCTCCACCTCTCACCCTATGGCAACACAGACAGACTCTAGACCCAGCCCTCTTCCACCCTAAAGCAGACAAGGCAGTAGAAATTGGTAGATGATAAATTTTTTTTTTTTTTTCTTGGCCGATGGTGTTCAACTCTATTTTTTAAATTTTTTTATGTGTCTTTGCTTAAACACTATTACATTAAGGACTGAATAACCTCAGTGTGCCGGTACATTCAGAAGAATTTTAATAAACCATTCATATGGTATGAATTTTATTTTTTCAGTCGCTTATTTTTCTGCTTTTTTTTTGTTTTGTTTTTTCACTTAAATGCATTAAACAAGGGGGATGCTGGATATTTAGGACTGGAGATGGTCATCCCCGGTCTATGCAGTGTATAATGTAAACACCCCATATTCTCAGTGCTTTTGAACACATTCAAGGCTCTATTGACACAAACTCCTTTTACTTAAAATCTTCTTCACACCAGGTGGCTCAACCTCCACTCCATATGCAAAGCCTCCACTGTCAGACTTTTCTTGCTCGATTCACAGCACAAATGAATCCCATTTTAGGTCTCTCCAGCCGCTTTTGCGCCACTAACATGTCCTTACTCTCTAACATAACATCAGTTCTTTTTCTGCCTTCATCAGGTTGTGGAAGCTGTCAGAAAGCACGGCGTTAAACTCACAACCGTTCTGACCACCCATCATCACTGGTATGCTTCGCGTTAACGTTTAGCATTAACAAGTTTAACCCAGGTGCAAACATGTACCGGCCTTACACAACTCAGGCTTTATTCATGCATCCATGCTTTATAACTGCAATGCGCCTCTTCTTCTGCTCTTGTAGGGATCATGCAGGTGGAAATGAGAAGATGGTGAAGCTGATGCCGGGGCTGAAGGTCTACGGAGGAGATGACAGAGTCGATGCAATAACAAAGAAAGTTTCCCACTCAAACACCTTCAAGGTAAGAGCGTAGCATTGTTCTTTCCTTATTGTAATACTACAGTAAGCGCCACCTGGCTAAAGAGCTCACCTTTTATTTATTTATTTTTTTTTTTAAAGCTTGGATCACTCAATGTGAAATGCCTGTTCACACCCTGTCACACAACTGGCCACATCTGTTACTATGTGACTAAAGAAAGCAGCTCTGAGCCACCTGCTGTTTTCACAGGTTCGCAAATGCAATGACCTTTCTTACTCACACGTTCTGTTTAAATGCAAAATAAGTTGCATCTCTCTGTGTTGTTTTTTTTTTCTTTTTCTACATGCAGGTGACACGTTATTTGTGGCCGGCTGTGGTAAATTCTTCGAGGGTACGGCAGAGCAGATGTACAAAGCCTTGATAGAAATCCTGGGACGTCTTCCCCCTGAAACGGTAAATGTAATACCATGTAAATCAAATATCTGTGTATTTACTTGGGATTTTATATGATAACCTGACACAGGGTAGTTATTCATCATAAAAGTGGAACTAAAATAAGAATAATGCACAATTTTAAAAAGTTTATGTGAGAAATTTTAATTACAAAAACAAATCTGAATCTGAAAAACAGATCCCATCTATCTGTGTTTTAATCTACTTTACTACATTATCTGAACTGTACTGATGGTGTGTACTTGATAATTGCACACTGTTGCATTTTAAAACAAATACACATCATTGCTGATTTATTTTCCCCATAGGATCTTAAAAGGTAGACTAATTGAACCAATAACAGATTATAATCTTTTATTGTTTTTTTTTGTTTTTTTTGTGTTTATAGCATAACCTGATAGCTTCTAGTTGTTATCACAGGAGGAACCTAACTTCTGTTTTTCTTTGTAGCGTGTTTACTGTGGCCATGAGTACACGGTCAGCAATCTGAAATTTGCACGCCATGTTGAACCGCATAATGAAGTCATTCAGAAGAAGCTTGCATGGGCAAAGGTACTGGAGTTTTGTGCCATCGCTTCAATCAGATGTCCAAAAAAACATGCAAGTCTTTGTAAAGATTAAAGCTTCCTGTGTGTTTGCTTTTTTTTTTTTCTGCAGGAGAAGTGCAGTGATGGACAGCCAACTATCCCGTCCACTTTGGCAGATGAATTTACATTTAATCCCTTTATGAGAGTGAAGTATGTACAGCCTGACTGAGCACTTGTTCAATTAGAGGATTGGAGCTTATTTAAAACTAAATAAAGAGTTGTTGTTGTTTTTTTAAACTCACTTTCATTCACTTTGATGTTTCTTTTAGAGAGAAATCTGTTCAAGACCACGTGAAGCAGACCAATCCCATTGAAACCATGAGAAACCTTCGGAAAGAAAAAGACAACTTCCGGGTCCCGAAGGAGTGAAGTCCAGTGTGTTCCTGGTTTTACCCCCTTAAAGCACTGCAAGTTCTACATTATATAAAAGAATAACTACAATTCAACCTCAACACCATTTAAATGGATCCACTACATTTACCCCTTACTGAAAGTATCTAGTTATACCTCTATAGACATAGATGTATGAAATTACTAGGTGTTCTCATCCTTGTTATGTGAGGTTTGTTTGGCTGATGGTGATGGGACTGGTTTGAATATATGGCTTTAAGAGATGAATTTATTGTAATTTATAAATGCTTAAAAATATATTAATATATTGATACTAATAGTTTCATTCAGTGTTTAAATTTGCCCGTTTTATAAAACAGGGAGCTGTGCAAGGAGCAATCAGCCAGATGTGTACACGGTTTCTCAAAGTGGATTTCATATGAAGTAATAACCTCATTTAAGATCAACGTTGTTTTACTCTGATTGCCTTTGTGTTGGTTCTATATTTGCTTAAAGTCTCATTTAAGTAAAATGCAGCAGAACTTACGCTTAATTTCTCCTTTTATTATGAGTGGTTGGTGTTGTCAGCCTTTCTGGTTAGATTTCCTGAATGCTTGTAAAGCACAATCTAAAAAGAGCACCGCATGATGTTCTTTGGAAAAAGCAATAAAACACATCTGCCAGTCAATGGAAGGATGTTTTTTTTGATGTATCTGAAATCTTTTTTTATGAGACAAGGTACTTCTTTGGTGTCTTTTGTGTGCATGTATGTGTGTGGTGAAATATGTCTCATAGTTGCAAGGAAGCAAATAGAATTGGACATTTTTTGACCCTTTTTACCCTTCAACTTAACTGCTGGGTCAAATTGATCCGAACAGTATGTAATGTGTAGATGCAGGGGGGAGAAGGGTCGCAAATGTGTAAAGCACAATCTAAAAAGATTGTGCTTTACAATCTTTTTAGATTGTAAAAGCATTTTCAATTTATATGTAGAGTGTGTCTATTAAGACAAACAGAAAAAAGTTTCATGCAGAAAAAATACTTTCAACTATTTTTAAAACATTTAACTTTAAAACTGGTCAATTTGACCCGCAACATAAAAGGAGGGCTAAATACACTAACCGACTCCGAGAGAATAAAAATTTTTTGTAAATTTAAAATCGAGCTCTCGTACTAAATAAATCCCAGTAGGTGTTTACCTGTGTGATTCTATTTTATTACACATAACTTGATAAACTTGTAAATTAAATGTGAATCAAGTAATGCATACCTAATTATAAGTTAAATGACTGCGGCTGATCTTCCCATTTGTAAAAACATAGATGTTACGGTTTTTAATGCATTTATTTTTCATAAATTTTTGTTGAGCTGAGGTGGCTGATTATGATCTGGGCCTCATACACCCTTAAGTTCTGACTGACATCATGTGAGAAGAAATTATACAAATTTTTAAAGCCCAATATAAACACTCAGCACTAATTCAAGCTGATATGCTGTGAATATTTCTTTACCAAATTGGGTATTCCTCTTAACGGTTGGATTTGTCGGACTCGATTAAAATGTCTGTGTTGTGACGTTTAGACGCAATGGCTTTAATATTCACTATAACTTCCTGGTCTGAATGCAAAACTGAGCTTGAAAAACTTTTATCTTTTGTTAGTCGATGCGCTTTGGTGAAATAATTGTCAAACAAGCTGGAGAAAGCGTTTAACCTGGTTAATAATCGAGCTGGGTTTACAAAGTGTGGTACACAGCGTGGACTGGTATATAACCAGTTAGCACAGATATTACTGGAGGCGTGTTTTGGTGGTTTGTAGAAACGTCGCGTGCCAGAGTGCGCGCGTGCGCGAGAGCCATGAAGGTGAAGGTGATCTCCATCCTGGAGGACAACTACATGTACCTGGTGATAGAGGAGCAGAGCAAGCAGGCCATAGCCGTGGACCCCGCTGTTCCTCACCGGGTGAGACGTGGAAGGGATTCACGGTCGAAGAGAAAATAATGGCACTTTCATAAAAATTGTATTACATTTTTAAGTGAGAAAAATGTATCTATTGGAATACATTGAACTTACATATTTTACTAAAAAAAATAAAATAAAATAATAAAAATAAATAAAAAGCCAACCATAACAAAATATTATGTTGCATTTTTATCATTTTATTTGTGTTTCTTTAATGTAATGACTTTTGTTTTTGACAGCTGCTGGAAATCGTCAAAAGAGAAGGCTTGTTTCTCATTGCTGTTCTCACAACATCATTATCACTGGTAAGATTAGAATATGGGCCCAAACAAACTACACATATTCAGTCCGTTATCACTTTAATTCGAAAAATTATCTATTTTATTCAAGTGTGATTAGCTATGAGCCATAGTCATATAGAATTTGATGAGCTGATTAGCTTAGTTACATACCTACAGTATCGTATTAAGATATTAGTTAGTGGTGCTTATAGTGTAGGAACAATATTCATAAATATTTGTAAATTTGTTCTTGAAAGCGTAGTATAGACGTAGTTGCTTTCTGACTGACTCCTCATCTACAGATGTTACTCTGCAGCCCAGTACACACCAGTCACTTGAGTGCTGCCTGCAGTATCTTGTGGAAATAACTTTTCTGTCATTCCCTGGAAACAGTATGATGGAAAGTGTCAGCAGATTTGAAGCCATAACTTTTTTAAACCTCAGTGTACCCTAATATGGGAAACTGCATCATATTTGTACAACTGATCTGTTTTTCTTTGTTTTCGTTTGTGCTTCCAGGGATCACGCTCGTGGAAATGAGGCTCTGGTGAATGAGGTTTCTGGCCTCAAGGTTTATGGGGCGGATGATCGAATCAAGGGGCTCACAGATAAAGTCACAGACTCTCAGGAACTGAAGGTAGGCAGATGTCATCTTTGACACTAAAAACATTTACCATTCAGGGTTGCAGTTTATGACGATATTGTCTCCATTTGCAGTTTAACTCTATCAATGTGAAGTGCCTGTTCACTCCTTGCCACACCTCTGGTGATATGTGCTACTACGTCTGGGAGGATGAATGCACTGACGCGCCCGCTGTGTTCACAGGTCTATGTTTGTACATGTAAAGGGCTGAATAACCAGTTAAATCTCTTAATTTTTTGCATTAAGAAATTACGCCTCCGCTAGCTGGTTTTGTTTAATGTAAAGGAAGAGACACCATAGTTCTCTTTGTCATCTGGTTCTCTCTTTTGGCTTTCAGGAGACACGTTGTTTATTGGTGGATGTGGGAGGTTTCTGGAGGGCACAGCAGAACAGATGCACCACAACCTCACCAAAGTGATTGCTTCCCTGCCTCAAGAAACAGTGAGTTAGTCAAACAAACAAAAAGAAAATTCCAACTGCTGAATTTTTGGCCATTTTTGCACCAATTTAGGACTGGCACACTGTCACTGTTTATTGGCATAAAGATCATAGATGCATGTAGAACATGCTGCATTGTTGAAATCGTTTTATTTACTTCTGATCGGAAGTAATTTGTCTAATGTCGCCAAAAGTAGTGGTGTGTCTGATATTCTCCTTTAACCACAAACATTTTTGCTAATATGCTCAAATCAGTCGGGAAACTTTCGAGTGCAATAGACAGTGTGTTGAATTCTTGATGCACCAAAGAAAACCTTTCCAAGAATCTGTTTAAAACATATATTTTTTGAAACAGAAAGTGTTCTGTGGACACGAGAACACTATCAAGAACCTAAAGTTTGCACTGCTGGTGGAGCCAGAGAACGAGAAGGTTAAAGAGATGCTGAGCTGGGCCAGGGTGAGTAAAATACATCAAAAATGTTAAATAATAATACTCTTTATAATTCTTTACTTTAGGTCAATTCAGATACATTTTTACAGCATTTTTGGTAAAAAACAAAAAACAATAAAAATAACCAAATTGCTTGTGTTTAGAAAAAAAATATGCCTCATTCATAGTTTGACTGATTCATTTAATTGACTTTATGATCCATAACACATTTCAATTAACACTACTCAAGCTTTTCATGTTTATTTCCTCATAGTTGTTACAATACTGCTTTGTATAAATTAGATTTAGTCATTTGTTAATAATCTATGACATAGTCATAGTGTTGGGGGTCTGCATATAATTTAATCTTTTTTTATTTATTTTTTGTATATGTATGCTTTGCTCTCCATTGCTAGGCAAGAGATGATGACGACAAACCCACTGTACCATCCACACTAAAGGAGGAGTTTGATTACAACCCTTTTCTCCGCCTCTCGTGAGTTTTTATGTTTAGCTCATATACATTGTTTATGGAACACAAAAGATATGCCTAGATGAGTATTTTTTAAAATGAAATTATTTGGAAACATTTCTTAAAGTTGCTTTACTTTTTAACATAAAAAGAATGTGAGCTGGAATTTTCAGTTTCTGTGTTTTTAATGTGTCCTAATTTATTATTATTATAATTACAGGGAGAAAGCAGTGCAGGCATTTACTGGGAAAATGGAGCCTGTAGAGGTGATGAGAGTCCTGAGAAAGGAAATGGATAAATTTAAGAAGCCCAAGGAAAGACTTCCGCCTCAAGCCGTGTTGGCTTTGCAGTGGGGTCTGCTCATGAGCTCTAAGGACCATTTAAGTCCAGCGATCAAAGACAGTGACTGAATGTTGTATCACGCTAAAGACCATGGGAGCCCTGTAGCTGTCTCTCTTAAATTAAGAAAGAGTAATGGGATTTTATTTTTGTTTAAATCAGCATTTTTGCACATTTAACACAAGGTTGGGACACAGAACTGTGCTAATTAGCTCGACCCTGTTCTATAAATCCGTTTGCTTGTATGGCTCATAATCTGTGGTCTGATCCATTCATCCATAGCAACACTAATAAATGTAAAGTTTGAATGCGGAGTAAATGCCTAAATGTACAGGATGAGTTATTTTTATAAATGTTTTTAGGAAATTTTCAGAAGCCCAAATATTGTTTCTGATTTAATTATGCAGAACAATTTATCGGTAGAAAAGTCCTGGCATTAAAGTGAAATTTAATGCAACAAAAATTACATATAAATATTAAAACACAGAAATGTCACAAGGCAATAGAATATTTACTGTAAAGTCAGCATGGGCTGATGAGATGTATGCTGTATGATATTGGTTCATAGTATTCTGATGCAAATATTAAAAACATTAAAATATTAAAAACCATTTGGATTGGTTTTATGTAATGTAAACCAAAAAAATCCTATTGCTTCTAAAATATATAGAATGTTGATCACAAGAGGTACAGTAAATATTATATTGGCTATTCACATTTCTGTACATGAATAAAATATAGGAAACTCCACTGAATTTAGCAGTAAATCACAATTAGATAAAATTATTATGCATCAATTTACAGTAAGACCTCTAAATATGAACTTATGTGAATTCAGATGTTTCCAGATGTGAACGGCACTTTGTTGTGTGAGAACACTTGTTTTCCAAGGTGTCCAAACTTTATCCACGTGGGTCCAAAATTGTCAAGTTGGAAGTACTAAAAAAAGTATTTTTTTTAGGCTGTGGAGGTAAAGTCATTGTGAATTGTTTTTTGTTCTACCTTCAGCTAAACATGCCATGTTTGAATAAAATGAACAAAGTAGTCTGATTGTTGAAGAAATGTGATCTCAAAGTTGCATCAATCTGAAAAAATGAAATAAATTGCCTAGATGCCTTTTTTTTTTTTTAAAAAAAGGGGCATATACTTTCCCAATTCTTTTTAGGTTGTTTTCAACATTTCCTTAGGAGAAGCAGAAAACAACCTAATTCCTGTATCAGGAATAAGATATAGGTCACTCTTGCTCAAAAGCAGACTTGAGCACACTGGAATAATTAAATATTTGTTTATTTTGTTTTCAAACTGTATAAATTTACATATAATTAGCAAAGAGTGATCATATTTTATGATTGGAAATGACATGTTTATATTGTAACAGGTTGCACACAAAATACATTACGAGCTAATTAAGAGGACAACGGGTGAACAGTTACATTTACTCAGTGCAGAGGCATTGGTTTATAATATATTATTCCACCCTACCAGGCCCACAGGAAAAAAGACCTAAAAGAACAATCAAAAATGTACATCTCTGTCAGGACCAAAGCTGAATGCAAAATTAAAGTCTGCAAACATCATCTTGGCTAGACAAGAGCACAGATCACCACTTTATAGTGAGCCCGTTGGTCATTTTCTCCACAGCATGGAACTGTGTGTGTAGCAGCTCTTTGGCTCTCTCTGCTCCCAGGGTGTGAAGCCAGCTTTCATACAACTCAGCCACGCGGGTGTCATTTTCTGGCAACAGGGGGCGCTCTGCCTTATAGAGTTGCTCCACTTGTTGGAGAAGCTCCTTTTGGTTTTGACTGGATGAGGGCCTCACCTGCCCACCACCATTTAGACAGCCTGTAGGATGACAAATGAAACATGTTAAGTTTGACAAGAAGACCTTATTTTTATACATGTGAAACATGTTGGGCAGGGCTTAGTGCAGCAAAGCTTGATAAAGCCAAGATGTGGTTCCTAAATACACAGAACTATGAAAGAAGATCCTGGGACTAGATCTAAAACTATTCTGGGAATTTTTCTCTCAGAAAAGTCCTTGGAATTTATAAAACAGCTTAATACTAATGTAAACTGTTTATTAAACCTTTCCGGTTGAGCATTTATTGCAGAACCACGATCTGCAGGAAGCTTTATATGTACGCATGTGTTTTGGAACACGAAGACAAGACTTCAAGGCAAATATTCTCCTGTTTACCTGACGGACAGGCCATAACTTCCACAAAGTGATAGGGCGACTTTCCCCTCTTGAGTTTCTGCACGAGGTTCTGAATGTTGCGGAAGCCATAAGTTGAGGCAAAACACAGCAGGACGGCACCGTCTTTCTCCAGTCTGACCTCCTGGAAGTCTTTATTCCTGCATCACAGAGTGGAGAATACAAAAATAGTGAAACATGATCAAATTTAAAAAATGTTTTAATTAAAAATGGATCCTTTATGATCAGAAGATGTGACATGATGATTCGTTTTGAAGGCCTCCTTCACCTTAGCGTCTTGTAGGTGAGTTCTTTCACCTCCTCCCCAAACAGCTGTTTGGCAGCATACGTGAACACATGATGGAGGTAACCTCCTGAACCACTTCCAGCATGGCTCAGGAACTCATCCCCACACACACTGCTGAACCTGTGTGCAACACACAGCATGTGGGTTTCAATTCTGCAAGGATTGAGAGCAAGACATCGAGACGGGATAAAACTTGCATTGTGTCCAGGGCTGCAGGCTCAACATCAGAAAGAGACACATTCTGCTCCTCCAACATTTTCTGAACCTCTCCTGCAGCAGCAAAGAGAGCTTTTTAGTGTTTCATTTCCATAAGCATAAAAAAGACAGAATGAGGGCAGCTGGTGTACCTGAAGTGATGACGCAATCCACTTCTCGGGTCTCGGCTTTGCTCAGGTAGAAATCGGAGCGTGATGCCTCGAGTTTCTTGTCAAAGCAGGGCATCACAGCCACGTGGTAGATCTGCTGTGGACTAAGACCCTAAGAGACAAACAACCACTGACAGATCAGCAACTCTTCTCTATTATCTGTAGTTTCATTTAGTGCCTTGCAAAAGTATTCATGTTGCAGTTTCACAATCTCTTTCCAAACTAAATCGTGCTCAGTCAGATTGGCTGGACAATATATTTTTTAGTCCTGCCACAGATTTTCAGTTTTATTTAGCTTTAGACTTAGACTGGGCCATTCTAGCACATAGATATGCTTTGATATAAGTCAGATGTAGCTTGGATTGTATGTGCAAGGTGATGTACTGAGATCCTGTTTCAGGTTTTTACAACCTCCAGAGGCTTTTCTCCCATATTCCAATCTATTCATCTTCCTTTTAACTCTAAACTGCTTCTCTAACAAAAGCAGCACCACCACAACAGTGGTAACACCTTTGTTTGTAACACTGTTACATCATTTCTTGAAAGAAGATCATTGAAGTTTGAGGTCGCAATGTGACAAAATGTAAAAATTAAAGTTTGATACGCAAGAATACTTTTGCTTGGCATATAATCAGGTCCAAAGCATACCTGCTGTCCAGCAAAATAGCTTTTCACCAGAGAGCCCATCATCTGCTGTGGAGAGCGAGTGGTGCTGATGTACGGGAGAATATAATCGCCATGAGTCTTCTCTGCATAACAGATCCATCCTGTATGCATTTTTGTAATTTTTGTTAGTTTTACTTTATGAAGTAGTGAATAGATTTAACATGATTTTCTGCTTCAATAAATTATTTTAATATTTTCTCCCCATAACTACTTTGACATAATTTGTTGAGATTTGTGCACATACTAAGTTTTTTTTCCCCCCCTGCTGTACCTGGGCAGGCGGATGTCAGCATGGGCACGGCTTTGCTGTCCTGTTCTTTCCGACTGAAACGATCCACAAACTCCCTCTGACTCTCCAGCAGGCTGAACGTTCGACTGAAGCTAGTGTCAAACACATGATGGACACCTGGAAGACAACAATACATCACAGAGACAAAATTATTCTGCCGCAATTAGGTGTCATTTAATAAATGATAAAAAAAACCCCAAAAAAAACATGTACACACCAAGGCCTTTGAGGAAAGAAGTGAGCTTTCTGCCAGCCTCACTACTGCTAAGGTTATAATGTGCTGCAAGGGAGGCTCTGGACTGGGGCGATACCGACACCACTACAATCTTCTGCTCAGTCTCTTTGGTCTGCGTCGGAAGTCATCATGGTGCAGATAGAAAACAATAGCAGCAAATTCAGGATCACAAACATTGCAAAACTATCCCCAGTAACACATCACAGCTCTACCTTATTGTTCCGCAGCACTTTTAAAAGCTCCTCGTGACTCTGCTGCGTGATCAGGACGCTCTCGGCTGAAGTGATGCAGCCACTGCAGGCCAAGCAGTCGTTTAGGGTGATCTTTGCTCTCTCCAGCTTCTGTTTTCCTCCATCCTTCAACGACAAGTGGGTTTAATTCAAAGACACCAATGAGAGTTTCATGATTCACAAAACAGATTGTGGGATAAGGTCGAGTCACACAGGATCAAGAATCATCTATTGTTCAAGCACTTCTGTGTCATGAGAAATCTGGACAACTTTATTTAGAACATTTGAGAAAAGAATCATGGCACTCGTATTCTTTCAGTACTTTGGTCACATGTCCATAAAACCTGCAGTTTTACTATCATAATGTCATCACCATCGAAATCACATCTAGAGTCGGATGTGCACAAGAATTTGTACTAAAAATATAAAAACTGTATTCCTCTACCATCAGGTTCAGCCAACACAGCTTTGATAAACAGCAGCACCATGAGCAGCTGCAGGTGAACAGATTTTTAGTACAAAGTGCTGTGCATTGCAGCATGTGCTGTCTTGTGCAATAATTTTAACCTTGCACATTGCTCTGTGTAAAATTGTTTGCAAATGAAGTAAAATGGAGTTATGCAAACAAAATTCAAAACCAATGTTTTTTGGGGGTTTTTTTAACATAAAACTGAAAAGATCCCACTGATAATCTGAATGTGCCTTTTTGTAAAATTGTATTCATATATTAAAAGCTCTGAGCTGCTTCTCTCTTAAGATGAAGGTTTAGCATGAGGCCAACACAATTAGAGTTTCTTTAAATTTTGATAACTCAGCCATCGAGCTGTGCAGAGCACATGCATGCTCTATTACAGGTAACAGTGAGCACAACGCAATAATAATGCAACCTAGAGACTGTTCATGTTCTAGCTGACATGGTTTTTAATGTCATGTTGCAGTCGAGCCATGATACCCACCTGGTTGACTTGCACATAACTTCCATCATCCTCTATCTGTATTTTGGCCACAGATTTACCTTGTTTCTTCTCTACTTTGACTGGTTTGACACATTCCTACAAAAAAAAAAAAGAAACAAGAGGGCAAATATGAAACAACATATTTTTAGATGTTCTAAAACCACAAAAATAAGGTTTTCTATCATTTCAGCAACAATCAAGACAGAAAAAGGAATAAGAAAAAAAAATCTGGAACCTTGTCTCACTTTTTGTTTGCGCGTTCATGTCATTGCTTTCTCAAATGTGTCAGCCATAAACAATGATGCATCTTCAAATTAACAGAAATGTTTTAATCAAGGTAACTTTATTATAAGCATTGGTTTATTCCATCTTTGCTCTGATCACATTTCTATCGATAAGAATAGAGATGGATGGGAGCTATAAAGCAAATGTGTATTGTTCTTTGGTTTCGATAGGATTTTAAAATATCAATTTCGTTTTAAACTGGCCACGTTACCTTTTAGTTCACCTTTATAACCTGTAGATATCAGTTCAACATACTAAATGCTTTGTAAGTTACCTCATTATTTGTGTCAATATACCAGATAAGTTATCAAAAATGTTGATGAGTAGAATCTAAACAAGGTTTATTGAACATTTGAGCTTAACTGGAAAATATGTTTTAAATAAACTACAATTTTCCTGACTGGCGTGCTGAATGTTTAGTTTGTTTCTTAATATTTCTAAAACAAAAAATCTCCCCCAGTGAGTCATCACAGTAAAATTGTCAGTGCCAACACTAATGTTCTTAAATTACAGACTTCAAGTTACCACAAGCCATGAGAGTACTATTATCACAAATTATAAGAAATGGGCTGATTTCAATCTTCTTACATCATCCCCCTTATCATTAGCAGGCTAACGGCGGCTTATCGTGTTTTTAAGCCTGTATGTTGGAGGCATCAACGCCCCAACCAAACAGTAAACATCAATTTATGATTATCTTCAGACAACAACCATTTACTGTTGGTGCTACGTATGGGTCGCTACTCAGTCAACTAACACAGGCGACAAGAACCAACTACACATCCGACTACTATCTACTTCACCATATTTTTACGCTGTTAAAGTCAGACTCAAAAAGCCGAAGAATCATTAATATTTATCTCATTCTGCCAAAATTAATATCCTGCAGCGTCACGTTGTACAAGTTGAAGTTTCCGACCTGCGACGGAGTGATAAAATCGTCGAGGTCTGTCAGCTGCAGGACACCGCTGAAGTGAGACGCCATACTCACTGCCGTAAAGTTGTTGTTTATATTAGTGTCGTGAAGTCTTGATTCAACTTTATCCACAACTGGAAAAGCTGTGCAACAGCTCGCCTCTGTTAGATCTTTCATCATATGTACTTAAATGTGCTTCTACATTATTATACAATAAAATAGTAATCATAATATGGTTTGAATAATTAAAATATACTTTAGGTGCTTAAATACTAAAATATATCAATATTTGCAATGTTATTTGTTGAAAATAACATAAAAAAAACTTTAATACCTTAACTTTCTTTGCAGATCATATCAACGTTACATTGTGAACTCTGCAACAAATATTTGAAGATGAAAGAAGGAGGGTTTGGGGAAACTTAGATGATGTTTGCCATGTTGTGTTGTTTTCCAAAAGCAAGTTGTGAGAACCACAATAAGACTATTTCATTCGACCATTGAGTTGTTCAAGATCACAGCCAATATCCCAATATTATTGATCAAATGTTTATAGAGCATCTCCTAATTTTCAATTGTTGAAACTCGTTTCTCACCAAAGGTGATCAGGAAAGATGCGATCATGTCAACACTACATTCAAAATGTGCTGTTTGTTTATCTTGATCACATCTTTTTTTTTTTCAGTCATGTTTTCAAGCAAACACACTAATCTTGAAAAGAACAGAGACAGAGATACCTCAACTGAACAACACATATGTCAATGTAAAATTAAAACAATTAGCTCAAAGATGATGGTATGATTAAGGAACCCTATTTAGTAGCACTTTTTGTTGACTCCTAAACATTTCTCTACCTGACTTTTAACTATACAGCCAGACAGATATTTACAGAGGAGCAATAAAAGTAAATTAGGTGAATTAGCAAACTTGCCAAAAACTTATGATGTCATCCAGGACGTGTTACTGTGGAAGATCATCTCTGCTGATTGGAAATTTATTTATAAGTATGTCATGACACATCAGAGACTGTCACACAGCGAGTCTTCAGTCAGAGGCCTCCTCAGATTTGTTGAAAGACTGACTGCTACTGCCTATTCCTACCTACAGCATCACCGTCCACTTTTTGAAGATATTATAAGTTAATATAAGCTTATATTATAAGCTGTAGATTTAATTTCCTTTTGGGATAAACAATGTTTTTTTAATTGAATGTATTCTTATGTATGTTATTAATACTGTTGTTTTGACCAAGACACCCAGGAAATACCGTTGCTTTCTCTAAGTGAACTCAATAAGTTTTTTTTTTTTTTTTTTATTACTGCTATAATAACTAAACTACGAACAACTGGCTTGTCCAGTCCTTATAAGCTATTGTTTCAATACCTTCTATTTAATGTTGTGTTCAGTGAATTCAAAACAGAAGGTTGTGTGGAGTGTTATTTTAACCCAAAAGTAAGAAAATCTCTGTTTATTTCATCCTACGTGTGCACGAGCCCTTCAGTTGTTATGACTACGCGGTCGTAAATCCGCCATATTTGCTCCCGCCCCGCTGCTGCGTTGCGACAGAGACGGAGAAGTGAAACGACATGAATGCAGAAAATAATCATACGGCAGAAACAGAGAAGGAGCAAACGACGAACGGCACCGACACCATCACCATTCAGACTACACTGGGAGACGAAGGTTAGACCCCCGACGGCATAAAACAAGATTAAATTCTATCTCTGTTATCACGTTTGGGCCTTGCTAACTTCCTCCATAATGAAATTGTGCTAGTAGCAGCTAACTAACGTTAGCAACATTAGCCAGCTTGCTGCATCACTGTAGATTTGCCCAGTTGTTGTTGGCATTTGAAAACGGTGCACCAAACATGCAGCACCTTGCAGTAGTAAGGATCAAAAGTCATAAGAAACCCCAGAAGTATCTCACATTTACATGGTTGTTTTGCGTCCTTTGGTAGATGACGATGTCCACAAGTGCGGGCGGTGTCAGTGCGAGTTCTCCAGCCTGGAGGTTTTCATCCAGCACAAGCTGCAGCAGAGCTGCAAACGCCCGGAGACCAGGCAGGCTTCTCAGGAGGCCAACCAGCAGGCATGTCCTCAGACATTTTTAAGATCAAATTATTATTATTTTTTCCCGTATATCCAAAAAAACTGTGTTGTTGTGGTCAATACAATCTTGATCATCCACTGGGACATCTTTCAGATTGATTTAATGTTGATACATTCTAGAGGAATAAGTGTTCACTTCAGAAAACAGAATTCTTATTTAAAAACAAAGCTAAATGTAATGTTTAATTTCTTCATAAATTGGGGTTGTTGCCAAGATCCAAATATTGTTTTACATAAAACAAATAATCTGTGAATTTCCTTGGCATATTAAGTTTTAATTTGTCAGATAAAGGGATCTTTTCTTATATATTGCCTTTCATGACAAATTTAGTTGTCAGATTCAGTCCAAGGAGATAAAAACTCAAACAGCAAAAATATTCCTATTATCAAACACCAATCTGGAGCAAGTCTTTTTTCTCACCATCAAGATGAGCACAATTTAGAAGAAAAATGTATATGTGTGGTTATGGTACGACAATGTTTGTCTCCCATCTATGCACATGTAATTAGTCCAGGGGTGGCCAACTCCAGGCCTTGAGTGCCAGTCTCCTGCAACTTTTAGCTGTATCTCTACTTCAACACACCACAATAATGAGGTCATTAGCAGGACTCTGGAGAACCTGACTGTACTTAGGAGGTGATTAGCTATTGGATTCAACTGTGTTGGACCAGGGAGACATCTAAGAGTTGCAGGACACCGGCCCTCGAGGACCAGGATTGCCCACCGCCGAATTAGTCCATGAAACTTCTGTAGTATGTCATTTTGTTATGTTTTCTTTTCTGTAGGTCTCTTCAAGTACTGGAAGCCCAGCGTCCAAGGTGAAAACTGAAGGTATATCTACAGTTAAACCAGCAACAATCACTGATGGTAGGTTTTCAGCCTTAATACGGCTTCTTTTTTTTTTTTTTTTACTTTTTTTGCTGCTCTATAGAATCATCAAGAACATTAAAAACCACAAAAGATGCATATTTTTAATTGGAATACTTAGTTTGAATTACTAGTTTTGCACAGTTATTTATCAGTTTGTTATCCATCTGTGTATTATGTTTGCTCAGTTAATTTGATATCTGAATTTCTCCGGTGTACTACGCTAAATTTCTGCTATTTTGTTCTCCACACAGATGAAAGAAACGGTCCAATGGGTCGAGGTCATAGGAAGAAAATTGCTTCTATTAAAGTCACCGACCAGTCTGATAAAAGCGCAATGTTTGTATCTGAAAACGCTGATGGTGAACAGCAGACTTTCAAAGTAAATCAGGACGGACGCTACATTTGTCACCTTTGTGAAAAGACATTTAAAACTGTGAGTCAAACAGTTGATAAGCCACGTGATGTAATTACCTTACTTGTTGCTTGTTTCTAACTTTCGTTCACTCTGTGATTCTGTTTCCCTGTGTAGACAAACATCTTGAGGACTCACATGAAAACTCACAGTGACCAGAAGAACTTCTCCTGTGGCCTGTGTGGGACTTCATTTCGTACCAAAGGCTCATTGATACGTCACAACCGCCGGCACACTGGTGTGGAGAATGAACTGAAGTCACACAGCACTGTTGAAATGAACTCACTTTGACATGTGTGCCAGAAATCAAAACTTCTCTATTTTGCTTTCTTCTCCGCTGCTTGCAGATGAGCGGCCGTATCGGTGTACCCTGTGTGGGCAGTCTTTCAGAGAGTCGGGGGCTCTCACCAGACATCTGAAATCCCTGACTCCCTGTACAGAGAAGATCCGGTTTGTCCAGTACAAGGAAATCCTGGTCAGCAAAGATGGAGTGCAGAAAGGTCAGACTAATTTTAAAGGGAGAGAAATGCAGTGCAGTCACTGCACAGTTGCATCCATTTATACATCCAACAATTCCTACATCCATCCATCAGTCTGACGATCTGTCCATATATCCATCCAGCTTTTATCCATTCGTCTAGTGTTTTACGGTTTTTTTCTATTCTTTACAGTCATGCATCTGGGAATAATTTTTTTTAAGTGTTACAATTTTTTGCAGGTTTCCTTTTTAAGCCTGAGCTGAAAAAAAATGGCCAATCTATGTATAGAAAAATACTGAACTTTAAATTGTATTCAGTATTTGAGAACTTCCAATATATATTGCAGATTACAATAGCTACTGTAATGTAATTTATTAATATCTCTTATTGGTTGAGTTAAATATACCTATAAATTAAACTCTGGTCAGCTTAGCAACAGGTTTCAAGTGGATCAAATCCAGCGGTGTGACAAGCAAATATAGTCATGTTACCTAGCTTACAGCTATTCTGTGGTCAGCTGTTTAACATGAATTCTTGTGGTTTGCCAACAGCAGTGATGCTCCTTTTAAATCCATATCATGATTTTATAATTTCTGTGTGTTTTTCACTGCTGACAGTGTTTCCAGACAGCTAAATTTGTCTTTTTTGTAATTGTGAGAAAGTGTGCCTGATTTTTTTTAGCCAGCTGTGTGGCGCAACATGTGGGGGAGGGACACATCTATGAACTATAGAGTTGGAGAAAACTCAATTAGCTCTTACACTTAAAAACTCCTAGAATTGTAAAAGCTTTAATACTTTAACTTCCTAAAACCTTACAATAACTTAGTTTTAGTAAATCTCCCAATGCAGAGTTATTATTTTCATTATGAAGTGGAGTTATAATATTTTCTAAAATTATTTCTAAAATTAGCAATATGTCTTCATGTTTAATCTGGCTTGAAGTGCAATGACACAGTAAATGGAGCAAATCCTGAGACGGTGTGAATGTTTCAGGAGTTGAAACTGAACAAGGCCAAGTAGTGACCCAACAGGAAGTGGTAGTTGTGGAGCAGCAAGCCGAGGAGCAGGAGATGGTGGAGGCTCAGACTGCTGTCGTCAGTGTGGTGGAGGCTGACTCCCAGGAGGTCCTCCGTCAGGTTCACTTCACAATGGAGGTGGACGGGACAACACAGGAGCAGCAGGTGAGAGCGCACGCTTTAAGTCTTTCGTGTGTTCCTCTTTCGGTCGAATCTCGAGTTGCTGTATATCTTTTGCTTGAACCAGGTGGTGGTCGACCAGTCTCAGGCGGACGCTCTGGCTGCTGCCGCCGCCGCCGGCGACAGCCTCATCTGTCAGGCCATCATCAACTCTGGCATCGCCCTGGGCACCGAGGAGACAGTGGTGGAGGAATCCTCCCCAACAACGCAGGAGCTGGACAAAGACATTCCAGATGCTACTGATGTTGATCAGAGTGTGATGGAGATCCAGGTTAAAGAAGAGTTTGAAGAGACGGAGGAGGCACGTTCATCACAAATTCAAGAAGGTCGCTTTGGAGAAATTTTGCATGAATCAGAACCGTTTTCTTGTTTCTTGGACAGGAAACGGCTGAAGATCGAGCACCCTGTAAGCTCTACACTTGTCCACACTGCAGTCGGTCGTTTAAAGGCGTAAATTATTTCCGTTTTCATGTCAAAGGTCATTTAGGTAAGCTCTTATTGAATGTTGCAGCTCTTTCCAATTTCACAAGAGACGAGATTTCCTAGTAGTGCAAGATATGAGTTACTAACTTATTAAGCTTTTTCACATGTTGTCATGTTACAACCACAAACTTTGAAGTATTTTATTGATGTTAGATGTGATAGATCAGTAGAAAGTGCAATGTAGCCGAGTGGGACCCCGTGATGTAAGATTATTCCCCTCCACAGTCAGTGTTGGTTCTTTTGAATACAAACAAAAACTCCCATTTTCTGATGCATGGCACAATGTATAATAAGAATACAGATAAAAAATGTTTTATTTTTTTATATACATATATGATCTGTGCATTTATCCTTGTTTTATAGGTTATAAACCGTTTAAGTGCACACTATGTCAAAAGGAGTTTCTGACTGGCTACCTGTTAAAGAAGCACATGGAGGTCCATGTTAGCGAGAGGCGGTATAAATGCGGCGAGTGCGGCAAGCTGTATAAAACCATCGGACATGTACGCGAACACATGAGAGCCCACTCGGATGAGAGGCCCTACCACTGTCACAGATGCAACAAGGGATACAAGACCAAGGTGGATTAAAGTGGCTGTACATACACAGCTATAATTATGATTGTGTTGGCTCTTTTTTTTTTTTTTTAATTCTTGTATTCATTTTTCTCAGAACGCCTTACAAGTTCACCAACGGACTCACGGCGATGAGAAACCTTACGTGTGCGAGTTCTGCTTCAGAGGCTTCAGAGAGAAAGGCTCCCTGGTGCGACACATCCGCCACCACACAGGAGAGAGGCCTTTCAAGTGCCTGAAGTGTGGGCGGGGCTTCGCCGAGCACGGGACGCTCAACCGGCACATGCGTGCCAAAGGTCAGGGTGACGTGCAGGCGCAAACTTAAACGACTGAGGTGTTTATGGCTCTGACACGAGCTGATCTAATGCTGGTTGTTCCACACCAGGAGGCTGCAATAAGGACAACTCCAACGAGCAGCAGGGCGTTATGGTGGAGGAGCAGGCGTCTGCGGACAGCCTCAGCGCAGCAGAAGTCATCACAGAAGATCCCCACGCCGTGCTTGTGGAGTTCTCCTCAGTGGTGGCGGACACGCAGGAGTATATTATAAAGGTGGGAGCAAAAGCTCATAAGTTTGTAGGAAAATTACACAGAAAAACCTCTGCAGCCGTTTGTTTATTCTGTGAAATAGTTTATTTTTAAAATGATGAAAAAAGGCTGTTGTATGCCTCTCTGTTTTTTATCTTTTGCTTTTAAGTCATGCTTTCATTTTGTATCTAACATACAATGATTTTTAGAATCAGGAACTAATTAATACTTTTGTGCAAAAATTAATCCAGTTGTTGGTTCTGGTAATTAAGTTTTCAATTAATTACCTTCTTTAATCTGCTCTAAACATCTTGACTGGAACACCATTTATTATTTTCCATATTTTATAATATCTTAATAGTATTTCAGGGGTTTTATGCAGGAAGCCTTCCGGTCCGGAGATTTACATGAGAAGTATAACAAAAGTTCTGCGACTCCTTGATTCTTTCATGCCATCTAGACTCAAACTGAAGAGGAAATGCAGCAAGAAGTTACACTAATTCAGGACAGCCAAAACGAGGTCAGTGTGCACGTTTGGGGAGCTCTAAAGAGAACCTATGCATTATCTATATAACTGTTGCTCACTTCAAAACGTAATCTCATTAATGCATAAAGTTAAGTTCTCGTTAAGCCCGTCTCACAAGTCCTCTGACGTTTTTTGAATTTCTGTTCTTCCAAGATGGGAAACCAGATCATGAAAGTGGTGCAGCAGATCGTCAGCCAGTCCCACGGTGCCTCCAGTCACCAGATCATCGTGCGAAACGTTGGGGCGGATGAGGAAAGCGCCTCCATCTCCGACTGCGGCGACACCATCACCATCGCCACGCCGGAGAGCCTGACAGAGCAGGTGGCCATGACGCTTGCCTCCGCCATCAGCGACGGGACGCTGCTGGCCACGACGGGCACCGCTGAGGATGTCGGGGGGACTGTTACCATGGTTACCACAGAGGAAGCAGTGGAGGGAATAGAGATGGTGCAGCAGCAAGAGGAGTATGTCATCACCTCCCCAGAGGAGGTGGAAATTCAGACTGTAGTTGTATGATCAAAGGGGATTTTACTGATGAACTTGTCTGGCTTTATAGTCCGTTTGTGTGTGAATGAGTCAAATATGAAGTTACGGCCAAAGTTTTTATGAAACTCGTAGTGACGGAAATAATAAAGTATATGTTATTATTCCCTGAAACAAATGTTAACAGGGAATAGGTTTACCATTCTGTTAGTGTTTTCAATGTGACTTATTTGTGAGCCAATAAACAGTTTAATACATCTATTGCTAAATTCATTTCAATGTCAGGCCAGAACATATCCAAATTCATCTTTTCCCCCATACATTCCACAAAGTTCCTATTAGACAAGTGAAAAAAAAAAAAGAAAAATTAGGATATTTAAGCTATATTTGTTTTTTTATTTCAGAATCTAAATATTGCAAATCAGAATTTCTAAAAAAGAAAATTCTGTTCTTTATGTTTAGTTTGTTACATCAAAACTTTGGTATTTATCAAACTTGGTAGGGTCCAAAGTGAGTTCTGAATACCCAGGGTCCCTCATGTTTTAGATTTTTTCCTGATTGAACCTGAATAAGAGGAATAGTTGATTGACAGGCTTCTATTTAACAAGGTGACACGAAGGAAGAAAGAAAGCATCCAAAACCTGCAAGAGTCTCCCTTGAGGACTGGCACTGGATATTCCTGACCTCATTTTGAATTTTAAGCTGAGTTGAGTCTGCCTATAGCATGTTTATGCACTCATTAAAATTTTCAATAATCTAACAGCATAATTCAGTTAAATCTGAGAGAGAGGAATTTTGAAATGCAAGTTTTCAAAAATGAGTGACTTCTGAAGGCGATGGGTTGTACTCCATTTTTCTAGGGGCATCTGAATGAAGTACACCATTCAATTATCGATGCAAGAAATCAATGGGTGTATTTAATTTCTACTTCCACAATTATGTTACTCGTGTTGCTCAATCACATAAAATCTCAGTGAAGTTGGTTTCGATGCATCTTTAGCAAGATGCTGAAATCCTGTCAACAGTTCAAACAATTGCTGAATTGTTGTTTGAAAATTCAGATAAATAACCTGAAAAGCAAAGGTTTCTTTAAACAAATGTGCAGCATGTTTTGAAATCCTCCGAGTGCTTGCATATTATTATCCCTGCATATTATAATTGCATGGGATGTTTTCCCAGTTCTTTTCCTCAACCGCAGTCACGATTTTGAACTTTTTATCTCTGATTTGAAGTGTGGTGCCCTTTAAAGGCTGACATGTTGGGCTGCTTGTCCAAGGCCGTCCATGATACAGTGTTCCCATTTGCAGAGGTATTGTGTCCCTTAGCATATCACACAACTGCTTAAATGTAAAATGTGTTAGCCCAAGCACATTACATTTGAAATAAATGCTATTTTCTTACAGCTCTTGTTTTTACGTTTTTTTTTTGTTTGTTTGTTTGCTAGAACTTCTGCTGGGAAAATATTGCTCCAGTTGGTGCTTGTAACCTTGAAGCCTGTCTTGCAGGCGACAGCTCTAACTGGTGCTCCAGTACTAGACGCTATAATCAGAACCATCCCTGGCTGGGCTGCTTCGCAGCTCGGTTTCTGGGTCACTCCTCAGCCCTCTGAGAGGGCTTCATCCACATGAGCAACAGAGGGAGACAGTGAGAGAGGGTGGGAGAGAGAAAGAGAGGCGAAGGTATTTATAGAAAAATGGGGCTTCGCAGTACCTTTCCTTGCAATGAACCATTTCAGGACCAAGTTACTGTGTCCCAGTTTCATGCTCGCTGCTCAGCCAGAGGGTTTGGACCGAGGCTGAGGTTGGGCAGCCTCACCCAGGATGGAGAGCCCGACTCTCACACGCTCTCAGCTTCTCAGCTTCTCCAAGCTACTTTGCTGATTCAGAGCAGAAGGAAGAATTGGCCCTCACAAGCCACAAATGTGACCTGGGGGGTCAGCATCCGTGTAGGTGTGTAGAGGCTTCAGGGAGGAGGTGAGTCAGGTCAGGTGGAGGAGCAGCTTGAGGGTGTCCAAGGGGCACTCCTTGGCTGCGTCGACCCCCTAGTCGGGGGGTGAGGAAAGGCTGGCTGGAACGTGCCCTGCCGCAAGCCGGGCAAGGATGAGGCGCTTCCTGAGCAGAAAGGGCCGCTTCTCCCTGCGCCAGAGCAAGTCTGGGACCCGGAGCGCCGCCAAAGATTTCTGTAAGTCTTGTTTCTCTGACTTGATCTTTTTTGTATGACGATATTCCTGAAGGGCTTCTTTTGCGAGAGAGAAGATGAAGAGAAGCTACAGTAGAGCGTGTATCTGGGACGAAGGGTGGAGAAAACAGAAGACAAGTCCTGACAGTACTGCTCAGTGTTACGAGACGGCAAATAGAGGACCCATCCATGATGTCCTTATCTATTTTGAATCAGTTTTCTTCTGATTCTCTTTGGTGAGCTGACAGCAGTTTCTCCATCACTGATTCTTTGATTTATGTTTCATACAGTCGGTCTGAAGCCTGGTGTGCCACTGAGATCTGATTTGCCCTTCGGCAGACATGACATAATTTCCAATTCAGACTCTTTCTACTTGACCTTTAGGAGAAATTGTTGCACCCCTTTTTTGTTTTGCCAGTTTTTATAGCTGACCTGCTAAAACTTTTCAAAGAAATAAAACAACTGCATGCAATTTTACACTTATGCAACTATGTTCTGTTGTTTTGAATTCAAATTGTTTGACCGCTGTCACTTTACTTAGGCGATTAAGTTATGAAATTCGCAAATCCCAAGGACATCATTTGAACCACAGTATGGTTTATTTTAAGCAAATCTACAAGGCAAAAAAAAAAAAAAACAATGACACAAGAGACTGGGTTTGATGTGCTCCTTTAATACAAAAATTGCTATAAAATGTACTGCACCATAACCTGCATATTTTGAATGTACCCAGATTAATGTCCTGTACAGATGAAGTCAAGACTCTATTGGGACATTTTGTACAGCAGCAAAATGAGGCCAGTGACCAGGGGAAGGGCAGCGGTTCAACATGTGGTCCAGATACCAACGGTCACAAATAACCTCCTCTGTTAAACTTCTCCTCTCGCTGTGATTTGTTCGACTTACAAAATGTTTTTTGTCGTTCCAACAAAAAGACTGTTATAAAACACAGTACCTGTTCACACCCCACTAGGCTAATCAGAGCTTAATTAGCAGGCCTCCTTTATGGTTTTATTGCAAGCAGACATTTTCTTAAAGGAACACTACCCAAGAAATCTGATAATGTCCCTTATTTAATGTAAAGTAAAGAACAGCGCCATGCTAAAGTATTCCTACCCATCAAAGCTTTTCACATTTTGCCATGACACAAGGACTAATCTCACGGTATTGTTCAGGGATTTGTTTATCGCAGCCAAACATAAAGCGGTCCATGGCTTTTTATTTTTAATTCCTAAAACCCTGAAAAGTGTGGCATGTAATAGCTACTAAATTTTGGGGTACATTTCTGGCAGCTGTGAACATCTGGGTGAAAATCAGTTCAAGCTCAGTCATACTGGATGTTGATAATCTGTGAACAGCATTTTTCACCTCTTGCTGCCAGACTTTGAATTCTAATACATAGTTATGTATTTAGCTTAACAATTTTATTGTAGCTCTGGCTGTATGTTTAGGGTATTATCCTTCCTAAAAATGAACTACCTCCTCCCATTGCAGCCTTAAACAAGTTCTTGATGTTTTTCCAGTATTGTTGTGTATTTAGCTCCACCTTATCTCCATCAACTGACTGACTTTCCTCATCTCTGCTGCCCCCCAAATAGAATCCCCCAAAGCATGAGGCTGCTATGTTTCAATGTAAAAATAATGACAATGATAATGAATAACACTGACCTGGAAACCTGGTTTGTTTTAGTGTTCAGTGCACAACTACTGTTGTCCTTGTAATGTGTTATCCTGTGGATCTGTGCAGCTCCTCCAAAGTAACAATAAGCTTCTTCATTACACATAATGTAGGTGAGTGGACATGCCTTGATGGGGTTGTAGCTCTGCTGTTCTCTTCCCAGTTTTAGATGATGGATTGAAAAGAGCTCAGTGAGACATTAAAAGCTTGGGATGTTGTTTTATCACCTAACTCGGCTTTATGCTTTTTCCCCACTTCACCCCTGAACTCTCTGCCGTGGCCCTTGGTCTTCATGATGCTTTTTGTTCACTGATATTCTCCGTGAACCACGGAAGCCTTCACAGGATGGCTGGATTTATACTAAGAGCAAATTACACACTGAACGCATCACCAATTAGGTGACTTCTTAAGGTTCTCTGTTAGATTAACGGGTATTAAAGAAAAAAAGGATGACTAGTACCACACACCACACTTATTTTTTGTTGTAAAAGCAACTGAAAAATTATCTATTCCTTTTCTACTGCTTCGCAATTCTGCACTTATCTGTGTTGGTCAATAAAACAAAAATAAAATAAGATAAAACAAATGATAAAAATATGAAATAAAACAACATTTGAAAAGTTTTAAGGGGTAGAAATATGTTTGTAAGACACTATATATCCATCATTCAAGCACCATATTAGTTTGAGCCCCTCCAACTTTTGTGTGTTTTTTAGACCTTGGTCTCCCTGCCACCAACCAGAACTGGCCAGAGGCCTTTGGCTTCAGGCTCGGAGGCACTGGGCCCAGCTACATCCTGTCCGTAGTGGAAGGCAGTAGTGCCTTCCTTGCTGGCTTGCAGCCAGGTGACCAGGTGGTGGACATTGAAGGCCAGGATGTGACCAACCTCAGCACACCAGCTCTGATTGCCCTGGCTCAGACCCTCAAGACTGTACCCCCCAGTATTGGCGTTGTTTCACGGATCGAACAGGTCAGCTGACGCCTAAATATTTCAGATTTAGTCTACGCTTTGTAGAATCTGGAATAATTTGGCAAATGTTAACATGCTGTTCCTAAGATTGACATCACGCCAGGCCCAGATGGCCGTTTTGGCTTCACCATCGTGGGGGACAGCCCTCTGATGGTTGAGGAGAGCATGCCAGGTGGTCCGGCTGCACGCAGCGGCCTCAAAGTCAACGATTACGTCATGGAGGTCAATGGCATCCCGGTGAAGCATCATGAAACGGCAGCAGCCATGATCAAGGCGGCGCAGGGCCGACCCCTCCGACTGGGAGTGCTCAGCATGGCCCGCCGGCCCAAGCGGCTGAGCAGCAGCATGCGGGTACTGTCGCAGAGCGGAGACAGTATCAGGGAGAGTCGAGCTCACAAGGCCATGGAGTTCAATAAAAAGGTGAGTGCAAAGCTACTTCTTTCGCTCACATGGCTCCAGTTTTATTCTGTCATCACGAGTCCTTTTAACATCGTCTTTATCAAATCAGGTGGAGGAGGTTCTTTTAGAGGAGCCTGATGTGAAGGAGCAGCTGTTTGAGGTGCTCAAGCAGTACGCTTCTGACAGAGACGTGGAGGTTCTGGCTGAAGCCTTGCCTGACATTTTGATCACAGAAGACCATCAGCAGCTGATCGACAGCGTCAGGTAGCTGCTTACTTCTGACTGTGGTGGTGTTTTTTTGAGGGTCTCCCCAACTCCTCTCAAAAACTCAAATGTCTGGCTGGACGTGTCATTGTCAGAACAGTTAACAAAAGGTTGTCAGCACATGTACAGTTGTCAAGCCAGAACAGAACTAAGGTTTTCCATCAGAAAGAAAGTAGTGCATGAACTCAATGGTGTTTCAAACTGAGGGTCGTTAGAGTAGGAGTCGGTGGGGATGGGTATCTATGTAGAGCAGTCATTAGACATATCGGCTGTATATTACAGGGCAACACAGGGCATCCGCACACATTCTCAGACAACGAGAGAAAAACCCTTACAAAAGATATTTTGTGAACCAAATTCTTGATTTTTTAAAAAATCACACTAAAAGAAAAACTATTCAAGTGCACGACAATGCAAAATTCATTTCATAGACGAGTGTAGGTAAACTTCTGAATCTCTGTATTTTTCTGTCCATCTGTACGGGGCAGAATTAATTTGATTTGATTGAGTGTTTGTTGAGTTGTGTGAGGGGAGGCAGAAGAAAGGACTCGGCCTGAGCAGCATTTATAAGAGGACTGCCAGTAACGCTTTCTTTCACGTTCAAAAAGAGCTGTGCTATAATAACCACCCAGTTGTTCCATCCTTGTGGGGATTATGAAAGCCATGTTATGTAATGTAAAATGTGTACAACTAAAACATAGCGGGGAAAAAAATGGATTTTCAACTCAGCTTCATTTATTGGGAATAGTTTGCATGAGGAAAGCAAAGACAGTTTTAGTTGTAAATATGTGACAAAAACACACAGATTCCTCTAATAGTGGATTGATTTCTTTACAGCCAATCCACTTATTTTGTGAACAAATAATCAACTGATTGTGAAGTGAATAAAATGTCAGAAACATTTCCAACAAACCAAACTGAGGGATGTTCTGTTGTCTCTAGTTTCATACTCCTGAATTGTCGAGCATAGTGCTTCCCGACATAGTATAGACTTATGCGACAGTGGAACTCACTGAGGCAGCAAAACCCGCTTAAATCCACAATGAAATAAATAATTTAGACCCACTCCACCTCTTCATGATTTGACTGGGAAATCAAGCTCTACAGTGGATGAGTTTGCCCAAATATCAACCACTCACTCTTATCCTGGTATGCGTGAATGTCACTCATCCATTCTCACCTTTCAGGAACTGTACAGTATGATTAGCAAATCTCTGCTGTGTATTGCATTTCTTCTTCCTCAGCACTGATTAGAAAACCAAACCCCTTAAACACAACACCGCTGCTCACGTTTGCAGTTTTTCTTGTGTGTGACACTTCGCCTCACTCTGTCTTCTTCGCGCTCACTTTGACTTTCTCTCAGTTGATTTCTTTCTTCCCTGTTTCTCCCTGTCAGCTGAGATTCTCGCTCTGTGAAATGCTCAATCTGTTTTTTTTTATTTTTTATTTTTTACTTTTATTTTATTATTTTTGTGGATCTCGTCACTGGATGTTCACATTCCCTCCTCAGCAGACAGCTCATAGCTGCTGCAGCCAGTTTGCTGCTGGTGCTTGAGATGTACACACGTATGAATGCAGGCAATCATGCAGATACTCGTCACACACATGCAGATGTACTCGCTTTGAAGTTCCATGCTGAGGGAAATTATGGACTGCTGCCTCAGGTGAGTTCTGGAAAACAGTTTGTCGTGACTTGGCTTCAGTTTTTCAAGCTGTTAAATGCAACCCGTGGTGAAATTTGCTGTCTCAGCTCTCTGTTCATGAGGCGGTTTGTGGCTTGTTATTTAAAAAAACAACCTTTTATTGCTGTTTTTATGGCTGATTTTTTTTTGGAGGGTAATCAGTTTCTGTCTTGAGCCAGAGCACATAGTAGTTGTTGTACACCAGTTTCTCACAATGTGCTATCCTCTTCCCCATAAAGCTGCCTTTATGGTAAGAATATTCTTTCCATTCTTCGTTTTGCATATGATTTAATTATGCATAAGTGGTGCTGGGATTTTTTTCCTCCCTGATTTTTCTTTGGCTGTTTTTTTGGCACATGGAATACTACAGAAACTCTCCCTATATGAGACTCAGACCAACTGCAGAGAAATCAAAAGTATATCCAGGTAGTTTAGTTCTGTAAAACAAAATGTGAGTTGGTTTGTTTTGTTCAAATGGGCAAGAACTAATGAGGCTTCTTCCTCCCCGGTTCATGTGTTTGTCCCAGTGGTCCCAATTTCAAACAGGGTGTGCAGATTTTGCTAAACGCTCCAAATGAGCAAACCTTTCCAGTAGAAACTCAGAATAGCTGTAGTTTGGCGTACTGCAGGGGGTTGGGCTTCCAGGCTGCCCACGAGCCTTGCCTCAGGGTATTGTGTTGATGTAAATTGTTTCCTCTGAATCTTATTTAGAAAAATGCTTAAGATGAAAATACTCAGTTTCTTGGGGCTACTTACATATTTTAAAGGCATCTTTCGGGTTTGCTTGTTTACTTAAAAAACGTGAGATTGGGGAGGATGTTTGTTGATTTGTTAATCACTTTACACTTGAGATTTTTATGAAATTTATGGAGAAGATGATCACACAGCTTTTTAAGAGAGATGAATATGCATATTCCCCAATTCTTCATCTTGTTTTCAGTCCATTCAGTTTATTCATACAGTGAAAAGTTTGCACTTTTACCAATTCAAGGCATGGACAGGTCTGATCATGTCCATTAGAGAAGGACAACCAATTTCTTACAGGAAAGGACTCGGCCACCATGTTACACAAACAGATGGGTTGACAAAAACTCCACAAAATTACTGGTCCAGGATTACTTTCTATGTAATTAAAGATGACAGAGTTAATGGCAGAAACAGGCCACACAGACACATATTGTTCTTGTTGATGGTATGAATTCAAGACCACACCTGATCTTGTGGTCAGGTGTGGTCCACAATCCTGACCAATCCTGACTACTGGAGAAAAAAAAACACTCACCCATAAAACATGATCTTGCTGGATTGACATGCTCGATGTGCATATCAAGGAGTATTAATGAGAGTGGGTTTATTACTGTACAATGATCTGAAAGTGGCCATAGTCAATGGTATTAATAGATATATTGATTAATCCTAACAGGAAAAAGACACAGCTAAACAGAGATGTAATCAGCCAGCAGTACTTACAACGGGAAAGAAAAACAAAGAGACTAGTTATGGTAAATTGCAGTAATAACTTTGACAATGAATACAATAAGCAAAGCGATAGACTTAAACACAAATTTGCAGGGTTGTCTCTGGGTTACCGTCAATGAAAGAAAAACCCAAAGTGGGAGCAACAGCTGTGTGAATGAATTTGTCCAGGAAGGAGACAGATTTAAACATGTAAGCTTTTAGCCAGGATACTGTGACTTTCAATTGGAAAAACACTCAGAGGTAGTGAAAGAACTTAATCATTAACTCCATATAGAAAAGATACACAGTTAAACTTATGATGACTGGGTCAGATTTGTCTTCACTGGAAAAATAACACCAAATATTGCTCCTGTTGGGAAAGACCTTCCAAGCCAATGGATTATTCGGCTCAGGCTGCGATGCAAAGGTCTCTTTAAATACCCACACAATGAATCTCAATTAATCTCATTGAGATTCATCCAACATCAAACTGTCTAAAGAGGAAGTTGTCAAAGCATGCTAAACTAGTAAAATATCACCACTGCTAACATACTAAACTGAGGTACATAATTTACTGTCAGTTTGAACAGTCAGATGAAGTTATGTCATAATTTGGTTACAGCTCTTCTGCATCAAAGCACTGCATCGCAAATCTGTCAGCTTGATAGTCTCAACATGTTGTGTCTGATTAAATCTACAAATTACTCTCCAATAGATCAAATAAGCCAACTCCAGTATGGTGAATTAAAGATTATTGGGGCGCTTTATCACCATCTGAGTGCCTAGGATGTAAGTTTTAGGTGTCTGTTGCTGTCACCGGATTGCTCTCTTATTTTCCCCGCTGTCGCCTTTCCGTAGCCGTGCATCACGGTCTGTCAACACCTTCCCCTCAATCGCTGTCTCTCCCTGTGACAGTCTTCAGTGACGCGCTCTGCACACAGCTGTCAAAGCTCTCCAGTCGACCTCTGCCGGAGGTCTCGTATCAAAAGGCATGAGGTGTGTTTAACAGCTTATATGAAGTTTTACTTTTTGTTTTCATGTCTTATATGGCCTGACCAGCTGGGCCATGCTGTGCTCCGTCTGCCGCTGCCTCCCACAGGACGTTTTCTATTTTTAAGCAGCCTACTTCTTTGAATAAATTCTCTTTTAGGTTTCTGAGTCACTCGCTGGTGTCAATTCTTAAATTGTGGCTGAACTCAAAAGGTCACGGATCATTGGACTCATACAGCTAGGGTCTCTGGAGTGGCAAAGGAGGCAAGCTTGAGAGACCTGGGAGCTTTTCCAATATAGTTTCATTATCTTGTGATGAATTTTATGAATATATAGGGAAATTTATGCTTTATTCTGACAATGCATCTGTATGTGGTGTCATGTTAACAAGTTACAATAAACTATATTAATGTTTCTATATAAATCAGATGAAAAATGTAATAAAAATCAGTAAGACTGATTTTTTTTTTTATTTCCTCCCATGAAGCAAATTCCTTTAAAAAACATAAATAAACAAGAAACACTGGATTGCTGGAGTGATCATGAACACATCCAGGGAATAGGAGTGTGGGGACAAAGTAAAAAGTGTCAATATGAAGAAAAACTTTATCTATTTATTACAACTGAACCTCTGGAGGAGGGCAGTCAGGTTGGACAAAGCTTCTTCATGTGTTCACTGCTTCTGTGTTGCTTTCTGTCACAGTCAGAACTCAACTTGAGGTAGTAAGGGATTTCAAGGAAGACAATGTCACAATGGCTTATTGATCAGATAAGTCCTGATCTGATCTAATCTGATCTGATCTGATCAGATCAGATCAGATAAGTCCTGATCTGATCAATAATATCAGATCAGGACTTATCTGATCAGAAGAATCCTTGGAATAATCTGAGAAACTCAGATTCGTAATCTAAGAAAGAAGAGAAACTCAGATGACCCTGTGTAAATAGTAAGTTTTAAAACCACATTCTTAGACTCAAGGAGAAGCCATAGATATAGTTATGACTACATCTAAGACATTTTTAAGTATCCCTCGAGGAAAGCGGTTTTTGCGGATAATGCATCAAATCTCTGTGTTGGGATTATGGATACATCCAAAGCACACCAAATGTTTGTTTTTCATTCTTTTCTTTTCAAAAATGTCATTGCATCCAATAGAAAATATGACTAAAAAGAGGCAGAGAAATCTGTCAACGCTCCTGTATGTCTGCTTGCGAATGTTACTGTTTCCTGCACTGATCCAGTCATTGTGCTGACCTGCCTATGAAAGTCCACAGGGACTCCTTTCTCTTTTCCACTTCTTTCATCTCTCCCTCCCCACTTCTGTTCATCTCATTCTTTCCTTCCTCCTCTGAGGGGCTGGATGATTTGTCACTTACTACCTCTGACTGCAGAATGATGGACAACCTAATGGGGAGGATTAGCTTTCAGCTGTTAGCAAGAGGGTCAACCTGTGTTGATCCTGATCTTTACCTTTCAATTAGAGCACCTAAAAATGGGACAACGTAAAGAGAGCTGCCCCCAACATGAAGGTGGACAACAGCTGAAGATGCTGCATGAGGATGTTTTGGAGGTTTAGAAGGATGTAAACTACAGCCACTCTTCTGGTTTTCTCCCTCCCTGAGTCCCAGCTTCTCTCTTTCTTCATTTGGCTGCTTCCCAAGGCTGCAGCGCATGCTTTTCAGATCCAGGACACCTTCCCGTTTCTCCTTTGCCTTATCTTCCTCCTTTGTCCGGAAGAGTTGTTCCAACTGCATGGAGAGCCACCGTGATAAGGAAGAGGCATTTGCATTGCTCGACTAAATTCAAGCACTTCCTCATAGCCCCGAGGAGCCATGGGAAGGGACAGGAGCCTTTCTAGACACTTTAGGTATGACGGCTTTACTTTGATCTTAGAAATGTCGACTGTGCTTTTTTATGCTTTGTTGTGGGGTGTATTTGAGGTGACTACTGTTCTCCAATGACATTAATTAAGCATGTTTTGATGATGCATTTCACACTTCTCTGTATATCTGTAGAGGTACGCCGTACCTGAAAACATTTAACGTTTTTAAATCTGCAGAAAGAAAACTTAGCCATTCTAGAAAAACTCTAAAATAGAAAAAGTTCAGATTTTTTTTACTTTGAAAGATTTTTTTGTTTTATTTCCACTCCTTAGAATTGACATCTTTGGGCCTTTTAATGTGCCATGCATATGCACACTCATGCTTGGCCCAGCTGTCAAACTGGCTGATCAGAAGTGGGTCTGCTAATAATTGGTCTTGCAATGTACTTCCCAGCTGATTGCAGTTGTCATTCATCCCTCTGTGCATTGTGTCCTTGATCCACTCCTCCCTCAGACCCAATTATAGACTCTTCTCGGCCTCCTTATAATTTAGGGCATCCCGGAGCCTACATCCAACTTTAGTGAAAGAAAGCACTAATGTTTAAAAGGGATTTTTTTTTAGGCCAAATCAAATTGTACAAGTCAACTTCCTTAGTTTCATACTTCTAATTTATTAGCACCCTTGATTTTAATACTTAGTAATAAAATTTTCTCAAATTTTCTGGAAGAGAAACCGGCCTGCAGCATCACAGATCCTCTGCCATACTTAACAAAGAACACACTTTTGCATATTTATCCTTCATTTCACACTGAACCCACCTTATGATTGTTTGTTTGTCTACAAACACAATCTTTGTCTAATCTGACCAAAGCTTAAAGAAACATTTAGCAACATTGGCATTTGTAATGGTAGGACAGAAATAACTTTTTTATGGTTTCAAAATAACCAGTCACTGAAATATCTACGGGATAACCATTAGACATAATCAAAGTTGAATGTTTATTTTTTCCATTTAATACTTATTAATAAAGATAATAGAAACAAAGCATTAGTTAATTATGAAGCTAGGCATTATAATTTGTTGTTGCAGCAATTTTACATTTTTAGTAAAAAAAAGGTAGACTGAGATTCAGTGCTTTGCGCAAGAGGTAGAAATTAATTCAGCCATTAAATTAACTCATTTAGTTTATTTCCCCTGTCCATCATTTAACCAATGATGGACAGCATCATGATGTGTTTTTCAGGAAAGTTATATGGCCTACATAAACTGTAAACTACAGGCGCCACAGATATATTTCATGACCCTGGCCTAGAAAGAGCTCCAGTTCTATGCTGTCTCTTTCTGCTGTGGTGGTTCCTTCAGATTCAGCAACCTGTGCCTCTTCAAATGCGTCTTTCACTTAGATTAAGACATCTTCCTCTTATTACATAAAAACAGGTCATGAAGATGGGGTTGTATTAGGGGGTGACAGATGACTACCCCATCAGGGAAGTGTTGACTGTTTTTCTGAAAGAGTGCACAAAACACTTAATCACTGTCGCCTACTTACACAATCTCTTAGTTTGTAATTTACAAGGTTTTGCTTTAACAGAGAGCATTATCCTGCAGTACCTATTGTAGATTACATCCTGAAAATTCCCTGAGTAATTAGAGTGAGCATGTTGGCTGCTGCATGAGGCTAAGGAGACTGTGGCTGTAGATCAGCTGGAAAAAATACCCTGGTGACTCAGCAGTTGTTTAAGGATTCCCTCGATGATTGTATTTGACGTTGTGAGTCTGCAGGCTGACAAAAAGAGTGGAAGGAGAAAATTGCACAAAGTTGCAGGGAAGCCTTTTGCTTAAAGGTGATCGTAGGATGAATTTTTGACCTAATCTGAAAGGAGCATTAACAGCACAACAATAAAAAGTTTGGAAATTTCTAGTCCATCTCTTATGGTAGAACTCTATCAGAATCCCTTATCTTGACTTAGTAATATTTGCCCGTTCTGTCTAGCAAAAGCACCATCATGTCACCATTGTGTTTCACAGTGGGATTTGTTATTGTTGATGATGCTCAGTTTTAAGCAACCTTTTAGAACTGATAATCAACATTCTCTGTTATCAATGGCCTGTTTTTGTATACCTTTTTGCACAAATCTTCTAGATTTGACTGAAAATGAGATTTGTGTTAAAAACACTTAAAGAGAGGAAACATGTTAGTTTTATTTCTCTTTAACAACAGAAGATATAAGAACTGCAGTCAAAATATTTTCTAGCCATCTTGACATGAGTGATCATTAATTAAGTCAGAAGCCAATTTAGCGCTTAAAAAGCGCTAAATCTGTTTTAAACCTATAAAACAGGCTAGCCGTCATGACCTTCATTTGGGCTATCTGTTGAATGACCCTAATGAAGACCACAAGCCAAAGCGCTAAGTTGTTTCTTAGCATTTTAAGTGTTGCTGGAGTCTTCACCTCACCAGATCGGTAACAGTCTCCCTGCACCTTAGATGTTGTTTTAGAAACCCTTTTGGTTCAACATTTCAAAGACCAGCATCTTCCACAACAGAAAAAGTTGAAAGCTCAAACAGATAACATTTACTGCAAACCTTCAGCCTACCTGACATCTGTTTTAAGTCTTGCTTTTTCTCACCGTATTGCAGCCGGAATAACTTTAAACATCTCCGTAGGTCCTCTAACTTCCTTTTAAACATGTCACAACAAAACGACTAACTTTGTGTCTTCTACACATTGTAATAAATTCCACACTGAAGAGTGTTGCTGTAAGTGTAATCTGTATGTAGTTATGAATGGTGGGTTCACTGATAAGGAAAATATCTTACTTTTATGTTTCTGTACTGTTACAGATAAGAGGTAATCAAACTCAAAATCAGTTGTATCTCTGGAGAGAACGTATTTAATTTATCACAAAGTTCTCAGAAGTAGCTGTTTAGAGATTTATACTTTATTGCTGAGCCTGAATAATGAGTTGTGCCGTGTATAATGGAGGCACACTGGAAATAATGCAAAACCAAAAGCTCTCTTTCCTCCTCTGCACAACTGAAGCACTCGAGAGACAAAGAGACACAGATAGAAAAGAGAGCGAGCCGTGCTTCTGATCGAGGCAGCACAATATTTCAGGTGGGACACGAAAGATAGCATGCAGAGATAAAAATAACTAATAAGGAGTGTTTGCCCATCATTTACTGGAAACATATACGCCCTAAACCACTTCTCATCACAGTTTGTGGTCATTCTTTATCTATTTAAAGTGAATTTCTCTCATTTTGTTATATCCCCTTTGTAGATAACTGCTCAAGGAAAACCCATGCAGCACACTACTGAGCATTGGAGATGTTTAATGGAGACAGACTTCACTTGACCTTAAATCCCTTTGCAAGAAACCTTTCTTCATTTCAGCTGTCGGGAGATGATAAACTGTCCTGCAGGGAGGAAACGGTCTTAAATTTGATCTGAACGATATGATTTCTTCACTAAGCTTCATTCTGTTTTGGAAATAATTATTTGCAAATTTCTCTTATCGCTTTCCATTTTCGAACCCATATTTTAACCCTACATATAAACACCCTTTTCTCTACAGGAAAGATATGAGTTGGCTCACAGAAGCACCAAAAATCACAGACTATAATACACTCTTATTGCTTCAGTTATTAGTTTTCTCTGCTTTAAGAGGAGCCAAATGTTGAATACTAACAGGAGGAAAAACACTATAAGGGAGGAGTGCAGTGCTTTCTCCCAGAGGTACCTCATTCACTGAGCTCCCTCCTTTTTTGTTTAATAGCTGTGAGCTGTCACTGATTCTGAGCACTCTTACCTACAGCTGCTGTGATCTCACAACAAAGCTCCCCTCCTGCAAGCATAGGCACTCGTATTCAAATGTTGGACCAGTTTCTTTCCTTCTGTAAAGCATGTGGACTGATCTGTTTCTCGTAAAACCCTGGAGTGATTCGTTTGCAATAACTTCGACTTAAGAGAGGATTTGCACTGAAACAATAGAGTGAGCTTTTCCCAAGTCAGTTTGTGATTGTTTGTGTGGTTCCGCAATGTTTGCCAGGATCTTCATTCCCAAAAAGCACCGGGAGCGTTTCGACGAGGTGGTCTCCCAGAGCTTGATGAGCAGGCTGAAGGGCCGCAGCTTCAGTGACCCCAGCCGCAGCCACCTCCGCCGCAGCCGGAGTGAGGACCACCCTGAGCGTCTCCTCGTCTCCACCCGCGCCAGCTCAGTGCCACGCACCCATGCAGAAGAAGGCGTGGTCCCCCCTGCCAGAGGCATGCGCAAGACCACCTCCCTCATAGCTGGCCACTCGGGTGGCACCACCACCAACTGCAGGTTTGCATCAAGTGAGAATTTGGGCTTTCAGGGGCAATTAGCAAAGGAGGAAAGTTTATAAAAAGGCATAATTATAGCTTATTAAGCTGTGATAAAAGCTGTGATAAAAAGCCATTAGTAGCTTTTTTTCTCCATTATTAAAGCACATCATGATTTGAAATCAGCTTTTTGCATCAATCCAGGCTATATTTGTGTGATGTAAAATATTTGTTTGATAATCTGAAACATTTAAGAGTGACAAAAAAAGCAAACTACAGTAACAAAAAAAAAAGAAGTAAAAATTAGATCCTGTTGTGATAACACCATCCCTTTTTAGCTGTGTCAATGTTCTCCTGCACTTCTTCTCAATCATGTTGTTCCAGAATATAAACTTATTCTGGAGACATTTTAAAGAATACCTTCAAATATTGTAAACATCCAGTCACTGTCTTTTGGAAACCACAGGCTAAAAACCATCTTAGTAAAACCTTCTAAGGCTGTAGCATCATTAAGCTCTGCTAAGGAATACATTGCCTATGTTTAAGTAGAAGGATGCATTGTGCATGTTAAAATATAATGTCTGCTTTGACAAGGAAATTATATAAAACCTGTGATTTGCACTTTGATCCAACTTCACCACTGTGACAACTGTCAAGGCAGGTGAATATGAATAGTTGCAGTTATTTCATTTTATAGCATTTCAATTTAGTTTTGATTACCTAGACACATTGAAGACAACATAGCAACAACAGTTATTGTATAAAATGTTGATTTTTCTGCTTTTACTATTCTGAAATCCATTTCTGCAGGACAGTCAGAGTTTGTAAGGGCAACATGAGTTTTGGCTTCACCCTGAGAGGCCACTCTCCAGTGTGGATTGACTCTGTGATCCCGGGTAGGTTTCAGTGTTTGTTTTGTGCTGCAAATAACAGTTCACAGAACTCAGTGACACATTCATGAGGCTACACATCCAATGAACAGTGGTCACTTGAGAATCGTATCCCCTTGCATGTTGTTTTACTCTGCAGGAAGTCCTGCAGACAAGGCCGGTTTGAAACCAGGAGATCGGATCCTGTTTCTGAATGGGCTGGACATGAGGTTGAGTTCCTGCTCATATTCATTTCATAGATGTTATCCATGAGCACAAACAGCCTGTTGTACATCAACAACTTTACCTCAAAATGAGCAAAAAATGCCACAACAGATCAACTGTGTAAAATATGTAAACATGTTGTCTGACTGTCGAAGATTTCCTGTTTGTAGGTGTTACAGCTACCACAGTGCATATTCCTATTTGTGCCTAACAATAGCTCAACTTTAAAGTCAAGAGATAAAAAGAACACAGATAAAAGATTGTAGAAGTGTCTTCTGAGAGAAAAGAGAACGACAATACTCAGTTGCTATTTCAAGCATAAATAAAGCAAAAATAATCTGCTGCTTCTTCTTCAGTATCGTAATATTGTAATTTGTTTTTTTTTTTTTTTCTGTCTAAATCTGTGCTATTCGAAAACAATTTCCTAATGTTTCTACATTTGTTCTTTTGTGAAAAATATCACTTTCTGCAGGACCTCTTCTCATGAAAAAGTTGTGTCCATGCTTCAAGGAAGTGGAGCTATGCCCACCCTGGTCGTGGAGGAGGGTCCTCCTACTTTCCCTCTGGCTGAGCAGGACCTCGCAGGAGGCAGCGTTCCCACTGAGCGTGCGCGCTCTCCAGTGCTCAGTTCCCTGCAATGGGTGGCTGACATCCTGCCTCCCAGCATCAGGGTTCAGGGACGTACCTTTGGACAACAGCTGGAACATCTACTGACCATCCAGGAGCGGTATACCATCTGCAAGGCTTTGGAGAACTTCTTCCAACACAGGTGAGCTTTTTATTATCAGGGTGTTATCGTCTTGTCCGCATATCTTAAACTACAATATTCCATTTTATCCTATCAATGTTTTACGTTTTTTTGTTTTGTTTCATTTTATTTAAATGTCATTTTGTAATCCTTATTGTTATAGATTTAATTAAAAAAAGAAACAGTTCACATTCCACCTATCAGGTAACATCTCTCGCTAACATCAAAATCTGGAGCATATTAATCAATTTGAAATAATGCAGGGAATTCTGTTTTTGAAATTCAGAGAATTCAAATATTTCTGATACTTGTTAAGTTTGTCTTAGCTCACATGTCTGCATGGGCTGTCCCTAAACTTAAGCTAAGCTTTCTTTATTTTCCTCTTAATCAATGTGATTATTAATTGGACAGCCAGGTGATCGCTTTCACCCTGCCCATGTTTCCATGGTCACAGGAATGTCGACACGCTGATTGTGGATGTGTTCCCGGTGCTCGATACTCCAGCCAAACAGGTGATCTGGCAGTTTGTTTACCAGCTGCTGACCTATGAAGAGCAAGAACACTGCCAGAACAAAATTTCACGATTTCTTGGATACAAAGCACCAGGTTTGTGCACCTTTATTGCAACAATTAACAGCTATGTGACTCATTGAGGACTGTCTGGGGAATGTGATGGGAATCTTGAGCTAAATTAGTGGTTGCTGAACTGCTGCGACCCTTCAAACTTTGTTTCCTCTTCCTCTGCATGACCTGTATGTGTGTTCCAGTTCCACCACCTCCTCCTCCTCCCCCTCCTCCTCCGGAGCCCGAGTCTGCTGCCCCTGAGCCCCATCGCCGTAGCAGCTCCATGAGGGTGACAGGGACCACATACAGGAGTAGTGTTAGGGGACGTAGCTCTGATGACCTGGTCATTGGCACACACTTGGGCATGGGTACTGACATCCAATATCTCTGCATCAGGAGCAAAACTAACACTGAGACCACTTAAGCAGTGTCAGTTGTCTTTAATGTCATTATCTCTGTTAACAAAATTGCACACACCCATGTGTAAAATGCCAGGCTTTTGTGACATAAAAAAAAAATCACGAGGTTATTTCAAAACTTGTATCGTCATTTAATAATAATAATAATAAATGACCTACAATTCTTCTTAAAACAAATGTATCAACAACAATAGGGGCAAAACGTTCAAAGGTACAACAACCTGGCTGCTAGGTGTACGCACCCTTAAACTAATGTTGTTGAAATACCTTCTGATTTATTTTAAGGATTCAGTCATCTTTGGTCAGAGTCTATCTGACTCTACAGTGTAAAAGGTTCTTTCTTTTCTGAGAAGAATTTGTTGCAATGCTTCCTCCACTGCCAACATTATCCCAACTATATTTTATTAGACAGTTCCCCTGCCTCATCAAATGAACTAAAGAAGACTGAATACTTATTTTTGTTTTAACATTCATTTTATATGTGTTCATTGTGGCTTATTTTAATTGATATTTACCATTGTCTTTAGTTATAGTTTTTTATTTGAACCTTTTTATGTTGTCAGAGTTGCTTTATCTAAAACTGGGATTTGTTTACCTGCAATGTGTTGCTGAGATGGTTCAAGAATTACCCCAAAGTTTGTAAATTCAGTAATACTACCAGGGCATATTGGTTTTATTAAAGTTATTCTAATAAATGTATTGACATAGGCGTGCGTGCAGAGCCAGGACAGGACAGTGGTATGAGGTTGGCCCCCGGAGAGAGACAGTCAGGAGATGGAACATCTCTTCCTGAGACTCCCAACAACCTGACCAATGTGTGTACCAATGCCAGATTTTATCAGAAAATATAGACTGTTTAGGTTTTATTAAAAAAGTCTTACTCTAGTTTATTTGTATGTACCCCTATAACAGCTGTCAGCTGTGTATGCTGAACTGGAAAATATGTACTCATCCAAGAGGTCCAAGTCTTTGAAAAGTCGCCCTCCTCCTGCTCCTGAGAGTTTGCTGGACCTGGAACCTTTATCCCGCACAGCATCTCCTACAGGGAATGCTAACACAGGTACCCACAATTTCAGTATAATGTAATTTTGTCCAATAATAGATAGATCAATTATAGCTGTCTTTTGTCTCAGGGGCCCGCAAAGGTTCCTCACCCCATCCCTCGTGGCCGGATCCTCTACCCAGTCCACCCTCGGGCCAGTTCTACCCACCAGGGTTGACGAGCCAGACCAGTGGGGAGTCTAACCCCTACATCAGCCTGGACAGTCCCCCTCCGTCACCTCTGGAACCCGACTTTCCCTGCAGCCCGCCTGTTCACCGCAACAACAAACGGCGGTACACCTTCTCAAAACCTCCTCGTTCAGAAGACACAGATCGCTTCCTGGATGCTCTGAGTGAGCAGCTGGGACAGAGAGTGGCGATTGTGGATGACTTCCTGACCCCTGACAATGACTACGAAGAGGTATGGTCAACACAAGAACCTTCGTAAATTGAATGACATTTTATCTGCTAAGACATCAAAAATCAATACCACAGTCATCTCTAAACTAACATTTCATTTGTCTTTATTTAAAAATTTGGACACAACTCCTTAACCCACCAATGTACAGAATAAACACAGCCCTGGGGGGCATATATTTGCTTCATATATCAAGCGAATAAAAGAATTGCTAAATTAATTCTCAAATTTCTTAAATATTAAATAATTTAATATTAAATATTCACTTTTTAATATAAAAAGTTGCTGTACTGCTGTACTTGTCGCATCATATAAAGGTGGTGGTTAGCATGTTGATGGGAGGTCTCTTGGGAGGGGAGCGGAGGTAAAGACTGGTGTGGTTGTTGGAGAGGAAGAGGTGAATATCATTTTGATGCTATTTAATTATCAATTTAATGGTTTTGTGTTAACATGCTATATGAAGAGCCAAACATGTGACATCATTACTGTGTCACTTTTAATCCTTGATAAAAGAAGGAATATTTGAATTAATTATTTTGAATGAAATATTTGAAGGAACATTTTTGTCTGTAAGTGAGCAAAATCATCTAAAATTCAACATTTTTCTTCACTGTAGCTTACAGCAATGTGGTCCATGTTTAATGTAGCAGCTATATAAAAAGGCATTACTTTATTTATATATATTGTGTATTTTAAGGGAACATCCAGCCTAATCATAAACTAGAATCAGAATAAAAGAAAGTCATGCCATTATATATTGAACAGTTGTCAGATCTGTTTAAAATTTTACTTTTTTCACAAGTTCCACTTTTACATCGAAGGTCTAATGGTGTGTACTTGGTGTTAATGTCAGGATGTTGTGCAGATGGACTTCCCAGATGAGGAAGATGAAGATAATGAAGATGAGCTTGGTGTGGATGAGGAAGAAAACGGAGGATTCGTAGCTCCAGAGCTAAGCAGCCCGAGTGACGTTCAAAGCAGCAGCGGTGAAGAAAACGCCTCCTCCCTCACATACTCCTCTTCCTCTGATCACATTCCTCCTCCCCCTATGACACCACCTCCACCTCCACCTGTTCAGTTCAATGACCCACCTCCTCCACCTCCTCCGGCAACCCCACAGAGTCAGCCTCAACACCAGCCACAGCAGGAATCCATTACCTACACCCCTGAGCACATGCCAAGGGCATATGTGCCAATCCGTCGGAAATCTGGGCCCCCTCCACCACCTCCTCCACGAAGCAATCCACCACCAAAACGCCATTCCTTGCATAAAGTCCTACCTACAAGAGAAGATCTACATGTTCAAGCTACCTTACAAGAGCTAAAAGCATACCAGGAGAGACAACAGGCTTTTGAGGAGAGGCAGGCATATGAGGAGCAAAAAGCTTATGAGGAGCAACAGCTTTATCAGGAACAACAGGCCATTAAGGAGAAAATTTTCAAAGACAGACAAGCTTTTGAGGAACAGAAGGCTTATGAAGAGCAAAAAGCTTTTGAAGAGCAGCAAATGTATGAAGAGCAGCAAGCCTACCAAGATAGACAAGCCTATGAGCAACACCAGGCTTACCAGGAACAAAAAGCACACGAGCAGCATCAGGCCTACAAAGAACAGAAGGCACTTAAAGAGCTTCAAGCCTACCAGGAGCAAAAAGCCTATGAGGAGCGTCGAATTTACGAGGAGCGTCAAGCATATCAAGAGATGCAGCAGATTTACCAGAGTCACCAATCGATGCCTGCTCAGCCAACACAACAAAAGGCCCATTCACCTCTTCCTCTCCAACAACCACACCAGTCTTTACCTCCGCTCCCCTCCCAAGAGACCTCCCATCAACATGCTAACCACCACCTTTATATGATGCGACAAGTACAGCAGCAGCAACTGGCCCACCAGGGCCTCCACCACAGACGCTTGTCTCGTTCAGCACCTCCACCACATCAGCCATCACCCCATCCACCACTCCACCCAGGCCAGCAAGGTCAGTATGCAGAGGGAATCTACCAAAGTCATCAAGGCATGAGACCCCAACCCCACCATTCATCAACAGAGATACTCCACCAAGGCCCAGCACATCATTCCTCCTCTGAGATGCTCCATCAGTTGCACCAATCACAGGCCCACCATTCGTCTGCAGAGATGCTCCAACAAATGCAGCAGGCCCAGGCTCTCTACTCATCATCAGAAATGCTTCATCAAATGCACAAAGCCAAGGCCCATCACTCATCAGCTGAGCTTTTACATCAGTCTCAGCAATTACAGCAAATGCAGCCTCACCATTCCTCAACTGAACTTCTCCACCAAGCTCACCAGATGCACAGAGGCCAAGCCCACCATTCTTCAAGTGAGCTGCTCCATCAGATCTATCAACCCAAGCCCCATCACTCATCTACAGAACTTCTCCATCAAGTTAATCAAATACATCAACCCAAAGCCCATCACTCCTCCACAGAACTTCTGCATGAAATCCAGCAAGAGCCTGCCTCCCTCCCAGTCCAGTTTACGCGTGAGAGCCAGTCCCATCAGAGTCGGAGGAGTGTTAAAGGTCATCATCAGACAGATGTGTCATTGCAGGGAAGACTCAAAGACCAGCAGATCCAGCAAATTCACCAACCCCAGCCAACCAAACCTTCTCCCCAAAGACCTCATTCCATCCAGCAGACTCACCACCATTCTAGTTCACCTCAGATCCACCACATCCACCACATGACCCCACAGCCTCCCCCTCCCCAGAATTACCAACACCAGATTCAAGTCATCCATCCTCCTCAACAGCCCCATAGACCGCAGCCACTTCTTTCCACCTTTCAGCCCCTCCAGCCTCACCAGCCCACCCTCTCCACCTTTCAGCCTGTGCCCCAGCTCCACCAGTCACAGCATCAGATCCAGTCTGCCACCCAAACTGGTCGTCCACAGTCACAGCCCTCACATCATCTCTTGCAGTCCCAACAACAGCATCAAGCCCAACCTCACCACAAGCAATCTCACAACCAGAGTCAGCCCCAGTCCCTCCCTCACTCCATATCTGATCCCACAGAGAATTTGGGACTGCCTCCTCCTCCACCTCTTCCACCACCATGCTCTCCTCCACCATTGCCAAGACCCACTTTGTCACGAATGGACTCGCACCATATGAGTGTGAAGAGGCTGCGCTGGGAGCAGGTGGAGAATTCAGAAGGGACCATATGGGGACAGGTAAGTTATGAGACATTTCTAAAAGTGACATTAAAGAAGAAACAAAATATTCCCTTTTGGACAATAGTATGCCAGATGGCTTGGATCAGATGTTCAAGGCCTTCCTCTTGAATATTATGCAAATTTTCTCTTTCTCTTTCTTTTGAAGTTGGGGGAAACTTCTGATTATGAAAAACTTCACAACATGGTGAAATATTTGGACCTGGAGCTGCACTTTGGGACACAGAAAGGCTCATGTGAGTGGATGTAAAAGGATGTTATTATCCTGCTTAAATTTGAAGAGTCTATACTTAGACCATTACTTACCATTATATAAGATATTTAAATGAATGAAATATAATTTTTATACGCCGAATATTATAAGGAGCTTATATTTATGTAAACATTGTTTTATGAGCAGTGGAAAGTCACTGAGCATTTTCAAGCATGTTGATGTCATATATCTTTTAAATCAAAAATGTACTGAAAAAATATTCCATGCCTTCAAATTTAACCTGTAAATTTTGTTTCAATAGAAATAAACAATAATATTGTCAAATTTGCAGTGCCCGCTCCAGAGCCTCTGCCGCACCTGGAAACCTTCAAGAAGAAAGATGTTGTAGAAATCCTGTCCCGCAAGAAGGCTTATAATGCCTGTAAATATAGCATTGTGCCTACATACCAATATTTACATTTTCCTCATTTCAGTTTTCGATCCAATCTTCTGCTTTCTGTTTTTCATCTTATAGCCATCCTCATAGCCCACTTGAAGCTTTCTCCTGGAGAGCTGCGTCAGGTGCTGATGAACATGGCTGCAGACAGACTGGAAGCAGCTCACATTAAACAACTGCTGCTATACGCTCCTGATGCGGAGGAGGTGAAAAAATACGAAGCGTACAGAGAGGACCCCAGTAAACTTAGTGAACCAGACCAGTTCATGTTACAGGTAAAGTCCTGGCACATTGTGGAGCGAGTGTTGCTGTTGCTGTACAGCTGTGAAGGAACAGAGTTTCATCGTGATGATGATTTGACGGTTATTGTTGATGTCTGTCAGATGTTGTCTGTACCAGAGTATAACACCCGTCTGCAGAGCCTCGTCTTCAAGTGTTCACTGCAGGAGAAGACAGAGGAGCTGAGGGGAGCATTTGACTGTATCATTAAGGCCTCTACGGAACTGAAGACAAGCAAGAAGCTAGCTAAGATACTGGAGGTACCCTCCTTCCAAGAAAATTAATTAAAATGACAAATGTGTTACACATTTGTGAAACTTTCACACATTTGGTAGAACATTCCTACTCATGACTCTGTAACTCAGGATACAAATCCTTAACCTTCCACCGTACAATTTTTCCCTACTTCGAATTTTTCTATTGCTTGAAATCCCAATAAAACACTTTGAGTTTTGTGCTTGTAATGTGACTAAGTATAAAATGTTCAAGGAAAGTATGAATTTTCCTCGCATGGTGCAGTTGGATAGATCAACTGCACAGTGTATTGATATATTCAGTTTGTTCTGTGTAGCTGAAAAAGCATTTCTTATACCACTTTTCCCCCATAACATTAATCTTTTATGTAGTTTGTGCTGGCGATGGGGAACTATTTAAATAACAGCCAACCTAAAACCAACAAGACCACAGGCTTCAAGATCAACTTTCTGACAGAGGTATTGTAGTTTGTACGCCATAAATTGTTTGTTATCGTCCCGACATCTGTTTTGCATATGCATCAAACATACTGCCTATGTCCTGTTCAGCTGAGCACTACTAAAACTGTTGATGGGAAGTCAACGTTTCTGCACATCCTGGTCAAGTCGTTGTGTCAGCACTTTCCGGAAGTGTTGGACTTTTCCAAAGATCTTAATATGGTCCCTCTTGCAGCAAAAGGTAAGGAAACACATGAGATGTTCAACTTTTGTTTTACACCCCTTCTCCACACAAACTCACACTCCTTTCCAGTGAACCAGAGGACTATTACATCGGATGTAAGCGACATCCACACAACGATACAGGATATCCGCTCAGCTTGTCAGAAGATGCCTTCAACCGCAGAGGATCGCTTTGCGGTCGTCATGAGTGTATCCTTTAGAGAGAAAGAAAAGCAGCAGAGGGAATTATCTACTTGGAGAAATGAGATGGTTTAGTTCCTTAACTTTAATGTGCGCAGAACTTCTTGGAAAACAGTCATCCAGCAATCCAGTCCCTGGAATCACTCCAGCAGAGGGCCATGGAAGAATTCAGCAAGACAGCCTCGTACTTTGGTGAAGATGGCAAAGCCACCACCACAGAGGCTTTCTTTGGCATATTTGCAGAGTTTATGAACAAGTTTGAGGTAAAGAAGTCATTTTTTGCCATTAAATATTTAAATGACTACCAAATTTAAACTTGGATGCATGACATCTTCTCCCTTTTTTGTAGTTTGTTTTGCACATGTACCTGGCATAAGCACTTATTGAACTTTTTCACCTTTTATCACTTCAATATATTGTATAAGAATGGTATGTATTCTTTTACCCAAAATCCCCGAAATATACATTATAGTTTGTGTCTGCAACATAGTGAAATGTGAAAAAGTTCAGGGAATACAGATGTACTTTCAAGTCATTAGACATACAATGATTTAATGAATCTAACAGATAGATATTGTCGTTTGCTTTTTTTCACTGCAGAGAGCTCTCAGTGATCAACAAGCGGCAGAAATCCCAAAAAGCCCCAGGAGTCCTCGAATGGCCTCCCCCCAGGCCTGGTAACACACATTCACTTTTACAGCTGAGACAGAACATTGCAGCAGCTGAAACACTTTACACACACATTCAAACCCGAGGTAGACATACCATGCACAAACATGTGCACACAAGCAAAATGAAACAGAGAAACTAAAGACGGACATTTCCTATGCTTAACCTGCGAACGTTAGTGTTGTTCATGTTCCATCCTGCAGAGAGAACAAAAAGGATTGTGATCAAGAACCTTGTTCAGTTTTTGATTTATCTGTCTGAACTGTCTGAAAGGTAGATACTCAGTAGTGTACTTTAGTTTAAGTTTCATTTCCATAATCACCCATTAGTGTGGTACGATGACAATAAAATAGAATATTTGTAGCAAATCTTTAAATAAGATGTATTTATATATTTAATCTTGAAATAGATATGAGCTTTAATCAAAACTTGTTTCTGGAGAAATAACAGAAGCTGTGGAAACTTGTTCTTTTCTTTTGTCAGACACCCACCACTTTGAATGTAACATAAGCTCTTTACTAAGTGTTTTCTTAAATAAATCTCCTCAGATTAAAGGTTGTTTTACTCGCTTTTGTGTACCTTAACCTCACTGTCTGCAGACTTTTCTGCTTTTGGATGATACTTTGGGTGATTATACAACTTTTATTTGGGAGGTAATGTCTGCACAGGTTGCAGCTGGCTATTTGTTTCATAGAAAATAATGTAATTGTAATCTGAATACAGAGAGAAGATTGCAGAAGTAGGAACCGTGTGAGTCTTAAATCGGGCGTGTTGCAATTTCCAAATGTTTAGCTGTGTTGCACTGTTAGATACTGCACTCATTAATTTGAAATAGACATGTATAATGTGATATCTGTATAGAATGAGAGTGTAAAATATGTGTATGCTGCAACTCAGAGCACTGTTGTTTTCTCATTATCCCTACATTTCTTAAATTTTGTTGCATTTAACTGGATTTTAATGTGTTTTTGGGCCAACCATAGTAATACTCTACTAAAAGAGGACAGTGATGTTCTTTAGTTTATAGTGAAATTGATTTACTTTGATATTAAAAATAACTACAGTATTTAAACACATTGAGCTTTTTCAAATTTGTCACACTGCAATCACAAACCTCATTGCATATTATTGGATCGTATGTGACAGAGACAGTGCATCACTGAAGCGGAGAAAAAAGAATCAACCAATTTTTGAAAAAGATAAAAAATATGAAAAGTGCAGCATGCAGTGGGATTTAACCGCCTTGAGTCAATATTAGAGAATTTAAAAAAAGTTAAGGCCTAGTCAAATCAGATGGAGAGTACCTGTGGCGTACCATGGATTCTCAATGATTTGGGTATGGACTTTGACTAGGCCATTCTAACTCTGGATGTTGTCACCCAGACCAATCTAGGAGATGAACCTATGCATCAAAGTTGTTTTCTTCAATTTCCAGGCAACTCTGACCTGTTTTCCTCTGGCCACACTTTTTGTTATTTACATGAAAAAAGCATGCACCATTTTCCTTTCCTTGAACAGTTATGCACTGCCTTAACTGTACATAACTGGTAAGGCACTTAACAGTTATTCACAGTAATATATGTCATGTGAAATTACAAAATAGTTTGTCAAAGTTTGCTGCCGTGACATTATATAAAAGCGAAAAAATTTAAGAGGGCGATTAGTATCTTTGCAAGGCCCTGTACATAAATGCATGCCTTAGTTTTTACTATTTGAAGTGCAATTGTTAAAAAAAATGTTTAAACCACTGTAAGCAAAGTTTTCAAATGATATACTAGTACATGCTGTTTCTTGCTTGAGTACTAAAAAGCTATATTTAAAGCACTGCTCTCCATTTATCATATATAAAATATTACATCTGTATTTTTTATTGTGCCAAATAAATCCAGACAAATATAAAGAGTTGTATGAAGACTGCTTTTGTTGCATTTTTGTAACATTAACTGTTGTTCCTTGGGTTGTTGCGCCAAAGAGAAAAGACTGGTTTATAATGTCGGTTTCTGTCAGTGCATCCGCCGACTTTTTTATCGTATGAATCTTTTTCTTCGCTTACGCATCTCCTGCTGTTGCTGCAAGCAATTGATCTGCAGTGGACATACATAGTATTTTTTGTGCCTGTAAGTGTTTTCTCTGATCACTGCTGACATGAACTCAAATAGGTATTCCACTTATTCTGCTCTTACTTTGTCTGGTGAGTAATTTGGATGGATTTTAACCTCTTACAGCAATCATTTGGCTATTTACAGACATGAGAAAACGCTCTTTGACACACCACCCAGTGACGTGTAATAAATCCCTTACATTTTAACTAATCCTTGTTGTGCATGTTGGGAAAGTGGAGTTTGAACCTTATGATGTGTAGAAGACGACTCAAAGCCAGAATACAGGGATTGTCTATGGGATATTGCTGACATGTTGTATTGTTTGGATACAAGGCAGACCCATGGTATGAGACTCAAGAGGACAAATTACTGAAAGGTGAGTTTATCAAACATTGCAAACTTTGACGCGCTGTAGATTAAAGACCACTTTGTAGCTTTTACTGCAGTAACTAATAACATACATCAAAGGTTGAAGCTGATTCTTTATTTTATGGTACAAATCTGCAAGAAGTGTCAAAAAAGGAGAAGGCTGAGATGACTGCCTTTTCCCGTGGAACGGTTATAAATATTAAATGTCAGATCATGCTGCCAGGGAGTAAAAAGAAGCAAATAAAGCTAGCTCATTCATACAAAAGACTGCAGAATACTGTAATACTTCAGACGGTTTGAGACAAATGAAAATCCCTTTTTCTGCTTCAGCTGAGTAAACTTTCTTCTCTGTTCTTAGTATGAAACAATCTTTGTTGCATTTTGCAGATGATCTTCAAACAAACAACTGGTGAAAGAGCACCGACAACCAACATGCCCCCAACCGAGAAGCCCCCCTTTGGGAGCAGCACCCTGGTCACTGTGGATATTGTGGTCCTGGTTGTCTACTTCCTGCTGATTCTGGCTGTGGGTTTCTGGGTAAGAAGCCTGTCTTTCTCTTTCCCGTCTTTGCTATTGGTGATATAAAAACGCTTCTTTGTTATGAAACAGGAACATACTGAACCATGCTAGTTTTATCAGTTGTGTTTACCCTTTTTCCAAACCTTGTGGAGCCTTTGTCCTCCCAAGTTTATCAGTCTTCAAACTGTTTTATTTATATGTACGAATGTCACAAATAGAAGTGAAAAATTACCTCAAACAGGTGTGAAACAGGAAATTATGTGTTGCATAATGGTTTACATACATGACTAAGGATTCATTGGGGCCTGCCCATAGCAATGCATAAGGAGGCAGCCCATAGCAATGCATAATGCCATGCATTGCATGCATTGCATGGCAGGCACCTATTGTTCTTCACCTAATAGAATGTCTCTGTTTTTGGGGCCTGCCCATAGCAATGCATAATGCATTGCATGGCAGGCACCTATTGTTCTTCACCTAATAGAATGTCTCTGTTTTTGGGGCCTGCCCATAGCAACGCATAAGGAGAGCAGTGACTCACTTGCAAGTGAGTCACTGCTTCCATGCATTGCATGGCAGGCACCTATTGTTCTTCACCTAATAGAATGTTCAATGATATTATCTTTCATTATCTTTTTCTCTCAGGTTAGACAGAGCATTAGCATTAGCATTTTACCTTAAATAAGGTATTAGCTATGTCTAAAACTTATTAGCCATGTTTCGTGTACTGAATGGACCAAGTCAATTACAGACAACATGCTAGTGATGCCCCACATGCTTCTGACAGTATTCAAGCTAACATTAGCATTTTGGCTAATTTTAGCATATACACTTATTTTAACAGACTGAATGGTGCAAGTCCATGTTAGTAAACATTCTTGTGACTTTTTAGCCAAGCTTAGCATTGATGCTAATGTTTAGCATCAGAACGCTAGGTCCAATCCGACGGGCACACTTTGGCAGGCCCCGGTTAAATTTCTTCAGGAATTTTCTAGTTAATTACTTAGTATCTTGTAGAAAATATGGTCATGTATGAAAAAAGTGCAACAGTTCAGTGAAAAACCCCCCCGACATAAAATCATAACTACAACCTGTTAAAAAATTGAGAAGAAATGTGCTGTTAAATATGTAATTACATATATGGGTTATAATAAATTAATGTATTTCAGTTATTAAAGCCCTTATAATCAGGGCTTATACAACATATATTTGATTATGTTGCATTTAATAGTCACATGTTGTTGTTACTCTTATTAAATATTATTGTTATTCTTTCATAGTGACTTGCGGTATATGAATATAAAATTTTAGTATCAGACTTTCATGATTTTAAATGTAATTGAATAAATTAAAAAAATTTAAAAAATATGGACATCATTCGGAATGTCTTTTTTATACAGTATTATTTTATCATAAGATCTGTCGAGTTAATTAGCGATTGATAATAAATGTATTCATTACATTTCGTGCTTGTGAATATAGCAGTGCAGATTTTACAATCTTTCAAAAAGGTTTCTATAAATAAAATAAAACATGTCAGATCTGGCATGTGGTACAAGCCAGATGTACGACATGAAAATATGCTTATAGGCTTATGTTCTTATGTTTTATAATATTAGAAGTCATTTTTTAGCATCACGTCAGACTCCAAGATAGAAACAGGAGCTGTTAATGTATGAGCATTCATGGTTTACAAATCACACATTTTTTATTTGCTCTCATCAAGAAATGGAAGTGACAGAGCAGTGAACCACCAAACGACTGTAGCTGAACATAAAGGGAAACAAAACTGGTCTGATATTCAAGCCCAGTTTGTCCAGGTGTCCAGTTTGCCCTGAACACAAAGCAATTTCCTCTGTATACTCCAAATAATCGACTTTCTTTTATTTTATTAGTCCATGTGGAGAACGAAGCGCAGCACAGTGGATGGATACTTCTTAGCTGGGAAGAATATGACGTGGTGGCCAGTAAGTAAAACACCATCAAATCTTTGGAAGAAAAAAAAAAAAAAGATGGGCTGATTTTCTACAGAAAACATTTGGAGAAGAGCTGTTTTCCTCTTTTTAAAAAAAATGAGGCCAAGTTGATCTTAATCCCAATTTCCTCAACTATATTTAGGTTGGGGCCTCACTGTTTGCCAGTAACATTGGCAGTGGACATTTCATCGGTCTGGCCGGGTCAGGAGCTGCAGCAGGAATTGGGGCGATAGCTTACGAATGGAATGTAAGACATTTTATTTAATGTAAAAAAGAAAGTCTGAAGAAGAATAACTGTTAATGTCTTTGCATTTGTTAAAAACAAACAAAACAAAACAGGGAATGTTTATGGTGTTGCTGCTTGGATGGCTCTTCCTGCCCATTTACATTTCTTCTGGGGTGAGTTTCCTACACACCCAACTTGCACAGGAGTGCAGTCATGATGTGAGAGCAGCTCAAAACACTCTCTCCTCTCCAGGTAACAACCATGCCAGAATATTTGCAGAAGCGCTTCGGTGGAAGAAGAACACAGTTATTTATAGCTGTCCTGTCCCTGTTTATTTACATCTTTACAAAAATATCGGTATGGCATAAATACATCAGGGATTTCTGTCTGGGTGGAAAATTGCATAAATTTGCATGGATGAACTCAAATTGTTTACTGTTTTTTTGTTGCTGTTGTGGTCAGGTGGACATGTATGCAGGTGCTGTGTTCATCCAGCTTGCTTTGAAATGGAATATCTACCTGGCCGTGGTGCTGCTGCTCGCGGTGACTGCCCTGTACACCGTAGCAGGTAACTTTCCTCCCTCCAAAACATAAATTGTGTAAAACATACTTTGTACTTGTATGTGGGAGTCCTATGCTTTGCATCTTTTGTTTTGCATTAGCTGTTGAAAGTGCCTAATGAGCCATGTGTCGTGTTCTAGGTGGTCTTGCTGCAGTTATCTACACTGATGCAGCTCAAACTGCAATCATGCTGGCCGGAGCTCTCACCCTCATGGGTTTTAGTAAGTCAGATGCAACTGATTTTGTCACGTCCCACTGCTTAATTTTACACGCCTATTCTAGTTTCTGTCTCCACTCTGAGGTTTTGTTGAGGTCGGAGGTTGGAATGCGCTGATGGAAGGATATTTCACCGCCATTCCCTCGGTCCGTGTCCCCAACTCGACCTGTGGCCTCCCTCGAGATGACGCTTTTCACATTTTCAGAGACCCGGTGCACTCTGACCTGCCCTGGCCTGGTGTCATCATCGGCATGTCCATCCCCTCCATGTGGTATTGGTGTTCTGATCAGGTACTGCGATAAGTTTATTTTTGAACTAATCCCGTCACATACAAAAACATTTATATGCCTAGAGCCTTTTCATATTTACATATAACCATGATGCAACCCCTTGTGTACTTGCAATGTATTTGATTATTTTACCTGACATACCAACGCCGAGTATCATAATTAAAAATGATGCTGTTTTCAAAATCTACTATTGTATTTAGTCTTCCTAAGCAAAAACTGTATTGCTTAAATTACAACTGCAGGTCTTTGGGGTGTGTTTCTACTATCTTTGTACATTCAGAGAGTGAAAATGTCAGTTCTTCTCTAAAAAATATCTCAAATTCATGGAGAATCTCATGAAGTCTTGCTACGTGCTGACTTTAGCTCTGAGCTAAAGTGTGTCATATGTTAAATATGACACATGAATATGTTGACAACATATTCATGTGTCATATTTAACATATTCAACTTAAATACCTATTAATGTGTATTTAAGCAAATGATCCAAAGTACACAAAGCTGAATACTGAATACATTTGCTTTATTAATAAAATAAATATTTTCGTTGTAGTTTTTGTTTGTTTTGAGTAAAGCGGAGTTGTACTGTAAAAAGAAGTAGACGTAATGCATGGTAAAGTACAAAATTATATTTGAGAATCATGATTTCTATAATAAACATTTTATGATTGTAAAAAAAATGGATGTTTTCCATCTTTAAAAGATTAAACAAAAACTTCCATTTGTTTATGTGCTAAGATTTGCTCCTGGATTTAGCTTGCTGACATATTTTTCTGTTAAAAACTTTCCACTTCACAGTATTAGTGAAATAAGAGAAAAATGCATAAGCAGTTCAACTGATCATTTACTGACTTATCAGTTAAGTGACAACATTGAGTGTACGATTACTATTCCCATTCTGATTTATGCAAAATAGATTCTTCCAATAAAAATCCCAGTTATTCATTCACCAAAGCCAGGAAGCTGAGAGTTTCTCTTCGTTCTCTGCAGGTGATTGTGCAGCGCTCTCTGGCTGCAAAGACTTTGACCCACGCTAAGGGGGGGTCTCTTCTGGCTGCATACCTGAAAGTTCTGCCTTTCTTTGCCATCATGCTCCCCGGGTTGATCAGCAGGATCCTCTACACAGGTACAGATTGGGATGTTAGGGGATCAGTCAGGGTATTTCCTTTTTTTATTGTGTTCACTGGATGATGTTGTGTCTAGATGAAGTGGCGTGTGCAGACCCTGACCTGTGTAAACAGATTTGTGGGAACTCAGTGGGCTGTTCAGACATTGCATATGCCAAACTGGTTATGGAGCTTCTTCCTGCAGGTGAGACGCCGTTTCACTGTTTCTCTCCCGCTTCCCATCTTCTTTTCACACAGACAGTTCCCTACTTGCCTCTCTTCCTTCTCAGGACTACGAGGACTCATGATGGCGGTGATGATTGCTGCTCTTATGTCGTCTCTGACCTCCATCTTCAACAGCTCCAGTACCATTTTCACCATGGATATATGGAAGAGCTTCAGATCTTGTGCTTCTGAATGGGAGCTCATGATTGTGGGGAGGTATGACGCACTGTATCATCCAAGCAAAGAACAGAAACTCAACTTATGAAAAGATTTTATTTTATAGAGAAGAAATACAGCTTGATATATGGTCGTTTTGTCCATTTAACTCTCTATACACCAAAGTATTCATTCCCCTGGATCACTTGAGTCACATAATTGTAAAATTAGAGGAAGATTAGACACTTTTTCAAATTTTTTTTACTGATGAAAAATCTGAAAAGTGCGGTCGATTTTACTCTATCAACCCTAAAACAATCTGGGGCCATCATTTGCCTTCAGAAGTCTAATAACTAGCCAGCTCTGGTGAGACAATTACAGCTATTAGTTGTGCATTCTAAAAACCTGGTGTTAAATTAAGAATATGGGATAAGACTTAAAAATTTATATTAAAACACACTTTCCATCCTACGTAACCGAGTTTGACTTGTTGTATACCCACAAAAAACCTGCAGCTGTAATTGCAGCAATATGCGACACTCAAAGTGTTGACCCTGTCATACAAATATGTATCATATTCTTCAGTTTTTTGTTTCTGAAAAATGTCAAATTCATTTGTTTTCCTTTCATTTCACATTTATGCATTACACTTTGTCTAAAATTCCTATAAAAGCCATAAATATTTGATATTGTGAGAAATGAAGTTCGAATGGTACTTTTAATAGGCACTGCACTTCCAAAGTCATGACTTTCCCAAATGCTTTCACCTTAATCCTTAAAAAAAAAGTTGCAGCTTAAAACCATGCATATCAGTTCAGTAGACAGCTAATTTGCTTATTTAAGGCACTAAACCACATGTTGACCCTGCAGGGTGTTTGTGCTCGTCCTGGTGGCGGTGTCAGTGCTCTGGATTCCTGTCGTCCAGGCCAGTCAGGGAGGCCAGCTCTTCATCTACATCCAGTCCATCAGCACCTACCTGCAGCCCCCTGTAAGCATCATCTTCCTCATGGGCTGCTTCTGGAAGAGGACTAATGAGCAAGTGAGGAGCTTAATCATCAGACTGCATTTAAAAATGAGCCCTTTTGCTCCAATTTGCTTTTTGTTTTGTCATGCAGGGCGCCTTCTGGGGTCTCGCTATCGGTCTCACAGTGGGCTGCATACGCATGTTGTTGGACTTCATCTACCCTGCACCACTGTGCTTTGAAGAGGACGACAGACCCGGCGTGCTGAAATACGTCCATTACCTCTACTTCTCCACGCTGCTGTCCTTCATCACCCTGGCTGTGGTGGTTGTAGTCAGCCTGGCTACCGAGGAGCCCAGTCCAGAACAGGTGAAGCAGCATTCTGGACTTTCCTCAGCTGGTTCTTTGTTTGCAAACCTCACAGAAACACAACATTTACCGATAGCACCACTACGTGTCAATCATGTGCTAAGATACAGGCAGACTCCAGCTGTGACATGTTCTCACTGCTTTGCTTTCTAAACAGATAAGTCGTCTCACTTGGTTCACAAGGTTTGATCCGGTGAAGCCAAAAGAGCGAGAGATCCCAGAGGAACACAGATGTACAGAAAGCAGAAATGGACAAGCCTTCGATCAAAGGAGAGGTCTGTCTCTACTGCACATCTCCCAACTTCTGCTTCCAAACTGCCTGGTTAATGCTATTTTTCACTGACCTCTGCAGACTCAGCTTCATCTGTGTCCAGTCCTCCCAGTCAGTCCAGGTTCATGTCTGCCATCTACTGGTTGTGTGGGATGGAACGACAAAGTGAAGCGGACAGCAACACTGTGGCCCCGCCTGCGCCTGAGCAGATCATCTGCACTCTGGATGAAAAGCCAAGTCTGCGACACCTTGTCAACGCCAACCTCATCATTTGCCTCTCGGTAACGGTCTTCATCATCGGCTACTGGGCTTGAAGGGAAGAACTCCAAACTTTACGAAAGTATTCCTATCCCCCTCAGACTGTTTAACGATGCAACCATAAACTTCAATGTTTGACCCTTATGGGATAGACAAATATGAATAAAAACATCTTACAGCATGGCCTGCATTTCTATTCAGCTCCTTCCCCTACTTTGACACCCTTAAATTAAAACCAATTGCCTCTAGAAGTTAGCCAATTAGTAAACAGACCAGTGTGTGATTTAATCTCAGGATAAATCTGTTCAGTGAAAGCCTCAGAGCTTTGTGAGGAAACAAACAGGATTATAAACAGCAAGAAAGGAGGTGTGGCCGAAAGTAGTGGAGAAGTTTAAAGCACGGTTAGATTAGCTTTGAACGACTCATGGAGAAGTTTAATCTATTACACGACAATAAAGAGTACAGCACAACCAACACCCACTAGCACCATGGGAATACACAGCAGTGGCAGCGTAATACTGTGGGAATCCTTTTTTTCCAGCAATGACAGATGAGCTTTAGGAATACGGTTGGAGAAAATCTTTGTGCTATTTCACATATTCTCTAGTTGCGATTGATAATTTACTCATCATTTTCTTCTTATTTCATAATCATTTTACTTTGTGCTGGTCAATGGTAAATAAGCTTAATTTATAAAGCCCCGTTCGCATTCAAACACAGATATTCACAATCAGGTAAGCAGTTTAGCACACAATCTGGGGTTAAATGACAGAGGAGAAACAAACTGGAATCAAGCCCACAACTTTAAGACTGAAACACACCTATTTTATCCATTTAGCTGCAGTTGCTCATAAAATACACTGAACTATTTGGTCATGTGGCTGTGAAAATGTTTGAGGTGGTACAAATCCTGCAAATATAAAATATGCACATATTTTAATATATTAACCTGGAGTTATCTGAAATTAACCAGAATAGTGATATTTTGTCCTCTAAAATACTATTTCTATGTATTATTTGTAAACTGAATTATAATCAAAGTAAAGCCCAAAGAACAATCTCATGAGTTCACATTTAGTGTTTTTTTTTTTTTTAATATGTCTTACTGGGTAAATATCTGTACTTGCAATCTTTTTTCTAAAGATTTGAATAAAACTAATTATATAGAACAATGATGCATGGTGTGCTGAAGAATAGAAAAGACCACAAACAAACTGGTAGTAAATTGTACTCAAAAGAAAAAAAAATTAAGATTTTAATGTTTTTTTTTTTTTTTATTTGGTCAAAGCTTTGATTTTGGTGTAGGAGTGATTACAAAAAGAAGATTGTCCCTTTTGACAATAAAAGCAAATATTGACTCCTCAAATAGGACTTGTCCCATTTAAAAATCAGCTTAGGGGACGTCAAAAAGGAATCCTGATTAAAAATGAGACAATCAAACCTCATTCTTGTATTCTTCAAGATATCTCTATAAAACCACCTGAAAATGCAGCAACGAGCTCTGAACAGGCCATCAGCGGAAGACAACTGCATCTCTTATTGCACCCTTCCCAATGTATTTGGTCATCACGACTCTTAATCTGTACTAAACAACTCACAATTATCTTTGGCCCTTTAGCTATTTCTTAATACCATCCTGCAGACTGTGAACATTTCATTCTGTCAGATGAAATAACCAAATTTGGGAAATGAAAATTCAGTTTAGCTTCATAATAAATAAGTGACAGTTTGAATTCAAATCCGATGTCAGAGGTTAAAATCTCAAAACAAAAGCTAAAACTGCACTCAGATGCTTGTCTCCAAAGGGATTTTTAGCTTTGACACTTTGGCATAAAACAAAGAGAGGTACAAAGAGGTGAAACTTCTCCAGCATTTGTTTTTTTCCCCCTCAGTTAAGCTGCTATGTAACTCAGGTCCTTTAAGCTTTGGCTCTGCAATTCAATTTTTAGACACCTAGCAGAGTGTGCAGCACAAAGAGTTCAATGTTGGAAGCAATGGCTGCACATGGGTTTTGTGGTTTAAGTCACCACTGTATGACGAGACTTCTAGTTTGACTCAGTGGAGCAGACAATACATACATATATATATATATATATATATGTGGCATCCTGTGAGCAGATCTGGTGGCTTGTCTTAAATGAACAATAAAAGCTGGAGCACATTCTACAGAGCAGTGTTCTCTGCCTCGATTTGGATGGTTGGGTGCAGGGTGGAGGTGGGCTCTTGACCAGCAGAGCCCTTCACTTCTTGCTCCTTGATCACCTGAGGTACAAAAGCTCTTGTGATCCCCTTCATAAGCAGGCCTCCATCTGCAAAAAGAAAAAAAAACCCAGATGGCGATATCACCAAACACATCATGAAATAAAGCTGCACACACACACACATCGCTACAAACTCCACATTCTTTAAGACACCAAGGACTCTTCTACAATTTAAATATAGTCAATTCTGCTAAAAATGTATGAGGGATTTTTTTTTTCAGTTTCCTTGGTGTGTTAATCTGTAAATGCAACAAAAATTTTATGGCACACATGTGGCTAAGAGCATTGACCACAGAAAGTACAAAAAAAAGAAAAAAAAAAGTCTGATCCTATTTAGAAGCATGTTAGTGTCACGACAAACAGTTCAGAGACAGAGGCCGTTGGGTTGGGGGTTAAACCTAAATGCAAGCAGGTTATGAACAGACAAATGCACAAAAACATCCCTTCACACATGAATATTCAGGTGCATCTCAATAAATTAGAATATCATCCAAAAGTTAATCTGTTAGCTAGCCGGAGACTGCTAACAGTTTTGCCCACTCTCCTTTCCAAAATTTTAATTCTTTCACTCTAAAAGCATTTCTTTCAGCTGAAAAATGAACAGCATGACGTCACCACCATGTATCAGTGTCTGTGTGGTGCGATCAAAGTGGTGTACAGTGATAGTTTTCTGCCTCAATTAGCGTTCTGTGCGCAGGTTCGGTTTTTCCACATTTTCACCCCTTTTTATTTGTCAAATATTAATTACATTATGTTCTTCCTGTTCAAAATCAAGAACCATTTACTTAAGTATCATCGTGTTATGGTCTACACAATTATGAGGAAGACTGTTCACTTGGCATTTTACATTTTATGGAGTGTATCCAAGTATATCATTGGAAAGTTGAGTGGAAGGGGGAAAACGTGTGGTAAAAAATTGCACACGCAAGAATAAAAGAAAACCCCTGAGATAATTTTGAAGCAAAAACCCAGAGTCATTTTAATATTGGTCCTATGTAACATTTTTATTTTACAAGTGACTGTCTTTTGTCCTTTTTTGTCTTTTCTAGACTGTTAGATATACATTTTTCAACACTAAAACATTTGAAATACTGACCTCTGTATTGAATTTTCACTGCTTCCACTTTCTTAATTGAATTACCAGAAACAAATTAATCTTCTAACAACAGAACAACTTATTGAGATGCACATGTACCCATCTGTGTTACATGTATTAGACATGCAACAGAGCTCTAGTTGCTTTTTCCCCCCAAAATAGACAGACAAACATGAAGCAGCAAAAAGTGCCAATACACCCAGCCAATAGGAACCTTACCATCACCTGCCCGGCAAAGCTCATCTTACAGGCAGGTCAGCAGCTCAGACATCTGCAATGTTTACACACATTTCCTGTCATGCTTCAGATCACCACAGTTCCGTTCAGAGTGACACAAATCGAGACAGTGAAACCATAAGAAGAAGCTAGAGGTCTAAAAACAGCAGCACCCTAAGAGGAAGCTTCAGACGGTTATCGGTAGACGAGCAGAAAAGGGGGAGGGGTGAAAAGATTGCTGGAAGATGGCTGGAGATGTTTTCTTCGCTTCAACTTGAACCAAAAAGAAGAATAATTTGATTAAAATGCCAAAAAAAGTGAACAACTTGCAGAATCTGATGCAATCAGCTACTTTATTATCATAAGCATGCATCTGGAATATTGTTAACAATCCAAAACGCTTAACAGATGTGACAAAGACCCTGGCCTAATACCTACTTGATGTTATAAAAAAAAAAAAAAGAAGAAGTCTGCCTGATAAATTTGAATGAAGAACTTTCATTTTGATCAATCAAATGGCTTTTAATATTCTGCTTGTAGAATAATGTCGTTACCTGTTATGATCTTGGATGCAGAGCTGCAGATGCCATTACCGTTGTCATTAGCTGCGGGTTGCGGTGGCGGCGGCATGCTGGGTCGCACTCTTGGCTTCGGGGCGGGCCTGGAGGGGCGGGGCAGAGATCCAGTGGCGTACGGTGGCGGAGTATCAGGCGGAGTGGGAGTTGTCGGGGGCGAGGGGTCCCCCTGGGCCGGCTGGTGGGCTTGAGGAGGCTGCGGTGGTGGGTGGTTTGGGGCTTGGATGAAATCTTTGCTGGAGTGACGACGGGCTGTGAGGGGTGGGTGACCGGGGGAGCCTGGAGGCTGGGGGCTGCTGGACTGAGAGGCATACGGGCTCAGCTGCTTGGGCGGAGCCGGTGCCTGCTTTTTGGTGCCTTCAATGCGGAAGATCAACAAGATGTCAAAATGTTTTTTGAAGCCACAACCACAAACTTTAATGTATTTTATTGAGGTGTTAAGCGATAAATCAACACGACAACATCAACTTATAGCATAAAGTAAAAAAAGTTACAAAAGTGTGAAAACATTTGCAGAACGCTGAATCTATGTGTGCGCTCCGTTCTCACCTCTGCGGACCATATGTGGGCTTGGCCCTCTTGACCCACCCTGAGAGTGCGGGGTCCCAACTGTAAGATGGGGTGAACCATTCCTCTGCTGAGGAGGGGTGGACAAGGGTTCCCGGGGTTGGCTGTTAAAATACAACAGAGCAAAGCATTAAACCATATCAATACTCTACTTTATACAACACAACACTTTTTAATGGTGCAAAATAATAAAAATAAATAGATCATGCACACAAACATCAACATACATTTTCCATCACGAGATTGGACAAAGGTCAAAACAAGAGGAATCACTCAGGTTTAGGCAAACAAGATGCAAAAAACAATAAAAGGTCAGTAGATGCAGACACAAAACTGTTTCAGTAATGTGTTGAATGCAAAATGAAAAAGTCCAAGAAGCAGATGAGCACTGGAACGTGCCAGTTAGCAGGCGGAAAGAAGCGCATTGTATTGTAAAAATAGGTTCAAAATCGCAAGCAGATCAGAGAAAACATAAACGCACGATCAAAACAAAACATGATTTTCATCGCATTCTTAATCACGGAAGCCAAATTAAATGCTGTGCATGAGGTGGAGATTATGAATCTAAGACATCCAGAGTGGTTCTTACAGTTACGAATCAAACACATGGCAAACACAAAGGTTGGGCGGGTTCCGGACTGGTTGATTGGTTGCGAGCCGACGGTGGAGTACTGTTGCGACCTCAGCTCGCTCCTTACCTGCTGTCCTCTGCGCTGGGCTGCCTTACACCCTGAGGCTGCACTGCGGCTGCCTGGACCCCACCCCCATGAGCCTCACCGCCTCCATCACCAGCAGCAGCAGCAGTGATCAGACCCGGCTGCTGAGCCTCTGGACCTGGCGACTGAACCTGGGGGGACTGCAGCTCGGACTGGGAGGAACCCTCAGCTTCCAGAGGAGGCAGTGAGGGTTGGAAGGTGGGTGAGGTTAGTTGTGTCTGCTTTCTATTTACAGTGCCGATTCTGCGTGGAGCGGGTTCCGGATGTTTGTTAACAGGGCTACGAAGGAGGGGGAAAGGGAAGAGAGTTCAGGAGGGCAAAACCACACGCCAACCAAACAGTGACGGGGAGCAGAAGACCGAGAGAGAGACAGCTAAGAGCAGTGAGAGACCGTGTAAGATATACGAAAGAGAGAGAGAGAGACGGTACTTCCAGAGAGCAGTGAAACCAGGCCAGTAGGTAGAACCAAAAGAGCACATAAAACCACATCACAGTCACCTTTGAAACTGAGCAACACTGGGCTGCACTCTATAAAGTTTACAGGCGACACCAGAGATACAAAAAGCAACACAGGAAGCCCACACAAAATATAAACCTACAGAGAGACCTAAGCTTTAATTGGAAATTAAAAAGATGACAAGAGTACAGAGGAGTAATACAAAGAGAAACAGACAAAATCATGTCCCGACAATGAAAATTTCTTCAAAACATATATAGAAGCAAAAAAAAATGTTTCATTACCATGAAACAGTATGTGATTAAATTGTAGTGAAATCTTGCAAACAGATCAGGGAAAAAAAGTGCAGCGATAAAAGAAAACATCATCCCTTCTTTCACTGGTCAGTAACTGAATTCATTAACGCTACATGCTGCTATGGCACAGCTTTGAAGTCTGGGCTAGGCAGATCTTCAGTGGGCGTCTCAGTGACCGTGATGGACTCGTCGGCCACTACGTAAAGGGCCGAGACTGCCGGGCCCCGCGACTCCTGCCTGCTCAGTGTCTTGGGGCGGGAAGGGAGGGCGAGGGGCAGGCTGAGGCTGAGGTTGGGACGAGACGGGTACCTGTCTTTACGGGGCGCGTGAGCATCCCCTTCGTGCCCGGTGCTGCCGGGGCGCTTCCTGTCCAGCCCAGGCTCCAGGTCTGGGGTCGGCGGATGGCTGGGCATGGAGAACATGCCTGAAACATTGAACTCCACCTCTGAAAGACAGAAGAGGTAATGCGATTAACGGAGGTAAAATCTCCTTTTTAATTCAGACACAACACAGAAAGAAATGGAATCAACTGTTTACTGTCAAAACTCTGTATTTGTTGTTGGTGGGGAATGATTAAAAACTATATCTGATTAATTAAGTGATAATTAGAGCTAATTTCAATTTACCTCCAGGAAAGAACCAATCAGCATGTTGGATGATGGGTTCTATGATGGCCCCAACATGGACAGACGTAGCTGCTGCCATCTCTGCCAGCGTCCTGAGTTAGCAGTGACATAGCAGCAAAATAAAACGAACAAAAGCTGGGAATTAATGTACGTACTAAGTATTCAAGAGAACAGCAACAAAGAACCTGTCTTTTACCCCTCTGTTTTTGCCCACAGCAGGTTGGGCCCCAAGACAATGGCGATGTTACTGGGAGTCATTTTATTGACCTCACTTTCCTGAGCCAGTTTAGCCAGGAACTTCACCAAATACCTGCAAATGAAACCACCAGTACCCCAGTAAGCAAATGAAATTGTTTTGCTTTTACAATACAGTTTATAAATTGTTAATTAAGAGACTTGTGTTGGCTGTAATTTAATAAAATTATTGAAGGAACCATGACGCTACACAATCACCTTACATCTTGAGTGACAGGGCCCTGTTATTGTTTTCCTGGTATATTCATAACTGACCAGTAGAAAGAAATAATTTGTCTATAAATGCATTTAATATCTACTTTCATAACATACGAGTTGCTTCAAATGCCTAATGTTTCAATAGTTTTGAAACACTGGTTCTTGAGGGCTGGATTTGGAGACCCCTGCTCTAAAGGGACACATAAATATACCCTTCAAGACAAAGGTTCTGTGTTTAAATATTATTTTACCAATCATAACAAAGCAGCTTTATCTGCACACAGCCAAGTTACATCAACGTGAAAAAGACGATCAATTTTATTTAATTTTAAGAATTACTCATTGATGGCAAGGGCTGCTTTTTACTAATCTTTTAACAGATTGTCAATGTATTTTATCAATATATTCTGGCACACCGACCTTAACGCCACATTATTGAGTTTGTTGCAAACTACAGTCTCACCACTTGATGTCACTGTTTTCCAGACTAAAACAAAAATTTGCTGTTACCGCTGACAATTTCAACTCGTATGACTTTTCTAAATTAATGTAAACTAAAACTAAATTTTTTGTTAATTTCCTTTAGATAACATTTACTTTTCAATTAGCGTTTTATAAATAAACTGGTTCAATTGCTTGAAGTTTCAATTTGGATCTTGGGACATCTGAGAGAAACTGGCTGACTGTAGCAGTCTGAACATTAAGAGTAAGCAATAAAAGCTTAAAATCAATTGGGAAGCTGACAGGAAACCAGTGAAGAAATGCCAACACTGAAGTAATGTGTTCAGGCTCTTTAGCCTCAGTTGTAAAAGGGAGTTTTGTGAAATGTACAATTATCTGTTCTTTTGCTACAACTACAGCCACTCCTTATTGGTGATTAATTTTACAACGTTAAAACTGTTCCAAGATTTCAAGATCCATAATTAAATTACTTTGGCTTTTTTATTACCATCAAGTTTCTACAATAAATTCTCTACAAAGGTGTGGCATTTAAAGTGCAATTTAAGCTCTGGTGATGTAATTTCCAAACATCTAAGTGAAACATTGCTGAGCTTTCTCATACCTAAAGTTAGCTTTGTGAGCCTTTGGCAAATTGTCACATATCACCCAGAGAGCCTGAAGCCTTTTGTCAGGGTCAGAAATACTGAAAGCACACAAAAAACAGTTGCATTAGTTGCGGGAAACATCTCTTGCAGAATATTAAAAATCCTATCTGTGTATGTGTGCGTATGCTTTATTACTTGGAGGCCTGTATCCACTCATCATACATGCTAAACGTCATTAGAGGCTCAGGTAGTTCCCTGAGATAAGACTTCAGAGCTCCTGTAAAAAGCACAAAAATACTATGAGAAATGCATTTTAAAAAGCATCTTGAGATAATGGTTTTACTTTTCACTAGACCACAGCCGAAGTTGTACCAGCGACTGCATGTGGATCTGAGTAGAACTCCTCAAGTTGCGAAGTGGAGCAGTCCAGTGCTGCTTTCAGCTTTTTAAGTTTTGAAGCTCCAGCAGCAATCCGGAAGAGTCCCTTAGAAAGGGGGGGGATAAAAAAAATCAGCACTGTTGCACTCGGCTCTGGTTAACACCTTAAAAATTCAAGAAGCTAGAGCAGCGCCGGGAATAGGAAAGGAGAAGTAGATGTCTGTCAGAAACAAGAGAGGAACCGTTCAGTTACCGTGTCAGAATCGTTTGTCTCTGTTTGACTGAGCACCAGACAGACGCAGCACAACCGTTTGGTTTCACTTCATAAAAATGCTTTAAATCACAGTCAACAGGGAGTCCAGCAGCACTGTTACATTTAAAGTGTGCAACAGCAGAGAGGCTAATGGCGAACAGATGCCCACACACATACACATGTTTTATCCCTCCAGGACCAAGACTAGCTGACTAAAACTTGGCAACAGATGTTTCCAGACTGTAGCTGCTATCCTTCATGGAGTCTCCTCTCCTTCCAGCTCAAACGGAGATGAGGATTTACTTTTTTGTATGGCCAAAGATTTATGTTAAAATTCTGGTTAATAAGCATCAACTTTGACCCTACTTTAGGGTTTTTTTTCTGACTCATGCCTTCCTTTCATCTTTACCTCTTCCCTCATGCCGGTCTCCAGCAGCATCATGACGCAGGCCTCTAAGGGTAGAGCGATCTCTCGATTGCTCCTCTTCAGGTGTTCCTCCAGCGCCGTGCCAAACGCAGGCTTCTCGATCCATGTATCTACATAAATGAAATACATTAACATGTCGGGGGCAATCGAAGGATAAATGGTTCTCTTATGTGGCTTTTAGTCTGACTCAAAGGCTAAATGAAAGTCCTTCTGCCTGATGTTTTTTATGAAGTATTCGTTATTCAAATAAGGTTTCATCTCAGGCTCCATTTATACTCTCACAATTTTATGGTGTTAAGGTTTCTAAGTATGTATCTATACTAAAAAAGATTTTAAAATAAACATGTCTATGATTCTGAAAAACTAATTAACTTACTAATTATGAGTTTAAACTCAGCCACAAATATCTGAAAAAAAAAAAAAAAAAAAAACTTTAGAGAGAAGAAAATAATCAATAGAAAAGGTGTTGAATTACTCCATTATTTTCCCATCTAAAACAATTTTACTTCAGTAATTATTAGGAATAAACCACAGACATGTCCATAACAAAACTCAACTCATGATGCCTGTTGTTGGACTATTCTCATTAACTGAACAAAAATATTTGTTGATCTAACAAGTATTGTTTTTTTCCACTATTATCCAAGCACTGCTGCAGTGGGATAGACAGTACTCTGCTTTCTCTCTGTCCGTACCCTGTGACCTGTTGGGGTTCAGGTAACCCCAAGAACTTGCGCAGCGATCAGCTAAAACAATGAATTTCACAACTTATGAAGTAGCATGCTACTTTCACTAACAGAACAACTTTTCTTTGTGGTTTGTTTGAATGTAATATTCAAACCACAGTGAAATATGTGATGAGCCAAATTATCAGAGTTTTATTAAAACAAAGGGAAACCTGCTAGCGTTAGCCTAGCACTTCAGTGTACCATTTCACAAGACAACAGAGCCACCAGGAGTGCTGTGTGTGTCGACCCAGATATATCCTAAAGGTAAAACGTATGATTAAACAATGAAACTTCCACATCACAAGTTGACAGAACATTATGTCAAGTTGCCTTCTTAGCTTAGTCAACCCATGTGGGAGCTGCATGTTATGTCTGGTCTGCAGAATCTCCAGTTGGGACATAATGTCTGTTGCTGTAAAAAGAACTAGATAAGAGAAAAACTAGAGAGCTTCCCAAAGCCCAAATTTAATAGTGAGTGAGTACGTTCGTGACTGATTAAATGTAGTGTGATAGTTTCACACATGAAGCCGTGGCTTCATGTGTCTTCTTTGAATGAAGTATCGAACTGGGAACTCGGTGTTAGCAATGTGTTCTAGCCAGTCAGCTGAAAGCTCTAGTTAAAGCAACACAGCCATAAATCGGATCCAAGAATAATATCAGCATCAGACCTGACTGCCAGAATGCGTCGGATCAAATCCAACTGTAGAAATACTACAAAAAAAAAAACTGAAATCAGGAGGCCTGAGGCCTTTCTCAAGCAGTCATTGGTCGAGAGGCGGTGTTCATGATCAATTAAATATGATTCACTGAGCTAATTTAACCTTTGTGACACAACTTCATATAGACAGAGGGTAATCTATTCCCAAGCTTTCTATAAAAACAAGGTCTACCTATTGCATCAGCTGATAAACTCACTGATTCTGACTTAGTGCTTTCATTTTCTTTTGTTGGATAAAACTCAATTCTCTTCTGTTTGTAGTGAAAGAAAATGAAATTCTCATTGTGATTTCACACCAAGAGCCATCGAGCTGGCTTAGATCACAAGCCTGGTTGGACTATTTTCATGCTACTGCAGAATAAAGCAAACACTCATGGATCTTATTATAAACAGCACGTCCTCACCTTGCTGTATTTGGATGGTAGGAATAGCTGTTTCCAGAGCTGACAGAGACTTCCTGTGATACTCGGCCTGGGCCTCTAATAACTGCAACACACACAAATACAAAACGTTGCTATCCATAAATCAGCTGTTTGGATTATGAGGTGAGCTATTAAACTTTTGACACACTTACCATGATATAATAGCGTGCATAGTCTCCCTCTTTTGAGGCAAAGTTGTACATGTCTGCAGACAGCTGGTCCTGCGGGATGAATGAAGGTGACAGCATCCTTAACCTTTGTTCTGAGCATTAACCATAAACTCCTCATTACGACAATGATGAGCCCCACATGGCAAAGCTTTGACCTTTAATTACACTAACGATCTTCCTGACATGATTGCCTTGAGCCATTCTTGCAAGGCCTTCTTTGTTCAGCCATTTCAGGAATGTACACCTATTAGCTCAGACAAGCCTACATTAAAGTCCATGCAGAGTTACTGATTATTACCTTGCATATTTCTACTTTATTGAGAGCCTCATCCATCTCATCCTTGAGTGAGTCTACTTTAGCTGCCATGGCCTGGTTGTTGGACTTTGTTGCCTGATACCACCTGAAGGATATAAAACAAATCACACTGCAGCTTACAGTTGAAAACACATTTATATACACTACATGAAAAAACACAACCTATTTTTCTCATTGACTGATATTAAATCTTCCTTGCTTTAGATAAGTTAGAATTTAAAAAAAGAAGATTTGCTAAATGACAAAATAAGACCATATTTAAGATATTTTGCTTTAGCTCTCTTCAAATGTAGCTTAAGTTAACTTAAGTGGCAACATTTCCAAGTTGCCACTTTAAAGCAACTTGGAAAGGTCCAGTTGATGAAGCTTTGCAAGTTTCATAAGAGTAAATAGAGGCACATCTTTGGATGTATTTTAAGGCAACATCTCAATCACATACTGCCTCTTTGTGTAACATTATATAGAAAAGAAAAGCAATCAGCCAAGAATTTAAGAAGATAATTCTGGATTTCCACAAGACTGGTCCATTCTTAGATTTCCAGATGAATATAAATGCCCCGTTCAAATAATTATATGAAAGACAAAACAGTTTGGGAATCTCCAATGGTCAATTTAATTTGAAAAGAGACGGGTTATGTGTCACAGGTAAACAAATTTGGAATGAAATGCGTGAATCAATCACACAAAGATCTCCTGTAACAACATGGACTGAAAGACCACTAAGAGAGAATGAGGCCATTACTCCAAAAGCAACATAAAAACACCAGATTTCAGTTTTTTAAGATGTGTCCTATACTAGGATGAAAGTAAAAACTCAATCTATCCATAATGGCAACTTTATATGAAGGAGAAGACTACCAGCCTCAGTAAATCCTCCCAACTGCAAAGAATGGTGGTGGTAATATTCATGTGGGTAGTTTTTTGCAGGAGGCACTGGAGCACTTTTCAAAAATGGATGCATCATGGGAAATATTTGAGCAACACGTGAAGACATTATTCAGGAAGTTAACACTTGGGTGCCAGTGGGTCTCCAACATGGACAGTAGACTTTACTATATCACTAAAGTAGATATGAAGTGGAATAAGCATAACAAGGTCAGTGTTTTGGAGTGGCCATCTCACACTCCAGACACATAGAAAACGTGTGGGCAGAGCTGAAAAGTGTTTGACATTAAATCAGGCTAAACATTTTTTTTTTGCTTGTTACTAAAGTGGACAAAATAGGTCACATCTCTGATTTATTTACAGGATCATCTCCAAAATTAGCCTTTTTAGCCCAAACTATACCAACAACAAGCAAGCCTTCATGTCAAATTGAAAATGTAAAAACTATAAGCTTCATAAGTTCTGGATTAATTAATAAATAGGCATCAGTCTTCATACAAATGCACCTTGTTTTGGCCGAATCATAATCCAGAACGAGCCTGGCAAGTTGCTTCCTCTGTTTCAGTATGTTAGGAATCTCCACCTGTAGGAAAAAGATTCAGGAATCACGAGAAAGGCTCGACTAAACACGCAACACAGCATTGAGAACATCTTTCCTACAAGTCTGTGAATTACACAGTGAATTTAATGCTTCAGTGTACAGAACAACTGTTACAGAGCAGCTGCATGTCAGATACTGAATAGTTTGTGGAGCATAAAATGAGTTATGCCGGTGTTTCTTTGTTTTTTTTTTTGTTTTTTACCTCAGCCAGCTGGTTGAGAGGATCCAGAATATCTTTTTCGATCTGTAATTCATGCTGCATAAGTTCAGTGGCTAACCGGCTCTCGGTCTCCCCGCACGCCTCCAACATCTTGCTGCAACACACACAAATATATGATAATTTCACTGTTTTCACAATTCTACATGCAGTTTCTACCAGGTGATTTTTCAGTCATTCACATAGTCGCATTACTGGTTAATGCTGCTGCTTGACAGTTCCTGAAATCCTGTAAACCTTTTCCCCTTTTGTGAAGCCACAACCAAAAAAAAAAAGTATTTCATTGGTGTTTTATGTCATAGACCAGCATAAAATTGTGTATAAACGTGGTGTAGAAGCAAAAGGTTTTAAAGTGTTATTACAAATAAAAAAAAACAACCGAAAGAGTGTGGTTCACGTTGTCATCCTGACATCTTTTGCTGCTGTTGCAGCTTATTTGTACATCTGACCAACTTTTGCTCATTTTGTATCTGAAAAGGAGCTTGTGTGAAGTGGTGATGCAAATTTACTATTTGCAGCTAAAATAGTCAATTTGCTGCTGCGAATTTGACAGCGATATGGAATATTTGACTGCTGAAGCATTCCCATAGCGTGATGCTGACTCCTCCATTTTTTATAAAATGGCGAGCAAATCTCTCTCCTCCAGAGTTACCACAGACCTTTTCTGTGTCTCTGATTAATGCTCTCTTCATCGGTGCATGTTTTTTTCAGATGATGGATTAAACAGAGCTCTGAGTTAAAAGTTTCGAATGTTGTTTCATAACTTTACCCCGCTTTAAACTCCTCCACAGCTTTACCTCTGACTAGATCTTCATGATATGCTTTGTTCCTCAACAAACCCCAGACGCACTCACAAAACTCCACAAAAGGGTTAAATAAATAAAATTTATTTAACCCTTTAATGTTTTTGGTTGTAGTGTAACAAAACGTGAAAATGTTCGAGGAGTTTTACAGTTTTTCCTCACCCAATCAGACCCTCGTCTCCTAGCTGAGCTCCGCCTTCCTGCATGGTCTGAGACAACCCCGTCAGCGGCAGTTTTTTCTGCAGCAAGACATAAAAGCAAAGTTAGACTATTATGAAACAAAACGACTTGAAGCTGAGTTACAACTTTAGGAAAGTCACACAATATTGCGTTTGGATAATTTAGGTGGCAACATAAACAAGTTTGGCAAAGGAACAGTTGGTTTCTATGGTAACACCGACTGCAGCTGCTCTATAGGGATTGTGACTTTGGCAGGAAGCCATTTTTCAGATCTATGTGTTACATAAGAACAGATGCCATGTGTTCACTGCACAAGATACCAATCTCTGTTACCGTAACCCTTAGAGGTGTGCCGGAGCTATAATCTCAGCACATGCCATCCAGTGACACAGAAACATCTGTAAAGTTTTACAGCAATGACTTGACTTTATAGCAAAGTTGTGTTAAGTTTAAAGTTCAGCTCAGATAACAGAACAAAGGCTAACAGCGATAGCACATTCTTCTTACATGTCTTTTCTCTGTGTCTGTGCCAAGTTGACCCTGCAGACAGGACACCAGCCTCTTGTGCATGTTGTGCGACACCAAGCGCACCAGCTCCATCCGCCTCTCGATCTGCATGAACACGACAAGACAAAAAAAAAAAAGAAGAAAAATAGAAAACACAATTCAAAATATGAACAAAGAAAACAGTAGGAAAAGATCAGCGCACTGGTTCGAGCCAGGATGAAGGAAACATAAACCTCCCATCTTCCTGTTCAACATATACGACCCAGGTGAGGGCTACAAATCAAAACACAGAGGCTGGATAAGCCCACATTCATCTGCAAAAGTTTCCATCCTGTCCTTGGTATTGGACGTCATGGAGGATCTGACTGTGTTCTGCAGCAGAACAACAAGCAGCTACAACACAAAGACACAAGGATGAGTCAAGAGGGAACGCAGTGATGGGGCTCTTTAATGAGGGCAGGGAAATCTTTTCTGACAGAGACATGTGAAACAATAGAAACCGATCATATCGACTGCAAAGCTGACTTAACAGGTTATCCATCCCGAGCAGTTGTTATACAGATTTAACCTGCTGTTTTACATGCCTTAACGCTGAAACTATGAACAGTGCAGTGTACATTATAACAACCCTTGTTCAAACAGTGAAAGACTTGAAACATTAACTCCCTTTAGATAAAGCATGCTATCTAAACATGCATGATGTTTAGATTCTCTTTTTGCTTTAATATTTTGTCTAGTCTAGATAAAATCCAGACTCTCCATGCCTCGAGTGACAACACATGAGGGATAACACAACTAGTTTCAGTTCTTTGAGCAGTTAAACTTGCTTTTTCTGTTTGTTTTCCCACTTTACGCACCAGTTTTTCACAAAATTCCTCTTGCAAAAGTTGTTTGCAGCTGCAGGAAGCATTTGAGTCATATCTAAGAAGACAGCATTGATTTCAGGATAATTTTACAATGATAAAACACAAGGAAGTGCATTATTAGGAGAACCAGGGAAAAATTGGAACTGAACAATTGTAATTTGGCGATATTAGTTTTTTTTATTTACATCATGGTATACATCAAATTAGTGGAAAATAGTCAACAGTTGTGTCAGTGATGCCAAGTCTGTCAGGTGAAGAATGCAGCTGTGTGGTTATTCAGCAGGTTAAACAGTGTGTCATGTTTGTAAAATAATTATTGCATTTCTATCTCTTGAGGTCTGGACAGGCTGTTTTTTTTTTTTTTTTACATTAGACCACAAATAGCTGCCTGCCTCTTGAGTATTATCTTCCTCTTCCTTTCTTGATGTAAACATCCAACTGCGCCCAAAGATCTGAGTCTATTTGCTGTCAGATCTCATCCTCTTCCTTCACTTTTATCCTCTATAATTCATTGCTCCCTTTTAGAGCAATATCACAGTTGGATTCCACTTTCTACCCTGGAAGATGCAATAGATACAATAAATATAATCCCTAACTCTAGGAATATCTGGTGATGACTTGATTAGTTGCAGGTTTTCCAATGACGTCTGCCAAGAAAGAAAAGAAAGAGGTCTGAGAGTCTGCAGTGTGGGTGAGACGGCTGGGCTACAAACATATTGATCACATCCTTTAGTCTTTAGTACAAACTCTTTCCAAGCATATAAGAGATGGAAGTTTACAGAAAAGGGAACACAGAGCAAACAAGAAAATATAAAGATTACGTACAGAAGTTCGGTAAGTCTCTCAGAAAGGAAAATCTTGGTGGGTTTCTCAAAGATTTCTGGCTAAGAGTTTCTTCGTGTTTTGGTTTCGCCGTCCTCCCAAACTCAAACCACTATTCTTGCTCAATTAAATATTCTCAAGCACAAGCTCAACTACACACCCTGATAAATGGCAGATTAAAAGTCGGGCGAGAGGAAAAAACAGAAACAGGGCAAATCGCTTGATAATGATCACAGACAAGCCCACACACACTAAAAATGAAAAGAGATGACTGCTTCCCCTCTGCTGTTACCACACTTTCCAAAAGTTCACCTCACTGCCAACGTTTCAGCTTTCTGCTTTTTCTTTTCCAAGCAGCAGTGAAAACTGAGCACAGCGAGCTCCAGTTGCTGACCTCTGACCTACAACAGCAGAAATGTGGAATGTTCAGTGAGTGACTCAGAAGCCGTGTGGATGGGTGCGTTTTCACTCTGGTAGACTGAAAAGCTGCATCATCGACGTAACTAGAAGATGACTAGCTGGTTGACCTGGCAGGCGGGAACTAATGATTACGAATTTAACGATGAACCAGAAGTAAGAATTGAATCTAGAAATCTTCCAGAGAGCTCGACTAGCTCAGAATAAAAGTTGCTTTGTTAGAAGAAGAGAAAAAATAGAGCAAGCAGCTTTACTTTAAAGTCCAAATTCAGTTAAGTTAAGTGTTTAAGTGTTTTCATGTGATTCTGAACATCAAAATGCAAAAAAAAAAAAAAAAAAAAAAAAAAGAAAAAAGAAAGAAAGAACAAAACACTTTTTCAGTTTTCCCCCTTTTCTGGGAAATTACTTAGGCTAAAAAGCAAGCAAATTTTTCAATTTTTAGTGATGAAACCGATCAGACTAGACACATTTTTAAGTAGGATGGTGACTATCATTACAACCATCCATCCATTGCTTTCTGCTCATCTGAGATCAGGCTGCAGCGGTAAGAGATCGACCAACATGTTTCAAGGTCTCCTTCAAGTTGTACAAACCTAGAAAACCATAGTTGTTTCCCTAAACAATGGTGTTCCTCATTCTGTCCAAGGCCAAATCCAGGCAAAATATGACTCATCTGTCAGTTTTACTTTGTTTCTGTTACTTTCAGGCATGAGCAGTCAAAAGAGGACTGGCACCCTTTGCTTGCTGCAGAGAATAGGGAGACTATTTTATGTGTCTTGTGCAGCATTTTCTTCTCTCCCGGAACAGAGATGAAGTTTGAATTTGATACCAACCCCCAGCTGACAACCACGACCCAAGCGTAAGAGGTGGTGACTAATGTCTCCCTTGAAGAATCACTGCACCTCTGAAAAATCTACTTGTTAACTTGGTGAAACAGTTTGAGACACTTAAAAAATGTCTTGCTTGTTTGAAATGCTGATCTGCTTATCCCTAAAAATATTTTTGCACTCAGATGTAATGCTTCTTGTAAAAATGTGTTCTGCTTCTCTTGCCAAACTTCCTCTGACTGCGGGCACTTCCAGCTCCATCCTACATGCTTACGAATCACTCTGTGGTGGAGACGAGGGAGTGATGTCAGTAACCCTGTCTTTCTATTAGCTGATACTGTTACCATGACACAATATTCCTCCATAACAGAGCGTAGATAATCTGCAGGTGCAGACTCCTATTCGAGACGTACACTTCAGTTAAAGCATGAAGTGCACGACTCAAATCGGAGCAGAAGATACTCGCTGAACACAAGGCACATTTTTTTAGGAGAAGCGGAGCATATTTGTAAACAGGGAAGATTTTTTAGTTTGAGAGCAGAGATTTAAGCAAGTGAAAACAAGAAAACCTGTTCATTAAATAAAAACGTGCACCCAATTTTCTTTTTTTCCTTTCTTTTTATTTTAAAGAAAGAAACAGGTTTGACGTTAATCTGTAGATCACATGCCTATAGGCTGGCAAAGTGGAAATTGCCTCAAACAGCATCTTTAAGTAATTTTGGAATTCCAACTCTGTTTGCAAGAACTCTCTAATGATGCCGTGAGGCATAAAGACATCAGTTTTATGCAAACAAACTGGCTTTACTAGATCGTGGTCAGATCTCCAACAGTTTTAAATTCAAACGATCAAGTGGTTATTTAATTAGGGTGAAAGCCACTCTAATTTGACAGAGGAAATCTTCACATTGAGAATCGACTTACTTTAGACACAACAAAGAGCTGATGTAAAATACAGCAGGTTGTTTCTCCTTAACTGCTTCATCAGCAAATGATACCACCTCTGTAATGGCAAGACTTTTATTGATTTGGACTTTGTTCAGGTGTGTCGGAAAGACATCAGAGATCAGTTTAGAGAAGCTATTGTTGCTCCCCAAAAATCAAGAAAGGTTTGAATAGAGAGGAATGGATAGACCTCTCTCTGAAGTCCATCCATTCAACAGAGAGAAAGACTATTAGCTGCTAATCTTCCTGGAGTGATTGTCCTCAAAGTCAGGCCATTAAATGCTCAGAGGCATGACAAAAAGCAATACCTAGATATATGTTAGAAATTTTGGAGACCTCTCCTAGCATAATGAAAAAAACAACCGTACAATTAAAGAGTGTGTGAAAAAGCTTATACTTGCAAAAACAAATATGGCAGCAAAACGTAAGTTTGAAAAGTTTGAGATGAAAAAATAAACACAAGACTTCTGGAGAAAACATTGTTTGGATTGATTGAATCAATTGGGATGCTAAATCACATACACAGTGTGATGTCTAATGAAAAGCCTATCACCTATCACCATGCCAAGATTAAAGTGTGGTGGTGTTGATGTAGTGATGTGGGCTGGACTACATAGGTTGCAGTCACCGAGTTGAGCAAAGTATTCTATAGTCGATCCTGAGGATAACCATGTCCTGAAGCATTGGGTCAAAAGGAATAGTCAACAGAAGGAAAATAAAAACATAGCCAAGGTGTTTCAATGGTCCAGTTAAAGTCCAGACCTCAGTTTGATTGAAATGCCCCAGAGAGCTTTGTATATAACAAACTTACTCAAATCTAAATTAAATGAAGCACCACAGTAAAGAGTATGCCAATTTCACGCGACAAATAAAGCAATGGATAAAGTAAACTACTCTAAGTTATTTCTGCCACAATTTGTTAAACAATCTATTAAGTCATGGAGTATAGCTTATCTTATGCCTATATTTTACTTTTTGGAAAGTAAAAAGTCAATTTCTTGCCCACTTTTATTCAGTGACAACATCGAATGTACCAAAAGTATGATCACCAAAAGTTTCTCTCACCGACTGACCCAATGCAATACTCGCTTAAATATGAGCATAGAAGAGTATCTAACACCCCAGTTGGATATCTCATCTTCAGTTCTATTCAAATACAGACTTCTGGAACCAGTTCCAACTCGATGCCCTTCACTTTGAGATTAGGCAAGCAAGGTTACAATCCAGTCTGACAGCCTCCCAGACTCTCCCACTGAAGCAGGACGAGTCCAAACAAGAGAAATGTCTTACCCAATGCAAAGCATTATGGAAAATGCAAGAGAAGAGAGTACTATGACAGCATGGAAATAACAGAGTCGAGTTTCATATTGGACTGTTCGTAGAAAAGGGGGGGATGCAGAAGATTGTGGGAAGTGGGTTAGGAAAAATGATCCCTTCTGGTCTCACACTTGGAAGATGGAAGAAAAACTTTTCCAGGCAGTGCGATTAAATAATAGTGTTGATTTACTCTTGCATGTGTGTGAGCCGCACACTTTACTCAGATCATTACAGATGTAACAACTGACTATTAGCAACATGCAAGTCAGTAGTCAGCAGATGTGCAAAGAGCACACAACCCTGCTAACGTTGCCCGTTTTTCTGATAGTGGCTAACAACTTAACTGAAAGATATGCAATTAGAGAAGGAAATGTGAAACATAAGAAATGCAATTACCTGGCTGCATAAAGTTAAACTTATACCTTGCTAAGATTTTGTTTCATCATTCTTGCAGAATTATCCTGACATTTGTCCAACGGCAAATCAGTTTCTCTACCTTTCCAAAGCAAAAGTCAATTGCAGCCAAGAATCTGGTTTCAACTAAACAAATAATTATCTGTGTAGTAACTATCCTACAGATTCTTGTCTGCGTTTCAACAAGTAAAAAAAAAAAAAAAAATCAATTTTTAGAAATGCACTGAGTAGCACCTTATTTCTAAAACTAACCATATGGGAAGACAAATCCTGTTCTTGTTTCAGAAGGGTCCAATCATTGCCATGCATCAAGGAAAAAAAAATACAACAAATATTGTATTACAGGCTGTTTAATGAATTAATAAAAACTGGAAGAATTGTGTGGAAAATTTGTGGTCGGAACAAAATGAATGATTGTGATCAGTGATTACAAGAGTATGTTCAATAGTTCCACACACAAAATATGAAGGGAAGGGTCTGGGATTTAACAGCTGTGTAGCCGCAAGCAAACTACTGATGAGCGAAGGTAATTGGGGGAAAAAAAAGCTGCAATTTGATAGGAAGCATGAAGATTGAACTCTGGAGTAATGGTAGAAGGTTTTGTGGTCCGATGAGTTTAAAAATGCCAATACAGAGTTATTGGCAAATCAGTTTAAGAAGAGAGGTACATGAAGTGTTCCTCCCATCGTGCACATTGCCTACTGCACCAGCCTGCGGCGGGCGGACAGGCTGGTGCAGCCTTATGGCTCAGGCATATTCCTAGATAGCAATGCCCAAATTTAACAGTCATATTGACCAATCAAAGTACTAGAGTTTCTTTCAACAAACCCCACATACAACACCCTTACATTTATACATCAATGTGCAGATAAGATGGGAACTTTGCACTAATTGACTTCTCCAAGGGAACCCACAACTTTGAAACTGCTAGACAACTACTCCATACAACACGGCGGTGGTTGTATCATACTGTAATTGCGTATCTTTCAGTATCGTTGGCCTGAAGATAAAGAGGGAGTTTATTAGTTAGTATCACAGCAAGTCCAAGCATATGTCCAAACACACAGAAGAATGAAACTAAATCTTTATAGACCAGAAACGAAACAAAACCTGCGCAGGACCAGAGGGAAAATATATCCCAACATGTTTGTTCATGTTTCATTACAGTTGTTATGTTTCTGAATTTTGAAGAAATTATCCAGCATTTGTGACACATTAAAGGTGGAACAAGTTTGTAAGTAATCCACCGAGGTCTGGTCTTTTTAGGTTACAAACACCTGAAACTTTAACAGAGATCTGTGCATGACGTGTTCTTGCCATTTCAAAAGAAATCCTGTCAGAAGCTGGAGCTGCCAAAAGACGTCCAAGCTACTTTAACAATGCTGACCTCCTGACAATAACATTCCTCGCCGAGAGCCGGAGATTAAGGAATGTCTAACGCAGCACAAAACTCCCGACATTCAGCGCCAAAGACGGGAAAGAGTATTCAGTGGGATGGCTGAGTCTGTTTTTTTCTGTTGGCTTATGAAAATAACAAATATATTTAACTCGCGATGACAGTACTATTTATGTGGAAATATTTATGTTTGGCACCAGTTTGTGTTGGGAGTTACTGGGTGTGAACCGCATACGGTTCAGAGTTCACTGCTGCTGGTCATAAAGCCTCCACTTCTAAGGCCGAAAGAAGGTTGTTGAAGATTTACTCTGCACCGATTAACCTCTCTGCACTGCTTTTCCTCATTTCCGTTGTATTTATTCCCACATTTTTTTTTCTCCAAAGATGATCTCACCATTTCACAAGCCAAAGTCTTCCCATCCCCCAACAACAACACACACACTCAGCAGCGTGTATCCACTTTGATTTCCTAAACACGAAACTGACTTCACCGTTGAACCAGTGAGGCTTTTCTCTTGAAGCGCTAACCTTGTGCTGGTGTAGCGTTGCTGAATGTACGACTGCACACAACCGCTTGTGCTTGAACTTTGCTCAAAAGTTTAAATGCAAGCGGTTGCACTCAAAGCCCAGAAAGAAGTTTGGCTTGAACAAGCAGCAAAGGCATAATGGCTTTAACAGAGTCTTAGATGGGAACGCTACACTCAAAACTTCTGCAGTTTTTTCCTCTCCAGAAAATGTGCCCCACTAAAAAAAAAAGCCTTTTTTACATGCAGATTAGTTCAGCTAAAGCTAATGCAATACAAAGCTCAGAACAGATCGCTTTTTAATACAGATGGATGTTGAATTACAGCCACATAGAAAAACAAAACAAAAATGCTTCAGCTCCTTCCGCTAAGGCTGCAACAATTAATGCAGCTTACATTTCACTTATACAAAGTATAAAATATTATTCATGATAATATATTTTAGTAATAAAAATCTTTATAAAATAAAAAAAAAGGTCTACTAGCTAAAATGAAATTAAAAACAAAATAGAACAAAAAATAAAACAAAATAAAAAACCCCCAAAATAAAATAGAAATATAAGCAAAATTAAAACAAAGTTAGATGATAAAATGCAAAATGATAAATCAAGTGAAGAAATTCAAAATACACCAATGGAGAAATAATAAAATCATAAATAGAGCCATTAAGCAGATACACTTGAAGACTTAATATTTACCTGAAGGAGGTCATCGCTCAGGACTTCTGTTTTTTCAGCTCTGTGGAGGAAAAACACAGATCAGAAGATTTATTACACAATGCTGTTATCTGAATGCTGACCGGCGTATTTGCATGCATTTGTGTATGTAAACATAGCATTTATTGCCATTTTTGAGAACAATCCAATGTTGTTTCAACCACATTGGTTGGAGTTTACTAAAACAGGTCAGCAAACCCGGCTCCTCCTGTGCGCAGGTTGTTACAAATGCCTGCAGCGAATAGAAACCTGTAGACCTGTCAGAGAGCATGAGGGCTTTAAATTAACCTGCATTATTTGTACAGCCAAGCTCCAGGAGTATGCACCAGAGGCTAAACTGAACCTGTCAGATTCCTCCACCCAGTCTGAACAGCACACTTCTTGACTCTTCTGCAACCTGTTTGTTGTGGCAACAGGGGCCGATGTGTGCACGCATGTATGCATGAGGGTGAGAATTACCATGAGGCTTGTTGATGTCAGAAACACCTTACGCTTTTTGTGACACAATCTGGGTATAAACAACGTCATGTCATCGCTCTAAGAGCTTCGAGGAAATGTTGACACGGGCCAGAATGCCTTCTAGAGCACCTGCAGTTTGCAGGAGGAAAAAGCTCAACGTGTTTTAACCTGTATTGTTTCCAATCGATATCTAACAAATGTGCCGCGAGTTGTGTCTTCATACAAAACTCCCCGTAGATCTCGTCTGTCTCTGCAGCAGTCTGAGCGCACGCCGTGAATCTAAACCTCGCAGGGATCAATTAACCATCTCCTGCTCAGACATGAGATATTACACAATGCTGTTATGAGCTTCTTAGAATATGATCCTTATGTTTCACCCTCTGCATATGGTAAAGGCTTACATCACTGGGGCCTCAGATGCCCTCACTGTTCATAAAATTAAAAAAGGAAAAGCAAGACTACCTCTGCTGCAGTCAGAGATTTAAAAAAAAAAAAACAACAACATTTTGTCAAAGAATAGCTGGGAATTATATTGCATTTGATTTAATTTTAGGGACGTCAGAGTATATCTAAATGCACATCTACAGATCCGTATTTGTAAAAAAATAAAAAATAAATAAAATTAAAAATTAAAAACTTTATTTTTATTTCACTTCCTGATTACCGACTGGTTTGCTGGGCAGTAACACGACATCCAAATAGAAGAACTTTAGTTTCTGTTCTTATCACATCATCACATTAGGCATCAGACTGCAGCGGCGAGCCTCTAAAGGAATGAGCCACAACAACAATCTCATGATTCTTATCAATACTGAATTAGCATTGATCCGGCTTAGAGTTGGGCAGCAGCTACTGTTCTAAGAATAGACTCCTTCAGACAGAGGCTGGGCGCGGGGCGTGCACTATGCATGAAGACGTCACGTGCAATACACTGATTTTACGAAACCACGTTGAGCAAATGCAGTGAAGAAAAGATAAATCCAACCATGCCCCTACGTCACTTCGCAGCCTCTGATTTTATTAAAATAACTCGGTTAAAGTTGTTTGTAAACACTGCTGTGTTTGAATTCTGGTGATTCAACCGCCTCCTCCTGTTAATCGAATGCAAATCCAGCTGGTTTCCTCCTTTATGAAAAGAAAGAGACTTTCTCTGTTTGAGCCAGCGTCCCCCGGTCCTCAACGCTGGGAATGCTTACTCCACAAAATACCCTCGGTGTGCTGCCCGTGGCAAACTGTCCCAACCTGCTCCGCCGACCACACACTATCTGTAAAGACCAGCTGTGTTGTTGTTTATGTGTTGTCATACCTCGTACAGACTCTTTTAGCTGTGATTTGTTGTGCATTAGAACCAACTTTCAACTCAATTTCAAAAGGATTATATCAGAACCAGCTGTTTGTGGTTTTAATTAAGCATAAGAACCTAAGCTATTTATGGTTTTTTTTGTTGTTTATTTTTTTATTTTTTATTTTTTTTAGCTTGCACTTGTACTTTTTAAGCATTCCAAGCAGGGTTAACCCTTCCCGGGCATAATCCAGGGAGGGCGTGTGCTCGCAAAAGTTTTGCTTCTCAATAAACAACCTCTGAGCAGGGTTTAGTTAGTTTTTACTGCCGTTGCACAACGTGTGTGGAGCAACGACTGGAAGGAATCCATGGCCAAGCCCTTCGGAGTGATGGACAAGTCATTCTGAGGAAGCTGGTGCATGGAGAGGAACCACAGATTTATTCAGTGGTGTACAGTAATAGGTGGAAACACTGGCTCAGCTGTGGCTGACAGAGGACAAGGCGAGGTTGCCCCACAGGGACAGTGAAGAGGGCAGAGGCCGGGGTTGGGTAGTCTAATCAGCTGCGCCATCAGGAAATAAGTCCTAAACCAAATCTGGAGAAATTCCACTCCAGGAGAGTACAAAATGTAGATCTGGGACATTTAGATAGATATTTTATTTTTTAGTTCACAGAACTAATCCTGGTAAATCAAAAAGACTGATGAAAGTAATCAAGTTAAGCATTAGCCTAGTATTAACAGCATTAACATTGTAGGCAGTCGATCGTGAAGCTTTTAGTGTTATTTTATCAAGGGACAAAAAAATACATCTCTTTCTTATAGTACATATGGAATATAATATTAAAACAGTTCCAATATAAATAAAATTATTAATTAAAAAAACTGGAAATATTATGAATGTGTCTGCCCACATTAAGTCTTTTATGTCTTTGAGTCATAATTCAAAGTTAAAGCATGCCCACCCTTCATGTCAGACATTTGTACATGTGTTATATTTCTTTATGTGTGGATTTAAGAAAGAAACAAAAATAAATGATTTGATAAAACTAATTTATTTACCCCCTGCCCCCTTCCTACACTTTCTTTTTATAGTTCCAGTCTTAAATGAATGTCAACAACTCTTGGCCTCACCTTCTAATGAGATCAGGTTGGCATATTTTTGGATAAATAAATAAATCAGAGAACTTGCTGAGTTTTAAAGTCATGGGCAAGAGAAAACGCATACATAAAAACATGAACTTATAAACTACTACAGACTATTTATATCAGCCCAATTGTTTTTAATGGGACCTATTGCCACAGCTGCTTACATTAAAATGAAAACTGTTTGGGTGTGCCACCACAGGATTATTATTGGCCCCCATTGCATCGCCCATTGGAAAAGGCTTTGGAGACGCCCATGTCCCATTCAAAAACACTGTTAACATAGCTCGTACATTAGATCGGTTAAGTTAGGACTGCCCCCTAGTCATTCTGTTCAATCGAAAATACCCAACAAGATTGTCTCCAGTTTTGCAATAAACATAAGCTAAATTCAAAAAGGCTAAACTTATGAATAAAAACATATGATGCCAACTTTGAGGAAGCGTTGATGCGACTCAACTTTTACTTTTCCAGGGATTTTTTTTTTTTAAGAGTTAAACGCCTCCAGTTATTAAACCATTTTACACGACAAACAAAACGACATAAAACATATGTTTTTTTTCAACTAAACTTTTTTCCTTCCCCAAAATCTCGTCCCGAGTACCTCCGACGCCGCCCACAACAACAGAAGACCCAAACCAACCACATCTAACATTATTACCGTCTGCCAGTTTAAAGCGCAGCGTATGGCACCAGATCCGACGCTTACCTTCCAACAGTCTGGTTGGCCAGCTGCTTCATGCGATTGAACTGCTTCTTCATGCTGAAAGTCGTTCTCCAAGTCTCCTTCTAGTCCGAAAAAAAAAAAAAAAAAGTCACCAACCGACCGAGTCCGACTCTTGATCATCCACTCCTGGATCCAAAAGTTGCGCTACGTCGCAGCCATTGTTATTTTCGCTCCGGTCACTTTTTCTTTTTACGCAATAAATCTGAGAGGCTTTCAGAACCGATCCGGTGGACATTCGCCGCCGCTTTGGGTCGAACCTCCGCTCCCTCAAACGAAGTCAGTGTTTCGGAGCTTTGACATGCCCCTGGCTCCCCATTGAAAAGATCTGTTTCAACAGACGGGGTTTCGGAACAAGGAGAGGTAGGAAGGAGGAAGTGCCTCTACTTCCCGACTGTAAGCAAGCCGCATGGCCCCCTGCTGACATGTGACACCTCTGCAAGAACTAGCCGTCGGTCTGACTGTTTCTTTGTTGTCATTGCCAGTCAGACTTCCTATAGAATAAATCTGCTGAATAAATCTGCTTACAGTCTGTGCACAGTTTAATGATTATAGAAAAACACATAAACATGGCTGAAATGGTTGCTCAGCTGGAAATTTTACAGCTGGAGTTGTTTGGAGCCTCTCTGAAAGTCTTTTTGAATTATTTTATGTCTGCTCGGATTTATTTTGCAGCTTATATGATCGTTTCGAACAACTGAGCAGAAATCATAGTGACCTCAAGCAACATCTGTGAATAGGGGGCCCCTCACATCCTTAGTATCTGGGTTTTTGCTCCATATATCTTGATTATAGCTACTCCTTCCATGCTTATGATGCTCCCGTTATTATTTTCTGAATAAGAAGATGCTTTTTTTCCCGGACATTTGCACAACATGTTCAAATCAACAGCTGGTTTTTAGAGCGAACTGCTGCCATCTTGTGGATACTGCGTGTAATGACAGCTTCTAGCCAACAGCTCTCCATTCTAAGGAAGCCAAGTTGTAATTAAACTCCTAAACAGTCATTATGAAAAGCTGGATTGAGAGCTTCTGTGTACGTAAATGTAAGTTGAGAATCTTGCCACAGTTTCTCAATCGGGTTTTAAATCAAAACGATTTTATTTGAAGCATTTTCTCTTAGCTCAGATTCTATGTTCATGATTCTATGAAGGTGTATTGATTTCTATCAATCTTACCTTCATCTCCAATCAGCTTCACCCAGAGGAATATCTCCACCACACACTGCTGGGCCAATGGTTGTTTTGTCAACCAATTAAGTTTCTAGTTTAAATCTGACAAAAATAAAAACGTTCACGATTAAGTCAGAAACACACACTTTAAGATTTATCATATTTTTTTAAGAACACAATGTTTCTTTTTAGAGCTGCTAAAAGCTCTAAAAAGCTTTTAGAGCTTTTTATTAATATACAGCTCAGCCTCTGTATATTAATCCAAAATGACAATATAAATATATTTCCATGAATGATAAATTACAAACTGACCTCCACAAAATCTCTCAGACACAAACTCCTTTCAGCCGTAGATTTATTTAAAGTATTTCAGTCAAAATTTGATTACTTCTCGCTTTCAACCACAAATGTTTCTCACTTTTTTTCTAAAAAAAAAAAAGAGAGAGAGAGAGACCAAATAGCAACCTTTTCAAAGCCAAACGACATGTCTTCTGCAGCTTTGTGCTCCTGCTACTTTATCCCGGCTCTCTATAGCTGCAGAGGTGAATGCCGGCGCGGCTCTGGAGGGTGTCATGCTGTTTCCATATTGTACCCCTGGGCCTCCCCACAGCAGTGGCCCACATGGGAAAGCAGGGCAGGCAGTGGGATAAACCAATTACTCCCCAAGTCATAGCGGACTCCTGCCGCTGCACCATGCCGCGGCTCCGGGCCCCGAGCCCTCCTAGGCTCGGTCCCCTTGAGAGCCAGCTGGAATTCCCAGAGATGGGAATTGTGTGGTCTCAAAAGCCTGCAGAGAAACTATATTTCGCTTGAAAAATTGACATGGTGGCCTCCTGGGAAAGAACTGGGGGAGGCGACATCATACTGGGTTTCTGCAGAGTTTATTTAGGGGGGAACATAATGTAGCTATGATGAGCCTTCATATGTAAATGTTTAGTTACATTATTATTAGGGATGAGTGCTCTATCTTCATACTGAATGGTCTTTATTACAAATAGAAACAAAAGAAAGAGATTCTGCAATAATCAGGGAGAAAACCATGTATCTATAATGTTGTCAATGTAACTAAGAATCTTATTAGTCTGCTCCCTGCTGACTGAAATAGGTAAAAAGAGACACAAAAACAAGAAGACAAAATCGAGTCTAATCTAGAAACATGCTCTACAGTAGTAGTTGTAAGAAAAAACTTTTATGAATAAGGCACTAAACATGTAGAGTATTTATTATTTATGCTGAATTAAGTGTCAGTTTTAGCCTAGATTTATTTATTTATTTTTATCTGTTGGAAGTTTAAAGAAAGGAGCTTGCATGACAAATAGAAATGTATTTAAATGTTAAAAATGTATGACAGAAATAAAAATGAATTCAAAGCTTCAGACTCACATTTTATTGTGGACTAAGAATAATGTTAGGCTAAATAGTTGCAATACACAAAATATGAACTAATGGTTTTTCTTGCGGCACATGATGCATGTTTATTATGATGCTGGTTTACATTTGGGTTCTATTGAACCTGATTAGAGAAATAATTGGAGGTCCTGCGGTGGCACAGGGCTAAAGCACCACTCATGTATGGAGGCTTTACTCCTTGACGTAGCAGTCACAGGTTTGATGACCTTTGCTGTGTATCTTTCCCCTTTCTCATCACCCACTTTCCTATCTGACCACTACAGCCAGTAACACCTTTAAAAACATAATTCAACAAAGTAAAAATAAAAAAACAACAGGGAGAAATGTTGTTGCTAGCATTAACCCCATTTCATCCTCCTTCTTTCTTTGACTTTGGAGCCCTGATGGCCTTTTTCTTTGACCACAGCTGCAACAACGGTTGTTATGTCTGCTAGAGGCCTTGTCACCACAGGGCCATTGTGCGCTCGTCATTGACCATTCAGTCATTTACACTTTCATTGGCAGCTATTTAGTTCTCATAAAAAGTGTAGCACACCAATTTGTGAGCTCAGCCCAGCCTGGGAGAGAAGTGTGGACGAGCTTAGAAAGCAGTTGCTTTAAAAGTCAATTAATTGTTCTCTTGGCTGGGTGGGGACAGGGGGATCCCTGGGATTTGAGGGGCCTCACATCTGTCTGTTTGTCTTCTTGGGCCAAGAAGAAAACCTAAAAGGAAAAGTTCTGATTCTGATTCTGATTCGGACTCTGACTTGTGGTGATCTGGGAATACTCTTCAAAACCGTTATCATAATAATGCTATCATGTAGGAAAGGGGACGTGTTGAACAATTCTGCAGGAAATCCTTTTCTCCTCAACAACCGGATGAGGAGAGAAGGTGGAGATTCTGAGGAGAAAACAAAACTTACACAAAGAAAGAGGAACTAGGGTTTAATTTATTGATCTGGGGGATTCGGAATGAATGATTGGAATGGAAATATCAGCTTTATCACTTAATAATTGAATAATCACAAATATACATTTCAATGTTTGTAGGTGGTTCAATTTAAGAGACCAGTAAAAAGTTACAAATTGAACACATTAAAGTACTTTTTTATTATTATTTCTTTCCTCAGGAAATAATTAAACTATATTCATCTAATCTGTAAAAAACAAAACAAAACAAAACAAAAAAACATATAAACATACAGGGCTTTAAAAGGTACTCATATTTTGATATCTCTTACACATTGTGTTACCTTACAACAATAAACCTCAGCCACCTTCACTCTGATACCCCAAACTAAAATCCAAGGCAGAAGTCATCAAACTACGAAATGGACTTCACCTGTATGCAATTAAATTTCATTGTCAATGCTACTGTTCTGTGTTTCTTAGGATACATTAGTGAACTAGCATCATAAAGGCCAAATAGCACAACAGTCAGGTTGGGTATAAAGCTGTGGAGATGTTTAAAACAGTCAGGCTATAAAACAATGTCCTAAGCTTTCAACATCTCACAAGGTTACTTTAAATGGAAAGAAATCCTATCAAGATGGCTGTCCAATTCAACCAACAGACCAGTTAAGGAGAGCATTAACCTAAGTAGAAACCGTGGACTCCGGTGACTCTGGAGGAAGTGCTGACATGCTGAGAATTAAGATGGAGTTATCTAAATCAAAACAATTTCATGTGTTATGATGGTCTAGTCAAAGTTTAGACTTAAATCCAATATAAATCTGAAAAGCACTGTTTAGAGATGCTCTCCATCCCATCTGATAGAGTTTGAGTGATTTTAGAAAGAATAATAGGAAAAAAAAAAATCAGTCACCAGAGGCAGAAGGTTGACTGACGCATAAAAACAGAACTGCAGCAAAAAGTATTTCCACAAAGTTGATGAATGGACTGGTTATACATGCATATCTAAACCTCCTATTTTATCATCATGCATTACTTTATGTTGGACTGTGTCACAAAAAATAAACTAAAATACACCAACTTTGTTATTTGACAAAATGTGGAAAACACTGTATAAACTAAAAAAAAAATTAAATCAAATAAAAAGGTTGAATATCAGTAACTTTTAATTTCATTACCAGTTTAGAAAAACAAATAAAAATAAACTAAATTGCTATGATCGGAAACAATATAACATAAACTTCTACAGGTATATGTGTGTACAAGCCTAAACTCACAAAGCCAAGCTGTGAGGACAAATATCCCACATTTGTTTTCCCTCCCACCTCAGATCATAGAGCACCATTTGCACAGAGACTGCAAAGTGAACAACGACTAATGTGAGGAGAGCTTAAAAAGAGAGCAGCAACCCAACCTCTCGTAAGTCTCCCAGGACTAAAGGCAGTGATTGGAGACAGACAAAGGCGGCCACTTTCTGAGCCCCAGTTCAGGAGGCCCTGCTGTTCTTCTCCTCCACATGTGTTTCTCAGCAACATTTCAGCAGTTTTTCCCCTGCTGCTGAACCTTGATGCCACCTTGTTGGCACATGACAGCTTTACAAGGTTCCCGCAGTGCCTTTACAGAGTCCATTTGGGTCCAAAAACCACACACCTCTTCAGTCCAGAGGGAAGTCGCAGGAAGTCCTTCGTCCTATCCTGGCCTCATGGTAGATGGAAAGGAAGTCTTTGTAGCGTGGGGCGCACCCTAACCAAGCTTCCCCGAAATGCTCTGACCCTGTGAAGAGGAACTGTCCGTCCCCAGGCTTTACGTGGCACTCCAGGAGTGTCCGGATGTGTCCATGCCAGGACTGAGAGGACATATATGGACGCATTTGTTGCACAAACACTCCGCTCCGCTGCCAGTAAACCTTTGTTGTCAACACCTCCACTAGTGATGACTGCCTTCTAGAGTCATGGAAGACATTCTTGATGTAGCCTCGAACCACTGCAAAAAAATTAAAAAGACATCCTTAAAAAAAATACATTTTTTTAAAAACATCACAGGTGCCACATGTGTAAGATCCCTTTTTCTAGCAGGACATTTTTTGACACCTTGTAGACAATTTGTAGCAAATATACGTCAAAACACTAGTTGTTTAAGGTAGTATAGATATACCACTAATGCCTGCTGTGGCAGATTCTACACATACAAAGGAATCACTTTGCTGACATCTAGCAGTTGGAGTTTTGTCCAAAAGTGCCTGTTTTTACTAATATGCATGCTGAAAAACTAAATGTGTTTTATGAATGATGCTCAAATTGCATCATGCTAATTCATTTGAGGATGTAAGGACGTTTTCACATTGTCAGATCATACATGGAGAAAACATTCCACTTTCCAAGTTGCTCATGAATATGAAGAGGAGCGGGTCAAACTCACCAGCAAAGGATTCTGGGATCTATATGTATGATTGTGGCAGTAATTCTGTGATTTCTCTTTTAAAAAGAGAAATCACAGAATTTCTCTTTCTGTGAGAAATTATGTGATTTTCTCACAGAAACAAATATACTTAACAAATATACTCAACAAATACTTAACAAATATACTCAAATTTGATATGAAATTATGAGATTATGCTGTTGCAATACAAGATATATTTTTTCAGTATTAATTTTACAAACTCATGGAGTGTGATTGTCAGTATGGGAGGTTGTTGTGGCAAATAGAAATAAAAATAATAATATTTTGTCGTCTTCTGCAGTTAAAATACAGTATGTCAACAAAGGGAACCACTTGTAAAACTTCAGCAGTTGGTGTTTTCAGTTCCCAAAACTTTGCTGGGCCGCTGCAGTTTATTTCTGTGGTGGGTTGCAACAAAAAAGTGATGCAACTCAGTGGTAAAGTGTTGCAACTTTATCAGTTTGTTTTTTTAAACTATGTTGTGCTCAACATTCTGGAGAAATATGTTGCATTCTGTTTTAAGTTAAATATTGTAACTCTGAATTAAACCCCAAAAATCATGAATTTATTGTCTGCCTGGCTATAGTAATAAAATGTACTTACTGATTCATTTCTTCAGCTTCACTATGAATAAAGTGAAATGTTTTGATTTGTGTGTGGTTCCTCAAACAGCTGTGGGTTTCTTTGGGTCAAATCCTGTATGTACTCACCAAAGTCACTGCTGCAAACAGCCATGAGCAATTCTGTGTCATTGCAGGGTCGGCATGAATCTGTGGGTGGACAGAATGCGTACAATGTGTCAATAGTTTTCTGATTCATTTTTCCACGTTCAATCAATACATCGCTCCTTCCCTCTGAAATGCCTTTACCCATTATGCCTGATATTGATTGAGAGTAGGTTGTCCGCTCTTCCCTGACCTGCACATCATCTCCATTCATCTCCAAGCTCCATGGTTTAGTTAGTGGAATGTCATTTGCTCCTGCGTTTGCGGCCCGCCTACAGCATCACCTCCACACCCAACACTAGTATTGACCCCATGTTTGACTTCTTTTGTGCAGACCTAATTGAATGACCTCGTGCCAAAGCAGAGGAGTGCAGGAGTCAAACGCTCTGCTAGCCTGCTAATACAGAAAAGATAAACAGGCAGCTGTCTATAAAGGGCCCGGGATGACATCAGCATGCCAGGAATGGCCCGCACACTTGAATAAATGCTAATAAACAGACAGGCACAATGATGAGGCATTTGTGGAATCTGCAAAGTATTTTTGCTGAATGAAGGCCTGCTGGCCCGGTGGCCTCTGACCACCCTGTGGTCCGCTGCGTCCTCCCTGCTTTGTGTCCTGATGGAAACCAGACAACCAGACAAAACACCAGACTGACCAGCAGCTGCTCGTTCCTCTCAGCACGACTCGGCTCTGTTAAATTAGCACTATTTTTCTGCCTGGGTTTAATATATAATCATGTGTTTTTAATCACTTTTGAGTCTGTTTCTCTTTTTGTTTTGGCTTCTGCAGACTCGGGCCTTGTCTTTTGTGGTGAAGGAAGAACTGAGATGAAACACCAAAGGTCTTGTTGGTCTACAACTGAAATTACTTCACTGCATGGAGGTTGACGTGAAAAATTATCCTCCGCATAGAAAAGAGTCTGATAAACATCTGATCAACTGCTTGGGCGTCTTCATTTGGAGGTTTTCCAAACACATACCTCTGGAAGAAGAGACACAAAGGCTGACCTAAAATATTAAATAAATTAAATGTTCTTTCTCGCCTGGGAATGTCTCCCTAGAACGAGCTGGATGGAACCAATATAGGAAGATAAGATGTCCAGATTTTCCTCCTGGACTTTGAAAACTTTTTAACTTTTGATTGTGCATGTTTAGTTCTTTTTCACCTTCGTGCAGGGAGACATTCAAATATTTATGTCAGAGTTTAGCACAGCTAAACAGGAATGCTCAGCTGTGCCATTATATGTGAAGGTCCTCAAAGATCTATTTTATGTCCAGTATTTTTTCTCCTTTTGCATAAACTCATTTTGTTTCCGCTCAAAGAAAATACAAAATCATGATATTGTCATGCTGCTGTTCCTTTTCAAATGTGAACTTCGGTTCTCTTGAACGTCTTGCTGAACTGTCCAGACAATTTTAAAGATCAAATGGGAAATTGCAAAGAGCAAAAATTCTGTGTTCATGTACATTTTGGTCTTTATGCTGTCAAATAAAAATGATGGAGAACAAATAAGCAAAATATATTTTTTGACATGTAAACTAACTTGTCTTCTTTTTTACTTTAAGGACTGAAAGTGACTTAAAATCAGAGTTTAAATGCTTTTCCTTTTTTGTTTTATATTGCTTGTGTGGCTCCACATTTCATTTTGATCTATTTTTTAAAATTGCACTTAAATCACTAGCTGTAAATCTATTTTCTTGAATTAAAAGTGTACTTTGAAGACTATTAATATTAGGAAAGAAAAAGATTACCATTTATTTATGTTTATAACAAGATTGGGATATTTTAAAATCGAGTATTTCACATAACCCACTTGTCCCTTTATTTGTTTTAATTGTATTTATTTGTTTTGTTTTTTTGTTTTTTTGCAAAAAAGGGTTAGCGTTAGGGTTAGCGTTAGGGTTATTGACATTATTTAAGCTGTCAACAATAAGTTTAAAATAATAAGAGATGGAACATAAAACTTCCTTTCTCAACAGGGGTTAAAAATTGTAATTTATTTAAATTTATCTGTCCTAACCTGCGCGCCTCTTCAACTTCTTACAACGAGAAGGAACATTATTACACTAAGCTCATTCGTGTGTTACTTCTAATTTACGTTAGAAACTGTCCTTACAAAAATGAAAGGTGTGATAATTGTGTTATTGACAAAACACTTTCCTTCTTTCTTTTCTTTTTATTGACCATTAAGCTACTGGTAAACTCGTGTTCAAATAGCAGCACCAAGTTAAATCTGTTAAATCTGTTAAATTCAATGAAAAGTGTCGACACTCACGCTCCAACCCACCGTAGACGCTCCTGTTGCGCAGCAACTCATATCTGAAGCCCACTGTGCGTCTGATCCACGTTCCCGGACTTTGCGGGCCGGCCTGGAGATAGATGACCGGGCTGTGCGGCCCATCCGCCCGAAAACAAAACACCCGCCGCCCGGTGCGCCCGCCGTCCTCCGTGTCCAGCAGGTCCAGCTCTCCGGCCCGCTCAATAAAAACGCTGGCTCCGCCGAGGGATGGAACGGTTGGATGCAGACCGTGGTGTACCGGATGGACGACAAGTTGGGCTCGAGCGCCACTCTGAGAGCCTGACCCGGGGAGACCCAGCTCACGAGACCCTCCGTGCAGCGCAGCCGCACCTGGAGAACGATCCTGCGATCAACGCCAGCTGCAAAACCGCTGCACGCAAATGAATGAGTTTTAGCAGCTTTTTTCTTTTTACTCTAACGACACCAATGAATGGACAAAGGTTATTGCGTTTTTAAAAACTACCCGCTGACAAAATACAACAGCCAATAGTTGCAGTAAAACATATGCATAACTTATTCCCAACAGCAACACACTCAACTGTTACAATCATTAAATAGACTCGTAGTTTTCTTTTGTTGTACAACTACCCAAAATGTACTTTAATTGACTTTTCTGTTTATGTTGGTATTTGACATTTTTTTCAAACTGATATATGTATGTATGTATATATTTTTTTTCTGTTCAATAAATTTACTTCTACTCTGTTATTTTTAATTCCCCAACTTAAATCCGAGAAGCTGCTCCTCACCTTCCAGTCCAGTTGCACAGATCAGCTGCACACCGAGGAGCCAGGACAGGCAGACAGGCGAGAATGATCACAGCTGGCAACATCTCCAGAGAAATCCACCGAGAGGCCGACAGTGGTGCATGGTCTGAAGAGAAACCTGACGAGCGAACTGAGACGACGAGCAGAGTGCCCTCTCTCTCTCTCCCTCCCTCTCTCTCTCCCTCCCTCTCTCTCTCAGAATCCAATTAGTCCCGATCCAGTTGTTGAAGGGTCTGCTGGCCTCTGCAGCCTTTTGTCTTTGCCTCTCTTAAGCCCCGGTCAGTTTGAAAAGGCTTCAGCCATCTGTTCAGAGCGGTGCGCTTTTCTGCAGCAGCATTCACTCACTCGAAGAGGTCCATTATCTTACTTTTAGCCCAGTCCTGAAGGGTCCGTTCGGGTTCTTTCAACTCCTGAAACTGTTTTAAGGGCTGCTTATAAAACTGAGTTCTCAGAGTTAAGTGCGACTATAAGGGCAAACAGGCTGCAATAGGAGAGAAGCCAAAAACTCCAATTGTTTTCACAATTTGTTTATTTCTGGGCAATTTTATTGCAGCCGCATGATCAAAAAAAGTACAACCATAAATAAAAGCAAATAAATAAATAAATTTTAACTGTTAAACCCAGGACTCAGAAGAATATATTTATAAAAAGATAAACGTATAATTAGTAAGCATCTGATTAAATAACATCAATTATGAGCAAACATAGGCAGCATGGAGTGATGCGTGGTTGCGTTTGTTTTCCGCCTAGTGGCGTGGAGACGCACAGGCACACATTGGCTCACATCTGGAAAGCTCAACCTGCGGGGGCCTGAAGAGGAGGAGGAGGGGGAGGAGGAGGATGGCTGTAACTCATCGGGCTGTAATTCTGTAGCTTTAGAGTCTTGTGGAATTAGTTACCAGCTTTCATCAATGATTAATCCGGCCAGGACCAGCAGTTCCACTTCATTTTAACCTGCTGCTGCTTTTTTTTTTCTTTTGCACACATGTCCACATAAAGAACTTGGCCATCTTTCAAGTACTTAGTGGTGCATGGCGACATCTTGTGGAGGTTAAACCCAGTGACGCGTAACAGTTCGTGAAGACTGCTGCTTAGAGGCTTTAAGGAGACAAAAAACCTGATGAAGGTTTTAGGTTCATGTCATGTTTCTGCGCTGAACTCTGTGTATCATAGTAATAAAAACATGCAGGAATCTGATCATATTCGTCGGTTCACCGGATCAATTGTTAGGTTTATTGAGAGCTGAAGTTAATACTGTTAGTTTATTATTATTATTATTATTATTATTATTATTATTATTATTATTATTATTATTATTATTATTTATTGATGGCACATTTAAGTAAAGTTAAAAAGAACAGGCAGGAAGCGACAGAAAAAGAAAACTGGTCAGAGTGATTATCCAGGATTGCGCAAAGAGAAAACAAAGTCAAATGAATGGCGGCTTTGTGTCCAGAGTCACAGAGACGCCTGGCTTCCACATCAGGCCTAGTGGATCAAGGTGATGCATGACATTAATGGAAAATCCCCCTGTAATCTCTGCAGGATGTCAACCCGAAGCTTCCCTTCAAAGATAATTTGATGCGTTAAAAAAAGACAACGAAGAAGAAGAACGCTGACAAAGTCGAACAATACACCGTGGTTCACTGCGTTTTCAAACTATCACCTATTATAATCTGTTTCATTTGAACATATCGTTAAACTTCTGTTGTGTTTACAGCCACGGTCTGACCTTTGGAGTCCATCTGAGAATCGCCTTCGGCGTAATAATCTGTTTAAAAGTTAAAATGTAATCAGCAGCGATTCTGTAATTCGATTAAACAAAATGAAATAATTGTACTTTGCGTCGCATTGTGCACACCCAGGTTCCACACCTCTGCGCTAGTAAAATTACCCTAAAATTTGTATTGAGACGCTGCGACTCTTAAAAAACAGAACATGAAGTTCCACAAGAAAGTCTGACTGTCGGAAAGGATTTTCTAAATGTAAGACTAAAGCGTTATGCATTAGGGATCAGGGTTGGTAGTAAAATCTTAAAGTCTTGATAAAAGAACACCAGTTAAAATCTCATAAGGTTGATAAAATGTTTATTCCAACTGGAATTTCTGATGTCATGCTGTCGCATCCCACAGCGTGATTCTTCCATCTATCTATCTATCTATCTATCTATCTATCTATCTATCTATCTGTAAATTTAAATATTCATGAGACAACTTTGTCTCATGAATTGTCAAATATATTGAAATTGTCAAATATATTGAAAGGCAAATGCCATGATTAAAATTGTTTATACCCTTCTCAGTAATTGAAACAAAAACCTTATAACAGCTGTTTGCTTATCTCCATTGATAGTTGGAGGATTTATCTTTGGTGTAGAGCTCCAGGTCTTTGAGTTTGGGAGGCCTCTTTGCCATCACCCTAATCTTTCCTCCACAGATTCTCTATCAGACTTAAGTAGGAACCCCTACATAGACCTGCCTAAAATGTTAGCACAATTAACCAAGGGTAAAATTAGTGGATTGTTTTAGTCCTAAAAGGGGTTTGAATTTTTTTTAAAAATGCCATAGTAGCATGCCATGGTTCTTGAAAGTGATGCATGGATCTGTTGAGACTTTGACTCCAGAAAATCTGTCTCTGAAAGATCACTTTGCTATTTTAGTCCAAAAGAGTCTATAATTCGTGATATGGTTTTTACTTTTCTTTAAAGAACAGATTTAAAAACAACGTCGAGCCTTAAATTTTTCTTTTTTCTTTTTATTGAATCACTGCTTCAAGCATGATCGGTATATGTGCATTAGTTTTAGTTCAAATTTATTTGTTAAAACTACTGTATACTGTCAAATAAAACGGTCAAAACGAACAACACGTCTTCGTTGTACAATTTATGTTTCTTTTTATTTTCTCCAGCAGCGTATTAAATATCTGTATGTACATGTTTGAAAGTTACATAGAAAAGATATAGTCTTACAGTAGGCCTGTTTGTTGGTTAGTTGCGCGTTAATATTCCACAGTGAACTACAACATGAAAATACTCATCTTTTATCTCTGAAAAAGCCTTTAGCGGTGCTGCTCTCTCTGATGGTCACAGTCAACAGGTTCATGGTGACATCCGTCACCGTCACAGTGTCCCAGTTGGTGAAACAGGGGTTCCAGGTTGGGGCAGAGGGCGCAGTCGGGTCGGTCTGTGAGGACAGCACAGCGGCTTGGTGCCTCTGTTCCTCTGCGGAGGGCTTCAGTGTCCCGTGCTGAGGAAAATGCAGCCTGCTCAAACTGTAAGTCCTGTGTCCCTCTGGATCCCTTTTACGCACGCCCGGACTGAAGGCGCATGTGTACGACAGCCCCTCGTGTTTCTGCTCGCTGTTGGATTTCGGCGTGATCGTGGTCTCCTCCTGAAACCTCTTTGTCAGCTGCAGGAGGCTGTGATCCGACGTCTCTCCATGATGATGCAGGCGTCGGGACATGGTGGACTGCTCCTCCAGTGACCTGCTCCGCTTCGGGGCCGGCTCCGAGGAGCCGCTGGCGTCATGCGGATCATAATGCGGGTGTAGCTTTGGCTTGCGACCTCGCTTTTTGGGGGACCGCGTGGACTCCTGGTCCAGGAGAGCTTCCAACGGAACCGGTCTGGGCCTCCTCTCCGGCTCTGGGGGTCGAATCGCGACGCTTTCCCCTCTGTTGACCGCACTCGGAGGGAAGATGGTGGGAACCACTGCCCGTAAACCCTCACGGGCCCTCGGCGTGACGACGGGCTCCGGGATGGGATAGGAAACCTGGATTCCTCTGGGAGCCTCTCTTCTGAACTCATATGTCTTCTCTTTAGCTTTGGCTTTGGCCTGAAAACAAAGAAAGAGTCAGAAAGGAAAGTTTCCCAGGAACAAATTAGATTATTGTCGTCTAGTCTGTTTCAGCAATCCAATTTAATAAATAAAGCTCATGGATACTTTAAACACAGAGTTAGATCCTGATATCGTTTTTTTCTTATAGTGGTTATAGCTAAAATAATTTATAAAACAATTAAAATATTACAGAAGCCCTACTATGATATTTTAAAAAATATATGTTGTAATGGACAACAAACTGCTGAGCTAACAATTGTCCAGTCAAGCTAAAACAAAAATTAATAGCTTAAAAAGTTGTTTTCAGCAAGCATCTTAAAGGAAAGTTAAGCGAAAGGAAGAATGCTGTTGAAAAAGACACGGGAGTAGGTGTTTTGAGCACACACTTGAGAGAGGACTGTAGCAAATAACCTTCTACAGTTTGAGAGAAAGAGAAAGCCACAAGAGGTGGACTGCGGTGGGCAGAGCTTCAAGAACCACATGCAGATGTATCCATGCTACAACTGAAAGCAGCCCTGAACCAGAGAGAATGTCAGAAGTATCATAAGAGGGAAGGAACTGGACAGTCACTCAGAGGATCCTTTTAGAACAATTCATTCTGCTGACAAACCAGATAAGCTGATTTCGTTCTCCAGCAAGATTAGGGACCCGCCCACATGCTATCTGACCACATTCATGGGATTTATTGGCTAGCAAACTGGTTTGTCCTGATCTCAGAAACTATGAAGTATTGTCAAGACAAAGATGATCAACACCAGGCCAAACAATGCAGATGACCTGAAGGCAACTATTATGGTAAAATGGGCTTCCATTACACCCAGACAGAGCAATGCAGCTCACATACTTTTCAGTAAGTTAAGACTCATCTAAAAAATCACATTGGTTTTATGTAATATTGCCATTAATTTTCTTAGAAAATGTATTACGTGTTTTCATGAACTGCAAGTAATTATTAAAAGAAGAGGAAATGAAAGCCTGGAATATATCACTGTGTGTCAAAAATATAGTGAATATGGCATGATATGATTTCCATTTTTGGTGGTTATTGTTGATCCAAATGTCTAACCCAGTCAGATTTTTAACTTCTTTGCTGGGCTAAATTTGGGCAGAAACATATTTCCATATTAACATCCAGGATTTGCAGAGCATAGCCACAGATTTGTTTTTGCTGCTCTTTGACTGTTTGCCCTAAAGTCCAGAATAATGACAAATATTTTATTATTGCAACATGTTCAAAATAGATATTTAAAACAAAGAAAGAAAAAAGAATGTGTAAATTTCTTAAAATAAAATTAGAGGTCAAATGGAAGATGTTTAGGTTTCAACAGAGAAAGTTATTTCAACTTATTTCTTATTATTTCTTATAACTTATTTAAGTTATTCAAGTTATTTCTCCTAATTCTCACTATGTGAGAATTAGGAGCAAGGGTGGTCTTCAACCCCCTAATTAAGGCCTTCACTCCCATGAAATGTCACTGGTATAAATACATTTATGAAATATTGAATTGAGATTTCAGCCTTCCCTAAAACTGGAGAATAGCAACTCTTAACCTTTCTGCAACTTTAATCTTCCATCTCTGTCAATTATTCAAATAATAATATAAATAAAATTAACATCAACAATAATAATAAAATTGTAGGGGACATTTTACCAGGGAGATACTTGTGTGGGGTATATCCTATAAAACTTGGGATTGATTGGTCGTATACATTTTTGACAGACTGTAAAACTATTGCGCATGTCTACTTGGAAAGTCTTAAATAAATTTCAATATAAAAAAAGGTCAATCCTCTCTTTCATAGTTTGTCCCTTTATCTCCCTGACAGAATCGGTTTCACTATTGCCATAATACTTTAATATAACTCAGAGATTGCTTGAAATGATTCACAAAAAAGTTTGAGAAATGTTGATGAAAAGATTTCCCCACCTTCAGGAGAAAAGTCTCGGGCTTGGGTCCCCTCTTTTTGGGCCCGAACAACTCCCTTTCGCGCTCCCTGGGTGAGATGAGCACAAATCATAAATCAACTTAACTGCACACGCGCGTCTCTCATCAATTCTACAACTATCCGAAAAGCTGAAAACATCTGCAAAACAAAAATAAATAAATAAAATGTCAAAACTGCCTGAGATCAAAACTAACGCTTGTGGGGCTTCGACAACAAAAAAAAAAATCCCAGACTCTTAACGAGACATTCTTGCCCGAGACGATTCGAAATGTTTCAACTAAAGATTAAAATCTAGACCGAGAGATTTTATTATGAGTGTAAGTTTTTTTTTTTTTGCAGTGCAGATTGCACGGTGCCATCTCCTCTCTGCATAGAGGCCTACTGGTGCGCTGTCAACCATCTCACCTCTCCTCGAAGGCGGCGAACAGCCGCTCGTCCAGGATGTTTTCCTCCGGCTCCCAGGTGCTATACCTATACCACAAAAACCACAAGTGCCTTAATTATTTGACTCAGAACTCGTGTCAAACGTTCCGTCGTGCATGTGTGTTGTTGTTTTCTTTCTTTTTCTTTTTTTTTTTTTCACACGTGAAAGCTGCGTGAAGCTGCGACCATAGCGGACCATGACGCATGCTGACTTCTTAGCCTCAGCCGAAGCGTGTGAACGTTACAAAGCGACGCAATCGGGTGTTTTTACCAACACCTGACTGGCGCACGCTGCGTCACCGAGAACACGGAACGCAGAAAAAGCAGAAAACGCATGCAAAAAGAAAAAGAGAGAGAGAAAAAAAACAGCATGCCAGGCGTTGCAGTTGTAAGATCGACCAGGATGGAGCGCTGTCCTTCGCTGCCTCTGCTGTTTTTCTGTACTCACTTCTGAGACCAGCCCTTCCATTTCACCAGATATTCCCAGCGACCCTGCAAAAAAAAAGGAGAGAGAAGCAGATCCAGAACAACGTTCAGGTTATCGGTTAACTGGCCCCGTCGAGCCCTCACGGACACATGTTTTTGCGTAACAGATGCTGTCGGAGCGGTGTGGGTGGGGGAGAGAAAAGCGGCGAATACCCGTCTGATCCGCCGTTTGATGATGGACTCGGCTGCAAAGACGCTCTCGCCGACAGCCGACAGCTCCATGATTCACCATGCAACCACGTCGATTTCTGCCGCCTTTAATATTTCTGGCTTCCCTCGTTTCGTCCTCTCTAGGGCTGTTTAATTCCGCACATCCCATAATACGCAATCTAGAGTGGACGTCATCACGTCTTTTTCTTGTTGCCAGGCACCGCGGTCGGGGTAGGACGGATCGCTGGTGGAGCACATTGGCTCAGTTGTTGCTACGTGCTCCGGGTCTCTGAGCGGAGGGGAGGAGCCCTGGCGCTCTGGCTGCTGTACAGGAATGTCTGGCACAGTGCGGGGAGCCAAGCCGAGGAGAGTCCCGGAGAGGGGTCCACTGACCCTCGATCTCCCAAAGGGTGGGTCCAGGAGGGAGGGCAGAGGGTTCGGGCGGACCAGACCCAAAGCGGAGTGCAAATCATTTCATCATCTTCTGTTGTGGAAACTATAGAGAAGAGAATGTGTTTAATTAAATACACAAACACACACAACAAATCCACAATTAAAAATATGAAAAACATACATGGAAATAAAATAAAATAAAATACCAAAGCAAATAAACAGCACAATCATAAATAATATATCCACATTCAACAAACGGTCCCGAAAATAAATAAATAAATAAATAAAAAACCAAAATCAAAGCTGACTGGTCTCAGAGTTTCACAAATGATTAGTTAAGACGTATTATTTTATAAATTGTGAAACAGAGGTTATTCATTAACTCTTCTGACAGTTTCTCGTGCAAAATCTAACAAGGCCACTGAGATTCTGTGAGTAAATGGACGTCTGCGCTTAAGGGATTAATTGGGATTTTGCGCCGTGTCTCTTTAAAAAAAATCACCAAGATGTTTAAAAAGACACGATCGCACAAAAATAGTTCTGATGACAGGTTGTTGGATTTTGTTATTGATTTTTTTCCCCCGCTATAGAAATTTTCAAGTCAGATTCCAACAATTGTTTTATTTATTTACTTATTATTTCATTTTTGCTCCACGGCTATTCAATGTAGTGTATAAAAAATAAAATGTCAATTGATTTTTTTTTTTTTCACTTTAATCATAATCTAATGAGACAAATATATGGGACAATTGCCTGAAGATAAACTACATGAACCTTATATTATGAGGAGAAAAAAAATCGTTTAACATTTCAGCAAAAAACAAAAAACAAAAACAAAAAAACAAACAAACAAAAAATAAAACAACAAAATAAACCCTGAAACAGTTTCTTATCTCGCGGTCTAAAGTTGATCGTCTGAAGCTGAATGACGGGAGAAAAATATCGAAGTTGCATAAAATTTTAAATTTTGGGAAACCAAACCAAAAAAACAAGTAAAAGAAATAATAAAGAGAATATGAAAGAAAGTATGGTTAGTGGCTACTTCAGTTTAGTCTTCGCTAGTGACACTGAGCTCATTAAGGTGTTTTTGTTGTTGTTGTTGTTGTTCTTAAAGTCTGCTGCATTTCACGTTTAACCCTTTCAATCGCCTTTGGCTTTCTGTAAAGCTCCACATATGCACATTTTTTTCATAATGGTTGGGAAAATAATGCAAAAATGCGTGGGATAATTTTTTTTCTTTTTTATATATATTTTTAAAAAAACAATAATGATATTTTTCTTTGTTATTTATTTATTTATTTATTTTAACTTAAGTATTAATTTGCCTTCCTTATTTTCTGAAAATATGGACATAACAGATGTAGATATTACATGATTATAATTATTATTTTTAATTAAATGTATTTATTTCTAAAAATTTTATTATTATTATTATTATTATTATTATTATTATTATTATTATTATTATTATTATTATTATATACCATGGCTAATTAAATGTAGGAACTGTTATAGGATACCACGATTTGTATTTGTTTCTTCTTGACTTCTTCACAGAGCGCTGCTTTTTTTTTTTTTTTTTGCTACATTTTTTATTAATTTATCCAGATTCATTACAAACTGCTTCTTCTTTTTTGTTTTTTTAACTTAATTAAGCTTCTTTCTATGTCCCAATTTTCCGCATTCCAGATTTACAGTTAAACTGAGCGACTACAGCAACAATTTCTGCCTTTGGGAAGAAGAAAGTCCTTTTATTCCAAGATTTGTGCCAAATCTCGAAAAGTCCCGCACAACTCTTTACTTCCCAAAATCATCACATCGACCAGCCCTTTTTAATTACGCGTTAAAAATAAAACATAAATCAATCAAGTTAAATTCACGGGTCTGAAACATCTTAAATGTGGCTATGAAAACAGTCTTATTTGAGCTGATCTGCGCTGTTTCAGGTGAGCTAATGGAAAAGCCCAGGAGCCTTATTCTGAGAAGATCGATCCAAAGTCAAGACAGCATTTGGGCAGTCGTTGGAATATATTGCACTCCTTTAATGTCTGTGGCATACTCCTCTTCTTCAGGTTTTTTGTTTGTGACGAGATGAAAATGCAGGCTGGGCCTGTATGAGTCGATTAAGTGAATAAATAAATGTTATGTCGCACAGTTAAATAATTAGCGGCTATAGGTTTTCAGAAGATTGTTGAGACTGTCTCATTTAGGTTAAGTGATGTATAATTTGACATTTTAAAAAAAAAGCCCTTTTGGGGATTTGAAAAAGCTAAACTGAAGGGATGAGATAAAACTGACGAGGTGACATCATGTTAGGATAACTTATATTTAATAGTTAAAGAAATGTAGTTAAAGAAATGAAGGGACAAAAAAAATTCGATCTGTGCTCAGGCGATCTTGTTCTTTGCTCTTGGTGTTTGTCGGATGAAGGTGAACCTTGCCGCAGATTTCCCCAAGGTGTCCCTAATGGGAGGTTTTCAATCAGTGTCTGGCTGATTCTGAATCTTAAACAGATTCAGAAACAAATAGTTAAACTGGGATCCTGAAGACAGAAGACAGTCGGTCTGCACCGTTTAAAGCTGCAGGCGGCTGCGTGTCTCTGGTTTTATCCCCCGATCGTTAACGCGAAACTGACATGTTCGCTCCTTTATCGCGTCTGACGAAACTCTCCCCGGCAGCGGCGCACACAAAGACGCGGGGCGGCGAGACACGGCGTAGACAGAAGATGCGCCGAGGCAGCCTCCGTCGGAATATGAACCACCATTTTGATACTCTCAGCGCGCAGACCGACATTTCCTGTCGGTGCCGGAATGGCTGAAGCCTGCACGGTTTTGCTGCGGAGGCTGGTGCTGGTGCGCGGCGCGCACACGGCACGCCGCTTCTGCCGCTGCCGCGGCTCTCCATATTTGGACTAGAGCAGTAGCCGCAATGTCGACGGGCGCACATGAATGCACAGAGCAGGCTCTGTGAGAACATTATTGGCTCTTGGGTTTCTGGGCAACACGCTGCTCACCGCTCGCTGTCCCACTTACTCTCCGAGCGACATTTTGTGCTGAAAGGTGCCTCAGACACAAAACCACACGGCAGAAACCCGAAGCCGCGTGACCCTGCAGCTTTGCATGATGTTCAGGGCGAAGCTTAGCGTCATGTAGAGAATGCACGGCGCTTGTCATTTATCATGCTGTCGGTTTGACATATTCCGACATGCACCTTGATGATAATGCATCTCCCTGACGCATAAGGTAAAGCTTAAATTAAATCGTCAACCAATGTAACAGAGGCAATATTCAAGAGAAGCTTCCTTTTCATTTTCCACATAATAAACCAAATGCATTTCTGCAATCTTGAGGCCACCACAGGCCTGCAGCGGGTCACACATAAGCGTCAAAATAAAAGCACCTTTATGCAGACAGCAGCAGCAGCAGCCGCCGCTGCAGCTTGGTATGATGATAAAAGGGGAATGTGAAACATCACACTTCGTCTATAAATACGTTGGCAGGCTCAGAGATGTTTCAGTTTCCTATACAGCCGCTGATGCATGGCGGGCTGACGCACACATGATTCAAAGCCACGGACACATGCGAGCCACAAGGGCTCCCATCCAACCAGTTTCACACCTCTCTCCGAAAATGCCCCTGGAACATGACTTGTAAGAGTTAAATCGTGCGTGACCGTTTTAATCTGCGACTTCAATCGGCCTTGCTAGACGCATTTGATACACCTAATAGTTTTAGTCCACTTCCTGCAGAACAAAACCCGAAGCCTTTTTTTTTTTATAGGTTTATTTACTCCGTTTACTTTAGGGAGGTTGCATAAATTCAATGCGCCAGGACGTGTCATCATGTCCTGGCGGAAATAAAATTTCCGATCAAATTTCAGTCACACGTTGAGATACTTTAACAACAAGGTTGGTGAATATACTCTTTGAAAGTATGAGGGAAATAATAATAAAAAAATAAGTAAGAAGGTTGTGAAAGTTAAGAGCATTTCGGAAATGGTGTGTACACTCATGACCAAATATGGAAGTCCTAAAGTGGCCAAAACGCATAAATTCACACTGAATAAGAATGTTTTTACAACAAAAAAAAGGCAGAAAACAATACTTTTCTTTGTTTGTCTGAGTTCTTGCTGGTTTAAAAATTAATTTCTGCTTATTTATAAGTGCAGTCCAGTTTCTTTTTTAAAAGATAAAGTGTTCAAGAACATGAAGAGGAATGATAGACCAACAGTACATATATGTATAAAATTTGTGGGGGCAGCATCATGCTGTGGGATCCAATTTGAGAGTAAACATTAGCAGGTCAGAACTGATGGTCGGAGCTGAATACAAGCATAGCCTGCAAATAAATAATAATTTAAAAAATAGCCAAATAAAGATGAAAAAGACTTTGAATAAAATTTGTAATTCGAAAGAAAACTTAAAGAGGTGGCCCCTATTTTTATTGTAGCAGCTGGGATACAATGCTCAGTTCAGATAAATTAAGATCATCTTACTTCTTAAAATAAATTCAGATTCTGGGAAAATTTTTTCACCTGATGCTGACAAGGTTTTGAGTGCTTCAGTCTAACCTTTACAGCTCAAGGAAAAGTTCATAGAGATGACATGCACTAACATTTCAATGTTTGTATCTAAACTTTAGCCTAATTAGCAACAAGTTAAGAATTCTTGAACAACTTCTTGTGAACGCAACGCTTGCTTTAAATTATGAAATAGAATGCAACTTTCCCACATTTGCAGAATTGGCAGCTGGTGCAATTGTAAAAACCATGCTTGTGTGAATTCAAGTTCTGGTTGGGCACAGAGAAGCTGCGTCGTTCGCTGATACCACAGGACGACCTGATGGGTTCTATCCTAAAGGTTTGTCTAAAATAGTCTTATCACACCAGACCTCTGAAAATGCTCAACATTGAGAATAATTTACAGTTTTCTGAGAAATTAAGGCATCAGCTAGTTCTCTATATGTCCACAATTGATGCTGTTTTGAAAGTCTTTCGCATGCGTTTTGTCCTTTTTGTCTGCCTTTTAAAGCTGTCTGAGTTGTCTAAGTCAAAATTCTTTGATTGGCGCCTCCTAAAAGACACCTTGCACACATTCCAGGACCTTCCTATCTGAGAAATGCATTCAACAGTTAATCTTTCAGCCTGAGATCTCAGCTCAGCGCAGCAACAGAAAAACTATTTCCGTCTGCGCCCTGAGAGCAGACTCTTGGCTCCAGGCCTTCAGCGACCTTTTATTGAGGAGGCCCTGCAACATTTGGCTGAGGCATGTAGAGGTCAGAGTTTACAGTTCATTCAGTTTTGTGATCCTGCAGTGAGGATATCTGACAATATTGCGGAGTAAACAAAACAAACAAAAAAATAAAAACTGCTGTGTCACTGTGACAAAGGCCACCTAAACACAGTCTTTTACAACAACTTACCCACTGTTCCGGGAAGAATCGGCTACATTATAATTAGAAGTCATCCCAGCACCATTTCCTGCAAAGCACACCCACATTGACTGATTATTCACCTTCCATAAAGGTTTTTTCCTCCATGATAAGACTTCAAATTACACAATCACTTCTTCTGGCCTCTTCCACTTTCCGATCGCGTTGGATGTTTACATTCCTGCTTGGGTTCAAGTTGAAGTAGGGAAATAATGCACAGCTGAGGTTTTAATAACACGAGTGACCGGTGCAGTTATGCAACACAGAAAGCCCATTGTGCAGGATAGTTTGTGATTATGCAACTCAATCTGTTTTTACAAGCTCGGGCTCATAAACACAAGTTGTTTTTTCTTTTAGTTCTCTGATTTTTTTTTTTTTTTTTGCTTCACATGTGCTTTTGTTTTTTTTTGGAAATACCAAAGTCTGCAGAATGAAGAAAAAATAAAGATTAGAAATACCAGCGCGACAACATGCCACAGGTCAAATCTCCGTCTTTATTGTGAGACATACCATCCAGGAAGCCGGGCATACATGGTCAGCCAATACAGCATACTTTATAACAATCATTTCCACTTTAAACAGAGTGCAAAGATGAAGTGAAGGAAAAACAAAAAGGAACTCTGGAAAATCCCTCGAGATGAAACTGTTCGGTGAAAACAAAGCCCAGAACGCAGATTCTGCTTTTTTTTTTTTTTCTTTTTAACAAAAACCCTAACATCAATAAATAAGCACTCTTCATCAACACAGCCTTTTGTTTTAGCATTCTGACTGGATTTGCATTAAATGTGCAGGAACGGCCATTGGGACTCAAACGTTGCTGTAGCTTACATCCAACAGCTTTTTAACCATCAGCAGCATGAATAATCAAAACAGCTTGGATGCCCAGGACATCACTGGAAAGTCCCATTTAGTCTGGATAATTAACAAGCTTGGTAGCTTTCAGAATATTACAGTGAGCTTTGATAGATAAAACAATGAGATGAGCTCTTGCATTTCAAGAAGTAAAGAGCAAAACTTTGATTTAGTGAAACTCGGGTAACAGGAGTCATTTTTATATTTATATTTATATTTAAATGACACTATTTCTTAGGAGCGCTAGGATTTGGGAGTAGATTAAATATATTAAAAGGAATAATTCTGCTTTTTTAAAAATGAGGTTCTGTGGAGCTAAAATCAGTAATATGTTCATTTCTGGTAGTGGGAAGAGATCACATAGGAGTGAGTTTGCTAAAAAGTTAATAAAATATAAGATTTAGTAGAAGTTAGGCAGACGTGTCTCCCATTTATGCATACTGTAGCAACTTAAAGCAAATTAAACTCAAAATGGTTGTTCACACTATCACAGAGAAGAAATTTCAAAAGTGTGCCATGCAAATAACATGAGACTCCAGAGGGACAGCAGGAGGAAAATATCCACAATTTGTAAGTCATATTTGGTCTGTGATGGGTCTTGTTGAATCATAAATCTTAAGTAATTTGGATATTAGGACAGATATCTGTTTTTGACTCAGAGCCAGCCCTATGTCTGAGGTCCTTAGCAGAATTTAATTTGGCGGCTCAACTCAATTAATCCTCTTATATTTCCTTTCTTGGTGAATTTTGCAATTTTCATCCAACACAACTGAGGCAGATTGATATTGTTTAGCAATATTGAAGTCGCTAAGCTGAGAAAACACCACAAATTTAACAGCATTTTTAAACAAGTGGCAATTTATATCTGCTAAAAACATTGTTGCATCTTACAGATATGAACATTTAAAGAGTTAAGTTGATAATATAAACTAAAGGTGAACCATTAGCCTCCCACCACTGACAGGACATATTCTCCTTTCCACAAACTTTCAATAAAATGATTTCTTTCCCAACAATTACTGACACTAACTTTAAAGAACCTCACTTGAAAAAAAAAACATAAGCAATCTCTGTAACACCTCAAGCATTTTCTAAAATTAAGGTAGATAAGTTTGACTTGTAGATCTGATTCATTTCAGTCTGCAATCAGATGCCTGCGCCCAGCAGACCGTGTTTACATTGTATCCTGACACACCCGCTTTTTGAATTTGCATGTCAAAGAGAGTAACTTTTTTTTTTTTTTTCTTAAACAGCCCACAAACAAAACACCAAACTAAATATGCCAATCCACAATAAGGGGTCTGTCTATTACAGCAACAAAATAATCTGTGACTGTTTCTCCAACGGCAGTGACACAAGCAAAACATATGAAAATGCATTAAGTGCTTTAAATTCAATCTGCAACCGCAGTCCATTCACAGATCTTCTCTTCGACTGACATGAACAGATATTAGTAATACGAAACATGTATAAACCTTCATATATCTCAGGTTAGAAGTTTGGTACAAGTATGAAAAACAGCGATAGTTCCCTCCTTAAGCTCAATATGACAAAGATTTTTTTTGTTTGTTTGTTTTTGGTGGAGAATCCCCCACCAGAGTGATGCATTCGCTCAAATGGTCGAGGGCACTTCCTTGGTTACAACATCACATTGGAGTTACAGTATAAAATTTCATAGGAAACATACGGGATTTGACTTATAAATTATAAATTTCAATATGTACAAAATTCTTGTGTTTTTCTTCATTTTTTTTCTACATATACACATATTCACAAGATCAGCCAATCAGAAGCTGGGAGTCACACATTTTATTTTTTATTTTTTAGAAAGAAACGTATTCCTTAAAGGTGACCGTGAGACTGTTTGTCGTGATGTCAGTGATGATGATGTTCCCCATAAAAGGGGAGATTTTTTTCGCAGGTTCCTCTGGAGATTTTTCACAGGATTTCTGCGTGTTCTCCTTCACAGGAGGTGTGTCTTCAACGGCAGGCTCCGCCTCCACTGGCGGCTGGACTTCTTCCTCCACCCGCCTCCTGTTTTTGGGGCAGCTGAGGTCCATTGGCTCCTCCTGGCTTCCATTCGCGTCGTACGCGGTACACATACTGCTGTAACGCGGCACGCTGCAGTGCAGGTCCATGGGTTTGTCCTGAGGTGGCGTGACCGCAGCCGTCGGCACGCTCAAGCTCCTGGACACCAGGAGGATTTTACCAATGTTCCTGTCCTCCACTGGATCCGACAGCTTCCTTTTCCTGTCGCAGGGGAACGAGGGGATCCGGATTTGGTCGACGGCAGTAGGTGTCGGGATGGCCGTGTCGGCGGTCCAAGATGTTGGGGGGGAGCTGGCTGTCAGCTGCAGGGGCAAGTCATCTGGTAAATCCGCCTGGCCGCGGGCCACTTCGGTGTTGTATTCCTCGGCTGTGCTCGGAGATGGTTTGGAAAAATGCCTGTCTTTGGGGGAACACTTCAAGGGATGCTCCGCAACAGACACGGAGCTGCCCTTACAGATCTCTTTGGGAATCCCGTTCTCCGGGTGTTCAGTCATTTTGGCCCCGGACGGCAGATTGTTCTCTGGTGTTTTGGAGCTTTGTGTTTTCTCGTCTCTTGATGATTCCCTGTGTTTATCCTTTACTCCATGAACCTTGTTGCCGTCCATGTACTTGCTCATGACAATAACAATGCGTCCGTTGTTGTTTTTATTCTTGATTATCTTCATTTTGCTGCTCACAGCGCTAGGCAGAGTAGCCTCCTTAGGGTTGGGCTTTAGTGCATTCTCACTTTGCGCATCTTTAACCGGTTTCCTCACCTCCACTGCCAACTCTTTGACTTTGCTCAAGCACCCAGTGTCTTTGTTCCGGATCCATTTCTGCTGCAGCGCCAAAGGCAGGTTCCACCCGGGATTCGCAAGCTTGCTGGCTGTCTCCTGAACTTTGACGACTTCCTTCAGCCTCGAAACCTGTGCATCGTACATGTGTGGGTCGGGCTCGTAATGGTGGTGCTTCTTGCTGTTAAGCTGGTAGATGAACTTCTTTTTGCTGTTGTTCAGAGCATCGGCAGGAATCTCCTGGCTGTTGGGTTGGTACTGATGATGCTTTTTGCTGTTCAGCTGGTAATGCTGCGGCTGAGGACGCTGGACGGGATCCGACTTATAGGTTCCCTCTGCGTCCTGGACTGTTTCCTCAAATCCCGCTGGGATGTTTGACCTCCGGGCAAATGATGGCACCTTAGTGGAAGATAGGAAAGGTTTGTTAATCATTCTACCCACATTCTGACACCTTTATTTGACAAAAGCTCTGGAAAAGAAAAGTGAACTACAGACACCAAAATTTAAAGAAAATAGTAACAATAGCCTCCTCAACGTATCTCGTCTGTAATATGAGAAAACAACCCTGTCAAAGAATGATGAGGGGGAGCTGAAAAGGTGATTTCCAATTTCATATATTTTTATTTTTCCATTTCTGAGTTTTACATTTTTAACCCCTTTATTTGCTCTAATCTGTTGAATAATCTCACAATAAAAAAAAAGGGTCCTACAAAGAATATTGAGGGAATCTAAACGATCGCTTGGAGTCTACGCAATCTGTCACATCTGTTTTATACACTTTATGTGTTTAGGTTTTGCCTTTTAAATCATTCATTTGACCTAATCTGTTGAACAATCCCAGAAAGCCAAAATAAAGAGGCCTGCAAAGTGTAGTTTTATCTATTTTTTTATTTGTATTTTCATGTTTTATCTTTAAAATCATCCATTTGCCTTAATCTGTTGATCCCAAAAACCAGTAGCAGGCATGCCCTGCAGAGAACTTGAACCTTTTGATCTGCTGCCATCAGACAAATGGACCAACATCAAAAGCAGAACCACCTGCTACACAGATTTCTGCCTTAACATATTAAAATAGTGAATTGCTGAAATGATTATGCACTTTGCATTGTTTGACTTAATTTACGGTTTATTTATGATGCATGTTAATGCCTTTTATAAACTAATCTCTTAAATGATCCCAGATAATCTTCTTTCGTTGTGGTGTACTAGACGTTTTACAATTAAGTAACCAGACACCCGCGATATGCAAAAGAAGATGATGCAACATTTTCATGGTTTGAATGCAATAAAGTTTGTTTTACAGGTGGAGCTGCTTGATTATCCCCATGAAATAAGGTGCAAGAGTAAAACAACCAATCAGGACTCAATTTAAAGCCTACACCCCTTCCATCCCCTTCCCTTGGCTGACCCCGCAGCCGTCACAGGGACACTGCAGCGGAACGATCAAGACGCTCCGAACTGCGACCTCCAGGTCACACAAGTGCCACCAGACATGTCACGCTCTGCCCCCGATTGCCGGCCACGTGGCACGCCTCTTCGGGAGCAACGCTGCACCGCAATTGGGAAAGACTCGAAATATATAATCACACTTGGCTCTAAAAGCGCTGCTGTAAATGCTTCAGCTAAGAGAGTCAAAGGATTATCCTTTCTTCATCCCAAAACATGACATAAAAGAAAGAAAGCCTCCTGCAAACACCAGTTGGTGCAAAAAGGAAAATTTATTGAACGGTAAAAACCAGGTCTTGTATGGTCGCTTTGCATGAAAATTAATAAGCCCACAGATAAAATGAGCACACTCCAGCAGCATGTTTTGAACCTCAGGCAAGGTTCATAGTTTGAGTTTGAGTGTCAAGATAAATCCACTGTGGAGGGCTCCCTCCCATACTCTCTTTTTCACTTAAAAAAAATCACACTGACAGCAGGTGTGGCGCACCTGACTGTGCTCCCATTCTCTCGAACCGCTTACAAAGTGAAACTCGCTGAAGTGTTTTAAGTAGTCAGGCTATTTCCACAGTGTGGTGATGAATCATCAAGAAAATACCTGAAGCAGAAGATGTTTTGGTTTCGGTCCCCGCTTTCGGTATCCCATCATCTGCTCCTGCCTCTCTCTGAGAAAAGAAAAGATCATTATGTGAGCATTATCAGACACCTTCAAAATCTAATTACATCTTATTGGAAACGACATGTTTTCACTCATTTCCTCCACCTATTATTCAAGGTCAAAAGTGGAGCCGTGATTCGGAGCAGTAATGAATGTCCAAATGCTACAAAACATTTTGATCCCTATTTGCATAGCTCTCCATGGTAATCAGCCCATTCCATATTCTCATTATCCTCAAGAAATTCAATTAGGGGACGTCTTTGAAACGTCCACCCTTCCTCCTCTGACAGTCAGCCATTGAAATCTTCCACATTTTATGCTGCAACCACAAATTTAATGTATATTATTCCTTTTTTTTTTTTTAGATAGACCAAATTAGAACAGCATGAACGTGCCATTCCGACTGAGAACTTGAGGGTGGCAGCAACATGGTGTATGAACATCTGTTCTTTAGCAAGGACAAGGAAAATTGAGTTAATGAAAAGACAGATAGGGCAAAAAACAGGAAAAAATACTTGGAGAAAAGCTGTTAGCGGGTACAAAAAATAAAAGCGCATCTCTGTTAAAATGGTCCAATCAAAGTCCAGACTGAAATCCTATTGAAATTCTAAATCTGAAAGAGTTGAGATATATTCACAACAGGAACCCACAAGACAATTCGTCCTCTAATATGTTGAAGATGGTAGAGACATACTCCACATATTTCTTTTTTGAAAAATCCAAATTAAACATGAAAGTTTGCAGTTCTAGTGTGACAAAATATGAAATCATTTAAGGAATACCAATAGTTTTGGATTGTACTGTAAACATATCAGTGAAGGAGCACAGAAAGTCTATGGAAAAACCTTTTAAAACCATTTCTAATGAGAAGGGACTGGGACGTGTGTTATTATAACAGAACTGGTCAGATCAAGGACAGCGCCATGTGTGAGAAATCGCCCCCTGATATAAGCCTTGACTCAGCATCGGCTCATAAATAAGCAGCGGTGGGCGAAGGCCAGCTGTAAATATGCTTCCCCCAGGCGCCCTCCAACACCCACCCTCATTGTCGGCCTCGTGCTGCAGATGTTCAAACGATCAGAGCTGCCAGAGGATCGTCACAATAAACAGTCCCCACCGCTGTAATGCGTGCAATTTCGAAAACGCCGTCTAACAGGGTGACCCCTATTCACACAAGGTTTAGCAATTACAGACTCTGGTCACCCTCCCCCCATCCGATGAGAGCAGAGAGGAATCCGCTACACGCACACTCACACACACGCACAGAAACACAGTGCAGAGGCAGCTCTCCATAGCCATCCCAGCACACAGCTATAGACTCAGGCAGGGGAGGCAGGCGGACTGCGGGGGAATATGAGAGCCGTACACTAGAAGCGTTGAGAAGCGCTGTGTGTGTCAATTAGCCTTTTCAGAAAGGCGAATTCCTTTCCCCAGCAATCACGTCTTCACTCGGCCCCCTGAGCAGGCTGCTGGCCTACAGAGGGAGCATATGTCAGAGGCCTCATGGGTCTGCGCAAAATGCAGTTGTGCAGGATTAAGTGACACTGGCATTTGAATTAATTGACATTCTGGCCTCTGATAGCAACATTCGAGAGATTCTGTTTGTTTTTTAAGGCGCGTGTTGAGGCTGTGACCTTCGTCTTCAAATATCTGGAGAAAAGATATGCTATCTTCTGAAAGGTAGTGATGAATAATTTGTCAAATAGAGACAGCAGGTGGGAAGCGGGGGCGGTTCAAGGTAATTCCACTTCCAGGTCGGTGCCAGAAAGTCTTGAAATGGGTGTCCAAATGAGAGAGGATTATTTTTTTTATTTTTTTATTTCTAGCATCTTGCTGCCTTGGGCATATAAAGGGGGTCTGGTTGCTGTGCAGCATCAGCAATTTTTTTATGATGTCATATTTAGGGAAGGCTATTTTTTATACCCATATGACTTTGCACAAAGACAGACATGTAACACATTTAGGGAAGACAGGGAAGTGAGTGACCGACAATCAAAATTGCTACTGTATGATGGAAGAAAAAAAAGGAGAAATGTGTGACAAAGGTCAATGAAAGGTCAGGCTGGAGCACTGTTACTGAAGGAAGAAAAAGCAGAACTGACAACCTAAAGACTAGCTAGATGGATATCAGTCAGTTACGCCTTGATTTTAGTTTTGTGTCCCAACAAAGCAGCAGGGGCTTGGTTGCTTTAATGTGTTAGTTGCAAATTTGCAACGCAATGATCTTCATCCGGTTTGTCATATTTAGAGAAGCCAGCAGCTGGAAATGAATGAAAAACAGACATACAAAACACAAATAAGTAACACAGAAATAAATAATTAACAATAAACACTTTTAAATAAATAAATAAATGTGTGTCCCAAGCCTTTGCTTGACCGCTCCCCTGAATCTCTTTTAAAGATGAGACTGTTTAGTCAGCCCCTGCTCTCCTCTCATGAGTTGGTGGCGCCACCGCCATCTCCTCCTCCTCCTCCTGTTTAAACCACAATAAACAACCAGGCTCCTGTCCTTCAATTAGGCCCTCCAGTGCAGATCACCTCCTAAGTTACCACCTGGGATGCAAAAACAAAGGCATCTAATTGTAGTTTGATCCAGATGGGAATCCTCCTTAGCAGAATTTTTCAGTGGGCAAGCATACTCTCTTACTTCATTTACTCTATTAAAACACCCCATGAGGACCCACTGGCACGCGTTAATTAACTTCTGATTTAAGTCCTCTGATATCAATCATATATCCATGCTTAGTCCCTCAGATCGAGTCCTTCCTTCACATTGCTTGATTAATGAATTGACACAATCACATTCAGCGTATTTAAACCTCTCTGCCACCCCACCTTCCTCTCCTGGGCAAGAGAGCAGAGAATGGGGGGAGGAAGCGAAGGAGGTGGGGAGAGGTTGAGATATAACATCGCCCCTCCTCCCATGCCCTTATATGGTCATGGTTGAAGTCGAGGCTGTGAGGCCTGGTCCGAAGTCCACCTCCGCGCGCAGAGTCGCTCACCTGTGTTGAAACGCAACGAGGAGGCGCGGATCCAGGATGTTTTCCTCCGGCTCCCATGTGTTGTACCTGCAGAGAGGAGAGGAGCCAACAACTGTCAGGGAGCTGCTGGGCTGTCACGTGCAAACTTCCTTTTTCAAACTGACACGCACACGTCTCCCACGGACACATCCCTCGTGTCTTCAGCAGTGCGGGGACAGGTGAAGCAGGGACAGAGCGAAAACGGAAAAAAATCCTTGGATACAAATGATCCGCTGAATCAACTGATAGGTTTTGTTCCTTTTTCAGTGTGAATTATAAAAACAATTAAGATGTCCAACCGCAGAGGCAAAAGAAAAAAAAACAAACAACAATCATAAATTGAATATGTGTGAGCGTGTATGTGTTATCCAAACGCTCCTTCAGCTCCAACATCGAGTCGGCCATTTTACCACCACTATGTCTCGTAAATTCGCTGGCAGAGCAGAAATAATTAAAACGGGATTACATGGCTGTGCCTACCACCCCCCGCCCCCCAAACCCTTCCCTCGCATAAATTAGTGAAGGCATCCGCGGATCCACTGAAACACACACTCACATAAACACCCGCGTATTGGTGCGCGCAACTCCCTTCATAACTAGGTGCAACACTTTGCATTCGTTAATAATGTTTAGATTTTTTTGTTTGTTTGTTTAATGACTGCGCTGGTGCAATTTGACGGGCGTGTTTCAGACTTACTTTGGAGACCAGCCGCGCCACTTGACCAGGTACTCGATCTTGCCCTGAGATGGTGGGAAAAAAAATTGGATTAGGCTCGCGTTCAAGCAGATGCAACATTTCGACGCCGTGCACGCGTCGCTTCCCCCCCCCGGCCGTTACCTTCCGAATGCGCTTCTTTTCGATGCCCTCCACCGCGAAGACGTGCTCGCCGGCGGCAGGGAGCTCCATTCTCGGCTCCGGTCCGATCCGATCGCACAGTGAAGCGGCGAGGGGAGAAGGAGGAGGGGAGGAGGGCGCGCGGCGAAAACGCTGAAATGCCCTCCGTTCGGTGCGTGCCCGGTAGTTTTCCAGTTGGATCCCCCTTAAAAAAAAAAAAAATCGACTGTATTCCCTTCTTCTCTCCTCCTCTCTCTGCACACTCCTCGGTCCTGGCGATGAGCGTAGAGATATTCACAGCGGTGCCGCTGCAAGCAGCTCTTTTCGTGCAGTGACGTCAGGACGGGAGGAGGGGAGATGGGTGAAGACCTTGCAGAAAGGTTGTGCTTTTTTTTTTTCATCCAAAAGCTGGACTTCAACGGTCGACGTGATTTGAAATTCAAAATTTATCACCTGATCTAAAGAAAAGTGCACAAAAAAAAAAAAAATCCACAGTAACTTATTCGTTTTGTCCGGAGCTGGAGTATTATCTTTACGCACATTTTTACGTGGGTTGCCAGTTCCAGTTGCCATTATTTAAAAATAAACTGGAAACTAATTCCTCTGACTTACACTCATCTTGTCATTAACATCACCCTCCTAGTTCAACACGGTAGATGCAGCTCCATGCTGCGCATACGCGTTTACTCAGCAGAAGCTGGAGATCTGGTCAGTTTGATGAGAAGCTGCACGCAAAAGACTTCTAAGAAAATGTACATAAAACCACATCTGAAAGCAAACCCGCTCCTTGTGAACATATATGTAACAGCTTAGGCAACAGTGTGAGCTGTTCTGGACCTTAGAAAGATCTAGATAATCATATAAAACAACAAAGTGCCCATAAATCCACTTTGGGTAATTAAAATAAAGTCCAGCTGTTTGGCAGTGAAACATAAAAGAAAGACAAAATAATAATAATAATTATGCACAGCAGCGCGCTGCTACATAGCAAATAAAAACACCATAAAACTTCAGAACATCTTAGAAAGGTTGTGGAAACTTGGAATGCATAAGATGGGCAAAATTTGGTTGGACACGGAGATCCAGTTGTACTGAAGAATGCATAAAAGTCATTGATTAAGACCATAAGAAAGTTTGTTTTCTCTCTCTCTCCAAAGTTTTGGTCCCTTCTATATTTTCCTAACTTGGGGGCTTGTTGTGTTTTCGGAGCACACTGAGCACAAAGACAGACTATTTTACTAAATGTTTTTATTTGCTTAGATCGCGATGATACCATCATGGTAGTGGCAGCATCATCCTGTGGGGAACTTCTTCTTTTTTTTTTTTCATCAGAGCTGTTGATGGTCTACTCTGGAAGAAGGCGTGCAAACGTTATATTCGGATCCCATAGATCTATAGATCACCTCTGTTGCCTTACTACTTAAAATGATTGTTTCTGGAACAAGGCATTAACAAAGATGGTGGTCGACCTGTGAAAGTCCGAGTGTGACCAAAAAACTGTTGTTTTCGCAGTAACCGATGCCGACGCTTTCCCTCCCCGCAGTTGTAAGTGTGGACTCAGTTTGATTTCACATGAGAGCTTTTTTGCAAATGTAGGTCAGGCACAGTCTGATAGTCAAAACCATGCAGGGCACCGTTAATTTGACACGCTGCAGAGTCGCAGCGCAGTCGTCGGTTTACCTGCGGCAACTTTACTAATCCGTTGCCACGGTGTTCGGTTCGTTTGCCATCTGAAAGCCATCTTGTTATTGGTTGAAATACTGCTATTTAATCCACAATCTAAATCCAGCAGCTTAGAGTGCAGCACCGGGGAGCTTGTTTTCTGTGCTGTAAATGTCACCAAGTGGACTGATTTATAAGAGAGTTTAACGTGAGCACACACAAAAAAAGCGCCTCTGTGCGCAAATCATCCCTTTTGCTGCGCTCAAACTGCGCCCTGCCTGCACAGCTGCTTCAGAATGAGCAAATTCGTTACTTTGTTTGTCGCAGAAAGGGCGTGAAAAACAATTAAGCGGACGGTTTTCCTTGCTCCAAAAATAATTCAGCACCACAAGGGTTAAAAAAAAAAAAAAAAACTGAAGCCGAGGAGCAGAGCGGTAGCGGCCAGCCTATTAAATACAGGCACGATATATCTCTGCCCTGCCATATATGGTAATGGAGAAAAAGCGCCGAAATGTGGCTTTTTGCGCTCGATAATTCCCGGATTTGAGTCATAAATTGGGCGCAGCGAGGGTTTAAGATCGTGAATGTTGCAAAAAAGCTCGACGAAAGCCCCTAATTTACGCATTACGTCTGTTTTTATCCGCGGCCAGGCAGTGAATACGCCCTGCTTCCCTAGCAACAGCATGAAAAAAAAAGAGGGGGAAGAGGAGCGCAGCGGGGGACATGGAGAGCAAGAATTTAAGTTTGCAATAAATAAACAAGCGCCTCATGGTAGTGCGCAAAGGAAGAGGTGTCAGACGAGGTTATTTTATGCTTAAACGAAACGTGCAGTTCAAACGTCAGTTTTTTTTCTTGTCTGGAGCTGCAGTTCTTCATTGTGTCAGCTCTGTTTATCCAGCAGGTACCCAAAATACAAATTATGTATCATTCCGTGTTTGCACTAAAAGAGAGGGACGCCTGGAGTCTGCGTCAAGACAAAGATAATCGTTTGAAAGAAAAAATCCTCTGACTCAGACTGTCGGATCAGATCACAGCGCAGTCACTCTGATAAAACCCTCACAGATCTGTGACACTGCTTATTGCACTCATTAGGTCTCAGTAATCTCTCGGTTGTTTGAGGTGAAACAGTCTCACAGAATCGGAGAGTTTCCGAAACATTCGGAGGAGATGAAAACAATCATATTTATTTCAAATCAATACCCCGCATTGTTTCCGCAAACCTGTAAAAACCTGGGTGAATTTGTTCTCTGCGTCGCTCAGAAATCCTGATCACTTCATGAAGTTATGACATCCTGCTCAGTACTGAGAAAATAAAAAAAATCTTCTCACTTTAACCGCATCTGTTTCTCTGCACGAGTGCACATTTGCGGCATTTTTTTCTTATGCGCTCAGGTGAGCTCATCATGTCTTGCTGTACTTAATCCACCTGTAACTTCTGCGCTCAAGATGCTGAAACCGAGAAAACTCTGCCAAAAGATTAGATTACAGAGCATCAAAACAAGTTCTGCAGAGCACATTCGGTGATTTAAAAAAAGAGATTTAAATCGGATGATTGAAAACTTAAAAAAAAAAAGTGCGTCAGTGTTTGAAAAAGAGCGAGGGGGGGGGGGGGTTATTTCTTCTTGAAATATTTTTTTAAATGATTTGTTCAGCTCAGATGTAAAAAGGAAAAAATAATTTGGTAAAGGATCCAAAATGATTATTATCTACATTCAGAAATCTCGTGAAAATCAAAATTTCGTCACTTATGACCCCCCACAAGAAAAAAAAAAAAAGAAAAAAAGAACCGCACATGTGCGCGTTTGCGCAAACATCTCCAGTTTATTTTGCCTCACATGCGGCTGTCAAGGTTAAATGAACTGTTATCTCAAACGTGAGGCTAAACTCAGGGTCAGGCAGTCCAACGTTTTTTAACCTCTTGTTTGAAGAGACTCTGTGAGAAAACCTCGATGGTTTTATTTATCTAAACAAAGCTATCAATACCATTTCAGGGGGGCGTGTTATGTTAGAGCTTGTAATTTATTTTTGAGTGAAATAGTTTGTCTCATAGCGTTTACGTGAAAAAAATGAAAAATGAGGGGGGTTAAAGTGTGTTTGCTGGAGATGTTCCATATGTGTCCATGTAGGAGGACAAGGGTCAAGTTAAGTCATGATCTCTGGTTTAGTTTCTACAGGCAGAACAGAAAACTCAGTATCATTATTATTATTATTATTTATTTTTTTCTCCCCCTGTTCCAAGATCAAATTCTTTCACCATTTTCCATGTTTCCAATTCCAGACAATGCTTTGCATGTACAAAGTTTTCCCTACTTCTTGTTTTAAATGGGGGGCACGGCTCACCACCCAGGGCGGCACAGCCTTTGGGGTACATTAAAAAAAAAAAAAAATTAAAAAAAAGAATCTATCAAGTGCTTCATGTTGGCTTGTTTTCATGTCCAATGTGAGAAAATATAACAGTCGTAACCATGGCTGGCTGATGTTGCTAAAGTTAGTTCACAGCTTCTTATTTACATAGACTAAATTAAAGGGGAATTTCATATTTTTTTAGGAAATCTGGGCTTTAAGGAATCATTGTCAAGTCCTAATAAAACAATATCTTATTCTTCACTGAACAAGCATTCTTTAACACACAGCTTAACACAAATGAATCCTTTATTGCAACCAGAAAATCTTTTTCATGTTTTGTTTTCTTTCTTTAGTGTAGGGATTGAAAGTTGTAGCTAAACACTGACTAGAAAAGAATTGCAAAGACAGTGGCGAATTGATGGGACTTAGTGGAAGAATGAAGTCATTCTGGGCCCCTCAGGATTTGGTCTCAAGTCTTTAACAGCTTCTTAGTTTTCCTCCAGGATCACCCAGTAGTCATCTCTAACAGGCTGACCCTGTTGAAGAAAGCCTCCCCACAGCATTACTGCCACAAACATGTACACATAATGCACCTAAAACTAACTAGAAAACTAGTTCTTAAATTAGGAGGCCTCCTCACCCCGGGGCTTTGACCTGTACAAGACTCACTGTAGTTACAAGTGAGTGGATGAGGAAATGATAGAATTAAAATGAAGGGAGACGAGATGGGAAAATCCCTCTCATTGCTGAGTTTCTGAATAATTCCTCTAAAACAAGGAAGGAGTGAATTTCTGTGGTGTAATTTACACAAACACAAGAGTACTTGAAAAATGTTTAAAGGGCCCTTAAACATTTTCGATGGAGCTCAGCAGGTGCTCCTAAGACAGGCAGCAGGGACACAAGGACAGAAAAATGAGGTCCGCTGTGTTGCTGCAAACAGATGATAGAAAGTCTAAATTACTGAATCAGAGGATCTTTAATTATTGTAAATATGCTCCAGGTCTATTCGGACTAATTATAACGTAACAGGAAACGATCCCTTTCAGGTGGCTGCATCCTTCCGCCGCCTGAGGTGTTAACACAGAAATCTTCCCCCGTTCCTTTGTCTGCCCCTGACATATGTTTAATTATGATAATTGTAACAAATGAAAGCTATTAGGGACTCATTCATCTTGCCTCTGCTGATTTTAATGCGCTGCAGAGATCGGGAGGGGATGTGCGTGTGTGTTGGGGTTGGTGATGGTGGTGATGGGGGGTGTAGTGGAAATTCCTCCTCCAGTGTCATTGTCACGGCCATTGTTGCACTGAGGCGACAGGTCTGCAGAGAAGAAGGGTACTCCTCTGCCAGGATCCTCACCCCCCCCCCCACCTCTTCTTCCTCTCTGAGCCGTCGTGTGGGGTTCACCCCCCACCTTCACCACCATACACTTCTCACATTGATCCCCCCCCCCACCACCTCCTGCCTTGGCTCCTGGGCAGGAGGCTTGGGGTGCAGGGAGCCTGGGAGAGAGTGAAGAGGAGGAGGAGCGGGGGAAGAACTGAGAGCACCAGGCTTTCAGAGAGTTAGGGTGGAGGCGAGGGCCGAAGAGGCGGTGCACCGGAATTCTGGGAGCCATGGGCGAACGCTCGACTTGTCCGTACCGTATGAAGCTGCAGGTTTCCGTCTCTGCTCTTTGCATTCAGCACGGTCCACGACACTCTGCTGCTACATGCTTGGAAATATTTACTCACTGCCATCAGTGATAGATAGGCTGCACTCTGCAGCTCTGTGCTGAAAAAAAAAACACACACACACACAATGGCAAGCTTGTTCTTGAGAACAATAGTGGAATAATCCACGGAATAATTGTTTGCATTTGAAGCAAAAAAAAAACAAAAAAAAGACTTCCTCAGGATGGGCTGGTTATTTCCCATCTGTGTGGCATGCACAGCTCATCTAAATGTGCCCATGACCCAGCGTTCAGATTTAGCTCCCTTCGTTCTAATGCCATGCTAATGATGAGTGACACAGGCCCTTATCCTGAGAGCTCCTCCGCTCCTCTCCTCCTTGCTCTCTTCCCTCATCTCCCGGGAACGGCTTATTTGCCCCGTTTTTAATTGCGTTTTAATTTACATGTAAGCCTGGAAGCAGCTGATTTTATACATGAGGCAACCTGCTTCTTCCTCTTTTCCCTCCTCTCTCTCTTTTTTTGGTGGTGGAGGAAACACAAACGGCAGCTTTTGCAAGAGGAAGAGTGACTGGATGGAGCAATATGAACCTGCGGACCACAAATGGATGCAGGAAACTGTGGGTTGTTGAAATAACAAAGCAACCATAACAAAACAGGCACAGGTTCCTTTTTTATGAGGTCAATTCGATGTGTGGCAGTCATTAAGCAATGCTGGGACACAAGATAATTTTTCTTTTTGTGCAAATTTTGATATCCAGCTGAAACAGCCTACGTAATAAAAAAATGCAGTTTTCAAAAGATGAGTTTATTAATTAAGGCAAATAAGATATTCAAGCTGACCTGGGTTTATGTGAAATGTAATTGCTCCCTAAGCCTGACAGCTGGTTGTGTTGGCCTTGCCAGCAACGGCTGCCATCCAGTATTTGTGATGATTGCTGATGAATCTTTTTCGCCACTGTGGAGTTTTGGCCCACTCTTCTTTGTTAAATTGTTTCCTTCAGCCTCAATGGACAGTTTTCTATCACAAAGGTCCAATTTAGACCTTTGTCTAAAAATCTCAATTGGATTTAAAGCTACAAAATTTGACTCTTTTTAGCCATCAAAGTAGAGCTTTCTGACATACGTTGGATCTTTGTCCTGTTCTATAATCCAAGTTGACCTAAAGCCACAAACTGATGGCTGGACTTTCTCCTTCAGGGTTTTCTCAGTTGAATTAAAGATCCTGAAGAAGAATCCAGTTTCAGAATCTTCCACTTCCATACCATGTTTGACTGTTAGTATGATGTTCCTGTTTTTGAAATGCTTTGTTAGTTTTACACTGAATGTAACAATGAGAAAAGTTCAGTTTTTGTCTTATTTGTTCACAGTTGGACATCATGAAGATTTTTTTGACCAAATAAATGATGGGCCTTGGTTTTGTTTTAATTCAACAGTTCCGTTGGCGTTGGAACTCTCTGGTGGACGCCATTCTTACAAAGTCTCAATTTCTCATTGCTGATTCATGAACTTTGACCTTAACTAAGAGAGTGATGATTGCAGTGGTTTATTCATGATTCATGAATGACTAAATGACTTTCTGATTCTCTCTTGGAGTAACTTTGAGATTAACCAATGTTCTATGTGTTTTCCTTTTTTGATGGCGACTATCATTGTAGTTTTTTGGAATCCCAAAGCCTTAGAAAAAATCTGTTGTGCCACCATTTTCACTACGATAGTCATCAATGACTTTGTTTCTTTGGAATTTCTTGAATTTGGGGCATCATAAATTACCTTTTGAGATTTTATTCTCAGGCAAGTTATTTTCATCTTTTCTGCAGGTAAAAAAAAAGTAAAATTTCTTGGACCAAAAAAATGTAATTCATTAGTTTTTCTTTGGTCAATAATGAGCAGAGCGATCAGATTTTCCCCCATGAACAAACTTTGCAACTTTGGGTTGCAAAGTTTTTCTTTCCCTGTGATAAGATCACTATCTGAAAGCTGAATTTTATAATATTCTAGCTGACTTTTGCCTAATCTTATGAATTTGCTTTCATGACGTGATACATATACAAAAAAGAAGAAAAAAGAAAAAGCATTAAATAATTATTTAAATACTTTTCTCAAGATCTAACAGTATCTATGTCTATCTATATCTACTTCCCAACTAAATTTACTTGTAAATCCTTTAAAGTGAATCTTTTGGAACTTTGTTGCGAGACATTTGTTGTTGTTGTTTTTTTTGTTTTTTTTATTTCATTGGGATTTTTTTTTTTCTGGAGCATAGGAGATATATTCTGGGGTCAACAGCGGTTCAGGAACAATCAAGTGTCCGGGTCAGATAAGAACATCAGAGGAGTAATGGGATGATGTAGATGAAGAGCCATCTCTCCATCAAAATGTATTGAGAGAACGTAAACAGGCAAGTTAAATAGGCTCCACTATCTATATGGAAATTTAGCCATGCGGGCATTGACTCGCAGCTGCCTCTTCTTCCGTTTTTTTTTTTTCATAATTCATTTTGGGATTTGATTGGCTGCATGAAGAGCAATGAGAAAAACAGAAGCAAGGAGATAAAGCAGGCTTCCTTTACTTGCACAACCAGGGTTTTAGATTTCTATTCAATTTAGAAAGAGATAACCAGCCCACCATGAAGCGTCTGCGCATTTTTTTTTTCTGCAGGAAAGGTGGCAAACTGCCTTCCGCAGCAGTTTTAAATCTCAACGTAAACAAAGACAGTTGCTTCATATTATCTTTCCTTTCCCAGCTTTGTTCTCCTTTTTTTTGTCCAGTTTTTATTCACGTCAGCAAGTTAATGTCGCTGCCTCTATAACTCATCTTTCCTCCTTTCAGATTTACATAAAACTTCTCCACATGACAGAAAACTTCTCAGACAATAAGCCGGGATAGGCCTGCCGCTGCATATAATCACCTCTCACTCCCACACTGATAGCCCCAAGGCTAGGCTGTCAGGACTCAGGAAAGCAGGGCTGCCAGTGTGTGTTCCTGTCAGTCAGCAGCCCGCCACTCTCGAGTGCGTGCAACAGACATCATACACTCAACACAGGAACTCGGTGTGTGTCACAGGTACTGCAGCTCGCCACATCAGAGCAGGGAAGGCCTCTTCCTCCTGAGCACAGCAGCACAGACGGGTCTTTGTCTGCTGCATGTCCTGTAGTATATTCCCCCCCACACCCCTCATATCGCCACCGCAACCTTTTCTGCTGTCTGCGAGGTCCGGCTGTCACTGAACTGTGTGACACTAACACAACAAATACATCAATATTAATATGGCTGCAGGAGGACATGTGTGTAATGATGGCATGCGCTTCAAACTTCAGCTGTATTTGCACAAACTTTATATGAACTTGCTCAGGAATATGTGTTTCCTCATGATCTGATCCTGGTTTGGGGATTTCTGCTTCATTCAACCAGTTCTTTTATGACCCCAAAAAACAGTAATAAGCACACTTTTACATTTTGTCAACATGCAAGCACAAACTTTAGTGTAATTTATTAGGAATTTGTGTAGTAGGCCAACATAAATTAGGGCAGAAATCTGAATTGGAAGGGAAAAGATATGAAGAACTATCTGAAAATAGCATTCATTTGAATTAAGTTTCCTTTATTGTAATACCTATGAATAAAACATGTTTGTGCTGAAGACAGCTGTAATTTAATCTCACTCTGCAAAGACGAATGGATATAAATGTAAATCTTCAGAAGAAATGCCCCAAAAGATGTGCGAAAGGTGTTTCTGCAGAGTAATTCATCAGGGGAGCTGAACATAGCCTGTTTCAGCTTTTTATATTTATGTGTAGAAAGAGGGAAAATTGAAAACCTGCTCCATCTTGGCGTGTCACATAAAATTCCAATAAAATCCAGGGAAATTTGTGGTTGCAACAAGACAAAATATGACAAAAGTTCAAGGTGTCTGAAAATCTTCTAGCAACTGAATGTGGCGCAGGACAGCAAAAGTCGTACTTTCAGTTTTGAAAACCTCACAGGAAACCTCAGAGTTCACAGCAGAGATATAAAGCACAAATATGTGCCTCATGCATGTACAAGTAAGAGTATTACATTACTAAATTATCTTCTTTGCCTTGTACTGGACTCATAAATGCACCATTGCTTAACTGAAAGCAACATCAAGTACATGTGCAGAAGAAAACTCCCACCCTTTCTCCACAACAGCTGAATTATTTATTCATTTACAATGTTCCACTTTGTTCAACTCTAATTAGCCCGTCGAGACAACAGAGGGGGCATACATACATTTTCTCCCACAAATCCAGGCTTGGTACGTCCTCTTCCACTTATTAAAGGGATTTAACCATGTTTATCTGTCGGCGCTAAAAGGAGTCTACTGTTAAGGTGTGAACAGACAGAACTATGTCTGATCATTTAGTACTCATTTCAGCAATTAAGAGCTGTTTTATCAAAGTAAAAATAAAAAAAAAAATTGTCTCCTGATACAGCATCCATTGTAATGATCACGAGTTTAGTGCTTTTGTGACAAATTATGAAACACTTTTTATTTTTATCACCAGTCCAGAATGTTTGAGTTCTTCCTCCTCTGCATTACTGTAACTGTAAATGAGAAAATAAGCAACTATGAGACAGTGATGTTACCAAACCAGTTTCCAAAACGGAGTCTACAGGATGTTTTATTTTTTTCCCAGCTACCATCATATAAAACTGAAGCTCCACCCATTTCAGTAAAACCTTAAGGAACAAAAAAAAAAAATAACATTCTGCTTGTGTTTTGTCACAAATACTTTCAGGTCATGCAGGTAATCCCAGCACACAGCAGATTAGCCTTCTGTAATCTGAGTCCTGTTCAGAAAGTCAGATGTGAAACACATGTTTAGATAATTTGATGCAGTGTATCAAAGTTGGAGCTCTTTTTTAGAATATGTAATTCTATTAGAGACCTAACCCATTTATCCAAGTCAGAATGTTGGGATTTACATCAGATTTGGCTGAAGATCAAGCAGCTTTTTTGGCAGAACGAAGGCTGTACATGTCTCCCATTTATAATGTCAAAATCACATTAGAAACTGATTTCTTTTCAGAGAGATAGGTCAAGCAAACAATAATTCTCCCACTTTGTATTTTGCATCAAAGCAAAAATCTCTGTTTTGGAGGCACTTGAAATTTTATTCGAACCATTCTTTTTCAGAGTTTAATGGCTGTACAACAAATAATTTAAGTGATTGTTCAAAAAAAACCAAAAGAAAAACAAAACAAGGTGTGTGTACACAAGTTATCTGATCTAGCATGTTACAACACAGCCACATGCCTTTTATAGCCATTTACAAGCTTTTGGCATAATTCTGGTTGGATATTTACTCATTCTTCTAATCAGAATAGGTAATACTCCTTGGTAATTAAAAAAAAAATCCCAAAAATAGGTAATTTCTTGGTCTTTTACCAGAGATTAAAAACTTAATGTCAGGCCACTTTATCCATCTTAAATCCAGTTTTAAAGTGTGTTTGACACCCTTGAGCTGTAGGAACATCACATTGTGATCCCAGGTTTAACTATTTAACCCAAATGCTATTCAACCTATGAAATAAAATAAGGCAGAATGATCAAGAGCCATCCAGAAGTGATAAACTTGAAACTGCTGGATCACCATGTGTCACTGTACATGAAGAAACAAGTTTATTATTGATATAGCCTCACGGTGTGGTGGCCAACAAAAGCAAAACCTCCAAAACTAACATCTTCAAGAATGATGGAGATTTGCACTCAAGCACAAGCCAAGTGTGTCCTGGAGGAATGTCGGGGGAGACAACGACTGGGTTATTTAGCCTTCAGACAAGAAGCATGTTTGGAGAAATCTTTCCACACTAATTATGATCCATTGCAAAAATTGCATAAAGTTTATTTTGTATAGTACCATTCATCCAATATGTAGTTCTGGTTTTATAAAATAATAGAAACAAATAAATAAAAGACTCCCCTCCCATTAAAAATGAAGACATACAACAGTGGAAATCAAATGTCACATAAAAATAAACAAAAAACTTCGACAAATGTGGAGCCTTTGCAGGGATCTAAGGGCTGGAATGATATGATTCAGTTTCCTGTTGTCACTTTGGCAGCAGTGATTTGCATGCATGAGGTTTTCTCGTGGAACAGGAAGTGCACTGTAATAATGATCAAGTTTCCAGAAAAAGAAGCATGCTCAAAACTAATGAATATTTTTATGTGGAAATCAAATGCCACATAAAAATAAACAAAAAACTTCAACAAATGTGGAGCCTTTGCAGGGATCTAAGGGCTGGAATGATACGATTCATTTTCCTGTTGTCACTTTGGCAGCAGTGATTTACATGCATGCGGTTTTCTCATGGAACAGGAAGTGCACTGTAATAATGATCAAGTTTCCAGAAAAAGAAGCATGCTCAAAACTAATGATGAAGGAGGCTTGGCTCATAATTCTTTGATTTCATCTCTAATTTGAAAAAAAAAATCAAGCAGTGTAACATCAAGGTTGAAATTGACTGAACCATAGTTGCAAAATAAAGTGTGACTTGTAAAGTGACCTTTAGCTCAAAATGAGCTGCTGTGTCTGTTCAATTCAGAATTATGAATAATTTTGACCCAATAATTGCACAAGCTCCTAAACAGCAGCACCATATTTCATGAGCAGACACGTGACAGAAGTGCAGTTTCGCAACGCAACATGTCCTCCAGAACAACGTGTCATGAAGAGTTATGTTCTCTCCGTCCCACTGTGTCTTGTATTCACCATGCTTAATGGGGCAGATAACAGCACTCGGTTTTCTTTGGTGGAGCGTCTTTGTAAAGAAAAATCCCTCTCAAGTCGACACACAAACAAGGTCTGCAGAATATCCTGATTCAGCACAGCTTACCATAATACACCGAAAGGCAGGCGTCCCGAGTGTTCCTGTTCGATATGGTTCCTCCGTGATGTATCTCTCTTGTCTTCATGTGATGGTTATTTAAAGGGAGACCCATGGATTTTTCTCCCCCACGCAACGTAATGGCAAATCAATACCACACAAGGCGAGTGAGCATCTTACAGAGGAGCCTAAAGAATAGGTGGCTAAATTGAAAAGTTCTTGTGAAAAAGAAAAAGATGAGTTGAACAATTTTCTAACATATAAGGAGTCTGATAAGAAATATCTCATAATTATATGACATAATTGTTTAAAATGTTCAAATTAGGTGCATCTTCACACCCTTTTGCATGTTTTCCAGTTTCATGTAGCATCAAGTCAACAAGTAGAAGGTTTTCCAAGGCCAGAAAAAGTATAAAAGTGTGTGTGCGTGTGTGTGTGTCAGGGGAGGAAGGAGGAAGACGGCTGTTATCATGACTTATGGATTGGACACCAGTTTCCTACTTGGGCAGAGAACACTACCCAGAGGAATGCTGTTGTTTGTTTAGAGGGGACTGTTTTCATGTATATATATATAAAGAGAGAGAGCATGGCAAGAATAAGAAAGAAAAGGGAAACAAATCTCCGCTAACCCACCAACAATGATGAATACGTGACAAGAAAAAGAGGAAGCTGTCAAACAGACATGACACCTGGAGGTCCTCCGTGTTTACACTTTCCCCTCTGCCCCCTCCACCGTCTTTATCTGAAACTCGGCTCCCAATCCCTCAATGACTCACCGCACTCTGAAGTGCTGTGAACCTGGCTTTGCACAAGGAGGAGGAAGAGGAGGAGGCAGAAGAGAAGACGGACAGATAAATAGCAAATCCTGCTTAATCATTCCTTCCGGCAGCGCCTCTGATAGCCTTTGGGTATGAATGAAGGTTGTGGATCCAGTCAGTGGAAAATAAAAAAAAAAAAAAGGGCGGGGAGAAACGCTACATTTCCAGATATGATGACAGCTGAAGTAACATTTTAGGAGCTGCTCAGCTTTTCCCACTCTCTCCCACACTGACAAAGGCCCGGTTGTCTCCCTTGTGCTGCGAGTTGGAGAGCTCTTGTCACGGTAAAAACTCTCAAACTCTTTGGGTCGCGACGGCGGCTTGTTTTAAAGAGACTCTTTTATATTCTCGGATCCTGAGAAGACCCAGTGATTAACAAGCCTTCATAGTGATCCCATAGTTTGCCATGGAGACGTGATCTGCACAAATCTGCTCTGTAAAAACTACAAATGGTTTCAGCTTAAAAATATTTCTGAAATTATGTTGTAATTCTTTAAATAATCTGGGTTAAAATTCAAAAAGTTGGTCATTTAAACTTCATTTGGATTCATTTGGATCCGCTTAATAATTGAGATGCAGGGAAATATCTATGACTGGGCCACGTGATAAACATCCTCTGTGAGGTTTTAAGATTTCCACCAATAAACAACAAAGAGCCTAAGGGTGCAGTTCACAAGATTACAAGAACATCTATGTTTACAGAAAAACGTAAAAGGTTAAAGATTGTACAGAAGATCTAAGCTGTTCTGTTACATAGAAATACATTTAGTAAATACAAGAGAAACATAAAACAAAAAATGAAGCAATGGTGCATGTGAATGAACTTTTAAATTTGGTTAGATAAAATAATACATTCTAAATGGGAGTATGACTTTGCAAAAAAAATTATGCTGTGATGAAAAACACTAGCCAGCGATTTACATCATAAATTATTTCTGAGAGCAGATAGCAGAGTTGTTGACTTTCCCCATTTGTGTTATTTCTGTCTATTCATTTCCAAGTAGTTTAACTTCTTGTTAAAATGTAAAGTTTTTGTATATTGGTCGGGTCTTTATTTTTAACCACATCTCTTGCCCTATTATGGATAATTCAACACCCTTAGCAAAGGGTATGTTTTAAATTATAAAAAGTATTTTATCTTATTTAAATGTGAAGATTTATATGAATGAAAATGTATCACCAAAGTGAATTAAACAACATTTCTGTGAATGTGTCTCAATGTAACATCAAAGCACAAGACATATAGCTGCCACAAATCTTCTGCCTGTTGTTTGGTCAAATGTATTTTTAAATCTAAGCCAAAAATATTTTTTCTCACATTTAAAGGAAAAAAAGGAAACAGATCAACAAAACGGAATAGAAACATTTTTGCTAACATTAGCATGACTCACTTTAAACAACTTAGTCCAACATGTTTCAATTTAGCATTGTAGAGTTTTTAATTGAGGTTTAGCGATGACTTATTTAAAGCTTTGTTCACAAGTGACTTGACACTGAACCAGTAGCAGACGAATTATCTTGTTCGTCACTGTGGTTTCTCGGTTCTCTGTTTTTTCTCTCTTTTGCAGTTGCAGAAACAGACTTGGAGGTTATCTGGTATTCACTTCATGCTTCTTTCTCTCTTCTATTGCTATTCTTATTTCCTTTTTTCCCTTTTAACCTTTTGCCCCACCTCTCTCCCTTTCTTATTTCCTATTTTTCCTCTTTTTTTTTTCCTGGATAAAACCCAAAGCGATTTTTAGAAGCTTTATATACTCACTCAGAAAAAGATCTGAGTGCTACAATGCTTCAAGTACACCGAGGTTAAAAAAATTAATTACTGCAAGGTTAATATTGTACTTTAGCACAATTTTTATTATTTTAACGTACATTATTATCTAATAAAAGAAACACCACTTAGGTAAGTAAAAACATTAACTAATGGCCTATTAGAAATGTTGCAGAGTCCTAAAGTATGTCCTCAAGATATCCGCTGGATTTTAAACTTCACTCCAATGGTTGCAGCTTTGCTCAAAGTTATTCACACAGATGTAGTTGGAAGTAGCTTTTGATTGACCCAGCCACACTCTAGCTCCCTCAGACAGAAAATCTGTGGAGGGAGCTAAAGATTAGTGTGATGGTAAGGAGATATTCCAATCTGAAAGACTAATCCATTTATCACAAATAAATGTTACATGTTTCAAATAAAGGACCATTTTCAAAATGTATTCTTCGTTCCAATAGCTTCATTATTTTACACCAGGCGCCGATGCGATTTTCTATCATAAACAGATTTATTAAATAAAAATAAGGACTGTGAATAAATTCCAGATTAAATATACAAGGAGGGATATGAACTGACATCTTTATGACATCCTTATGCTTAAAAAGTGAAGATATGCTTAAAAAGATCTGCAGTTTTTCAGATAAGACAAAAACCTAAATTGGTTCTCAACTAACAGAAATAAAAAAGATACTCACGAACGGTTCTCATTACTGAGTCCATTTTGGCTCAAGAACTTTAATGATATCTTATAAAACAAATATAAGATGCAAAACAAATATTACAGTGTAGTGAGTTATGAAAGATGTGTTTAATTAACCTTTACACAAACCTCCATCACTGCATGCACACCAGCCATTACAAAGAGCTGAAATTAAATTTTATGAATACAGCTTTAGACTATCATGCCTCAGATCTCCGGGTGTACTTCACACCTCTGCAAACACTTCTCATCTCTGCGCTTTCAATAATCATGAATAATGTTACGTGCACTCGCACACCTACACACTACTGTTACTGCAGGTAAAAGGGAATCATGAAAGAGATCAGGGTTTTTTTCAGTAATTGTCTCTGGCACACAAACACATGCACACAGACGTTCTACTGCCGTGGGTGACGGAGCGGATGGGAGGATTGGGATGTGTGATGTTAATCTAACACTTTCTGAGCTTGAAGTCAAGCACAGTAGCTGAACTCACACTTATTCATCTCCCTGCAGTGTGCACCTCATCACATGCAGGGGCACATGCACGCACAACAAAGATGTGCATGCTGTGCCGTTGTTAACCCTTTTGTCTGTCTGCATAGCTTCACCTGTAATCCCTTCAAGCTATAGAAAACTGGGATTTCTTTTCTGTAATATTGCAGATTTTCATTTATAGTGCTAGAAGAATTATATGCTAAACATTTTGCTGACTAGATTGGTTGGCATGCTGCTGTGAAAGTAACACAAGACAGTTCTTTGTGGCGAAGGCCAACCCAGACCACAGGTTCAACACATTCTGCATGACGATAGATGCAGCTTCTCACGCTACTAACCCAGCTTTTAAAGTATATTTAATGGTGGAACACTGTATGCAGTTTCATACCTGGTCTTGTTTTTCATCCCACAAAAGTTTCGGATTTTAACAGAGGCAGAGGCAGGTATACTCTGCCAGAGAAATGAGTTTTATTGCAGTGAGCAAAAGAAAGTGACCCTGAGTTTGAGGGCATATCATGCATTGATCCAAAGTCAGGCATCAGCAGAAAAATACAAAATACATAACCTACATACATACTGAAATAAAAAAAAGAGTCTCATTGCTCAAGTGCCTGGTGATGCTAATAAGCATCATACATGCATTTACACTTGCTTAATTTATTTTTAAACTTTTATTGGATCAGGAAAACTCCATTGAGAATAAAAATCTCTTTTGCAAGAGAATTCTGGACCAGCCAGGCAGCAGCACACAGAGTTTACAGAGCATTCCCAGCAAAACAGAAAAGGTTAACGCCATCATAAATAAATTAGTTTAAAAAAACTAAAGTAACAGATCTAAAGTAACCTAGATCTGTTTTTAATTTTAACCCGATTTGGTAAAATTGCAGTTCCACCAGAGGAGAAGCAGCCCCATACGGCACAAGATGCTGCCACTGTTCACAGGATTCATCATGCTCAACCCAGTTTCACTAAGTGAATATGGTATTTGTGTTTTTGCACATGGTGTGTCGTTTTTGTGTCAAACATATCAATAAAACATCAACATATATTCCCCAAAGACTTTGGCCACAATCCCTTTCTGCACATTAGCTTCCAATAAATGATTCGAAATGAGCAAATAACAGGAATGGTGAACTTTATTTCAGATTTATGAGACTCAGTCTAAGTAATGGGAAGTGCAAACTCAAGAGGTCTTGATGCAGTAATAAAATCAAAAGGTGCTTCAGCAAAGTGTTATACAAGTGTGCACTCTTTTGCAACCTTTTGTAGCTTCTGACACCTCTCCAGGCAAACAGACTTATTTGTTTTCTTAAGTTTAAATGATACTTGACATATTTCACGATAAAGGACAAACCAGTTTTGAAGTAATTTGAAGTCTAATAAAAAAAAAACAACAACATAAAATGACAAACGCATAATAAAAGGAAATAGTAAAGAAGTCATCTGATTATTTGGTGAATTAGCACAGAAAAGTTACAAGTTGAAACTCTAACCTCTGTAACACCAAAACAAAAAATAAAAACATAAAGTTCTTCTTTTTTTAATTTGTAGAAAATTTAGTCTAAGGGGCACTAATTGAGTTATTCATGTAAAACAGTTGTTAAAATATGGGCTAAACTTCAATTGTAAAGTTTTAATTATACATAACCATGATTTACATGTAAATACCATTTTTTTTATTAAGATAAAGAAAGAGATATGATATAATATTTTTATTTTGACCCCACATACTGAAATAGTCCCAATCAGACGGCACACACAGGCCCATTTAAACATCCAGCTGACAGACATTGTGAACTTCAAAATTATAAAATGAACTGAGTAATGATGATACCTCACTGAAGCGGAGTTTGACTTCAGCTCCCGTGAAAGTATTGATAAAAATGGCTGCATGAATGATTGCCTGGCTTGGATTATTGATGGCCATGAGGAGAATGCGTGTAATTAAATAGTCCCCAGAGTGTGCTCGGGTCACCCTGATGGCTATCAGCAATAAACAGGAGGTGGACAGAGAGGGGATGAGGATCAATACGAGAGTGTCGGATTTCCAAACTGGAAATCATGTCAAACTAATTCGGGGAGATTAAAGGATCATTCTGGATTTTAACATGCTAACCAAAATCATGAAATGAGGACAAAAACTGAAAAAGGAGAAGAACATCAATGAACCTAGGTGATTCTTCTTCATCTGAGCTAATTTTCTGTCATGTTTCCGTGTCACACATATGTCCAACCCCCCTCTCCCCCATCCCTTCAGGCCTTCATGGAGACCTCCTCCATCATCGCCACCAGAGAACGACTTTGATTCCTATTTCAGCGCCTCGTCTCATCCATCTCTCACATCCCTCCTTTGTCCGAGGCTGCATTTAAATGACAGTGATACATACGGCGCATTACAAAGACAAAAGGTCAGCACAGCCCGGTTTCTCTGCTGGCATAAAAGCCGTGACAGGACCATGCTGTGCCCAGACCCACATTAAAAATTCATAAAAAAAAAAAAGAAAACTTAAAAAAAAAATAAAATAAAATAATATATATATATATATATATATATATATATATATATATATATATATATATATATTAAGCAGGCCCTAATGACGGCATACAGAGACTGAGCTGGCCGAGGTGTGTTGGAGGATCCCATTAAAATGTACTACAGAAAATGAGATTTGGGGGAGCCCTGTGAAAAACCATGCGTGTAATCATCTCTCTTCCTCCACCAGTTTATCTGCCAAGGATTTGGAGGAGGTTTTGGTTCCCCCTTCACCCTCCCAAACTCCCCTACACCACATATTAATATTCATAGAGAAGAATCTCTGCTCGCTGTCTGCTGCTGCCTGTGGCCCACAGAATTATTTGGAATCTAAAATATGGCTGAATCTCTGCTGGGAGAAGCTGTGTGAACTATTCATGTGAGGGGGTGTTAATAATCCACAGTTCTGTTAGGCTAGCGGTGGTAATGCTCAGTGTTTGTGTCTCGTTGTTTTCAGTAAAATGTTAAGACTTTGTTTTTGCTCTGCTGTCGGTTTTGTTCTAAGAAGTAGCACGTTCACGGTTCGCTGCTGCAACACAGTTTCACAGGCCAATGGGTAGATTTTGTGGCTTGTTTTGGTCAAAACCACCATGGTGGAGTGAGTCAGAGTGAAACAGAGTGCTCCAGTTTGCCTTTCCTGCTTTGGTTGAAGATGAACATTAAAGCGTCTCAGAGCAGGACGTGACTCATGCCTCCCATGACTGCATGCTCAACTTCTCCAGTGCAACTTGCAGAAGATGCAGCAGGTGGAACACAAAACCTCAAATCTTAATAATGCAACTCCGGTTGAATCTCTTTTCTAAAATGTTATCCTAAACTGCACTTCAGTCTCAGGTCTTACTCCCCCTGGCCTCACACATCTTTCCCCCACATCTTTCCCTCACATCCTATTTCAGATTCTGTTTTGGAGGATCAGCTGTGACAGATGCCAGATGTTCATCCACATGCAATATGCAAAGCTTCCAGCTGTCTGTCCACACAGTGAAACCCAGGTTCCCATGTACACTCCAATGAAATCTAATACTTCTCCACAAACAGATCCAGCAGTGAACACTGAGACATTCTGGTTCTTTTTACAATGTAAATTCTCTACTCAATGAAAATACATGTTGATAGCTAGCTTATTTGCCTTATTAATGATCAATAGTCAATGAGGTTGGTTAGGAGAGGAGGCATAAATCATAGCATTAAGACATCTATTCATTTTTAATCTGAGAGTTTCAACAAGGGGTGGAAATTAGCACCCGCCACTGGTCAAATGCGGGTAAAAGTAAGAAGTGGCGTGCAAATTGGACCAACGCACCCGCCACTGTGGCGGGTTGACAATTTGAGCATAAAAAAATTCAGTTTGAACTTCTGTCCAGGTGATTATTGACCATCTGGGATTCAGACTAATGCACATACTGTATATGGGGCGGCCCTAGGCAGTCATAATTTAACAAAAAAAAGTACATGAAATATAATTTATATCGACGGCGACAGCCCATTGGTTGATTTAATTGATGGATATTGGGTTTATCCAATGAAATCCCTCAGTGCTCCCCTCTAAGCTTATATACCGCGTTATTTCAGCTAACCGGAGTCTGAGCAAAGTGAACGGATACGAGACCCGGCGGGTCACAAAAACTACGAGAACAAAAGTTTTTGACAAACATCATGTTTTAGTTATCTATTGGTTTTGATTTTTAAAATGTTCTATACCTTTAAATGTAAATATTTTAATATGCTTTCTTTTTAAGGTGCTAAATATAAACTTTCTTCATAGGGAACTACCAAAATGTGAGTATGATATCCAGTTTAGTCCTTTGACGTGTTCAGTATGCTAAATCCTATCTTAAAGTTTGCAAATTTGACTTAACTAAGCAAGTTGGCTGGTTACCGTTATCAGCCTATGTCGTTGATAACATAGGCTATGTTACCTCTTCTTTTATTTTACCCAAATAAAAGAAGGGGTAATAAAACAGTATAACATTACAATACTTGTTTTAATCACATTACATTATTATAGAATTGAAGTGTCTGTTTCTGTTTTACCTAAAAGTGAATAAATTGTGCTACATATGTTTTTATTTTTGAGTAAATATGGAAATACATTTCATGAAATCATGGTATATTTTTTCTTTACTCAGGGTTATTGGTTATGAGATTTTAGGAATTCCATGTAATAATTTAATAATCTCATAAAATGCACAGTTTCATACAAGTACTGTTCCAAGTCAAAGCAAAAGTGCAAAAAGTAAATCTAATTTGTGTGTCTATTGCCAAAGTTAGTGACAATTGTAGCAATTTGCGACAAGAAGTCTCGGTTCTGAAGCTTAATAATGTGTCATAAATCCATAAAACCATCCACAACTGCCTGTGTCATCAGTTTGGAACATTTGCATTAGTTTTGTTGAACTTTGTGGAAATAGCTAGAAACAAGCGTGTTAAGACCAGGAAGTTATGCAACTTTACATACATGTCATGGTGTTCATTTCTCTGCACCATCAAATACACAGGGGAAATGTTTTTACCCCATTACATATTTCTTCAGTTTTTGTTCTTCTGTCACATGGATTTTCCATATCATCAAAGCAAATTCTAATATTTAGTTTAGGTGACCAAATTAAATATAAAACCCAGTTTTATATGAAACGAGGATTTCATTTTCAAAAGGGAAAAAGCTCCACAAACCAACCTGCTTCTGCATTTCTTTAAAATTTCTGCACTTAAGCCCGACTACTGGAACAGAACCTGTCAGACATGAAGGAAATAAAGTGAAGATCTAAAAGCAAAAAGCACAACCCAATCTAAAGCAATTAAAAGGCATTAACTACAACTGAGGAAAACATGGAACATTGCAAAATGTCAAACTACAAGAGCTCATCCATGAGCCAATAAGGAGGTCAAAAAGCACATACAAAAACCTATAATACAAAACCTACTACACAGCCAGCTTGCCTTAGTTAATGTGACTCTTCACAATCCCAAAATAAAAAAGGGACTAGACAGAAATTATGTCAGAAGAGCTGCAAGTTGAAAATCGCTGCTGACCAAAAAGAACAAAAATTGTTCTCATTTTTGCCAAAAAGCATTGTAATGATCACTCGTTGGGAGATATTTTGTGAAATGAGACGACATTAACACGACCAATGAAACGATGAGGATGCCTGCCTATCAGCTTTAAGCTTAAGCACGCTTGGGTTTTGCCAAAGGACAATGATTCAAAACACACCAGCTAATTCACCTCTGAAACTGTTGTGATGACTTTAAACAGGTTTTCATTCTCGAAAACCCTCCACTGGGGAAGAATTGCAACAAATCTAAATGGAAGACAGGGGAACAATTCCTCCACAGCAGCGTAAAAGACATTGCTGTTTATTGCAACACCCTAGTGGCAGTTGTTGCACCCATGAGTGGCACAACCTGTTATTGGATTTCGGGTCTAATACTGTTTCACACAGTGACAGGTTGATTCGGATAGCTTTTCCTGCCCCCTCATAAATATAATCAACCCTTGAATAGCTGTAATCTTGTATTTGCTCAGTCATCTTTTGGCGATCTCAGGTTTTACTCGATGTGTAACAAAATGTAACAAAAAAAGAAAGAAGAAGAAACTTGTAATGGTATTTCACAACAAGTAATGTATGCAGAAGCTTTGTGTTTATGAGACATTTTGCTCCCAGTTGACGCTACAGACAAACAGGAAACATGAGGAGCAGCAGAGTAGTTCACATGCAGCAAATTACAGGATGAGCGTCTCAAACCACAAGCCACACGGGCGCTCGCTTGTAATAGTTAGAAGCGGGTTCAATGTATTCAACTGCGATAAAGCTAATGCAGAAAGCCATGGCGATTGCATAAACTGACACAAGGGTCAGCGCAATATTTTGAAAGCCAAGCCACACACACTGATAAACGCTAAAGGCCAAAATGTTGGCTAAAGCCTCTGCAAACATTCGCCTGAGGGACTACGTGACCCTCTTCTCTGCAGCACACTCAAGTGAGTTGAGAGCACTAGTTTGTACTCCCTCTCGCTCTCCCTTACCGCTCTTCTCTTTCACATGTAAATGAGTCTTTAATCTCCGTTCTCTAATAGACAACCATGGCAACGAAGGCAGGCCTAATGAGGCAGTGGCGCAGGTTAAAATGAGCCTGCATGTGGGCCTCCAACCCCACCTCCCCCCAAACAAGCGCAATCAACAGTTTAAACACACACTCCCTCGCTTTCTCTAACATACATTCACCTTTGCAATAATCACATATGAATTTGTATCCATATGTGCATTACTTTAATACCACCGGTTGAGATATTTGCATTTTAAAAACATGCAAAGCAGAAAACCAAGAATATGGGTGAATTTTTAATGATTTAGGTTACAAAATAAGAGACAGGCCCAATGTAGGTTCACCTTCATTGGCATTTACATCTATTTTTGGTTGATCTGTTGCTTGAATAATTAATTCATTCAAATGAAGCAATAAATTAATCATGGAATAACAAGAAGTACATGTTATGTGCTTTGGTGGTTGAAAGCTAACATGAACTTTGGGTAATTTTAAAATATGAGGTGAAAAAATAACAAGCATGTGGCTACAGAATTGAATGTACTTAGCATGGCTATGAAGATGGAGTGTGAAAACTGCTAAAAAGCACTTGATTGGCGCTCATTTCCATTCGAGTGGCACTGATACTGCTGCACTCTGTTCGCTGTAATTTACAGCCATATTAAATCTATTAGAACAACATGTGTTTTGGAGAATAGTTCAGCCCACAGACAAGCCTCTAAAGTGTGCTGCATCCCCCAAACCTCAAAAGGGCACAGAGTCGGGGCTGCACAGGGAGGGGATGTTTGTGTGTGCATGCATGGGAGCAAGTATTCTGCTATTATTGACTCCTGAGATCGTCATGAATGGTGTTCTTTGAAAATGCTATTTTGTCTGTGATTTGCGACGCATTTCCCCTTGACCTTTACACTCTAACCTCCAATTAAACAGAGATGAACACATGCATGTCTGGTTATTTTTCTGATGGCTTCAATTGACACTAGGGATTCCCAAACTGTGTCAAAAAGGAACCTTGAAATCCAGTTTCGGCTCATTAAAGAAAGAAACATTTTAGCATATATCGGTGTGTGAACCACTGGTTTTAATGGCGTGAAAAGTGTCAGAATTGCTAACATAATCATTTGTGATTGCATCTTTCACTATGTTTCATGTTCATGGCAGCCATATTTCATATGTAACTGGAGGCTTGCTTGTAGATCTCTGACTTTCCAAGGCTGGAATTCTGTTTTCAGGAGACATTTCTTGCATTTCCAGCTGGGATGTAGGGAACGCAGCGTTATATATACACTTGGCCTTTCACCATCGATAAAGACAAATTTGATATACTTTGGTAAATTCTTATTCTCTGTGTTGTATGTTGTTTCTCTAACATTTGGGCTTTACACACACAAAGAAAACCCTGCATATTTCCTGATTCAAGGCAGTAAACAATCCGGTTGTAAGAAATTTAAAAGCTCAGCTTTCAGTTTTTCCATAGACCTCTAAAAATGACCCTGCCAAACTTGGCTTATTAGTTTCTTCAGGTAATAAAAAAACAACATTCCTATTAGTTATCCACCAGCAGCTATTTATATTTAACAAGCCTTATAGTCTTTGGATGTGCAATCACGAGCTTCACATCAGAGCTCAAAAACAGCAACTTAAATTTATAAAACTATAAATTTATAAAACTTAAACAGCAAGCTGTTTAAGTTATTCAGAACACTAAAAACGTGAGTAAGTAATTAAGTTATTGCATTAACATATTAAGTCTAAATTTTGAATGAATAAATAAATGAAGCTTGCAAAAACCCTGTGATTTGTGTCAGTGTCTTTTAGCTGCTAAACCCTTAAACTTCTTACAAGAAATATTGATGAAATAAAATATACCCAAATAAAATATATGCTTTTACATCAATTCAATTGATCATTGCCTAATATTTGTTTAGTTTTTTTTTTTTATCAGTACAGAGGTTTGGTGTTTTTATGGGACGCAGTTTGGAAGGCTGAGAATGTGTGTGCAAAAGCACATATAGTGACAGGTTTTCCCCGTATGACCTTACTCAGAACAAATTTATTAGCTTTGTCTTGTTAAATCGCCCCCAGACATCATATGTCCTAGAACAACACCATGGGTTCCCAACTGCATGACAATTTCTGCTATAAAAGCCTTTACAATCACCAGCATCAGAACATTCAGTTCACATAAACTGACACGTGATTGTTCTCAGCGGTTATTTTATGCACAAGTTTGGTTAAAACCACCACTGAGCATTCCCCTTAGTTCTCACCCCAACAGCACAAGCTCAACCCTGCCATGTTTGTTCAAGCCCCTCTTGGAAACCTTTTTTTTTTTTGTATGTGTCTGGCATACAGGGAACAGATGTTGACACGTTCCTCCAGCACCTTTCATTGTAATTATTCTTTGTACAGCGACACAGTGCCATCACCTCATGCAGGAGTCTGTTGCTACACTGGCCTAATTAGCAATTAACAGTCATATAGTCCTGAAAGCACCCTCTACAGGGACTCTCTGGGGGATTTGAGGTTTAAATAAGAAAATAAAGAAAATCTGGACAAAAGGTGTGAAGCTAATTTGTAATAATCATTTGCATATTTTTGAAGAAGTTACAGTTTATCCCCACAATTTTTTTATGAGACTGTTGTTTTGTCTTAACGGAGGAGGGAAAGAAAACAGAACGCTTTCTGTCTTTGGTGTTATGTTATTTTTACCCTGAGGCCCAACACAATTAACACCCACTGCTAACCGGTGGTCAGCGTGTGCATGCATCAGAGAGAGTATGCATTAATCTGTCGGCTGTGGCTGCACACAAGACGGCAACTCATTCTAGGGAACACAAAGTATATTTTCTTGGCAAATTCAACAATTCTTACAAATGTACATGTGTAGATAAATATTTCTGAAGTTTTTCACATTTAGTTTTAATCAGTTTCCCAATTCAAGTAAAATGAACCCACTTAACGTGTTTTTCACTTTCAACTAAATAAGAACACAAACACTTAGATCTGATTGAACAAACACTGATTTCCTCCAAGTGATCACTAAAAAAACTAATCGGTGCGATTCAGGCAGCCTGAACCATATCAGTGAATTACTGAACTGCCTGCAACAAGAAACAATAAACCTTTCTGTAGAGGTAATGGAAGAGTAAACCCACTTCTGTGAATTTATTGCTTCTCCTTCTGCACTCATGTGTGTGTGTGTGTGTGTGTGTGCCCATGAAATATGAGCAGATAATCATGGGCCAGAAATTCTTCCGGCGGTCCGACAGGCAGGTTGGTATGCTGCACAGAAGAATGCGGAACCTGGAAAGCCAAAACAATTTTGCAACGAAGGAATGAGAGGAAAAAACTGACGAAGGACGCAGGGTGGGATCCTGAAGGACAGGACAGTGTGAGAGGGTGAGGGGGGGGAGGAGAATGTCCAGAAATGGAGGAGGTGGAGATGGAGGAAGAGCAGGAATGAAACGGGGAGTAGTTTTTATCACAATGGAATGAAAATATGCCCAAGCTCTGAGTGGAGTTCAGATGTGTCAGAGTAATGAGAGAACAGGAGTTTGTACGTGAAGGCTCGCTGGCATTTGGAGCCAAACAGAGAGTCCACCCTGCCTTCTGGGAACATTTTCAGCAACTTAAACAACTGATCTCTTCACTGTAGTGCTATGAAAAAGTGTTTTTGAAGGCTCTGGAATTTTTTTTATTATTATTATTTTCTTGCATAATTGTGAAGTGGAAGGAAAAATAATAAATTTTTAACATTTTATAGTAATGAGAATCCAAAGAATTGCACGTGTTTGTATTCATCACCACTGAGTCAGTATTTCTGTGGAAGTAGATTTCGGTAATGAGTTCTTTTCTGTCTTTGAGGTTTGAGAGACTGAAATATGTTCCTGTTCTTCTCTGTGTAACAGCTGGAGCTTGACCAGCTTGCCACATATTGTCAAATGAATTTAGTTCTGGCCTCTGACTAACACATGTGCATGCTTTGTTTTAAGCTATTCAAATGTAGCTCTGGTTGAACGTTTTAGGTTGTCATTCTGCTAAAATGTGAACCTTCACTCCCCACAGCATTTTGAATTTAGTCCAAAAAGTAAAACTTTGGTTCCATCTGTCCAGACCACATTCTTCCACATGTCAGCTGTGTTCTCTACAAACAAAAGCGGCTTTTATTTTTTTGCTCTATCATATAAAATTTCCCAAAAAAACATGGAATTTCGTGGCTGTTATTTTGACGAATTGGGAAAAGGTTCAAGATGTAAGACACTTTGAAGTCAGTCCAATGATCCTCCATTCAGAATCTCTTTCTATATATAATGTTGATGCACACTGCCGCTGAAAAAAATGCATGAGCAGATGCGTTATCCACTGTAACACAATGCAGTCGAGAGGTGTGGAAATCTCCGCTGCTTAATTCAGAAATCGGTGCAGTGGAAAGGAGGATTCAGGGGCTGTCACCGCTAAGCTCCTTGCTCCCCGGTGTATTACTGGAGATGCAGAAACACTTGGAGGAGGGATGCCACCGCTCACTGCATTGTAAACAGGTTTTAGTGTTGGGAAAAATAGGCATCTAGTGATGCGTGTGTTTCTAGGAGCAACACAGGAGGAACGACGGCATCAATGGCAGTGGACGGTTATCCGTGTGCTGCATCTGGGGTATATGTGTCGCCTTCTGAGAAAGAAGCTGGAGATAAAAATGTACTATTTGTGGCTGTATTTGTCTGGAATGGTAGAATTATAGGTGGAATTATTCAACATGTTTTTCATCCTTTCCTCGCTGTGATCTGCAGCAACAGTATAAAAAAAAACAGTACAATCCACATTTGAGAAAACTGCTCAGATAAATGTTAAAATTACATATTAAAAAGAATAATGCTTAACCCTCTACAAGGTATGTCTATCTAAAAGAGAGTTTGGGGCTGCACCAGATTTTTTTCCAGAAAAAAATGAGTCAAAGCAGAGCAGCAGTAAAGTGATTCTGGCAGGCAGGAGCAATACATAAGACATGAGCAACACAGAGGAGGTGAGCGGGTCGCAGCTCCAGCCCCGTTCTATTCATAGACCCTGCCGATAACAGGTCGACTTCTCTGGGAAAGCAGCAGGCAGAGTGAAAAGGGGAGAGGGGGAAGGTGACAGAGTAGAGACAAAGAGGGAGGCTGCAGGAAAAAAAAAAAATCACCTGTGGAAAAAAGAGAAAGAACCAAGCTTAAAGAGGAAGAGACAAAAAAAAGGAGGATAGGTTTTGGGTTAAGGCAAAAAAAAATAAAAATAAAAAAAGATAAGAGGGGATGATGGGGAATCTGTGAAAAAAAAGCAGTATATTTCACCCACACACACCTGACAGTGATGGGGAAAGAATGTATTTCCCTCAGAAAGGTTGGAGTGATTTGTGAAGAAAACAATGAAAAGGAGGCAGGAGGAGGATTTCCAAAGAAGCAAACAAATTCTAACAGTGAAATACAAAGGAGACATTTGAGGATAATCCAGAAATGAAAAGGGAGATGAGTGCAGGTCAGCTTAAAATCAGACGTGTGTAGTGTCAGGTGTTGAGGCCTCAGGTTGGGATTGGAGCACATTTCTTAGCCATATGCAGAGAGTGACCAAAAAAGGCAAGATATGACTGCCTGACAGTGCTTATGGTTGGAGCTATATGCTAGAGCTAACAAAGCCAAATAAGGGATGCTGTCTGTACGTCTACAACGAGCTCATGAACACAGCCTGTCTTGACAGTTTCTTCTACATTAGACTTCAGATCCTGTCAGACTGATGCACAGAGCAGAATTTTTTTAAAGTATTGCCCAGGCCACTCTTGTAAAGTACGAATTTTTCTTAAAAAAGATATTCTAACCTGGTGATTGAAGCTTAAATGAAAAAATGAAAATGAATCAAAATTCATTGTAGTTCAAAAATGTCTGTGTAAACACAGACTTCTTACTGGAGCGTCCTTAAATCGCCAGTTTGAAGGTGAGAAACCCCATAGACAACACATGTTCTAACACTGCAGTATGTAATATGTTCTTAAAGTATTTGTTGCATGAGAGAGATGATCTGTGAAAAAAATCAAGGTCCTCTTCCTTCTCCCTATAATCAGAAAAACAACCAATCAGAGCCAGGAGGAGGGTCTTAGCGTTGTCAGTCATGCTCATGTAAGGGCCACTGAATGTGTTAATGGTGGACTTACAACTTACCATTAGAGAAAAACTGTTTATCCGCTGTCAGTGGTGGCCATGCTAACTAGCCTGAGCATTCATAACAGACTCTGTTGTGGTGAACAAGCAGAGAGAAAGGGAGAGGATGTGAGCAGCGCATACACGAGAGTGACTGACAGCCCTAAGCTGAATATTTTCACATTTTATCTGTCTCATGTTATGACCATTATGGCATGGTGGCAGTTTCAACAAATTTATATATATATAAAAAAAAATTGTTCATAAAATTTACATAGAGCAGCTTTAACACATTAGCTATCATTCAAAGAGCAGTCTAAGAGGTCACTGTTGCTTCAAAAATAACTTCAAAATAATAAAGTTTGAAGTTGGTAAATAAATGCACATTATTTACTGGTTTGTGTTGCATATTAGGCACATTAAGCTGTTGTCTTTCCTTTAGGACATTCTTTCTCTTCATCACATTGAGGATGAGCACAGCACTGCTGAGTGCCTTCAGGCTGCTACACATTGCTGCACATTTTGAGGGGATTTGAGGAGTGAAAATAAAACACTTCAAAAAGGTTAAAGGAGAAAGAAGAACATACTTCAGTAAGTACAGGAGGCACACAGCAGGTCAAGTGTTTCTTGACGACTCCTGCTGATCCTGCACAGTTGACTCCAATAGATAAAGACAAGAAGTTGGATCAAGACGTTCTGCTCTGAAGTGAAAGGAACAGTTTGGTTCCCACTCTGCTTGTTTAAAGTGCTGCTTCAACGACGTTTAAAGAACTTGTGGCAAATAACACCACAGCTTAATTCCTTCTATTATACTGATACTGAAACATCACGATTGTAAGGAACAAACTGTCAGAAATACACACCTACAGAAGAACAAAGACCCTGTTTACACACTCATAGCTATGATGGATCAAATCATATTCAGCTGTTAGGATGGCCCAGTCAAAGTCCAGCCATAATGTTTCACCTGAATCATGTTTTATTTTAATGCTTTGTCTTTGTGAAGCACCTTGTGACTTTTATACATCCTACTATCTGCATGAAAGACGCTTTATAAATAACATTTAGTTATTTACTGGATCTAAGTGAGAATATGTGGCAAGAATAAAAAAAAAAAAAAAAAAAAAAAGGCTGCTCACAGATTCTCTGTCCAGTCTGACTTGAGCTGTTGAGCAAAATGAAACAGGAAAATACCCTGACAATGCACAAAACTTGAAAAGATTCACAGCTGTTTTCACTAGAGGGCTGAGTTGATGTTCACACTGCACCGTCTTCTAAAAAAACCTTCTGAAAACAATGTATTTTTTTCTTTCTACTTCACAATTATGCACTACTTTGTCATGGTTAATTCCAACACACCATACTGAAGCTACAGAGATATTGGCACAATAACAATAATAATAAAATGGTTGAACCAGTTTGATTACATTAAAAAAAAGGCAATCTAAACCAATCATTTGCTTATTTTGATCTTCACAAGTAACCCACTGGTTGTGCAGAGCAGTTTTGTCCTCATTCAGCTGAATCATCTGGTTTTCCTCTGTAGTGATTTGAGCTGCTTTACTCCATATCGCTTGATGGGCCCCTCTGGTCCCCGTTCCCCCCTCACAAGAAGCTCTGCCAATCTAGCCGAGGACCCATGCCAGCGGAAATGGCGACCCTTTCATTTAGCTGGACCGGCTACATTCCTCGCCTAAAACAAAGCGGTTGCTGTTCACCATATTAAGGCAATCTTGCAACAGATACCAGCTCCGTGGTGAAACGGACTCCTAATCCTTCCTTTCAAGCTGGCCTCTTGGTCCTCATCCAGTTGTAGGAGAATTGACAACTGAACTCCCCCGGGGGCCATGTGTGCTCAAATTGTTTATTGTCCTGCCTATACTAAAACAAGCAATAATGCTTTTTTTTATTTTTTTATTTTTTTATAAAAAAAACATGTTTCATTAGAAACAAATCTCATGGAGACAACAAGAGGACTAAGATGCACCCTGATTGAAAACATGGGAAGCAAAGAAAACGGTGATGCACTTGCAGTTAGCTTCTAATAAGCTTAGAGTACTGTGAGGCTCGGGTCCCTTTAAGTGGTTCGGAAATGTGCTGCTGCCATGCAAATTCCCTGACATTCATGACTGACCTGAGTCCAGGAGGATTAGAATGGATGCCCACTCTAAAAGGGATTGCATCTCCCTCTCTTTTTTTCCATTCCTTCCCCTTTTTTTTTTCCTCTTGCTTCCCATTTCTCCCTGCTTGAGCCTGCCCTGACCCAGACGTCTGTTCCTCGTCTGAGCTCCTGCCAGATTCCTACAAGGAGAAGAATGCGAAAGAGGGCCTCACCAAGGCGCAATTAACATTTCGTCAGTGCCGTGCCCACACCTATGCAAGCTGCTCAATGACGGCGTTTTCATGAAAAGCAAATATTTGCACAGAAAAGCTGTCTCCAGGCGACCGCCGAGAGGACGGGGAGGATAATTGAAAGGGAGCTTGTGGCTCTTCTTTCAAAAAGAAGAGGAGCCGAGACAAATGAAGACGAGGGAGGTGGTGGCGAGGGAAGATCTTAGAGCAATGGGAGAGACCTTGCTCTGTGGGGGGGGGAGTGGGAGATGCTGAGAGAACACCAGGAACGGTAAGGAGCCCCTCCTTCTTCTGCCCTTCACTCAACTAAACACACACCAACTCCCCTAACACACCCCAATGGGAAAAAGACACATACATGTACAGGAATTTAAACAACCTCTGACTAAACAAAGAATTACCTTCATTAATGAATGGAATAATGGTTTCTTAGATCACGAACCTTCTATAAGCAACTTCTGATACCCGAGTTCAGGGTTTTTCGGTCTTTGTACCGTGCTTTTTGCTTGCTCGAGCCTCTACATTGCTTTAGAAATGTCTTTTGGCAAAAAAAAAAAAAAAGGGTTAAAAAAGAATCTCTTTTCAGCGTAGATACATCCATTTGAGGTTTTCACTATTCATTTTTTTTTATATCTGGCAGGTTCAGCCAGTGTAACTTTGTATGGTTGCACAACTAAGCTAATCAAAACAGCACCAGGCTAACAACAGTTTTTTTGTTTTTTTTTGTGAAATTATGATTTTCTAACATCAGCAATATGTGAACATTTTAATTTTAATTGGTTTTAATTAGCAAAATTCAGCAAAGCACATAATATACAGTATGTCTGACTGGTTTGAAGGGCATCCATCACTTTATTTAATTTCCAATAGCCTCACAGGGATATAGCATCATTCTACTCCACATGAGGGAAACATTACAAATAAGAAGTTCATGAAGCCTCTGATATCTCATTTGCCAATCTCATTTGGATTGGCAAATGAGATGTGAACAATTGGAGGGGTGCAAATTATAGAACTCTTTATTTTTAAATACATTCTATTCAGTCAATAACTGTGCCACCCATCAGGTCATGCCCTCCCCCTGGGTAGAAAGCCACATCACCCATAAAATTCCTGCCATTGACCAGGAAGAATCGCAAAATAATTCCTGGTGCATCACTGAGGATCATGGGAATATATAAGAAGACAGGTTTGAATAAACGTTCAAACATACAAAGGACATGAAGAACGCAAATTGGAGATTTTGTTTGAAAAAAACGAGGAAATTTGAAGCTGACAAAGGACAGAGAGGAGGAGAAGAACTGATGCTTTTCCAAGCAGAGCAGACTGCATATCGTCCTTCATTTCCCCAAAGAACATCCCTCCCTACTGCTGCCCCCAGCTGGGAGAATAAACACGCACACATACGCGCACACGCACGCACACACATGCACATGCAAGCCTGACTGTCAAGTTGGGGGAAGGGTACACTGTGATGCAGGAAGATGGAGACGGATAGTGATGGAGAGGAGAACAGCAGATGAGAACAGATGCAACAAGGACCAGAGGGAAAAGGAGGCTTGCAGAAAAAGACAAAAAAAAAAGACCTGCTCCTAACAAAAAAGAGAGAATAATTTAGTCAAAGCATGTCTGCTGTTCCACCTGCTCACTTGACTCAACGCAGCCCTCCGTCCTCACGTAAACACTCACCACGAATTTTCCTGTTCCTCATTCGTGTTATCTCCCTACCGCACACGCATAAATACACACCACAAACATTTCAACAGAAATTCCCCTCAGAGAAGTAACTCAGTGGTCAATAATGTGGCGAGCGTCGCACTGCGCACCCCAGATACACACACACACATACACGCAAGCACGCACACACACACCATCCCCCGCCCTCTGCAGCACAGACATTTACACATACATATATGTGCACACATGCAATCCTAAACTGAGACAGCTGGAGCAGTCACACCAGAGCCAGAGAGAGAGCCAGCTTTCTTCAGACAGATCTGAGACTTGGGCTTTACCGTATCATCTGCCAGGGTGCTGCTGGGAATGAGACGTCACAATCATAACAGCCCGCTGCCTTATAAGGCAATTATCTCTCTCTCCATTTCTCTCTGTCTGTCTCTCCCCTCCCCTGTCGTTCTTTTTTTCCTCCCCTCTTCTTCAGATGGGGGCCGCGGGGTGCAGGGATGAGTGATTTCAATTATCTGTGACAAAGACCAAATTAGGTACCTGGCAATTTCAATATGGCCTCTTTATCTGCATTAAGTAGATGGGATGTGGTTTTGATGGAGAGTTAATGTAGCTGCAAAGATGTCACACTCCTGGACGCCTTTGTTTCATAAAACATTTGAAGTGAAAAGAGAACTGAATTTGTTTGTCTTGCACAAAAAAAAAAGCATAGTAAATTATTTTTTTTGTCTTATCACGAAGGCAAACGTTGCACTCTGCCGTGTACTTTCCTTCCAGTACTTTGGTCATACAAAGGCTCTGCAGCAGCAGCAGCAGGCCCTAATCGATCTGTCAGCAGCAGCTTTGAGGGCACATTGAGACTTTACTCTCATTGACTACTTCACAATCAATACGCACTGATTAGTGGCTGGAGGAACTGGCGCTGGTGTCTGCTCTGCTGCTCTGATCATGCACTCGCATTTCAACAAACGTAAGCACCGGTGAACACGAGATCCTCGGAACAATTGTTCGCTGTTTGGGAATCAATGTGGTGATGTAAAAAAAAAACTTTTTATTGGCTTCTCATACTGTGTTATTGTGGATATTTTTCAAACATCCAGACCAGTCAAATGTTCTTTTTTGTTCTTTTTGTTCTTTTTTTTCTCATTTTTCACACTTAAATGTTTCAGCTCATGACTCTCTCATTAGAAAAATAGGGGCTGTAAATTATTTATTTATCCAAACCATCCTAGACTTGTGTGAGAAAGTAATGCCCGCCTCCTTTTCTGGAAACTTAAGCTCACTTTCATGAGACAGACGCACAGGTTTGAAACAATGACCTAAATAGTCTGTCAACAAGAAGTAGGCTAAAGGCATCCCAAAATACATGTGTGTGTTATGTGTTATGCGTGGCACAGATTGTAACCACACCACTATTCAAGGGCCTTTCAATGGGTTTGAAAGAAGGAGTGTCTAGTCAAAGTCCGATTGAGTCTTTAAACATGTCGTTCACAGTCAAACTTTTCCAAAGTAACTTAAAATTCCTACAAAGGACAATAGTTGGAAGAATCATCATTTGAAGGCTGCATTCTGTACTTATTTTACCTTGAATTTGATTATCTCAAATATTTTAAGAAAGCAAAAAATGGAAGAAAAAAAATCTTTAAGAGGACAAATACAAGTACAAGGCCACAGGCGTATGAGTCATAGTTTCTTTGGGATGTTATATTGGTTTTTAGATAAAAGCCTAAAACAGATTAACGCAAACAAGATTTAAAATGTTTCCAAGAAAGTGCTGTCTGAATATTATTTGAAAGTTATATCGGTGAGCTGACTTATTGAAAACACTGAACTGAAATGTGTTGAGCTGTAAAAATTGGAGGAAATAAAAATTGCAAAAGAAGGGTCATCTGACACAATTCAATAGAGACGAATATCATTCTCAGCACAGTGACAGACACGTGTGAAAGTGGACAAAATGACATGTTTGGATGTATTTGTTGTTTGTGAAAAGAGGAAATTGAAGGAGTAAAAAGATTTTGTTCAGAGAAGATTAAACTGTTCAAAGGTTGATCTGTGGATGTGGGGGTGGGTGTGTGTGTGTGTGTGATGTCACGGGCTCTAAGAGCTTTCCTATCAACAATCGATGTTTTTGGAAGAAAGTAAATGAGCTTTACCAAAACATTGTGGAGTTATGAAAAACTGAAGAAAGTGGAAGAAGCTATCGTGGTGCACAGTGCATAAACTTTAGTACTTTGAAGAATCTCCCTGCATTTCAAATATGATAATGTATTTAAGTGTAACAGAAATTAAATTTAAAGACCCTGCATAAGTTATAGCAGAAATGTCCTAAGAGAGTTGAATATTTTGATATTGCAAAGTCTGAAACAAACGGCACAATGACTGCAGAGGTATTTTCAGACCAAAACAGCTACAGAGGCAGTTTTGACTAATGAGAAAGATGAGTGAATGTAGAGAAAAGGTTTTTAGTAAGGTTGGTAAGGCTAACAAATTAAAATGTACAGAGAATGATCAAGTACTGGGCAGAAAATATTTCAAAAAGCAGTAAAAGTTTAATGAAAACCTTGGAAAGGCTGATCTTGATTATTTAAAGATTGCACAACAGATTGCCCTCAGCTTGATTTTAATCAACATGGAAGGAAATGATAGATGTCTACTAGCCTATGCTGAATGATTTGACAAAATAACAAGAAATGTCTCCCTAACTGATCTGCTCCTACAGGCCCAGAGACATGCTATCATTAGAAAAACTATTTGCATCTGGCCCAATTAATCCATAAAAGTCATTGTCTCCCTACACCACATTTTGATCGCTCCAAGTCAAGAATGGAAAAATCAACTCTACGTCGTGTTTGAGCATGCACTCAGCCATCCCCCGCCGCCCCCGACTGCCATGTATGGTGCTGCAGAGTAGCTGTGATGGGACCGGCGAGCCTCGCTGCACCTCTCAGGGCAGCTCAGCGTCTGCAGCGAGTCTAATCCACTGAGCTGCTGGAGGAAAGAGTGCTGATGGTGCCCTTTTCCACCGACTAACCCCTAATCCAGCTGGCTGCGGGTCTGGAAGAATAATCCTGGATTAGGAACTCCTCCCCTGTGGAGCGGGCCATGGGGTCCCCTATGAGAGCCCCACCGCCCACACTACACACCCACCGCCCTCCGTCACAGTCAGCTGTGCCTGAGGCGCCCACGAGAGGACAAAACGGCCAATCTGAAAAAGAAAACAGGCAAACACTGACAGATTAGGCCTGAATTGCTGCAAATGTTGCCGTGTCACCCTGAGGGGAGCTGCAGTGCTTATTGGAGAAGAATAATGGTTAAGAGGGATAACCGTGGATGGGCCTGGTGATGTTACAAGTGCTTTTCTTTCGAGGTGACAAAAATGTGGATTCAAGACTGAGGAAGGGATGGAGCTCCAAACAAAGCTAATTGTTCACACAAGACACACTCTAATTGATGCATTGTTAAAAGTGGCAGCTGTTGTCTTAATGAGAACCCTCACACACACGTGTGTCTGTTCATACCTTCCCATGAATAATCTAAACAGAAATAGAGCGCTATCACAGACACACATGTGGCAGAGGCAAAACTGGAACATGACAGAAATAATGTGTTCATGCAGATGTAACCCAGCTGAGAGCGGGTTACCCACAAATGGCCACTTGAAAAGCTACAAAAATGTCAAAGCAACACAGAAGAGTCATTATAAAAACACTATGTCACTGATCATAGAGCTGTGACTCACTAAGGTGGGATGAGTCACAAACTCAGGCTTATAGGAATAAAGAGAGAATCACAAAGTCCTGGAAAGTTATTCACAGAAACAAAAAAAAAAAAAAACTGAAAATGAAAGAGTTGCTGCCTGATTAAAAAAAAAAAAAAAGTACAGACAATTCCAACAATTGCAAATTCAAGCTATGAGTTGAATTACTCAGATTTAGTTGCTCAAGCAGCAATCAGTGGGCTCTTTCATCTCTCCCTGTGACGTCTCTCCTCTGCACACAACCACCAGTTTATTTACCTGCCTCGCTGCCCACGGGAGACGGCCGCTTGCGTCAGCGCACAAATCCCACGTCCCCAGTGAGCAACAACAGGCGCTGCCGGGAGTCCTAATGCACCTGCATGTGGACACATCATGGCAACGCTGCTAATGGTTGTCAGGATGAGTCACGGCTGCAAACTCTGAATTCGATCAGCATTTTAATGCACTGAATCATCCTACTAAAAGAAGATATGTCAGTTGCTGCTAAAGATAACGGCAACGCGTCTTCTAAAAATATTAATTTTTGCCAACGAATCCTCTTTGAATTTATAGCGCAGGGTGTTGCCCTAGGTGTGAAATCAAGCAGCACCTTCTGATGACAGATAAATCAAAAAATAGACATCAGTAAACACTGTCTGGTATTTTAAAAACTAATTAAAATGTTACATCACTGAGTAACATTTCATTTGTGGATTAGTAGATACTGCAGATTTGTCATGTACAGTTCTATGTAAAAACATTCAAGTGGTAATACTTCTGCCATCCTCCAACCAGAAATGTTACTGTATTCACTACACTGGCAGATTTGTCCTTTGAGAGAAAAAAGGTCACGCGCTGTCAGATTAACTGGAGAACATGTGTGGTCAGTTTTAAAGCATTGCCACATATTCTCAGTTTGAGATAGGACTGGACTTTGATTGGACCATTCTAGCATCCACGTTCTTTGATATAAGGCAGTGGTTCTGAATCCCTGTCCTCAGGGACCGTCCTGCGTGTTTTAGGTGTTTCCCTGCTGCTTAACAGACTTATAAGTTTTGCAGATCTTGACGACATGCCGACAAGGTGAAAATGTGTTCAGCCCCACAGCATTATACTGCCACTTCCATGTTTTACGATTTCAGACCTTTTTACACATGTGCACTCTGTTTACTATGAAATGCAACTTTGCATTTATGTTTCAGCACATGAACAAAGTCCACTAGAGTCTATTACATTTCTTTTTTTTTTTTTTATGTGAGGTCTTAATTTTAGGGGGGTTGAGGGTAGGAGGGGTTGCACATATTTTTCCAATAAAACAGTCTGTTGAGGTTATTTTATGCATAAATGTGTATCTTGCTGTTTTGCTTTAATTTATCCTTCTCAGCAGCTCATTTCTTTTAACCTAATCATGCTATTTTCGTTCATGTTCTTATGTTTTAAATTTCCTGCATTGTAAAGTTTCATATCCTCATATAATTGTTCTGTTTTGATATGTTTATCCTTTGACTTAAAATGAATATGCATGCTTCTATTTATTTTTACCTTGCTGCTGGGATACCCAAATTTTCCCACTGTGGGACAAAAAAAAAGACTGATTGTTTCTTATGTTTTAAGTTAAATTCTGTAAGTCTCTTCCCTTTTTTTCCTGTGAAGCCATTTAAATGACCTTGAGTGTGACTGGTGCTGAATAAACTTAATTTCAGCACCATTGATAACCTGTAGTAAAGGTCTAAATACATCAGTCCTACACTTCTTTTATGTAGATTGCATTAATTGAATCCACATTTCAGATTATTAAAAAGATCCCATTTACCTTCTTCATTTCTCTTATTTTGCCCTAACAAAAATATGACTATGTGCTCATAACGACACACTCCTTTCCTTCTCCCTCTCTTCTGCATGTCACATTTGCACAGTGTGTAAACTGGTCACAAAGTTAATGTGGCGCACACGACACCCTGCGATCCATCATAACACCCGTGACACATCGTTCAAGAGGTCCAACAACGACTGAGCCCTGAAATAAGCAGAAAGTCACGTAGCACACACAGCTATTTTGAGAAATGCCTCATTTTCATTTCAATCTTCTGTAAGATGTGCTGCACAGCTGCCATAAGCTGACTCCTTCACCTAAATGACAGTAACAGTTGAATGGCACGCAGACGAGGCAGACTTGAAAGAGCGTCTATTGTAATCATGAGAGGCCAAGTCAATCTATTTGCATTCAACAGGAGGCGGAGGGGGAGAAATCTATTTTTGTGCCTTCTCGTACTCGAACAGAGGGAAGAGAATGGGGGATAACCACAGCATTGATCAGTCCATGTCTTCTGTCACGCTTGATGAGTATTACTCCACGAGAGAAATAAGGCGCCTTAAGCACATGACATGCTACGTGAGGAGTAGAATTTGCGCATGGAGGAGCTGCAGCACTAGAGCAGCCTTTTTGTAATGCTGTATTTCTATTGTGTGTTTTTTACATGCAATTAAGGAGAATTGCGAAGAATTAATTAAAACACAGTGAGAGTTACAGCAAAGAAGGAAGGTGGATTTTAAAAAACTTTTTTTTTCTGTAATGCAAATGTTGGAAAATTTAGGAATTTGGGAAGGTTTACCATCAAACTCGCTAAATAGTCTAATGTAGTTTAAAATCTTCCATCTCTTTAACTGAACCCAATTGAATCCCATTTCTCAAGGTCCACCCTATATTATATCAGATGTTCATTTTGACCAGATTCCTCACTTCAAGTTTGCTTTGGACCGAGTTTGAGGAACACCAACAGCAGCAGAACCAGAATCAAAAAAAGGTGTCCAGTCTTTTGGAGCTTCTAACAGTTTTTCTTTCAGCGTTGTTTTGTATTTATCTCTATCTGGCTCTGGCAAGGCTTGAAAACCAGGTTCTTCTCCTCCCATTTTACATATATGCAGCACATTCAGATTATCTACTGCATAAAATTTCCCCCACCCCAAAAAAAGAAAAAGTACATTGAAGTTTGTGGTTGTAATGTGATAAGCTTTTGCATGGCTTGCATATGAGTCTGTATGACTTCCGATTCTGAATAGACTACACCTTTTTTTTTTTTGTTACGGTATCTCTATTCACATTCTCCATTCCAGTCTCAGTCTGACTCACTTGTGTGTTTTATCTAAGGCGTCCACCTGCCTTGATGTGCCGGACAGAGAATTGGTAGAAAGGACAGAAACACTAACAAAAGAGCACAAGATCTGCAATGCATTACAGGAAGCTTTAGTGCTACACAAGTGGAAAATATATGACTTATAAATTGTTTTCATTAGCGTGAACCAACCAGTCATTTGCTATCAAGAGTGACTTCAAGATTGTGCATTACACAGACATTTAATTTTTTATTTGGGGGTTCAGTTAGGACTTTGTGGGCAATTATTGTTTAGAGTCTGTAGCACTCTCATTTTATTGTTGGTGTTTCTTGTAGAAAAGCTATAACCACAACCAAGTCTTTTATTTAATCAACTGTAAACTTCAATGTGAATAGCCATCTACTATAAATGTGGTGGCACTTTAAAGGTTTATAAAACATTCGCACTGAGCTGCTTTGACATGTTTAGGATTAGAGTTCTCGTATAAAGGCTGTTGTCCTTGTTGCCCTTCGCCCAGCTTTAAATGTCTACGAGATGAAAATTAGTCTCTGTTTTATTACAGTGAAGGTCAAGAATGTTACTAAGGCTGCGATGCAGCTGGGGATTAGCCCCCATGTCTGTGCAGGAAATTATGTTTTGTGCAGCCAAAACAATGTTATAAAAGGTTAAATTAATTATTTATTATTAGTAGTGGGGAATTTATTAGGGAATGCTTTTCAGCCCCTAATAAATTATATCTTCCCTGATTTAGAACAGTCTACATAATTCATGATGTTATGTGTTTCCAATATGTTCATGATATTTTAAAACACTATTGAATAGGCTTTGTGTCTTTGGTTAATTCTGTTGGTGGTGGAATTTTTACTGTGACAAATTTTCCTTCTATTAAACTTTCCATTAATATGCTTGGATGCAGCACTCTAAATAACTAGCTTCTTTAGAAATGGAAACATTTTAAGGAGGGTTTAGCTTTTTAAATGCAGCACTGTGCATGGTGAAAATGTTAGGGGAATAATTTACAGGAAATAAGAGGACTCCTAATAAAGTTGTAACCAAACCATATCTAAACGTTTAACTTAAAATGAAAGGTAGTGTTTTTAAATTGCGGCAATGAACACAAATATTAAAAGCTGATTGGTTGTCATGGTAAGAATAAAATTCACATTATAATTTACAAACAATCAGGTTTCAAACAGGTTCTAAAATGAATGATTTTTAAGCTAAACTGTATAAAACTACACAACAAAGATTATTCCTTGTCAGTGTTACACAAAAATGGCACCCGACTGCTAAAATTAAAATTCTATCAGCACATACATTGAAGCAAGCTGCGACAGGCTTCAGCCTTTTTACATGTGAAACATTTTCTTAAGTACATAATGGACTAATATTCTAAAATTGTGGGTTTTGTGAAAAGTTGCTTTGGACCATCATGTAAAAGACGAAGAGTTGATCAGTCAGATTAAACTGGATTTGTTGTGCTCCAGAAAACAGATGCATTCATGGAGGATTAGTAAGTTTGGAGAAGAATGCCCATGTCTCTTGAATTTAAACTTTTGGTTATGAGAGGTGAATAAGGTCAGAGTTGAGCGCTAAAGGCCTCAATAATACTCAAAGACAGATTTATCATATGAGGGTGTCTTTATCCTTGTTCAACACAGCAAACCAATGGCAAACAGCATTCTGAACATATCACAGCTTCATGGTTTCAGGGTTGAAGAGTTCAGATTGTAATCTATCCAGCAGGATGAACTTGATGTTCTCTTTAAGAATCTTTTGAGTCACAAAAGTAAGACCTGATATGCTGAGAGCAATTCATTCCTGTTTGCTGCTGCAGTACAAAACTTTATTTAAAAACTTACTTTATTTCTGTCAATAAAGTAAGGATAATGGATAAATAAAAAAAGTTAAAAAAAAAGTTAAAAAAAAAAAAAAAGAAATATATATATATATATATATATATATATATATATATATATATATATACTTATAATATATACTATATATACTATATATATACCATACTATATATACTATATATAGTATATACTATACTATATATAGTATATATATACTCTCTCTCCATTAGTTGTGGTTCTGATCCCCTGTTGGCCAGACCAGTCGTATGAAATAAGAGATTATGATGGTTGACCAAGCATAAAATAAATAAATAAATAAACAAAATAAATAAATAAATAAAGCCTTCAATATATGCTCAATATGGTTGTTAAAGCTAATACGTCAAATCCAGTTCAAATTCAGTCCAAACATAAATAATTCTGACAATCATATCTAATATCCAGTGAAAGGTTCTCTATCTGGCACGTCAGTGTCTTGTGTCCTGCATGTTTTAAATGTGTCCCTGTGCCAATAATTCTGTTTCCAATGCCTGAATTACCTCCATAATATCCAAATTCTGCAGAGACCGGCTGTAGAGCCAGTCATCTAAAACGTCAGAAACACACCTATTATCTCGAGGAAGCTGCTCTTCGAGGACAGGAACTGGACACCCCCAGATCTAAGAAGATTAGCAGATTGAATCAAATCTTCACATCGATCTAATCTCCCTTCCTGAGAAAGCCTAGCGTCACAGTGGAGCGGAATGATTCTCAGTTCAACAGAATGAAACATCCTGGAGGCCCAGGCTTTAAACACTAACATCAAGAACAAAACATTTCTTAATGTATCCGCAGCCAGCGTCCTAACACACTGCAAGTATTAACAAATAGTTTTATCGAAAGGATAAGGTTTTAGTCTAAATGTATGATAGATCTTTAAATCTGTCCGAATATCTAAATTTAGACATATTTATATTTCTATCTCTACAGTTCAGACCCAGAGCTGAGTCCAGAAGATAAGAGTTTGACTGTAATGTATTCTGTTTGGAAATATGAAACTATCAAACCAAATCTTTCATCAAGCCAAAGCGATAGATTGTGTTATATCTAAGACCTTTTAACATCTTTTGACTAACATCGAATTGTTAAATTATTAAACACTTTCAAGTGAACGCTGACTGTATGTCTTTCTTTTCAAGTCTTTTTGAATATGTAAATCTCTTCCTGAAATGAGACGCGTTCATCCGCTGACTTTCAAATAAAGGGGCTTTGATCTGCTACTGAGGATCTCCATTGAACTGGAATTTGCTTAAACAAACACAAAGTTATTACATTCTGTTTGTTCTTCAAGTGAAAAGTCCGTTCAAAACAACCTCTAGATTTTTGCCATTAAATTAATTTCCATTTTCCATCTGTCTGTATGCCTGTTTTGGAATTGCATAAACCAAAATGCAAACAGCCACGTTACATCGGAAATATAGACTTTTCAAAATGTGAGTTGCAGTAAGATCACAGGGATTCTCACTCTTTTAGAAAGGGATGCGCTGCGACTGAATTCAATCCAAAACTCAATTCCAGAATACTTCATTAACACAAGAGGGAAATTGAATGTTAATAAAACGGCATATTCTGTCTAGCATTTCAGCTTGCATCTACTTTCTCTGGTGTTAGACGCCCTGGTGAACCAGCCTATTGACAGTACCCCTGAAAGACCCATTAACACCTCCAGAGGGTTAAAGCCCAGCCCCCCTCCATAAACAGACCAGCCAGAGGTCCATCCTAATGGGGCTAAGCTCATTCCCAGCCTGGCCTGCTCCAGGTGTGGAAGCTGAGTGCAGTAATTGATAATTAGGGGGTAATAACCCAACATTCAGTGCTGGCCTTGTGACAGGGGACCAGCCAGGCCCCCACACTATCACCCAGTTGGAGGAGGATGTGAAAACTGGAAAATTGAGGAGGAGGGGGCAGTGACTCCACAATGAGAGTATTTGATGGGAGAAAGAAAGAAGCAGTTGCTTCAGAGCAGCGCTCAGAGAGGTTTCAGTGTGATGTGTATGCAAAAAGACGATAGAGCAGAGACAGAGTGTTTGAGTTGCACTGCAACACAAAGAGCCTCCACATGCGCTTTGCGTAGGTCACTGATAGTGTGTGAGTGTGATAGTGGAGGTAACAATGAAAAGGCTGTGGCACACTGAGCGCCACAGGTTAGGCATGGCGTTTGAAGTGCACACATATTTCACCGTTAAACCACAGATGTTATCGATCAAAATGATGCAATGGAATCTTTCTAATCTAACGGAGCATGAAAATAACTGAACCGGCGTCAGCAGGGGCCGACAAACTGATGCAACATCTATTTTTAAGTGCTGTGGCTTGAAAAAGTACTTACAGTGCTCGAACATTGTCACATTTAATGTGATTTCATGATGCAAATAACACAATTATTGCATAATTATAAAGTAAAAAAAAAACAAAGCTATTAAAATCTTTAATGAATAAAAATCTGGCCTGTACAATCAGTACCTTTAGCCCATTTTACTCTAACACCTGACAGATGTCACCTAATTGGTAAAAAGGTGTAATTTAATCTTAAAAATGAGAACAGATGTTTTGTAAAGACCCCACACAGTCCTGACTGTGGAACACGGTGGGGACAACGTTGTGTTGTGGGGACGTTTTTCTTCAGGAGGGACGGAGAATCCGGCTACAGATGATGGGAAGGTGGATGGGGCTAAATACTGGGAAACACTGGAGGAAAACCTGTTTGCAAAAGCCTAGAAACTGGGGTTTAGCGACAATGGGCTGGTTTAGATCAAGGTGACCAACTCCAGTTGTACAAAGGTACTTCCCAAAAGTTACAGGATGTTTGCTCTCAAGGAATACAGTTGGACACCACTGGTTTAGATCAAATCTCATTCATGTAAGGAGATGGCTCAGTCAAAGTCCAGTCCGAAGTCCAGTTAAGAATCTGAGGTAACTGTTAAAATCATTTAAAAATGACAAAACAGACTAAGAGGTGATATTTTTCCACTAAGTTTTCTCAAACAGAAATGCATTATGCCAATGAGTGGCCATTATTCCAATGCTAATGGATGGTAATTAAAGGGAGGTTGGCTCACCAGCAACAGAAAGCAGCAGGTTACTAAATAAAAGAATAATCATGTCTAGAGTACAGGATTTCCCTTAAAGACACTGGAGATTCCAGGTTATTGGTTGGGGAAAAAAGCTTCCACCTGATTTTCATTTCAGACTCATTTTGTTTATGGCCAACATTGGTCATCAAAGGTGTAAAAGAGGAAGACTAGGGGAATAAAAAAAAAAAACACTTTTCTGCTTAGTCACAGAACAAAGTCATTAGTGTTTGGAAGTTTCCAGAGAAAAACATTTTAAATGGTTGTTTTTTCCTTGAAACGACAAAGTGACTGAACAAAAACACACTCACCAGCACAGTCACTCCCCGCAGACACCTGCAAACCCAAATACTTCCTCACATTTTTGAGAAACCAGCCAGTTGACAATAAGGCCTGATAGCATCTCCACAGCTGTATGTGACAGGCGGTTGGCTGCTGTCATGCGCCTGAGCCGTCACACACAGACTGTCAAAGAGCCACAACAAACAGCAGTGCTGATAAGACTGAAGGGTTAAACTCTGGGAAATGCACTGTCCAACTCCTGCTACTGCCGGGGTTTTGGGTTTTTTTTTTTCCTCGCGTTAGGCCTCCCAGCTCGTTGCTCGTCATATAACTGGAATGCAAATCCCATGTGAGGCAGAGTTCATGCCTCATCTTTTCCGTCTTTCCAGAGATAAAGGACAGGAAACTAGAAGCCATTTCATGTCAAAGCGACCAGCTGCATAGAGGAGTGAATGACCGCAGCAAAGGTGCAGAAATAATGTCAGCTTTAAGGGTTAATTGAAAACCAATATTTGTTTGAAACTAAAAACATATTAAAAAGATAAATGTACCTGTTATGCGAAGGCAGCAGCCCCTCCACCAACGTGTTGTGGGGTAGAAAGTAAATTTGTTTTTTCTCCTCCTTTGCCTGAGGCATTTTAAATCTTAGATACATCTGGTTGGAAACAATTTCAGGAAGTTGACAACTTTTTCAGTCAGGTAAAACTGGTTCCATAGACAAGGAAATAAACACAACATAACATGTATTCATAAGAAACTACTAAATTACAGTTACTATGCTTATTCCTAAAGAATAATAAATGTACATTTCATTAAAACCAGGCAACTCTTTGAGAGAAAAACCCTCCTCTTTTGATTGCCAAACCTATTAAAGGCTGACTAAATGACCCTGTTTGTGTTCTTTTGCTAAAATGAGAAATTATGGACCAACCCAGATGTAGGTTGATTAAAAACTTTCAGTCTAAAATGAGCTAAAGCAGATCTTGCAGACATCTTTGGCATTCAAAGTAAATAAAAGAATATGTTGTAAACATGCATTTATATTTTAAAATTTTACAAAAGTTTCAAAAATGCAGTGCTATATGTATTACTAACAAAACTTGATTTTAAGCAAATGGAAGAGACATTTCATTTCTCATCATCAATCAAATGCTTAATCAAAGCATTTGATTAAATGCCTTCATTAAGCATTTAATCAAACTCAAAGAAGAATAAATTTCCTCAGAGGAAAATTTGTTTTGGAAAGATTCAGCTAGAATCCAGAGATACAACCTGAACTTAATAGAAACAACGACCATATTCCATCTAAGTAAATTCTTTGAGAACATCCAGAAATCAGTGAAAGGGAAACGTGTTTAATGTATCTGAATATTCTTTTGTAGAGTCAAATAATAGCACATGTACAAACTGTGAACAGCATAATTAAAAACTGAAAAATGCAAAAAGAATATTTGGCATCACAAATCAGACCCTTCATGGATCCTTTTAATCAAGAAGTGTTTTTGCCGCTGCTGAATTATTTGTCATCAGAATCTTCTAAAAAGAAAACCCTTCAAGCAAGGACAATTTGTTTTTTTCACTTAAAAAGCTTTTATTGCTGTCTGAATTCCTTACTAGTCAAGTTTACAATAATAATCTGTCTTTTATTTCTCAAGTGTTCCTTTGTACCATTAATAAGGTATTTCAGTTTTTTTTTTATTTCTTCAGTCTTTGTGACTGTAAAGTATGTTATTGAACAAAAAAAATATGTTTGGCCTCATTCAAATATAAATGAAAGTTCAAACGTTGGCCAGGCTTTTTTATTTTATTTGAAAAATAGTTTGACAAAAGCTTGAAATTGTTTTATAATTTTTTTGTGAGTTATAAACATCCCTACAGTTTAATCTTTGATATAGTAATTTCGGATCAATTAAATAAGTCAATTTAATTAACTTACTTAATTGTCAATTAAATACAATTAATTTTTAATGGTCCTCTAAAAATGGACAAAAACATAAATTCAACTCAAACTGCAGCAGCATAACCTCACACCATACAACTGAGAAAAAAATTTATCACTAATTTGATTAGATCTGAGAAATGTGGACAAGTATTGATACCCCTTACTTTTAATACTATGTGTATCCTTCCTTACTAGAATAGAAAGACAACAGAACAAACCAATGTTGAAGAGTGGCTTATTAAATTATAATTGTGGCGTTACCCCTCAAAAAAAGAAAAATCCAGTTTTGAGTCACAAAAGCACAAATACAGCTTATTGATGATGTTTTTATTAACACCAGTAATAAGAATAGCCTTTAACTCTCTTGTGAGGTGTGCGGTAATACGTCAACATAATATAGAAAAGAAAAACAGCAACATTTTACATTCATGACCACAATTCATAATGACAACCCCTTTCCAAAAGGGGCAAGTCAGTAATAACGACTGTGATTGGTGGCTTTTGTGTAAACGTGATTTAAATGTTAATAAATCCATGAGGTCACCCTCTGAACATTACCCATTGTCACCTTCAAGACAGCCTCCATGCCATATAAAGCACTTCATGATGAACAGGAAGAAGAAGCAGGTAAAACTTATCTGCAAAGCTGCTGGAAGGCTGATTAAAGGAATCTGTGGTACATTATAGCAGCGTTTTGCAGATGTTACAATCCTGCGGGTGTCACTCAAAGGCTCCTCGAGGGGAAATCGTCTTCACACCTGAGGCAACATTAATTTATAGTTTCTCCCTGGATGAAGCCTAAACGACAGGCTCACTGCTCCACTTTCCTCGATGCGTTTTCGGAAAATGGTCGCAACAGTAACTTCAGTTTAGAATCACACACGTATGCATGATTTTCATTGTGTTGATGTGAAAAGCTACATTCATGTGGACTCGTTGCTAGACTCGTGTGCCTTTTCGTGTACTTAGTGTAAAGATAGGGAGGGGTGGGGGGCTACAGAAAACAGCTCAAAACACCAAGGAATAAATTCCAAGCAGAATAGAAAAAGTGATCCGAAATTACTTGATCTACAGCGCTTTGCAAAAATATTCATACCTCCTGTGACTTGAGGGCATGTTGTTACACCATACAAAAACTTTGGTGTATTTTATTGGAATTTCACTACTATAACATAATGCATAATTGTGTAGTGGAAGGAAAATGATTGACTAATGTTTGCAGTTGGTTGGGTTGGTATGTAGATGTTAAACCCAACCTGAATGACGGGCAAAAATTCTGCAAAGGCAAATGGGCAAAAATTCCAGGGTCAGGATGGGATAACTAGTACAAGTTTTAGGTTCCGCAAAACTAAAACAACGTCTACATAATTATACACTGCTTTGTTTTGACAAAACCCAAAATATACCAATAAAACACACTCAAGTTTGTTGTTGCAACTTGACAGTATGTGAAACATTTCAATAGGCAGGAATTCTTCTGAAAAGGACCGTATCTTTGGTGAAACTGCTACTAAAATAAATTCAGTACTTTACTCACAGATATTTTACAATTAATGGTGCTAATGTGCAAATGTTGATGCTCTTTCTGTTCAAGAAAGAGAACTTAAAGGATGGGAAAATAGGAGGAGCCCTGTGGTGATGCTAGTGTTTGTCACAAACACACTCTCGCCTCTGTTTGGGATTTTTTTCTCCCCTCACAACAAATATGTTGTGACCTCTATATGTAAAGAATTGCTCATGCAAAGATAATATTGCTAAATATTTAGAACAAAAACATTTTTTTTTCTTTTGGAAAACAAAAGCTAAAGACAAATGTTTTTTCTACTACTTCTTTAACACAACAAGTTCGGATTCGATGTCAAAAAGACTCACCCTCTAAATATGCACATTACATTTGACATTCACACAATTATGCTATTGTGAGAACCCAAAAACATTTTTTAAGAGTCCAAGTTCAAGTTCTGTGAAAGACGCCCCCAGTTCGCTTTTTGACCCGTCAGAGTCTGAGAGCCCAGTTGCGTGATGACCCCACGGTGACCTCTCTGGTGCCCACAAATCCTGTGGAAGAATGCCAAACCAGCAGCAGACTTGAACCTGAAGTGGCTCCAGATCGACACGGCGCCTGGTGATTGTCTGTTCTGCTTTGAGGAGAAAGCAGCCTCTTGACCTCCGATCCGCCTGACTGCAAGCTGCCCTTTGTTGCAGATTCATGGGATGGCTGAACGTCAACAGCAACGCCCTGGTAAGGCAGTGTTCAACATTGCACCAAATGAAACGTTCAAGTACAAAAACAAAAGGAAAAAAATCTTGTTGTACATAGTGAAACTAACAGTAAAAGTAATAACCCCTCAGGACTGTTTCCGGAAAGTGAAAATGTCCCGTTTTTTGGAGCCTCTCTTGCCGTCTGGCGTGGGCGTGTGGTTTGGAGAGGACGATGGTGAGGGGGAGGAGGGCTGTGGGGTGGAGGTGCCTCCATAGGGGCAGCTCAGGGAGTCTGGGTGCTCTCCTGAACACTCCACCGTGGGGATGTAGCGGCTGTCCCACATCCCTGGACCGCAAAGCTTGCAAAGGTCGTGCAGGCTGCAGGGGATCCTGGGAAGAAGGCGGAACTGGTAGAGGAGGCTGCGGGCCTGGAAGAGAGGGGAAAGCGCGATGAGAGGAAGCAAGCTCAAGGAGAGACACTTTGGCCTGTCAGAGAAAGCAAACATTGCGGATGCATGCATTGAAATAAATCAATGCCCCTGTTATCTCTTGGCTACAAGATAACAAAAGAATGTCAAGGTCAGTCTCGTGGAGTTTTTCTTTCTTTTGGCTGTATCTCAAAAGCTCGCATGCCCGCTGCTGGGTTATCATATGCAGAATTCTCAAGCATCAACAGAACACGTTACAACAGCTGCATACAAACAGAAATGTGCAGCACAAACAGCATCCATAAAGATGATGCAGCAGGAACAGCGACTGCAGCGAGCGAGCAGCTCATTAATCCTCTGCATCCTATTCTTACTCTGCTGCAGCACCGGTCAGGACTCTTCAGTGAAGACTAAAGTGAATTTAATTTTATCAGGAAGAAATGTTGCAGATGGATAGATGTCTGATCATGTTTACTGACTTTTATAAAGGGATGTGAATCGAATCAACCCTGGATGGATTGATTCTGGAAAGGAAGGCTGAACTGAAATTTTTGTAATTATTTTCAATACTTCTATTTATGTTTTGATGCTGACGTGGCGTTGTACTTATTAAAATAAGTACAAAAATAATTGACAGAGGCTTTATCCGTTTGCTGGACTGTGAGGAATGATCAGATTTCTTTGAACAAAAAAAAAATATACATATATCAAAAACATACGTTTTTAATCCCCCACTTTTAAAATGCCAACTTACAAATGGATGGAACTTTTTTTTGGAAAACTGAATAGAAAGTCAAGTGTGGAAACTTGCAGTTTCCCAATGAGCCATTTAATGAAGCAACAAAGAAGAAACAAAACCTGCTGACACAGAAGCAGCAGCTTTACCTTGCGCAGCACCAGCTCTCCGTTCATGTGCATGGAGAGGTTGCTGAAGTGGAGCAGCATTTGGTCGGTGGCGAGCTGCTGCTCCGTCACGTCCTCCCCATACAGGACAATGATGGCCACGCACAGGAAGAGGTGGAAGAAGTCCGTCTACAAAGACGGAGAGTGGGGTCAAAGGCAGAAGATGAATGGAGCAGGATGTGCATGCTTAGTACCCAACGTCCTGTCAGTGATTCGATTCAGCTCATGTAGTTCCTGACACTACCAATGGGCTTTAATAGAATAAAAATAAAGACTTGATAGATGGTAATGACTAAAGTTTAGAGATTTTTACCTTCTGATTTGGCAAGTGTGATAATTTAACTAGTATCATGTAGCAGATCTGAGAATGGGACATTTTCACTCTGCCTCAAAGAGAGTTTGAGGCAAATTTCTTATCAATAGTTGATAAGAAATTTTAAAAGGAAACTACAAAGTCAGTTAAATCTGCAACTTACACACACCTTAATATTAACATGCTATAAAACATTTATTGAGGACTGATTTTAACCCAGACAAGCTTGATTAAATCTGCACACATTTATTTTCGGAGCAGAGTTATGTTGCAGGCTTGTGGGGAACGTTGAATGTCTAAGCACATTTTGGATTGTTGACTCGCTGCATGATGGGACTTGTAGTTTTACTTAACAACAGAACTAAAAATTACAGAACAAATAACTGCACTCAGCTTAATAAACCAATATAGGGAGAAAAACATGAACAACCACAAAAATTTAAAGACTAAAAAAAACAAATGAAATCTAAGACCAAGTACAGAAAATTAATTTATTTTATTGATAGTACAAATAGTTGTGTGTATTTTATCAGTATCTCAGTTTGCATCTTGCTCCTTTAAACCAACCTGATGACGGTTGCTCTGCAAACTCTAATTCACACAAGAACAGCAGAAAACAATCAGCTGCCATCCAGTGAGACATGAAAGATCCTCTTCACAGAAAAATCTGATATCAATCAGAAATTCTTACTTAAAGCTCAACTGCTGCATGACTTTTAACTGTCTAACCTGAGGTTTCACATACACATTATCTGCTCTATCGCCACCTGGAGCAGCAGATACGAACATCTCAAAGGGTGTTTGAACAGATGGCGTGAAGCAAAGACATTTGACTCGGCCTCAGTGAGTGGGAGTGTTAAACACAAGGAACGCATCGTGGCTACAAGTTTCGAACGCCTCAAAATTCGTGGAACTGCATAGAATAAAATATACCCAATGCAATCACCCTTAAATTAAATTACATTTAAAATAAACTAATATGGTATATTTAGTATACCATAATACTGCATAGTAGGCGGCGGAAATGTTAAATATGCAAAGTCTTAAATCCACCTGGTTTTTAACAATGGAATTAATTTTTTTTAAATATTAATAGACATTTTTACATTTACTCAACAGGATTACAAGTCAGGCTTTGAAAGAACTTGTCCTACTTTTTTCTTGCAGACAATAGTTCTATTTCATTTCTGCACACTTCCTGGAAAAATCTCCACACTCTAAAGTGGCTAAAAAAAATAATTACCACTGCATTCCTCCGTATCGCTTACCAGCGTATGCAAACCTCATCTTTCTACTTTGTGCTTGTGGAGGATCAGTTTGGACTTTGTCCTGACCTGGTAGTGTGCCCAGCAGGCCTCCCACATGCGCAGCGCCTCGGTGTCGGGGAACTCTCTCTTGAAGCAGAGCAGGATCCAGCGGTGGCAGAACAGCAGCTGCAGACCATCCTCGCCCAGGCGGGTCAGGTGCTGGTGGAAGCGCGGCAGCATGAGACGCAGCAGCTCCCGCAGGTACATCTGCAGATCGAGAAGTTATTTTCCTCTGTTCTGCTTAAAATCCGACGAAGTTGATGGTCAGAAACAACAGATTGTCTGCACATGAGCATTTCCAATTTAGCAGGATTGAGCTCAGAATCCTCAATGTGCCCACAAACTATGGTGCTGTCTGAATGTGTCAGACATCATGTATCATGATTCTAAGTTGTTTAAAGTTACCTAAATATATTCTCTCTTAAAAAAAAAAAAAAAACTAAAAGAGTCCTTCTAAGCAGTGTTAAATGACTTTTTTGGCACTTTTGATAAAAATCATTTATCATCATGTACTTTTCAGTGATTATTTAAGCTTGTGCAGCCACACTAAATGAGATTGGCACAGGTTTGTGTCAAAAGTGTCACATTTGCACATCAGCTTCACATTTATTAAAGCAATGACCCGATCAGGTAATCACTTATTGAAGATTTCATTTACAACACTGGAAAATTTTACATTTTCACATTACAACTTTGATAAATGTTAGCTGAAATATACAAACATTGCAAATAAATCAATGAAATGACTTTCATTGATTTATTTGCAATGTTTGTATATTTCAATTTTGTCTCAATGAAACGAGACAAAATTGCTTATTTTAGCTATTTTTGTTACACTGTTTTCCGTCACAAACTCTAACTTTAGGCCAAAGCTTCAAATTTAGTTAGAAGCACTAAGAAAAACACTGAAAACCTCATTGTAGACTTTAAAGGTTAAAGAGCCACTATAAATATGTGAATCATTTACTATTTACCACATTGAGGGTTCTTTAAAAAAAACACACTTAAAGGCTAAAGTACAAAGTCTGTCATGGAGAGGCGACAGGTTTGATGGTCCGCCAGATATGATGAAAAGCGTGTTAAATGTTTAGTGTTTTCATTCCCTTTCAGTTTTTCACATTTTCAGCTTTTCCGACACATTTTCGATCTTTGGGCAGCAACTCGAGGAGTCTACAGTGTAGACCTCTGTGTTAGTGGCTGCTAAAGATATAAAACTGTGGCTGAGGTTCACCTTCCAGCAAATAAATGAAATAAATCTTGAAATTGCTGCTCACAGATTAAGTCAGTCTAATCAGACTGACCTTGAGCTATTCTTCAAAGGAAAATGGGGAACAGGTTTTGGTCTGAAAATGTGTAAATCAGTTAAAGACAAGAAGACATGCAGCAGGAATTGCAGTGAAAAGTGGTAACACTGCACGACACACTTTCATTGTTATCTTTTTATAAAATCCCCACTGAAACACACTGATGTTCACAAAAAGTGAAAACCATCAACGGGTTTGAATAGTTTTGAATGGCAGTGAATAGGCCTGTCACCATAACAAATTTTGCTGGATGATCAATTATCCCATAACGTATTGCGATAAACAATAATATTGTTGTTTTGAGACCATTTTCCATAATACCAATAATGGCATAATAATGCGAGAACACACGCTCAAGGATCAGCAAACTTTAAATTCTAATGAACACTTAAACACTGGAACTGGAAGACATTTGAAATATCCAAAATAAATACAGAAAACAACAGAAACAACAAACAAAATGAATTATGAAGACTGTGTAAACAAAATTGTCTTTCAAAAAAAGAGATAGTTGAGACCAAAGCATCAGACTGAAAGACTTTTATCATTCTATTTTTGGTAGAAAGACAGAGAAAAGAGAAAAACAATAAATCAAGCAAATGAGAGTTAGAGTTTTAATGCGATGAACTGATTTATTGTTTATCGCGACAGGCCGAGCAGTGTATGTTCTGTACAGAAACTAGCATAAAGACTCTCCTACCAGCTGCCTCTCCATGTCTTCGTCACGCGGGGAGCTGATGAAGATGGTGTTCTCCATGAGGCCGACAAAGCACCAAAACGTGTCGCTCTCGTCTTGGATCTCAGTGAGCAGGGGGGCCACCAGGTCGGACATGCCCTGGCAGTAACCCATGTCGGGATTAAACACCGCATAGTTGAGCAGAATCCGCCTGGGGCAAGAACAAACACACACATCTCAGTTCTGATGTAACATCTGCCGACAGAGCTTCTAATGAAGAGGGCCGAACAGGAGAGGAAGCACTGAAAAGTTTTCCTCCAACCAAAACACTGTGAATGTCTTTCATTGGGGAAAAATAACACAACAATCCCCCCTCCCCACACTTTTTTCCTCTTCTTGCAACCAGGGATCTAATTACTGGCATTTCTTTCTTCCTTCTGTTTTAAGACCCGTTCTACTTTGAAGAAAACTTCCCCGGTCGTCTTCATGCATTAGTAACGAAAGTACAAACAAAGCCCAAAACCCAGAGGACATTACAATGTTCTATGCAGCATTAGAGTGAAAATTTGATGAGTTTCTTCTAAACAAGGACATCAAGACCTTCAACTCCGCATCAGTTAAAAAGTAAATGAACCAGACAAACATGGGTGTGACTTATCAGCACTAGAAAACCACAGGCTGGCTTCAGAGGTAGAATCACTCCCAGACAAACACCAGAAGTCTCAAGAGTTGCAAAAATAACTAATTCCCTATTTAAATCCTCTTGCTCCTCATTTAGAAAGCCATTAGCCGCAAGTACGAGTCGAAAGTGCTCAGACGGCTTAGTCAAAGTCAATAAAGCATGAAACTCATTTGCGGCTCTGAATATGAAATAAATGGTGTAGGTGAGGCTGAGCGTCGAGTAGACGGGTGGGAATGATAGAGGCTGATAAACAAAATGGGCAGCGGTGTTGGTAAACCTCATGATCTCCACGTTTGGGTTGTTCTCTCCTCTGAAGAAGTGGTTGCTGCGGTCCGTTCTGACCACGTCTTTATCCACCGTGAACTGGACTTTCCTCCAGAACTCGCTGTGCTCCTCTGGGCTCATAGATAATCTGAGGAATCAAGCAAACGGAGCAGGAACAGATTATGAAGGGAGAAAAAAAATGGATGCTTAATACACTATAATAATCACAAACGCATAGAAATGACTGTGCTGCTATTCTACTCCTAATAGCTGCTGCAGAAGGTCCCCTAAACATATGAGCAGTGGACCCCGGTGTTCCTTGGAGGATCCCACCACAGCCATCCATCCTGATGTTAGGGAGCACGTTACCAGTGTTCTCCGTGTGTACTAATGTACTCAGGTCCTAACAAGCAGAGGGGATTTAATTAACACTGTTTGTTTTCCATACGGCCCCACCAGGAATAAAGCCACCACACCTGATGCAACGCCACGCAACTGTTTGGTTTGAGATCTGTGTGTTTGTGTCGCTGGACCCTCCCCAGCCACCGTCCTACGCTTTGCTTTCTCAGGAGGAAGCTGCTCAGGAGTTTGGAACATGTTTGCACCACTTGAGCGGTTTTATAGGTTGTGCCGTAAAATAAAACCCAGGCTCCTGAAGAGCACGGATTAGCTCAGCAAACTGACATGCAAAAGTGTCCCTACACTTTAAACTTTTTGTGACACTGGAAACATTAACTATTGTGTATTTTAAAGGGGCAGACCAACACAGAGCAGAGCATCTCTAGGAAAAAGAAGGAAAATGATCAAGTTTTTCACAAAAAAATAAACCACAAATGTGTATGAGAATGAAATATTTTGCCAAGTATCTCAAACTCCGACAGAAGGAATGAAGCCTTTAGGTGAACAGCAATTTTTAAACCTTGTTATATAATCTTAATTGGATTTATGCCTGGACTTTGACTGGGCCGTTCCAACACATAAGAGTACTTTAATCTAAACCATTCCATATAGCTTTGGATAAGCGTTTGAGTTTGTCACTTTTCTGAAAGGTTTTCTTCCTGTATTTCATGCTGTAATCTCTTAAAAAAAGATTTTTTTTTATTATTATGTATATAAAACAAGAAAATAAAGGACATAGGAATTTTGACCCCTGTCCCCACAATCCCCTCAGCATGATGGTACCACTGTCGTCTCTCACAGTGGGTATGGCATGTAATGGGTGGACAGGAAATATTTGTCTCCTCCACACTCATTGCTTGGCATGTGGACCCAACAGTTCAGTCAGGTCAGGTGACTTCTGATGGCATTTGGATGAATTTTCTTAAATCAGAGTAAAATAGGTCTGAATTAGTTTTGGGATTTTTACTTGTAAATCCTTCGACTGCACTATTATCTGCAAGTTTATGTTGGTGTGTCTAAATTGAAGTAAACGAATTGGAGTTTGTAATCAGATAAATCCAAAGGATACAAATACCTTAAAAAGGTCATTTTATTAAGACATATGGATAATAAAAGTATACAATGCCTTTCTCTTCATGTGTCTTTTAGCAATTTACAATATCAGGAATGGAACAAATTCATCCATTAAATACTAAAATATGATCTTAGATTGATGCATAACTATTCACAAAGATGTAATTTATTCCATTTAACAAGATGAAATTAATAGATTATGACCCACCCAAAAAGACTAAATCATAGTTCATAAAGTCTTTAACAGATTATCTTTAAAGAAAATCCATTGGAGGTGATTCAACTCAGGAGCAGTCTGTTTATTAGAAAATTAGGATTGGAAAAAAAAAAACAAATCACAAGTTGTAAGAAATCAGGATATACTCTTACTGTAACCTGGAATTTGCATTTCAACAAAATTAAAACCTTTCAGAATATTTTTTGGAGGTAAATAAAATATTAAAATAATAGACAATATGGCTGAATTTGTTTACTGCATTTTTCACAAGTGAAACATGAAAACTATCACAGAAACCAAAAAACGGCAGAGAAAATCTTTTTGTCATTTTATTAAGACACTTTCTGCCTGAAAAATAAAGCTCTTCCTCAGTAGACCAGATCTTCTGTGTCAAAGAAACAGAAAGAAACATTTCAAGGTGAGAAAAAAACAAAAACAAAAGAAAAACAATAACTTTCCAAGAAGAAATCTGTAAATATTTAGCAAATGAAGTAGCCAGTAAGGAGTCATTTGTCAGATAATTATTTACAGAGAAAATGGAACCAGATAAAGTGTTTCAAACAAGATTTATTATTATTATTATTATGTATATAAAACAAGAAAATAAAGGAGATAGGAATTGACATTCAGCTTAATGTTTCTGCAGATATCTTTTTCATAAAAAATATATTTACAAGTGAAAATAACCTTCCTCTTCTCTGAAACTCTGAAACAAATTTAACTTATATTGGAGCTGTTGAATTCCAGACATAAACGGCATTATTTTACTGATTCTAACTAACTTAAATACCCAGATTATATCCAATGGAAGCCGCACTCCTATGTGTAGCTGCTGAGTTATTATTGTTAGAATGAGGACACAAGGTTGGGGGACAAGGTAAAGCCCACACACTCGCCTCCTTGCTCCTAATGATCAACCAGTGGCCCTGGAGGGCTGCCGAAGGCTCTTTAAAGGAATCAACATCAGCGTCAGAATGAAGAGTCTAATTAGGTGACTTCTGGTGCACTCAAAGCGATAATAGCCTGTACAAATGAAATCTGTCCAATTATCATCATTGTAGCACACAGAGACGCAGGAACCTATAACATGGAAACCTTAACCCTGAGATGGAGCTGTGTGGATAAATAAAGACTCTGGGATCTGGGTCGGTCTGTGCATACCGAAGTTGTGGTTTTTCCCTCCCCTCTCTCTGACATGTGAGCATGATCTGATCTGATAAGCGCTGACATGTTTTCTCTCCAGAGACCTTTTATATCACACCCAGCACCTCCCCTTAACACTTCTCTGATTGTGCCTATTGATTGCTCCGCGCCTGCAATGGGAAGCCACAACAGACTCACATATGGTTTAATGTTTTACCGACTGAGCTTTTGGCAGTCAACGCTGCAGCCGAGTGTCTCAGACATGATTTCAAAGTGGTTTCCATGTTATCGAACTGAGGTGCAGATGTTATCAGCAGGAGATCTTCAAGTAAAATAAAGATTTACAGGTGCATCTTTATAAATTAGAATGCAAGTCCCTCATTACGTACACGGTGATATGTTTCAGGTCTGTAATTGTGTTAATTTTGATCATTATGGTTTACTGCTAACGAAAACCCAAAATTCAGTTTTCTAAACATAAGATCAACAGAAATCTATTTTAATACAGAAATTATGAGGGAGACTAATGACTTGATAATTGTCAAACACACAACCCACTTCCTTGTGGAGGACTTATTCTTCCTTGTGGAGGAAGAATAAGACTTATTCTTCCTCCACAAGGAAGAATAAGTCACAGAGGAAATTGGATGTTGAAAGTTTCTAAGCTTTTAATTGAAAGTTAAGTGGAAGGAAAAGCTATGGAACAAAAATGTGTTATGACAGCACCATGGAAAACACTGTAATGCAAACGCAGTTAAAGAATATACAAAGCCATTACCAGTTGTTTTTTTTAAGAAGCACAACACACAAAACCATTCAGGAAGTGGGATACAGGTCTTGCTTTCATTGTGTTAAATCCAATCTGAACCAGAAACCCCATAAGCCATGTCTTAATACCATTACCAATTACCATTACACATTATTCATTACAATGAATAATGTACCTTGGATCATTGGAGGTGCCTGGTTGACAATCATTGTTGCTACTTGTGGCAGATGTTCGATATTAAGTTGGAACTTCAAAAAAAAAAAAAAAAAAGAAAATGTCTATTCATTTCAGTTTGGTCCTATTTTATGACCTGCTTTCATTTTTTTATTGCTGACTTATCCAGACACACACCAGTCCTCTCAGCTTATGGTTCAGGGGATTTCTGCAGTGGTGCAAAGTACAAGTGGAGCTACGAATGAATATATCTGGACAAAAACATAGAGGAAAAAAGCATTTCACTGTGGATTACTGATGTAGCCTACTGACCTGAACGGAAAGTGGAAGCTTATTTATATGTTTATAGTGACCAATTTGAAAGGCTGACTGTGACATTTTGTTTTATAGAAATAGTCCTACATTATGCAAACTTGACATTCAGTTTTATTTTGGTTAGCTTGTTGGCCTGTCACAATAGAAAATTTTACTGGACAATAAACTGTCCCACTAATTACAACAATAATATTGTTGTCTTGAGACCAGTTTCAAGTAACATACTGATGATGGCATAATAACACAAGTTTTCCCTCTCAAAGACCAATAAACTTTTATTTTGTAAAGAACACTTAACACTGGAACTGAACTATATTTTCAAAGAACAACCAAAACCATAAATCAAAAGGATCAGGACATCTCTGTAAACAGATTTGCCATTTAAAAAGTTTTAATGATCAGAATGGGAATGATCAAACTCATTTTAATTTATCATGCGATTAATTGATTTATGGCATTTTCAGCTGATCGTATCTGTCCCACAGATTAAGGAAGCAGTATTTTATGCTAAAGGAACCCAGACCAAGTATTGAGTCCATCAGCTATGCAGTACATGGTCATACCGTTAAATAAGGATATTTTCCTATCAATCTTAAATTATGCGTAATATTTCAGAGAGATTTCTACAAGAATTTTCTTCTTCCTGCTCCCTTTTCACTCGTGTAGAGAAAGGGTTGTAAGAGAAATTTGTTTGTTTGATTGATTATGTAGCATTTTTTTGTTGCCCACCTTCTCTGCTGGATGTCGTGGTAGTGAGCTCGTTTCTGCAGCCTCCAGGCCTCTCTTTCCTGAGAGCTGGAGTTGTAGCTATAGTAGTGCAGCAAGAAGGGCCACACCTCGCCTCTGATGGACGGGTCGATGCCGCCAAAGAAGATAGCCTGTCGAAGAAGCGACAGGTGGGTAAATACGGCAAACACGAAGGGAGGGCCATGCTCTGGCAGCAGGGCATGTTGACATTTCCTGCTAGCATGTCTTATTTTCTGCATTACGCTGTGAAAAAAGAAAACGATGAATGTTTATTCAGCACATCCAGCAAAAACAGGACTCTTCTGTTTCCTTATTTGAACTTCTACTGAAAAAAAAAGTATTGGTCATGGTCTAACTGCCACTGAGTCATTACAGTAGACGGGTAAACCAAACAGCGACTCAATTCCAGAGAACACAAATGACTCAGAGGGGGTACACTGGCAGGGACAAATCCTCCCATTATTTACAGGCCAAGATGATGATTGAAACTGAAACTGAGAAGCTTGCAAGCTGAATTTCATTATGACTTGACTAACAAATATAAAAGAAAAAGGTGTGAAAATGGCCACTTTCATCAGTAGTGAAACATGGTCTGACTTGGTTTCTCATCCATACGATGTAGAGGGAAGGAGCCCCGACTTTCTAGAGTTTAGAAGATGCACAAAATGTAAGAAAGGAAGGAATAAAATAAAATAAAAGAGTTTGGACCCAAGTGAGGTAGGGGGGACACAAGAAAGCAAGAAGAGGACAGAGAAAATAAAGAACCAAGGTGTGGAGTAAATCAGAATAGAAAGAGTCAAGCTAAGACAAAAGGAAAGAAAGGAAAGAAAGACAAAGGAGGATAAGGACAAACAAAGAAAAGAAGAAGGGCATGAGGGAGGGAGGGAAAGAAGATAAGATCGGAGATAAAGTCCAAACATACAACTATTTGTCCAGGCTTGTATGTTCCTTATTCAACGTTATCCAGAAATGGAAAACACATCCATTGTCTACGTTCGCTCATCCTTGTAGGATCACTGGGTAGTGCTATTTTCTTCTTTTGGACTGTGTGAGGAAGCCAGAGAACCCGGAGAGAACCTAATGCACTCAAAGCAGAAAAACCTGCAGCTTCAGACTCGAACACAGGACCTTCTTGATGCATGGCAGCCTTTGCCACCAAATGTGCAGAAAACATTTGGTGGCAAATGTTTTACGCAATCTCCTGGAAAACACTAAAATTGTATTTCCAGACTCTTTAAGAGTGTGTATGAACCGTGTATTTACCTTCCGCAGTTTGTACTCCTCCTCCACCTGCCCGCTGTGGTTGATGTGACGCAGCCAGGCGGCGACGTCCACCCGCCTGTAAAGCCTCTCCTCGGGGTGGGTCTCAGCTGATGGCAGTGTGGGCCTCTGGATGGAAAACTGCATGCAGGACTTTTCATCTGACACCTTCACAGAGTGAGGAAGAGGAGTAAAAAAACAGAATCAAAGTTTTACCAACAAAAACCCAAAAGAGAGGTTGACCTTCGCCTATGTCTGACCTGGTCTTTAGGTTGGGTTTCCCTGCAGCATTTCCACTGCTGGAAGACCTCAGCCAGCTTGTCCAGACCAGCATGATGGAAGTGAAGGATCTTATACTGGCTTTCCCTGCTGGCTATCACAAGTTGGCCACTAGTGCACGCGTCATCACTGCAATAAATGATGCAAAGACAAGTTCACAAGGGGTTCAACTTCATGACCCTGTAAGAATCCCCCCAGGGGATTTTTTTCCGTTTGCTCCCTGCTGACCTGAAGAAGAGTCTCAGCGACCTCATGTGACCCAGGTCCACCCTGAAGACTCCACACAGCTGCTCCAGAGCCAACAGCTTCTGTTGCTCCTCCCAGCGCATGGCCTGCGACTGGCCGCCGCCCTCGGACGGGGCGTGGCTGTCTAGGCTGGACGCAGAGCTCACAGAGTGGTTCATGGACTCCTCGCACAGTTCCCTGCGAAAACATGACCGAGATTTTAACGAGTTTCACACTGTGTCCCATATGTCCCTCATAAAAATGTCCATACTCATTGAACGTTTCCACACACTGCTGCATTAAAACCACAAACTTTAATGTCTTTTACGCAATTTTATAACAAATCAACACAAAAAAAGTACACAAATTTGGAATGATTTTCAAATTGTACAAATTGAATTGATGAAGTATGGGATGCATTTATCTTCAGCTCACTTTACTCTGATGCCTCCAAATAAAATTCAGTACAATTAACCCTTCACTGCCTAACGTGACAATTTTGATACAAGTTCCTCAGATGCCTTGAATGTGTTAAAAAAGTTTTGTGCATTCCAGCAAACCTTCTCTAAACTGTAAATATGTTGCTGTTTACCTTACACATACCGTTTATTAAAAAGCAAAATGCATAGAATAAAAGTGTAATATACTTCAAAAATTACTGCTAAATGCTTGTGTGGAATATCTTTACATGCCTGTAAAGACACTTTTTTTTTCATATGATGATTACAAGATGATGATACATGATATAATAAAAAGTTGCTAAATCAAAGCTGTTATTTGATTACTCATGAGACTTATTTTGTTTAAAATAATTGTTTCCCTTTCAAAAATTGTATCAAACTTTCTGCAAATACAGATAAAACATTTTTACTAATGTTTTATTAGTTAAAAAAAAATCCATTGTTACATCTCAGTCTGAACACACCATTCTGACTATGGGACATTTTGGTGGCAGCATCATGCGGTGTGGATGTTTTTCTTTAGCCAAAAAAAGGAGCTAAAAGAAAATGGATGCTGTTAAAAAAGAAAGTCAGGAAGAAAACCTGCTGCAAAAGTCTTGATGTTCACTGTCTAGGAGGACAGTGAACATCAAGACTGTTCTTAAAACATATAGCCAGAGCTATATTTTTAGTGGCCCAGTTAAAGTTCAGACTGAAATCTGTGAGAATCTGTGACAAAATATGAAAACAGATGTTCAGAAATGCTCTCTGTTGACTGAGCTTGAGCTATTTTGCAGAGAAGAATGGACTGAAATTTTAGTCTGCATAAAAGCAAAACTGCTAGAGACAAATATCCTACCAGCTGCAAGTCCCTGCAGCAGAAGCTGTTTCTGGAAAGTATTGATTTAGTTAGCTGTACACAAGTGCATGCAAAACCTTTCATATTTTCATTTGGTTCCTCACTATTTTGTGTGTGATAGAGTTCAACAGGTGTAAACACACTGTAATGTTTGATTATTAAGCACGTCAGTAAGTCATCAAACCGAAAAAGTTCATCTAAATAATTACAAGTAAAAAATTTAAAGGATAAAACACAGAATAAACAACACTTAAAAACAAGATCAGTCAATTTCTCTTAAAATTCATTGTACATAATATATTATGTACAATGAGAAATAATTCCAAACAACATGTGAAGGAAGACGGATCAAATCTGCAGTTCAGGACTGCATCTGCGTTTGCGTCTCTATTACATTCCTGCAAGAGGCTGCAAATAGGAGGAATGCATGAAGGCTACCAAAGACAAATACACACTCGCATATACATACAATAAAATCTGAGCACACACACAAATCACACTGTCCACCGTCCAATTTCCCTTGTCATTCCTCTCATGGTGAGTGTGTTGTTCCCGGCACTGAAACCTGAGCTCAGGGTTCCTTGGCTTGCAGGAGGAGACACACAATCACACACTATGCATACAAATATAAGAAAATATGCAGGAAAACAGGGAAAATGTGTTGGCAAAAACATGCATAGCACACAACAGTAAAATATATTATAAGAAGCTTTAAATGACTTGCTTACTCTGAGTCTCTCTCTCTTTCACACACACACACACGCACACACATGCACACATACACATAAGTGAATGAACCATGGCTAATGACCATAATGCACTCTCAAACACGAATCTAGACATGGTAAAGCGGAGAGAGGAAGACGTGTTAAACCCACTGACATTTGAGAATCAGGCATCTGAATAAAGATTTTCAGCATTGCTTGCATGGAAACACACCAACAGAAAACCAAAAACCAGATGTTCCCCAATTTAGAAATGCCATTTCAAATATCGGAGGCGTGAAAAACTAATTATCTCCCAGCAGTGAAATAGTTTTGACATTATTTACTGAAAAGGTGCGAACACATGTGGCAGCTCGGTGCTCATGCGAAAAGGGTGCAGCCAGTTTGATTTTTTCCATCCCGTCTCTGTCATGTCTGGCTAATCATTTCCCTGTTAGCAGATGGGAAAATAACAAGCCTGATCAATCCAGGCTGCACAGCTTCCCTGTGTTATCTGCTGATTTACTGCGCTCCTTCTCGTGTATCGCGCCATAGAGTGAACCGTTGGGGTAGAGGGGGGATGGAGTAGAGGTACAGCGAGGTCTGCTAAGGGAGTTAAGTAACATGAAATATGGAGGGAGTCATGTCTTCATAACCCCAGTGACTGTCAAGTTAGGAGTGTTTACAAGGCCCTTCAAGTCTTGTTAATTCCATCTGTCCTTCATGCTTGGAGCACATAAAAGTGCTAAAACAAGGGAATGGACTGAAAAGAATGGATCATGCTGAAAACTACAGACACAAGCTTATGTCAGAATTAACAAGACCATTCTAAACATTTATCAGGCCACGCTGTGCAAAGTGTAAACAAGCTGTTTTGATGTCGTCGAGCCGCTGTAGCTGGCACGTCCCATCAGGCAAGAACGAAACGAAACGGCCCTGAGGCCTTTCATCATAACACTTTTCCTCTCCAGAGGAAAGTGCTGCCAGGTCACCCTGAGAACCACGGCCGAGCACACACACCCTCCCACCGCACCCCCAAACGCCTCCCCCACCGGGACTTCCAGGTCCTTCATCTAATCCCCAAAAGGAACAGAGTGTCAGAGGAGAACAAGAGGGCGGGGTGGTGGGGTTGTGTGGGCCACACTGCAGCCACATGCTGGAAAACGGACAGCGCGGCTCGCCAGAACCCGTGATCTACCAATAATCCCAAACGGACGCACATAAAAGTCAGATGGAAACTTTAATGGCGTCATGAGTCAAGATTTGTTTTTAAGAACATTAGTTTGACTAAATAGCAGATCACTTAAAAACCCTTTGCAGAAGTACTCAGACTGCTTTTCACGTCGCCTCACTTTACAGCAACAAACTTCAAAGTATTTTTGGGAGAGATTAGACAAAGATAGACAAAATCGTGCGTCGTCGTGAAGTGAAACATAGTATGCTGCTTTTAGGTTTTTACAAATTAGAATATTATATTGTGGCGTGAATTACTAGTCAATACTTTGCAGAAATGCCTTTTACTGCCATTGTGGCTAAACGTCTTTTGGGCCGTGTTACTATCAGCTTTTCATAGACTAAAACATTTATCTATTATTTGCAAAATAGCACAAATTCAGTCAGACTGGTCAGGAAGCAACTGTAAAAAATAAAAATAAAAAATTACATCTGATCTACTGATCCAAATAACAGCCATGAGCTTGTGCTTTATGTTTCAGATCACTTTCCCTCCACCCCAATTTCAAGACGTTTTTTGCATCCAACAGGTTTATTTCCATCCATCTTCATCCTCTCTCACCAGCATTTCATTGCTGACGCAAAACATGCCCTCAGCAAGATGCGGTCACCACCACACTTCCCCATGGGGATGATGTGTTCAGGTTGAAAGTTTGACTCCATTGACTTGTGGAACGCTGCATCTCTTCCAGAGCGACCATGGGCCAATAGGACAAATGTAGACAATTGTTTTTTCTGGGTTTTATTAGAACCATCAGAGTCAAACACAGCACCACACCAAGGTTCAAGTAGTAGTAATACTTTTAATACTTTTACGAGGTACTATACAAAACTTTTAAACTTTAAACATTATACTTTTACTCCGCTCAGCCAGAGTTTAAAGTCTTTTAAAAGTGGTTTTGATCAATCTTCTCTAATAGGTCAGAGTTAAGTGATTTAAGAAGATGATCTGAACAAAAACAGAGTAAGAACAGAGTTCAAATAAGGTACTTGTTAAAGATTGCAAGACTGACAAATTATGACAAAAATCAGAGATGGCTTAAAGCCTCTTTATTATACTAGTTGTGAAGTGCACTGATAAGTGTTTACGAGCAGAACTTGCCTCGTTTTCTAAAGTCAGAAGTCAACACCATCGCAAACCAATGCTCTGAGCTTTAATCACATGTTCACGTTCCTTAAGTAAAGCCTTGGGAAGGCAGTACACACTGACAGCTCCATAATCTACAGTAAAACTTTAAAGAAACTTGTTAAGAATCTTGACAGACATTGCTGTGGATTTCTTCTTTGCTCTCTCCTTCCCCTCTACTCTTTTCCTGCCCCCCTTTTCATCCACTCTCACTCTCCCATATGCGGTTCTTTCTCTTTGAATGATTCCAAGTGACATGTTTCCAGTTCCTGGCCCCTTAACAGTGTCAATTAAAGCAAGCAAGAGAGAGAGAGAAAGAGAGATTGAGTAGGTTCCAGGGTTTTGGCTGCCACTCCGCTCTTTTCAGTGCTCTAATCCGGAGAGCTGACATTCAGCCCAGCACAACAACCCTGGGAGCAGTGGGAATCAAAGGGCTTCACACAGACTTTAGGAAGAGAAGGGGAAAAAGGTGGAGGAGTTTGTGTACGTGTGAGGAGCTGGGGGGATCTGAGAGGTGGGTGATGGCTCAAGTAAAAGAAGAGGAAAAGATGCAGAGTAGATAGTAGTGGAAAGTGATGGACGGGAAAAACCATCCGAGTGGCAGAGAGTTGCAAAAACAGAGACTCTAATAGCAAAGAAGAGTAAAGGTTTGAATCTGCGGGACACACAACACTGCCAAGTCACACACTGACTGTGCTTACGCCCAGCTGGGGTCAGAAAAAAAGGTTAAGAATGCTTCAAACACACACACACACATCGACTGACTCACTCTCTCTGACACAGGCACACACATTCTGGGCTGCATGTCAGGCCGAATAGCTGCGTGAGGAAACAACCACGAAGGGAATCATAAAATTAAATGACTCCGAGGTCCAAACAGCAACACAATCGCTGTCCAGATGGCTCCCCCTGATCAGAGAGCAGTCTGCGCAGGCACAGCAGTGTTTAAGCTTCGGATGAGGGGAAACAATCACTGAAACAATCATCCGAAGCTCACAATCAAAAGCAGCTCACAATCGATGTGAGCTGCTTTGAATAAGTCGAAAATATTTCTCATCCCTGCTGCTGAAGTCATCTACCTGCTCTTAGTCCCTCAGGGGCTTCGGGCTGCAGAGCCTGGAGGCACCATGTGGCCTGAGAATAAAAACAGCTCCAAATGCCTTCAATTCTTTTCTTTCTGGCTCCACCTGCTGGACGATCGGAGCAACTGAATGAAGGACAACTGGCTGAATATTGCAACAAATCATAACCAGGGTTTCAGTTAGTTATACAGCAAGTCATTCCTACCTCTTCATATATTAATCTGCAATTTAAAACAGTTGTATGTCTTTAGAAACTGCTTTTGCACGAAACTCATAGGAAGCATATTCAGAGGAAGGAAGCGGCACACCATCTAAAAGTTGATCAAAGCAAATATGTGCAACAAGGCAAAATTAGTGACACCTCTGATTTCATTAAACACAATTTTATATGACATTTTTAATTTTATATCAGCTTGGATTCACTAATTTTGAGGCAAGAAACCATGAGCTGGATAACAGGATTTTAAAAAGATCTCAATATCAAATCTCTGAAGTTCTAAGTACATATAAAGGTTTACTGAAACAAAACACTCATCAAGTCTTACATATGTAAAACTTTTGGTCAGATTCATCTGATGGAACTTTTGTGCCATAATGACTCTGTCTAAAACAATGAATCCAGTGTTAAGGAATGTAAGCTTCTCCATTCTCTATATAATCAAAAGCAAATAAGTGTAAGTAAAACAACAACATACCCAACATATTTTTTAAATTAATGCTTAATTTTTATCCAACTTTGTAGATTTAAAGTTTTAAAAAATCCTAGAAAATTACACAATCTGTTTTGTGTTATAGTTTCTATCAATATGAGAAATAAACAATATTATACATATTTTATAATTTTTTTTTTTATTATTTATCTATGGGAGTGTTCCATACAGCGCTATGTAAAGGTATTTGCAACCTTATAGATTCTGTTATTGCTGGTTCATTTTGTTGCACTTAAATGTTTCAGATCATCAAAAAAACGTTATACTATCCAGCAGAGATAACCCAAGTACAAGATATAGATTTTATATTATGATATACTTTACGAAAAACTGTGTGCTATAAGAGTTTTAATAGATGTAGTGTTTTAAACATGAACAGCAAAGTAAATGCAATTGTTTGAGGCGTTTGATATATTTAATGAACATGCAAAAAAAAAAAACAGAAACGCAGCATATTAGTATTTAATCTAACAGTCACCAATCAGAGGCAATGAAGGGAAAACTGGCTGAAAACTACACATGGGGCAGGAGCCAAAAAATGCATCTACTATCAACACCGATGAGTTGTAAGTACATAAATACTGTAAACTTATAGTTGTGGAAAAACTAGTATGCATCTTCAGGAAATATTAATATTTTACCCTCCAAAATAGTAATAAAAAAAAGCTTATTCTTAGGAAGGAAGAAGTACAATGTGAGACATGTTTCTAAAATAATAATATCGCACACTGATGTTGCGGTGACAATATATTTGTAATATTTTGTGCAGAACTAATTACAAAAAAAAGATCCCAAACCCATGTCATCCACTGGCTCACTGACCTGCTTTCAGGGTCCAGGAAGACGGAGCCGCTGCTCTCACACAGAGCCTCGCTGACAGGCGACAGGCAGAACGGCGAGGAGAAGGTGTCTGAGTCAGAGCCCATGGTGCTGTCCCGGCTCACCTCGTCCGACAGCTCATAGGACCCTTCGTCACCCTCCTCCCCGGCTAAAAGAAGCTGTTGCTGGTTAGAGGAGGGGTCCGAGCCGCTCTCACCCACCAGGCTCTGGGCAGAGGTGCTGCTGGTGATGTTCCTCTCCTCGTCATCCTCTTCCTCTGGAGCGGCCGCTGGAGGACGTGAGCGCGGCCTACAGAGGATGGTTGGTTCGAAACATCACAAAGACTTTATTTGACAGTGCATAAGACTGACATGACAATGTCATAACCATGACATAGCACCTGTAATGAACATAAAGGAGTCTTTATGAATGTCTATGACTGTGGTCATGAAGTGCCATTCTTCTAATGCAAAGTTGCTCTAAAAATTTCATTGAAAGTCCATTAAAAGTGCTAACTTTGCATTAGAGTGCTATTATTTACAAAATAATAAGTTGGCACTTCTTTATATGCTTCTTTATTTTCAGTATGTACCCATATTGTGTTAATTAGCACAGATCTGGTGCCCACCCTTGTACCTCCTGCCTCTGCGGCGGGCGTTCCTGCGCACAGGCGAACTCTCCGGAGTGATGTATCTCAGCGCCTCCTCGTCCTGCCTCTGGATGCGGGAATTCGGCACCCACGTCAGAATCAGCGTGGAGCCCAGGCACTCATCTTTCTCCACGTGTACGCACAAGTAGCCTGCAGGGGGGCAACAAAAACCATGTTGGTGTTAAGAGTGATTTTCTTTAGAAAAGAAAATCTCCCTTTTAAAAATGTTTTAGTTGAACTCAACACTAAAATATGTCTCATAAACAATAAACCCTTGTGCACACTCCCATAATGATCAGGACATTTATTCACTTTTATTTCCCAACTCTGTCCCAGACATTTCCATTGAACTACATGACATGCTGGTGTTTTTATAAAAACTCTCTAGCCCTGAGCCTTGAGCTAAGCTTCATGTTTTTTGGAGGATGTTGGATTCTCAGTGAGTTTGTAGAAATTGCTGCTCAGTTTTTTTTTATGTCTATGTGAAGAGGAGAGCTGAGTTGAGCCGAGCTCCATTTTGTAACAAAAGGTATGGGAGCTGAAGAATCCAAAATACAACAAAATCCACTAGATAGCTTTTCCTACTTAATGATATCGGCAAATTCTGTGAATTTCTGCCTTTTATTGTGAACTCCATTTTGTTTGTTATCCCAAATCCCAGAAGCCATTAGGTCTTCAAATATTGAGTGTACTTCTAACTGAAACTGTATAATTTAGTACATTTAGGTAATTGTTTAAATCCAAAATAACTCATCTCTGTCATAGTAGACACAGCCAAATAACCTCCAACCTCAACAGAGCTCTCCATAATAAACAGGTATAAGAAAAAGCAGGCAGTTCTGTATCTGTGCAGCCAAACCTGGGTGGTGCTCAGCCAGGCCCGGGAGGGGCTCCGCAGGGTGCACACAAACATTATTCTTTGAGAAGATGATCTCGCCATCCAGCCCCGAGCGCAACGATGAGCCCCCCGCCCCGGGGTTTAAGGTCAGGAGGTCGGAGGCCTTGGAGGAGGCACGCCGAAGGAGCCGACCCAGAGACATCTCCTCAGGCACTGGGACACTGAGCCCATCCTCTGAAAGGAGACGGACAGCAGAGAGAGACAACGTTAGAGCCTCATGTGGTATTTCACAAGGATGGAGCACAGAGAAGAAGGCCGAGTATCAGGCAAAATCATTTCTGTCTATTTAATAGACACAATATTGACCCAGTTTCAATGAACTGACAATATTGCTATTTAAAATTTCAAGTGTTTCCAAGAATTGTGATGTCATGAACTCTAAGGTTGTCAGGGATGGGAATCAGAGCCACAGCATCAAAGATTATCTTAGGAAAGACAGACCTCAAATGGTTGCCACTGAAAAGTTCAATCTTACTTTCATCTTTAGAAAGCACTGCTCAATTGTCACCCCAAAAAAACAGAAGCTGCCAACTGAACTCTGAAGAGAAACCAACCAAATAAAGTAGCCCATTTAAAGTAGGAGCTGCAAGCTGCTCTTCTTACTTTTGACCACCAGATGTCACCAAAGAGGACTGTGTGGTAAAACTGAACACAGTCTCAATGCTGCAGAAAGCATCCTCTGGGCTTCATTAGAACATAAAAAAGTGCCTCAATCTTTCTCATTCTGAAGCAAATTATACTGATCTTTCTGCTACAGCTGTCACAAAGGCAGAAGAAGCAGTGCGTCCAGAAATAAACTACCGTAAATATAGTTTAAAAAGCACAGGTTGAAAACTAATCCCTCCAATAAAACCTAGCGGTTGACCAGGGTCCAGATCCAGACCACAGCTATAAAACTCTGACCCCAACAAATGTTTGGCAAAATAAGAGATATACATTCACCTGATAAATTCACTTCCTGTTTTTTTTGTTTTACAGTGAATTCAAAAAATAAAAATGCGCCCTATATGTGCAATATAGATAAACAACGTGCATGTGTAAGGATCCTCCGGTGGGAGGATGAGTTAATGATGGATAGGTTCCTGGAAATTCTGATAAACTTTAATGTCAAAAACAATTATTGCTTACCGCTAAATAGATATGATCAAATTAAAAGGCTGGGTTTTTTATTATTTTTATGGAATTAAACATCAAATTACTTCACTATGCGTTCCACTAAATATGGCTGACTATGTAAAAACTTTAAAAGACAGATGAGGTGTAGAGTTTAAGGTCAAATGCATCCCAGCCTGGCTCTAAAGTTGCAAAAATCCTCAACAAACTTCCCCTCCTCAGACACACATTCTAATATTTACTGCAGTGTCCTTACTGCAGAGCTCCCCTCTCACCTCTCCTGACTTGTTCAGCGTTTCTCAGAGCTGTGCACCTGCATCTACTAAAGCAGCTTCAGCTCCTGCGTGTATGTGTCTCTCGTAGTTGTGTGTGACTAAATGTTTCCCACCTTCTGCAAACAGCAGAGAAACACAGTGATGGACAGTGAGCAAACACACCCTGCTCCAACTGTGTGAAATTCCAAGCTGTTATCAGGAGCCAACAGATGTCATCCATGTCGACCGCTGAACTGGGACCAGCGGGTCTCGCTGCCTGAGTTTGAACTGTCTGCTCTGGAGAAAGCTTTGTGGGATAAAATAAACTTTCACTTGACACAGAAGGCACTCCTTTGGTTTTGAATTATTTTTTTATTCTCTAGTATTAAAAGAAAACATAAAGCAATTAAAGTCATTTTTCCTTTAGCTTCTGCTTTTTTAATCAGTCCATTCCACTGATCTGTTCTTGTATGGTTAACGTTCTCCATGTTGGATCAAAGTCATCTCTGTATAACCTTGCTCCTTACTTGGCTGAACACTCTGACACATACTCCCCACTCTATCTCAGGAATGTTCCCTCTTTTTTCCTTAGGGAAAGAACGTGGGGGGGCGGGGAGGGGGGCATGTTTACCACCACTTGATTAAGCAGGCACCTCACTTCCTGGTGCCAAGCCTCACACAGGAAGCCTACCAGCACAAGATCTGGGCATTAACTCAAAGAGAAGCTATGTGGTTGGCAATCATTTCACTTCCTTCTAAAAAAGTAGAAGAGTGGCTGTTTTTTAGGTCAGAGATTTACCGTTGGCACAGAAAAAGTGTCTTCTATCTCAAGAACCCTGGTAAGCTAATGCTGAGATTCATATCTAAAAGTAAGTAAGTAATATTTGTAATACTGAGATCAAATTAAAAACAAGATAATTGTATGCAAACTGATAAAAAAGTTGGAGAACCTAGCTAAATGCATCAAGACTCTTAACAAGAAAAAAACCCCAGCAGCGAGAGTGGAAGTGTCCATATGTCACGACTGGCTGGAAGCTAAGAGAACAGGAAGTAGATAAAAGAAAAAAAAAAAAAAATACAAACAGTTTAACAGCGAGGATTACCTACGATAGAACGGGGAATAAACAGAGCACATATAGATAGTGACAGCGTTAAAAGGGTTATAGGTTGGGTTAAGAAAAAAAGACAACTAAACACAGAAGCAAGAATACTTCTGACAGCAAGAGCTTTATTGATTGCTCAGCTTAGTCCATCGGTAAAAACAGAAGTACTTTCTATGGAGATTTAAAAAACTGTGTGTGTACTGAGAGTACACACAGTTCATGTCAGGAAGGGTTCAATCAATAGCTCAATCTAGAATAAAAAGAACAATTATACAAAGAAGCACTTAGCCAGGGATACTTTCTGTGAGACAGGAAACTAACGAATATACATACCTAGTGGTATTAATAGCTTAGTCAATTTACCTGATCCAGGAAAAAGACACAGCTAAGCAAAATAGCACATAGGCAAGAGTACTTTCAACATAAAAAAAAAGAAAAATACATCAGTAATGGCAGTGAATATGCACTAGTGATAGCATAATATGCTTGGTCAATATATTTGTCCAGGAGAAAAAAAGGCTGGCTAGCTGCAGAAGTACTGAGAAAGGAGTACTTTCTATAAGGAAGAAAAACAAGGAGAATAAGCCCAATTTAGTCTGTGCAAAACAGGAGATAATGGAAGAACTAGTTTTTGTCAATTGCCTCTGTCCAGAAAACGGATACTAAAAAACACAGAATCACTGAACCAGAAATACTTTCAGTTGTACTGAAATATACTGGATAATGAATTTAATTCAGATCAAATGAACTGGACCTGAGTCTGAAATCATCAAATCTTTCTAGACAAGTGTTGCAGCCTTTCCATCCAGCAAGCCACCTCATTAAACTACATCTAAGCATAGCAAGGCCCCAGACCTATAAATTTACTGTACAAACAAGGAGCTTCATCAAATAACACCACACAAAACTGCTTGCTGGTATGAAAGAGTCACAGCAGCAGCAGTACGGCATGAAAAATGTTGGTTGACCCTGTGTGAACTTTCTGATGATGTGGAATTCAGATCTTTGCACATTATAGCTTTCTGCTGCTTCATAGCCATGAGGAGCTATTTACTGCTGAGCTTCAATGCAGCGGGGTGACCGAGGTCAGTGTCAGGTTCAGATTCAGGTTCACACAGGCTGATAAGAAAAAGCTTCCTCTTGCTCTCACTTCATCCTTAATCCCATCAACAGCTGTGTGCCCACAGACGGACTCTCCCCTCTGACCTTTCTGCGTTTCATCAGACATCTCACGAGTTGAGACACCTTCCTAGATTCACTTCCTCTGTCCGATAATCAATAGAACATTTCTACCCACTTCTTCTTAACCAACTCTCTGACATTTTTTTAACCTTAAATAAGAGAATAAAAACTACACAAATAAAGTTCAGCTGCCAGGGCAGCAGCCACTGATAGCTTCTCACTTCTGTTGACATGTGAATGGAAGATCCCTCTTTCATATCCACTATTCACGAGGTTGCCCGGGGCAGCTGAAAACAGATCACCCTACAAAACAAGATCCTTATGGACTCCAAGTCATGAGGAAACTCTTTTGGGTGCGTCAAAAACATGTTTCCTGTTTCAGGAGGAATTTTATCTTAACAATGATATCATAAGCTAATATACAGAATCTCCTAAAGGTTCAGGACCAGAAATTAAATCCAAAGAAGACCTAGAAACTCAATTGCAAACTGAACAGCAGAATGTATAGCCCTGCATGTATAGCCGAGATAGTCACTAGCTTATTGTTGCAAAGCATTAGGCGTACAATTGCATCAGGTTTCTTTATCATCATCACTGGTTTTCTTTAAATTGTCATAATAATGAAGGAAAAATCTTGAACAAGTTTACATATCTAAGATAGGAGTTTGTCAAAATTTGTGAATCAAAAGTACAAGGTGTAGCATATTAAAAAACTAGTGCATTTCCCTTTGCTTCTTTCTTAAGTTTTTATCACTTTAAATATGTAAAATGAAACAGAACCAATTTTACAGTCTTCTAGTATCTGTTCCTGGCAACTAAAAAGAACAACAACTGGAATTTCAATTTGATATTTATATTTCAAAGCAAACATTTTTGTATAATTTTTTTATGCTTTGTTTTTCTATAACTGGTTTGCAGTGAGAAAATTCAGTCACCACAACATGCATTTTTTTTAAAATCACAAAATAAATGTAGCTACATTAGAAAACAAAATAAACAAAACATTTTGATTTCACCCAGGATAAATATATTTTATATGTTTTGTTGCTTTTCCTATAGCCTCGTGAGTCACATGTTACTCGTGAGCCACTTTGCAGGGTTAAAGTGCAATTGACTCTTCTATGAGAGCCAGATAAATTAAAAAAAAAACAAACAAAAAAAAAACAGTCCTCTCTATGTGAAGCAAATACTTTGCAGGGTTAAAGTGTGATTGACTCTTCTATGAGAGCCAGATAAATTAAAAAAAAACAAACAAAAAAAAACAGTCCTCTCTAGGTGAAGCAAATACTTTGCAGGGTTAAAGTGTGATTGACTCTTCTATGAGCAGATAAATTCCCAGATAAATTAAAAGAAAAACAAAAAAAAACAGTCCTCTCTAGGTGAAGCAAATACTTTGCAGGGTTAAAGTGCGATTGACTCCTCTATGAGAGCCAGATACATTTTGAAAAAGTCCACCAAAGTGAACCAAGAGACACATCAAGTGTGGGGATGAGTGGAGGGAGAAAACAGGGCAGTGGTCTTCCTGTCCTGCAGAATAACCATCAGAAGTCAGAGCAAAGGAAAACCATCCTCTCTGTGTCCACACTGGAAATAAATCACACATTTACAAAGCTGAGTAACGCCATTGATCAAAGCTGGCCACAGCCAGGCACACTATTCCAACTTCTGACTCTCCACCAAGTGAAGCAATGAGTGAGATGGTTTTATACCTGAACCATTGCAACCAATAGGAAAATTTGACTGTTTAGACACTGTTTGACCTAAGGAGGCCAGCAATGAGGCAGTTTTAGGCAAAATATTGCAGAACTAAACAAATTTACAAAAAAAAAGGGAAAAAAAGGAAAAAAAAGCCAAAATTTGTACAGAAACATAAAGGCAGAGCGCTAAATACTTAGTTTAACAGCAACACAAAGTTAATACGGGAGTTAGTTACACTTTAAATTGTGGATTCGAGGGTGCCGACTTTTGGAGTCTTTAATAAGATATTTTCATTCAAAGAAAATCCACGTCAGAAAACCATTCATTTAATTTTCACCAAAGTGAAATTAAATTAATTCGAAGTCATTCAAAATAAATACTTATTATGTCCATGCGTTTAAATATCGAACAAGGAAGAAGTCTCAGCTTTCAGTTCAATGAAAATGGAAAACCAGCATCTGTATTTTTCTCAGCAGCAATTTTCAGTATTTGCTGGGTGAGTGAGGACGTTCTCTCTCTCCCTGTCAGCCTGCTTATGGCGGGACGAGCCTCGGCAGCATCCGCTTGACAGCAGCAGATGGACAAGGCTATTTACACCAGGCCTAACATGAGTTCCTCTGGGTTACATGTCCGAGCAAGGACTCTGTGTCAGCACCACCTCAGAGGCTCGCCTGGGGGTCTTTGCAAAACACACTATATGTAAAAAAAAAAACAACATAAATGCTTATCGGCCACAGTGAATGATACAGTGACTAGTGTGCGCATACCTGCTCCAGCGACAGGAATAAATGAGCAGATAGTAGCAGCATGGAGAGCTCTCACCTTCAGTCCCGCCGCAGGAATCTACAGCCCACTCCGGACAGCCATCTCTGCAAGTGGACAGAGCCCCAGCGCTACGAACCGGGCCTGGGTTCGGCTCCTTTCCACGGGTGTAGCTCGGGTTAATATCAACTCAGCTCTCTTTTTTTTTTCTTTTTTATCACAGAGGTTTATCACTGTATGAGGCACCGCCGCACGCCTAACTGCTGCTGTTTCAATGGCAAAAGTATACACTTCCGCTCTGGACTTTCAAAGTAAAACGACATTTATATTTGAAACATGCTTGACACTTTAATGTAAAATACAATGGTTTTTACTTCCTGAAATGTCTTTGCCTCTTTAATGTCTTGACTTTACGTCACAGTCCCTAACCAATCACTCCTCACATGTAGCTACTTCCGGCACGTAGTATTACTGACACATAAATGGAAATTTGGGATTTTATGATGGATTTTAGATGTGTTGTCATGCAAGGTACGTTTTACAGGTCTCCGATCAGTGCTAGAATTCAATTGGTCCACCATCAGGACCAGAGCTGGATTCAGAGCATCGTCACACTTCTGCTGTCTCCAGCTGCCTGTTTAAAACAGGTCATGCATAAGATATGCATAACGAGGGATATTTTTTCAGACATTTTCGTTAATTTTTTCAGAAATTTACGACCTTAAATTTCAGAAGGATTTTGTTTACTACACCAACTCAAAGAAGAGGATGAAAGAGTGGCATGTATTTGGATTAATCTATCTTTACTCTGATACTCTGAAATTTATAGATCCGTAAATTCTGTGAGGGCAAATTCGCTCAGTAATTTGTAATTTGAATTTTGTTTTATAGATTTATTTTTAGTAATTTATCTTGCGGTGGAATGACTTGACTTTGAGGAGTAATAAAGTATTATCAGCAAGCAAATGCAGCATCTTATCAAGGTCAAAAAGTAAAATCACAAGATAAAAAAATATATTTTTTGCATATTTTATAAACACTATTTACAAAGCAATATTTACAAAACTATTTTTATATATCACTAACTGATCCTGATTTAAAAAAATAAAAAACAAATGACTTTTTAGTTTACATTCAAAGGCTTAATGAAAATCTGCTGGTGTGATGACAGAATAATGCAGCTGATCATTTTAGCAGCACAGGGCAAAGGCAAAAAATATGACAAAGTTGGTGCATCATAGAACCCACTGGATTGTAAATGTTTTTGACATAGGCAAGGCCAGAGGAGTCACTGTTAGAACCTACAAGAACAGGCACAAAGACAAATGTGGTTCAGTTTGATGAAGATGGTGAACTTGAAGGCATTATTATTTTTGCTGTACTTGAAAAGCATCAAAGCAAAGAGTACCGTCTAACCCAGAACTCACCTTTGTGTCAGTCTTATACATAAAGTCTATAACTTTCTCTCCATTAACCAAGACATAAAGAGGTTGTGAAGGCACTCCAAACACCTGGATGCCTCCCAGAAGAAGACTGGCCAAGGCTCCATCGAGGTTGAGAGGGTTGCTGACTATCTGCGACTGAAGTAAAGCAGAAATAATTAAACACATCTGTTAGTCAGAGTCCAAGTAAAATCCTGATCATATCCAGTACTTATAATGATTAAAACTTCCAGATCGAACACATCTTCACTTTCGTCTTAAACAGACTTCAAAAGTCTCGAAAGGGTTTAGTTGAAGTGGTATGAATACTTCTGCCAACCACTGTACCTACCTGTCCAGCAGTGAAGTTAACATAACAATAATTTTGTGTTTCAAAAGTGCTAAGGCTGTCTCCGTCATCCCAGAACAACTCCCCCTGTGCCCAGCCACCAGTGGACAGCGCCACCGTCAGGAAGAAATGGTTTTCACGTGAAGCTGCAGTGGTCAAAGCAGGTTCCTACACAGAAAATAAAAAAGATTATGCAGTTTTTCAAAACAGTTTTTTAAAATTGAAATACTACAACACATTACGAAAGATACTATTAAACTAATGAATATACCAGAATTAACCTTCAAACTGATTTGTGCAGTTTATCAAGCAAATCTGGCAAACTAAAACATGAGGAACAAAATTTCACTTTATCCATTAAGCTGAGACAAAAACTGAAATAAAACCCAAGCTACTTTCTCTGTAATTCTCTGACTCTCACCTGCTGGGGGATGATGTGGCCCTCCCTCACATGAACATTGATTGTTTCCAGAGGGGACGATAGCTGAAAGTACTGACCGTTACTGTGGAACGGCTGACCCTTTGAGAAAGCAAGAGAGATGTAAGTGAAATAGGAAGGTCTTTTAAACTTTTAGAGATTTTGGCATTTCATATTTTGTATAACCAGAAACTTCAATGTATTTTACCAAGGTATTATGTAACAGGCCAGTAGTAGTGCATAATGGTGATGTGTAAATTAAATTATGTATGACTTTTAACATTTCTTGCAATTAAAAAAGTGAGAACAATATTTTGTCTTTCAATGCATTTCCTTTTAAAGGCTGATCTTTTTGCCCAATATTATTTGTAAAATAGTTTAAGATCAGTTAGATAAAGAGAGCCTGTGAAAATAATTTATTTTAATCTTTAGGCATTATGTGTTATCAATTGGCACTGAACTTTCACTGGACCATTCCAATGCATGACAACAATTTCATCTTTCATTATAGTCTCACGTATTTTGCAGAGGGCTTCCCACCACATTTGGGGTTTTGCACTTTGCCGAAAAAGTTGAATTTTGGTCTCATTTTAGCAGAGCACCTTTATTCTGTGATTTAAAATACCCAAGTGGACTCTATTTACTACTTTCGGTGAGTTAGTAACCAAATTGGTCGCACTGACCTTTATGGAGGGTTTCAGAGTAAAGGGAGCTAAACACAAAAGCACTTATCCAATTTTTTGTGTAAAAGGATTTCCAAAAATAAAAATACATAAAAATTTGCAAAATGAAAACATAAACAGGTTCAAAAGGTGAACCTGTTTGTAAGTAACAAAGTCTGCATTGCTACTTACATTGTGCAGGTGGTACCAAGTGCCAGCTGGTAGGTACGCGCTCAGCTCTACTGCCCCTTGCTCTAAAACAGGACTGATGAGAAGTGAACTCGCCCACAGGAACTGCTGGTCTATGGTCCGACAATGAGGGTCGGTGGGAAACCTGAGTTACAGAAACACAGACAAAAGAATGAAAAGGAGTTGAGATATTTTAGTTTCATGTTACATTAAAAGGACAGAAGAAAAAAGTACATACTCCATGAAGAGGGGCCTAGCTACAGTGTCAGCAGATGCGTGTGCGTGGTGGAAGAGTGTATAGAGGAACGGGAGAAGGGAGTAGCGAAGGTTCAACGCACTCCGCATGGCTGCTTGGGCCTTCTGCCCAAATACAAACGGCTCCTGAGGCTGAGGGACAGGACAAGTGAAAACAGGGAAACTTCTCATGATATGAAACAAACGCTCACAAATCCCCACTACACTATAAAAACAATCATAAACTTTGAGTCTCACAGCATTGGGCTTGTCATTGTGGTTCCTCATAAACGGATAAAAGGCGCCAAGCTGCATCCATCGCACACACAACTCCTCGTTGGTGTCGCCTTCAAAGCCGCATATGTCCGCTCCCACCAGGGGGACTCCAAACAGGCTGAACTGCAGCACAGCTACGTAAAAATAGTACAAAAGGAAACCATTGTATTCTGGTGCAAGTTTGTATTGAGACCAAATTTCCACAAAAATGCACTGGCATGACCTTTGACACTTGGCATTTACACACCAGGAATGGAGAACCGAAGTTGCTCCCAGTCACTCCTCACGTCTCCTGTCCACACTCCAGAAAACCGCCCGATGCCAGGGAACGAGGAGCGAGACAAAACAAAGGGTCTCTTCCCCTGAATGTTCATGAGTGCGCTGAGAATGAAAACATAGTAAACAGGATTAATGCGCAGCAAATCCAATATCTACATTTGCATTTTAAGAAGTTGCTTTATTGCAGTTTTTATCTCTTTATTCTTGAATTGGTGAATTTGTGTTATTTTATAACAACACCAATTCAAGTAATAATAACATCGTTGCAGAGTCTGACCTGTGCGTTGCATAAGCTTCAGTCAATCCGTACAAATTGTGCAGGTTGTAATGACTGGACAGCTGCTGCTGTGCCGACATACATATGGTTCCTGAGTTCAATTGGCCTCCAGCCACCCCTGTTTGTGTGATATTTGAAGAAGATTTATAGCTGCAATCTAATTGGGGGAAAAAAGTATTTTTTTATTCTCTATAAAGTATTGCTATCCCTTGAACTTTTTCAGATTTTTTTTGTCCCAAACTTCAAAATATTTTATTGGAATTTTGTGGCACAAAGTAGTGAAGAATTGTTATGTGAAAAGATATACTACATTAATTTCAAATAATTTCACAAATGAAAATCTAAAAAAGCCTGTTTATTCATCCCTGTTATGCATTACTTTTTGTTAGTTAATTAAATACATACTATTTTGGGCTACTACAGTTGCAAGCTAGTGATAAGTATCTAATACACTCACTAGGTGTGTATGGTGGTTTCTCAAGCTCGCTGTCAGGGCAGCCCACCACTGATCCCTGGACAAAACTAGACGGTTCATTCATATCCTGGAAGGGAGCAACAGCACAATGTCAATTATTTTAGAGATTTAAGCCTAAATATGCCCTTTAGATGTAAACCAATGATCTGTTTAGTACACTTTTGTTTTTGTGTACTCACAATCCACAGACCATCTACAGGAACTTCAGAGAAGAAGTCTCTAATGCAGTCCTCCCACCACTGCCTGGCCTCGGGCTTGGTGAAGTCAGGAAATGCTGTTGGGCCAGGCCAAACCTGTGTGCACAGGACAAACACCGAGCTTATATGAAGGTAAATGAAGAGCTTGGTACTCAGGTGACTCAATATAATGATCTAAAAATGGGCTCAAACCTTGCCTATCAGAATGTCTCCAGTCGCATTCTTTATAAACACATCTCGTTTCACACCATTTTCAAAAGGCGGGTATGTTCCAGGGGTGCTGGTGCTGCTAATGCCCGGATCCTAGGGAAGAAACAAACCAAGATAAAACACTGGAGTTCCACTGTAAAAGAGTTTTGCTGCCATCTACTGGATGAGTTGCTGTGAAAAAATGATTGTAGATGCTGCTTCCTTTCTGAATTCTAATAAAGAAAACTGTGATAGTTAAAAATATCACATTTTAAAGATGTCCTACCAGAATGAGGATGTACTTTATGCCTTTCTTATGAAACTCCTGGACCATCTCCGGAAGATCACCAAATCGTACAGGGTCAAAGGTGAACACCCTTCGCTTGTCTGCATAGTCCAGGTCATTCCACTGAACATCCTGGAGATGAAAAACATTAAATACTCTCAAAAATAAATGAAGCAACTGCATCAAAATATTTATACTTTAGATTTTTACAAAATCTGACTGATTTTGGTATAACTGATCCCATCTGCATTATCATAAAAGTAATACAATTACTGAGCCTTTTGCAATATTTACAGACTTAATTTTTAAAGTTCTTTAATATGTTTCTACAAAATAAAACCAAAATTGTCCGGATCACTTCTCTCTGCATGCAGTTGACATTTATGATGTAATTAAGAATCTAACACATTACTGAGTATATTTTTTCCTAATACAATTAGTGTGTGGTTATGTTTCATTTACCATAGGAAAGTTTGCACTGTGCATGCGTTCTGCAACCATGCGGGTTGCATTAGTAGTTGTATAACCCCAGCGACAAAGATGAAAGCCTAGAGACCAATAAGGAGGCATCATGGGATACCCTGGAAAAAGAAACAAAACCATGTCCACTCAAAAGTCACATACATGTTTGTATGTCTCGTACTATTTGGATATGTGTTACAAGAGCAAACAGGAAAATACATACCAATGACCTGGAGGTATTGTCGTATAACACTTTGAGGGTCAGGACCCAAGAAAATGTACAGATCCAGGATTCCACCAGTGGATACCCATGTGAGAGCTGGTGTTGGCTGCAGTATCACTTCTACAGAGACATTTCAAAGGAGCTGCATATACTACATATAAGACACAATATGTTCACACAGTAGAGACTTTAAAAAAACAAACCACAAAAAAATTAAAGAGGTTTTCGATTCGCTTTCACTGAGTTTTATAACACATCTCAGTTTACATTAAAAACCACTGTTTTAGGTTACTTTTTTTTTGTTGCTGTTTTCCCTCTACATCCAGGATCCTCCACAGTCACACATTAATGCATAGAAGTGAAACAAATATTCATAGTTTTCAAAAGAAAATTTGAAAAGTGGGGTTTTCATTCATATTTATCTCCTTTGTGAAATGTAATCATTGTAGAGAAAGAAGATAGATGCAGTATTTTTTTCTGATCTACAACAGCCCTAATATGTTATTAGGGAAATAATAACGTAAAAAGATGCTAAAACTCAAAAGGGAATGAATACCTTTTGCAAAGCACAATAGAATAGTATGTTTATTATCCAGTAAGAAAATTATGTGAAGAACTTTGCACCAGTCAAATGGAAAATAATCAAAAAACTTTTGGATGATGAGACAATACATGACAATGTATTATTTTGCATGTTTCTGTAAAATAATTTAGAAGGAAAGAGGACTACCGATTGCATTGCTATTGAGAAGAAAAACTCCATGTGCTAAGCCGCCATCTTCCTGCACTATGTAGAATGGATGAGAGCCGTAGAGATTAGAGTCAGCCTGTAGTGAAAAACAGAAGTTTATATATACAGCAGGTATGCACATAATTCATTCTGCTGAATATCATTCTGCTGCTAATATCTGGAAACCCACTTGGTGCGCTCAGTTTGATGCACTCACTGTAAAGGACTCACATGTGGTGCCATGTCTCTGTTCCAAAGAGTCCATGATGTCCAGTTGATGTCCAGGACAAGAGAGGTGTAATGCTCTCCAAGGCCGGACACCAAGGAGGAGGCCAGAGAGGTGGACAGCTGCAGGTATTGGTCAGCAAACAGCAAAGGAGCAACTGTGGTGTTCATACTAAACTCAGAAGGCAAAGACACAAATAATCTTTTATCACTTTCTTACTAATCATGGCAGCAGACAGGAAAGGCTGGGCAGGCATCACCTCCACAGGGATTAAAGACAGAGATGCATACAGAACCCTTCCATTGGACTTGCGTCGCACTATGAAACCGAAGGGATCATGCTGGAATTCGGTTGTGTAGAGAACATCCTGGGTATATGCTTCTGTCTGAAAGCTACCAACAGGGAGAGGGACTTCATACCGCTGAGAGGATGGATCCTTTAACTAGAGAGAAAACTTATGTCACTCAAACCCCAAAACAACCAAAAACATTCACATAAATGGAAGTGAAGAATTAGATGTCCTGAAAAATGCAATTTAAATAGAGTTTGTCTTGGAAGAGATAGTTATACACCTAAACCTTTCCCTTTTTTCTTTGCTTATTTCATTTGACGTGTGCAAATAAGTATCTGCAGAAGTCATCCAATTAAATAAGTTTTGTGTGCCTTTGACACATATAATCTCTTTTAAATATATTGAAGTTAATGCGTGTAATGTGAAAATGTGGAAAAAGTTGAAGGGGTATGAATGCTTTTGGAGGGTTCTGTAACAACAAACTCAGCAACAGGCTATAACAACATTTAAATCTAATGCATTATATTCAATTACTGGCATAAACAACCACAAACTGCAAGAAAGCTCGTAGCAAAGCACTGAGAAATTGTGTTGGGTGCAAAAACTTTAAATGAGAAGAATTGCACACACTTTGATCTTTAAATACTCACAACAATGTGAAAGCAGCTTGCAGTCTCTGCTATGACTTCCAGGCTAAGTGTGGAGATATCTCTGGGGAGATAGGAAGGGCTGGCCCTGGTCAGGGTGGCAGTCTGACCCTTCTCGCTGGGGGTGAGGGGCCCCATGTTATAACCTGGGTACAGGGCAGGGAAGAAGCACCAGGGTGGTCCCGCAGACCCAGGTAGAGGAGCATAGCAGCACCCTCTATCCTCACACTCCTCTTGGCTCAACAATCTGTCCCTGCCACAGTCAAACCGATTTTCTGGAGCTGTGATGCATTCAGTTTCTCTGGAATTTTCGGTTCTTTGGGGACTATCTGAGTGGATGTCACTCTTCTTTGGTTCTCTGGGATAGGAATAAGCAGGCTTTTTACGTAGCATGACTTCATAATGATCAAAATGACCTGACCTAACGAGTCTGCCTTCATTGCTTAACAAAAGATCCCTGTATAAACACGCTAACAAAGATAGAGAAAGGAGGAGCGCTGTGGTAGACAAAATACCCATCCTTTTCAAACACTCAAATAAATTCCTGTTTAGCACACCGTGCTATGCCAAAGCTATTGCTGCAAATTAAAAACATACGACTCGATAAAAAAAAAAAGTCCCGAAGCACAGCGGAATATGTATAACTGAAATTAAACTGTTATTAACAAAACGAAATGGCAGGAGTAATAAAACTGAACCGATGTTAAAGCCAACAGAAGCTACATAGGTAGCAACAGAGAAGCTAAAAACACTAAGGCAAGCATGCTAGGACAAACAAACTAAAACTAAAACTTTTAGTTTACTGGATTTTACTGGTAAAATCCAGTAAATGAAAACCCCTTATCGACAAACCGATTAATAAAAACGGTATTTAAATGTGCAGAGTACTGAACATTATTTTTGTTGTTGCTAATTAGGACTTTTGGTCAACTGTTTCTGCAGACTTAGTCCACTACTTTTAATGTAAATCTGCCTCATAACCTATCCAAAACCAATGGATTGATTTTTACCTTAATGTTGAACAATATGTTTGCTATAAATTTATAGAAACAACACACACACACAAAGCAAAGCACTTGTGCGCGCACACACACACACACACACACACACAAGTTTGGATAGGATTTGGATACTTGGATACCTGTGGTCATCGGGGCCCTCGGGGCAGTCACCCCCAAACTGGAGCAGTGGCTACAACAGATCCCAGGAACAACATCAGACATCTCAGTCCAGAAATGTGCAGTTCTAGGCACAGCAAAGATACTGCGCAGAACCCTCAAGCTCCCAGGCCTCTGGTAGAGGACCCGAGCTCAGAGGATAAGAACCACCCGCGGTGGGTGAGAAGGGAATTTTTTTTTTTAATATATATATATAACCGATAAGAACCACCCGCGGTGGGTGAGAAGGTAATTTTTTTTATACACACACACACATATATATATATATATTTCTCATCTTTAGATTACTTTGCATCAATAACAAATAATGAAACATTCAGTCAAAAATGGAAAGTCAGAGGACATCCACATTCAAGTCACATCCAAGTCTTGGAGGAGAAACAAAAATATAGAAGGGACTGTACTTACTATAATAATGCAAGAACTTTAAGCAAAAACATTAAAAATCAATGCCACTTCCCAACATCTTCAATTATTTTTCTCTCATCTTTTTTATGACAAGTTTATCTTCAAGCTGAAATAATTAGTATTCAATTTGATAAATTCAAAATGACACAACTTCAGTTTAAAAAAAATGCTTTTTATTGCATGCAGCTATGTTACACATAAGGCTCTGAACAACAATCACATTTAAAAGCTCCAAAGATTCCTTCATGGGATAAAATAAACATTTAACATGAAACAAAACCAGTGCTCACTAACTAGTTTACAGATTTACTCTATCAAAATCAGGTCTTTCAAAGTTTTTGTCAAGTATATTGGACACTTAAGGATTTTCTTGATTCAGCCATGGAAAACATTGTTCTTCAGCTCAAAGCAGCAGATAGCGGACATGTTTTATGAAATGTTATATATGTTAATACACTGAGAAACAGAAAGAAGAGCAAACAGTGAGAAATGTCCATAAATAATCTTACCACTAACAAACCACAGTGCAGTACTTCATAACTAACATGATAAGTTGTGAATGAGCTTGTTTTGTGAGATTAGCATTTAATAAAATAATACTTATGTGATTTCTACTTTTTGACAAGAATGTTGCATGCGACGGGACCTCGAAAGGTGAATCCCAGGTAGAAGGTAATGTTTTCATTACCATGAGGCACTGATGGCACAAAGAGAGGTAGAATATTGAACTTCTTTTTCTGGGGGCCCTCAAGGTACACCACCCTGTCCTCTGTCCATCCAGAAACACGTTTCAGCATGGTGGCAATTTCAGGACTTTTCCATGCCTCACCGCTGAACCACTTCAGGCGTTTCTCAGAGACTGAGAACCCCTTCGTGATTTTGTCAAACTTTCTCTTGTGGACAAATTTATCCAGCCCATTCCCATTTCCCAGGAAAAAATGGGTGTAGATCCTTCTTTTCCGCTGGGGAATGTCTTTCATCTTGGCCCAGTAGCCTTTTTCAAGGTGTTCAACAGCTGACTGCACAATTTCATATTTGCTTTCTCTCTCTTGGTCTGTATCATTGTCCTCAGGCCAGAACAGCATGGTAAGCAAGAACAAGGCACTTGGAAAACATTTCTTCTTATCATTTGGAAATTGGCGACAAAGAGCCTGTAGCTCTTTCAGCGGGTCTGCTTTTTGTGGTTGAAGGGACAGACAGTTTAGGGAAATGTGTGCTGCTATGTAATTGACAATATCCCTTTGCGTAAATTTGGCCTTTAATGGGTTGCTGGGATATAGAGTAAGGATATGCTCCAAACGTCGTACTGCATCCTTTTGGTCAGCTAGTTTTGAGAGGATCGATATGATGTTCCCTCCCCCAAGATGATAGATAATCATACGTTTCTGAAAAGGTGTAAATTTGCTTTCAATCGTCTGGCATTTTTTCAAAAGCATAGCAGAATCTGCTTCACTGAAGTACTTGCCATATTCAGCAGATTTCTTTGCCAGCCATGTGAGTGGATGACTTATTTTTTCTTCAGGACTTTCAGGGGTCTCCTCTTCATCTCCAATGTCTGTCTGGAAGTAGCTGAGGTCCTCTGAAATCCATTCCAGGGCGTCTTGCATTGTTTTGTGAAGTTTCTTCAAACGGCCATGAAATGGTTCCCAGGGACGGTCGAGTTCCTCTGGGATGTAATCTGTTAACAAGTACTTCATACATTCAGCGTGGCCGTTGGTTCTGTTTGCAAACACTTGAAGAGAGGAAATCAGTTTGAGTAGGTTGCATCCAACCTCAACCTCAGAAAAAAACCCAGAGCTATTAACATCTTCCATCTCTGCATTGGCTGCCCTCTCACATTCTTGAAAACACTCAAGGGCTTTCAGGGCGGTCTCCACTGCATCCACTGTATCTTCGGCCGTCTTTGGTTTGCTCTCGTTTTCTATTGCTTTGCATTTTGCTTGGAACCATTTTCTGTACACCTGCCCTTTTGTGTCTAGTATGTATGAGTTATTGGGCAGCTTCTTAGCTGCTGTCTCCGCCCAGTGTTTTGCCTCTTCAAACTTCTCGTAGGTGTAATGAAGTCGAGCAAGCTGTTGTGCAAAGAATGCATCTTGATTGAAACACTCAAAGGCTTCTTTTAACAACTCAATTGCTTTGTTGGGGTTTTTCTCAACGTCACAAACATGCTCAATAAGGGGAGAGAAAAAAGTATCAAATTCATCCCCCTTACTTATTCTGGACCGCCTTAGGAAGAGCTGTCTCAAAAATGTCAAATACTCCTCCCTTCCAAATCGGTGGTCAAACAGCACCTTCTCACAGAGCAAATTCATTGCCAGTCTGCTTTGGGTCTGTTTGCCCCCCAGAAGTTGTTGCAGAATTTCTTTTGCAACAAGGGGGTGAATGATTCTGATTGATTCGATGTGTGTCTTGTCATCTCTGAGGTGCAAGAACACCAGCTTGGCCTGATCACTGAGTAAACTCTCAAACGCATGCTGACGGAATCTCTCTAGGTGAACGGTTAAGGCGAGCAAAGCTTCACAATGAGACTGAGAGATGAAAGAGTTTTGAACATACGTGTTCAGCAAAGCAACATAATGCACGAGACGAGTCACAACAGATTTCTGATCAATATCCTGAAGTAAATGTTTCACAAAGTCTTGAATGTAATCTTGGGAGAATCCTTCACTCATCAAAACAAATGTTAAAATGAATGAAGGTGCATAGCGTTCCTCGAGAGTTTGTCGTTTACCAGCAAACTTTCTCTTTTCCTTATCAGACAGTTTGTGGGTTACAGACACATTCTGTAGCGGAGACTCTTTGCATTTTCTCTCTGGATCGTGGGAACGTCTGCAGCTCAACAAAATGAAACAAAGGGTTCCATACTGGATTTGCTTGATGTTCACTGCAACCTCCAGTTCATTCCTTAGATCATCTATATATTCCTTGTCAGTGTCTTCAAGAAGAAGCAGCACAGGGAGGCACAACTGTGGATCTTTTTCTTCATATTCTCTTAGCTGTACAGCATGCTGAGCAACTAGAGAGGCTGGGTAAGACTTCACAACTGCACATCTCAGATCCTTCCTGTTGTGCCATAACACTTGTCTTGCCACAGTGCTACCACCACTTCCTGGGTGATGGTAAATGTTTATACAGTTTACAGGAGTTTGATCAGCGTTGAATTTCAAGCCCTCATTAAGAAGTCGGGATGTCTCATGGTAAGCATCTCTTTCAATTACGTCTTCGACATGCTTGTGGTCAGCAAGCCAGAAATTGAGCCAGGTGACTCTCCCACCTCGGTAAAACTGCTGTTCGATGTTTTCTTTCTCTTCCTTGATGAATTCTTTGGTGCTTTCATCACAATGGTTAACGGTGAGAATTTCCAGGGAGTACATTTGCTCTTCTATCTGTGTTTCAAGAAGACATGTTCCTTTCACAAAGACAGGCAGATGTTTCTGACATGTGCTTTGATGGGCTGTACATGCTGCAAGGTTGCATTAACGTGACTCATCTTCATCCCAACAATGCTTGAATTGTAAACAGTTTCTTTTCCACAGGAACCCTCTGCAAAGCTTTGCCACTTGTGGTAGTTATTTTCACATTCACATATGCAGATTATGTCCTCATGACCTTCCATGTCTGTGAAAAACTCATAAAACGTGTGCAGGAGTGGCTTTTCTACTGGGGATGTCAGCAGAAAAATGACTTGAAATGTCCCTTTTGGGAGGATTTGCTTACAAATTAGAGACACAGATTCCCGCAGGAATGTCATTTTTGTCTTGATCCAGGTCATTTCATCACATGACGTTTCATTCCCTTTGAAATCAGAACGGCCATTGCAAAAGATCCAGCTAGTCTGCTCAAATAGATGCAGGTTGTTAGTGAAATCCTTTATGTTCATGCCAGCAGGCATTCTGTAACTCTGCAGAAAATGCATGTTTGCAGCATGATGCTCAAGGTACTTGCTGCACAGACCTGATATCTTTGAATCTGGGTCAAAGTCAAATACACAGAACACATTCATGTTGAGCAGCCAGTCGATGTTACTGAGGTCGCTGGATTTGAATTTGTTTGTGACTAGTATGAACCATTTGTCCTTTGTGATGAATTTCTTTCCACTGGTCAGGAGCATTGTGAGCTTCCTTCCAAGATCTTGGCAGATCTCTGGAGCAATGAGAAAATGCTTTTTCTCTGCTTCGTCTCTTTGAGTGTCACGATCCTTGACTCTCTGGTAGAAATCCCCTAAGTCACTCACTGGCTCAGTCTTTGAGCCAACCCTTCGAAAAATCACTTCTTTCTCGAACTCTAATTTGTTAGTCGCCTCTTTAAAATTTGGCAGGCGCACTGAATACACCCTGTTCTTCACAATGCTTAATAAAGGCACAATGTCTACCTCCACCACATATCTCTTTTCTGTACTTTCTCTATCCATAACTTCAATGAATCTTGGCGGCCGCACACACTGAAGTACTTGCTCCTTGTCAGAGCGGAAACTTTTTTCACTGAGGTCCAAAGCATCTACAAAGATGTCCTTTTCTTTTATGGGAATCCCAATTATCTCACCATGCACATATCCTTCATTCTCCTTGCTGTCCATCACACCAAAATGTATGGTGCCATTTGATCTGATATTCATGCAACCAGTTGCGAATTTAAAAACTTCCCTGGCAAACTTTGCTTGGAGTCTTGTACGGTCCAGTGTGGCAGCTGTAGCAAAAGACTTGTATTCATGGCAAGGAGATATTAAATTGAAAGCCCCTGATTCAGGTTGGAGGACTCTGTGCTTTAAGTAGATAAAATCAATCTCGTCTTCATCAAACGGTCTTGGTTTGCAGTCCTCCTTTGAAGACAACACACATTCTTTCTGAACATTTTGTCTCTCCTTAGAAACTTCTGTGTCTCTCACAGGATCTTCAGAACATTCCTCTGTTGTTTGAGAACCTTCAACTGATTTTTTTTGTTCCAACTCAGACCTTTTGCCTCTGGTGACTTGTTTGTTCTTCTGAGAGTTAAGCAATGCATCTCTTTTTTGAATAATCAAATGAGCAGGTCCCGATTTCATGCAAATCTCTGTTTTTAAAAAGTCCTCTGTCAGAGCAAGCAGGGTTTGTCCACCGACTTCCTCTTCATGGAGCTTTTTTATGTATTGCTCCTTCACTCCAATCGACCTTAGCCAGGCACTTACATCAGCCTCAGTCCAGTTTACAGGTGACTTCTCAAGGTGCTCTGCTAAAAAGAAGAGACAAAAATAATTAAAGTTCTATTTTTTGTAGATTTCAGAAAAACAATTTTTTTTTTATGTTTACATGTTGACACGTGTAAACATTGCACACATACCCAAGTTTGTATTTCACTTATTTTTTTAGAGATTTTTATTGACTTCCTTCAAATTCAAGTTCGTGTAAGTTTACCATGCATTTAGTGCTTTATTAAAGCCCAGATAATATTGTACAGGTTTGATTAGCCTCTGATAGGTTCATTCACAATAGTTAATAGGAAACACACCTCCAATTAACTATTGTTAATGTCTTTAAGGCAGTTACTTAAACATACCACTTCCTTATGTGACACCATACAAAAGCAGGAGAAATCAGGAAAGATATCAGGGAGCTAACTGTGGACCTGTACAGATCAGGTTCATCACTGGAGGTGAATTACCAGATGTCTGAAAGCACCACACTCCTCTGTTCAATTACATTCATATATTAACACCAGGGATATGTCTACGTATTATACCTTTCAGGAAAGAGATGGGCTCTGTGTCTCAGATATGAATGTGTTTCGGTTAAAAATGTGCAAATCAATGTGCAGACCAAAAGCAAAATAAGCTAGTAAAACAGTGTTTTAATCCACTGCAAAAAGACTTCATTAGTCCAAAAGCCAGATTACAGTTTGGCAAATGCATTCAGGGACACAGACTTACATTTTTGGAGACACGTCCTCATGAAACTAAAATGTAAATGTTTTCTCACAATGACCACAGTGTATTTAGAAGGAAGAAAGAGAAGGTTTGCATTAATAAGAACACAATTTTAATTGTGGTGGGGGAGGCAGCATCAAATTGCACAAATGTTTTGTTGTAAGAGGGACCAGGGCACTTTACATAATAAATTGAATCATCAGGAAAGAACATGTTGTGGAAACACCCCGTGATTATCTTAATAGTCTCCAAAAGTTTAGGCGTGGCCACAAATAGCGTGGCCACATATGAACAATGAACCCAAGCATGCCATCAAACTAGTTTCAAAAAGGTCCAACAAAGTCCAAGTTTGTGCATGGCCAACACAAAACCTTGAACTCAGTCCCATAGAAAATCTAGCTCAGTAATAATTTTGACAATATTAAATGACCTAAAACCAGAAATGCTAAGTCAAAATTCATGTTAGACAATGAGAACAAAGGATTAAATGTCAATATTTAGTTTTAACTGCATACTGAGTGCAGGTAAACTTACCCATGGTTCTGTTTCTTTTCTTTTTCACTTCCTCATTTATATTTGCATCTCATAATCTCCAACCTGCAAAAATATAATAAAATATCATAGCATAAAATTCTTTTTATGCATGAATGCAGCAAAGTATGATTTCTAACATCACACTGACAGTCAAACATTTAATTCAATTCATGGTTGTTCCTGTGGGGCAATTTCAAGGGACGAGTAGTGCAAAAAAAAAAACAAGAGTGATAACTCACACAACAAAATTCATAAAATTCACACATAAAAATTTAGATATATGTACTTAATACTATAGTAAACATGATGGTATCAGTGTTATGATAAGGCACTGCTTTGATGCTTTCTCCATCAGGAAGATCCTGATGGAGAAAGTTATAACATAGTAAGACATTAAACAAGTTGTTCTGCTTGAAAAGCCTTTACAATGGGTGAATGTAAACAATTTTGAATAGAACCACCAGTTATTAATTTAGGGCGGGGAACAAACATGGAGAAGCAGCAGTCAGCTCTATGCACCACAAATCTGGAACAAACTTCCAAGAAACCTGCAAGACAGCCAAAACACTGAGTTCCTTTAAATCTAGACTAAACCCCCACCTGCATGAAATTATGAAACAATTAATAATCTGATGTGTAGTGACTACAAAATATAATGTCGTTGACTGTGTGATCTATGACTTTGTATTTTTGTGCTTTTATGATGTAAAGCACTTTGAAATACCTTGTTGCTGAAAGATGTTATACAAATAAAATTAGATTTTTTCCCCCACATAGCTTTTTGTTTACAAATAAGGAAAATAATTTATTTGAAAACCTAATTCTCTATTTTCACGAATTATCTGTGTCTGATAATTGTCTGAAACATTCGTTGGACAACAAACATAAAACGATGCAATCAGTAAAGGAGAAAATAGTTCACAGCACTTTATGAGAGCAAACAATTCAAATCATCTGTAACACAGAATCTATTGTTTACTTCTAGATGAAAGAAACAAAGCAAAAAAAAAAAAGAGCTGAACATAAAGCACATTCATGCTACCAGCCAAAACATGCTGCCAGTCTAAATATATTATCAATACCTCAGACAGACCACAAAATGAGATAAAATTCCCTAACTGTACAGAAATACCCACTTCAGGAAATTTCCAGTGCGTCGCAGGAGTCTCGCCTAGTGCTATAAAAAAAACATAGAGGAGGATTATATGATGCGGAATGCTAAATATGGAAACAGATTAACAAACTCGTTTCTTACGTTGGATGGAAAACGCGAGAAAAGAGACGGTTTTGGTTATTTTGCCGCCCAGCTATGCTCTGTCTTTTCTCTCCAGCTGCAACTCGAGTCTACTGCCCGGCTGCGGACCCTACTGCGCCTGCGCAGAGCCTCTGCTGCCTTGAGTTTCGGTTTTGAGGAAACTAAGAGGGCGGGAGACCAAAACAGGACCCAAAACGTCATAATATAACGGGGCAATTACAGTTCTACTGAACACATTTACTGATAGGAACTGTATCGAATCGCCTTAAGATAAAAAAAGAAGCCTTTAACCAACTTTTGCTTTTTTTAATGCTACAGGCAATTAGGTAGTGGATTAATATTTTATAGTATTTCATTGGAATTTAATATGAACTAATACAAAGTGGATGGTAAACAATGCTTTCAACTTTTTCCATTACTAAAATCTTTTTATGGCGTTCCCCTCCAAGTAGCCAATTATGGGACCAAAATTGGTTGGAACCATCAGATTTTGTAGGTTTGGCTTACAAAACTGCATGAAGAGAGGTGATCTAGCTTAATATTGGGTAAAAACTGGGACTAGGCACTAAAACAATTAATACTTCCTTAATACCCACCTATGACCTATGTAACCAATTGTTATAGTTTAAATAAGTTTGTGAAGTTAACCCAAACAGGTACCATACAATCCTTAGAAAAATAGCTCAATCAAAGTAGATGGAGATCACCTTTGAACAGCAATATTGTTTTTGCACATTTTCTAAACTGGATTTAGGTCTGGACTTTTAAAGCATATTCTCTGACATGAAGCACAGAATGGAATTGTAGCTCTTGCTGTATGTTTACAGTCATTACCCTTGTGGAAGGTGAACATCTGCCCCAGTCTCAAGACCTTTTTGTGCATTTCAAAAATTCCCATAAGCGCCTATCTCAAAAGTCGAGATGAGCACTTATAGTGTCCATCATTACTGGCAGAAACAAACCCTCACAAGGATTTTGATTTATCCCATTAATTAACTTATTCAATATTTTTGCAAGTACCAAAAACTAACAGTATGGCGAGACTGGCACTTTTGGCTATTTTACCCACTAGTGGTTCCATAAGAGTATCAATAAATACCAATATGACTAAAATAATAAGATTGAGTGCAGATATTTATGCTGTTTAGTGGTACAATTACAAATCTTACATTACTAATGTGCTTAATTTATTAAATTAAAAAGCATTCCATCAGCATGATTCTACCAGTACTGTGCATCAAAATGATTGAATTTTATTTGACAACGCAGCATTATCTATTTAGAGAAAAATGTTACAGACTTCAGCATTAGCATCCTCGTTTCCCTACATGGCTAACATGACTTAAGATTTAATCTGACTCAGTGGAAAAGTGGATGGCAATCATTTGATTTTCAGCCAAGCTGAAACCAAAAACACTTGATAGGTACATTTTTGATTTGCCATTTCATCTAAGCAAGATGAAAAGCAAAAATGGGCCATATATTGGTGCTTTGTGAAATCTTGTTGAGACACATTCGCCACCATTAAACAGGGAGGTATAGTTTATCCAATTTGGTACCGGTCAGAGGAGAAAAAAAAAAGGGCAACTACTCTACCTTGGTCAGTCTTACAAATCTGAATCCAAACAGATACTGCAAAACTTAGTGTGATTTAGTAGATGCCAACTTCATTTATAGTTAAAAACAAAGAATCTGCTCTTCCATTTGTACACTCTTCTTTGTAGACCACAATACATAAATATATTTCAGTTTGCCCCAGGCTCTAGTTGAATACTCTATTCAACATAATTTAAATTCAAAACCTACATCAAATAAAAGAATGATCAAAAGAACAAATATAGGAGTAGACATAATTTATGAAAAACCTGGCATATTTGAAAAAAACAAATGTAAAGTTCAAAAATAGATTTCTAAAATCTTGCAGCAACCTTGTAAGACACAAGATGAACCAACAAGAAAAATACGAGTAGAAAACAAAGAATTTAATATGTGCAAGTCATCAACATCACTGACACTAACAAGAAAAGTCATACATTACCACTTTCTGGCTTCACTTTTTAACTCATTCTCAACATCATGATGAGGATTAAATCATTTCCTGGATTCAGATACTTTGGAACAGTCTGAGTCAGCAACACAGATTAGATTCTAGCAGCATTTAGTGAAATCAAGCACATGAAGCATAGTCTGTTTAATGAGCAAGACCCATGCAGCACAGTGATGGGTTTATATATAATAAACCGTTCTTTTATATGTATATATATAAAAAGGCACGCAGGTCATATTAAGCAATTCATGACCCAAACTTTAAATCTTTATGTACAAATCTACACATACAGCATCTTCAGCAAATACCCTTACTGAGAAACACAACATTGCACAAGAAAACTACCCAATTGTTCAACAACATTTGCAGACATTTCCCACAAGAATGAGCAGAGAGCTTTTGGACACTTTTTTTGCACTGTGTAATAAAATAAAATAAGAATTAAAAAGCCATTTCTTTGTGCAGTCCAGCTACAAGAAAATATCCAACACCTTGTAGGCAGTTAGACGTCTGAGCGGAAACGGACAAACCTGAATCCAGACCAGCAGAAGGCACTTTTGTTTTATATGCGGCGCTTGTATGCGACTCCAGGCACTGCAGGCCTGGACCTCACAGCAGCAAACCCCTGAATGTTCTCCATTGTTTAAGGCAAAGCTCCCTTAGTTTTGGGTCCACTTTAGCTTTGGCTCAGTCCGCACTGGTTTTGTTGTCCAGGGTAGCGAGTACCTCCAGCCTGAGAGGAACCGTAGGCCACTGAGAGACATTTTCACAGGGAGCAGTCAGCCCCAGGTCATCTGGGTGAGCCGCGTGAACAGAAAAGTCTGAAGGTACCGGATGTTCTCTGGACGAGGGCAGCGACTGCCCACACGGTGTCAAAGGAGTCGATTCCTGTGTTTGCAACGTAGGTAGTGTTGTACGATCTGGCAGGGGTTGGGGGCATGGTTCAGTGAGTCTTTGCAAACCCTGGGTCTGTGTTTTTTGCAGCTGCTCTGCAGTGGGGTAATAAGGCAGGAAAGGCCTCTCAGGCGCACACGTCCTCATGGCGAGATAAGTGTGCATCAGGAGGTGAGGAAAGCGGGATGTGAAGTATGAGACAAAGTCGTCAGGGATGGAGCCCAGGGTCTCCTGTACCTCGATGGGCAACTCTCGGTAATGATGTTTCTGTTGAGATGAGAGAAATCCTCAAAACTACAGCAGATGGGAGTGTGATTATTTTAAATTATGCAACAACTGTGCCTCACCTTGTTTCTCATTGCACGCAGAAGGTCTCTGACTGACCCACCCTTATAGGAGCGAAACTTCCGCAAATCTACCACAGAGAGAAAAATCAAACCCATTGAGCTTTTTACAAAATAAATCCATTATGGGTTTAGAATGAATAAAAAAGGCCAGAAATCTCAGAGATTTATGCTTTATTACAAGAGTTTTTTTTCAGTGAGTCAGTAATAACTCCATCAAAAGCTAAAATATTTTCCTCAGAAAAGGTGTTCATTTGATTTTATGTAAAGTTATTATGGCTCCACTGAGTTCAGAAGGACCATCATCAAGCTGAGAGATTAAAAAGTTGAATGTTGATTTATGGCTCCTTAAATGAGAAATAAACAAATTTGAAAAGGTCCTACTTTACATTACAAAACCCTGACAAAAATATTTTTTGTATACTTTTGAGCTCATTGGTAAATGATAAATATTTATGTTCAAAAAAGTAGTGACGTGGGTCAAAAAGGTAGTTACCCAGTCACTACTTTTTTGCCGTTTTCATGACTTGAATATGAAATAGTGATCCTGCAATATTTAATTAATCAAACCACTGTTCTAGGTTTTGATCCTCAGAGTACGGCACTGCAGACAGAAAGCTGCCTACTTCACAGACTTCTTCTTTCCTGTGACAGGAAACATTCAGCCCCATCTGCGAGAGCAAATCAAAGAACTACAACACCTAAAATGAAACCGCACCACATGTAAAAGATCAAGGTGCCAAAAAACCCCACACCAAATAAGGTGACTTCTTTGGAAGATCCTTAATTGCGGTATAGCTTGCACCGTTTAACCAGCCTCATCATACCCGTCTGCAGTGGCACCGTGATGTGCTCTCTCCAGTCGCCCTTGACAACAGCCCTCCCTCCTCGCTCCAGCTGCCTCACGATTGGTCCGTCCAGCGGCTCCTTTTCTATTCTGTCACTCACATCCTGCCAAAAAAAAAAAAAAAATCCAGATTTTAATCTGCAGCAATAAAATAAGGCTGAATAAAAGGACCTAATGGACCACGTTGCGCCGTGTTGAAACTTTTTTAAAAATACATAGTGACCACATGAGTACCTCTCATGTGGTCACTACATGAGAGGTATGAGAAATGTCGATGGTGATGAATTTTGAGGAGATTCCACTTATATATTCAATTTTGTATTATGAAAAAATGTGCCTTGTACAAAAACTTGGACATTTTTTGCTAGCATTGAAATACCAAAACAATACCAAGTCTTCTGTTATCATACTCCGTTTGACCCTGTACATTGATCTGCATTTATGTAAAAACGGTACAATTAGTCTATGTATGGCAACAAATGTTGCTGCTTCTCTCCACAGAGTGTTCAGGATTGCAGAACCCTGGTTGTGAAGACGTCCAGTGTGTGAAAAGAGCCCAAACCTGGAAGAACTGCAACTCCTTCTCCAGAGTCCAGAAGAAAGGATGTTTGAGAACACTTTCAGCTGAAGGTCGTCTCTGGGGATCCATGCTCAACATCTGTTCGATGAGATCTCTGGCAACAATTTCACCTTGGAAGATTAAAAAAAAAAAAAACACACAAATGTGTTGAGTTTATTATGAAAAGAGAATAAAACATTTTTTGCCATTCTGAGAACTAGCAACAAAAACAAACTACTTTACTCCTCTTGGGTGCATTTCTCACCATGTTTGTCACTTTGCAGATAGTCAAGGCTGTATCCTCCCAGTAAGATATTTGCCTGCCTCTGTAGAGACTTCCCAAATGGGTGACTTCCCTGAGAAACCACGTAGTAGAAGACACAACCACCAGAGAAGATATCCACTGCATAGGTCTACAGGGATCACATTAGAAGAGCAACACCACATAGTTTGAGATGGCTTCACAGGAAAACACTAGGATACATTTCAGTAGTGCTCATGACAGCTGTGACAGATGTGCAACTGCATCCCTGACTCACCGGGTTGTCCTTGAAGTCCTCACTGAGGACCTCTGGAGCAATCCAGCCCTCGGTCCCTGGAACCCCAGACCTTCGACTGAAACTGTGACGTCCCACCGCCAGCTTCTTACACAAGCCGAAGTCGGAGATCATGGCCCGGACTCGGCCATGTGCGTTCGGCATGGATACCAGAATGTTGTGGGGCTTCAGGTCTCTGTGGACTACAGGGAAAATTATGTTTCAACAGCAACCAAAGACATGAAGACAGTGAAAGGACTTTAAGTTTTAGAGACACTTACCTATTTTGAGAGAGTGCAGATGGGCTAATCCAGACATGGTCTGCTGCAGGAGCGTGACTGGCTCAAGATCATGACGGTTGAAATCCTTTTTCTCCACATACTAGCAAGAGGAAAGGAAATGATATTGAAAATAGAATAATTATTAAAAAAAAAAAAAGCATTCTGTGGAGAAAATATTCTGATGGGAATTTCTTTCTTCAGGGTGGTGAGATGGTCACCACCCTGACCATCTGGATGAGGCTTTTAACTGAAGCCCATTCATTTTTAATAGGCTTTTGTAGAAGTTTATTAGCCAACTTTATCCATGGCTAAATTAATTTCAGGGGGTAATTGTCCTGCTGGAATGCAGAGGCGTGTTTAGTTTCAACAAACTGGCATAAACAATCACCCTCATATGAACGGAAACTGGTTAACACATTTAGAAGCATCCCAAGAATCACCAAAGGTCAAGTCCATCATACACTGGAAACTGTAAGAACTTTCTACAGTGAAGTGAGTTCAACATCACTGTAGATTGAGAGGAAGAAAAAACAATATTGCAAGACATTTTATGTCACATTTTTTAAATAAATGTAGGTACATTTCAAACCCACAAATAAACACAAAACAAAAAGACATAAAAGTAAACCATAGGGAAAAAAGAACTAAATAAGTGAGAAAGGGAGAACTTTCCACAGAGTAATTGTATTAACTTGTTAAAGTGTGTTAACAACTAACACGTATCAGCATCAACCTGTAATGGAATGGTTATAGGTTCCATTAGCCATTTTAATACCATTAATATGTTTGCTCAAATAGTGAGAGCGAGTTTGCATTGGTCAAACTCGTGACAAAGAACAACTTTGGGGGGGAAAAAAAAAACAATCATTTGTTTTCTCAAATACATTGGGGACAGATATAAGATTGTCATTCGTGACAGGAAGTCATGTTTTTAATAACTCCAGTCTAGTTGGGGTGTAAAATATTAGGGGTCATTGATCTTAAAAATGATAAGCAATAGTGGGCAATAGCTGGAGGTAGTGTGGGATATTAAATAGGCTTGAGGATAAGTTGATGTTAGCGCAATTCATATTTGAAGAGAGTATCAAGACTTCCTGAATTTCTCTGAGCATCCTTTACAATTTGGAGACCAACGGTTACAGTGAAGTTTTCAGGTCTAGGAGCTCTGCCACCGAGAAAACTTTTAACGGCACCTTAGGGTTCAGTTGTTGTTCAAGATCAGAAGAATAACTTTATTTAAAAAAAACAAAAACAAACAAAAAAAGAAAAACACATAATGATTGATTATTTACCTCCTGAAGCGTGGCAGCACACAGCTCTATGGCGATGTACTGGAACTGGCGGTCCCGCTCGGTGCAGAAGTAACGGATAACATTTGGATGCTCATCGGACTCTCTGAGCAGCTGCACCTCTCGGTCCGCAAAGCTGAAGCACTCTGGCAGAATTCTTTTCACCGCCACTGGACGGTTGTCAAACTGCCCCCTGTTGGAGAAAAAGTAGAAATGTAATACTGTGATGTGAGAGAATATATAAAATTTTACTCTGATTCCCTTACTTGTAAACCATAGTTCCTTCGGCACCATGGCCTAGCACTTGTTTGGGGTGGAAGGTAATGTTGCCGACTCTGACTGTAGAGAAGTCTTCCTCTGACAAAAACACATTTCAAGCAGTGAAAACAAAGCCACAACAAACCAGCTGATGTACAAACACAGAATTAGAGCCTTACCTCCATCTTCATGCTCATAAATTGAGCTGCCCACCTCAGACACAGATAAGTTGGAGTGGTTGGAGGCACGGGGGGTGACATTGGGGCTGCTGTGGTCTGAGCAGTCGGAGCGAGTGCGAACCACATCCAGGAAGTCGCCGTCGGGAGCCAAACCCACGTCTGCAGGGGAGAAAGGCTGCTGCCGCTGGAGCAGCTCCAGCCGCTCCTCCATCTGTCTCTGGAACTCCTGGTGCTGCAGCTGCTGCTGCTTGTGCACACTCTATCGTAAAAAACAACAGAAAACATAAAGGATGCAACAATTACAAAATGAGTTCTTGAACCTTTTTAAGCCATTTGAGATCCAATACATACACCCGTTATTATATAAAGCTAATAAAAAGTCAGCAGGCACAGCTTCCACAGGTTAATGCTGAGGTATTTCCACACTCAAGCACCTAGTCCTCTTCTTATTTTCTAATCCGGTCCTAAATTAGTTTTGAAACTTTGATATAAATTGTTTAGTCAAATTTAATTAAAAAAAACAAAAAAAAACATAATTGTTGGCACCTCTTAAAAAATGTGTAAAAAGCCTTAATATATATATATATATATATAATATATATATATATATATATATATATATATATATATATATATATATATATATATATACATACATACACACACATCTCCAGCCATCCAGTTGCCAAAACAAAGACGAAAGAAATAATTGGTATAATAAACGTGCTTGCTGCATGGTGGAAGAGTTAAGCCTGTAGCAAGAAGCAATAACTCATTTAATCAAATGCCAAATTAAGACAAATTTCTGTTTGCATGATCGTTTGTTTTTCTTGTTTCTCTTTTTCTATCAAAGGCTGGATAACAAAAGGCTTCTGTCTGGTGCATTGGTCTCAACTAGCCCCTTTTTAGAAGGAGTATTTTGTTTCATTTGTCATTTCAGGTGTCAGGTGTCAGGTGTCTTTATTTATTTTGAATCTTTAAAATATCTTCCAGTTTAAGTGTTAAATGTTCATTATAAATTCAATTGTATTGATGTTTGAGAGGGTGTACTTGCATTACAATGCCATTACCATTTTATAATTTAAAAATGGTCTCAAAATAACATTTTATTGCAATAACTTCTCGGACAATTTATCGTCCAGAAAAATTGGTCATCATGACAGGCCAATTCATGTATCCAGAACTCTGCAGGGTTTGCAGTTATTAGCTACAGCTGTGATAGAAATCCTCTATTATAAGTACATTTGATGCTTTAGAAAAGGTAAAACATTTTCTTACCTTGGGGTAGATTATAACAAAAGCCACCCAGCCAGCGAGAAGGAAAGTGGAGAAGATGATGGTGGCCATGTCTTTCAGCATGGAGTCCACAGGGGCCTCTGAGCGCGCAGTGCGGCTGCTGGTCCTTGGTTCCTGGATGGAGGTTGAAGGCTGCCTATCATCCATGCCACTGTCATTGACCTTCTGCAGAAAGGAATCAGAGGAGCAGAAAAGATGTTAAACAGAATAAAAAGTGCATGGAGGGTCAGGATACTTCCATCACATGTGAGATGACCCGAACCTCCTCTCCTTTCTTATCCGTAGTAGGTGGGATGACGTTGCCTTGGTTACGAGGGAAGTTTTCAGGGAATGTTTCCAGGATCTTGGTGTGAGCCTCAGGGGGCGTTTCATGGTGACCTGAAACGGAATACGGAAAAAAATTCACAAACAAAGAAACTCAAGTCTAAAGTATCCAAAACACCTACAATAAACAGATTTATTTCAACCAAACAATGAATTTATTTTTAAAGAAGCCAGTTTAAGGAGTGGAGACTCCACCTCTCACCACACCGGGTTACAGAGGTGCTATCAACATCAGAAGAATATTCTTATGAGAATCCGTTGATAAAGTAGCATTAAAGCCTACATTAAACAAAACTTGTTCTCTTCAGCTGCAGTTAATATAAAATAAAAGAGAAAACAGCCACTTTCCTTATTTCAAACACAAAGTTATGCTTTAAATCAGGGGTGCCCAAAGTTGGTCCTCAAGGGCCAGCATCGTGCACATTTCAGTTATCTCCCTGGTAGCATGTCAGTGTTCTTGTTAGGGCTTCTAATAAGCCATCATTTGATCCAGGTGCGTTAAACCAGAGAAAGAACTAAAACATGCAGGATGCCAGCCCTCGAGGATGTCCCATGTTAATGAAAGTCAGCACCATGGATACAGCCAGCATGGTGTATCCATGAAGGCAGCTGAAAAATGGAAGATGGACTTTTTATTCAAGATTTTAAAAACAGGTTAAACAAGCATTGGTAAAGGACCAAATTATTGCCAAAACCACTTCTGTTCAGGCTAATATTAACAATACAAAAACATTTCTGCAGTTCCATCAGTCACCCAGTAGGTGTCAGGCCTCATTAAACTGAAAGCATGAACATTTCAAAGTTCTGATTAAGTGTGTGTCTTTGGTTAAGTGTGCTGACATCAAAACTTGTTTCAGAAAGTGCATTTTTAAACCATTATAAAATTACACCAAATCTCTTTTTTGTCCCCAGCTCCAAGATAAGGAACTAAAGATTCGAACGGCTGTGATTTGTTTACCTATGAGAAGCAGATAGTTCCTCATAAAATTGATTCGGTTTCTCTCTCGGAGGCCAGCGTTGAATTTCACACTTGTGCTGGGAGTGATGACACACTCCTTGTCCTCCTCTGTCTCCTGGCTATCAGGGCCTTCCAGAAGGGGGAAGGTGCTTCCACGAGGCTAACGACAAACATACACTTCCTGTTATCAGATGCCTCATGAGCTTCTATAAAAAGAAAGTCTGTAGAAATAGCAGCCTCCTACTTCAAACAATCAAGTCTTCAAAGTTTGTTAACTAAGAAACAATAAATAAAAACCTTGACAGAAATCAAACTTTAAGCAAATATATAAAGACCTGATTAAAAATAATCTAAATCATGGCCATGCTGTTCACGTGATCAATGTTGCACTTGATTTAATATGCAGTGTGCTCACCACCACTGTGACTCCATCATGCACCAGAGAGGGCGATGCATACAGGCTAGTGGAGTATTTGCCCACATATAAAGTGGCCCTGAAAAGAACAAAAATAAAAACCGTCAGTTGAACCTGTTACTTCATGGCCAAAAATATTTCAACTTGTTTGGCAATAAACTGTGCAGTGACACAGATAAAATCTTGTCAAGCCAAATGACAAGGCTAAAATAATTCAGAGAAGACCGACGAGTCCTGGTCTAACTTTTCAGCTTTTCTCTCCAGGCTTTTGGAGCTTTATTTCAACAAAAAAAAAAAAAAAAAAAAAAAAAAAAAAGATTTACTTTATTTTGAAAAGAGGCCTCTGGAAGCTCCAATTCCAAAAATCACAAAGATGTGATTTTTCAACCAGATATTTTCCTTCCACTTGACTTTCCATTAATTTAATTAATGTATGACTGATCGACCAGCTTTTTAGCCACATTACATAGCTTATTTAATTATCTCTGAACATATATGTAAAATGGAACTAAATACATAAGAAAAATAAAATAAAAAATCTAAGGCTAATGAAGCAAAATAATTACTTACATGAATTTATTTTTGGGTTTTTTCTCCTTTGGAAACGGATATTTCCATTGGGTTATCCGTCCGACCTCTCCGGACATGAAAGTGAGGTACCGCAGTGTTTCCACGGCGACGTTGGTGTGGGGAACTTTGCGAAGACCCTCCCGCTGCCAGATGTACATGGCCACCACAGGAGAATTGTAGTTTTGCACCCACTGGACGTCTCCCGTCTCACTGTCCACGGTCACCACGAGGCCGTCGCCGTTGGAGACAAAATGAGCCATTTCTGTGGAGGGAGTAATGACATGCAATTAGCATGCCCAGTTAAGCTAACAACGAGAGTTAAGCTAACAACGAGCATGCTTTAGTAGGAATCTTACTGTATTTCATATCGTCATCAGGGAGAGTGGAGGCATAGTCGGAATAAGTAGCATTCCAGCGCAGCTCTCTGTTCTTTGTGTCATACATGGTGATGGTGTACTCTAACAAAGACAGAAAAATGCATGGTTAAGTAAGCAGCACACACATGCAGGGTTTCAGTGTCAGTTTTGTTATGAAACTGCAAAGCTGAATTGTGTAAAATGCCCAACAAAAGCTAATGTGAGCTTTCAACTTGCAAACACTCTCAGCCCCTTAAAATTTAAGGAGATAATTATTGGAGAGGTAGTTGTCTTGTTTGGAAGTTAAATAAAATGGCTGCACTAATGAGCAATGACTATATAACAGTCTCAACAAAAAAATGAAGCCTTCTGGTAAACTAGATTAAATCTTGTGTGTCATAGATTCTGGTTAGAATTAAAAAACAAACAAACAAAAGAAACAGCTGAGCTAGTTTTGTTTTTACCCGTTCGTCCCAGATAGAGAAGGGATGAAGACGGACAGAGCATTTCAGCGAAGGACGACGTCAGTGTCTGCTGTTTTTCACCTGTTAGCAAATCCACCACATACCACAAGTCCTGCTTTTTACCTACAGGAGAGAACAGACAAACACACACAGGAAACTGATTAGTTGGGTGATTTCAGCTTTAAAACTGCACCTGTCTTGCAAAACCTTTTTGTTGCGGGTACTTTGTACTTTTCAATGTACTTTGTACTTTTCAATGTACTTTGTTGGGATTTTATGCGGTTGACCAACAAAGTAAGGAAATAGTTTGTGTTCAGCCCCATCTAGTCTAACGCACCTAAATGAACCCCGATTAGTAAACTGATTCCACCTGTGCTCAATTTAATCTTGGTATAAATGCAGGTATTTGAAGGTTTGTTAGAGAACAAAGAGCATCCTGGATACCAAAGATCACAGCAGGCAGGTCAGGGAGAAGTTTAAAGCTGGGTTAGAAAACAAAAATGGAAGCTGGTGAAAGCTGATGATAAGATGGGTGGCAATATAAAAAAAGGGGAGAAAAAGGAAACAGTGGAAACAAAACCTGTTGCTGGCTGGAAAATACTTGGCCTTCCATCCAATGTGACTGAATTTAATCAGTTTTGCAAAGAAAAATGTCCCAACAGGCAGAGACATGCCCGAACAAGCATGCCTTTTAAAATACTGCTGATCCTCAATAAAACATATTGCGATTTGTGGTTCTAATGCATTCAAATGTTAAATTGTTCCACTTGTAAAAGAAATGCCATTTAAAACTTTCCTGCCAATAGAACTGTTAATCTGATTAAATGAGGCACTTTTTACAAGACCAGTTATTCAAAATAACCTGCGACCGTTTAACCTTAATGTTAATGAGTTTTATCACTCCATAGTGAGATAGATAGGCCCTCAAAGTTTTGCATTTACACAGTATTTTCACAAAATGTAAAGCCATACACATGAAAAGTAGTTATCTATTAAAGTATTCAACCAGCAACAGTTTGCATCTATATAATTAAATGCCTGACTGATGATGATAGCAAGCAGGCAAATGTGACCAGCTTTTGTTCAAACAATGGTAGATCAAAGATCCTGCGTTAACACTTAAAACCTCAAAAGAGCTGAGACTGTAGATTTAGTGGAACAAGAAGACAATGTGTTGTATTCTGCTGAAACCAGATAACACCCACTCCTTTATGAAAGGTGAGGAACATAGGCAGATCTACAAACGTGTATGCATATGCCATGACTACAGTGTGGCTAACTAAAATTGTAATTTATGAATGGGTCTTACCCATGTAGAGGATTCCATCAGAGCTGCGACATGGTGAGGCTTGGACCAACTCAGGGATGGTGAAAGGTAGTTTCTGTTACAACAAAAAGCCTCAGATAAACTTTGTGGTTTTAAGGGTCAACAACAAAATATAGCACGACGTAGTATAAACCACCACAGCTGCAAACTCATAATGAGAAAGCATGACTATTTTTCTACCGAACAAGGAACTGAGCGGTGGTTCATACCAAAGACGGAAGATTAAATTGCTTTGACAAAACACATTTCCTTTTACCGTGAGGCCTTCGTTGTTCTTTCCACCCAGAGAGTACAGGCTGCCGTCGTTTGGGTCCGGCAGAAACGCTGGTCTGGAGAGCAGAGTAAAGTCAACAAGTTTATTGTTAAGGTTGAGCTCAACATGTGGCAATACTGAACAGTGTACACAGTCTTTTGCTACATAAAGACACAGTAGAACACAGCGTCTTGAAAAAGTATTCTTAAAAACTTTAACTTTTATCACATTTTGCCACTTTACAGCCATAAATGTGACAGACCAGCACAACATGAACTGGAACAACCAGAGATTTTGTATCAGTTTTTAAACCAATAAACATCTAAAAAGTTGAAGGACTTAAACTCAGTCAGCTCAGACTATCAACATCTGCAAACATCAATTTTCAAGTCTTGCAGCTTTGGTTGCATGCTTAGAGTGGTTGTCCTTTTGAAAAGCAACCTTCACCACAGTCTGAAGTCTTTTTCAGTCATAGTGGTTTGTTTTCCCCAAGGATTTTTCAACATGTTTCACTGTGGGAATGGAAGCTTAAACCAAGCCGCTGAGTCCTTCACAGACTGGATTTATTTTTAATTTAAATTACCCCTCTGTTAATTAGATGGCTTTTAAAGACAATTGGTTGCACTTGATTTTATTTATTCACAATCTCGAAGCTGGCTGTCTTAAAAAAATATTTTGTATCTTATGTGACAAACTTTGGGAAAGGTCAGTACGTTTAATGGGTGTGAACACTTTTGCAAAACATTGTCATTTTTTGTCCTTTTGTATCAAACAAAAGAAAAAAAAAAAAAAAGAAAAGATAACTTGGATACGTACTCTGCTACATGTGTCGGGACCTGAAGAACTGGATCTGTGAGGACACAAAGACGATAGTCAGGACTGACAGGAATATCATCCGGCAGACGAAAACATGGCCAGCGGCCGTTGAGTAAGTGAGCGACATGAACGCTGGAGACGTCGGACTGCAAAGGACACAAAGTCCAAATGGACATGCAAGCCCCAGTGGCAAACATGAAGGGCAAACAGATAAGCTTTCTGTGAGTAAACCAGGCACGACACACCAGCAGTGAGAACAAGAATAACAATCATTCAATGTGATCGCAACATCAAAAAACACATCCGACTGACCTATCCCAGCCTCGTCTTTTAGCAAGTCTTTTAGTAAAGTCTTGCTAAAAGTTGTCCTTAACAAAAAAAGATAATAATCTTGTTGGGAGGAGCCTCCATAAGATTGCTTCCATCTTTCAACGGGGTTACCAAACCAGTCAAACCCCAAACCTGAAATGTCTGTTGCAAAAAGACAAACATACAAGACCCACCAGTGTGAACAAACTGGGTGTGGAGCTGTAAGGTGTCCATAATGGCACGGGTTATGTGTGAAATAATCCAAAGATGGTAAATGACCGTTTTATTCAGTAAACATTAGTCTTCAGCAAATGTTTATTGGGGGTTAAATCTGACTGGCTGAAATATAAATACATGTCTGCAAAGAAAGAAGTGAGCAGCATTATGACAGGTTTAATATTAAACTGCACTGTTCAGTATTGACAAAGGTGGAAGATTTCTGCTTCCCTCTCATTGTTTCCTGACTGAAATGCAACAGGTGTGTGCAAAGCCTGGTGAAATTTATATTCAGTAGCTGTTCCAGGAAAACAGATGATGCGGAGGAGGCAGCCTCTGCCTCATCATCGCAGATTTGGTTATTGAGTGCAGCCAGGCCAGATTACAAGCATGACCTAAATTTGTTTTTACCTAAAAAAAACCCAAAACAGGCAAAACAAAACAAGTCAAGCCTAAAAGAAGTCCACAAAAGTAGGAGAATACACACTTACAATTGTGAGTTCCTAACAAGACTACAAGAAAAACACCCCTAAAATCTTTCTTTCGTTAGTTTTCCAAGCCTCCTTATCTAATGCATTTGCAGAGCCTTACGATGGTAACCATGGTGCGGGCCATGACTGCAGGTGACACTACCGTAAAGTTGCTGATCCTGGCCCACTCAGACCTTGATTAGAGGCAGCATTTCCCTCTTTCTCCGTTAATAATTACCCGCTTCCCAATGCCAAGAGAACCTGAATGAACTGCTTCTTCTAGTACCATCTAAAAACAAGACTTGACTACACAATAAAAATAGGATTAATAAATCTAGGCACAAAGGCAGTATATACAGCTCTGGAAAAAAATAAGAAACCACTTAAAATGTTCAGTTTCTCTGATTTTACTTTTAGATATGCGTTTGTGATTTTACTTTTAGATATGCGTTTGAGTAAAATTAACATTGTTATTTTATTCTATGAACTACACACAGCCTGTCTCAGAAATTCCAAGCAAAAATTTAGTATTTATTTCCAGAAAATGAGATGGTCACAATAACAAAAAGATGCAGTGCTCTCAGATGTCAGATAATGCCAAGAAAACAAGTTCATATTCATTTAGAAGCTAAAATGGTAATGTTTTTACTCAGGAAGAGTTAAGAAATAAACATTTGGTGGAATAACCATGAGGTCTCATAAATGTTTTTCAAGACTGTAAATATGCTTTTAAAGAAATACAATTGATTTGACACATAACAACAAGCTGTTTTTAGATTCCAGGTGTAGGAAACATTAGAAATTCCTAATTACCCGGGCTAGACCAGACGATCCAGGGAGTGATACCAATTACATTGCATAAAAATGTTCAGGTGTAGACATGCTGTAAGGACAATTCGAATTAAGTAAATACAGTAAAATGTTGCCAACAATTTGATCAATTTATTGCTTTACTCCAATGAAAGCTGCATTACAACAAAGCCAAACAAGGATTCCACTGTTTTCAACCAGGCATCAGGACAACAATTGTACTTTGTGTTTGAAATGCAGTATGAACAACAAGAAGAAGAACATACAAACACTTTAACTTGACACCAGTCGTCTCCTCTTACCTTCTTTCAGAGTCCACTTGATAGAGCCAGACTTTTTGCTAACGGCATGCAGGTTTCCATCCAGGGTGGACACAAAGAGCAGGCTTTCAGGAAGGGCAACTGTGCTGGCACTGCAAAATCCCTACAAAAACAGAAAACAGCTCAAATAAATTATCATCATGCAACACTGACAGGATGTCTGGTTCTTAACCAGTAGATGTGTTTATGCATGCATCCTGGCATTTAAACCCCCAGGTTAAGTTAGAACATGTGCGCCTGCATTTGGGCAGTGGATAAGTCTGTAATCGCTTAACTATTACTCAGCATCACTCACAGCAAACAGCATCAAAATGTTGAAATAATCATGTACTGATATGAAGACATCTGGCTCAGGACAACAGACTTGTGTTAGCTGGTCTATTGTGCTGCTGCATGGCAAGCACAAACTAGAGCAAAGGGTAGCAATGGAGAGGAAAATTTAACATGCTGAACTCATTTAACCTCTATTCACATGTTGCGTACTTTAATCTTGGACTTGAGATTCTGAATAATGTACTCGCAAAAATATTTTGAACAAGCATTTATTGTATACAATATTAAACCTTATTACCATCCTCCTTTTTACAGAGTAATTTTAGTTCTATAACAAGCTGATATTAGCTGGTCAATCAGTCAGACTACCAGCATGGGTGGAGACTGTTTAACGGACTAGCCCCTAATAGCTTTCCAACTGTAGTTAAAAACAATGTCACTTTAATAAGAGTTAGGAGTGGGGCTCCTTTAGTTTCCATAACATGTTTGTGTGTTTATCACTACTGCAAACCTGCAGACTTAACAGACTTGGCAATGTGCAGAAGGGGCAGTGCTCCACACAACCTCCAAACACTTTATTCACTATTGAATTTCTCTAGTTGCTTAACAAGTACTTTAATAGTACCAACGACTACAGGCTATAAAAAGCATTGTTGCATTTCTTTTCACAAAATCATTGTCGGATGATCAGATTTCACCTGCTCAGTTCTGCCTATTTTTAGCTCCTTTTACAATTAGCCGTTTTAAGGCTCTTTCACTTTAAATCAAAATGAGCTGCTGCTGGCCACACCTCCCAACTCTATGTTTACACCTGCACTCTTCCTGTGTTCCAGTTATACTCGGAACTGGAAAATTCTGACTTCCCAGTTGGAAAAATCAACTGGAACACCCTCTGAAGTTGGATTCCCAGCTGAGAAAAGGGAGCAGCTAGTTTCCTAGCCAACTTGTAAGGTCGACTTCGTGTTTCAATATGGCTGCTTCTCACATCTACAGTGGTAAGATGTGGAGGAAACATGTTTATTTCACAAGACACACATGTCTAAAATTAATGTTACATATGTAACCTGCAACTCCAAAATGAACACATTAAAAGTGGTTTTTGCTTATGGAAAGAAAGCTTAAAGTGATACTAAGGTACTGCAAACAGTGTTTATGGGTGTTGCCATGTTGAAATTCCAGCCTGTCAACAAGAACAATGTTACCTCGGGACTGACATCAAACCCAGCTCTAAGTTGCAACTTCTGAGATGTGTTTGGAAGGCAGCACTAATACACGTGAAAATGGCGGCAAACAAATACTCAATGATACAATGGTACATCTTTGACCCTGAGTCAGACCCAGAAGCAAACAGAAGTGGAGCTTCCTGCACAACCATCAAGGATGCAGCAACAGTAAGTTATAAATAAAACATTTGTGTTGTCCAGCAGCCATTACCCAGCGCATACAGCAGTAAAACCAGCTGATCAGACTTGCTGGAATTCCATCTGGGCTGGCCTCAGCTTGGGTTGCTAGGTAACAAAGCAGCGCTCACCAACTGTGACTTAATAATCATACACCAAACTTATTGCCAGCAAATGATTAGGTGTTTTTTTTTTTTTTTACTGTTTCTAGAAGCTATAGAGATCCATATAGGAAATTGTACAAAAAGTGAATTTTGCACAATATGTTCCCCTTAATATAAGAACAAAAATGTTTGTGTTTTGATTTTGACTTCTCTGTCACATGAAATCTAAGCAGCGGGAGCTGTCCTCATTTGCCTGTTAAACGACAGTAATATCGATAAAAGGCATTACCTATAAAGAGCTCCCTGGAGAACTGAAAATAGCTTCCTCAGAGAAATTACCCAGAGTAAGGAAAGTATGTTTCTACATCCATTTATTGGTCCCAGAACATGTCGTTACCCCAAAACTGGCCAGTTTCACAACTTCTAAAGCAGCTAGATTTTCACAACAGGGCGAATCCTGTAATGCACCACTGCATCTCCTCATGATCACCTGATCAATCTGTGCAAAAGGAGCTAGAAGACATGCATAGTTTGGTTTGACAGTGTGGAATGTTTCTAACACATTGTGTCTCCAGCTTTACTGTTCAAACATGCTATCATGGTATAGATGGCTGGTAAATCCTTACAGGGTAAAAGTTACATTCCTGCCTTCCAGTAGATCTTGTAAAGTTGGTTTTGTCTTTTGAAATGTATCTAAGTACTTCGCCAAAGAAGCTCTTCAAGTTTAGCACACACAGCTGAATAGTGGGCTGGCAGCCCAGATGGGCACTCCTCTCTCCAAACCCTTCAACGCCTACTCGCATACAAGAGACACTGGAGCGCACATGGCACCAGGGCCAGGGTCTGCCTCAGATGGAGCCCTATCTGGACCAAATAAACCACCACTAACAGTCACAGAAAGGGGTCTAATCCAGGCATGGGCAGGTGTGAGATTTTTGAAAGACAACCTGAATTAAAAACGCCAGTCTATTCAGCAGCAGTTCTTATCACAACTGTTATTGTTCAGCTCTTTGAAGAGAAGCACAATCATAAACAGGCAGATGGTATCTGGTTAATTAGTCAGGTTGTCTGCTCAGGTAGCCTGCAGTTGGCTACAAGCATGTTGCTATACCATCATTAGTTTTTAAAACTAATAATAAAAATGATGTGGTTCTCTTTTAGTTTTCAAACAATGACTGTCCGTGTTTCCGGAAACATTTTCAAGTAGCTGAATTCGTCTTTCTTAGAGTGTTTCTACTCCAAACACTTGCTAGTCCTGCAGAGTTGGTTCTATTGAGAACCAAAATTGCAACATTGGTAACATTTTTCAGATAGTTCAGTTCACTTTCACAATGCACTGCATCAAACTAACCAAATCTGTTCCCCCTCCTAACCTGTTGTGGCACTGCACTAAGAACCAATGAAGGAAATGATACAAAATCCTCTGAAGAAGAAACTAAGCACAGGTGTGCATTCACACAATCAAAAACAACCAGAGTTTGATTAAAGTGCACTAAACAGGGCTTGTGTGAGAAGCATTCTTACAACAGAGTTTGAAATGCAGGAGTCTTCTTTCAGCCAGCTGATAGCAGTGTGCAGCTTTCTCCTGCATATTATAAAGACATGGGAACAATGTGCTGACAAACGTTGTGGTTTTGGAAGTGTATCTTTTTAAAGCCTCAGAAGCAGAAATTAGCTCATGGCTCCTCCAGTCAGGAGTTTGAGAAACACACATCCATATTCTAACACCCTTGTCCCTAGTAGGGTCAGGAGGGGTGCTGGTGCCTTTTTCCAGCTAACGTTCTTGGCGAGAGGCGGGGTACACCCTGGACAGGTCGCCATTCTGTTGTAAGTCTGCTTACCAAACCACTAATATTCAATAAGGTCAATCAGATCAGCCTTTTCATATTTTAAGATGTATTTTTAGAATTCTGAAAAATTTTTGAAAATATAAAAATATTTTTAAAATAACAGAACCAGCAGGATTTCCATCCATCAGCCTTTAATGCACGTGCAATGAAGAACACGTGGAACTACTACTGCGGTTTGTCTCCACCGTCAGTGACACGGCCTACCATTCCTCTGTAAACACCGTCAGTGACCAGTGGCAGACACCCTATAAAGGCCATTTCACAATAAGCTGTGTACTCTGGTGGTTTATCACACTGTTCTGAAACTTCTAGCACCAAAATGAACAGAAACTAAGACAAAAAAAACCCTGAAGGTTTCAGATCATCTGCAGAGAGAAAATATATCGTTCAACACTGGCCCTAAGTTCTCTCCCTGTGGTCTCATCCATCCTTTATGAGCATGCGTGTCAATAATATGCACCTGCAACTGTTCCCACTGGGCCTCAACCTCACAAGGCACCGAACAAGCGTGCTGGGAAGAGTCATAACTAATCTGTTCTCGCCCCCCTTGTAACCTCCAGCAGCTCTCTTGGTTTCACAAACAAATGAGTTCCCAAACATCTGCTGGCCCTCTAGGTTTGCATGGACACCAACATTTAGCAGCTGATGCATATGTTGAAGTGTTGCACATCAGGGACATCTGCTTCACAGTTTCTCTCCTCAGAATGGATGCAATTTACAAAGGCTAAATTAAAGCAACGGTTAAAATAATGCACACCCTTCCAATTCCTCATTCTGTGTGTTGCACAGAAATAGCATTGCAAAATAAGGATTGCATAATACTGCAGAACTGGGTATCAAAAAACTCGTCACTCTTGTTCCTGATTCTAAATTTTCAACTTTTTTTTTTTTTAACTGAGGTCAGATTCAAAAGGGACTTCAATGCTTGTGTTATCACCGGCAACGGTCAACGGCGGGTAACCGCGCCTCGCAGCCTGCTGCTTGGCAAACCAAACCAAACATAGAACCACTCAGGACTGTCGGCTTTCTCTTCAAGTTTCAACAAACATTTTAAAAGAGCATGAAAAAAAGCCTTGTGGTCAAAGTAGGAAACGGCAACAACAAAGACATCAGGGTAAAAAGTGAATTTCTTGTAGAAGCAATCACATTGCTGCCGTCAGCAATTTCTGCAGCTTGCCTGAGTGCAGAACAAACCAACACAGGAACAAAGAAAAAAAAATATTTTCACACATCAGTGTATGTGTCATGGGAAATGCATACTGGCAACAGCTTCAACTCATCAACAAATATATAAAATTATGCACCCTTCTTCTGTAAAGAACACCTTAACCATTGCATGAGAGCAGGATCAGATATTTATTGATAGACATCTTAACAGCAACAGTTAAAAGGAATTAAGATGCTATTCTATTTCTAAAATGACAAGTCACATCTTTATAGAGTACCTTTGGGGTTTTTCTACAAAGAAAGCAATACCACGTTTTGGCAGACTCAGATAAAGCACAGCCACTTCCATTACATCTACTTTTTCTTTAGATGTAGCAATTTAAAATATGTTTGCACGGAACAGAAAGTGTGTAAAATTGACCTCTGTGTAGTTTCGAGCAATTATAAACTTACCACATTTATGACACTTATTAACCATTAAATTAAGTTTGTGTAAGTATGAAGTACAAAGGAGTCACTGATGTGTCATGCTTTTGAAGGAAGAAATGTGTCAACTGTGACAGAAAATACTGTCGAAAATAACTTTTCTTCTCTAGAAATCTAAAGAAGTTTCTCTCAGAATATGTAGTCGGACTATCATTTGTCACCCACATTACACCTGCTTACACTAATGGGCTAAGAGAAGAACCCGAGACATGACAAGGGATTATAAAGCCACTTTAATCTGCTTCTTAGCCGAGCTGGTTTACTCATGTAGCAGTGAAGGGTCTCTGCCTCTGGGCTTTTAAGGTTTTGGCTCATTTTAAACATGTTAATTACTTTTGATCAAGATTAAAGCCAAGACAGCAGATTATCAATGCTTTATTCCAACCATCAAAAACCAAGGTGTTAATGTACTTCATAGAGCGCATACCCAATACGATATTACTTCGATTTGCATGTACTTACAGATATTTTTTGTAAATAGTCACAGGTCCATCGTCTGTTGTCATGGATTCAGTCCTCATAAACAGAAGGTATACACGCCATCAAGGTTTCAAAGTATGAATGTCCAGGACCTTTACAGGATTCTAAATTATTTAAATTCAACCTCAAGTGTACACAACTACATACCACAGATTCCACCTAGTCATTATTTATTGAACACTCAAAACAAGGCACATGTTAAGTATATTTCCAAAAATTGAAATGCTTGAAGAAAACAATGCAACAGTGTAATGCAATTGAAAATATAATTGAAAATTCTGAAGTTAGTTGGGTGAAAACTTTAAAACTACGTGATTATTAAGAGCTGCACTGTTTGGGTGTTTTATGGCTGGCACCAATTTTTAATTGACTTTAGTTAGGGACTTTGGATCCTTTAACTATACCTTCATATAGACAACAAAATGAATTTGAAAATTTTAACTTTCTGGTGTAATAGCACCATATTAAAGTTTCCCCAAGAAGTCACCATGTGCTACTTTTACATCAAGCGTCCCTCAAAAACATAGAAACATCCTTCAGGAGTACAATTGTGACTTGTGCACATGCATCAAGTTGTTGAATTCAAGTGTTGAGATAAGCAAGCCTTTGAAACATCATATTGACATCAGTACACAGTTATTGTTGAAATAGGACTCAAAATTATCTAAAATTTTCTTAGTCCTGATCATCAAATGGGCTTTACTGGATTTAAAAGTAGGGGTAAACTTTTGATATCCATTGTTTGTGTTAGTTGAGGGTCATTGTGTCCAGTAATACTGAAACTACAGTCACAAATCTGAACAAATCTTGCATCTGTTATCAAAAAGGAACCTATCAAAAGTTCTAACCTTGTGTATTTTTACTATAATATCACATGGTGTTGGGCTGTCACGTTTCAAGATTTTACTATTCTAAGACGAACTGAGTTTGTTGATCACTGCAAAGAAACACTCTGATGGATTAAAGGGCAGTTTAGGTGATGTGGAAAGAAAAATTGAGCTTGTGACGACATCACAACTGCATATGCTTCTAATAACAACTAAATAAAGCACAATGCAGTATTAGTGAGTGGTAAAAAAATGAATGTGATGTGTTACAGATCTGAAATTGCACAGATACAAGGACAAATGATTTCCCGTAATGGCCTGGAACTCGACAGGTAAAAAACATACGTATCCACGCAGGTTTTAAATGCGTCAGATGAGTTGATTTCAGACCCCACAACTTGTCAAATGAATAGTTTAGCAAGCTAGCTAACGTTCGCATTTAGCTAACCGCTGTCAATACGCAGCATATGGACTGAATTTTAGCTTTATTGAAGCACAAACATTTTTATAAAAACGTCCCAAAGTAGAATAAAATAACCCCACTATAAATTATACTTGTTGTTTAGTCGACAATAATAACCTCATCCCGCCTAAGTTAGTTTATTCGGCTAGCTTTCTTACCTTTTGGGGACCAGCGTAGAAAAACAAGGCTAAAATACAGCACAGCAGAGCCCGTTTTCGCACTGGCCAGTCCATGTTAGCATCGGATCTCAAACCGGGACAGACTGACTGGCTGGTCCGGGGCGGCTGGTCGCTACATAGAAAATTCGTTTCTGACTTCCACAGACAGATGGGTCGAAATGTTTGCTACAGCGTTGGTAGAGATGCTTCTTCCTGAAATTACCAGTGCGGAGGTTGGACTTTTGGATTCATATCCACAGGAGTGGAGGAGGGGGGTACGCTATAGGCCTCTCAGCCAATGAAAACACGCCTCCACACACCGGATGTGCTATAAAAAACCAGCATTTACATCCGGAGCCATTTTATTCCGCAAGAGCACGCGCTGTAGTTGTTATGTGCTCTTGGCTGAACCCTAAATTTTGTAATAACTGAGCTTAAGTATGTCTCTTCAGTTACTTGTATTCATGTTGGGTATTAAAACGGATGTAACGTGAATTCAAGCTTGAACAAATTACATGTACTCGCTTTGTAAATGAGCACAAGCAGCTCACGTGGCAGCAGCGTGGGGAGGCCGTGAAACACGAAGGTAAGGTTTGTCTACACGCTTTTTAAGTGTTTTCATATCACGAGTGATGATATTTTGCGTGTTAGACTTCTGATATAGAAATGAAGTCAATCTTTAACAATCTGACATGGTTCTACAAAGACAAGGCTGTACTCTGTCGCAATATCTAAAAACACTGAAGAATATGCGTGTTTTTCCAGGAGCTGGATCCACAGATTACCAAAATAACATGGTAAGTAATGCTTATAACTCATGAATCATAATTAATTGTCATAGGTGACTAAGGTGTTAACTTTTATTTTTCTTACAGGTTGAGGCTCATCAAGTGGAAGGTGACTCACCTTGAACTGAAGCAAGTTTCCAGTGTTGCACATAACTTTACAATGCATATTCATAATAAAGAAAAACATTCCCGTTTACCTTTGTCTGAATTTGATTTCTTTAAACAAATCTTTGCACTTTTTGAACTGGAATGGCCTCTTCCTTAGCCACGTCCAGTAGTGAAATAAGTGCTACATTAAAGTCTTGTCATAACTGGGGTTTCATGGCATTTTCTACCAAGATGCTCTTTTAAAGCAAGACACAAATGTAAACATTGCATTTTTTTTAACCATAAATTTGTGAAATTTCTAAAATTATGTCCAATAGCAAAATTATTTTTACTTTTAACTTGGAAAAAATAAAGTAATTAAAATACTTTTAGAACCATGTGACACAAAATGTAATTGTTTCATATTGACAATTTAAGGCTGCTGAACCTGTACATGTCCATAAACCAAACCACACATTTGATGTTTTGCTGAATCGCAATATGTCGTGTGTTTGCATTCCTTGCTGCCCAAACATGGGTTCTTGAATCATTTCTCACTTTTTTCCCCCTAAAATCAAGACATCTCTTTTCCAAATAAATTGTTTTTATTGATCCACAATAAACAGAACAGTAACATTTCTGCAATATCACAGAACAGAATAGCCTGATATTTTGGTCAATGTGCAAATGAACCGCAAAGACAGGTGAAAAACAACAGGCTTGTCTTAACAGACAGTAATGGCACAAGAACAGTTCATTAACTGATGCAAGAAATGAGGTGGATCACTATGAAGGAATGTTTGATTATCTCAAAGGCACTTTCTGCCTAATTTGCTAGCCAACACACACCTATTTGAACATAAAAATACATAAAGTCACCTCTGAAGCAGACAGGAAAAGTTCCAGGGGTTTCTAGATTATTGGTGGCGCTGCTTTTAAAAGACAAGTAACAGAACAGCAAATAAATGAAAACAAAATGGCATTCTTTAGCTGTATGACCACAGACGACACTAAATAATATGGCTGATATCCAGAATGCTGTTTATTTCAATAAAACTAGATTTATTACACCTAAAACTTCCAGCTCTGTGTTGCTGCTTGAGGTTTCTGTTTCCTGTACAGAAAGAGTCTCACTCTGATTTTTCCTCATTTTCAATTGCAGTTGTTGAAACACTGGCTGTGCGTCACCTCAACGAAAGCAGAACGTTTTTAACAGATTGCTTTATTTCACACCTTCTATATTCCCTTTGGCAATACAAATAGAAAATTATTACTTTTAGTCAACTCTGGATGTAGCTTTAAACATGTTGCTCAGAAACACGTCTTCAGTGAAAGTGTTTAATGGGAGAGCAGAGGAGTTCCTTTTGTTTATACATTCAAGATACCAACAGAGCTTGAGCCATTTTGTTTGCCTCATTTCCTACAAACAGCCCATTTTAGCTCAAATTTCTATTCCAAAGTACAAAGCACACATGCTGTATGACAGCATAGTTGCCATGATGTATTTTAATGGACCACTTGTGTACTATGAAACCATTTATAAACCATGAATTAGTTTGCATATATGTACCAGGCAGCAATGTGGTTTGCTGATAAAAGAATGGTATGAAAAGTGCAGTGGATCTAAAAATTTTCATACCCATGTTTGGATTTGTGATGTAAAAAAAAAAAAAAAAAAAAAGGAATCGTCTCCAAACCTTCAATGTGACATTATGCACAATTTCAGTGAAACAAACTAATAACGCTGGGAAAAATTAACAATTAAAAAAAGTGCAATAACTTTGTTGCAAAAGTATGCAGACTATTATATCACTATTTTGATGCAACTTTTGATTTAGCTGACTGGTATGGGAAACTAACCAGAAAATTAACGCAATTTTATCTGTTTTTGCACTTTTTAAAAAAAATTTTACCTCCAAAAGATTTTAATTATTTTCAGCAGAATTGTACAGCATAAACGTTGCATAAAAGGTGGAATAATTTTTGTATTGCAAAATCTTACATCTTTGCAATCCACTGTATGCTTGATAGGTGATGGGTCTAAGCAAACTCCTCAAACGGGGATTCTAAAAAACAAATATTTTACCATTGGTCTTCATCAGTGGCCACAGTTCTAGCTAATCCTCATAAGAGTAACAATAAGACACTCATCATTTAGCAACTTCACAGAAAAAGTTAACACTGTCCAACAATTATGTTAGGTACAGCTACACATCACAGGTTATATGGTTCCTCTTGCTGACTCAGGATGGCTATTTGTTGTGTTACAGTATCCTCCACACTTACTGGTAAGGAAAAAAATAAAAAAAATTGCAACTTTTATTGCAGTAGCACAACATCTCTGAAAAATATGTAGAAAACTAAATAAAAAAAACATTTAATTTGAGTGCAAATTAAATGGGAGGTGCGGGCGATAATTATTTACTTTTCTTCCATTAACAATTTGCACAACCTTGAGCTTTACCTATAACATTACAGTTCATTTTTAGTTTTCTGGCAGGGCACTCCAGATTTCTATAAAAAATTTCTTAGCATTTCCAGCTTCAATGGGCTGTAGAAGGGAAATAGACCCACAGTGTCACATGTCCACCCCCTTGTGTAAGAGTGGGCATGAAATGCATTTTAAGATATTTTGTGTCATGCCAAATCCTCATGAAGTGTTTGCAAAAAAAAAAAAAAACATCTTATTAGACCAAGCACATAACTCCACATAATTATGTATATTATGACAGGACAGAAAAAGCTTCTGCCCTGCAGTCCTTTGAAACAACTGGTTGACATCTGCATGGGGTCTATTGGTTGGTACAAACCAGGGCAACAAAATGTCACAATTTGTTGCCCTGGTTGAAGGGGGTTGGTACATGATAAGACATTTTCGTTCTCTCCCTTCCAATCCTACTCACGGTGCTGTGGCAAGAAATGGAAGATCATCATCCATTCTCATCTGTCACATTTCCTGTTGTCTCACAAATGTAAATATTGCTCTCATTGTAGATATTGACAAATTAAGCAGAGTTGGCATGCCTTTAGTTATGCAGATAAAAACATCCCTGTCACATACTTTAATGAGATGCTTTCTTGTCTTTCCCATTTTGAAAAGTACTTCATATATATATATTCTTTTGTATCATATGTATTACATAGAAACCAGAAGTCTTGTCATACTTACCAAATGTTTCTAAATACTGATCAACCTTTAAAAGTAAAATGTAAAGTGAAAAAAAAGAATGTTAGTTACTTTTTTAAAGGAAGTGTCAAAAATTGTAGCACCAATTATTTTGTGATTTTTTTTTTCTTGTCTTGTCAAATAGATGCTTTCAAATTAAGGGTTGGATTTTTCTGGAGGTTTTCAGCATGGAATTATGTAACTGTAGTAATAGATAAATTACATTATTGTGAGGTTTTTGCTCAGTTTACTTGACATTCCAGTAATTGTGGAGGTTGCTGTATTTTAGCTTGACCCACAAACCCTGCTTCATCAGACTGAACAAATACTGAATGTCAGATAAATAGACCAAAGAAGTGTAGTCAGATGGTAACAGCGTCACATTCTCTTTCTATTCTCCTGCTTTCATTTAAAAATAAGAGAACTCATCATCTTGCTTTTCAAGGGTTTTTTTTGGATTTTTAAAAAAAATTTTTTTACTGTTAGCCATCTATTGAAACAGTAGCATTGAAAAACAAAGAAAGTAACCATAGAGCTGGCCAGGGCTGCAGCTGCACCTTTAGTTTCCAACAGACGTTTTGGGCGTCCTGTATCATCGTGTCATAAAATGCCTGCCGCCCCACATTTGAACACCTCACACGTCAGAGAACTCAGACTCTTCCGGCTCTGGATCCTTCAAAGCATTGTTTGTCACAGTCAAGTTGGCATTTGAGCGCATATCCATGGCAGAGTGCATTATGGGTAGCCATATGTCATCCATGTTTGGCATCACAAATATTTTCTGCAGGAGAAGAAAGATGATTAGCTAACAAAAAAAAAAAAAAGAAAAATGAATTTTCAAATCCTTTTTTGTTGCCTCTAAAACACAAGTTAGGAGTTTTTTGGGTTTTTTTTGTTTTTTTTATATAAAAAAACCAGATGCTCATCCACAACAGACAACCATGTGCAGCACAGTGCTATATTTTACTGGCGCCCTGATTGAAGGGGGTTGGACATAATAACAGCCCTAGAAGAGTCAGGCAGAGGTAAATGTAGACATGTGGTGAACATAACAGAGACCCTTAGCAGTTTGCATTCACATACCAGGCATATCATTAATCTGGTTGCGATTATTGGTAAAGAGTCAAGACAGACAGCTTTTAAATGCTTCTGGAAGCATTTAAAAGTGAACTAAACAACTCGCCTCTTGAGCTTGGAAAATTGAGTTTTGATTACCTGGAACTCCTGATCCAATTTCTTCTCGATCCACTCTGTCACATGAACCAGAGTGACTTCTCTCTCACCCAGTTTGGGTCGTGCTTTCAGCTCCAGATGGGGAGGACTCCGAAAACCGTACCTGAAAATCAATTGGACATATTTGTCTTGCCACAGGTTGTTAAAACGTTTAGGTTAGAAGATCTTTGACTAACTTTTCATATCTATTGATCTAATCCCAATAAAATACACTAAGTATTTTGACTAACAGAGTGATGCATAATACTGAATTGGATCAAAAACAAAGCTGTTGTTGCTGCAGTAGCATTCATATTTTGCGTACGTATGCGTGCCTACAGGTGTCCAGCAGAGGGCGCACTGTTATGCTCTTATGCCAGGACTCCCACTCAATCCCAGCCCACAATAACCCATTTTTTGGTGTGCTCCTGAACATACCATATCCTGTCCGTAGGGGGAGGTGGGATGTTGACAGCAAGCGTCCCCCTGCACTCTTGCACCTCCACAGTGAGCAAGAGGGGTGTGTTAGACACTTCCTCCATCTTCTTCTTGATAAACTCAGTCTCAGTTGCCTTTTGGAAGTATTTGGACTTGGCTATCTTGTCCACAAAGCGCATGATCTTGCTGGGTCTGTGGCCTCCTACGTAGCTACAAGGGCAGAGGATGGAAAGAGAGAAGATGGAGGAGAGGGGGGGGTTTAGAAAAGGAGTGAGTCAGGTTCATCATTTATTCATAACAGCATCTCCTGCTACTCAGCACCCACGATGGTGATGGGGAGGGGACTGGGTGATACATTAAATCAGCAGCAAGCCTTCAAACCTGTGGGAATGAGTGGGTGAATGAACCTGGAGTGCTTTAAAACATCACTGTTGATTTAAATCTGAGCAGTTTTTAAATTCAGAATTGTGTCCATATCTGCCGCAAAGAGACACTTGCTCACCCCTCTGATGCAGGCAGATTGGGTTTGTCACTGAGCAGTTCAGGGGGATCCTCCTCATCTGATGAGCCAGCACTGGATGACTCCTCATCGCTGTCGGCTAGACAGTACGTCCGTGGCCTGGACCTGTCGCGGCAACATAAACATACAGTGACTGTTTGAAGGTCAGCCCATGATAGCTTCACACAAAACAGGTTTGGACACGACCCACTTCTGTTTAATGGACTGCAACTAAAATAAATCCCTAGAGGTAAAACTCCACTGATCCAAAGTAAAATTCCAAAATGTCCAATTCAATAAAACAAAAGCAAAAAAACAATATATTGTTTCGTTGACAGGTAGTTGTAGGCATCCATTCCCAAACTCACCATTCATTGGATAAATCCATGAGTGTAGGCGTCCAAAAGAGGGGATTAGTGTACAAAGAGAGGAGGAGGAGGAGGAAGAGTCAACACCAAAAAAGTGAAAAACACACAACAGCTAATATGGTCCAATGTGCAGATCTGCTGAGTTAGCTTCCAGTTTGTTTAGGGCTTGGACTTCCTATGGCGCTTTCAATGGTAACTTTCTTTTTGTCACTCCTCCATAAAGTCAACATTTGCAGAGTGTATATATAATAGTTGCCCTGTAACAATTATTGCACATTAGCTCTGGATCTCAGTCATTTGGCTGTCTTCTGAATGCAATTGATTGCAAAAAAATTTATTAAAGTTATTAAAGGAGGATAAATGCATGCAAATGCAAAATTTCCTAGACTTTTTGTGTAAATTGAGTAAAAGTAAACAAATTTGTTCTATTTTACAATATACTTCACTTAAACTGTCACATATAATACCAGTGAAACACATTGAAATTAGTGGTTGGAATGTGCCATGGTCTCTTAAAGTTAAAAGTTAAAATTGTAAGAAAAAACTCTCACCATTCTTTGCCATGATCCCCGAGTCCTTCGCCTTCTTTCCCCAGGCGGGCCAGGTTCAGCTTGGTTTCTAGTGTCATGAGGAAGGAGCCCGTATAGGAGACTTCCAGATCAAACCAAAGACCTGGAAGGAGAAAGAGGGAAAATACAGAAAACTATCAAGCGTTTACCAGATGCAGAAAGCTTCACAATTGTCACTCATTAAAATAAGAGATTCTGATATGCAATTGGTGTAAGGCCTTTAATAGATAAAGGGAAGAATAATCATTCCTATGAAAAACTGTACAAATGCCAGCTCTGTAGTATTAAGCTTATTGTTAGGTGGATGGGGGGGGGTAATAATTCACATTTTAATACCTGCTGCTTGCTCAATGAGTCCTCATTTCTGCAGCAAGTAATAAAATTATTTTATTTAGCTAATCTTCCTGTTTTTTGTTTTCTCCGCCTTGCGGAAACAAGGCTTAGATGAAAGCAAGTCGTTCAGATTACATTGTCAGCATTTATGTTGATTCTCTTAACTGAGCTCAACAAAACTTGAACATTTTTAACATTTGCTAACAATCCTGTGCACCCTTGTACTTAAAAACTCAATTTCTTGGTCATAACTGTGGCTCAGGGTGGCAGGAGGAGTCAGCATTTCAGTGAAGGATCAAAGGATCCTTCACTGAAATGAAGGATCCCACAGTTTAATTACTGTGGCTTTATATTGCACAGCACACAAACAGGCAGGACTGCAGTGGAAGTAGGATGTCTTAATCCACTAAGATGAAATGTAAAAAAAAAAAAAAAAAAAAGCCTAAATATTGAGGAAAAACAACATATGTACATTGCATTATAAAATGTAATGTAGATATGTAATTTAATGTATCTTAAACTTTTCTGCATTTTGTCACATTACAGCCACACATTTTAATGCTTTTATTTGTATTTTGTGTGGCAGAATCAACACATATGAATGTTCAAATATACTTCTAATATTTGTGGCATACATATGTATTCTACACATATGTAGAACACATATGTGTATTTACTCTCTAATCCTTAAATCTAACCTGATGCAGCCAGTTGTTGACTAGTTAATGAACAGTGACAGCAGTGTAATTTTACATCAGCATAAATTCAGATCGTCTGAGAAGGCCTCTGAAGTTTTTTTTTTTTTTTTTTTTTGTAGAACACCAGTGAACAAACATCTTGAGAACCAAGGAACTCAGCAGACAGGGCAGTAGGAAAATTGCAGAGAAGTTTAAAGCAGGGATAAGTAATAAAACAATATCACAAGCACAAAATATCTCACAGAGGACTGCTCCTGAAAAATAAAATCAAGCCATAGCTGTCCACCTACACCAATGGACAAGGCAAAGAGAGCATTAATCATAGAAGCAGCCAAGAGGCCCATGATTATTTTACAGAAGATACAGAGCGCTACAGCACAGTTAATGAGACAGGCTAACTATCGATCATGCAAAACTTGGTTTTTATAAGAGAGTCAAGAAGTAAACAATTGTTGAAAGATGAAGGAAGTGCATTTTGTAGTTTTCAGCTGAGACCAAAAATAAAGTTTTTGGTAGGCATGGAAAGTGCTATGTGTGGGGACAAACTAACATGCCCTCACCATGCTGAAGCACGGTGGTGGCTGTATGATGATGTAGCATGTTACACCCCTCCTCACCCTGTCGCGGACAGGACGTTGGTCACAGTTGGCGTAAAAAAGTCACAACTACAATGGAATAGCTACTGCATGGTTTAGATCAAAGCACTGTTGTTACAGTGGCCCAGTCAAAGTCCAGACCTAAAACCAATAAAGAATCAAGAACAACCTAAGCTATTAGGTAGAAAGATCAATAAAAAGAATTGCAGGAAATTGCAGCAAAAAAGTTGTTCCACAACACATTATCTCTAGTGTGCAGAACACAAAGACAAGCCACACTTTTCAGGTTGTACAGTAGATAAATAATTTAAAAACCACATGTCCGGTTTCTTCTTCCTCACATGTCCGAACTACTAGTGTAGTTATAAAAATAATATATCCCCTACCTTGGTGATCCACTGAGGGCTTGGAGGCATGGAGGATCTTAGGAACTGAGAATCCCATGTCCAGCTCCGTCAAAGTCAGCTCATTCATTACATATGGCAGCTGAAGCACAGGGGTCAAATTAGGAGATTAAGAGGTGAAAAACAGGCAGCACAATTTATAGTCACACAACTGCTTGTAGAGTTTTCATATGAGTTGCTTCTGCGTGTTAGGGTAATTTGTGCAGACTTGTGGCACGACTCACCCTGATTTTACTGAGCTTCATTTGGATCTTTTTGGAGACAACATCGGCCCAGTACTTCTCTCGTAAGAAATCCCAGAATATCCTCCCCAGAAAGGCGTTGACCCAGGCCTCTGGCTCTGCAGCCTCCTCTGAACTCCTGGGTAACTGAAGGACATGCACACATCAACTTTCGTCTTGTTAATACAAGGTTGCTAGCACATCATCATTCTCCTCCATGGAGACAGTACCAGACTCAGCTGCCTAGCTACCTCTGCAGTTTTTGCATGCAATCCAGCTCCACCTAATCAAACTGCATCTGATCACGTCTTTGTTTGTTGTTGCTTCTTTGCTGCAGATCCCCCTGCCTCAGGCGCTCTATGTTGTGTGTGAAAGGGCAGATAGCTCTATAAAAAGGCCATATGGCTGAATTTAAAAGGGTGAATTTGTTATACAGCCATGTGGCTGTATAAGGGATCAAGCAGCAACAGACAGCACCTATGAGCAGTGAAGTGACCCTGCTAACCATTTTGATAACCCTGTCACCCTCTGTTTCCAGCATGCTCATGGAAAATGTTACAGTGACTTGTTCCCAAGAAAATAAACCCCAAAGAAACCAAAATATCACACAAGAAACCAAAACTCTTAATACGGATTGAGCTTGTTCACATTACAACCAATAGAGCTTAATACATTTTATTGTGATTTAATGTAAAACAAATGGTAGTAGTATACTGTTTAAAACTTGTAGATAAAGAATACATAAGTCCCGACAACAGACTGCCAAGTGGAAATATGAAGAAAAAGGTCAAAAGTGACCAAAATTAAACTTTATATTGGTTATTTGCAAAACACTGTTTGGTGATGAACTAACACAGAAAATCAAAAATAAAAATAGATAACTGTCACTCCGTATTGTTACTTCTCTTTTTACTGTGGGCATTCAACAGCTTTAATCAAATATCAACTTCAGCATCAATACTCATCTGTGGTTTATAGCTATATTTTATGCTTACACCGAGGATAACAAAAGTAGTTCCCTTTGGCTGTTAAACATGCCACTAGAAAAATTTGTTCAGGGTGCAGCTAAACAGGATTTTGTTTGAGAGCTTCTGCAGTCCTCAAACAGTGATACTGTATCCATGTTGCCCATAAACCATCACTACCCAAATAACACTTTCTGCAAAAGAACAAAAACTGAGTCAAGAATTCACCTTCCAGCAGGATAATAAGCCTGAAATACAACCGGAGCTACCATCAAATGGGTTAGTTTACAGAATAGATTAGAATGACCTAATAAAAATCAAGTCCTAAATCAATTTTGTAATCTATGGCAAGATATGGACAACTGCTACTCAGAGTTTCAATCTACAAGCTAACTCCAAACCTGACTGAATGTGAGCAAAAAAGATGAGACAGAATTTCTAACTCAAAATGTGCAGAAAATGAGGAATAGTTCAAGGGTTGTCAAGAGTTTTGCAAAGCTCTGCATTTCAATCTAACTTATTCAGAGCAAATTGTCAAAGCAGGACATCAATATTATGAAAGCTGGACACACTCGGAACCCCATTGGTTTACTTGTGGCAGCCCCCACGCAGATGTTCTCACGAGACATTTTCATTTTCAAATGAATCCATCATACCTTTTTGGTAGCTTTAGGGCTGCTCTCAGGGGTGTGCCCGGGGCTGTCGGCAGCCGTTGGGCTTCCGGGCGGTGCCTGGGGGTTAACGTATTTGGCCATGTAGATGTTATAGTCCAACAGCATCTTCTGCTTAATCCCCCCAGCTGAGCCACTGGAGAGGGAGGCGGGGGTCTCTCTGTGCCGAGGCTGAGACAGCTCCTCCTGGCTTCCCCTGCTGCTGCCCCTGCTGTCAGTCTCCAGGCCTCCGGCCGACTGGATGCTGCCACTGCGGCTGTGAGCGGACAAGAAGGCTAGAAGAGGCGGAAGGAAAAAATGGAATGTAATAGGAACAAAAGAAGGAGAGAACTGTGTTACAGATTATGCATCAGGAAGAATTATTCCTTCATTCATCATTAATTTCTTAAAGATTGTGAGAAAGCCTGACTGATTAGCATCTCTTTTGTATTCCTTATTCACAATGCATTGCACCACAATATTTGCATGATCTATTTATATTACCCCAGAAACTGCACATATTTGAATCATCTACAATAATTGAGTCCAACTTGTCCTGCTTGCATCACTGGATCCAGAAATGCTATGTTTCTTTTTGTATGAGGTCTTATGCTTACAGGCTTATATCTCACTGAGGAGACCAATGCTATAATATGCTACTCCCCTGTGCATGTAATCCTGCTGACCCATTCACACTCTGCTGTTCGCTCAGTTCAGGGGATTGGTAGTCCCTAAGCTGAGGCTTACACACAGATCTGATTGCAGTGCAGTTACATGCTCAAAATAATGGTGATTCTGACTGTGGGGAGTGCTTAGGAGAGAGATGGATAATCTAAAATACTCCACTGTCCATGTCATGTATACACCTCGAGAGCTGTGACAATGAAGTCGTCTCACCACTCTTGCAGATGCCAGACAGGCTGCCATCTCTCCCTTCCGACTTCATCTGGGATGCCAGAAGAAACCGCCGAAACCATTCCTCCTTTTCCCGACCAGTCCTCCCAAACAAGTAGATTGTCAGATCCCCTCCTCCAACGGTCGGCCTTCTCTGCTCCTCCGCTGAAGTGCAAACTTCTGCTTTTTCAGCTTTGTCCGTTCGTTCGAGCTTCTCACCCAGTCCAGTGGTTCTCTCGTCCCCAGCTTCAGATCTTTCTCCCTCTGCTTTTGACATGAAGTCCTCCTGTTTTGCCAGTTCAATGCAAATGGGATACTTCTTGTTCCAAACCCTCTTCCTAGCCAAACTCTGGGGCATCAGGTAGATCTGTTGAGTTGGGAGTGAAATTATTTAAACATACAGGTTAAACATTTTTAGACAGTCGAATGCCCATTATTTATAGACTCAAGTTTTTGCATACAGGTAGAGTTCCAAGGTTGAACTTTGTCTTTTTATGTCCCCGTCTGATATTTAGGTTAAATTAAGGTTTCTGTAGGATTATCTGGGTCATCATCAACTAATCACTGATGTTTTCACTTTTGAATAAAGTGAAACAGTTAAATTATAAATAATCATTTAATGAGTGTTTTGAGTATCTTGAAAAAGAGGTCTAAACCATGATTTACAGATACATGCTTTATCCAACCTGGCTTTGCTGGGTTTAGAAGTCTCAGACTGAAAGAAAGACTCTTTTTCTAGCAAGACTCTCTGGCTCATTTTGGGACATTGCCAGGAGTCTCTAGCCCAGAAGGAATGTAAAACTTCTGCAGCAGATTCTCGGTATCCTACCATTGCTACTGCTTGTATCAGAAATCTTGTTTTTCAAACATGATCATAGAAATCAGAAAAAATATAAATATAAAATACATTTTTAAGAAAATGTAAATTCTACAACCTAAGTGTTCATTATATATTACTGTTTTATGGGCTCACTTTAAAGGTTTAAATGCGTTTATTTTCTGGTTTTGACGGCCATTCCTGGACCACAGATGGGTCAAGCCAATGGAAATCACAATTCTCCTGTCTAAGCTTTTTCCTTCTGACCTTTCCTAGGTATAGATTTTAAAATCCCTAAAGCATTAAAAGCCCCGAATGACTTCATCATATCAGAAAGTGAGAATTGCATTGTTCCCCATTATCTCCGAAGAGCTCTTTGCTCCCAGTTTGCAGATATTGAATGAAAACTTAAGCCCTCTTAAGCCCAAAACATGAATTCTGTTTTGGAGTGTCTGCTCTTCCTTTTTGGGTGTTCAGTCAGATGACTATATGTTGAAGCCCAGTAAAATTTTAATTGCATCTAGTTTTTAACAAAGATATGCTCTACATTAGGTATCACTGTGTGCTTAAAGCTTTGTTCCATTTTATTGCTTTTTATTTTATTGCCGTTTTAAAACTCCCCTGTTTGTAATATTTATTTTTATGTTCTGCTTTTGTTTAAATCAACATAAGCTGAACGAAAGTTGTTTTAATTGTAAAATGAATTTTATTTCTAGATAAGATATTAAAAGGAATAGATTCAGCAATGATTTCAGCCAGTTAGTAAACACACAGTCAGGTGAAAGCAAATATGAGGAGACTTGCTTAGTGTTACCATATGTTGTGCTTGTAATCCAACACAGAAACAAATTGGACAATAAATATTCCACGTCTTCTTCCATGCAGACTCATGTTGTCAATCATTAAAAAAATAAATAAAACCTATTTTCATAAACCGCATGCACCATGCCTCCATATGCACCTCACCCTGCTGTCGGTCAGATCGTAGATCTTCTGACTAATGTAGGTGACGTCAGGTTTAGGCTCGTTGTGTGCTGCACGGCGGGAGATGTTCCTGTTGGGCTTGGAAAGACGTAGAACAGAACCCTCCAAGCGGATGTAAACAGAGTGGGTCAAGGTGGCGTGGTACATCTCTGGGTCGTAGCTCTGGATCTCATTCATCCAGCCCTGCAAGTTACAGCATGAGAACGTTGCTATAACAACCGATACTGGAAACGGCTACCATCAGAGAGACATTCTCGTGGGTGCAAGACATGAATTCTCTTCAGAACAGATTTTTTTATGCCACATAATATAAAGATATTGTCATAATAGTTATTCAGGCTGGGAAGTAAAATAAAAGAGAAACTTTATTCCTCCTGCTGCTGCTTCTCTATTCTGATCGCTGTCAGCTCTATCATCAGGCATCATGTTTAACATATCCACAGAGCTCCTGTTTTGGAACAGCTGTGCCCTTTAGCCACGAGGCCCTCCTTTGCAATAAGCTTGGCACCTAGAAGTACACATGCTTACATAACTTTATCAAAGAACTAAGCATTTCTCCACATACTCTCTGCAGAGTTCAATGGGTATGACTGAGAATATAAAAATAATTGCACTGATGCTGCTATAACAATATTCTATTGCAACTTTTAAGAGGTTGGATACAATTTGATTCTTAGATTACCACTCCACACACAAAAAAACGTATTTATTTAAAATATCAGAAGGGATGTTGGTACTTTGCGAGACAATGGAAAGTAAATGAAGCGTAAAAATCCAAAATGTGAGTTTCTGAGGAATTACAGTTAATCCTGCTTTGAATTCTGTGGGCAATCACCACACCAAATGTCCAAAAACTGTAGATCAACATCCAGTTAACCCAAGATTTGAAATGAAAGCAGAAGGTGCTTCAAATGTGCCGCACTGAACAAACGGTTCGGGACAACAGTAGTCAGTACTGATAAAATAATGTTTATCCACAGTTGAAATAAAAGCAGCGGAAATAACTTTTCATCTAAACAGATCTGAGCTTAGCTTAGCTCTGGGTGCAAACATCTGAAAGCTTACGCAGCAAGATGTTATCCTAAAACTGCCCTGACATGCTGCTGGGATTGTACATAGATGTCACTGAATTGGTATTTGTTGGTAAAACTTCCTTTATAGTTATCAAAACAAAGACTAGACAATCTTCTAAAATCCCTGCCTAGACAAATCCTTCAAAGCAATTTTTTAATTTTCATATGATGTCCCTTTGACTATTTTGTTTCCCCATTCTGACTCTGTGGTGCTTTGTTTGACTCTCACCTTGAATATTCCTGGTTCTTTGACATCCAGCTGGGGAACATTTCGCTGGTCTTTCCTCCATCTCCTTGTTCTGTTCCCTGATGAGGAGCATCGAGGAGCAGACAGCCAAAGGACCAGCAGGGCCAGCATGAACCCAACTATTATCCCATGTAACACAGAACATACACATGGAGGCACTGGGAGGACTAAGTACAAATACAACAACTGTGTTAAGAAGATGAGGCCAGTCACAGGCACATTCTCCATTTCTTCCACCAGTCCTTCCTCTTCAGCATCCAGTTCACTATCCAAACCAGTGCTACCAGTATGAGGCTGCCGAGACATAGATCGATCACCATCTGGTGTCTCAGTATCTGTACACAGCTCGAAGTCCTCGCTGTACAGTTCACAGAAGTCCTCATCCTCCTGTCGAGCGACAAGGGCTGACATGGAGCAGCGTCCCAGAGTGAGAGAGGGAGACCTGTAGAGAGTAGATGGCGAGGCCTGGGTGAGAGCTGGTGCAAGAGACAGTGATGGGAAAGAGAAAAAAGACGAGTCAGGGCCCTTTTCCGTAGGAGTTTCCTCCTCTTCTTCCCCTTCAGTGCCCTCTTCTTTGATGCTATAGTTGTTGTTAGCTTCTGTATGTCCATTTACCGCAGTCACTCCACTGAGCTCCGACGCACTGGAGGAGAGCGACTTGGCCCGATGAGCTGCACTCCCAGCAGGCCCCACACCGGACTCATCCCCAATAATCTTACTAAAAAGCTGCAAGGGATCTGACATCACCTCTGACAACCGCCTCTTGGTGTCTTCTATCCTGGCCTCCACCTCCTGGACCTTAAAGAAAGATCTCCCATCTGGGGACATAATAGGCGAAGAAGGTGCTGTTTTGGAGTCTCCGCCTGCTTGAGTGACTGCGACAGGGCAGGAAGACAAACGAGGCTGGGAGAACTGCTTGAAAAGCTGCATGTTGCGAGGCGGAGTGCGGTGGGTTGGCTGCGTTTGCTGGTGGTGAGAATGGTGCTGAAGAGGCCCTTCGTGATGTTCGCCCTTTGAAGTGTCCGTGGAGAGGGACTTAACAAAAGATTTCATTAAGTGTCTGTGTCTGGCATGTGGGGGTACGACAGTAGCAATTACAGGAGCAGTTTCTCGAGAGTCGACATCATTTGACAAAGATCTAACAAGGCTGAGAAAAGGCTTGGAAGAGGAAAGGGCTGCAGATTTACAAGGAGAAGAAGAAGTGGAACCAATCAAAGGGGGTTGGGCTGGTCGGTCGGATGCCCAGGAGGAGCTGGCAGGAGAAGGGGAGCTCAGGTGGGAGTGAGTTGAAACAGGGTTAACAGTCATTGCAAGAGAGGGTGTGTGTGGATGCGAGTCCAATGTCTGCGCAGGAAGGATGGCAGATGAAACGGGCATTAGAGATCCAGAGAAGATTTCTGCATCAACAGACTCCAACCCTAGCTCCTCTTTTGCCTCCAAGCCTTTGGTAACAGATTGGCCATCAGTCCCTGTGCTTTGGCTTTGAGGTCCTGCAGCACCATCGAGAACAGATTTAGCAGCAGCACATTCAACAGATAACCCATAGAGTTCTTCTTCCTCATCTTCCTCCTCCTTTCCTAGAGCGGAGAAGTGGATGGTGATAGTGTCACGAGAGTGGGAGCGCTGCACCTGCAACTTGGGTCCTGGTGCATGACGTAGAGGAGGAGTGTCAGCATGCTGGCCACCTCCCTTTCTGCTGTTGCCCTGGCTGCTCATCATCACCCTCCACAGGGCTCACAGCCTGAAAGAGACATAGGGAGATAGCAAAAACAGCTTCAAATATGAATAAAAGTAAGGAGCATTTGAGAAGTTATGGTAGATTTAGTAAGATCCCTAGAGAAAAGTCCTTGAGCTCTCTTCATCTTACTATGAGTGGACAGGACAAGTATGTCCGTGTTCCCCGACCCATTAGCCCTCATTATATAAAGATGAAACTGGCAGGCTGGCTCTGTATGGGGTGTTGTATGTAAGATTACACAGTAAAAAGAAATTAACAGCAATATTTCTGGTTTATTTAAACTGTAAAAAAAATAAAATAAAAAAAAATAAAAATGCAGTTTACTTTTTTCAAAGTAATATTTTTGACATGTTCTTCGTAATTCACAAGCTAAATATTTAGCTTTCAAATTAAATATTTAGTTAGGAAGCTGAATGTTTAGTTTCAAACTAAAAACTTAAGTCTGAGCTAAATATTACTTTAGAAAGTAATATTTAAATATTTTCCAAATTAAACATTTAATTTTCAAGCTAAATATTTAGCTCATAAAATATTTAGGGTCATTTAGCTAAAATACAAATTAGCTTGCTAATAAGCAGAAGTGGAACATCAAAATAAAAGCTCAGTATTGTAGACCCCTGTATAAACTCCACTGCTGGCTGAAAGGTCTCAGTAGTTCAAGTAAGTTTTTACTTGTACCATGTTGGACAACTACATGTCCAACATGGTAGTTGAAAGCATAGGACGTGCCTTTTTATACAGACATACAGACATTTACTGAAACAACAATTGCTGCTTATTTCAATAGCAACAGCTTCTGCATCAACAGCTGCCAATGTGATGAAGTCAACCAGAACACTTCCTGTTCATGTTCGTTTCTCCCTCTTCCTAGCTGCTTTAGAGCTGCCAACAACGGTTTTACGCAAACAATATATTGTTTTATTTCATATAAATTATTTTTGCTTTGTGAATGAACACTATGAGGTCTTAAACTTGGATAACCACTCTCAAGCAAATTAAGAGTGAATAATAAATTATTCTAATCTGGTAAAGCAACAATATCCATGACAGATTTTGGGAAGTGGAAAACATTTCAATTAAAAAATACTAACAGGCACACATATGACAATTTGTTGATCCACAACGTTTTAGTTTTTAATTATCTAGAAGACAACTACAAGCAAAACTAACCATAGGACATGATGTTGCAACAAAGTAGCTGTTCAACATTAAAAATGTATTTACTGAATATTCTGAGTACAGTTGGAAAAGTCATTTGTCATGCAATGAATTTGCAAAATGTCTTTTCATACTATTTTATTACGCCCATTTATTCTTCCAGAGTCCATCATCCTTGGTTAACATTACACACATGCATGCACAAAGAGACACACACTCTACAAACACCCTGTGGCTTTCAAGCTTTTGGATTGAAGATAGAAATGGTTCGTAATGGAAGAAGGGGGAGGGACGGAGCAAAACAACATAGCAGTTAGCTCTTGTGATTGCCTGCATTTCGGAGAAAGCCTCAGCATCCCTCGGGGGCTCTCTAGTTGGCACCGCATCTACAGAGATTGTATTTCGCCTGGGTGAAATAACAGAGCATTTGACTTTCCCAGTCAACCTTTCAACTCTATTGTGGTACAATGGGGTTTTCTGCATGTGCGTGTTTTTATTTTGGTATGGGTTTGCTAGGGGCAGATCAGACAGAATGAAAACGAGGAAAACGAGAAACAAGAAAAGCCCAAGGCGGGTTGAGGAGTCATCAGAAGACCTTTCATGGACAAACCTCTGAAGAGAAATTCTAAGAAAGGCAAGGGGGAAAGCAATGACCAAGAGAGAGAGAGAGAAGGAGAGAGAAACGAGAGGCAAAGATGTGTGCCAATAAAGGACAGAGGAGACAAATGGGCTGGAAGACAGGGCCACAGAGATGGAGGTGGCTGTTGTAGTGTCTGACGCCTGAAGGGCAATTTGAAACATGGAGAAGGTTGACAGGGTGAGCCGAGAACGACGGTTTCAAGCTTTCCTGGAGTCAAGTTCAGCAGGGCGCAGTGAAAAGACAAATGAGGCACAGCTTTGCCCACTGAATCAATGTAAATACAGGGTTCTGATGAATAAATATCCCTTTAAGAAAATGGATAAACAGAATTTAGATAAAGTTTTTGCTGATTTTTTTTAAATTGCCTTCATTTCTTAAGATTTATAACACATTTTGTAGTTTATATGACATCTTCTCTATTAGTATTACATATTGGCTAAAAGTCTTCTATAAAGGCCACCACCATCATTAGAAGAAATACTCTGTGTGCTGGCTCACCCGCAGCTTTAGTTGGTCCGTGTTTTCAAAGCACCACTTTCATTAAAAGCTTTGTGTTTGTTTTAGCTGCCTGTGGATGAGAAGGAGACAATTGGAGAGCAGCAGAGAGGAGGAGAGACTGGCAGTGAGACAAGGCTCATCCAATTAATCAAAGCAAGCAGGGCCATTCTAATCAGCTAAAGCCAGAACCCGGCAGATGAGAGAGAAAGAGAGGGAGGTTAAAGCAGCAAGGTAGAAGAATGATATACGAGACTGAAAGACTCCATAAAAGGAAGGTGACTATGAGACACTTTGGTTCAAGAAGAAAAAAAAAATGGAAAAAAGGAAGTAAAGCTTTGTAAGGAGTACTGTGCAAAGTAACCCAGAAAATGTCTTTATATAATACCCATTCCAACACCACTGCTAAAAATAAATTCAAAACATAATATTTACTAGTCTAGTTAAGAAGATGGGCTTACTAAAGCAGAAATGGAAATGTTTTTTCTATAGCAGGGTTGCCCAATTCCAATCCTCAAGTGCTACCATCCTGCAACTTTTTTGTATCCCTTATTTAACACACCTGGATCAAATGAACGGCGCCTTACCAGGCCTCTGCAGAGCTGGGTTACTGCTGGGGAGGTAATTCAGGCTTTTGACTCAGTTATTTTATAGCATGAACGCACCTAAAAGTCGCAGGGTAACATGTATATGTTTTTGTAATTATTGTGGGAACATTGAAACAGTATTTTAGAATGAAATAAGTATATTAATGAAAGAAATGTATTAATTAGAATCTTAAATCAGAATAAAAGTAAATCAGATGTAAAAGAATTGCTTCAAAAGTCACCTCAGGATATAGTTTTTAGCAGTATTTTAGAAGAACGGGTATTTTGGGAAGAATATAGTAAATAAAACAACTGATCCATACTTAAAGGGGGTGAAAACGCACTGTAAGTTGTTTGCCAACCAGCATAAAAATAGTAGAATAAAGTTGCAGGACGGTAGCTCTTGGGGACTGGACTTGATCAACCCTGTTTTATAGTTTGTCCAGCCGTTCTGTGCACCAAAAAGGAATGAGCTCCACACTCATTCAACTTAAAGCCTTTCCTAGAGCAGTCTGCTTATTTTGTCTTTTAATGTTAAATGAAGCCTGCAGAGTCGAAGATGTTTATATATACATGCATAAGAAACTTGTCTTAAAAGTTGGAACCTCATGAATATTCGCTCTCATTGCATATAGATGGAGATAGGCCTGTCACAATAACAAATTTTGGTGGACTATAAATTGTCCCAGAAGTTATTGTGATAAACACCTATATTGTTTCGAGATGCATTGATAAAACCGCAGGCAGATGTAAAAGGTGCAAAAACAAAAGCAGATAAACAAAATATTTGCTCGATAGCAACAGTTTTCTCAGTCTTGCATGGCTCTTCTGTCAGTTTGGTCCAGAACAGAAATCACCAAAGTCTGAACAAATCAAAGAACGCATGAAAAAGACAACAGGCTGGGAAACAACCGGAAAAAAAGGGAAGTAATAACAACGCAACATTCTATGCACCTGCACATAAAACGGTAAAGAGACAAAGGTGGAAAAGTCAAGAGAACTACGACAACGGCAACATGGCAACCACAGGAAGTGAAAAAGAAGAAGAGAGCCAAACTTGTTATGATGCTGCTCATTTGTACAAACGCTGCTTGGTTTAAAAATAGCTTAGAGTGGCGGTGATGGTACTGATCTCCTGACACCTGTATGCCCACATAAAGGACTCACTACAGGAGACCAATGTTCATAGAAAAGGCATTTCATTGCTTATTGATGATTAAATATCCTCATTCAGAAAGCAAATCAACTTTTACAGATTGATCAATACCAAAAATGACTGAACATTAAACCATGAAAAAGGCTACAAATATTGATTGTTTCTGAAAATATTTTCTCAAAGATTTTTAACACAGTAGAAACGGCAGCCGGCACTTAGAGAACACACACACATGCACACAAAAACACACGATAAGACTTTAACTTTATGAAGTTGTTTTTCTAGAGGGGATTCTCAACTATTTTAACAATACGCAACACAGATGGCCTTAAGCTCAGGATTAAACTGTCATAATTCTGGTTAAACTGGTATAATTGGGTAGCAAGAACCGGTGCAGTGTTTTGTAAACCCACATTTTTCATTACAACCACAAATACCAAATCTAAACACAATGAATTGTGTTTAGATTTGGTGCCTTGCACAAACATAGGGAAGAAAATACATAATTGTGAAGTGAAAAGAATCTTTTTTTTTTTTTTACAAAGGAAAATCTGAAAAGTGTGGCATGCATTTGTATTCAACCTCCCATGAGTGCTTTACAACACTCTGTAAAGCAACCTTTTGCTGAAGTAACAGGTGGAAATGTTTTTGGATCATGTTTCTTCCATATGTATGAACATAAATATAAATGAAGTCTTGACACAGACTTTCAATTGGATTCAGGTCTGAACTTTGACTAGGCCACAATTACACATAACCATCCTCTGAGCAATACTATGTAATAATAACGTTTGTTCTGAGTTTAGTAATGTTTATCTGGTGAACTTCTAGTGAGATACTGTAGGATTTTATCTATGGCAGCTACATAGCTCTGTCCATCTTCCAATCAACCTTTCTCTGCCTCCCCACAGCATAATGCTGCCACCGTCATGTTTACAGGTGGTCATGGCATATTTAGTAGTTGTCTGTTTTCTGTCACACAAAGAATTTAAAGAGCTGGCCAAAAATAATCTAATTATGGTCTCATTTAACAAGAGCACCATCTTCTACATGCTTGGCATGACCCCAACATGACTTGTGATAAACCTCAAAAATTAACTATGATGGATTTCTTTCAGTATAGTTTTCTCCTTGCAACTAGCCCCTTCATAAAAGTAAGATTAGTGAAGTTTCCATTAGTGACCTTGTCTTAAATTGCTCAACATTTTTATTTCCCTGGCCTGTCTGCTGCAATCTTTCATCTTCATAATTATGTTTGTTGATGTTGTCTAACATCAACAAACTTCGGAGGCCTTCACAGAGCAGTCTGTTTAGTGATTACCTGACTTGGGAGGGCACTTATTTTCCTGAACTTTATTTAGGGAGTTTTATTTGTGAAAATACACTGCCTGCAGTGAATCCTTCCCACATGGGAGGAAACACAGAAACCAATCCTAACACAATCCTAAACCTGGGTTCAGAACGATGAGCTTCAGCAGGCCTCAAAGGAGCGCTTTGACGGTGAGTATCCATGCTATGAGTCATGAAACTCCAGCAGGACAACAATAAAAAACAAAAAACAATTAAGCAAACAGAGATGAAGAGCACTGACAGTACTCTGCAGGATCAAGCCAGTTTTCCTTCCTCCCCAGCTGAGAATCTACCATCATCATCACTTCAAACATCACGATGCACATGATCGGGTGGTTGCCAAGCCAACAGTGAAGCTCTTTATCTGCGCCTGCACTTATCCCTCTACCCTCCTTTTGTTCTGTTCTCCTCACTTCATAAAAAGAGAGTTAGAAAAAGATCTGCAGTGAAAGACACACAGCGTGCGTTTTTCAAACATGTTTGGATTGCGAAATAAATCCTCAATCTTAGATGAGATGGATGGGAGGAAGAAAGTGAGAAATGTTTTTACATCATTTCAATGAATTTGGGACGCACTTTCTCCAGACGACTCCCACTCTTCACTACAGTCTTGCTTGTAAACACTGAGATAAAAAGGTGCTGATTTTCATCATTAGGAAGAGCTTATTTGCTCAAGAGGCGCCAAGCGGATTTCACGCCAAGTAAAAGATTTGCATTGGATATTGACGCGCCGCGCCACATAACCCAGTATGACAGTTTAGAGATCAAAACATACAAACATTCGAAGGCATTAAGAAATTTATAATCTGTGTAACTGCTACTGATGAAATTCAAACAGCTCCAGGGTTTTGGTTTTAGATATAATCCATCCAATTACTTAACACACAAAGGAACGAAGAAGGAAAAAGGAAAACAGCAAAACATCAAACGTGTGAGTGGATTTACAGAACGACAAGAATAGTTAAATTTGTTTTTGTCTTTAGTCCACCAACAAGTGCTGGATGGTACTTCAACTGAGGCTTTGTAGCACAGAAAATTAGATATTAGATTTAAAAAATGAGGCCGGGCAGTTTTAGTTGTAGTCTAATAAATATTTATTAGAGCCGTGATCCCAGATGTGGAGGTAACTTTCAAGTTCCTTGCCTATGAAGTGGCAGGGTTGAAGTGCCTATGAGCGGCGAAACTTATCAGGTTTATTATAAAATGATTTTTTTTTAAAAATACAACAAAGTGGGCCCATTCTCTTGAGCAACTAAAACCGTTAAACATGAATGGTGAAATAATTCATGCTACTCCTGGCAGTTTATTTCACCAGCAGAATAGATGACACAACACAGATGCAAAGATAACTTTCTCAAACAGTAACTTTTCAAAGATACTAGATCTCGTCAGTGTTATGTAAGGAAATTACAAAAGAACCGAAAGTGTGCACTTCTGTGCTCTTGAGTCACTTCTCGTGAACTTTATCCCTAAAGGTTGTATTTTGTGCGTGGATCAAATATTTGTGTATGATCGAGCGAACTTTCTCGTTTCTATCTGGTGCTGGAACTTCCTGTTTGCTGCGATAGACGCAACAGGAGGGAAGCTCCAGCCCCTAACTGCTTCCTTTTAAGTTTCCCATTAACAACAATCTTATGCTTAACAGCTTTGTCTTGCAGCTGCTAAAGAGCTTCTGAAAGTAGAAGTGGATTATTTATTTGTCGTGGCCCAGAATGATTTATTTTATAACCTGGCAAAGAGCATTCCTCAGCTCTATCTGTGTACTAGCACCAAACTAGCAGCTGTTGCACCACTGAAACTCATGAGCTGTAGCAGTTGTGGCCGCCCGTCACTGTGACAAACGCTGACGGATACCCCACAAGCAGCTTCATTTTGACAGTGAGAGTACTATAAGCTGCATGCTCTATGTATACATCCACTCATGCATTCATCTGTGGCAAAACTGTGTTGCGTGACAGCTTCTTTTCAGCAAGATTAAAAAAAAGAAAATCAGACTGTCTGCTGTGTTTAGCATCAGAGCGCAGATATATGTGTGACGAAGGGAACGCTTGATATTTAGCAGCTGCAGAGTAAAACTCCCAATATAGCTGCATTCTGGCAGGTTGCATGACATGAAGCAAATGTTAGGACTTCCTCAAAAGCTGGGGTTATTTCTTCTCCTTCACAGCCCAGATATATTTATTTTGAGACCCCTAAATCAAAGTGGGTGTATCAAATTGAGTTGAAAGACATGACCATCAGTCTAATCTGACTGACTGTTAGAGGACAGGATTACTTAGAGTAGCATTCAAGAAGCCTCAACATGTTGGGGCTCAGCAAGATGGATATGTTGCACATCAAATATTTGTCAGGTAAAACAAATATTTTTTTCACATGCAAAAGGTTAAGCATGTGAGTATGTGTGGCACCTTTTCACTTTTGTTCAGTTTTCAAGCACTGCTACGTAGCTTAACTGAGGTTTTGTGTGTCACAGTGTCAATGGCAAGAAAGAATGTACATCAAATATGAGGTGTTTTCACACAAAATAACCCAACCAACTGGCCACACAACCACCTTTAATCACTGCATCCCACACTGCATCCCAGCTCCTCCTCACTCCTTCTGTGTTGGCAAGTCAGAGGCAAAACCACACCTGATTGACTTAACAGCTGCCTAAAAATCACAACTTAAAACGTTTTGTGAACTTTGCCTAACGTTCACCCTTAAGCCCACCATCTCCACAGTGAAACACGGTGGCATGTGCAGGGCGATGGTGGAAGAAAACTTGATGGAGGCTAAAAACGATGTGGGCAAAGTTTCATCTTATGGCAGGACAATATTCTCAAACATCACGTTCATTTGTTGGGATGACCTAGTCAAAGTCCAAACATTAATCCAAATGAAAATCTATGGCAATATTTCAGATTTATATCAATACCTGGATAAGAAACTGAAGTTTGTAGCTGTAAGGCAGAAAAATGTGTAAAGTTCTAAGGAACAAAAGGACAAAGGACATTTAGACAACCTATATCTGAAGAAGGAAAATGCACAGGCATTGCAATTGTCTTTAGAGAATTGAGAATTAGATAATTGTTTCCAAGAATTGCATTCAAAACATTTCTCGTCTTTGTCCACAATGTGCTACAGTCAAACAGGAGATAAAAATCTGCACCAGTAAACTTCAAATTCAACACCACGACAGCATATATGAAATATTCCAGCCCCGACACACGGCTTTAAAGATGAGGTGGATGGAGCATGGGGCTGACTGATGACTAAGAGACAGCTAGCCAAACACCCTGAGGATGAATTTAACAGCATATGAGCTGTGGCTAAAGATGAAACGCTCACTGCCCGCATCACAGAAGCCTATAAACACAGACGTGGTAAAAACACAGGCAAGTCCAATCAGCTTTAGTGTCCTGCATGCCCTAATCTACTGTTATTTCTGTGTTAACTGGACACATTTCCCAGAATCTCCTGGGTAACAGAGGCCACAACCTGCCCTTATTCAACCAACAACAATAGCTAATTCAAATGGTCCAGATGCCACTGTTTGTTTCTACCCTCACAGCAGTTTATCCCATCAAATACAGGAAAATGCGGTTCCGTGTCAACTTGCTCTGCTTCCAGAAACACAACGCAGCGTGGAAACATGGAGAAATGGAGGAGAAGTTAAGATGGAGAAGATTAAAGTGGGGGAAAAGCGAGGCTGGTCAAGGCCCACATCACCACCAATACACATGAACACTCAAGGTTAAAGGAGGAAAGCACAAGTGTGTCTTGTTTTTACCTTGATGTTTTAGAGGCATTCACTCTCCTCTTGAGAGACACAATCTGCACTGACAGCCTTGCCACAGATCAGAGTGGGAATGAGCCTGCACATACAGAGAGAGAGAGAGAAAAAGATAATCTGCTAAATATGTTACTCGAGGGCAGGAAATTACATAATTAAAATATATTAGTGGCAGTGTGATCCATCTGTCTGAGATAACTGTAATTAATCTCAATCCTCATTTGCTGTGAAAGGGATTAAAAAGATGTTTGGATCTGAAACAACGAGTTATGTCTAACTCTGTACATCTAGGATGCATCTTCTCTTGAGGCATCCTGATCAAATTTTAACCAGAAGGTTGAACCAACAACAATCCACTTTAAAAGATTACAGGAAGACCTGACTGAATGAAAGGAAAATATGAAGAGAAAGAGTGAAGAAATATAGCTAATCCTAAGTGGTTTAAAATCTAATAATGAAAAAGATCAGAATAACCAGAAATCTTAATGTTAATCCTAAATGAAAATATTGTTTTACAGAAATATCAAGATGTATGTCTCTGAGGGAAACTTATCTTCATTAGGGAACCATTTGAAGTACTTTTTATAATAAATGTAATTCCCTTAAATCTACTTCTGTTTGCATTTTTTAGGCATGTTAATAACAGTCAGAAAACTACAGTGAATATTTGCATTAAAAACGGTTTCAGCCACACTGAACAGTTTTCGACATGAATGGTCCATTTGAGGTCATGTCACAGGACTTCAGTCCTTTTTATTTATTTAAAGGAAATCATAGCTTGGTTTCCTGATGTGGTTTGAGTATCTGTCTTGCTTCTTATTCCAAATAGACTGGAGTTTAATCTCTTCAGACACCACATCCACTGCAACATTTTTATGTCTAAAGCAAGTTAAACAGCTTAATAAGGCTTGCTACCGATTGGTTCCTGATTATCCAATGGAAATCAAGATTTAACCAACTTGATCTGAGAGAGCACTTGGCAGATCAAACCATTAACCATTTCAAATGGTGGTATTCAAGTTATTTAATAAGGAAACCTATTTTATTCCGATGAAAAACAACTAAATGTTACCAACACAATCCTCACAGGGAAGCACAGTGGTGGCAGCATCATGCAGTGGAGATGCTCGTCTTTGGCAGGACAGGGAAACTGGTGAGAGTTTATGGGAAGCTTGATGAAGGCAAATACAAAACAATAGTGAAAAAAATGTATGTTGGTGACTGCTAAATCCTTGAGGAACAAAAATTAATACAAAAAATCAGACAGACAGATAGATAGATATTTTAACATTTTTGTTGTAATTAATCACACTTGTAGAAGAAGTCCTCTCCCTCCAGACCTGTAGAATGAACCCACCGCTCATCTGTCCAGTGGCTGTGATTCTGTGGCCTGCTGCAAAGAGGGGAACCCAGAGGAGGAGACAGGACTGAGGAGCAGCATCAGCAGCCCTCACCAACCTGAGCAACTCACAGTGGGCTGCATGGGTAATGAGGAGCTCACTGAGTTCACCGGTGACACTTCCAAGAATAAACCCATTCTCCATGGCAGCCGTGAATTATTCGGCCCCACGCCACAAAGCTAAAAAGACAGTCCACGGCTTACACTGTGCAGGCACAGAAACGTGTTTCATGACGCTGGACAGCACTGTGGCATCCAGAAACAGCGAGGCTGGTGCAAAAAGGAGGGCAACATCCCTGTTGATTTCTGTCCTCCTGTAATTCGGATCTATTTAAAGGTCCTCTCCCCTTTTATTTATTTATTTATTTATTTATTTATTTATTGTTTGTTTGTTTGGAGTGTGATCAGTCTTACCTTCCACTTATCGCATCCCCGTCCTCAGTCTGCTGCGTTGCTCAGCATCGAGGTTCCGAATCTGCGTAATGCGATAAGATTCCCCGCTCGGAGCGCCTTCTTCTCCCTGCAGCCTGCAGAGGAGAGGAGACGGAGGGGCGCCGAGCCGCCGAAGGCTGGCCGATCACACCTGGCTCCTTGTTCCGGCTTTATGAAACGCTGCACATGCGAGGGCCACGGGGCGTGTATTGTTTTGGTAAACGGGTGGGTTGGTTTGGCGCCACACCCCCCTCCTCACCTTCCTTGAATGACTCTGACGGAGCGGTTCGGACCGTCGGCGCACTGGCGATTCATATTTTATTGTGTTGCAGCAGCGGAGCGTGGATTGCGTCACGGCTTTGCAGCGTGCCAGTAAAACGCGGATTTCCCTCCGCTAACAAAACACGTACCCTGCGCTGTCTTTAAAAAGCAAAAATGTGGACAGTGAAATTCGAAACCCCCCCCAAAAAAATTTTATATTTGCTTTGCTCTGGGAGAAAAAAGAAACACAAACAAATAAACTGTGGAACGAAATCAACACCAGCTTTCATTTTTCTCTCCGATCAGCTGACAGAATTACTGGCAGACAGACAAAAGCTGAGTCCAAGTTTGGGTTCGTTTAATCTGATCAGATTTGCTTGGAATTGGCGCCATCTGCTGGTGTCAAGGAGAAACGTCCACCTAAATTTGACCTGAACGACAGGACGACAGGTCTGATTTCTCTGTAGCCCACACACAAACATAACTTAAACAACAGAAATAACAGAGTTCGTTGATGATGTGAGCGCAGTTTTAATCCAGAACCAACAGCCTGTTTTTTTTCCTCATCAACACTAGAGCAGGAGGACTGGGGTGGTGTAGGGAGACACCTAGTGGTCACACTTGAGATTTGTTCCATTTCTTTAACATCCTGTCCTGAACTGATGTTGATTTTTTTATTATTTTTTAAAATATTTTTTTAAAGTCAACATTTACTCAAATGACAATTGATTTAACATAATTGTAGCTCTAATTGCTGTATCACAGCAAGCTGGATCTTTATTTTTATGTTATTTAAGGATTTAGCATTTGTGTATCACATCTGAAAGTCATTAACACAGCCGCTACAGAAAAAGGCAAAGACGTTTAAAAATGAATGCACACCAGTGGTAAAAAGAAAGAACACTGTCACACATGATGGAGTAGCTTGTTGGATAAGCGAATTTAAAAAAAAAAAAAATTCATCATCCTGAATCAGCTTTATGGATTCATTTTGATTTAAGTTTGCAGATATACGCCACAGTATTTTAATCAGATGTAGGTTGAAGGTTTCTACTTACTTACTTACTTAGGTTTTTCAGCCTCCAAAAAAATCCTTTAATGACAGCAGCCCTCCATCTTTAGTGTTTGAGATGTTTCTTAAGTGTCTTAATTTAATTTGAAGCCAATTCGATAATTTCTAGTGCTTCTTAAATATTAAATTCACATGACACCAATAAATTCACATGACATGTTTGAAAATATATAGTCAGCCTTTTTCAGTGGATGTAACATTGAGCATGGATGGCAAGCAAATAAATAAATAACCAGATCAAGTATATTCATTGGGAGGTTAGTGGTGCTGTGGTGGGTTTATGTGCAAATTAAGTTAAACTCAGAGCCTCATACCAGATCTGTCCCGGCTCCGCTGACTCAAACTGTTTGGACACAGAGCACAGTTTTTATCAGACGTATTATTAACTTTTTAAACGCAAGTACAGCTAAGAAAATTTAAAAAAATAATTGGTGCAGTAGAGTAAATCCTCTACTGCCCCAATGCAGTAGAGGATTTTACTTACATAGCAGGTGCTTGGCCTTTTGTGAGGGTCCAGGAGCTGCTTCTAGCTCTCAGAGATTATTTAACAGTTTGTTACACATCAAAGCACTCGGGACCCCCTGCTGTTGGACTCAAAGGCCACCGGGCCAATCGGCTCTCAGCTGCTCCGGTAACTATCCTTTAATGAAGTTCATGAAGGCCCTTCTTCCAACAGCAAGGAGGTGGGCTGGGCTAGCAGCTGGAAAAGCAGCGCAGACCTCCACTCTGCTTCAGCTCTTTGAGCAGAACTATATGGCCACTGAAAAGAGGGCCGTTTTAAAACGTAAACATGTCTGAGCATGCATCTAATCAGCAGTAAAGAAGAGACTTAAAAGTCTTCTGGAGTGATTGGAAACTGGATTCTGCTACCAGTGACAAGTCGACAGGTCTCATCTGGACAATTTGTGACATCTCTCTTTGCTTCAACACTTTTTCACATCTTATGCTGGCTGACCAGTCAGTAGTTTTGACAGTGTAAAAGTAGATATTAGTGTGTGCAACGTGCTTTCTCTTCCCCATACAAACCTTCCTTTGTTGTGTGTAACCTTTTGATCTAAGTGTAAAAAGGGGCTGAGGTAGGCCAATGAGTTACAGAGGGGAGTTTATGCTAAAAGAGGCAGGGGAGGGGGAGAGTTGCCACCTTTTCATGTCAGTGCTCCTCCCGTTCGGCTATAACGAATGTCAGCGATGATAACAAAGTCTCATTTGCATATCATAATCCCCCATCTCTCGACCTTCTGATCAGGTGTACTTGGAAGCACGACTGTGTTCTCTCAAAAAGAGGCAGCGATAGGGAGCGAGAGGAGGGGGGTGGAGGCAAAGAACTCAGCTCACTTTGAAAGCTGTTTGAAGTTCGCTGCCAGAGTTCAAATAGCAGTAAAACATGTGCATGACATTGAGTGGCTGATTTGTATAAAAAGAAGAAAGGCGGAGGGATGAAGGGATGAAAGGAGGTCAGGGAGGGGAGACTGAGGGAACTTCTGGGAGCTAGGAAGGCCAAAAGCCTTTGGCTCTTGTGTCACTACACATGTAGAAGAGAAGGCGGTTTTATATTCAACCTTTGAACTTGATGCCCCTTGAACTTGCTCACATTTTGCAACGTTACAGCAACAGACTTCTTTCACCTTTGCTTGGTTTTTAAGTCACAGATCAACACAAAATGGAATGAAATTGTGCAGTCATTATGAAAGAATGGCATCAGGAGATCTTCTGTTGAAAGAAAGTCATTAGAAGACAGGTTTGCTGATTGCCATAGGATCCAAATGAAAGAAGTCACAGAAGACAGAAGTTGAACGTTTTCAACTTGCATGAAGTTGAACTCATGCAAGTTGCAACCGTCGGACCGTCGGCGCACTGGCGAAAAATAACACTGTAATTCAACATTGTATTCTCACTGTGAAACATGCTGGTGGCAGCCTCATGTTGTGGGATGTATTTCAGGTTTTATGGGAAAATTGATGTTGCTAAATGTAAAGCAAACCTGTTGGTGGCCGCAAAAGATTCAAGATTAAAGCAAAGGTCAAAGACCTGCCAACCCTACTAGAAGAGAAGAAGAGGATTAGATCAAGATCGGAGCATGTTCATGTGCTTTAATGGTCCAATCAAAGTCTAGACCCAAATTCAATTGAGAATTGATGCGAGATTTGAAATGTGGTGTTCACAGAATCTCTCCATCAGTCATAATTTACTTTTTTAAAGAAGAATGGGCTAAACTTTATTTTTTACATGTACAAAATGTCTGAAGCATTTCCAGTGGACTGCATGGCATCTGTTTTTGCAACCGAAGATGATCTTTTCTCACAGTGGGGGGAATGTATCTGTATGCAACACCTTCCTTATAAAGTTGTGTGTATCTGTAAGGTGTTGAACTCTATTCCTCTGAGAAATAAATCACTTTTTCCTCACATTTCTCAATCTACAAGGACAAAAGAACATTTTACTAATTCTGAGGATTAGAAAAGTTTTTTTTTTGTTTTTTTTATCTCTAGCAGAGGTGTCTGTGACAGAAGTCACACTTCAGTACATAATATATCTACTTCAGCCGATCTGCCACTAGATGCTTCAGGAGTAAGACAAAGAGGCGTGAATTCATGGCAGCTCTCTCTGCAGAGGTCAAAGAATTTGTCTGAGAGTGAAAGTGAATGTTATTAGCAACTCCGCATGTCATGGCAACAGATCCAAAGGTCATGGACCACCCAGCTGTGCGTTCACACGTTTCATCATCTATATACCACACTGATCAAAACCAACTGTTCACAAGGAGCCAAATGTTTGGTTGGCTGTTAAAACACAACTTTGTGGCGTCTCACTGTACTTGGCTCAAACAGCAAGCCGTAGCCTTTTGGATTCTGAATCCTAGTTGTAAAGACCAGGCAGCCTTTCCCATGTGTGGAGAAGGCCTCCAGCAGAGCTGCTGCTGCTCTTCAACGTTCTCATAGTCCTCCGTTTGGCTAGTGTTGTAAAGCCAGGCCCTGGGAGTCACTCGGCTCCACTCTGATCCACTCAGCTCAGCTCTGCAGTGGACGCGGTGGCCACTCCAGCTCCTTTATCCCAGTTACCTCACAACCAGGGCAGGCAAAGCCAGACTGACGGTCCCCCGCTGCCTTCTGAGCCCCTGTTTCATTTCCCTCCACAGCCGCCCACCAGCCCTCTCAGCTTTTCAATCTTCGAAGCAATTAGAAGGAGATCCTTTTCCTTTGTTGTCTATCCGTGGAAAGAGAGAAAACGAAAGAATGAGGAAAGGAGAAGAAGGAGGGCCAAGCTGTTGTTGGTGGTGGAGCTCAGGCCTAGCCAGGAGCCACTTGTGAAGCTCAGGGTATTAGGACTCACATGGTTTGTTTGGAAAGGCTTCTCCAGGGGCCAAACTAGGATTACGTTGCAGATTGCGAGTTCCCATGGAAGAGGCCTGGACCAGTGGGTGGGTTTCAGGTTGGGGGCCATAGAGAACATCTTTATGAGTTTGGGGTCTGTCTGAAAAGAGAGGGCCAACTCCCAGCATGTTAGCGCTCCATATTAGATGGACACAGAGAGGCTATTGAAGGTCCCCAGACATCCCTTTTATTTCTCTCCTTTTCTCTGCTCCTCTCTCTCTCTCACTACTCTTGAAGCTTAATCTGTTTGTGAGGCAAGAAAGAAGTAAAAAGATTGTTTTGGGAGCTGAAATAATTCAAGTGTACATTTTGGGATCCAATAGTCAAACTATTGGTGACTAAGGTCACCAATAGTTTAACTATTGGTGACCTTGGTTAGGTTTTCACCACACTGAAGGGCAACAACAACATGCTTCCAGCAACAGGGAAACATACTCTTTATCTGTTAAATTTATCAAAATCATATTTAAATAAACGTTTTCACAAGTTTTGCTTGTCAAATGAATATAAATCTACTGGGACAATGTTAAAATAGTCATTTTAATAATAAAGAAACTGGCACAAACAAATCAATCGTAGATGTACACAGATGCAGATCAGAGTTTGTTCTCTTTACACTCTGTTTTCTACCAAAAACTCAGCTCACAAGGTTTGGACAGTTACCATTGATCCAAACGCAAGAAAAACATAGGAAGTATTTATGTTCAGTAGTCAAGATCCCAATATTTTTTCCATCAAACATATTCAGCCAAAATTATTTAGCATAGGTGGAGATGGTAAAAATACAGACTGCCAGACAACAACTAATGGTAAGGAAAATGCAACATCTGCACTACTTGCACTACAGTTGCTAAACTGTTTCATTAAAGTCTCTTTATCTGAGTACTTCTCTGCTTGGGCTTCTAAGGACTTCAGGTTGTTGGTCATATTTTTCAACACCTCCTCCAGGTCACTGGCTTTACATTCAGCGAGATCAGCCCTCTCCTCGGCTCTCTCCAGATCCCCCTCCAAGATCACCAGCTTACGAGCCACCTCCTCATATTTACGGTCAGCTTCCTCTGCGATGTGTTTGACCTAGTATATAGTATACAGTATATATATGGTACATAGTACATCTACCAGTGTGTGTGTAGAAACTATGTGAAGATTTGTTCAATTGGCCACTAGTCTGCATTTAACACAATCCTACCAAACACACTGATCAGCAATTTGTCACACCTTGTCTTCTTCTTCTGTTCTCTCCCATCCCTGGACCAGACCTCCAACACCCGGTACCTCAGCTGAGTCTCTGCTGTCATCTGTGACATCGCTCATCAAAGTCACAGGCTGTTCACCCTGCTGTGCTTTGGGAAGCTTCGTAGATCCGTTACACCTCGGGCTCACAGACTCAGGCATAGTTTATTTCCCACAGAATGATGTGCCTTGAGCTGATTTAATGACATGTTTAATTGTTTTGGAATATGGCTTTTCATTCTTAATCAATGGTACTCTTGTTTTTAGCTTCCCAAACTGTAAATTTAAGCTGACTGTTCAGCTAAGTTTTATTTAGTCATCATTTTACTGTTATGTTATCAACATTTTTCTTTTTAATCTTGTTATTTGCACTTGTGTGTACTGACTGTTTTCAAGTATTTGTGTATTTTCTATGCACAGTAACAATTAAGGACATTTATCAACATTTAACTACGTTTATGAAAGACATTTTCTGATTCGGCAGCATGTTTCTGAGCTCAACAGGAACATTTATTTATATACAAAAAGTTTGAGTGAAAATCTCAGTAGCACTTAGCAAACTCCTAGCATTTTGATTCAAGATGATAGAACAGATTTTCTTTTAAATTTTTGCATCAATTTCAAATACATGGTTGGATTGCAAATAGTTGTTATTAGCAATTATGGGGACTTATTGGCTCAACAAACTGTGACTTAAGAACTGCATGTGCTTCTCAAGGTACTCCACAGTTGCTGCTAATACCTTTGCCTGAAAACAATTAAAAACCAAACAATGCTTTTAAATTTGAAGCTAATAAGTTTAAAAGTATAATGAAAAAAATTCACAATTCTGTGGCAAAATGTGCTTTTCTAAAACTAATTTTTCATAAACACAGATGTAAAAAAAAAATGCATTCATTGACTTTTTGTAAAGTTTGATGTTATTTTTTTACAAGACATTTGCCGTCCTTTAATTCAGTAATAAGAACTATGGAAGGTATTTTAGAAAAAATAGCTAAGTTGTGTTTTTGTTTTTTTGTTTTTTTTTGTGGCTGGACATATTTTATTTAGATGAACCAAAGACATTGGATAAATGTTCCTGTCCCCCATTTTCAACCTTTAAATTATTGCTTTAGTTAAGGTTCCAACACATGTCTTACTTGAATGGCATGTTTCCCATTCAGGAAACTCTGTGCTGCAATATATTTATAATCCAGCAAGCAATAATTAGTGCACGACAAATAGTAATATCAAAACATAAACAACAACAACAATAACAAAAAACTTCAGATACATTTAATGTAACAGGAAGTTTTCGTGGTGCCATGGATTGTTGCACTAGTGATTCTCCAAAACAAAAAACAAAAATATGTTTCGCACATTGAATACATAAGAACAAATGGTATAAATTTTTAGGAAGTGCTAACAAATAAATAGGATGATATGTTGCAAAATTCAGTAGCTAATTAACATCTCATGAAAAGAACCTCGAACCATTTAAAGTGCTGACCAGCTTGAAGCTCTAGCCTATGAATCAGCGTCATCGCTTACCAGATGTCTCACACCCCTGACCCAGTTCTTCATCCTGTCCTTCAGCCTCTCCTGACACCTTTCAGCTGTCTCCTAACTCATCATTCACCATCAGCAAAACAAGCAACGCTGTTCCCTAGCAATGCATAAATACATAAATCTTGTGTCACTGCCAGTGTGTGTACGGGTCAGTGGGAGGGGGTTCGACAACATGCTGTTAATGGACCATCAGCCCCAAAGTCGTTCACTCTTTCATGTGTCTCTGCATCACAGATGCTTGGTGTTAACGGTGGACCATCCAGGCTCTTTAACCCGTGCTCACACTCGCGCTTCATCCCTCTCAGAATCTGTCACCCTTGCTGGGGGGAGGCTTGGGGACAAAAAAAGTCCAACCCAGAGGATGCGGTGCCAGACGGGCTCTTTGAACTGGCCGGCTGCCACTGAACTGATGTGAGATACGACCAGGGGGTAGAGGTCAAAAAGCCTTGAAAAAAGAGTCAGCTGACCTTGTCTCATTTGCTGTCTGTCTTGACCAAACTCATGTTTCATTAAAAGTTTTTTTTGTGTGTGTGTGTGTGTGTGTGTGATTTCAGCAATAGCAAGTGAAAACATCACAAACGTAAATGAAACAAACTTTATGATTTGATCTCATAATTAGATACAAATTTTATTTAATCTAACTCAGATTAGGCTTTAAAAAGTTACAGCTAGGCCAGCCAACAACTAACCAACCAGCAGGAAAGGCAAAGCAGACTTCTTTGTATAAAACTCTTCATCCGAGATAACTCAACATGCTTTACAGGGAAACAAAGAAACAGATAAGACACATGAAATACATCAATCACATACAGATACACCAAACAAACAGCAAAAATTAGATTTTTTTTGGTGAAAATACAGTGCGAATACCTTAAGCTGAATATTTTTTAAATTAAACTTGCAGAAGCATTTGAAGTCAACTGCAGGAGACCTGCAGGAATGTGAGAAATAGGCAGAAGCAGCAGAACAAAGGAAAATGAAAAAATGGAAAAACTGTAGAAGTGGAGTGAAAATTTTCAGTCAATTCAAAAATCATCCCAAAGAGTATTAGAAATTCATGCAGAATAGGTTTTACAGATCTAAACGGTAAAGTCACAACAGGAGTGAGAGTTGGAATTAGGGCTGGAATTAGATTTGGAAAGAGGACTGGGGTTAAACTTAGAGATAGTGGGCCATATTTTTTTCTGAAGATTGGTATAATGCAAGCAAAAACTTGAAGAGGGGTTTTATAAAATCTTTAAAAGATACGAACAAGCTGAATTAAACAGAAGTTGCTGAAGGATATGACTACATTTTAAATTTTTAATGCCGTTTTTAGCTGGAAGCAAGTGGAAGAAGTGAAAGAGCGCAAAGTATAATTTTTCCAAAATTAAAGGATGTTCCATTCATATCAGTTAAGTTCAAAGTCATTCATGTCAATGGCAAGTTTAGAAAGTAAATGTTTTTCATTCCACCAAAAAATTTCTATCTGTTAAGAAATGAGACAGCCATCTCTCAAACAATAAAAAAGTAGAAAGTTACTGTTGCCATGTTTCCTTCATTATGTTACAGATTCATCTGTTACGATGAGCTCATAGTCATTAAGGCTGGCCGGCCTCCATCCCATCACCCTAATATTTTCCTCTGGTTCAGGTCAGGAGTCTGGTGGAGAATTTACATTTCTTCCAGTCAGAATAATTATGTTGGTAGAAGGAAAAAAAAATTACTTTAAACCCAAATGTGCCAGAATAACTTTGATCTTACCTGCATGTGGGCCCCATTGGCAAATGTTTCCTAGTACTTTGCTATGTTTCATGAAAAAGTGGAGTCAATCCACCACAAAATGCATCATTATGCCAACATAAAAAAATAAAAAAAAAGTGATCAAATTCTTGAATAGAAAAATGGATTAATAAGTGATAATTATGGGCCAAAAAAGTAAAGCACAAACAAGATGACTTTGTGTGCTGAGAGACAATTTTTAACATGAAAGATTGAATCAGAGTAGATTGAAGTGATAAATGAGACAACGGGAAGAAAAGATGAAAGACATGTCAGATCAAAACTGTGACACTCGATGATAACATCTCAGCAGAAATCCTTTTTGTGGTTTATGAAACATCTGAATCCAACACAAGTTTTTGCTGTAACAACCGTAAATCGCTGTCTTCCTTCCTGAGATGCAGAAAAGTAAGAGGAAGCGAGATGAAGGGCAAAATGGAAGGAAAACAACAAAGCCAAAGAAAGCATTTTTATCCTGCTGAGTTAAATTGGGTGTGACTGTGAACGAAGCCCCGAGAAGGATGAGAAAACACACCCACGCCGGTGCACGCCCGCACACAACCCACACGCCCCCATGCAACAAAAACAAATTAACATCTAAAATGCTCCGACTCGTTTCAACCGTTCACTTCAAACCGTCATCAGGCCTCTAATGGGGGCCAAGTTCAAAGCTCCACTAGACTCCCGCTGCTTTGCTGAGATGGAGGAACAACACTTTCGTCTCCCTCTCCCTTCCCTTGTTTGTTTATCATTTGCTTTGCTCTCTTTCAACATTTCCTCTCCTGCTTCAGCCTCTTTTCTTTGCTTCACTGCTTCCTTCCTTTTATTTTCATCCCTGTTTTATTTTTGGAGCAAACCCCTCACAGTCAGTTCCTCCTTGTTCTTGATTTCCTTCTCATTGCTTTTTCAATATTTAATGTAGCGGGTACAGTGCCTTGCAAAAATATTAATACGTCTTCAGCTTGTCTACATTTTGCCACGTTACAAACACAAATTTCAATAGGTTTTGTTGGGGTTGTGTGTGATAGGTACATGGTACAAAGTAGCATATGATTGCATAATGGGAAGAAAAGGGCACTTATTTTTGCTCATTGTTTGCAAAATGGTTGAAGTTTGTTCAGATTTAATGTGTCTCAGTTTTCAGATCAGGACTTTGACTGGGCCATATCAAAGTCCAGATTTGGACCTGTTAGATTGGTAACATTTTATTTGAAGCGTTGTGCGTTGTGTTGACTGACAAACATGACATAACACCTATTATGAACACGAAGGAGTCTTCATGTTGTCATTAGGTGTCATTCGGTAAATAATGACACTTTTAATGTAAAATTTCACTGAAAGTTACATTAAAAGTCCATATAAAGGGTCAGTTTAGCATTTTTGGGCAAATAATGACCATTAATGTAAAGTTCCATTAAAACTTGCATTAAATGTCCATTGAAAGTGTTAAGTTTGCATTAAAAGTGTCATTATTTACAGAATGACACCTAATGACATCAGTCAAACATTCATGAAGACTCCTTCGTGTTCATAACAGGTGTTATGTCATGTTTATGACAGTCTTATGCACATGCCTTCAAATAGTGTTACTCATGACTTTAATCTAAACCCTTCCATTCAAGTTCATGCTGAATGTTTTTCATCTTCGTTGTGCTGCAAGGTGAATTTCATCCAAGTGTTTTTCATCCTCTGACAGGTTTCCTTTAAAGATGGTCCTGTCTTTAGCTTCATCCGCATCCAATAAACTCTGATCAGCTTCTATTTCCCTCTAAAGAAATAGAAGTATTGACAAAAAATGAAGTTATCTGATTAATAGATTTGAGCTTTGTACATTTGTGATGTACATTTGTCTTTATATTTCTCTCTCCTATCTCAATATGGCCTTCGTTATAAATTTAATTCTATTTAAACATTAAGCTGGATTGTAAACATAAACTACAATGCTGGCTGTTCCTGAGAAGCCAAGTTGCACAGAAGGAACGCTACAGGTCTCAGTCAGCAGGTCTGCATGGTTTGAATTCATCTGTCAGTATTACAGACTTTCCTGTCTCTACTTTGAGCTCTTTCAAAGACAGTGGACCCACACATATTGAAGCTCCAGCAATCTGCTCATTAAGAGATCCATGTAGCTTTCCCCTGACGTAAAAGCAGAATTTCAATTTGAAATCATCCTTTAGTGTTCTGCTGCTGTGCTCAGCGTAATTTTTTCCTTCCCAGATTTTCTGATACTCTATGAAACACGCCAACATCCTGCTTTCTGAGAAGTGTGAAGACAAGAGAAAAAAAGGTCTTTATCAGACTTCTGGAAGGAAAATGATGTAGTTCTTTTTTTTTTTTTTTTCCACAGGCTTCAGGTTTTGTTTATATATGCTGACAAAGAAAGTGAGAATATATAGAAACCCACGTCAACGACAAAGCACATAAGAAGATAAGAGCGGTGAGAAAAGCTCTTTGGAGCCGGATAAGACCGCGTTTGAAGATTAAAGTTGTGTTGCATTCGCAGGACGGCCTATTTCCATGAAAGGCACTTAACTGGTCCAGAAATTGGTTTGTCTACACCCAGCTTCAGCGGGAGTCACTTTTAATATTCTCGTCACAAACTTAAAGGCTTCTGAAACTGTAAGAAAACACACTTTTCCCGCATGAGGAATTTAAATATATGTATATATATTTATATAACCTGTATGCATCCTCTGCAGGTTGAGATGAGGCCGGCTCTGTCACTCCATCACAACACCAAAAAGAAGAAGAAATACATCAGATCCTTCAGGCAAATGAACATGGCTTCACATCTGGGTTCCTTCACAGGAAGAAGTTTTTCAAATCTAATACATAAACATTATTCCCCATCATTGCAGTTTTTCTTCCTTCGCCAAAGGAAAAGCGTGTATTTCTTCTGAGCCACTTTGGGGAGTCTTTTCCCCAACAGCCTGCTCCATCAGTAGGTTCAGTAAGAGGGCTGACTGGGATTTGGCTCCTGCCATGTTTCATCAAACACGCTCATCTTCAGCCATCACTGCCGGATTGTCTGAAAAACATCTCCTTATAAAGAATATCTAAGTGTTCACTACTACCTTCAGATTTACAAGAAAAAAATTCTTTTTTACTGATTTGTTCTTTCGTGATCTTGAAACTTGCGTATTTTACTCAGATATTTTTGCCAAAATATCTAAAATAATAAAAGATAGATCTGAAGGAAAAAGTATGGACACATTTGGCAACATTTATGCAAGCACCAACAGCTTCCAATGGATTCTTTTTGTTTTTCTTCTTATAGAAAGTACATCTGGCTCACTGCTCATTGGTTCGAGTCTGTCTTTTCCCAGAACAGTCATTGACTAAGTTCTTACTACAAACGACTTAATGTACTCTTAGTTTTTACTTTTCCAGTTAGTCAGGACAAAACTGACAGAAAACATGTTTATATGCTTAATATCCCAATGTATGACACAGGCCTGTATTTGCAGTGGCGCTTCCTGATATCGGTGGTTGCCCAAGGTGGCATTAGCAAAGGGGCGCAATGTAGCAACTATTCAATACTGATGACAATACAGGTGTTATGTCTTTAAGTAATATTTTATTGTTTTTAGGGACTGGAAACTTTCAGCCAGTTTGGGATAAACATAAAAATGTTCCTAAATACGTTATTTGAATTAAAAAATATACATATTGCAGCACTGAAGGTAACAACCAAAAGAGTATCAGAAGTATTTTCTGGGAACAATTGGAACCATAGTTTTCTAATAAATACTGGCTCTTCAAAGGAAGACTTCTTGTAAAACCAGCTTTAATCAGCTTCCATCACCAGGAACTAAAAGCACCACATGTAAGTACTGATGTTCTTTTAGTTCATCCTTAGGCTCGTAAAAACGAGTGAACTTGTGCATCTATTTGCATGTGTGTTGTGTGCATCCAGGATCATTGACTCCAGCCTAATCCCTTCCTGATGACTTTTTCTTTAGACACAGATGGAGACTGGAGGCTCTTGACCTCTGACCTGTATCACTAAATCACATCAGTCGTTGGCTGCGACGGCCGCAGGGCCCCACGACTCCAGCAGGCAGATGGGCTGCTGCCGACATGCATGCACTTATCTGACACTCACACAACCAGACAGAGACAAAACACCGCTGAACAATGCTCTTTTATGTGCCGGATTGTTCTGTGATTTTAGCTCTTTTACTCAGTCCACATCAGTCACAGTCTGCAGCTCTGGTCTGTTTTAACTCTTCTCTTTAAGCGTTTTGCGGTCCTGTTTTGTGTCTTTTCTCGTCTCTGCTGAATAAAGCACAGGGAAATGATGAAGGGAAACTGAAAAGTCCTAAGGATGTAATTGCTGATTGAGAGGAAGAGTTCAAAATTATAAAGAGTGGAGGAATATGTTTCTCTCCTTAAACATTCCAGGTTTTACATGAAAGACTGAATCAATCTTGGTTCTGCAAAAAATACTAGATTCATGAATTTTATGAACATTAAGTACATAGAGGGTTGTCCTGTAAAAAAACATGCTACATGGAAAAGCTGTATTAATGTTTTCCAGTTTAAATAGCTTAGAACCAAAACCACATGTCATGACTGATCATTTTTTCTTCATTCTTCTAAACCTTTTCTTTGTTCTTCAGTTGAGCCTTTGAACAATAACAGACTTGCTTTAAATCAACCATGAGAACAAATCTGTTGAAAATGTTAAATGAGCAAATCATAAACGTTTGTTATTTATTTTCACACAAAACACTCACAGTCATAAATCAGTCAAACTGCTGGTGAAACAAACTTCTATTTTCCTTTATGTACAATTATGGACTGAATATTATTTTATGTTAATTTGATCACATTTGCATCATATTAGGATTTTCTGGCAATCTCTCCATTATAGTTACATTGTAATCTCGTATCGTGAATCACGTCGTGAATGTCTTATAGTAGTATTATGATTTTCTCCCTTTTTAAATAACTTATTTTGTTGTCTAAGTAGGACATCCAAACCCACAGATCACTGCTATGGAATACCTTTCTGTAATGTAAACTAAATCATGTTTATCTATAAGAGAACCATGAAGATGTTTGATTTGCAATTATATTCATTAGATCCTTATTGGGAACATCTCAGGTCTATGTTATCCGAGGTGGGAAGGTGTATAAAATACATTTCCAATTACCCTGGCCATTGCCTTCCTATGCAATTGTGCAAAAAAAGAAAAAAAAATTCTCCTTTCTAGCAGTCTGGGCTTTCTCTCATTGACTTGGATTGTTCCAATCAGGTCAGTAAATGAACAAAAGAAGTCATGAATGATTTAGAATTGTAGTGTGACTGTAGGAGGATGAGGATGGTTGTTTAAAGCACAAGCTTCTTAGCATTGAAGTGGTGCATCACAAGCAAACATTAGCAATTGTGTAAAATTTTAAACGTCAACAGATTCCATGCCTCCACGAAGCAATCGTCTCTCAACAACCGAGAGCCCAGAGTCCGAAGGAGGTAATTGCTCCTTATTTTCAATAGTCCCAGTGGAAATTTTCTCCATAATCTGATCTGCAAGCCTTGATGCAGAATGCTCTTTTTTTCTGCCCTGTGTTGCTGTTACCACTTGTCAACAGCAACACATTACAGCCTGCTTAACCTGAATAAGTCAAGATGACTTTTCCCTCTCCATAGTCCTTGAAAACATGCTTCGTTTTCATTTCACATGACAGAAGGGCGCAGCTATGCAAAGCTGAATTGGACTTAATTTGCGAGCTTTCCAACATCACCTGCTGTCCTCATAAATGCCGTCAAAGGTGCCACCTGGTGCATATTAAATGTATAGCGGTCATAAATAAATGCCAACAGACGTTTAATAGGCGTCAACTGGCGATTAAAAAGTACAATCCCACCACATGTTTATGAAACACCAGGTGGCGTTAAAGAAAGGCCAGGTCACATTTATTAGTAAGTCCTTTCTCTGTTATTTGACAGCCAGTGGTTTTGAACAGTCCAATCAGCAGCGAGTTGAGCTGAAATCTTTCAAACCAAGCATTGAGTCTGACTGTTATTCCAGCAAATCTTTACCTGAACTTTGCAGATTTTTGAGGTACAACTAATTTTGTGTCTATTGAGACAACCTGACCTTCAGTTATTGGGGTTTATTCGATGAGTCGTGGTAATTTCGTCTTTTCAATTTGATAAATTATTTAAGCAGCAGCAAGTTTTAACCCTTGATATTTAACAACCCAAAATGAAGGTACATTTTTTTTCAAGCCATTTAAAAGCAGGCAGTAAAGAACAGGATGTTTATGTGCAGTTTGAGTCCCGCTATCAAATGATATCTTGCAACCTCAAACACAAGCCGCGAGCCAAACTTTTCCTCTCGGCTTAGAACAACTTGTTCACATGAGAAGCAGCTGAGCAGAGCAGAAACGTGGGCTCGGTTTCCTCACACCAACGTGCTGCCTGCCCACACTGCTCGGCTTTGGAGGTCCGCACTTTGTTGTCCTCTCAGCAGGCACCTGCATTCTTTGCATAGCTGTCTCAAAAGTTTCAAGAGCGGCTCACTATCTCTCTCTGTCTGCCGGTCTCAGTCTCTCTGTGGGTCTCCATCCGCGCTCGGACCGCCGATGCCTCGTTGCCAAGAGATGAAAAGGGCCGAGAACCGGGAAGATGGAGAGAGAAGAAGAGGCTGCCTTACAAGAGGAGGATGAAAGAAGAGCGAGATCAGAGGGGAGGACAGGCCAGCAGGGGGGCAATGAAGTTTATTTGGCATACTTTGGATTTTTACGACTATTGTGTGATGCCAATATCCTCTCTTTGCTTTCTAGCTCTCAGTTCTAGGAAAAGTACTAAATCCTACATCAAAAGAAAATCCTTCAAGAAGCCGGTAACTAATACTCTTGTCATTTCAGAGCTTACTTTGTTGATCACATTTTTGATATAATGTAAACAAAAATGATCAATTTGTATGCGTCTTGGTAAGAAAACATAACAGGATGTCCGACCAGAACTTTTTGCCCCAGATCCTCATCCAAGTCTCTTCTGCTCAGTCTCTTTCTTATCTGATGCATCTATAAGAAAGTAAAAATAAATCTGTGCCACCAGCCTATTTAATTAAAACCCAGTAGGTTTGTAATGCAGAGAATTAACACACTACATTTCCAGCTCACAGTGTTTTAATACTGAACAGTTTTCTGTTTGTTTGGGGTTTTTTAGGGCAAGGCTAAAACTAGCCTTTGTTTTGAACCTATCTTTGTTTTGATGGGACTCGTTATTGATTCATTTTGTTATGCATCTATGGAATCAAATGTGCATGAAGTTCTCCTGTCTCAGAAGGTCTTTGATTTTAAGTGTTTTATCTGCACTTTTTGATGCAGCTATTTGGAGTTTAGTTTGCGCCCACACATGTTTTGCAGAAGACAGACACCTCCCATTCACATGCAGATGGACTTTTTGGGAGAATGTTGACTCTTGTAGGGACAATTTCTTTCAAGGATTTGTTTCAGAAAACTATGTTTCTCTTTCGGTTTCACAAACGCCTCATGACTGAATAACCTGATTGATTCCCAAAACACTGCATGCGGTAATGCATCACATAATAGCTGTATTTGTGTATTTTCTCTCCAAGCTGCAGAATGCAGGAACATGACGAGGAACATATTCTGTCTCTGGAGGAAAACAGATGCCATAGGCTGTCAAATCAAGAACAAATCCATAACAAACCACTGCACTGTGTTCCAGGTTTACAAAACACAAACACACACATAGATATACATGAAATTTTAGCATTCCCACTTCTGTTTCTGTTTGCAGCCATTGCGTCTTGTTTATCTTTCCCTAATATTCCCAAACACAGGAAAGCTCCACACATTGCTCTGATTTTATGTACAAAATGACCCGCATGACCCCATGTGCCGTCCGTCTGTTTCCTCTCTGCTTTGCTTCAATTTCTCTCAAACCTGAAACTTTTACTTTTATTTAGATCCTTGATGCTTTTGGCCAGTAAATGGACTCAGTCAAACATCCTGTGCCTTCACGTCATTGACTGTTCTCCTAGATTACAGGACTGGAGGTTTGGCATCAGAGCAAAGAGATTCACTCGAAAGAGACATTTGCTGTGTTTTTGTGCACTCCTTTATTCGGCCCATTTCATCCATCTGTGCAGCTGAGGAATATTCCCACAAAAACATCTTATTTGGGCAGTGATGTCACTGCTGCTGGGTTCTTTATTTGAGGCATAGTCGCGCACAAAAGGGAAGGATCAATTAAACAGCGGCAAAATCTGCTTAAATAATCGAAAATATAAGGACAATAAGCGGAACCATAAACCAGATTTCTTTCTAATAAGCACACAAATAAAGCTAGAGCTATGATATCCTTTGGCTAATACCTCACTTCGCCTGATGAGGTCATTGCTAATCCAAAAGATGAAAGCGAAGCAGCGTGCGCTGCCCTGACTGGAGCACTTTTAAGTAAATCTCCAGAGCAATGTGGAGCAGGCACGGTAGACGCCCATGTCCAGATCCCAGTGCCTGATAAAGAGCCGACTGTATCAGCGGCGTGCCCACCCTGAATAAAGCCTCCATTGTTTTCTGCAGGTGTGTGTTTGCGCATATCAGGGGCGCCTGGCAGGGAAACAGGGAGCAAAGCGAGGAGGGTAAGTGAACACCTTGAGTCAGCATTTGGAGGGCAGGGGTCAGGACAACAGGTACGGCTGACTGGGGGGGGGGGGGGGGGGGGTGGAGGTAAAGCATTCGGGAAGCAGATGGAGATAATGGGAAGAGATAGAGAATTGCATTTTACCGGAATGTAAAGGTGGGTAGGATTTAACAATTAAAATTATTGAAATGATGTTTGTGATGTTTTCCTGCTGGTAAAATCTTTTGTAGTTTTCAGGATTGTGTGATTTTAATTATATAGATAGCTACAATAGGTTGTAGTTCAGAAAAGTCTAAACTATATGAGCTGTAAGACAGTAAACTGGAAAACACCACGTCTGGATATTCATTTCTCCTCTTACCCTTTTTCACTTTTTAAAGTATGTCCTTAGGAAATGAATGATTAAAAGCTCAAATTCTCAGCAGAGCCACGGTCTCTTTCATCTTAGTTACCTCCACCTCAGTCTTTATGTGCCAAGACAAATATTAACACATTAGTTTGTCCAAATAACCTCACAAAGAAACAAAGTTGTTTCTGTTTATGCCGGGTTCCAAGTAAAAAACTGGTGAACCTATTTTGGCCTACTTCACTTTTACTCGCTTTTATTTGTCAAACTTTAATTTCCCAGATCAAACAAATTTTTATTACTACACACACACACACAGACACACAAAAAAACTACAAAAAAACAGAGTAAACACAAACTGCAGTTTTCCAGCAAACATTTAATATCTCACTGTGCCAACTTTAGCAGCTGCAAATCCAAAGCAATATGGATTTTGCAGCCTTATAGTGGTTGCAAGACCCTCCGAATGGCTTGATAACCCTCCAATGTTGTTCAACTAATACATTTCTTCAAAGAACAGAGGGTCAAAAGTAATTTTGAGATCGTTTTGCTGCACCTTTTGTTACATTTTAATAATCTTTGTTGGGTTCTCCTGTAAAAAATGTTTGGGATGTATTTAGGATCAGTCAGTCAGGCTTCTTCTACTGACTTATAGCGCAAAAATATAAGAAATATTACGTACAAAAAATAAAAGCAAATGTTTCTTATAGCGGTTGGCGAAGTGCTGGATTCCAAAAACAGACTGCAGGAAACAAAAAGATGAAGAGGATATGTTTACAATTCCAGAGAGAAAATGAGGACCAAATATGTCTGCGTAAGCTACACCGAAATGTGCTGAAAGCCGGGTTGCTGAAACTCAGTAAGGGCTGGCTCATAATAGGAGGTGGTGGAAGGCAATGAGGGAGACAAATTTGAGAAGATGTGGGTAACGGTTATCCTACCCGGTCAAACAGGTCCGGCACACACGCAGGTGCTCAGATAAACGGACATGAAGCAGTACACACACAGCTCGTTATCATGTTTAATGACACACTAAAGCTTTCTTTGGCAACAAATACCCTTTTTTTTTTTTCTCACCCCCCAATTCTGGGACTTTTAGTCTTCATCAAGTTTGTAGGTTTTTCTTCTGCATACATCCATTTGACCTCTAACGGCCATCTTTACAATTTAAAGTGCAGTGTTTCCTCAAAGGATTGATAGATTAAAGAGAGAAAAAAAAAATTGGAAGTCGTGCCAAGCTCCAGTCAGAGACAGGCCCTCGAGCTGCTGCGTTCTCACATTTCAGCGAGCAGGAATGGGCAAAGGTGAGACAAGAGGTAGATTCTCTACAAAGAGTTGTGTGTGTGTGTGTGTGTGTGCGCGTCTGTTCATTTAGTAATACAAGCCTTCCCTTCCACATAGCTCCAGGGAAAAGGACATTCTCTCTTGTTGTTTCCATTCCCCTGCATTCCTGCCTCCCCTTGACATGTGGCTCCAGAAGGGTGCAGCCGGAGACGAAGGGAGGAAGAGATGTGGCGGATCGTTCCATCCAGACTGAATACCTCGGCGCTGCCTTTTAGTAACTAATCCCATTGACGAAGACAGACACCTGCTCTCATACACAGTTCCAAAAGCCCTTCAACTCTTCTACATTTATGTAAAAGGTCCTTTATTATGGCGCCCCTAGGATGCTGGCACCCCGCAACGTTTGCCTATGCTGCCAATGCCACAGGTAGGCCCTGCCTGATCAACCAACACAAAGTTGTGAAGTGGAAGGACAATAAAACAGTTTTCAAAACCGCTTTAGAATAATACTCTGAAAAAGTCCCTTATGGCTACATATTATCCCCCTTTAAAATAAATTCTTTGTCAAAACATTTCTAAAAAAAACAACATGAAGTGTGTTGGTGTTCGAGGTGCATGCTGGTCTGAGCTGCCTGTCACCTTCCCGCCACGCAGTTCTGCTGTCAGGACTGAGAGCAAACACCAGCTCCAGAGGAGAGAACAGCTCCTCACTACACTGTACGGTGACAAGGCACAGTAGCTTTCAGCCAACAGTTCGGGGTTGGAGGAGCTAAAAATATACAACAACAAAAAAAAAAAAAGTCAAAAGTGACACACTGCTCAGGTGTTGTGAGTTAAGCCTTCTGGTGGGTGCAACCGATTCAGAAGTTTGAACGGAGCTCCTGAGGGAAGCTCGACATCGGCCCACATGAACTGAATTACAATTTCACTCAAAGTATGTAGATACAGTAAAATTACAAATATATTCAAGTCACACTCTGTGCAGGGAGCACGTGTGAGCACATTTCTATGAAAGGGGAAGTGATTTCTAAACACGGTGTTGAAATATTAAAAACACAACATGGCGAGAGCTTTCTGAAAACACTTGGTCATTTCGAATTTGATTCAAGCAGCACATTTGAAGAAGGAATATTGGAACTTGGAGATGTTTACAACCGAGTTGCATCATTTTCTTTCTTTTCATTTTTCTTACAGCACACTCCGTTAGCAAACTGTAGAGACCAGTGGTTATGCTGTTGAAAGGGAAATGTTTCCACTTATTCCACTGCAAATGTTTTCAGAGGGGGTAAACCTCAGTCTTTTTCACTCCAGTGTAATATTAATGGCTAATTTCAGAAATGATGCAGCCTGTTTAATTATAGTTACCATTAGATATGGGTTTTCAGCACTGTTTATCGTACACATACAGATATAAAAGAAAGGGGGCCGAGTTAAATAAGTCTGTACTGCTTCCCACCTCGATTTCAAATAAATTATCTAAATGTCTATCATGGTTTTTGAATGTGAATGTGAATAATAAATAAATAAAATACAACTTAAGTAAAACGTTGGTGATCCGAGCCAGAAATGTTGGTTCCCAGACTCCTTATGAGAAACATTAAGTATATGAAAGTGGTAATTCTTTGCTTAGTTAGAGCAGAGCAAACTATGAAGGTGTGTGATTCGTCTGCTTCCTGTTCTCATCTTTGCAAGCATTAATAAAGCGCCTTTTAATGAAAAACGCCAGTCTCTGTTTGGTAACTAAGAGTCGCTGTTAATTAGGGAAACTCCTTTTTCTTACTTGATTTTTTTTTTAAATTTACAACAAATAGACCAAAAAGTTCAGTTCTCTCATTGTAACTTGCATTATAAAGATGTAGAGTTCAATGAATCTTGGATCAATGGGTGTTAGGAAGAGGACACTTGTATTTTAAAGAATGATGGTTGTAAAGAAGATCAGGATATGTCAACAGATGAATACGACCCTGTATTTTATTTAAAGGTATCAAAGTAGAGTGAACTGATCATAACCTGACGCGAGATTTTTCAGATTATCCGTTGTAATCTGGTTGTTACATGACAATATAACTCCAGTCTAGTTCATAGATTCTTTTTTGAAAATGTTTTTTTTTAACAACAACAACAAAAAGGTATGAACTATTGCTTTTTCGATTATTAGGAAAATCTGCCATGAATATCTATAGTGGAGATCCTCACTCAACAGCAAAACGCCATTAAACATCAGCAAGTCACCGAAAAATATTGACATCTCCTTTAAATAGCAAATATTCATGAGGTAATACTTTCAAAGGAACATTTTAACACCAAAACAAAACATATCCCTGCAGTATTACTATGCTTCACATGACACAAAGACACAACATCAGCTCTTCTTTTAAAAGTTTTCCATTTACGGGTTCAGAGCCTTATTGTGACCAGAAGCTCCCAGGATTCTACGTCTTTTCTCTCAAACACACATCAGAGTGTGACCACTTCCACTAAGCATTTAATCACACACACGCATCGGGCAGCTTGGCGATCTGACGGCCCCATCAAGTCTTTCAAGACGTAAGAGGATTGTTATTTGTGTGGTTTTTAACTTGCTTGTTGTGCCTTTGTGGGTGTGGTGGATTTGTGTGTGTGTGTGTGTCTGTCGCGTTGTCTAATTAAAACAGGACAAGTTGGACCTGAGTGAGGCGTGCCTGACATGATTAATTGTGACTGTCAGGGCCCTCAGCTGGGTGTCTCCTTGCGTCAGGACCCAGACAAAGGATTACACAGACCTTCTGTAACCTCGGCCGGCTTTTTTTTTTGTGTCCCTGGGCCTTGCATCAAAGCCCCAACGGGAGACATTAGCATTTTTAATGAGCCGGCCGCTCCCTGTGCCGACACATTAAGTCAGATCGCTTTCATTTGGGCCACTGTGGAGACTGGAGAACAGAGGGGAGGCAATGCTGGAGAGGAGAGAGACATACAGATGCCTAAAACCAAACAACATCTTGAGGACTGAACAGTACAGAGTCCAGGCACGAGCGCTAAAGAGTTTCCAAACATACAGGAGAAATTCTGACTAGCAGCAAATCATGGTCTAACACACAAGCATGAAATAAACATTGATTGTTCAATCCACCGCCTGATGAGCACATCCAGTTTTACTCATCAGACCAATACTAACGTGTTAAAAATGATTAAAATCAGCCGATGTTGTTTCATTGAAGTGTTTTAGTAACCAGTATTCCCTTTTTCATAAAATCAAAATATGGCCACACGTACGATATGCACTTTTTAATTTGATTTACTTCAGGAAATCTTAAACCAGCAACAATGCTGCCTATGTCATCAGATAAACACGTTTGTGTGTTTTTTATGTTCGTCACATAAAAAACTGACTTCATTGGCCGCGTTTGTTTAAACTCAATAACAAGAAAAAGGTCAGCGGAGGAAAACAACTGAAAGTAGGATAGAGGCAGCAGGTTCAGGGCTGAATCCAGCTTTGGAGCTTGATGATGCCGTTTTGCTTAGTGTGGTTCACATCAGAGAATCCTTGATTTATGCCAAAACTGCAGTTTTAAAGTTTGTGGTGCAGATTCACACCAAGAGACAGAACAACAGGATGCCGTATGTCTTGCAAGGTTTAATATCCCTTTAGAAGTTCATTATCTCAGTCAGACAGTTTGTATCTGCCCCAAGCACACGCCGTTGTATGAGCACTTGCCACATCTGGGACCTTTGAACCTTATCAACAGCCGAGTCCAGTAGAACAAGGACGCTGTTTATGCGGATCTTTGTGAGCCTGCTCCGCTTCTCTTTGCTCGGTGTGTATCTGTCACACACGCACACCGATACCTCCCCCAGTTTTGCCTTTGAGGACGACGCTCAGATAGGAACTTGTTTTGATGTGACCCATCAAAGCGGAGATCGGGGTGTGACAGGAGCATCCCCTGATGTTTCCTGTGCTCTCCTGCTGTCCGCCGAGCAGACGTGCGGTCAGGAGCTGGGAGTGGGCCGCTGGAAATTTTTTTACTCCACCGCCTGATGAGCACATCCAGGAGCCTTTAAAACACAAATCAGGGAGATTGGAAAAATCTCAGTGCTTCACAAGGTGCAAAACAAAGCAAGCGTGTGTCAGATGTTTGTGTGTATGTGGTGGGCTGTCTGAAAACATTTGCACTTTTTACTCTTGAAAAAGAGATCGAATGAGCCAAAGAGGCTGGAAATCACGTCAAACTTGTCCAACATGCAAATGACATATAGGATTAAAGAGTGTCATGAGGCCGCCATCTGTCAGAGGTCAGAGTTTTTGTGGATTTTATTAATATTTAATTATAAATCTAAGCTCAGACCACTTTTAGACCAGACAGCGTTGGGTGGTCTAAACCAAGATGAATCTAAAAAGCAGCCAAAAGACATTTGTTTTGTAGAGAAAAGCTTTTAACTCAGTGTTTATTTTTGCATCATTGTGTTTTTAAGCACTTTCCACAGCACTGAGAGGTGCTATATTATATCAGTAAAGTTTACTTGCACACACTGCACTGGTGTAAATCAGGATTGCATATCGACTTAGCATTGACTCGTGTAACCGCGTTTGTTTTATTTTGATCACAAATTTAAAAGTAAATACTAATTGGTAATAGTTTGGAGCTTGTTGTTATGTATAAGGAGTCACACTACCAGTAGTTGGGTAATGCCAATGTGGTGGCCAATCAGATATCAGCACTGTTCACCGCCTCTTGGCCCCACCTCTCCATTTATAAGAATGTGTATCTGTACGTTCAAGACCTTATCACCACTTATCCACCTTTAATATTCAATACTTTTCTCCATCTTGCCATGTTAAGGAGTTTTTTTTACTGTGGAAAATTTGAGTCACTGTCTTTCTTTGGCCTGATGGCATACAGTCGTCCTACATGGACTTTATGTAATCAATGTGCAAACGTTCTTCCATCATCAACTTGAATATCCTCATGTGGTGCAATCTGATTCGCAGTCAGCAATAGAAATGTGTCACTTCTACACAACTTAAACCTTTGCTTATTGTACATTTCCTCTAAGACTAATAAGGAAGAGGTTTTTATTTGAAAAATGGTCAAAGTTGAAAAACAGTTTGGACTAGAATTTAATAGTTATTTAATTTTTTCATTTAGTTTCTTCGTTAAAAATATCAAAATGAGCAGCTACGGCAGCAGTGGTAAAGGGCAGCATAATGGGAACTTTAACTATTCGTGCTAAAGTGGTGAAATAACTGCAGAGTCCACAGCTGCAGTTCAAAGCCTATCAGTGTTTGAATCTTAACAAGAAGGGGAAAAAAAAGAGACCCCTGTGCATAGGGAGAGAGGGCAGAGCCAGGCTTAGATCTTCAACCTCTGCACACACAAACACGCATAAATTCACATTCACAGACATCAAAAACACAAACATTAAAGGGCACGCAGACAATCACATCAAGACACACAGTGAGGAGAGCCACAAGAGTGCCTGCACACAAACATTCAAAAAGCAAACAAGCTCATGTGCAGACATCAAGAAACCACCAAACACACACACACACGCACACAGGCACGGCGTGAGTCCTGTGTCCCCGGCTGGCCAGCTGTGGGAGGTCACACAGACGTGACAGTTCTGCTATCAGGCCAGCATTAAGGCCTGCCGCTTTAAACACAGCCTTTTGAAGTCACACCAAAGTCAGACACTAGGATCTCTCATCTCCCATCTCCCTTTTAACACCGCAGTGCCGACATTTCATTCTGCCCTCCTTTTCATGCTGCCAGCTTTGAATTCTGCCTTTTAAAAGACTAATTTTAACTTCTTCAAGGCTGGAAAAAAAGCAGGCAGAGGCGCACTGTTAAGATTCTTCTCTCTTTTTTTTTTTTTTTTTCCAGATGAGTAACGAGCAATCAAAGGTAGTCAAGGTTCACCAAAGTAACGGCGCGTCTCTGATGCTGGATGTCAGGGGGCTGATAAATGGAGTGTCGTGTTCCTCTAGCTTTGATCTGCAGCTTATTCTGATGTTTGAATTGTTGAACAAAATGATTGAGGTGCACCTTGATTTGCTCGTTCAGCTTCTCGCTGGCTAAAATATGAGGAGAATAAAAATCTAATCTTACATGCAGCTACAGGTACAAGCATCAAAATTCCTGTCAACACAGAGATTTTCTTCTACTTCATCTATTTGCAAGTCTGCATCTTTTTGGATGTTTTCTATAAATAAATATTTTTATATTTTTGAAACCTTGTTTTGGTGTGTCCATGTCCTCTGCACTCACTCACCCTCTGTTCCTTTATCTGTTGACTGTGCAGCGTTTCCTCTTTGTTACCGTTCCTGACGCTGTTTTCTTTAAACTCAGGTTGTGTATTGAAAAAGTTGCGACGTAGAATAAATCATAAAATGATTTCAAAGAAAAAAGGAACATGATAAACTTAGCCAAATTGCAAATTATTAGCTCTCGTTAATTTGTAATCAAATTTTAATCCGGGCATGCAAAATTTGCTCAAAATTTAGAATCAAATCAAGGTTCAAATATAAAATGGATGGATGGATTTTTTTTTTTTTTATCCATTGAAAAGTATTTTTCACCAAATTTTCTATGTATAGAAACTTTACCCAGGGTCTGTCAGGCCAAACATTTAGTAATCTTGTTTCTAGTTTTATTTCTAACTTTTGTTTTGTTTGTGAACTTCTGTTCAGTCAGTGTAATAATCCATAAGAGCAGTCCAGACCCTGCTTAACCAACCAGCTGGCGTTACAGCTGCAGACTAATTTAATTAGAAGATTTGCTGCCGAAAGACAAAAAGTTACAGGTAAATGTTCTAAGACAAGACAAAAAACATGCAGCTTTTTCAGCAGGGGACATTCACTACAATCACATAACATGTTGGACTTGAATATCTTGCATCAAAGAATAGGATCTGAGTTTCATTTCAACATAACTCAAAGTTATGTGATGACGTGCCAAGATTGAGGTGCTAAGAAACAGCTTTTTTGGGGAGGGTTTTGGACCAGGCAACTTTTTATGAGGTGTAGTTACTAAACGCTCACACTCCTCACGGCCCCGTCCTCTGTAGCTGACCCAGCCTTATTTTTCTGTTTACTCCGCTCAGTGTTTCGTAGTTGAGCAGATCAAACACGGTGCTAAGCTGCGGGTTTGTTTACTCCGACTCTGATCCACACCCAGCCACAGACACACACACACACACACACACACAAGCACTAAAGCTCATTTTTCACATTTGAAGATTTTTTTTTCATCTGGATCACAGATTTCTCCCCTCTCATCCCTCTTAATCAATCTGACATTAGGTCACTCCTCCTGGCCTGTTTGCCTTGAAAAATATTTTATCCAAAACTTTTTCTTAGGATTCTTTTGTAAATTAATTTAATTCCTTTTCTTCAGCATCTGTTCACTATTAGGTGTACTCCTGATAACTTATTTTCAATGCAATTCTCACGTTGCATCATTTTCTCTCCAAATATCTGTTTTGCAACATATTTACAATCCCTGGAATTGTCACGCAGACAAATCTTTAGTAGTTCACTACTAAGAATCTGGATTCTTCTTTTTTTTTTTTTCCCCAAGAAGAATCCAGATAGGCATGTCCTTACAGTTCATGTTTTGTAACCATCAATGTCCAGTGGGTAATGGTGTCACAGTACAAATATTTGAGTGAAAAATATCCGGTACAACAGTAATAGCTCAGTGTGCAAAGTACCAAGGTATGTGTAGCTCCATCTGCACTCAACTAGAATTACTCGGCACCAACAACATCACCCTAAATGTAAACATCAATGGTGCTGGAGAAAATAAAATAAAAGATAAATCAGCTGAAGTCCAAATCCAGCTGCATGCAGCATCTGCTAGTCCAAAATGCTACACAGTTTAAGAGATGAAGAAATACTTTGGTACTGTCCTGACAAACCCAGCTGACCAGAAGGGATTTCCCAACAACTGCACTTTTGTGGCGCATTCCAGTACATCATGTACACTGAAGTGTTTAACTATAAAAACAACTACAGAGTGATTTCGACCTTTATTGTTGTCAAATGTTCCAATCATTTTCAAGTCATATTTTCCATCCATCCTAAAGAATGGAAGCTCCAAAGGATAGAAAACAGCAACTTTGCACAAAACTCTGAAGAATCAATGTGACCAACACCTGCTGAAGTTTTGCTCTCTATTGACACAGCCTGGATAATTGATCACCATGCCTCTGCAAGAAAGTGCACTTTGCTTTTAAGTGCACTTTCTTTTTGCTTCATCTGTCTTTATTTTTATACCAAAAAAAACTTCCTCCCATCATAGCCAAAACTGCCAGCATAATGTATAAATCTGGATTATCTTGTAACTTCTCCATTTTATAAACCATCACTATCTAAAACCTGCAACACATTTTTTAAATTTTATTCTTGATTGTGTTGAAGTTGTTGTTTATATGATTCACTGCACATATTGTGAATTGATAGAGCCCAGAGGAATCATGTTAATTTGCTCCCACAGCTGTAACCGACATGAAACCTGATCTTGGATAGACATATAGACAAGAGATAAAGTAAAGACGAGAAAGAAAAAAAAGCCTGTACTTCCGACAGTTTGGTTCCTGTAGAAGAGCACGCATCTCATGTGTGTTTATCCGTTTCTGGGTCACATCGAGGGAGCATTGAAGGCATCCATATAGTTTAATAATCATCGGGTTGTTTAGGTTGCGAATGCAAGTCAGAGCAAAGAGAAACCAGACCCACCATCGCTGCATGCTGAGCCCCAAACAAGAACCACATGTCCCCCTGTTGGGGCTTTCTCTCTCTCTCTACACGTATTATTCACAAACCCTTCACCCTGGGAAAAAAACATGGAAGCTCAAAGATTGAAAAACACATGTGGTTAACCATAAAACTTCGCATGCACTCTATATACCCCAACACCCAAACCCTCCCACCCCCGCTCCATATTTGCTCCAACGCATAAACATCGAGAAGTCATACTTAAGAGGAGACACTGAAACAATGGGACAAGAGGAAGGAACATCAGGCAGCAATCTAAGCCGTTTGAGGCCAGGAGTAAAAACAAAGATCATGGGGGGTCTGTGGAAGGGCAATGGCGGCGGTAAGAAAGAAGGTGACTGCAGGCTCCCAGAACAATGCCCATCCTGTGGCTGAGAGGGGCTGCCCCATGCACAAGGCGAAATTTAAGACAAAAGTAAACGACAAAGCAGGACAATGACGTGTCCTCGTTTTTTTTTTTTTAGAAAGATGTTTTTCCTTCACTTGCGTGTAAGGATGCACGCATAGTTCCCCAGCAAACATCACACTGCCCATCTAATTCTCTTCCTAAATCTGGGAAGATTCAGGTGTTTAGGTGACGTTTTCTGGAGGCACAGACAGATCAATCCAAATTATCAATACCAAGTGGATATCATTGTCGGATTGATACTTTAGCTTCAGATTTTAGTTTAATTTTGTATTGTCCTCTCAACTCTACATTAAAAAGATTTTTGCTTTGATTTGCTCTCAAATGATACGATTTTACACTTTATCTAGAAAGTATTGCATACAAATTTGTTACATCTTTCTATAATTTAAATTAACATCTTAGTATGTTATTAAAGTATTTTGAAGATACCACAAAATCACCAAAAAGTCAGATGTTTAATAATATATAAAGTAGTGGTGGGGCTTGATTAAAATTTTGAATTGAGTTAATTTCAGGGTCTATAATGATCATTATTAATGAACTAATAGCAATTAATCTTAATTAAACACAAAACTATGTACTGGCAAAATAAGCAACCTTTTATTCAAAACCCCCTTTGTGCTATTAAATTATTTAATAAACATATATGAATTGTTTTTCTATTGTGTTGTGCCATTTAGGTTGCTTTAAAATTATAATGTTTTCGCTACATTTCTGCTGTACTGTATTTTACACAGTTATTCCGATAGGAAACGTTTTAGAGGGTCTATTTTCAGTACTTGTTTCACACAGGATGATCATCGCTGGCGCACAGCCTCTAACCTCCACTTCCTGTGTAAATAATCTTTGGCTTCTGTGTGAATAACCTCCCAATGCGAGTGTGAGAAAGGTTTAAAAGTTCATAAAGTCGCTTTCTCTGAACTACCATGGCGTTTTTGTTCTGTTTTGCAGTCGTTTCGAGACAGCAGGAGCCTGATTTGATCTCGTCTTCTCTGGGATTAGCCGTTAGCTTCAGCCTCAGGAAAAGGCTAATCTGGATCATTGCTAAATAATGACGCCAAGGGAGTTATATACTGTTTAACAAGCACTATCTTTAAATTTGTGGAACCTCTTTTCTGTTTGGTAAACAAACAAACAAAAAATTAACGTTAATCCCTTTTTAAATTTTGTTCCAATAAACCCAACTGAACTATCCCTTTAAAATCACAGCTGCACCACATGAAGATGATTAGATTTCTGACCCTGAAACCTTCATTGTGTTCATTTCTCAAAGTGACAGGAAGATAGAAATCTCCACAAAAGGTTTGTGGTTGTGAATTAAAGTGTGAGGCTTTTATCTGACAGAAGCTCTTTGAGGAAAAACTAATTAATAAGTAATAAGTAATATCTGATCAGCTGTACATAGGACTGATTGAACTCTTGGATCTGAGCAAAATGACTTTTACAGCTTCTTGAAAAGTGAACTTTTTAACATTTGGTCACCAGCATTTGTGGATTTTAAAGTGAAGCTGATAGAGAACCAACCTAGTCTCTCACTTTTTTTTTGAGTCCTTATATTACAGCTGTCATTCTAGGAGCAGGTCTGTTTATACCGCTGCCAGCTTCGCACATCTATGACTGAATTTTTGTCTATTCATCTACGCAAAGCAGCTCCAACTCTTCACTTTCCCTGTCACAGCTCCTCAGTTTGATTTTGGTTTTCTTCCAGGATTGTCCCGTATTTAGCTCCATCCATCAGCTTGGACCAGATTCTCTTTGACTGCAGAAGAAAAGCATCCCCTCAGCATGATGGTGCCAGGACCATGTTTCAATGTGAACGTCGATTTAGAGAGTTTTTTTTTTTTTTTTCTTCCAACAAAATACCGCTTTGGGGAAAAAATTACATTTTCTCCTAATTTCTTTTCCACGTTTGCTGCGTGTGTGCTGTTTGTTCAATGTTTAGATGTTATAAAATTACACATAGGAAAACTGTTTTAATAATTAGCTAACCCCTTCAGGTGTTAGATTTCATTTAGGTGTACTAGATAAAGATGGCTGATTTGAGGTTGTAAAGACATAAAAATATTACTTTTTCCTTCCACTCTGAAAAATTCCAATAAAAGACGTTGACCCTACAGATGTAACATGATGCTTACTGTCGGTCTGTAAAAACCTCCAGCTCTAATGTACAGCAGATTTTATATATATATATATATATATATATATATATATATATATATATATAAAAACATTTGCGAATGTTTAACCTTGGAGTTTGCTGTCGATTAGAGCGCGGTATCGAACTGAAATCACGTGACCCGGTCACATGGCACTGTTGGAACCAGCTTCGTCAGTGGCGCCTGACCAGGATCCAGTCGAGGCCCCCTGGTTGACCACAGTCCTGCGGCTGTCTGGGTCGGTGCCTCGTGTGGAACAACTTGCACTGTCGGTCCAGGTTCTAAATGAAGGCCTGCGGGACCCAAAATTGGGGGTCTCGCTTTCTCATATCCATCCATGGTGGGATGGCTGAAGTGCATTTAAATGAACCTGAGGTTTGTGGTGGCAGACAGTGAGCAGATTTTTCCCAGGGTCTCTGTACTCAGCTGTTCTTTGACTTATTTTGAATTTTTCTCTTTTTTCTTTTTTTTTTTTTGCAAGGTTTCACAACATTTGCCCCAAATCTGAACAAATGTGGGAAATGAAAAGCACATGGATATGAACAAGATCGATTCAGCCCTCCACTTTTGTTTTGTGCTTTGTTTTTCATTTCCTTTATCGGGGTTGATTTGGGGGGGGGGTCTTTGGATAACATCAGAAGAAGTTGATTTACGAGTTTGGATCGCAGATGTCCAGGAAACCTGTGAATATTTAGACACGCTGCGTTTCCTCAATGCCAACACTGATAGGTTTGACTGTGGCGTAACGGTTGGGAAGATCTGGATCATTCAGCTTGCAGAAATAATCTGGTAAAGTTCATGATCAAACCTTTAAGTGCCCTTAAATCTTCATACCTTTCCATCTATATATATTTATATATAAACAGCGGCGTAAAGTTTACCTAACCCTGGGCTTTCTTCAAAAAGATGACCCCATCTAAAATAGCTCTCTGCACAAAAATGGGTTCAAAAGGCCCCTGACAGCGGCGTGCTGCTGAATGAGAGCTTCTAAAGATGATAAAGGATGGCCTTCAAGTGTATGCACTGACCTTTCCTGATGAAAGGAGTCCAAAATGCTATTTTAACAATATCATGATGCCCTTTCAATATGAAAGGCAGCATAAGCAACTCTCTCAACCAATGAAAGTTGAAAGGACGCCCAGCGACAGCGGAACGAGGTGTGCAAGAGGTGTGTGAAGATAAGAGACAGCAGGTGTGTGAACCTATGAAGCCCAACCTATGAATGACTTGTGTAAAGTTTTTTTTAGAGGACGCAGCTTCTGCTTGATTCGCGTCAGTCCCGAGTGAATGAGTTGAAATTAATCAGCTTCAACTGAAAGGTACCAGAAACGGAACCAGTTCGTTGGAGCTTTTTGTGTTGCTGTTCCTGGAAAAAGTAAACTAGTTTACAAGTTTTCATGGGGTTTCTGGGATTTATTTACACTTTTTTAAATTGGTATTGGCCGCCTAAAGTGCAACCAGTGCATTTATTTATTTATTTTTGTGGGCTTATATGAAAGTAGGCTGACAGGAAAGGGGAAGACATGCGGCAGATATCGTCAGGTCTGGGAATCAAACCCGTGTCGAGGACTCAAGGCCTCCAAGCGTGGGTCGTGCTATCCCCTACGCCACCACAGCACGCCCAGGTGTGTTTATTTATAAATTCCTCCTGGGAGGATTTCTATTGTTATTAGACCCAGTGAAACTACTTTTCACATTTGTACCTTAGACATTGAAAGAACGGCTGGACCAAACTGCCACCAGACTATTTACTATTTAAATCACTTCTTTGGTGAGCCGAATTTCATTTTGGAGCACCACCGCAAAGGGCGGTAGATCTAAAAAGGCACTAAATGCAATCGGCATCACAACTGGGCACTAATTTCATTTTGTTTATCACATAAAATCTGAAGTTTGTTGTAATGTGAAATAAATCAAGGAGCGTGGGGATTTTAACAAGACACTGCAGTGGACGCCATGTTGCTGATAAAACAGGTTCATTCCTTCTTTTGCTTTTTGTTTTATAAACCAAGTAAACCCAACATTCCTACACCTACAGGTGATCCATGTCATCTTAACCCCTCTCCTCTCATACTGGCTCTTTTTACATCCTTGAACTGAGTGTACCAAGCCGTGTCTGATGAAGTAACGTCTGCTGGATGTTTCCCTCCGTTTCCCCTCACTGCACTGACCTGTTAATGTCAAAACCAAGACGCCGCATTTAACCTTCAACCATCCCTAATCACTACGCTGCTGATTGTTTTAGGGGGAAAGAAGAAAAAAGTTAAAGAGGATTAAAAACAACGTCTGTATAGAAACATAAAATGTCGAGTTCATCAAACAGCAGACTGACTTTATTACCCATTTACCCAACAAGGGTCTGGGAAAGAAAATTGAGTTAAATCCCCTTCCTTCATGGTACATAAAGAGCCACAGGAGGCCGAACGTTTAACCATGTAAATAGCCGAGTGAAATGTACTCATGACAAACTGTATAATTACCAAACGTCTCATTAACACACACTTAACTCCCTCCACCCCCCTCCCTCGCACCATAAAAACACACAGAGGCTCTAGTGGCCAAATTAATGCTGCATGTTTTAATTTCCAGCAGGGAGCGCGTTAAGAGCTGATAATGGATGCAAATCTATCGGAAATTTCTCACAGGATGAGGCGAGTTGCACTCTGCGCGGCGGGCGCGCGAGGAAACACAAACACACAGGAGGCAGCTTGCTAATTTGAAAAATAGAGCATTTTAATAAAGGCTACATCTCTTTATAATTACAATAATTAAAGTACCGAGGCATCTTTTTAAACGGGAGCTCTATGGAACGCATAATTTACAGTTTACACGTGGAGCTGGAGAAGCCATGGAAAATATCAGAAAACACAGGATGTCGGGATGAAACGGGGATACTAAAAATAAAAACGGCATAAAAAATATCTTTTTCTCCAAACATGAAAGGCCCCTTGTAAAAACCAAGGGAGTAAACGGACCCTGAAAACTGGGTAAAACATGGCAACAACCCATGTACGCACAGTTACTGTACACTCGATGAAAACAGCATGAACATCATCTTCATCTGCAGCTCAAAGTGCAGAACACACACACGCGTGCACGCCCACACACACACACACACACACACACACTGAGGAGCATAATCTAGAGCTTTTTTGTTGGATAACATTGGTGTAAACACATTTTGGGGGTGAGCTCGAGGACCCGTTTCCTCTACATATGTAGGCTGTCTGTGCGATGCCTGCGCCACGGAAACAAAAGGCACTAAGACGTGACTGATCAAGGCGAGCTGGGCAGAGTCCCAAAGCAGGGAATTAAACATTAATAGCATCTTTGCTTGTTTTTTTTTTTTTTTGTGGGGTTTTTTTCCATATAGGAGCCCTTCAGAGCAGATGGGGAACACATCCACAAATAGCACTGCAGCAGTAAATATGTGCTCAAACTCTGTCGATGCTCCAGCAGGAAAAAAAAAAAAAAAAAATTAAAACAAAATGGCAAAAGGAAGAGAAAGTTTTCCTTTTGCTCTGAAGGGAGGAATCTTGGAATTTTCCAATCCAAGCGATTTGTCTCTGGGATATTTGCAATAAATAGTAATAGATATCTATACAATGTACATGTTTATCTGCAGATACATACTAGTAATGTGCTAGTGAGTGCTTGTGGTCAGTACAGGTGGGGTTCAAGGTGGGCTCTAAGTCTCACGGTAAACCCACCGGCCCGCGTCGCTGACAAGTGGTCGTTCTCATCCAGTCTCTTGAAACTTCAGCAACACACAGTCCAGGTTCCCGCTCCGTCCCAGCCGGGTCCTTTAATTGTCCCGTAACATCCTTGTCTTCCTCTCTGGCCTTTCGCCGGCGCTCCTTCCATCACCCCACCTCCAGTCTTTCAGTCTCAGCTTAGTGACGGGTCAGTAATCTCCGGCGGTTCCGAGTCAGTCCATCCGCTCCACCTTCCCCAGGATCTTCCCCTCGTACGTGGGCAGCAAGGAGCCATCGTCCGACACTTCCTCGAACACGGCGCCGCACTCAAACTCGTCGCTGGCTTTTTTGAAGTAGTACCTGCAGAGGCAGAACAACACAGAATTCAGCTATTGTTCCTATTCTTTGACATTGAATGTCAATTTTTAAACTATAATCTGGATCTGCCTCGACTCAAACTTAAAGTACCAACTATCCTTGAGCCTTGACACATTTTGATCACAAACTGCAACGTAAAGAATTTTAAGGATGTTTTCACTGAGACTAAAGTTGCAACATTTGTTACATTTTCACCTGGTGCGGTTCGCTTTCACACTGCGCTGTGTCAGATGACCCACAACCTGTGCACCCACCTCGCCTGTGGTGGCGCTACACCAAGAACCACTGAAGGAAACAACACAAAAACCTCTGAACAAGACATTCGCGAAACTTCCTTCTTCAAAAAATCTAAACAAGAATGGAGTGACGTCTTTGACAAAACACCATGAGTCATTTTTCCCTCCGGCGCGACACTTGTGCTTGTTTTGGTTATATTTACCCAGAATGCCTTGGATTACAGTCCATTTCCCACTTTTGGAGCGGTCTACGGTCTGCTTGTCGTTCACATGCGCATTCAACCGCACAAGAGTTGACTACAACCAAACCGAGACTGAGGTTTTTAGACGCTTTTGTTGGTCCGCAGCATTCGACTGCACATTTTTAATAAAATGAACCAGGATGACCTGTTGATGTCTCAGCTGGCAACTTTATGAATGCAAGTAAAAGAAAGAAAAAAAAAAAACACAAGCAAGGAGGAGTTTCTCTTCAGCCATGACTTCACCACAGCATAGTGACGCAAGATACCCCCACCCCCCAAAAACAACACACACACACACACACACACACATCTCCCAAACCCTTATTTAAGAGGAAGAGAGAACAGCAGGGGTGGGTTGGTTGGAGGGATCTGGGAATCCACTCATTAACTATGTAATGGAAAAACAGCTCAATTTGCCCCATATGTGGGGGTCTCTGGAATGTACGCGAGGTTTAGGAACATGCGATGCGTACAGGAGAGTGGGAGCCCACGTGGTGCAATTAGCACGAGGGTGGTCGCTAATAAATTTAAATTTTTTTTTTTTTTTTAAAGTAGCTCAGGAAGACTTGAAGCAAACGAAGAAGGAAAAGAGAAGAAGCAAAACCACGCCAACCGTTTTGGAGAAGTCAACGCCGATCCCTCCCACTCTTTAAATACAAGAAGTCTTCAAAAGAGCTGTGATGTTTTTTCACTAAGAGAGACAGAATTTCCACTGGAACATGTTTTATGTGGCTAGATCCGCGCCGCCCGCACCCCCACACCCCCCTCCAGTTTGCTCTGACATCTGGCACCAATATCGTCTGGCAGGGCCAAGCAGTACTGTTCTTTGTTGAACCGCTGCCATGTTGAAATGACCCAACTCCACACATTCTCTGGCTGCTGTTAAAGCACCGCGCAGCTCGCCTTCCAAAAATGAAGAAGAAGAAAGGGGGGTTAGAGGGGAAAGTAAAAAAAAAAAAAAAAAAAAAGGTGGATGGTATGACACAGGAACTGAGACGGCGAGCCAAAGAGGAAAAGAAGACGAGCGAAGGAGCCGACAGATGTGAAGAGCTGGGAGTTTGTCACATCTGTTGATCCCCAAAAAAAGAGAAAGGAACGGCGTTCACATCTGGACAGGAAGAACTTTCTTTCCTCTCAGTTTCATACCTGTAATTACAAACACAACGCCGCGGCCGTGCCTATCCTCAGCTCCGTTAATGGTCTAAACACTAAAATGTTTGATCTTTTTTTTCTCCCTTTAATACCCGCTGGATAAAAGCAATCAAAGTTTAAAAAAATAAAAATCTCTTTCTCTCTTTCTGAAAGCGCACGGTGAAGCGGTGGGCACTCGACGGGGCCTTGCGAAGCGAACGGATCTGGCATTTAACTATCTGCCTCTCCAAAATATCCATAAAATGATTACAACATGTGTAAACACCGTGTGCATTCAACTCAGCACACGCACACACACACACACACACACACACAGACACACATACGGGCAGCGGGAGGAGGGGAGAAAAAGGAAAAAGAAAGAGAGGCCCTGATAGCATCAGTGAAGAATTTGCACACTGGCCATTTGTGTGAGTCTTTGTTGGTTGAAATGAAAGAGGCCGAGGCTTCAAAGCCGTGTGTATTAAGTGTGCCTTAGCATGGAAATCAATACCAGATGGGACCCAAATCGCTGCAGTTCAAACTCTCCCACTAACCCCTGTGCCGCCCGCCCGCTTGTCTTTCCCTTTTCTGTTGCTCAAAAAGCCAGCCACACACACACAAACACCGAAACAAAAACACAGACAGCAGGACTCATCACAGAAATATATTCAGATATTTAGAGGTTAGCTGCTTTATCCAACAGGGTGCAGCTTCCTGGAAAAACAGTCATTCCTCTGAACCTTTTTCACATTTTGATGTATTTAAACCACAAACCTCAGAGCTCTTTAATGCGATTTTATGTAACAGAGCAACATACGAAGTGCTAAGACCCACCATCCCAGTACTAAGACATGATGGCAGCAGCATTAAGCTATGGGGATGCTTTTCTTCAGCAGGGACAGAGAAGCTCAGGAAGACGGAAGGAGGGAAAACTGGGGACAAAAACTGTTCTATATTATTTCTTGTCATATTTTCTAACAGAGTGAACCACGATGCTGCGAGGATCCTCAACACCATTTTTCTTTTGAATTTCACAAACTTCTCTGTCTCTTCTCAGCTTTGTATGACAGTGAAGGTGACTTTTTCTACTGGGACTAACAGCAGATCGTTGACTGCTGCCACCTAGTGACTGGAGGCTTGTTTATTAATCCTAAGGTCCTCCAGACACCTTTATTTGAGGAGGACTGTGTTAGAGGCTCAAATAAAAAAAAAGGAAAACCCTTTCACCAAAACAAGAAGCTAAAATGGCGGTAGCAGCATCATGCTGTGGGAATTAATTGCTTCTAAGTCCTACAATGGTAGTTTAAAAGTTTAAAAGAAGAAAATGAACTTTGATTATACTGCCATAATCAAAGTTCAGACCTAAATCCAAATGAGAATCTGTGATAATAAGCGATATGTTCTGGCAGTAAAACACATTGAAGGTCTTGGCTTTAACATGAAACTAATCTGAAAAAGCTCAGGGGGTGTGCATACTTTTGCATTCAGGATTCTAACTCTTTAACTCTCTAACTACGCCTTTGGTTTGTTGCGTCTCCAGCTCACCTGTAGTTGCCCTTTTTACGGAGCTGCTCCTTGAAGTGACCCAGGGTGAGGCTGTGGCTCTTCATGGTGCGACGGTACGGGATCTCCTCGCCGCAGAAGAAGTACGTCACCACCGTCTCCCCGCTGCACGCCGCGTGGCCGCCCAAGACCTTCTTACATCTGCCGGGACACAAAAACGGAGACGGAGAGCGTGAGAGAGACAACACGGACACAGGTGGTACAGTAACACCACAACAAAACTCATCCAGATGCTGACTATGCAAGCCTGGAAATATGAGGAATGCCACTGAGTGTGGGAGTCAGAGTCATATGAGTGTGTGTGTGTGTGTGTGTATTATCAATTCTCCTTCAGCTGGGTCCAAGGCTTTGTAGGCCGACTTCAGGGGAGCTCTCTGAACTACACCAGCTCATTGAAGGACAGCCAATAATAATACAAATAGATCTCCATGAAGAGGAAGAGCCAGTCCGGTGGTACCGTGGCAACAGCCTCCAGCAACAGCACGACACTGATGCACACATTAAGACTGAAAATGTGTGTGTGTGTGTTGTTCTGTTTATGGTGCGGGTGTCAAGTAGGAAAAGTTAAAAGGGTTTATGTACGCTGGAAGTTGGATGTTAAAGCTCAGAGCAGGAGGAAGAGGAGGAGGAAGAGGAGCAGAGGGGAGGAGAGGAGAGGGAGGCATCGTACTCTTCTGATTGGAGGAGACCCAGGCAGGTGGAGGTGAGGCCAGGGGGGCCGAGAGGGGCGGGACTGGGGAGGGCTGACCCCCCTGCGTGGACTGTGGCTTGGTGGGTCTTCTCTCGCTGAAGGCTGGCCAAAGAATGCCTGAATAAAAAAGAAAAATAAGATAAAATTCACTGAGTTTACAATAAAAACAAGTGCATTTTAAATTGTATTAAAAAATATATATATATTATTTATTCTCTTATTCTTTCTGTGTTGGATTCTCTTATTTAATGAGAATTAATGAAAATTTCATATTTCAGGGGCAGTGAGATATTTAGAGTGAAAACTAGACCAAACATAGTTGGCAAGGAGTTTCTGTAGAGCAGAGCAGTTCCTCTGGGGTCCGTACCTCTGTTTGGGGGTTTTGGTGGAAACCTCCTCCAGTCTGCGGCAAGCCTCCTCCAGCTGGGACAGGGTGTTGGGAGGGGGCAAGGGCGGCATGGCAGGGTCTTGGATGAAGGGCTGAGCCGGTTGGTGGCTCCGCAGGTGGCCGCAGCTTCCTCCGCCGCCCCAGGTGTGCGTCTGTGTCGATGAGCCTCCAAATTTCTTGGCACCCTGGTTACTGCAGGAGAGAGAGGGAAACGTTTACCGACCGAACAACGGAAAACAAAGTGCTTTCGGACTCGCTACGCCTGCTCACCTGTGAGACTTGTGTCGGCTCTGCCGTTTGCTCTCCAGGATCCACTGGCGAACGTTCTCGGTGGGATCGGTTGTGTCTGTGGGCAGCTGTGAGTTTCCGCAGTCGTCTATGCAGCCGTCTGCGACCCCTTCTTCGGCCCCCGAGCGACACACACGTCTCGATAGGGAGCTGGAGCGCCTGGGAGACGGAAACATTCTAGTCAGACCTTAAGCTAGCTACATTTCCACTGAGGATAAAACTGCACAAATTGGAATTACAAAAATAATTTTGAAAAAAAAACAACTGGATGTTATTACTGGTGGAAAAGCCAAAGAAGATGACAGAAAGTGGTAGGAGGATCACAGAAGAGATGTTTTTTAATGACTTATCGCTAGAACAAACTTATTCACAGTCTTATTGAACAGAAACACTGCAATTACAATGTTTTCGACATTAATGGAATATCAAAGTTTTGCTCACATTTGTAATGGATTCACAGCTAGAGAAAATCTAATATAATCAATTTTCAATAGAGTTGGAGAGAAATGTAATAAGTAGGTAATAAGAAGGCTGAGCAGTTTTATCATGCTCAAACTCACCCCAGGTTGCTCTCGGTCGAGACGGAGCCACACATCTCTCGGCCCAGACTGCGGCTGCGTGGGTAAGCCTGGCAGGACTGACAGCGGCCGGCAGCAGAGCAGACGCCCTGCACCCTGAGTGCCGCCTCCCGTTCAATCTGCTCCTTGGACTTTGGACTGGCGTGGTGATGGATGTAGTGGTGGTGGATGTGCTTGGTGCTCTGCCTGCTCAACAGGGTCCTGCTGGAGCCCAGGCTCAGAGCGAAAGCCCCTGAGTCCGGACTCGACACAGGAGAGGTGGACGACCCGGCTCTGGCGCTGGGTTTGCCCCCGCAGGTGTACGGCCGGTTCTCCGGGGAGCTGGAGCGAGGCGAGTGCTGGACGACGGTGGGCGACTGGCATCCGGGGGTCTTGAGGACCCGAGACAGGTGCTCATCCAGGATGGCCTGGGGGTCTTCGTCGGAGGAGCCCGACAGGAGGGCCAGAGGATGCGGGGAGAGCTGCGGAGCGCTAACGGAGATCTCTGAATCCTCTCTTTCCTCCTCCTGGGAGACAAAAACAAGAAAAACATGAATTCACAGAAGCATGAAAGGAGAAAAAAAAAAAAAATGAAGAAAAGTTCAGAAAGAGGAAGTCAAACCTCCTGAATCTGCTGCAGCCGCTCCTCCAGAGAGTTGAAGGTGTCCTGCTTCCTCTTCAAGTTCTCCAGGCGGGAGATCAGTTGGGCTGCGAACTGCGCCGGCTCCAGGGGGACCATCTCCTTTGGAGGACGGGTCATATGCTTTAGGGGAAACAAAGTGGGTACATTAGCTTGTGTTTGATTCCCAATCAAGGAAACCTAACAGTTATCTGCTTCCACACTGTGAAGCAGATAACTGAATATCTCAGCAAAAATATTCACAAAATTTCCTTTAAGAACAGTGAGCAGCTGAAAATTTAAAGATGATCATCAATAAAAATTGTTGTTTTTTGCCAATATCACCAATGCATCCTTTTGGTGTCAGATCACACATAATCAGACCCAAAGTAATCGTATTTGCTGACAATGTTTTCATTTTTCATCATGGTTGTAATGGAAAATTTATTTGAATAGTTTTGGTGTCAAATCATAGCCTACATATGTTGAACCATAGAAATCACCTCAATTTTGTTTATCTTGTGTTTCCCTTATCTGGAGAACATTTTTCAAAAATATATATATTTGCACTAAAATCAGCAGCAGCTTTTGCCAGTGATGGCCACAGCTAACCAAAACATTAAATTCACTAACCACTAATTCACTAAACAAGAATCGTAGCTCTGCTAATGCTAAACTTTTATACACATTATAAAGTAGCAGAAGCTAATGCTAAACTATTATGCACGCTGAAAAAATTAGCAAAAGCTTATGCTAAACCGCTAAACACAAAAAATTAGAGGAAGCGAATGCTAAGCCACTGAACACATTAAAAAATTAGTAAAAGCTAACGCTAGCCATCATTCTGCATCACACATTCTCATCTCCTTCCAGTTGACGACTGGAAGGAGGAAGGAAACTTGCGAACAGAATCCCCTGTTTCAGTTTTGGTAACATTCCTGGCAATAATTGGCCTAAAAGGCTCAAAAACGGCGGCCATCTTGAAAAATGGACAACATCCTGAAATACAAGAGATGAATGGTTTATATGAGAAACACAATGTGTAGGGTTGAGCATCCAAATCTTTATGCTTGTGTCCACACTTTAAATATTCTTACAGTAATATGCTGCACTAACAGTCAATTTAAACAACCAGCATTAATAACCAGCCTGCTAACTGGCACCCAAGGCTTGTTTTAGGGGGCGGCGGACCCCGGCCTCAGCTGGTTCCCTCTGTCATCATCAGCAGGCCTCCAAAGTCAGCTCACTTCAAAGACTTCCTCGTCAAATATCAAACACTCAGTAGGGGTGGTGGAAGGACGGATGGAGGGATAGATTGATGGGAAGCAGTGGCTTTACATCTAGGAATAAAAGCCGTGCATCAACAGGGGGTGAAAGAGAACTCCGGGGAAGATAGGATGAGGGATGAAGAAAAAAAAAAAAGGAGTAATGGGAGAAGTTGGGATGCAGAGATGTGCGCTTTCAGGTTCAAATAAAAGAAGAAGGAAGAACTGAGAGGAAGAGATAAAGGTACTAAACACGGGGTGGGAGATCAGAAAGGTTGAGGAAATTTATTCCCCCACCTTGTCACACACTGGGCACCTTTGAGCTACGGTGTTGTGACAGTGAGCGGCTGAACACATCTTAGAATATTTGCATTTTTTCTTTCTGCATCGAGGCTTTCTTGATTGTTCCTCCATATTTTTATACTTTTCCTATCTCTTTGTAGTCAGAATAAATGGGGACGGGGGCTGACTGATGGTGCTGAGAGCTGATGCATTATGGGAATGGCAACCATCTAAAAAAATAAATAAAGAGGAAGTCAGATGGGAAACAAAAACAAGAACAAAGGCAAGAAGAGCAGCCCCATCTAATCTGTGCAGCTTTTTTTAAAACCTCAAACTTCCTGCTTCTTTTTTTATAGATCATAAGTTTAAGTTTATGGTCAAGTTTTGAGTACCTTACAAAAGTATTCACAAACTTTGACCTTTGTCACAACATAATTGCCAGATTTAAACACAATTTATTTAGGATTTATGACCAACATCTAAACTGATGATAAGAAAACTAGCTCAAAGGTGAAATGTAACTCTGGAGGAGAAGCGGAGATCCAGAGCTCAGGTGGGGACAATCAGCACTCCACAATGATGGGCAGCGAATGCAGAAAGGAAACCATAAGAAGAAATCTGGAGCCAACTGAAGTAAGAAAACCTGCAAAATACTTCTGACGCTCCATCTTCCAGAGATTCAACAGAAGGGTATCTCATAATTCAACGCTACCTTGTGTCTGTCTATCACGTTAAATCCAAATAAAACACGTGGTAAGTTTGGGTTTTCAAAGTGACAAAGTTTCAGGAATACTTCTGCAAGGTATTGCTTTTATCAAGTTTGGTTAAAGCCGCTCCCCTCCAGCCTCATATTCTTCTCTCTTCCCAAAAACCTTAAGCTAGCATCTCCCCCCTGACCTGCTGAGAGCTCACATGATGTGCTCAGACTCTTCCCTCAGATCCTTCACTTTTATGTGAGATGGGTGTGTGTGGGGGGGGAGGTTTAGGGTCTGTGTGTGCTTGGATGGGGAAGGAAAGAGGGGAAGGAAAAGGGGCCATCTCAGTTGGAAGTTGTCACTTCCCCGTGCGTTTGCTTCATTCATCTGCAGATCAAAGCGCCGCGTTCGTGCGCGTCACTGCGAGCGTGCTTGTGTTTTTGTTGGGGAACCAGGCTGATTTCAGGGCCCCTGGGATAAGGCGGCAGAGATCTTCCTCATCTCTTCCTTATTCTCCATATTTACAGCATCGGCGGGGAAGAAGAAGAAATAGAAGAAAAAAAAAAAAAGCAAGCGCTGAGGCGATAAACAGCTTAGAGACCTCCTTCCTTCCCCCTACAGACTTCAAGGTACCCTAATGGGGGGTGTAGGTGACACCAAAGGTAGGCAGGGGGCTTGTGTTTGGATGTGTGTGTGAGTGGGAGGCAGGGTCTTTGACGCCACTTCTTCAGATCTTTGCTGGTGTTGTTGAATCGAGAATGCCAAATACAGTTTGCACAGCACTATTCATAGAAGCGAGAGAGACCCGGAACGGAGGGTGGTATGGAAATTACACTGTGGGACCCGGGCTCAAAAAGACTTCAGAGTGTGTGTGTGCGTGCTTGTGTACTTACAGGGAAGGCAGGCAGAGAGACTTGGCTGTTCATCCTCATGTTTCGTTGCATCTCTCTCTGTAGCTGCTTCTTGGAGCCCAGTTTATATGGAGGGATGCCATCTCTGAGGGGGGAGGAGGGAGGAGACATCACAAAGGTCAATTACCCAATCAGATACATCATTAAAGAACGCTTGTTAGCCAAAAGGATGGATCAAACGAACTTCAAGGAAAAGAAAAATCTAATTTATTAATTCCTCTTTCAGGCTTAATCCGAGGTTAACCGAGTCAGTGTTCCGGTCTGTATGTGTGTGTGTGTTTGTTGGAGGCGTGTGGGCTTCATCTTCAAACTGAGATAGTTAAAGGGACGTTTTATTTGCCCCAGAAATAACACTCATTGTCCCCCAAACATTTTTCAAGACCAAACTCCATCCTTTTCCAGACTCTAATGAACAGGAATCCCCTGTCCATTTCTAAGCTATAAATATGAATAAATGTTCACCAAGTTTTTACTACAGTTATTTCTTTACACTAGAAGAGCCACAGACAAGAAGGAGTGAAACAGAAAGAAAGAGCAAAAAAAAAAAAAAAGAAAGAAATAACAAACAGAAAGAAGTGGATGGATGAATCCAGTTCTTGGACAATGAGACAGGGAATAAAGTCTGAAGTTACGTTCAATTCGATATGTTTCCACTTTGTTTTTCCATGTTTATCTAGTCTGTAGAGTAGCATTGTGTTCTGACACTTAGTAAATGTTTCTTCCCCAGCAACTGAAGTAAAGTCAAGGTCACAGCTGCTTTTCCCGACTCCTTTCACCATTCTACAGAGTTCGCAGGTACAAGTTGAATCTGAATTTCTGCCTGGTACAGAGCTGACTTTAGCTTAGTTCCTTTACTCCCCACCTAATCTGAGTAGCACTTTTCTACTCCTGCTTTAAAACACCACATTCATGCGCATGAGCAAAAACCCCCACTTCCCTCCTCCACCCCAACCCGTCTCCAAACACACTCCCAATCTTCATTTGGCAAGCTTTGCCGCAGCCAGCCTCTGATCTCGGCACATCAAAAGGCTGGTTTGTAAGATAAGGTAATGTTTGAAGTCTGCGCAGCTGCATTCCCCAGCGTCCAAGCAAATCCATAAATAAGATATAAGCAAAAAAAAAAAAAAATCCTACCCCCCCCTCACCACCCTCCTTCTCACTCTATCATTGCGCACTTTCTCTTCCCAACCGAGCGCCTCCTCCCCCGTTACCATTTTTCCTCATTTTCTATTTTTCCCCGCTGCCTTTATCTGTAAATGTGATTCAAATGTTTATGGGTCTTTATAGCTGTGACCTACTGAGAGGCAGATATTGTGATCAAGGCCAGAGTGGGCAGGAAATGAGGCGGGGAAGTTGGTGTCCCTGCGGCTCGGCCTTTCAAACTGTGCTGGGCAAAGTACAGCAGAGCAGGACCGTATGTCCCTCTGACTGCTGTAAAAAAAAAAAAAGAAAAATGGCTTTACTGCTGCCGCCTTTCTGCTCCAGCCAAGTCCAGGGTTTGAACTGAATATCAGCGCTTTCAGCTCATCAGTGTCTTTTGCTTGGTCATGGTTGATCTGGACGTTTCATCAGCATCATCCTGGCAGATATGAACTAAGGGCGAACTCTGGACAAAGATTCTTCGACTTTCTGTCCCAAAGAAAGACGAGTGCCTCGTCAGGTGAAGGTCACGTGATCACGCTGTGTAAACGAGGCCCACGGCACGTAGCTGGATGAGTTCATACGACAGAAGGACAGCCGCGTTCATGAATGATTACCGAATGGTCACTTTTTGGATCGGAGAACCCAAAGAAAGCTGATGATTAACGAGGTTGGAAATAGGGCTGGGCATTTATCGCATTGGTTGTCATTTATCGTGATAAATTCCTCATCATGATAAGAATTTAGATTTATTGTTGTCATAATAAATTCCAGTTAAGGAAGGTGTACAAAAACCATCAAAAACGTCCAAACTGTCTAGATTGTTAGTTTTTGTTTTTTCTCCACATAATATGATTAAATGCAGTTAATATGAGCACCACAGTGACACAAATCACACTTTTTCATGTGACCCATATCCTACAGAAGCTTATTGGAAGCACCACAAACACTCAAGAGCAGCGTTTGCTATGATACCTTCAGTTGTCTAAAAAACTAACAGCAAATAGTTCTTATCATCAGTTATCACAATAGTATCACAAAATATTGTGATGAAACTTGAAGTCCACATCGATTCAGATCTTTGAACATACATTAGAAATTGGCTGGTGAACAGAATCTGTTTCAGTTTGAAAACATTGTGGTGTGAACGTAAGTGAGGCAAGAAGACTTATCGTTAGCTATTTTTTGTATTTGTGAAGTGTCTCAAAACAAAGGAGGAGAAAAGCACAGAGATGACTGCAGATATTTAAAAGGAAGCTATATTTCCTACAGAGGGAGAGAATAAAGCAGGATAACAACAGGAAAGCCAGCAGAGTCTAGCAAATTACGTCTGGAACAAGATGAATTTGGAAATGTTTGCAATCTCATCATCTCTGGGACAATCTGCTACATCATGCTAACAGCACTAATTGCTAATCCGAGATGCTGTCTTTTAATACAGGCGCTCTTGAAGATGAATCTATCTTTTCAAATCTGTTTTGGACCTTTACGAAAACTGGTGATCGAAAAGCTGACAGACCTGTGACCTGAGTCATTTCTACACTGAAACAGCTGAGAAGCATCAACATTTGAGGATATTTTGGACAACACCAAACATAAGAAACATAAGAAAACCCCAAACATAAGATTTTAGCAGGAAATACAGTTAAATTAGTCAGAATATGTAATTTTTATTAAGCAACAGAATGGAGTTATTTCTGAAATGCTTTACTAATCAACAGGTGTTGAAAACTTTAGTTTAGGAATTTTTTTGCACCTTGCTATAACTCAGCGCTTCTCAATTCCAGTCCTCAGGCCCCCCTGCTCTGCATGTTTTAGATGTACCTCTATTCCAGAACAGCTGATTCAAATTATTGCATGACCATCAAGTGCTACAGAAGCCTGTTAATCACCCACATATTCAATCCAGGTGTGTGGCATAAGGGAAACACCTAAAACATGTAGGGCAGGGGGGCGCGAGGACCGGAATTGAGAAACACTGCTATAACTGGACTCTAGTAACCGACCTATGCCTGTTTGTCAGAGATAATTTTTGCACAACTGGTCAATTTGGGATCCAGAACAACTAGATGAGGAACATTATCGACCCAAATTAGCTCCTGTGTTTATCAGGTGTTTCCCTACAACTAACTCGTCCAGTTTGGCTCTCAGCTGGTTGCTTGACCAGGGTTTCTGCAGACTTCAAACTCAAATTTAAGTCTTCTTAAAACCTCTGTAATACCACCGTGAATAAAATTACCCCCTTGTAGTAGTCCCAAGTTTTTTTTTGCACAAAATGAGCATTATGGTTTGGCAAAAGATGTGAGCTAGTTGGCAAAGACCAACCTTGTCCATCCAATTAGCTAGCTAGCAGGGTTATATTAGCCTCTCGTTAGGCGCCACGAGTCACAAAACAGAATGAAGACTCAAACGTTTGCTTCACAGAAAAGTTCTGTGAGAAAGTAAAAAAACTACATAGATCAAATAACCCTGAGAAAATTTAAGACCTGTGGTTAAGCTTACTTAATGCTAACTTACATTTTTTTCATGGATTTAATGCATTATAAGGCCTTAATTTTAGATACAATAATTTAAAGGTTTTTATGGATGCACGGACACTCTGTTGACATACGAGTCATTTGATGTGTTCTGGACACACACATGTGTGTGTACGTATGTATGTCTGATTAACATCCACTTACACACTGCCGTCAGTCACAGACATGGCGTCGTCAGTCAAGGCGTCGCTGGAAACCTCGCTGTCATTGGTGCTGCTGACAGGGGCGAAGGCGCCTGCATGGTAGGGGTTGATCTGCTCGCCTCTCTTGTAGGATCTGGGCAACAACAGATTAATATTAATATCACTCCAACAGGCTGACTGAGGTTCTTAAATCAAAACAGGTTGGGGCTTTTTTTTTTTTGTAGGAGAGCTGAAATAAACGTGTGAATATAAGAGCGGCAAACATGAGGAACAGATGTGACAGGCCAGTGTGGGGCCTGGCAAACTTTGTGGGAAAACTTCTTAAATGTCCCACAGTTTTCTCTTTCCACTCTGCTCATCCACCCTCACTCTTTCCCCCAGCGTACATGCCCCGCTGTGTTTGCATTCTTGCCATGGTACAGGAGGAGGAAAGCGGGGTGGCGGGAGGCCGAGGGGGAGTAGCACAAAAAGTTTCGGCTGGAAGCATGGGAGTGTGTCACAGAAGGAAAGAAAGGGGAGAAAAGGGAAGAAGGGGAGGGTCTCGGTGCAGAGGGAGAGAGACCCAGCATGACTAAAGCTGCAGCCCCCCTCCCACTCCCTCCAGCTCCAGACTGACCTTCAGAGGGGCTCGCAAAGAGTCAGGTATTTAGCACAGCTGGCCCGGCATTCTTCCCTCCCTGCCTCTCTTTCACCCCCTCATTTATCCTTTCTCCTCCCTCCCTTTCATGAGCTGCAACCGTCCTCCCTCTCTGCTCCTCCCTCCATCCTTCCTTTCCGCTCCAAAAGCACGCCTTGTAGTCCCCGTCCCTCGGTTTTCAAAAGGAAGAAAAGATAAAAGTAAAGAAGGCTGAGGGAGTGGAGGAGGAGGGGGTGAACGGCAGCAAAGGAGGGAATCTGAGGAGAACTGACACAAACAAGAAGAGGGGGAGCAAAGAGTGACAGAGGGGAGGAGGAGGTCTTGAATCTGTACTGTAGCTGCTGCCATTAAGGGTTTGTTTTCGCTTTTAAGAGAACTTGAGTCGGAAGAGACGAGGAGAAAAAGGGCGGCGCAGGTTCTGGCTCAGTTCGCTGGTTAGGCACATCCCAGGTACTGAAATCAAGCTACACAAAGGTTCTCCCAGCTGTGGGGAGCTTAAACTGAAGCAGAGCACTGCTGGTTAGCTGGCTGAAACATAGCAGCTAAACTGTTTTTTTTTTGTTTTTTTGTTTAGAGAGTCAAATCTGACCTTTAGCAGCTAGCTTGTGTATTTAACCACTCAGTGTGAGACTTGTATTAGCCTATAAACAACAGAATACGTTACCAATATTGCCATAAATTTAAATTGATTATAATTATGTAGATTTCCCACCTGTTGCTGCACAATCTGTCAGTCATTGCAGCTTCATTTTGCTCTTAAGAAAATTCAGCAGTTTGGAAATCTTTCCAGTCACAAATCAAATGACAGTAATGATGTTGAAACTTAAAGGAGTATCATCCATCCTTGTTATTAAAGGAATGCTTTTTTAAAACTACAGTTTGAATGAGATGAGTGATTTATCTGGTAGGCAGCAGACTGCAGGCTAGCCACATTCCCGCTCTGCTTGTCTGCAACAGATTTGGCCAGATGTGAAAAAGAGGCTAGCTTCCTTTAATACACACACTGTTTTAGTAGCTGGGAGACTAAAGCTCATAGGGAGTGGTGGAGACAATATGTGGTGGTAAGGAGAAAAGAAACGGTCTGGAAAATGACAGTTAATTATGTTGTTATTACACTTAATAACAATGGTATGAAATCTGAATACTTTCCTGAAGCTGCACACCTTAATCAAAATAAGAACTAGAAAAAACAATCATAACTATAACAATAAATATTAGAAATACTTTCAAGTCTGACCTGCTGATTACAATTTTACACGGTCTGTTGCACATGAAAAGAAACTTTGACTCAACCGAGGTGAATCCAAGATGGCCGCTGAAGCTATAGACTGATGATGGTGGAACGTCTGAGTTTTGATGCATCAGCGAATAAGAAAAACAATATTTTGAGATGTTACCAATCAGAGTAAAGTAATGAGACCATGGTTGATTCTCATCTCCAGACGATTGTTTGGTGGAATAGTTTTCATTTTCAGTTTGAAATGATAGCAATTAGATCGACTCATTAAGTTTTCCTGTTACTGGTGTTGGTGAAACAATAACTGAATTCAGCAACAGACTAATACGAGTCCCAGCATTTGAACCAGGATATTGGAAATACTTGCAAATACCCTGCAGTTTGTTTATTTTCCCCGCCCCTAACTTAAAACAAACAGAGTAGGATGGAGCAAAGAAAACACATAAATGAAACTACCCTCACATCAAAGTGACATCTGAAGAGCCGTGGTAGATTTATTTATTTTTTTTTTATCTCCGCCTGAAGGCTTTTGACAGAGGTGGTACAAGAGGAGACATAGCACAGCAATGTCATCATCTATTATTTGCTGGCTGGGGCCAGAGCCAGCCCTGCTCTGTGAACTTTTCCTCTGGAAGACGATCCGTCACTCTGCGGAACCATTTCAAAGCTCCGGAAATCCAGGCGAGCGCCAGCAGAGGGCTGCTGCTGCTGCTGCTGGAGACTTTGGGAGAGGGGGAAGATGGCCAGAGAGTTTTCTGCAAACTTAGGAGGAGGGGAAAAGCTGTGTTGTACCTCTCTTAGAGTAAAGCTTTGCTCTAGAGTGTGAAAACAGGCTGCAAAAGGGGGGGGGGGGGAAGGGTGCAGCAGACATACCTGTACCCCTTATCCATCATCTCCACTGCTCTCTGCGTAATGGGGACCCTCTGCCCCTTCAGTCCCATCAGGGCTTTGGCTCTGAAGTCACAGCTCCACTCCTCTTCCTCGTTGAGCGTGGGCAGGTATCCACATACAACTTTCAGGCTGCCCAAAGAGCCCGGGCTGACGTGGCTCGGGTTCTCCCCGCCGGTCCGAACATACTCTAGATAAATGTCAGAGTTCAGGAACATCTGGTAGGCGTTCTCCTCCATGTCGATCTGGATCTCCGTCTGCGCCTGGTCGAACATGGCAGAGTCGATATGCTGCCTCTTGATGTTATCCCGAATGAAGGTTTTGGTGGGCGGCTTCAGCTGCTTGGCCACCACGCTGTTGTTCTCGATGTAGCGCTTGTAGATCGCCTTGGCGACCCGCTGCGTTTTGGTGTCCTTCAGGTCCATCTGCCGGAAGCCGTTGCAGGCGAACCAGAAATCCAAGGCGTCCGCGCTCTTCTCCCGCTCCAGGAACGTCCGGAACAGAACGGCGCCGTCCTGGTCTCCGAGCAGGGAGTGCAGGGACTTCGTCCAGCGGGAGAGCGGCGAGTCCGGCGAGGCGCTGCCCTCCGGCTCTCCGAGACCATCCTCGTTCCTCCGCGCCGAGGAGCCCTGAGACCCGGCGAGTAGAGCGGATTTGGGGGCGTCGAGGGGCTTCATCACTGCGGCTTTGCTGGAGTAGCGGGGCGCATCGCCCTCCTCCCCTGGCACCGGGGGTCGAGGGGCATCTTCGCGGAAACTACTACTGGCGATATGGTCCATAAGCGGCCGGCTCATGTCTCTGAAAGCAGCAGGAGATAGAGCAATAGAGAGCGCCGATCGCCTTCCTCTGAGCTCCTACTGTAATCTCCTCACTCTCTTGTGTCAGCGGGGGGGCTTCTCTCAGGCTGCCCGTCTTCTCTCTGAAACACAAAGTATTGATCTAATCACAACCAGATCCGCCCCGACTTCAAAGAGACAGAGGAATGCAGTCAGAGCCTTTGCTGGATTTTACAGGAAAAAAAGAAAAAAGAAAAAGAAGGGGGGAAAAACCGCTGCAGCAGCATTACATAAAGCGGAGTTTCTCTCATCTAACCCAAAAGTAATGGGATTTCCACAGAAAAAGAAGAAACAAGGACTCGAGTGATTTTAAAGAACGCACTGGATTCAACGAGACCTTCAAATGGACAAGCGCTACGCACAGACGTGTCTTCTTGCCCTCCCTGTCACTTTCTAGTTTCTCATTCCCAGGACTCTCCCCGTCTCATCTGGGGCGACCAAAATGAAACCTCCCTCTCTCCAGTACCTGTAGGACATCGATCAACCCAAAGAGATGAGAAAACGTGACCAAAATAGTGAGCTGGGAGTTCAACTCCCTCTGGCTTTAGGGCGAAAACACTCAAATATGACTTACACCTGAGATTCCTGACCACTCTGTGGTAAATCATCTGAGTTACTTTAATCCGAATATTAAAAAAAAAACAACCAAACAAACAAAAAAAAAAACAAAAACAAAAAAAAACACTCTTTCAGTTTCTCTAATGGCGAAAATTTCAGCCAAAGTCCCAAGAACATCAAAGACTTTGATCTTGTGGGGGAGGAATTGCTCAACAAGACTCGGGTCGGCTACTTCTTAAGAAATGTTCTCACGACTATTTAAGTCTCAAACCTAGCCTTTTCGAAAATAGAGGAAAGCGAATGGCACAGACGCGAAACCTGCGCGTCCTTTGAGTGTGTAAACTGGGGGGAAAAGTGGCCAATTTCCCCCTGAACGTTACTTCAAAGGCACATCAAAGGGAACTCCAATGGAGGCACGCAGTCCTCCAACTTACCATCGATCCACGAGTTCGTCTCCTCTTTCAAATTAAACTCCACAAAAAGCGCTTATAATCCACATTGCCGGCGTCCAAACACGTTTAGGAACATAGAAGTGCAGCAAAAAAGAAAAAAGGGCAAAAAATATATATATACGTTTTTCTCTATTCCCTCCTCCTTCCTTTCCTCCTCCCTGGTGCTTTCAGGTTGCCATGCCGCACCGTAGGTCTCTCCTGTAGGCGACTCCAACACCAACTGAACCGAGAGGCTGGAGCAGCGCACTTCAAAGTGAGGCACCGACTGCCTGGTCCTGGCAGCTGCATAAAAAACAATCGCAGCTTTTTTCCTCCGGAATAAAAAGAGCACACGCGAATATCCAGCCCTCTTAGGTATATCTCACTCATGCGATGTGAGGGACACTTTAAAGGTGGTTCGGGTTATTTAGTGAGGCGCAAACTCTGTTTTTTGGCAATATCTTCCCAGATCGCGAAGTTGCAGCTCCAGCAGAGGACCTTATCAAAGACAAGCAATCTTGAGCCAACTCCCTGAGGGCTTGGAGCGTCAGAAGTAACTGATCTGCCGCCCCAACAGCATTGTCGTTACAATCCCTCTATTGCCACATATACTTTAAAGACGCTGAGTTTGTTTCTTCAGAAACACTCGCAGATTGTATGAAATTCAAATAAAACCCCGCATACAGTCGTGGAGGTGAGTGTTAATACAGAGGTCAGTGTTCATGAACAGCCAAGTTATGTCTTCTTTATTCATTTCGGGTGTGCAATGAAAAAGTAGCAATGCAAGATTAAAAAAAAAATAATAATAATACATTTAATCTGTTTGCGACATTGTTTTGACTAGACAGAATCACAGAAGTGTCCTTGTAGCGAGAATAAAAGATCTACTCATCATTTCAAATGTTCTCTGTAATCAAGCTGAAAAATGTTGTGATAGTAATAAATGACACGATCACTTTACATCTCATTCATTATCCAGGTTATTGAGCAGCATGCTGAATAACCATAACAGCAAGAGCGGTTATTACTCCACAGCTCCCACCAGTGGCAGCAAGCAGACACTGCAGATGAAGCATCTGCTCAGCAAGGGAAAAGTTTACAGAAATCTATGGCAAGCTGTTTTAACATTTATTCAATTCCTCTGCAAGGTGAAAGTTTCTTAAAGTAATACATTTTTTGTGACACTAGTTGAACAGACACCAACTCGAGATACTTTCGTCGAGTAACATCTCTGGAAAGTTTTCAAAATAGATACTGTGCTGTTGTTGCTTTTTCCACTCACATTTAAATGCTTTGACCACCAAACAAATTGTCATACAGAACAAATATAACTAGAGTAAATACAAAATGCAATTCGGAAATGATTATTTAATTGAGTAAGATGAAAACATTTTCCAAATCAACCTGGTCCTAAGTGATAAAGTAGTTATCCCCTCTTGCTAAATTGTGAATTACCCACATGTTTGGAATGCTAAGTAAAATTTCCACTAGACACATACAGTCCTGATCAATGCCTGAACCACAGAATCAATGTATTTGTTCAACAGAAGGTGTCTGACAACATGACGTAGGGTAAAAACTCTCAAAAAGCAACAAATCTATCCTCAAGCAAATGAAACTCAAAAACACGTGTGAAATAAAGTTCACCACATCATAAAGGCTTACAAAGCCATTTCTTAGGCAAACAAACTTGAAACAGAGAGCCGGCATTTACAACTGCAGACGTCATGAAACAGTGGGGAACCTTTCCAGGAGGTCAAAGTTACTCCAACGCACATCAACGACTTATCCAGGAAAATACCCATTTAAAAATGAGACTGAACCAAAAGACCATAAATGGGAGAGTTACAAAATGAAAAACACTTGACAGTCTTACATTTATCAAAAAGTTGAGAAAAATATTTAGTGGACTGATAAGATGAACCTGAAACGTTTTGGCAGGTCAGCATTGAGTTCCAAAAACAATAATATCATTCTGACATTCAAACACGATGGAGGTAATGTGATGATCTGAGGTCGATTTGCTACTTCATGCCCAACAACAAAGTTCAGAATTTCTTGTGAAGGCAAAATTACGGTTTTGGACTTAAATATGATTAGCATTCTCTGGGACGACCTTAACAGGCCATTAAAGCTGAAAAACTCTTTGATGCGGCAGAATCAAAACAAAGTTCCCAAAGAGAAGTTCACTAAAGTGATGTAAAAGACTCACTTCTACAGTAACACTGATCCAGTCAAAGTCATGCTAATGAGTTAAAAATGAAAGCATCTGGAGCTTTAGAGGAACAAGTACAAGAACTTTGATTGCTCAGTACATCTTGGGTTTCTTTCATATACAACAGCCTAAAGAACTCAAATGTCCCACAAATTGTCCAACTATAAAAACTAAAGTTTTTCTCCCTCATATTTTGGTTTTAGTCAGTTATTTATTTGAGTATCTGGACCAGCAAATATTATCTCTGTTTCAAAACCTCTACTACTCTGAGACTTGTCAAATGTACATCGGATTTTTCTGCATGAAATGCAGAATATTTGAAGATCAGCGTGGAACCTGCTACTATTTTAGGTTTTAGTAACCAAAAGAATAAAGAAGGGTCAGCACTTTGTTTGGCATCTCATCTGTCAGTTTAAATATTGCAAACTTGACCCATAAAACATCAACTTTTCCTAAATCTTCAGAAGGAGACAGTAGTGAGACCGTATGGTCTGTATCCTGCACCAAGTATTATTTCTTCTTGTGTTCTTATAAATCACAAGGCCTACTTTATAATGTGTTTGCTTTAGCTCTCATCTGTTTGTTCCTGTATGTAAAAAAAACAAAAAACATAAAGTATTAAAAAAAGATTGGGTTGGGTTGGAGGTTCCAACCCAGTTCAACTTAGAACCACATGGTCTTTTATCTTCAAAAAAACAAACTTGTAGAGGAAAATCTCAATAGTGAAGGTATAGAATAAATGCTCAAGTGCTTGCCATACACAATGGTATTTCATCTAAGCAGCACACAATTCACTCCTCTCAGTAGCTCTGATTTGTTCGTAACTTCAACTGCTGATAATCCACTAAAAGTGTGGATGTACGTTATCAATGCTAGTGGCGTTTATTGACCAGCATCAGCAGCGTTTTGGTTGGATCTGTGCAGCTTTTAAAGGGCCACCACAGGGGAGCCTTTGTTTTGCCATGACTGGATACATTCTTAAAAGAGCGTCAGTAGGTGCTTCTGGTCCTTTTTAGTCTCAGTAGATACAGATCCGAGAAGTACAGTACAAAGACGGCAAACGCTTTGATCGACCCATTTGTTAAAGGTGCTGTGAAACTTTCTCCCTTGATGCCTCCCTTCCCATCAAGGATAATAAAAGGGAAATTTCTCTTGCAGAGGGCAACGGTGACGCTGGGATTACTCATTGTTCAAAGGGCACTTCATTGCCTTCAAACTCTCTCTGTTCTCATTCTGAACAAAAAAGAAAAGAAGCCAAACATCAAACTTACTGTCCCAAGTTAAAGAGCAACAGCTTGTGATATTTGAGCTTCGGCAGGCACGTCCACCAACCATCGAGAGTTTGTAGAAAAGCTCGTCTGATCAGAAAATACAAAACATCAGTTTGGGGTTAAATAAAAGAAGAGCCGTGTGACCCGCAGATGAGAGAAACTAGCCTACACAAACTAAGTTTATCTCATAAAAACTATCTGCACATCCAGCTAATATTCGGAGTCCTGCCCAGACAATGTCAGCCTTTGTTAACTTTGAAGGGCCGAGGCTGACCTCTGACAGTAAACACACCAGGGTGAAAACCATCTCCATGGTGATGGCGGGGACCCCCTGCCAGTACCTGGGGCCAGTCGGGTCCTCGTGTCCTGCCTTGTCAGCTCCCCGCACGGTTCATGGGAGGTCCCCACTGGTCAGGTCCTCCCTGCTGCCCCCCAGGAGCTGACCCCAGGTCTGTGCCCGGCCCGGGACCTGGGCTGTCCTTGGTTTCTTCCCCTATAAAAAGACTTTTGAAAAGAGTGCTTCAGAGAGAGGTTATAGGATGTTACTCTCCGTTTATAGGGAGATTTTATTACAGGGACAGGTCAAGCTCTGACTTCCTACAAATAGAGAGAGAAGGGGACATATAAATCACAAGTAGGCGAGTCTTTTCTTGTGTGCATCAAAGAGTGTCTTGTAAAAAACATTCATCCTCCCTCAACATTTTCACATTTTATCACATTACAAATGCAGAGGTTAATGTAAGGTTTTAGGATTTTAAGTGACAGGCTAAAAAAAACTGAGAAGTGAAAGTTTGTTCGTACAAAAAAAGTCTGAAAAATGAGCCGCATTTGTGTGCAACCCTCCAGAATCAACGCTTCATAGAAAGACCTTCTGACCAGGGCTGGATCTGCAAGGATGTGGCTCCCTGGGCTTCAGCCCAGTTTTGGTGCCCTAAACACTGAGGAAAATTTTCTTACTAATGGAAATTACAGCACATTAATAGTAACCTTATATAGCAGCAGGTATAAATTGATGCATGCTAGGTTTAGTTTGTCCCTTAGCCAATAACTCCATGTTTCCCAAAAAAATCAACCATAACCATAATGTTATAATTTTTCAAATACTTGAATATCTTATATATTCATAAAAATCCCAAAACATTAATACATCTAACCTAATTTGGGTCTATTAGTTTTATATGAGGTGCAAATTTTACAAAAAACTGGGGTGCAGTTAACCCTTTCTAAATTCTGACCCAGCTTCTGAGCACAGCTACAGGCTTTTGGGACCTATCTAAAGCAATTTTACAATTCAAGGGCTAACATGTATGCATTATTTGGAAGAAAGCTCTAGATGGGGCCACAAAATCCTGGTTAGTTTTAGATCTGGACTTTGACTGGGTCATTCTAGCACATGAATTTGCTCATAGTCACCTTTCCAGATGATTATGAGCCTCCGGGCTGCTTCTCTGTTCACTGCCCTCCTAAGAGTAAGGTGGATACCATGACTTGATAGATGTGCTGTTGTTCCTCACTAGTTTGTTTTGTAGATAATGGATGGAGCAGATCTCTGTGAGATGTTAAAAGTTTGGAATATTGCTTTGTATTCTGCATTAAACTTCTCCACAACTTCCTCTCTGGCCTGCCTGCTGTGTTCCTTGGTCTTCACGGTGGTGACTACTTTATTTTTTCCAGGAGCATCTTTTGATTTATCACATAAAATACATGACTGTGAGTCACAAGTGGCCCCACACCTTCACTGAAAGGCGTATCAGATTAAAAACAATCAGATAGCTTTGATGGGCAGAGGTTTTTACAACTAAGTCGCCTCCAACCTGTCGCTACTGCTGCCGGCAGCCTCAGCGGTAGCCATAAACACTCCCCTCAGCATGCCGTCCTCTCTGCGCTGCAGCTCTGTGATCAGTAACTCGCTCTCAATTACAGTATTGTGTGCTGTTCCTTTTCGGCTTGGGGGTTAAACTCTTCGCAGCAACCCCTTTGAAGTGCTCATCCCTTTATCTCGAGCCAGCGCCAAGAATTTGGGGGAGGACAATGGAAAATGAAACCAAGAGAGAAGCTTATGGCAATTATCAACCAGAGCACATGAGGAGGAAGTCAGCTTGCTCATAGAGAAGATAAAGAAAGAGTAGGAGTCTGCCAGTGCAGGACAGGGGGTTACTGTTTCAAGTTTGTTTGGTGTGTACACACCCCGGGAGACAATCGACTGCTGAGAGAGAGGAAATGGAAGACTACCTCTTCAAAGTGAGTAACAACAGGGGGGACAAAAGGCTCTAAAGCTGATGAGAGGAGCTGTGATGGTGATGGTGATGGCGCAACGGGTCAACTTAAGCCAGGACCAAACGTTGGCATGAGAAATATGGGGCGAGAAGAGAGGGAGAAGTGCTGTTGTCAGCAGAATCAAATGGTACGCAGCGGGTTGGGGAAGATACAATTAAAGTGTGGAGTTAAGACAGGCTTTGAAGTCGGACATGGTGCATAATAGCCTTAAAAGTTAAGGAAGGGCAACAATTCGCAAGTATGTTATGGGGGCTGTTTTGAAATAGGAAGAAGTGGGGAATAAAAGAGCCAGTGGTGCAGGGGGTTTGTTTTCGAAAGGGTTCAGTTTGAGGGGAATGAAGTTGGGTTTCAGGCGCCAATTGGCCCCAGAAGAATGTTTTCTCTTTCTTTTTTTTGGTCAAACATGAAAGCAGTGAGAGCGAGCGGCAGCCGGCGCCTCACCTGTAAATTCTGATAATGGGGGATGAGAGTGTGAAAGATGGAAGAAGACGAAGATAAACGTGTCAAAGAGAGTGGAATTGGAAGGGAGACAGGTGAAAGAGAAGACAGTGCGAATGAGACATGAAAAAGGAAAGGAATTGGTAGGGAAATAAGGCAGAGAATAAATACAAGGCAGCAGCAGAAGAAGGGGGGGGGGATTTGGTGGGTGTTGAAGGTTATTTATTGGTTTTTTCCCCTCGTTTTAATCCCATTTTGCGCTTGACTTTTAAGTCTACCAATGTATAGAAACAATGTCGGATGCACTGTCTAATCCCGTTTGGGCCATGAAGCTCACTCCGCACTGACAGTAATGACTTTTATTTCCTCTGCCGCTCGCAGTCAAGCACCATGCAGGCACTTCACAGGCCAGACGCCCCAGTTCTGCCATGCTTGACAGGACGGCAATTTGTCTCTGAATCAGTCTTAACCTGGACTCCTTCACTCATCCTTAATCTATCACCGTAACCCTGTTGGTCTCTTTCCTAACCCCTTCCTTCCAACTAGGAAAGGTGATTACCTCGCTTGCCCACACATCAGAGGCCAGATTTGTATCTTTTTTTGATACTTCCTGTTGCCCCATGAGCTTAACAAGTCTGGCCTTTAAAGAAGAAAGACATAAAAAGTCCAATGTAAGGTTACACATAGAGAAGATAAAGATGATACCTTTGAGGAAGAAGACACAGGAAACATGCAGAAGAGTGTTTTCAGGTTCAGTGAGAACCAATCTTTTTGGGCTAGATGCTATGTGTTGCAGGGGAAATGTAACACCATGGAAGGTTTGGAAGCAAAAGAAGTATTTATCTTAGGAGTGCCCAGATTGTGGCTGGGCACTTCTTTGAAATAATTTTGCGAAACCTTTAATTGAAAATTTGACCAAATTTGGCCGAATAGCACAGCCGATACTCCGGTAGACTTGGTTTGATTGGGGACCAACACGTATACCTCTGAAGAACACATGAGCACAACATCCTTCTTCACAAAATGTGAACAAAAGGGACTAGTGTGAGATATTGGCAGTTGTAGGATTTCTTTGTCGTCTTTGGCAGAAGAAAACAAGCTATTTCTCTTTTCTCTTGCATGTTATTAACGCGTTGGTAAAAAGAAAATTGAATTTTTTTTTCTTTTTTCAATTTTATTTTTTTATAATTAAAAAAAATTATATAACTTTTTGTTGCCTGCAAGATAAAATCCCCTGTTATATAACTTTATTAAATGAGCAATACTACATCCAGCATCAAAGTAGACCAAACCAATGGTGAAGGATCTGATTGCTTCAGCATCCACCACAAAAACTTTGGACAGCACTGATGTACATATTTTTCCATCCTATATGTTCGCCTACAACATAAGATACCAATACAATTAATTGCAATATGATAAAAAAAGACTTGGACCATACTTTTGCGAGATCTTGTGCAAACACCTTCCCTAAATATCTTCATCGTGTCACTGACCTCATGCTGAAAATCAGCAGAAATGTCTCACTTGTTCACATAAGTTATGCTGTATTTGCATTTTAAGCCGAAAACAAACTTCTCTTCAATCTAAACGCAAAACAGCAAGGCTATGTGGGAGTCCACAGCATCGGCAATGGACACATTTGGTGGCTCGGCGCGGCTCGGTGAGGTGGCGCTGAAGGTGTCTGATCAAACTGAGGTTTCAGAGAGGCTGAGGTTAACTGCATCAGCTTTAAAGGTCTGGCTACGAACAGACAGACAGAAGCATTTTCAGCTTTCATTAGGACAGATGGATGTCCCTGTGGTCTGCATATCCACAGCCACATTAGAAGCAGACACTGAGTAAGATAAATAAAAAAGACAGAGACAGAGGGTCAGAGATGCAGACAAACCTCCCACACTGTCTTGAACGCCTCGGTCCCTCTGCTCAGCCCACATCATCTGATGGCGGATTTCTGCCACAATCACAAAAACACAACCTGCTGCGCCTTCTTCACAGAGCCTGTATAGCCTCTAACCCACTTGTCCTCAGATCACTCAAAGCCATTGCTGTTTCATGGCCCCTGTTGTGTTTGAGTGACAGGAGTGTGAAAAGAGAGAGAGGGGAAAAGAACGCCTCATAAATACCATGTCAACAAAGAGAGAGACAACACAGAAACGGAGAAAGCGCGAAGGAAGACGACACAAACACAGGAATGTGTAGCGGGTGCTATGTGTGAAGTGTTGGCAATAAACAGGTTTTAAATATGCAAACAGTGTTGCTGCAGCCAAGCACGGGCTTCCTGGGGTCTGACTCAGAACAAAAGCTCTATAAAAAGATCCAGCGGCACACACGCTCGCGCAAACGACTTTGTCAATCATCTGCTGATGTACAGTCAATCCCAGGAGCCTGTCACGGGACTGACGTGCACATATCCACACGTCACATGTTTAAACTTTACAAGAGGAGGGGAGGAGCAGCAGAGATTGCTCTAAAAAAAAAAGTAAAAAAAGAAAACTTGCCATGCTCTACATCTTCATGTATGTCCTCAAGTAATCTCTACGATAAAGACAATCAATGAAACTCCGGTTTAAATGGTTCAGAAAAACCTCATCTATCATCCAAACACACTTACGACTCAAATTCATGCATGACTTTAAAATTTTCTGAATTAAAAAAATTATCCAGCATCACAACTTGAAGCTAAGCTCTGGGTCTTTGCAGAATTATCCATTAAACTTTTGTTGTGCTAAAACCACAAACTTTAGTGAACTAAGAACAAGAAAAATACGATGTGGATTTGTATTCTGCTCCCTGTATTCTGAAACCCCCAAATAAAATCCCTGGTAACCAGTGTCCACATGTACTTAAAGGAGTTAATCTGTGTGTAATTTATTCTGAGCATAAATCCAGATGTTCCAGAGAATATCAGAGAACAAGAAGCATCATGAAATCTAAGGAACTCAACAGAGAGGTCAGTGACAAAACTATGGAGAAATTTAAAGAAAGTTTAGGACATAAAACATTGTTCCAAGCATCGAAGATCTCACTATGCACTTTTTAATCTAAACACATGGCAATCCTAGAAGAAAACCGGTTGGAGGCTGAAAAAAAAACATACAAACAGAGCTGCCGGACAATGATATGGATCAAAGGATATGTCTTTTTCAGAACTGCCCAGTCAAAGTCCGGGCCTCTATCCAATTCAGAATACGCAACTAGAAGAGCCAAATAAGAATATTTACTCAGTTACATTTACTTAAGTAACTTTTTGTAAAAAAAAAAAAAAAAAAAAACTTTTTGTAGTTTTAATCCACCATACTATTTACTTTAACTTGTGTAAAATGTCATGAGTAACTACACTGAATGAAGAACGAGCTTAAATAAAAAATACATGAGACACAAACTCATGCCTACAGTTTATATCAAAGTGAGCCCTCTTGTTCATGAAAAAGCTTTGCTCTTTTAATACCATTTTCTATCTGCTCGAGATTTTGGGCCTTTAGGAGACCAAGAAGATTATGTATTTATACATTACTTAAGAATGGGTTTCATACAAATTATTGGGAAGAGTGTTTTTACAGTCTGTGTTTGTTACTTTATTTTGGTCTTTAAATTCACATAAATCTATATTTTTGTGTGTCAGATGAGTGACTCAGTACTTGCGTATCATTTCTACCAAATACTTTTTACTTCTTATTTCTTGGACGGCTTCTTGGACGAACATGTTAAAGCAGTGCTACTCTTACTTCAGTGCAGGGTTTGAGTACTCTGCAGATACAGATAAACTTGAATCCTCATAGATGCCATCCATCTAATCTAGCTGAGCTTTAAAGAAGATTGGGCAAATTTTTTTTTGTTTTTTTGATCCATCACAAAAATACCAACACAGTGCATTACGGTTGTAGCTGTAATGCAACACCATGTGAAAAAGTTTCGCCAGGCGCTGTTAAATTTTAGCACCCTGAAAAGTGAGAGAACAGTAGATGAGTGTGGACCTTTGGAGCTCGCTGACGGCCTTTGGACAACAGTCCGCTGTCTGATGTGGAGATAACGGAGAGGAAGCGAAGGCTTTGATCCTTAATGGGGCCGTGGCGGCTCTGTGGAAATGACATTCAAGGCTTGTATTTACACAAGCACAATTATGGAGGTAATTTTGGCGGTAGACAATCAATTAGAGTGAAACTATGTCACAGATTAAAGGAGAGGTTATGACTGAATCCTGTTTGGGTGTCAATGAGCAAAGCAGGAGAAGTCTGCCTAATAAGCCAAAGAAAACAGTTTTAGATCTCCGGTATCAGCAGCTGTAAATCTTAATGGGTCTGGAAGTTTCTAACAAAGTCTTCGTCTCGTCTGCTGATGGCGGAGGAGACGGGCAAAGTTAGCACAAGGCGCTTTTTACTATTGAGCAATGCTAGTTTTGATTTAAAATGGGATGTCTTTTCAAATATTTGATTTCTGACCACATCTCTACTTAAACTCACTGCTCTTTGACATTTAAACCCTTATAATGTTTCTGATTTAACTCTCTTGACCTTATGGTGTTACTTCCATTACTTTCCCAAACGTTCTGGTGGACAGAGCCCATCAGACAAATCTGTTGCCGTTGATACTGTGGGTCATATTTATTTTTTTGGTATCAAAGGCAACGCACTATCAAGAACCAGAGACTTTTCTGTTTATTTATGGGTCAATTCTGCTTTTCTTTATCAATTTTAACTTAAAAAAAACACATAATCAAACGCTATCTGCCTCCTTACAATCATCAAGGTGATGCTTTAGCTAGCATCTATAAATTAATTTTTATACTTCATAATTACTTATAGAGGGATCAAGAAGATATAAATATAAATTTTATTCTTAAAACGTGGAACACCTTGCACACATAACCTCAAACTGAAAGGTAATTTAACTATCACTTATGCCTTTTAGGAAATACTTTTAGTGTCAGTCCTAAAAATAATTGTAATAAAAAACATAATTTCACATTTTAAACACTTTATTTACTATAAATCCATTTACCCAAATATTAGTCTATTCTTATACATACTTTCGCCACCATAGCAACATGCCTGATGTTATGGGTGGCTAAGAATAGAAATATTTCTTTTTTATTCTGGGTAATCATAAAGACTTCATTAGTGAGTAAAAGTTAAATACTGCTAATCCACAGTGAATAAATGGTACGACACAGTCCACTAAGGTCCAGAACAAATTAGTACCTCATCTTTGGGACACACTGCATGGTCTAGTAAAAAAAGAATGCACACCTCTGGGGGACTACCACTGGAGATATAATTGAACACGGTTTGGGAAGCATTATGCTGTGGGCATGCTTTTATTTAGCAGAAATAAGAAAACTGGACAGAGTTGATGGAATTTACAATGTCTTGGCAGTCTGGCAGTAAACTTCACTGCAAAGCGATTAGAGACAAACACTGATGGCTGCAGCACAGCAAAGTGAGAAAAAGTTCAAATGGAATGAATAATATTGCAAGACACTGTACATGTGCAAAAGGACAGCCCCCATATTTTGTGTCTCTGATTAAAATCTGGACAAAGGGAAGAAGAGGCAATGATGCATCCCCTTTCTCCCTTCTTCTTCAGACAGAGTCCACAGCAGAACCTCTCTGGTTTTGCAACTTGTTAAAACATCCAGGTGTGATTGAAGCACACATAGGCTTTTACTCGCAGCACGGCACGGCCACTAAGGCGGTACATATAAAAAAACATTGCATGCATGCCTTTAGATGTATATAAATGAGCATGCAGCTTGGATGTAATGCTGCAATAGTAATGACTCCTCTGCACCTTCTGCAGAAACAACAGAGTCTACAAAGCCTTTGCCCTGAATGACTAAACTCCAGCTTCTCAGATGTTGGTCTGACAGACTTCTCTCTCTCTCTCTTTCTCTGCTTTTTTTCCTATTCTTCTCTCTGCATGGGCAGCAGAAATCAGCACATCAAATAAATACGGAGAGGGGAAACATGTTTGCTTTGGAGACGGCAGAGCAGGTCACGGACAATGGGAACACGTGAAGTGTGGGCGTGAAAAGAAAGCAATTCCAATGCAAATAAGTGTGGAGGCCTCTGAAATCAAAACCGATCCAGGGATGTAATAACATCTTTAAATTTTATTCAAGGGAGGGAAAATAAATATTGGGATGCTTCGAAAATGATCAGTATTCAAGCCCCTGCATTCCTCGTCGACATTATCCACAACCTGATAGGAGATTATTATAATGCCCCATCATATGCGCCTGTTATTAAAAAGCTATAAATTCCTGGCGCTGAGAGAGGAGGCTGAGAGATTTAACGTGTGAATCTCTGAGTGGGATGGCGGATAAAACACAAAGCGTTGGCTGAAACAGAAACATCAAGGCCTGTGGCTGCTGCCTTAACCTGAGGTCCAAACAATCTACTTACAGCGCACGTTAACCGAACCGACCACAAACCCCTGGCTGCTCTCCGCTCTCCAAACCGGGGTTTGGCCAGAGACACGGTGTCAAATAATGACGGAGGGGGGCGATGGGAATTCAAGGACTCTTGCTGTAGCCTAATCTTGGTTAATGTACACACTGTGGTGAAAGAGAACAGCAAGACTTCCTCGGATGGAGGGACTGATTAAAGATGATGAAAAAACCACCAAGGGATGGGGAAAAAAACCCACAAAAAAAACCCAGTCAAAATAAAACAAAACAAGGAGAGACAAAGTCTTTTATTACAAATGATGAATTTATAAAAATATGAAAATTTTTATGAGAAAGTCAGGCAACTGATAAAAAGACACAGAAATGAACACTTTAGCTGGACGAGGACATCAAAATGCTACATTTAATCAATGTTAAACTAAAATGAGATAAACAAACTTCAGAATGACCGGTCCGGTGGAGTGAAGGATGAGAGGGAACTACAATGCTCACTTCTGTTGGCCTGCATCGTCCTTCATGTCCTGGAGGGTCTGAGCTTCATGCTGCTACCTGTGAAAAGAAGAGAATGTAAAAGAAGCGTTACTGCTGAAGACGATCAAAATGGAAACAAATGCCTCAGAATGAGCAAAGTAACACGGTTTCTTCTTCTTACTTTGACAGCACACAACCAAACGAACCAAAAGGACACAATGACTTGCAAAAGGATTTGAACAATTTGAAATGTTTTCTCCTTTTAATCACATTACAACCACAAACTTCAGTGCGACTGATTTGTTTTAATTAATTTATTTTTTTTGCGACAGAGCCACACAGAGGAGCGCATAATTATGAAGTGGGAGGGAAATGAAAGCTTTCAATGCCAATCACAATGAGTGGCATAAAACTAATAGTGGACATCTCTCTCATTATGAGCGAAGCAGCATCATGCTGTGGGGATGCTTTCATTTGTTCAACTCTGTGTGACCTGTGTGCCGCCATAAAAGAAAAGTGCTCAGGTTTAAAAGGTGGTGGCCAAAAACAATGCTTGTGTTCCCCATTTGAAAAAGTTATAATTAACAAAACCTTTCGGATATCAGCTGCATTTTTTTTTTTTTTGGCTAGTGTTAATACAATTGAATTTTTTTCTGTTTTCTTCTTCTGTGAACATACTGGTATCATCTCCTCTTATGATGCTGTGGTGAAAGGCAGCATGTGTTCAGCATGATCCAGCTAGCGAGGTGACTTTGGCAAGATGGTGTGTATCCTCATTTTAGAGCTTCTTACCTCTTAGATGCATCATCAGTAAACAAAGTCCTTCTTATAGAAAAGAGTGAAGCAGAATAATCCAAGATATTTTACAAATCTATACACAAAGCTGTAAACAAACTCTATACCTCCTGTTGCGGCAGGCATCCAGATCTTCCTGCAGCAAAGAGGCCGTCTTCTGGAGGAAGCCGACCTGCAGCACACACACACACAAACACACGCACAATGTAAAACATGGTGCAGTGAAATGGTGCTGGAAATAACTGTGGGTGTAAACAGAAAGGAGGAAGCAGGAGACCGGTTGGTGTGAGTCAGGTTGTACTTTTGGCTGGTGTTGGGTAGCACAACAGAGGAGACTGAAAGAAAAGGCTGCTTGTTAAATCCAGGGGTCAAGACAGCCGGGGCCAACGGGTCAGGAGATCAGGGAGCAGGGTTAAGGCACACTGGGACAACCGGGCACATTATGGGCCAGAGTTTGGACGCTGTGAGTGGAGGCAGCGCGGCTCTTTTGTTTGGCTACAAATTGTAAGTTTATTTATGAAGTGCTGCTTTTGGCTGGAGTGAAAATAAACCCCCATCTACATTTACTTGGCATCCAGCGCCTGGCAGAATAATCACAGCTCCAGAAGAATCCGTATTGTTCTGGGACTAGCGTACTGGAGCCGAGGGTGCATTCCTTTCTGTGGGGGAGACCTCAGCTCCAATTCTAGCGTTTCATTTAAAATATATGCAAAACTCTACCAAAATGTGGTTGCAATCCTCGTGAGGCACACACACAAAAAAAACTCTCTGTACCTGTTTTTTTTTCTCCCCTCTATTCAAAAACAATCCATGTTAATGTGTAAGAACCCGAAACGCTGTCAATGAGACGAGAGGCCGCTCTGGTCACGGATTACATTTTATAAACATTTCTGATCACAGTGCTGTGGTCTGTGTGCTGAAATGAGATCCAGGGAGATGTATTTAAACAAGAGAGGGTTGAATATGAGCCCTTTTTACCCCGAAAGTTCTTATTAACAAAATTATTTACAGTGTAAACGCCGAGAAGGGGTTCGCAGGTTAAACTAGCTCAGTGCTCTAAAAAAATAACTATAGAAAAGGGCGAGATTTCACTTCAGTTATAGCTCTGTGCAAATACTTGGGTTATCTCCAAATCCCTCTATTTGATAAAAAAAAAACAATTCAGGTGGTTTTATTACCAGTTTATCTCTCCGTTTCATACAAAGTGTTAACTATTTGATCCCAACATTTTTCCATTGTGGACCAATAACCATTGCCATAGCTTAATTCCTCATGCTGGTCTAGTGTCTTGTTGAATTGTGGTGATTAAGGATCACAAAAATGCTCAAACTGAACGAATAACAGAAAATAAATGAGACTATTATGAGAGAAACACCTACATTTTAATTAATTGTGGTTCAAATCCATATTTTTTCAATCAACCTACAGAAAAACTTACGTCATCCTCTAAACATCTCATCAAGTTTGATTCTCTATTCATAGATGATTATAATGCGGTTTGAAAACAAAAGTTAGATTGTTTATGTCAGCATCACTGCAAACTTTGTAAACGCTTTTTACCACTTTTTATTTTGTAAAATGTAGTGTGTATGAACACTTCACAGTCCTTCTTAGCTGATCCCTGATCAGTACAAGCGGTGCCGCAAGAAGCAGTTAGATGCAGCGGTTATAGCGGGATTTCGTAACTCTCCCTGATGACATTAAAACACCGGCAGTGTTTAAGAACTGAGCTGGAGCTTGTGTTAAAGTATTCAGCAGACAATTGCAGCTTTATACGACACGTTTACCTACTTTACTACCCACTGACTGGTGATGTAATAAACAGCAGGAAGACAAGAGACGGTGATCTTGTCTAATTCGACTTTATTTATTTTTTTTACAGATTTTTGTCTTTAGACAGATTTTTTTTAAGGCATTACTTGCCTCATACTTGACTTTATTGAACAGTAGTTTGACAGGAGACAGGAGAGGTGCCTGCTCTGCGAACGGAGCCACTAAGCGCTTCAACTCTGGAGTTTTAAACGTGACAGAAGGACGACATTAAACTGAATCTCTAGTGACTAGAAAACATCTAACAAAACTAATTTTGTTCTCACTTCTTTAGTTTAATCTAACTCATATTGTTACAGAAGCAACATGAGCCGTTGTCATCAAGAGGAGGGGAGGGTCCACACAAGTGGCTAACTATAAGATTAGAGATATTTCCCGCCGGGTTCGTGCTGGATTTGTTTTCCTTTCTCTTAAAATGATTCTGCTCATCTGCTATAAGTGAACTTTTAGGGGCCAGACACATATTCCTTAATCCTCACAAATCTACAGTCCTGATTTATTAAAGCCCACACTAGCCAAACAATATGATGAGAGAAAAATAACTGAAAAGGCTTCCAGAAAGCCTGGAGATCAAGACTACCTTAAATAACTACAAGAAACTGTACTGCACTGGCAAGCAAGAACATAAAACTTGCAGAGCTTAAAATCTCTGCACAGTACTTCACGTTTCATAAATTTATAATGTATGAATTTATTAGACCTGTTTTTCAGACAAATCCAGCTTCCAGCAAAGAAAGAACATACTGCTAACACAAATAACAGAATGTACTGATAGGTAAAGTTTTCTTTTAAACACCATTAAAGGACAGCGTTAAAAATATGGGTAAAACAACAAGCTATAAATTAGGGCACGTTGTGCACATCTAATGATTCTGTAATCAAGCATAAACAGAAAAAACATGGACCTGTCACCCAGTGAAAATATTTAACGAATAAAAACTAGAGAAAAAGAGGTCTCAAGATATTGAGGAGCTAAACTTCTAATATAAAGAAAGTAGAATAAATGAATAAAAACTTTTAACTTAAAGCAACTGATCTCTGCCAAAGTGTTGTTGCTAGAGAAAATGATGCAATGCGTGAAAGCAGACATTAAAAAAGCAGAATGCCTGTTAAAATAATAATAATAATAATAATAATAAAAATAAATCATTCCTGTATTTAAACTTCTATTCATTTTCACCAAAGGTTCTCACCTGAGCTTTCAGGGAGGTGATGGTGTCTTCCAGCTCCTTCCTGAGATCCGCCGGCATCAGACCTTTGATCTTCTCCTCGTACTCTTGATGCACCATTGTCACCTGGGAAGACAGATCCTGTTAGAGCAAACACCGTCAAATCCCAGACCAACACGGTCACATGGTGATTGACAGACGCAGTCGAACAAGGGCATCTCAGTAACTTAGAATATCCCTGAAAAGTTCAGTCATTTCAGCAATTCAGTTCCTAAAGTGAAGCTCAGATTTATCACACATTGACTGATATATTTTAAGCATTCATTTTGGTAAAATGTCATGGAGACATCATAATAATATATATATAAATATATATAAAAAATATATATTTTTATATATATATATTTTTGTTCAACATGTCAGCATGTTGAAAGCATGCTGACATGTTTTCAACATGTCAGCATGCTGTGCAGAGTACACACAATTCTTGATTGGGGGTTTGAATGGATTTGCTTTGTAATTCTCTGTTTTGAATTTCAGTTTTTCCTTCCACTTAACCTCCATTAATATGCTGGTAAATGTCTACTTTGTGTTCTGCAGGAAAAAACATTTTTGTGGACTGTTTGCAGGACAGACCAACACTGTTAGGTCAGCAGTCTCTTTTGTGATTGGGAGGAACATAAGACTGGCATATCAGAGCATTTCTGCTTTTAAAACAAAAAGAAATTAATCAGCCTTATGGAATATAAACATTTCCAAAAACAATTATGTTTGTCTTTGCCGCAAAACATAATCAGAAAAATTAAAAGATTATACATTTATCATTGCGTGTCATATCTATACAAGTCTCCGTTTTTGAAATGAATCCCTGAAGCACAAAACATTTTGACGATATTCTACTCTACGGAGATGCATCTGTGCATCATTAATCTGAGAATGTCCCTGCTGAGTAAGTGTTTCTGCATGTCTTTGACTCCGAGGCACTGTAAGCCAAGTAGCAGCTGACACGCACACACGCAGTGTGAGGGTATCCCCTCTGTATTCATGCCTCAGAGTTCCCTCGCTTTTCACAGCTCCTTCACATCTCCACAGGGGGTCCGGCGGCGTTGGCATGACTCGGCTCTGCACGACACCCCCCTACTGGTTGTTGGCCACTACAGCTGTATCCGACACAAAGCACTGACGGGGGTTTGGAAGAGGATGGATCGCATTAAACACAGCAGCAGCAGTAGCAGCAGCAGCTCAATAGCCAGCGAGCTATCTCCACTGGGGAGGACGGGAGGAAGTCTGTCTGGGGCTAAATTACACTCTGCTAAACCAGAGTCTGATTATAGAAGTTGAAAAGGGTTTGGTTAGTGCAACCCCCACTTTCTACCCGCAAACACACATGAATGGAAGCGCTCGTATACGCGCTGCAGACATGCGAGCACAAACTGAGCTTTTTACGGTACTGTAAAAAGAGTTTATGGCGTTCAGAAGAGCCGCTGAATCAATTAATTCAGAGCTCGACGAGCGCTTCAGCAGAGCTCGAAGTGTCAATGGGGGACGCAACAGTTTTCATCCGAATATTTCAAGGTGTAACCAGGTGGAGAGTCTGTGTGTGGCAGAGCCAGAGTCCAGCCAAAGTCCAATCTGCTCTTTCAAATGAAGAGAGCGTGAATGAAGTGATGGGGGAGGGTTTAAAGAAGAAGAAGAAGAAGAAGAAAAGATCTGCTCCCCTAAAATAATCTTCCTGTTGTGGATTTAACTGATTGTTCTGGCTTTGGCTAATTAATCTTCCTGGGCACAATGAAAAGGATTGGGGAAGCACTTCAAAGCAACCCTCAGCATAAATGATCCCTACATGAGGCAGCTCACTTTGTCTCGGCACAGTGTGCAGCAGATTAGTCTGGCACAACTTCGCCAATTTCTCCAGTCTCCTTCCAAACCTATTCATTTGAAAGTGTTGGAGCAATTACAGTGGGTTAGGAATCCATCAGTTTGGAAAAATATGTTATTTTTCCCCTGTTGTGTCAGGACGGTTTAAAAAGTGATCTTTTTAAACAGGTTGCAAAAAAAATAGAAACAGGTTGTAGAAGCTTTAATTTCAATGTCCTGAAGACGTCTATCTCTATCTATAGCAGCTTCTGTAGTCATAACAGAACGGCAGGCCAAGACAAAACACACTTCGCTGCTTCAGACCGAAGCAATAAACAATGGTTGAATAAACACATCCTTTACCAACCGCTTTGAATACAAGTCTCAGATTCTTCAAAAGCCAAACTCCTTAGTTTTGCATTCTTGATTCGTGTATGGTGCCGCCGCCGCGGCAATGAGAGGTCCGCTCAAGCTAAATTATAAGCTCTCTTGTGGCAACGCTGTCTCCATCGTCTGTCCCATACATGCATTGGAAGGGGAGAGCCTACAGCAGCATATTCTGAAAAACTTCAACAGAGCTGCAGGGGAAACTGGTAACCTTGTACTCCCCTGCAAATATATTCGGACACCTTGTTTTCTCGCCTTACGACAACTGACTTTCATATATTGTGTTAACACATAAAGGACTTCTAAAGGATGCATAGTTTTATAAAAAAAAAAAGAAAAAAAAAGTAATAGTTAGTGACTCCAACATTAATATGCTTTGATCTAAACCACTCCATTAAAGCTCAGGCTATATATTTAGGGTTGTCCTGCTGGAAGCTTTACAGCTTTACTTCCTATTTTTGGTGCCTTCATTTTTCCATCAGCTCTGCCTAGCTTGCCTGTTCCTGCAGAAGAAATATCCCCACAGCATGATAGTTACACTTCCATGTTTCACAGTGTGTTTCACTCCAAAGTACAGTGTTAGGTTTCTGCGAAATTTAGAGTTTTCTACATAGGTGAAAAGAGGAATTTAGGTCCTCCTCTATACTATCCCTACATGGCTTGTTTTTTTGTTTTTTTTTGTCACTTTTGCCTCCTTCAGAGGTTCAGATGGTTCTGTTGGCTGCTTGTCTGATTAAAGTCCTTGTTCACTGTCAGCTTAGGTGCTGACGGTGTGTAGGACTTCATAGGTGTGTAGTTGTGTCATACTAGGCAGGTTACAATTTGACAAACTGGTCAATCTTCATGATGCTGTTTGTTGTTTATTACTGCTAAAAACCTGAGGCAGGCAGCTCTATTGAAATTAAATTTAGTTTTTATTTTGGGGGATCAAAGTGAAGGGAGTTGAGTATAAATGCACACCACATTAATATTTTTGAAAAGTAAATAGAAATAAATCAAGGAACATTTTTACTTCTGTTAGTCAATCACATAAAATCTCAATAAAACACATTAAAGTTTTGCAAGACCTCTCATATGTGCTTAGTGTTTGGTTATTGACAAAGTCCATTTATCTCAGAGTGTGTGGACGGAAGCAGCAGCCTTTATCATAAAAATATATCGGTTGTTTAAACCTGACTGCGGCTAACACACACCGAGACTTCGACGTTTCTCTCGGTGGAGTTAGAAATGCAAAACAGAAGCATCCGACTTCCCAAAAGACGACACACTTGTTTTCTTAAAGACATTGTTCCTCCAGCTTTGCATTCTCTTCCAAAGGTCCTCCCTCTGCATCTTCCCTCTTCTTTCATGAAAATGAACAGTTTTTTTCCCCTCTCCTTTTCAACTTCTTTTTTTTTTTTTTTTTTTTTTTTTTTTTACAGCAAAGGCATGTTTGTTTTCCCGACAGGCAGAAAGAGACATGCGATGACATCTGAGGGGAGAAAAGGCTTCTCACCAATTGGAGAAAAAGTGAGATGTCTTTGAACAACGCTGCTGATCAAACCCGTCACTAGGACTTGGTCACTGACAGACTCCAGATGTGAGCAGAAAGGAAAGAAAGGAGAAAAGGAAAAGAGAGGGAGACACTGCAAACAACAACAAAAAAAAAGTGTTCCACTATTTCAGCTTGTAATGAAAGACGACTTTGAATGTCTAAAGTCACATCAGGTTTGATCTGTTCAGATCCCTTTTTAAAAATGGGGTTCTGTTTGTTCCTGATGAGGTGCCGTTTTGAATACTGCGAGGAGCTGCAGTCATTCTCCCCTCCCAGTCATCTTAAAATGACAACATTTCATCTATATATAGTCCTCAGATTGTGGTTTTGACTTTCTCTCACGTTTAGCGCCGTCACATGGCATGGCTTCTGACAGCTGCCAGCAGAAAGGAACAAGCCCTAAACACTTTCAATGTTCAAATGAAGTTTGTCACGTCGCTGAAGAGGCTTGATGCATGCTAATGAAGCTGGTGCGTGTGCATGAAACAAATAGTGTGTGTGTGTGTGTGTGTGTAAGGTGTAGAAGGGGGAACAATCATCTATTGTTCCCAGGTGACAAAACCATAGTCAGGAACAAAAGGATACATCAAAAATGCCAATGTTCGCAAAGTTTGCACCTCCACATCCAGAGTTGGAAGTCAGCGAGTTCATGAAAGAGCGATTTGGAATCAAAAACGCTTTGTTACAAGATGAAGGGAGGGAAACTGCTTTGAATGAGCCAGAGATCTCTGTGGAGGATCCTACTCATTATGAAGGCAAAAATTCCTGACTTTTCCAAACTCAACGTCCCAGAGTTCCCAGTGGTTTACATTCACCTTAAAGTATTAAATACAAACACCTACTTTCGAATTATGTCTGGTATTCCTACAGGCAGCAGGCTTTAAATATGGAAAGTGGACAAGGAGGAACAAGGGGAGAAATAAGGAAACAAGGAAATGTTACGGTAGGACAAAAGAAAGGAAATAAAGGTAAGAAAAAAAGAAACGACACAGAAAAGGACACAAGAAATGAAAGAACAAAGGACAGATTGAAGGAGGTTAGGATACAATAAAGGAAAGAAAGAGGAGAGAACCACACATTGAGCTGATGAGATGCCGTTTTGGAGGCGAGGGCCCCTGTGAGTGCGGGGCCAGCAACATCTGTGTGAAGTCTGGGCAGGAAAGCTGCTTCAGCATGTGAGAGATCGGATTACAAAAAATACAAGAAACATCTTGGCAGATAAACAAGAGCAACATGTGAGAGAGGAGGAAAAAGAGAATCGGTGTGGCCTCAACTATTAATGTGCATGAACCGCAGAGGGCACAACTACCAACTGAGAAACATATACAGTAAGAGAGATTAGCACTACACACACCAAGCAATGTGGTTGCTCAAAGCCTTTTCTCCGTTTATCTCTTAGCAGAATGTCAGGAGGAGAAAATCTGTTCAACGTGTTCAAGACCGTGAATCATGAGCTGTTGAGAGCCTAAAATGGGAACCAAAAGGCTTTGTCACATTCTTTGTGTTGTTTACTCATCCTCTGTTTCAACATGCTTTTAACATACAGGTGTTAGCGCCAAAATGAAAGAAAAACAAGAAATTCCTGTTTCCTGTATTTTACCCGACTCAATTTGTTAAAGGGGCAGTATTATGTAAAGTTGACTTTTTTGAGTCAACTTTTTTCTTTTTTTATATTGATGTTATAATGTTATTTCCTCATCAAAAACAAATCTGGAGTGTTACCTTGATTATTTCAGGCATGTTTGAGAAAACCTTTAATCTCCCATGGCAACCATCCAGCTGTGTTAAACGCCTGGGTGGACCAAGCCCCGTCTTTGAGGCGCAGCTCCTTCTTGGAGCTGCAGTATCAGAGTTTCCACCTTACAGAGCAGACATCACCCACAACTCCTTCGCTCAGCTCCTTCAGACTAGCCAGTAGCAATTAGGCTGAAAAGAACTTACAGAACTTAAACATACTTCATCATTTCAGGCCTGGTCCAATATGATTGATTTTGTTTAATTTCTCTCCCAAAAAAAAATTTAAAATAATTTTAAAAAATCAGATCAACAAAAAAAGGATGAATTAAAGAACATCTCAAGCTCGTTGCATGTGAAATATGTTAAAAATAATGTGAATTTCTAATTCGCAGCGCACTACCTGATCTGTCACATAAAATTGTATTAAATTATACTAGATTACACTGTTTTAAAAAGTTTAAAACAAGGTACTAATCGCTTTGCGAGGAACTGTGTGCAATAATTTAATTAAACTAAGACCACCTTGCAATAAAGAGCAAACAGAATCCTGTGCAGCGCAGCAGGGTGTGCATCAGTGACAAGTGGCTCCTGAAAACCGGTGACCCCATCGACTCGATTTATGACGGCCCGACGGGGAGACGTATGACGAGTGTGTGAAGTGTGTGCAAGGGTCAGTGGGCGGATCAGACGGAACACAGGAGAGCGAATGCCTTTGGTGTACATACCGCGGTACAAAGACCAACCTCCTGTGTGAGCACAGTCATTAGTTCTTTCTTCTCTGTGTGTGTCAAGGTCAAAAACATAGTCTGATTACAGGGCATTCTCCACAGCCACGGGGTGCACCAGAGCTTCCCTTTTGAACACAGGCAGCGGTGGCATTCTTGGCCCTAGGCGCTGACTCTCGAGGCCAGATCTCAAGGAATTTGGGAAATGTGCAAGAGGCATATCGCTGACTCTGAACAGGAGAAGGAGAGACGGTAGGTGGAAGAGGGCAGAAGAGGAAAGGAGGCCAAGAATGTTTTGTCTTTATTTTGCAGCCCCCTGGAGGACTGAGTCAGAATAGTAAATCAGAAAGGAGGAGATTGCAACATGAAGTGATAAAGCAGCAAAAAAAAGGTGTTATGGGACAGGATTTTACAAAGGCATGATCAAGAAGAATATAACGGTTGTGCTGCAAAGGCTGAAGGTAATGTTGGAAAAAAAAAAAGGTGATGCAATGATGACAGGAAGCTGCAAATTGTGCAGCAGAAAACAATGGGAAAGAAGAGATTGAGGGAAGAGGACAAACAAGTTCATTACCCTCTCTTCTGTCTCCAGCTCCTTGTTGAGCAGCTTCTTCTCGGCACTGTGCAGCTGTCTCCGCAGACTCTCCAGCTTTTCCTGCAGAGCCTGGGGACAAGAAGAGGCGTTCAAGTCGGCTGACAGACGCAAACCGAAAAACAGTTCTGCCTGGTTTAACATGTAAGTGACGCAAACTGGTAGACACTGATCTGCAGTTTGATTTGAGCTGAGAGGAGAAGGCACGATGCAGCTAAATGAGAGGCCACAAGAGAATCACGAAATATGCAGATGAGACAGAAAACCAGAGGAGGAACAGGGGATGCAGAATTTCTGTTTTTGCATGTGAAGTGAGAAAGCCGTAACATCAATCACGCAAGAACTTTTCCCACAAAGTAGGAGCAGGGGGAAAAATGCTTCACACAGAAAATGGTCAGACTGTCATAGAAGATTTTGACAAAATAAAAATGAGCTCAGAGCGCGTTTTCAAACAGGTCAGCTATGATATTAAGGCGTGGTTTCAGAGTGCAACACAGAACCAGATCTTTTCAGCACACTTCATCTTTGATTAGTCTGCATGGAAAACGGAGAGAGTGATGCAGGTGTGAACGCATGCAGAACACCACAGCAGCGGGTTTCCACTTCCACACAAACACACACCTCCGTCAAGTCAGCGAGGCTCTGGCAACAATCAATATCCGCGGCATCACCCCCACCGGAGCTGAGTGAGTGAGCCAGGTGTTGGCTTGTTGACTCTGAGCAGAAGGAAACACAGTCCAGGTGATAGGCATGACCACCTGATCTGCGGCCCACTCAGCTGACATAAATCACGCAGACTACAAAGCTTTAGGGCAAGAATGAGCTTCTGAGCAGTACCTCCGATACGCACCGAGTGGTAAACAGCTGAAACTTTAGTCAGGTGTGTTATTATATGCAGTCAAACAAACAGGAACTGAGTCTGGTGGAAAAATTCCCCTGACCTATTTACTCAGTATTTGTGAGATGTAAGGACCTAATAAATGTATCAATCTAGATACATTTATTAGGTATATAAATGTCATCAAATTGTTCATATTATAAGGCTTTTGGGGGGGAAAACATAAAGTATATACTGCAATAGCATCACGTTATGACAGGATTAGATTCTTACTTTAATAAACCATCATGTCTACAATGTGAAATTGTGCTCCTATTTAAAACAGAGGCTCCTGAAAAACAGGCAGTCCCAATTTCAATCATTATTTAGTTTTCTGAACCCTGATCTCTTAAGTGGTTTAGCTGTAATGTTGATCTGGAGTAAGAAACATCTTAAAGGGGAAGTATTATATATTTTCCAGGCTCATAGAGCCATTTCATATTGCAAACAAGTAACTATGTTACCTTCAGTCATAAAAATACTGTGTTTATCAAACATAACTTAAAAAGAAAAATTACTTCACAGTTTGATGAATTGATCACTGTCTCTTTAAGAAGCTCTGACTCTTTCCAAGGAAATATGGAAAAGGCGGTGCTCAGCAAGAGCAAGTGTTTAGGCATCCCCGCATGGCTACCATGGGTCCACTGATGGTCCATGGGACACTTAAGGATTTCTCAAGCATTGATGAAACTCCCGGTATATTTATGAAGAGGGAATAGCAAAATAAGATGACATAAAGCCCAAGTCCACCCATTTACTAGAAGATTATTGGTTTGACATGGAAGTACAGAGTGGCAAATGAACTGACCCGAGTAGACCCCTGTATTTTATTAAAATACTCTATTGTCTTGAAATAAGTTTTATTTTTGAGCAATGCAAAAGTTAAATTGTGTAAGAAAACTAATTTATTCTGTAGGCAGTGTTTACATATAACAGTAGAGCCAGAAGGACAAGCAATGAAGATGAGAAAAATCAACCCTCCCCCCTTTCTGAATCTGCGCCTGATTTCCCGCACTGTGACGCAGAATGTCTGGTCCACTTCTTCTGGGAAGGTCGGCTAAATAGAGGGCTTCACATGTGACGTACGCTTTCTTGTGGCATCTGAATTAGACGCGCTCAGAACACATCGGAGTTCACAAGTTCAACATTTCTCACATCATTAGCAATATCATATGGGACAATTCTGCTGAACAACAGCAGCGCTTTGTGACTCAGAAAGAAAACGGCTTTGGAGTTATTTAGTCATTACTGGTGTCAGACAGGATGGAGGGATGATGTTACATACTGCTAACAACAGCAATAACAAGGCAGCATTACAGGAAAATAACACGTTTCTGAAGTCACAAACGCCTGCCCTGAGTTTGACTTTAATTAAGAAGAATCACTGTGCCACACATCTAAAGTGACATGACAGTGGGTTAACAAATTAAGGCTTCGATGAGTTTAATTCACGAGTTTCGATTTTGCTGGAGACTAATTAGGGGTGAAAACATACAGGTTCATACAACTGTTGATTCAAAAGGAAACAGGATCAGCATATTTTGAGTGATTTCTCATCACAAACTCAACTCAGTTTCTTTGTTCTTGTAGGCCTTTAAGGGAAAGATTGTCTGCATGTTGATAACAGTGAAACTTTTCACAAGATATTTTGTTCAAAGAAAACCACTCTTGGTTTTACTCCTGACCACCTTCGGTCGAGTCTTCGAGGACACGTGTAGACTGGTACAAAAAATAGCTTTTTCTTTTTCACAAGACTTTGCATTAAAAGTTAGCTTTGAGTGTAGGTGAGAAGTTCATATACACTCATCCTATGACATATGGATATCCTAAGGGCAGAAAAAAATGGCAACAAGTAACTTTCTGATATAGCATGTATTGTACTGTAAAGGTGGACCGTGTGCTGGACAAGGAGCCGATCAGCAATCTGGGATTTATTAACCACAGAGAAAAGGATGATTGTAAGCAAGCCAGGAAGAGGAGTGAATTGTTTTCTTTACGAAGGGATGAAGACAGAGAAGTGTGACAGGAATGAAAAGCAGATTAAGGCATGGCAGAGAAAGTTATATGGAAATCTGAAATTGCAAAACAAGCCAAGAGATATGTGACTGAATCAGAAGGGGGAATGAAAGTTTAGAAAGGTGAAAATGAGAAGCATCAAGAATTTGAGGAGAGAAAAAAATAGCGGGAGACGAAGGGGAAAGAGAAAAAGCATGTGGCTGGCTTGCAGAGGTTGGGTCAGCGGCGTACTCCTGCCTTGCAGTTTCACAGTTGGGAGGCTTGAAGGTCTCGCTCTCTTTCTCCCTCCCCTCCCTCTCCATCAACAATCGGGCCTCAGCCTCTCTTTCATTCCAAACTTTCACCTCAAAAGGAGCAGTGGGACACAAGTGCACACAAGCACTGACAAACACTGCTTAGAGGGATTCATGCAGGTATAGGCACGCATCAATATTAACAGCACAAGTTCTAAAAATGCGAGTGCTGCGCTCAGTCAAATCAGCGCGTGGTTATTGTGCGGTGCGCACACACAAGACGCACACAAACGCAGCAATGCCTGAGTCATTCTTTCCTGGGTGGTCCTCCTGCGCAGATAAGGCAAGCATGTTTCCCCAGGGTGAAGCGAAAGCAACAGAGGGCAGGAGAAAACGGCAAAAGAAGAAAGAAGGGAGGGAACGGTGGGAGGAGGAAAAAAGGCCAGGGGCCTCTTTAAACTTGGTGTTTTGTTAGGATCCGAGCTGCTCTTCATGTGCGGCGGGGGCCTTTCTATTTGCAGCGTGCTGTCAGAGGTTTCTCCCAAAGTCTGGATTAAAGAGATCCTCTAATGACACTGAAGCTGGACGACTTCAGACAGCAGCAAAAACCTCACATTGCACCGCCTCCAGCCAAGGACACACACACAGAGAAAAGCAAAGGATGAGGGAGATACACACAGACATACATATACAAAGCTGTAGAGCCCACACAGACACCAGCTTCAGTAGAACAAGGCTTTGTGTGCACATATGGCTACTGATCTAATAGTAAATAATAAAAGAGGTGCTAACCTCAAGGAGAGATGGATGGTCAGAGAGATGAGCACAGCCTCTCTTTTATCTGCACTTTTATCAAAGGATTGTGGGGAAAGGTAAAGAAGAAAGAAGCAGTAGGAGGAGGAGGTGGAAGAGGGAAAGTAGGAGGAGGAGGAGAGGTCTCTCTCCTGAGGTGTTTGAGAAGAGAAACTTTTGCTTTTGCTTTGCTGTCTTGTCTGCCTGCGTGTAGTAATAAAAACATGTAGTTTAGCAAGTCGACCAGGACAGCCCCTCTGAAATGTAACTTCGATATTGGTGTGAATTGACTTGCCTTTGCAGCTCTTTGATGCTTTACAACAGTTTTCCCGCTCACGAGTCGAGCGAGAATGTACGCTGCGACGGCACCTGGAACCTTCCTGAACTGCGAAAACGCCAAACACACGCATGGCACAGCTACGGAGGCGTCTTTGGGAGCACTGATGAAAGTGCTGAGACAATTGCGGCACTAATGAAGACATGCTGCAAATGAGTTATGCCCACAGGGGGAACACGCTGTACTCTAACTTTCAGCTGCTGGGAGCTATGGTAGAAAGAGAATAGGAAACAACTCCAAAATATGTGCCATATGCCTGTTGTGTTTTTCCTGCTTATTTGTGTGTTGGCACTTATGAATATATTCTGTTTATCAAATGGTATATTGCTAAACAACTGTTAAGTTCAGCTCAAGTTTCAAACATAACTGCATGTTTAAAAACTCCAGGTTAGTGACTAATTCATGTTTTTCGTTCACCAGAAGATGAAGGCCTCCATGAGCTGTTCCACTTCCCATGTTCCCTTGTAACATCCTGGAATGTAAACCCTCCTTTACTTCCTCCCTCTCTGATATGAGGATCAAACACTCCACAGAGCCGGAAGCGTAATCAATCAGCTGACGATGCAATGCACACGCATTGAGTCGCACGCATATGCAAAAACATTTGCAGAGAATTATTTTGCATATGGGAAAACCGGACTGAGATTAGGGATACTGATTAAATATCTATTGGCTGATTGATCAGTTCAACTAAATTATTCAAAGTGAGTGAGCAAAACTAAAGGTTTTCAGTTCTCTATCCTTCAAAATCTAGTTCAGAGAGAGAAAGCGGTTACATTGCAGACAAACAAAAATGACTATTTTTGTTTAGTTAGATCTGGATTACAGATCTAACTGTAATCCGGTTATTACAGTTAGATCTGTAATAACTGGATCTAACTCCATCCAGTTATTACAGATGGAGTTAGATCCTTACCCAACAAGCTATTGCCACAATTTCATAAAATTCAATAAGTTTTATTACAGATAGAAAAAGTTAGGTGCTGTAATACATTCACCTTCCTGTTAATCTTTCCTGTCCAACTTTCTATTGTAGCAATTAATGTGCGAGAAATTTCTAGAAGTTTCTCACACCTCATTTGTTTGAGTCTTTTCTTCTTTGTAGCGACTTTCACAGTAAAGAGAGGTTTTGTCAGGAGTAGACTCTATCAGTTATTTATGACCAATTTTTGTTTTCAAACAGCTGATCGTCGATCTGGAAGATCAAGTTTAAAATCGTCCAATTCTAATCACCGGTAGGTTTGCTCATCACTCTGTTACATTCACTTTTTGCTTTCATTACAATGTTTAATTTTTGAAGATGCCGTATTTGATAAATTTGCTGCAGTTTCACATAAAAAATAAAGCGTGTTAACTGAATGTTCCAAAACCATATTTCAGGAGCTACGTGGTCATTGTTGTGTCTGACTCTCCGCTTTTTCATTTGCAGCCAACATTTTCAACAAATCTGTACTGCCGGCAGTCCCAGCTGAACAACATGTACTCTGTGTCTGTAAGGCTACCATGAACCTGTAAGTGATGCAGGATAAGGTTGTCTGCTGAAATAACCAAGCACCTCTTGGGAGTAGACATTACCTTGGGTGACGTGTCTTCAAAATATCAGCACATGGCTCTTACCACCCCAGAAGCTGACTTTTACACCTTTCACTGTCTCAACTTTTGCACATACTAACTGATGAGCAGTTTCTCTAAAGCACCCTGGACTGATTTTTTTCTGAACACAAAACATGCTTTCTTTCTGTCCATTCTAGAAAAAGACCCACCAAAAGAGCTTTGTAAAGTTTTGGTACATGTTCAGGTTACAGATCTGGATGAACTGCTGTGAACCACAAGAAATGTCTAAAGTAGCTTTGGCCATGTGGTTTTAATGATCACAGAAAGATAACATAGTATTTCTTATGCAATATTGCCTTGGGAATAAATTATGCTAATTAATACCTTTTATTAAAGAGGGAGGCTCCACCTTGGAGCTGCAGTCTCCACCTGAGCCTCCATCTCACAGAGCAGCCCTCCACCACACATTCCCCACACAGCTTCTCCAGACTAGCGGCAGCAGCAACAAACACACACCTGATGGAATTGCACGTCTGCTGAGCTCATCATATGAACTACCTCTCAGTACAACACTCCAAAGAACGGTTTGATGTGCTTAAGGCAGAGTTTTGGAAACATTAGGATCCCGATTTCAAGGCAAATTCCAAAGTCCAATTTATTTATGTTTGCTAGATACATATCATAAAAGTAACATAGCTACTTGATTTAGCTATAAAATAGCACTATATGCCTGGAAAATACATAGTACTGTCCCTTTAACTGATCACCATCAGACAGGCCATCTATATAGAAGTAGGTATTCTCACCATTTGCTGATCTGGAACATATCAGTATCAGCAACAGCCATGACTATCAGAAACATTTGTACTCATCCTTTAGATGCTGAAGTTCATAATAGTACATGAGACCAAAGAAGAGACTTTTGGCCATGATGCAATACTCTATGTTTGGAGACAATCTAAGACAAAATATCAGAGCAAACCACTCTTACTAACTTAACTGTCAAACATGATGGTGGAGGGCTGATAATTTGGGCGTGTTGCAGCCAATAATTTAGCCATGAAGTTTTCTTGAGTAAGAAAACTATGTTGGCCCAAACTGCATCATCAAACAAAAATGATCCAAAACACAGCAGCAAATATATGACATAAAGGCAAAAAAGAAGAAATAATCAATTGTTCTAATGGCCCAGTCGAGTGGTTCTCAACCTTTTTTGAGGTACCGAACCCACCAGTTTCATATACACATTCCCTGAACCCTTCTTTAGTGATAAATAAAATATGTTTTTTTTTTTTCCAAATTCAAGACAGGTATATGCGTTTTTTACTGGTGCACAAAATGAGTCATGCATGAACATCACATATGTCCCATGTTAAATCCACCCATATGTCCCGTGTTAAATCCTCCCATATGTCCCATGTTATATCCCATGTTTACCTCCGCGGCAGAGGCTCTGCTGAACCCCTGAGACCGACTCATCGAACCTCTGGGGTTCGATTGAACCCAGGTTAAGAACCACTGGCCCAGTCAAAGTTCAGACATTGCACTGATTGAAACGCTGTGGTGTGAAGTTCAGGAAGTTTAACAAAAACATTCTTCCATGGCACGTGAAACAGACATGAAAGGTGATTCTACAAGTGTTTGAATCAGGGAGTGTGCTTTGCTATTCCCATGACTTTGCTAAAAGTTATGGGAACTTATCAGTTTGCCAATTTAAAGAACCACACCTTGTTAAATTGCAGTCTATCACATATGCTACAAAAAGAAATACATGGAGATAGAAAGATGTTAAAATGATAAATTTTATTGCCCTTAAATCATCAAAATGAAATGAACCACATGGATCTTCATGTCCTCTAAAATACACAAAGTACTGTTTTACTTGTTCATATTTTGCAAGGTCATAATACATATGTAGACAAAATCTGTCAAACGCAGGGTAAACATGTGCAAAACCACCAACCTCTCTAGCATTTTCTGTTGTAGTCCACATTAAATCAAGGGCATTTTCCATGACATACAGACAAACAAGGCTTCACTAATGTGGTGAAATTCGCATAACAGCACTAAATATAAATTCACACTGTCACACATTTGTGCTCATTCACAAAAGCAAAACAAGAACAAAGCCACAGAAACACAGATGGCTGAGAAACTTTAGTAAACAAGCGTTTGGCTCAAGGTTGATGCAAAGATCTCGCGGTTGTTTTGAAGGACGTGGATGCACACTGGAATGGTGGGGGGAGCGGACAAATGCACGCTTGCGTACACAAAATGTTTGAAGCAGCTCTTTGCCTCTGCAGCAGGGAGGATCCAGCACACCTGTTCTTGATCCAGTGCTGCCATTCCTTCCCACAGGCAAAGTCATCCTTTCAACCCTCTCAGAAACTAATGCATATATAACTACACAACTACAGATGAACTGTAGCTGCTACAACTAGCCACTGCGAAAGTGCACATGTTTGTGTGGCTCAATGTGTGTGCACAGGACCCCCTGTTAATATTACGCATGCACAAAAGCCCAGCAACTAGTTCACAAAGACTACATCGACTGAGTTTGACAAAGACCACACTGTGTAGTGCACAAGCAACAGCACACCTTATATATTCCCTCTCATCCTCAAACACAGGGAGACAATGGTCACTGTTGCATTATGTAACATGTCTACTGTCATTTCACCCAGAGGACCAGGACCTTCTCTTTGACTCCATGCAGAAGTTGCTGCTGGATGTGCCGGGATCAAAAGTCTGTCTTCCTATGTGAGTGTGTGACACAGACTGTGTGAAGGTGTATGCTCAAGAATGCAACAGTGCCCAGAAAAGGGCACTAACTCAAAGGCCTGTTGTGTGAGAGACATAGACAGATAAAGACTTGAGGACCTGAGTTAGGAGAAAACTGGGGAGGCTGCATGTGGGCCCACAAAGACTGGGCTATACGTGGGAATGTGTGCATATGTTTGCGTGCGTGCATGGAAAAGATTCAGCAGGTAGAAAGACAGGAAGCACTGCTGTGGGGAGCAGGAACAGCGGTGCTGATCAAAGCCCAGGCGGGTGACACTATGGGCGGAGTGCCATTGTTTATTCACCAGCCACCTCTTCCTTTTGGCAGGGCGAGGTGAGCGTGTGTGCTTGTGTGCAGAAACAGAGTTTGAGACAGAAAGAGTTCGGAGATACAGAGTTGGAAAGATAGGGTGTGCCAGAGAAAAGACACAAGGTGTTTGTGTGTGCACCTTGCTCTTGGCAGGCTAATGTCGGCTTCAGTTCAGTCAGGTATGGCATATGCACACTCATACGCTATATGCATAGCGTATGAGTATTAATAACTATCTGTGAAGATAGTTATTAAAACCTGAAACATGTTATCAAAGAACCAGCATATAAACTTTTTCTTTATCAGATGAAGAGAAAAAAAAACATGTGGGGACACCAGTTACTGAAATCAGACAACAATTAAAACTGCCAACCAAACAGGATGTCTTGTAGAGTACACTTTACAATGTAGGCAGCATCTACATGGGCCAAAACATATTATCAGGGAGGGTACTTATCCCACATAATGGCCCTAGTAAAGAAATGGTACTTTGGTTTTAATAGATGGAGAGTGCTTAGCATTTTGGATGGATTCATTTGTTTCAGCAGGATAATGATCAGCCATTTTGTGTTTATTTCAATGCTTTCTGTCACAGGACACTTTGTATAAATGTTGTATTTGCAATTAAGAAAAAGGATTCCAGCTGCACATAACTGAAAGTTAACATATCGACAGCACAGGCATCAAGTGTGGATGCTGTGTTTTTATCTTTCTCACGTGAATAAAAACATGGATTGTTAAGATTACAGATATACACAAATTGTGCCCTTTTGATGGCCACACCAAAACATTAACTTTGTTGTCCTTTTGCCAACAAAGCCAACACTGGATTTGGCAGACCAATCTGCACCCAAACTTTAACATTATGATCCAGATTTAGCATCTGGAAATTGTTCCCAAGGATGAATCAGACTTGTGCAGCTCCACAATTCTCTTCCTGAGATCTTGGTTGATTTATTTTGTCTTTTCAATTGTGTTAAAAAGCAGTATGTTTGAGGTGTGGCCTTAAAATATATCCACAGACATGCCTCTAATTCAAATGTGTCAGTTAACCAATCAGAGGTTTCAGATTAAAAACCTTCACTTGATCATCCTCGTTGTTAAAAGAGAAGGTAACCATTTTACTTTCTCTTTTGAATTCACATAAAAAAATGTTTTCACTACGTTTAACATATGGAAATAATTTTGGTAGTTCTAACTAACCTAGAACACGTTAAGTTTGGTCTGATTTAACTTCAGGCAGAGAAAAAATGTGCCTTTTTATTTGGTGTATGTGAATATCTAGTTTCAACTGTATGTTTATATTTTTGTTCCTCTATTTCAAACAGAGCAATTCCAGAGGAATATTCTATATGATCATAATACTTATGAATGAACAGACCATTCAAAAAGTGTAATAGACTGTGAGACAAGAAAACTGTTGCAATAACTATAAAAATAAATGTGTTCCTCCAGTAATAACATTACGCGCACAAAAAACTAAGATAATGTGCATAGTTAACTTTACTGCCGATTAACTAAAAAGGGCTTTAATGATGCGCAAAGGACTGTGCAGCTAACACCCACATTTAAGAGGTCCAGGAGCAGCAGAGCCACAGAAGGAGCTAAATTCAGGCTAGAAACGACAGAATGGGGCTGCTAAAGAGAGGGGGAAAAGGACATCTGATCCAGTGCAGCACGCATTCAGAGCAACTGTTTCGGGATTATCCCAATTCAAACGTGCGGCTAACTTTGATGTTATTTTCTTCCCCTGCTATTGTCTGAAGCCCCTCGCTCTCTTCATAATCCGAGGCCTTTGAAGTGAGCAGCGTGGAAACAATGTCAGCAGGCGACACACCAACTCCGACGGCCCACTGACAGCACTCTGCCGCTCCTTTCTTTCCCCACCTTTTGTCTCAACTTCTACACTTCCTCTATCCTTTCATTACTCTTTCCCCCTGCCTTTAGTCTCAAACACTGTTTGTCACCTCGCCTCTTTCCTTTAGCTCTTGATGCATTAAATCTTTCTGTAACTTCCTTATTTTCTCTCTTTATTACCTGTTAGGTCATATCACCCCCCTCTCTACCACCACACATATGTCTGGTCTTCACTAAATTATTCAAGCATTAATTGGAATCTCATTAGCTGGTGTTTAACACAAGGGGATCGTTATAATGAAGACACAGATAATGAAAGCTGTTGTCTGCTCATAACACTGATGCCAAGAGAAATGTAACAGCTCATGACTGAAAGAACAAAACGTGTGTAATGCATCAGTGTAGAGTGCAAGCAATAAAAGTGTGAACAATGACGTTGATTTTTTGCTATGTTTTAGAATTGTAATCTGCCTGTAATTTCTGCAATGGCAGTGGAGGAAGTGAAAAATGCTGTTCAGTGTGCTTTGGCCAAGCTTCCAAATACTGAACTAACATCAACTGCCATCTTGTTCAGCTGAGCACTTCTCTTTTCAAATTGGGAAATTCTAGCTTACAGAGCAGACAATTTCAGGTAAGCTTCATAGCATCGAACTGGCGCACTACATATGTCATGGCCAAATGTTGATAATTGCATAAAATTTAAAACTTCCACTATTTCAGCAAGTAATCGTTTCTCAATAGCTAGAGTCAAATGATCAAGTCATTCGCAGGACACTGGAGAACTTGTCTACATACTACAGAGATAATTTAGTCATTTCATGTATTTAGAAGGACCTGGTACAAATCTAATAAGTGCCCTAAAGGACTAAAGTTGCCCACCTCTACCACAAGGGTTTTTTTTTTAAATGGAGAAAAAAACTTATTAGGATGTTCAAAACAACCTAAGGCCACCTGGACCCACAATATACTGACACACCACAATGCTTTGTTTGCTGATTTTTTCCAGTGACTTCCAATTTGGTAAAGTTTGCATCAGTATGCACAAATAGGGAACAGTCAGCCTGCATAGTAAGCCCTGCTGCGAAGGATAAAGAAAAATATCTGCGAATGTGAGAAAAAGCAACAATACTGACCGTAGTGGGCAGTCTACCACACACAATAGGAGTTGATTAGTGATACAACTGCAAGCATGTGTTACAGCCAATAAAAAACAGGGTAGAAGAAAGATCAAAAGACAAAGACAACATTGGCAGCAAGCTGACTGTCATCTACATTTCTTTACCTTTTCCTCCACATCCCTTTTCCTCTCAACATTTTCACAATAAATTGGTGGATTACTGCCATCAACTGTTATGTCTGGTAATCCCTTCAAGTGTCAGAATCACAAGAATTTTCTCAACAGTACAATGCATTCAGTTGGCCTAAGTTGGTGTGACAAACAGCGTAACTCGTGCAACCGCTCATCTCATTTCCCAAGTGTGTAATCCTCAATCTAAAAATTGCAACACAAACATCAGCTGAAAGTGTCAAGAACGGTGGTGGCAGAAAACTAAGAGTTTTGCAGCTGGAGGTACTGGTACATTAGCATAAAGTGGGTGTTATGATAAAAACTGAGCGTTACAGACCAAAACGAGTATGTGTTCAGTGTTATGCAGGAAACTGGTGGACTCAATATATGCCTCAGCAGAATTTAATTGAGCATAATGGAAAGGCTTTCAAACTAACAGTATGATAGGAATATATATATCTTGATGACATACCCCGGCTTGAGCTTGGCTCACTGCAGAGTAAAATAACTGTTGTGTGGCAAATAAAATACTGATAAATTGGTTTCTGAGTGCATAGCAACAATGCTGGAACTGGCTCAAAAGCATCTTACGTCCAAATACCTCATCTTTAACTCCAAAAAAAGCCATATGGCTGAAATTTGAACCCAAGTTTAGACATGTTTCAGAACACACAAATCAAAACAGGCTTCTGGAATGGCATCGACCTGAATGTTTTCCAAAAAGCCAGGGAAGCCAGAGGTCTCTAAAATTATTGACATTTATGTTCATGATAAAGCCATGTAAACGTCTGACCAGCGCTATTGGTTGTAATTTTAAAAAAACTGAATGATTGTCATCAATTACATAAAGTTACAGAAGCTACACTAATTATACACTGCTCAAAAAAATAAAGGGAACACTCAAATAACACATCCTACATGGACAGTTTGATTTCACAGAAGTTTGATTTACTTGGAGTTATATTGTGTTGTTTAAGTGTTCCCTTTATTTTTTTTGAGCAGTATATCTAAACAATTTTTTTGAATTTGAAAATCTGTCAAATTTGTGATTTTATACTTCAACAAGCAATTGCCTCTGGCTGTCTCAGAATAAAGCTTTTCTCACGAACCCTTTGCATTTATGCATACTTGGATTAAAACAGATGCCTTCCCTATGTGTGGTATGTGGTTGTTACTTTCTGTTATGGAGTAAAATGAAAGGCTGTAGAAAAAAAGTAAACTCTGGACAAGGAGCAAAGATCTAAGAGTGGGCTCACAAACCTGCCTTCTTCCTATACAAGGCAGCTGTGGCCACAAACAGACTAAGTTGTGTTTGGAAACATGTACTGATTCCAGACCAGACACAACAACTCTTTACTTAGGGAGCCACACCCAATCAACTGCCAGTGCAACTGTCTTCCAGCCTGCTTTATGCACAATAAAGGCCCTTACATCCAAAAACTCATCTGGTTGCTGGTTTGTCTATACATTTTAAAATGGGCCAAAGGGGAATTAGGTTGTATTCTAGGACATAAACAGTCACAGCCAATAAGACTGAAGTCCGAATGTGAAGTTAGACTGTAAAACAGAGTGACAGTGATGATCAAGGCATGGGGTGCAGCAGGCGGCTATATAACGTTCACTCAGACACTTAAAGACACTATGGAGTTTGAAACTAGCCATACAAATGACAAAGGACATGCAAACAGTGAGTGGGCTTTAACAAAAGAGCAGCAACTCGTGTTTACTCTATTAAAGTCAAACCCAGACAGGAGTTTTTTTTTTAAAGAATGAAGTGTGCAGACAACCCCCTACTTGACACAGTTGAGCGTAAACGTCCACAGCTACATATATGAAAACACAAGAAGCAACACCTAGAAGGTATCAACTTGGGTTACGAGAAAGCTGACTTGTAACATTATTTAAATTCATGTTAACGAAACCATTCACACAATGATAATAAATTATTTTTAAAAATTATGGATGTTTCTGATGAGCTGATACATTTGTGTAGCTTAAAACAACAAAGAGAAGAAGCACAGAGCTATACTTTGCACTTTTTATTTAAGAAATTTAGGGATGTTCTGATGCAACCCAAACAGAACAAGTATCAGTATTACTTGACGAAATTCAAACTGTTGCTGCACTCTAGCTGAGTTGCTGTACAATTAGTAAGCCATGAAGTCAGTTGCATTTTGCATGTTTCTGGCATGAAAAGATGCATTTCACATTATTTTTCTGCTTCAAAAACTCTTTAACAAAACTATTGTTTTGTCTAACAATATATATATATATATTTTTTTCAAAATTCACAATGTTTTTCACAGTAAAGGAAATATAGAACCTGCAAAAGCTACAGACTGAAAAATAAGAAAGAAGATGATGACAAGAAGGTAGGAATCGAGTAAGTGCGAAAGGAAAAGAAAGGCGTATGGGATAAAACAAAGAGTTCAGTAAAAAATTAAGACAGGAGAAAGAAAAAGGTAGACAAGACACATGAAAGGATTTAAGGAAGGATACAAACAAGAAAGGATGGAGGGAACGTCATGATTTTAATCAATTTAATGTAGTATCAGATTAGGGCTCAGTCTCTGCAAATGTTCAAAAATGGTACTTAATCTGTTGTGAATATAATCCAGTAACTTGCTGGATTAGTGAGAATGTTTGTGTCAATGGAAATGACTCATTTTATTGCAAAGCATCTTTGTTTTGAAAGTTGAAAAGCACTATCTAAATCTGATGTCATTTCATTTCATTAGTAAGAAAATATCCTGATTGAAACATCTTTAGATCAGACACTACTGCAAAGAAGTTGCCAGCACAAACCTTGTTGGCCTGCTCGGCATTGTGGGTAATCGCCTGTCTCTCTTCGTCCCACCGCGCATTGACCTCCTTCAGCTGCTTCTCCATCGCCTGCTTCAGGCGAACAGCCTCTTCTTTAGAGTCACATACCGACGTCTGCAGCTCTGCAATCAGCTGGCAAAAAAAAGAGGGGAACAAAGAAAAGCGATAATTTTACTTGGGACTCCACAAACCTGAACGAAGGAGGCAACGTTGAATTAGTCAGGTAGCTCTCATAATAAACATTTCACTTTAAAAACAGAATCTGGCTGGCGAGCAGTCACCTTGAAAGGCAGATTTTCTCTTACCAATCTCATGTCTTTTTAGAGACAAGACATGAGACAAAGAATAGAAAGAGAAAAGGGATGAGGGAGTTAAAAAAAAAAAAATTTCCTTCTCGTAAGAGCTGGTCGACTTTGTGTTGGTGAACTTGTGGTCCCGTCCAAATTAACATTCTATTTAAGCCGCAGTTCGGGAGAAGATGAGGAAAGATGAGAGCGGGTGAAAGAAAGAGGAGAATGGGGGAAGAGGAGGGGAGCTGTGTGGTGGTTCTGGAGCTAGCTCTGGGCTAGACGGATAATTGTTTACCATGTTCACACATTGGAGGACTAGGCCTGCTGGAATCTGTTGGCTGTGTGGGAGTATGGCAGGTAAGCCTCTACAGGTCACTCACAGACAGACGGAGATGATGAGGGTGGAGCAACGGTGAAATGTGGATTAAGATTACTGTATGAAATCACATTAAAGCAACAAATAGCACAATATAATGGTAGCAACATTTCTCGACTCAGGAATTATTATTAGTATAATTGTTATCATCCTTGCGGCTGTGGGTCTTCCAATCTCCGGCACAAGTGGCACTCTTCACAGAGCCCCACTAAACTCAAGAAATACCCAAATTTGTTACAGAATCAGCTCAAAGATATTAATATTGTTAAAGACCTCACATTGTTCCTGAAAAATAAAAAAATAATAAATAATTAGCTATATTTGCACATGAACTTTCAGCTCTCGTCCACTGGGCCCCCTTGCACCGCCTCCCAACTCCCTCTGTGGACGATCAAGGATAAAGTAATGGTCTCTCATCCAATACCACCCACCATAACCTCATCATTAAGCAGCGAGAGAGAGTGCAGCCCTGTTTAGTTCACAGGTCACCCAGGAGGAGCACTCTCAGCGAGGTGCTTAACACACATGGCTGAATCTGAGAGACGTTAATTAGGTAAGGCTGTGTGTATACGAATGAGCAAAAAGGGGAGACAAAAGTGAAAAGACAAAATATGCATGAGAGACGGTTGTGAGCGCTCAAGCACGTAACATATGCTGCTGTATCTACTGTGTCTTTATTCCCCCTAGGATAATGTACGGTATGGTATGCTTTTAATTGGGCTATTAGCCATGCAGCTGAGCTCATGAGCGATGCCCCCCTGTCAGTCACTATGGGGTTAACAACTGGGGTTATCCTTTGAGTTTCAAAGACCTCTTGTTTACATTTGTTTGAGTTGTCCCAAGGGGAGGGCTGAAAAACCGCAAGGCCCCACCTTTACATTTTAAAACAAAGCTGATGAAGCGCTAAAAAACACACTGAATTAATCAAGCGTCTTAGTATTATTGCAAAAACCATGCGTCTTTAATGCTATTCTCTTAATAGCATGCTTCAAATCTTTCACACAAAGACTTTTCTTTAATATCACATGTGCCAGCTTTTTGCTCCCAAAACAGAGGATTAATCACTTACTGCTCGTCTGCGGTGGCACACTTCATCACCGAAGTGGCCAAACATGACTGAACTTTCACACAGCATCCGACTTCTTTTGAAGTCGAGCATTGTGTAACTTAATAAGCTACCGTTCTTTCACAACATCTGCTTGTCAACCAGGCTTTCAACTTGGAGCTTTTGCCAGCCAACCCAAAATGTATGTGTGTGTGTGTGTGTGTACAGGTAGGGGAGTAGAGGAGGGATTTACAGGTGGGAAGAAAGAAAGGAAAACAACAACCTCCACCCCCTCTGAATCCTCTCTTTGAGGAACAAGGTGCAATTATGGTCAAATGATTGTAATATTTTGCCTCGACATAATCAAGACGAAAACCTTTTTCTTCTGTTGTGTAAACAGTACTTAAGAGTGTTTTAGATCTTTAAGGCGGTGAAGGGAAAAGTGCTTGAACTTCCCAAAGCATTTTTGCTGAATGGAAAATTTTTAAAGGAAGCAATAGTTCTGTTTGGAGAGAAGAATTACCCTGGACTTAAATGGGCTGAGGTGACATATCCTAATGGCAAACACATGGTTCCAAAAAGCAAGTGCAGGTTTGGGTCGACAGGAGGGGAATAAAGGTGAAGGAGATGCAGTAAACGGGGATCAGAGGACAAGGAACACTATAAAAATATAAGAAAGAGAGAAAAAGACTTAAACAGATGTTTGGGGGGATCAAGTATGGAGGCTCTGGTGATATAAAGAAAGCACTGCAAAATGTTGCAGGAATAAGGCGGCTACAGCAACCTGAGCCGTCATAGCCCTGGGCTAGAACATTGAGAACTGGACCGCTCTTGTTTTCTCCAATGTGGTTTCAATAATAGCAGAGGTAGAAGGTAGCAGAGGATTCAAATGGTCAAGTTTTTCTGAGTTTTGGATACAGTTTTTCTACTGCTTTCTTTCACCAACGCACAAAACACTACATGACACAAACTGGGATGCAAAAATCTTTTACACCTGGAGAAGTTCAGAATCATCTACTGGTGACTAGAACTGGATGATTTTCATCTTCATCTGCCCTGACTGGCAGTGTGAATGTTACTGAAGACAGGAGATTTTTTTTTTGTCTCAGCAAGGTGTTAAAAATAACAGAAATACAAAAACTGTAAGTAGTTTTTTAAAAGAACACTTTAATTCCTATATTTTAATCTCAGTTGAGCTGGTAATCTAGGTTCTTGAGGACATCCACATGGAAAATGATGTCATGCTAGCTAGCAATGCTAACCACACAATGACATTGATGCCCTCATGCCTCTCTGTAAAAAAGTTCAACCCATATACGTTTTTTTGTGCACAGTTTTTTCCATTCAATAAGTTTACCCATTATTGTTTGCCTTTTGATTCTGCTAGACAAAAAGCAGAAACCTTTTATTTGACCTCACAACTGGTCAAATAGCAACTGAGTGGATCTGATGTCTTGTCTGATGTTAAATTGGTCAAATCAAATTTGGATTCTGTGAGAGTGCCTTCAGTTGGTCAGAAAATAGCATTGCAGATAGAATTCAGATAGTTCTAGACCAGAACACATAAAACTTGGAAATGAGCATCTCGATGAATGAGTAATTCATAGAGATGCTGAGATACAGACATTTTGTGTCTGTAGTCAGACACAAAATGAACTACAGCCATAATCGGAGTCAAACAATACTCTTCGAGCCATTTAGGACAAAAGGGTCTCCATCATCAAGTGAGCTACACCAAAACTCCCGTCTTAGCTAGCAGCATGAGAGAGCAAATGGGCTTAACTTGTTCTGATGAAACTTCCAGGAGTAAAATTCACTTGCAAATAAAGTTAAATTATATTCTGAAACATTATGTAGCTCACTTTAGCCTTGGTGAAAGTGAGCTACTTCAAATAAAGCAACTTGGAAGAATATTTGAAATATATCATCATCACTCTTTAGGTCTAGGCAATAACAATGCCACAAAGGAATGTTTGCAGAGAAATATTTGTTAGTTGTTCCAAGTGTCAGGAATTCATTCTTTGAATGCCAAGAGTATATTTAGCCCGTTGGATGAGGCCTCACTGCACTTCATTCTAGCAGCGTTAATAGTATGCAAGATGCTAATGGTCACAGAGAGACTGAACTGTCGTCATGACAGACGAGAAACAAAGGAGTGAGGAAAATCGGGCTTACATAGTGCTATATTTACCAAGAATATCTCAGTTCTGTGAATTTCAGGATAGTCTGACCCCTGCTTGTAAGAAGATGAATAAACAGAAAACCAACAATTTATTTACCCATTAATGTGTGTAACAAATAATTACATTTCTGAAAACATATCAGTTTTCTACCAAATTCTTTAATGAAAATTTGCTATAATTTAAGCTACTTTTGTAGGTGTGTGGATTTTTTTAAACTTTTGAACATTTTGCTTTTCCTTGAGGCCAGAGGGGCAAATGCTGCAGGTAAAAATTCCTCACCTTTAGCCCCCCCGCCCCAACACACACACACACCAGTGAGTTCTGTGACAAAGTTGGGTGGAAAAGGGAAATATTAAATGAAAGAAGGGGCAGAATAAGGCAGGAGAAAAGAAACTGATTACCTGGGCAGACTTGGTAAGCTTTTGACTGTACTCCTTCTCAATCTGCTTCAACCTGCTGTTGGTCTGCAACAAGAAAGAAGAGAGAGACGGGTGTGAGAAAGAGATATGCAGACAGGTGGATGGAGGGACACAAAGAGACACAACTGAGAGGTGAAATTCAATCTTCTGTTAGGAAGTGCACAGAGGCACACCCCCCTCCCAACTAACCCTCTCTCTCACATACACACACAAACACACACACTAGTGTTGACCTCTGTCTGTTGGCAGTGTGTCCCTGTGGCCCCTTGGCAGCGGTCCAGCCTTAACGCCTATGTGTGCCAGAAGGTAGTGACGGTCATGGTGCCCAGAGGGCACCAGTCCCTTTTGATCCCCAACCAACAATCCATCACTTAACAAGAAAGGGTGTGTTGGAGGGGTGAATTAAATGTCGCTGCCAATTAACGACCGAGTGAAAAAGAAAGGGATGATCGAGAAAAGCTTCAGGACTCAACACAGTGAATTGATGTTAAGCGAGTGCTGATCTTCTGCCAACCATCAAGTTGTTTACAATGATCTAAGAAAAGAAGGTGTATCAATGTAGAATTGAAATTTCCAAGTGTTATTTAAAAGGGCAGACTTCATTATAGTTCCATTTCCTTTCCAGTTATGTCTTGTTCATGTTAAGAGTATATATTTCAATGTCCAAATTCAAGAAAAAAAAAAAGCATGAAAGAATCGAACAAGGCAGTAGGGAAAGTAGATAAGCTGCAGAAAAGTGATGTTATGCTTGGACCTCCAAATTGTGTAACACAACAGCAAAGCAAGAAGAAACTAGAAACAAGAACGTTTTCAGTTTGAACTCGAATTCATAAAGTGCAGAATGTCAGTCACTGAGACAATCTTTAAACAATAGTTTTGTAAAGACAGGACAGTCATAAAAAGTAAAAACCATGACCTTCCTTCTGAAACTTTATGCAAAAAAAAAACAAAAAAAAAAAACACCCGTGGTCACTTCAGTTTGCTGGCTGCTGACGACCCTCGCTTGGTACACCCCCTAAAGCCACCTTTGTAATTGTTTTAAAAAGGACTCCAATGTTTTTTGCACAATGGGATGTTTGCAGTAAGAGTACTCACTCTGTCCATTTTTTATGTTTCTGATGAAGGCCATATACTGATTTGATATAGTCATTTTTTCTTAGAGAAACAATCCAGTTTTTTCATTTATAATATGTTATGCATATAGATGGTGCATCATCAAAGGCTCTTTTTATAGTACTAGTAAGATGTGTAATAAAATGGCTTATTATCAGCATTGAAAAACAAAGGCAAATACATCTTTTGATTTATTTGTTAAATTATAAAAAAAGTGAACATTTCTTTAAATCTCTAATAATTTATGGCTTCTTTCAATTTTAAGACAAACACTCTGTCATATCCTGAGAGTCCCTGACAGACAATTCATGAGCAAACACTGCTCCATTGAACACACCCCTCACAGCCATCAACACCTAAGCTGCGTTCGGCCTCTGCACCCAATCCAAACACTTCCTGACAAACACCGCCGTCCGCTCTGAACGGACACACCTGTCACCACGGATACACAGAGCAGTCACCAAGGACACGGACCTGTCTTCCTGCGCCAGGATTCTTTGAGTGGCAGCCCCGCTTGTCCCTAGGGGCCCTGCAGCACCTGATGAGAGCAGGGAGTACAAAGAAGGGTGTAGAAAAGAGGAGAAAAGGAACTGTGCATGTTGGAAAGGGGAGGTGCAAATGGGGCTCTTATTTCTTACATCTAATGTATTTGTTGCCTTCTTTGACTGTGGCAGCACTACAGCTTTACTGAATAAAATCAGGGTTGTCAGTTTGTAAGACAATTTTGCAGGAGACAATATTTCTTAACCGTTTCACTCAGACAGTAGCTTTGCTGTCTCGTTTACAGCAAAAGATGAGGCATAATGTGGCTGAGGAGTCAAAGTTATACCTCATCATCACCGCAGTTGGTTGTGAATTAATGAGATGTTTGCTGTACTGTAAATGACTTGGCTTCACATCTAAACGCATTCACAGACACACTGCCATACTGACACGCAAACAGTCTCAGATGTTTCATAAAAACATAAAGAGGCAGCTACTAAACTATTCCCTTTACTTACAGCCACCCAAGGGAAGGCAGCAGAAAGCACTGTACAACATCAAGCATTATAGAGCCGAGCCATGAAATACACATTAAGAAATGGCTAAAAGTAGACTGAGATGTAGATGGAACATGTGAGGAAAATAAAAAAGGCCCTGCTGGACTGTGAAAAACAAAGCTAAATTAAATGCCCAGCCATATGTGTGCAAGTCTGTAAGAATTTTCAAAGAGTCTACCTGTGCCCTGCCAAAGGCATTTTTGTGCTGAAGGCACTTTGAGGCTGTATCAGGCTCTTCAATCGCCTCTTAATCCTAGCGGTGTGGAGTGCAGCTGCTTTGAAGTATGAGTGTGTGTACAGATACCTTGTGGATGTGTGTGCGTGTTAAAGAGAGTGGAAGTAGATCTGAAGGCAAGGCATGCACCGCTTACCAGAACTTAATTAATAATCTGCAGTGGGAGCCAGGCCAAACACACACACAGACAAAAGGACACACAACACAAAGACTGGGACAGGAGTGGCAGAAGGCAGAGTGACAACTTTCTCTAACACGCTTAAAGACACACAAGTCACAGTTGCTCAAACACAGATAATGGACAAACAGAGAGCCTGACTTTGATCTATAGCCATTTAGAAAAGGCTCGCTCAAGGTGTGCATTCCAGGAACACTCCATTGAATCACTGCTAAAAGCAGGGAAGAATTTTTTCTGTAGTGTTGACTCTGGTGGTTGACTTCATAAAAAAACATACACACACACACACAAAAGAGTATATCTAGAAGAACTTTGCTTCCACTTGGCTTTTTTTTTTTTTTGCCAAATATGTCTAATCTTTAATTTCTAATTGATTAGTTCTTACTGTGACTTAAAGATGAACTCTAAAAACATTACAGAAACTAATAACTAAACATAAGAGGGTCTTTAGTACATAAAATTGTACTAAAGTCTCTACACAGAGAGAATGTACCTGATGCGATCTCATTACAATCGTTATGTGTGCAAGTCACTCCCAGAAAGTCCCTTCACAATGATCATCTATATTGCGAGTATTAAATATCTAAAAAAAAGAGCTAAAGGAAACAAAAGTGCTGGCAGAGCAAAAATAAATTTTTTCACACTTGTTCAACAACAACGTAAGAAACTCTACCCTAAACTTAATCAGCATCCAATTTTTTACATTTATTCATACATACTTTATTGCTTGTTTACAATATAAAAGTTATTCACAGATTATAAATACTTTATCTATCAGGTCCAGAGGAAACCTGACATTAGCAGACATTTTGGCATGTAAACTACAAGGATGTCTCAATCCAATCTCAGACACCTGCAAACAATCTGAGCTCTAGACCAAACTCAACTAACAATTCATCTTACTGGTCAACTGCCTGTCATTTAGGTTTCGCTGTACTTACAGCCATTTTTTAGAAATTGTTAATTGTCTGGAAATTTTTGTGTGTGCCACTTGCAAAATTGTATTCCAGGCAAGACATGGAATAGAATAAATCAAAACACACTAAAAATAATTAAGCTGGCAGTTCAACAAACTGATTGGTATAAGGGCAAAAGTCAACAGGAGCAAAAACATGATCCATATGTCAAGAAGGAGATACTGAAAAAAAGATGAAGTTATACTCTTTATGGGTGACAATAGCAGCTTTTTAATTAATTTTATCTTGTGCTGTAGCTGCAAAACCTATAAAGACTGGTTTTAAAGATTAACTCCATCAATGCGACATTTTTATTATCGTAATAAAAACAACGTACCAGTTTTCTGATCTTGCAAGGGTATTGTAATTTGATAATAAAAAAAAAGAAGTTTATGACAGATACTTTATGCTTACTTATTATTGTTTATGTATTTCAAAAGGGACATTGCACATTCAAAATGTGTCACTGTTAATTATAAAGGCTATTTTTAATCTGTAGCCTCTCAAAGAACTATCAATATTAATACAATATTTTGAGTATGTGTTTATTTTATATGCATCATTGCTATCTTTGTGACATATACAGAACAATTAACATTAACCATGTACAACATGGAAGATTGAAGAACGCAACAGTATTAGGATGAAAAAAAAAAAATCTTGCTAACTCAAACAAGCTACCGAAGGAGGTGGAAAGGATCTAAACTTCTAAGCAATCAAATCAAACAGTCACATGTGTTTAATCCCTGTGGAGAACTAAAAGCCAGAGACTTTTTTCTGCAAAGATTGTGCTCTGCAGGTTTACTATCATGCAGCCACGCAGCATTCTGGAGCAGAGAACAAGCAAAACTGGTTCACTGTTGTTTCTTGACATGTTATTATCAAGTGCGCCAATATCTGGGGAATTGTCTTAAGGCAACAATAATACTAATTACTACAAGTTCAGATTGTTGATTAATAGGTTTCACACTGACAATAATAAAACTATAGCTCAGGATCAATGCGATTTACTCTGCAGGAAACATGCCACCTTTTAAAATGATCAAATTCAAAAAAGGGTTACCACTTTTTGTGATATTAATAATGTGAATCCATAAAATACATCTGTACTTTTGTTACTGCATAAAGATCTAAAGCCAGCTAAATCCCGTTTCTCCAGGAAATGTTTAGTGGTTTCCAGTATGTGAACATATTCGGCTGGGATTGTAAAAGACTGACCCCTGTCACGAAACACTGATGGGTTCTATGTATACACACCTGCATAATATACAAAGCTGATCACTAAGGTTAAAGGTCATTTTCACACCTGGAAACTCATGCTTCAATGCTGAATTTCGGCCAAACTATAAAATGTCTGCATGTTCACACATACTCCTTCAATAACTCATAGAAATGTACCTTAAAAGTTCCTGATTGTTGCAGTTTTCATTCGGTTTTATTTACAACCCAGTTTTATTCACAAAGTCAAAAAGGCCACAATGTATCATAAAACACACTCTTAATTGGTGTTGTTTCACCCTGGTTACACCAAGCTGCATGTTGCATACTAGAGATTTGATTTATGTTAGTCTTTGTAAAACCATGAAAAAAGTCAGGCTTAAAAAGGTAATTTTCTGTGCTCCGCCAAGCTTTTCCAGTGGCAACTGTGTCTGTAAGCGCTGAAAATGGCTCTCTGTTCACTGCACACGTCTCTCGTAACGATTTGAGTTCAATCTGCTTGCGAGGGAGAGCTGGGGAGATGTTATTTACTCGTTTGTCTGTAATCATCGCCGTCTTTGCCCGCGCATCTTTGAGACTCTGTGCAAGTGAGGGGAGTTGGTGCTGTAATGACAAGAGGCTTTATTTTGCATTTCACAGTTTGCCATCAATGCCTGTCAGTAGTGATTTGCTTCATGCATGCTGCTCAGTGTCAGTGCTGCATCGTGCAGAGTACAGAAATAATGCATCACGAACACAAGCACACGGATAAACATACATCAAATGCTCCAACACATAGCAAATGTTCAGTGATTATACAGAGTTACTTCTTGTTGTCAGAAAACCAATTAAACCCATTTCCATCAGAGTGAAAGGACGTGAAATCTAACCCGCACTACAAGGTCAAGGGAGACAGTATGATGTTTTAAATGCTGCTGAATCAGATGTTTAAACTCAAGCAGGTATGTGACATATCTAAAAATATGTCACAGTCAGGCTTTCTGGTAAATCGTATGCAGTATTTTTATTCAAACAGCCAATGAACTTTGACTTGAGCCTGATGATATTCAGTGTATCTGGTTTTCAGAGCAGGTCAAACTCACTTTCTATCCATTTATATCCCCATCCCAGCTTTGATCAGTAACAGTCCTGATGTTCAGATGCAGGCTGCATTTGAGAGGAATTTGGAAGTCAACGCAAAAAAAAAAAAAAAAAAAAAAGCATCATGTCCCAGTTAAAACTCCACTTCAAACCAAAGTGTAATCTGTAGCGTGCAACATGATGGGAGCTGCCTGACGCCATGTCTTAATGCGATTGAGAAAGTGTGTCGCTTCCCTCCCTCCTCTTGGATGACTTCAAAAAGTGAGCAAGGGAGCTGTAATGTTTTTTTTTTTTTTGGGACAGCAGAGCTTTTACTCTGACTCTTTCATCTGCTGGCTGACTCACTCTCTACTTCTCCCTTTCTTTTTCTCTGCCGTTGGGCTGTATTGGCGTACCGAAAAGACAAATAGGCTGACGTAGGTCTGAGCATGCGTATATGTAGAAATATACACAGCGCAACATACATTTAGACATAAAGACCTAATAATCTGGATGGCCTTAAAGAAAGAGAATAACATTTACGCCCCAAAATCAGATTCCTCGCTTTGCCTCCTCTGTTTTATTGTCTCACAGTAAGTCTGTCAGGGTAAGCTGAATGTGGGCCCTCTTTGATCATCCCCCAGCCAATGTTTTTCTCCTCTTCGTCTAATCCATGACCAACTGAATAATATGATTTGGTGTATCTCCAAATGGCAGGGGACCAAACTATTAAGTCAGCTGTGGCAAAGACATACCTATGACGACAATGACAACAACCGCGTACCACCACCTTCTGGCTGAAGGAGTGAATGTCTCAGGGGGGTCAGGATCAAAGCTGAATGGATTCATTTGGATGTTAATGACATAAACATCACTTTAGTTTAAGATTCTGGATCCTGACTTGTCACTACAAAGACATGTTAGCATTTAAGACAATGAACAGTGTGACACAGATATATGTAAATGGGGTAGGCACAGTTTTAGAGACTTTGTGAGAAAGTCCATAGAAAGAGCTCTGGGAAACTTTTAGGTTTCAAGAATCCTTTTTCAGTAAGTATGAGTTTTCTGGGGCCATAATGAAAATATTGTCAACACTTGTCAGTTTATTCTTTCATAGGGAGTTTGGCCAAATTTCTAAGAGTACCCACTGTAAACAATTATTGGTTACATTTTAATTAATTGAAGAGAAGCCAGTCTCTCACCGTTCTGTATGGCAGGAAAAACACAACATCAAGAGTTCAGGCTAATTGTGTTCTGCAAGGATAAAGGTTCAGTGTAACGTAATGGAATCAAGTCTTAACGGTCCTGACCTTTACGTTTGATCCAGACCAAGTTACAGAGTATAAAACCAAAAGAAGCAAATAAGGAGGTTCTACTTAACAACGACGCCCAAATTTGGGTTGTTTTATCAGATCAAAGTGAAATTAGCTGCTGGAGGGTCACGATGAGCAGGATTTACTTATAAAAATGCAAACGCTTCTTTTGAGTGATGGCATAAAAACATGGTTGTCACTTGCCTTGCAAAGCCATATTTATTATTACAGTAATACCTTTAAGATTGAAATCTTATTTTTTAATTTATTCAGCACTGAATGAAGTGTGGTGAACAGCATATCTATGCTGGACTTAAGGTAATGCTAGCATAAGGACACAAAGCCTTAAGATGTTGATGGCATTATATAAAAATCCATTGACTTTTTTTTTTTTTTAAGTGGACGAATTTGGTTTGAATTCAGGATTTAGTGATACATTATGTGTTCTACAACATTATCATAAGGCAAAGTGATATCAGTCATCACATTACTATGAAAGACAACAAACAAAAGAGGCAGTGATGAGCAAAGTTGTATCAAATATTTGTTAAATTCGGAGGAGAAAGTCACAGATTCCAACATCTTAATAGAACTATTTGTTCTCATCTGAAAATCAGCACTCAAACTATCTTGGGTGGTCTGATCAAACGTGTGCCGGTTTAAATATGCACAAAACCCCAAAATGTTCTAAGCACATTAAAATCTAATCTGTCAAACCGCATTAAAAGAAAGTGTCAGTGAGTTGTGGATGCACTCATGGAAAACTGTGTGAAAGCTGAGGCATCTCAGGTCACTTAGAACAAAAGTCATAAACAAACGGTTTCTCTGAAGCAAACAGCCAACAGGATGTTTTAAAATCTCTGTCCAAGTCGATAAACCAAGAGCTTGCTCCAAGAGCTTGCTGCAATCCGCACATCCAGCTTTCTACGGTTAAAAACTTTGTTCTTCGCTTAAAATTGTAAAACAAATTTTTAGATATACGTCTTCCACACAAATAACCTAAAAAGCACTAGGTTTTTAGACACACATGATTTAATCGAATGTTGAAACGCATATTGAATCTGAAATAGATGTGAAAGTTTTATGTCTGCAGGACGTTAATGGTAGAACAAAACCAAAATCAATGAAAGTATGTAAAATTTCTTAAAAAGCCCTCTCTACCTGAAGCTCAGAGCTCTTGTTCCACATATAGGATATGGTAGAAGATTCAAAACAAATCAGCTTCAAGGATGAAGCTTTTAAACCTTTCCTATTTAGAGTAAAAATGTGATGGGCCATGTCACAATGAGACTAAATTCTTCTTTCACATGAAAATGTTCCCATGCGATACATTACAAAGGACACTAGTAAGCATTAAAGAGTTAAAAGTATTCCAAGATTTAAAAAAAAAAAAAAGGCAACAAAACTCCTATAATTCTGAGATGGCATCTCATTAGTGAGATTTAGCAACACTAAGAACGGCTGGTACTTTGTTTTACATCAATTAGATCCGGTGTGAAACCAGAGTGTTAGTATTCAAGGTTTTCATACCATTAAGATTTCATACCTGCCACAAGCCAACACACGTGAAACTAACTTGGTTACTTTGAATAACCAAAGTAAGGTTTGGTTATTCAAAGCCAAAAAAACAGCTTTGTCACTTGCAGACATGTTGCCACCAGGTGACTTTGTTTTTTTTTTCAATGAAATTCCCAAACGCCCTGGATCTCAAGTAAAATTAGGCACAGACACTTTTTCTCACACTTCAGGATAAATCAGACACTGTTCTCGTGATTATTTCTGTCATCTGTAACCGAGCGCAATACTTACAAATATACAAGGCGACGTATCGGCAATTAAATTCCATGAAAATTGTGGTTCTTTGTAGGTAACTATTCGTGTGACACATGCACTCAATGAATAGTCACAAGCAAGCAGGCTTGCATTGACACGAACGCACACAAAGTCATATGCAAACATCTCAGAGATTTTTTTTTTCTTCCATATAATCTTCTCTTGCAGTTCAAAGAGCCATCCTCTCCAGACTAAAAGCAAATATGAACTCACAGTTCCAGACGTTATTCATTTCCTCAAACCTGAAGCCTCTTGATCTTTTGTCTCATATTATCTCTCCTCTCCAAATTGTATTGTTGTGTTGTTGTGTCTTTTAGTCTACAGTTTTGCTGGTAGACTAAAAGAAGTTTTAGTCTACCAGCAAAACTCTGAGACACTTACTGCAAACATCTTCTCTCCTTAATATGCCATGGAAAGTATGCAAAGTGTGAATTTATACATTTATACAAGATGAGAATTGCTTCCAAACTGCCTAGCTCAGATATGTGGTGAAGACCAGCTTCTGACAACCACCTGATGTTCTGAGCTTTGCCACAACTTAAAGAGGGTGGTGAGGATATAGGGGAAGACATGAAGATGAAGGGTGGAGGTGTGGAGCAGAGAAAGACAGTTAGATAAGGAGGTGGTGTGGGTGAAAGGCAGGATTCTTGCTCACTGTAGCCTAGAGATGAGGCGTTTTTATCAGGCACAGAGGCAGTCTCACAGTCCCCTCATTGCAGCATGGGTGATTGAGAGGTCTGAGGTTGTGTGTACTCATTCTCACCCCAGAACATATGCGCACACACACTCGGATACACACCAGCAAAGATAAACTTCAATAGTGTCGCAACTTTCCCTCAGCCTGCCTCCATCAGTTTTCCCTCTCTGCTTTCTTTCCGGCGCAGATCAAATGTGCAGGACTATCTCTCAGTCTGGTCTTATTTCCTCTGATTCTTCTGGTTCTCATTATTTCATTCCAGCAGCTTTGACAGTATACTCCCAATAAGATCCACCACAACATCCAGCCCTTTTCTCTCCACTGCCTATCCCTTAAACTCGCACGTCTTTGATGAGAATCCATTCATGGATTTAATGGATTTCTCCTGCCTTTTTTCCATCAAAATCTTGAAGATGTGTTTAGGAAAAAAGGAGGTAGGGAAAAGCTGCCCTGCTTCTACTTCTAAGAGCAAAGTGGACTGCATAGGACAGCATTTCTGTTGGCATCAAAAGACTGAGAAATTTTTAGCTTACAAAACAGGGCGTTCGAGTCAATATGGATCTAAGGCCTGACTGACTTCAGTCCTATGGGTGCAACGACAAAGTGAAAATTTTTCTTCCTTCATCTGAAGTCAAACTTGGAGAAAGATTAGAAAGTACAAAAGGCGGGGGGAATAAGATGGTCAAACCTTTGCTGAGGATTTTTTTTTAGAAGCATCCTCTTTTAGTTGCCAAAAAAGGAGGGAGAACTCATTAATCTCGCTTATAAAAAGTGAAACTAGCACACAGTTGGTAGCGTTATCAGTCAGAGTTCAACACACTGCTGCACTGCTTTGAATCCTCTCCAGATTCCTCGACAACTGTGGCTTGTTTTTCCTTATGCACACAAAAAGATGTAAGAGAAGGAGATAAACTGAGTGTTTGCAACAAAACAGCTTTCAAGCACCTAAAGAAGAAAAGCTGGAGGCACTTTTTTTAGGATTTCCACCACATCAGTACCCTCGGTTCTGTGTGCCATATGGAGCCAAAATGGCGCCTCAGTGTTTTGGAGGTGTATGCATTCCGGAGCTAATGCTGTGCAGCTGATGTGGGATGGTGTCTAATGAAAAACGCTCTCTTTGAGAGGCCCTGTGGAAGGATTAGGTTCTGATCAACACCACCTTAGGTCAGTTCCTGCTGGACTAGCAAAAGATTACGAGTGATTTTGCAATGTGGGTTGAGTTACGAAGGTGGAAAGAGGAATAATAAAAAACAAAAAGAAAGAAAGATCTGAAGATATAGAATGGCTGGTTTAAGAGTCCACAACCTTTGTATTATTTCATATTTTATCTGGTAGCAACCATGAAGTTAAATGTTTTTATGAGTGAAACAAAAGAAAAACAATTTATGCTTTTCAATAATTTGAAATAATAAAAAAATCTATCTTCATATCTCTTCATCTATCTTATGATGGTCCAAAATTAAATCCACTGCAACCAAGTCTCAACTCCTGTGTTTAATTTATTCTCAGGATGAATAAAGCTGTTCTTTCAAGATCTAGCTGAAAAGCTAAGAGTATCAGGGAGACCAAAGATGCCCACCAGGCAGGTCAAGGATAAAGATAAGATGTTTAAAGCAGGGTGGGTTTACACCAATATCCCCAGTTTTGGAAATCCCAAAGAGAATTGGTCAATCCAAAAATAAATAGAAATGGACACAGGCAGCCACCTGAACTGACTGGCCGTGCAGAAAGAGCATTACAAAACAAAGGTCACATTTTGTACAAATATGTGTGCAAGCCAATGTAGTTAAAGTACTTACAAGATTTCCAAAAATTCTAAAAAGCTAGTTTTCAGCTTGTGTAAATGTAAATGCAAACTGAAGAAGCATCAATAAAAAAAAAACAACACCTGCAAAAAAAATCTACTAGTTATTAAGTATTTTTATATATTGTTTTTTTACTGTCATTTGATTTAAACATCAAAATAAGTATATCATTGACTAATTTCTTTCCTGAAAGCCTGTTGGAGGCACATCTTTCAGGAGAAGGTTGCATTCTGTCACTGACCAGAAGGGGGGGACTAGTCTGGTTGCATAAAACAAAGCTAAATTATGTAGAGTTGCAGAAAATTAACTCGACAACTTTAATCTGTAGTTTTGAAGTAGAATGATTTACGATCATTCTACTTTTTTTCATATGCACACAACAGACAAAGATTGGGATTGTTGCATTGAGATTACTTGAAATGTACAGACTGGCCTTGTATACAGCCATAGAAGCAGCCTCGTGAAATGTCTGGTGCATCTGCAGCATAATTTTGCAGATGAGTCTGAATGGATGAACTTGCAAAACACAATGTAAAATTACACACTTAGAGCATGAACATAAAAATACTGTTAGCTATAGTACACTTACACTTACACACACATTTAAAAAACAACATTTGCAAACACAAAGATCCACACAATGTTGCTGGATGTGTTGTAATATTACATTTAAAATCTTTGTAATACAAACTTAAAGTTGGGGAAATGGCAGACTGAAAGAAGGACAAACATTTGCATGATGCACAAATACTAACACATGTAAACAATCTGTAGAATGAAAGAGTAAGGTTTAGCATTTGAAGTGCAGCATAGACATAGGATATTTCTACATGCTATGTGGTAGTCAAGGCAACCATTTTGGGTTAAAGCTGTTGATGTCCCAGGTTCCTGCTGCAGTAGCAGATTGATATTAGATGAAAATCTTAGTAGAATTTATTATATCTCCAGTATAGGAAGTCTTATTTTAGTCGCATTCAATTGTTTTTCCTGCTTAGTTTCCCTGTGTCTAGCTCCTCAGATTCTCTGACCAGTTTCTGTCTCTGCTGAAGAATCAAAACCCACAGCATGATGATACCACCATCATGCCTCTTCACCAAAGGATGGTGGGTTCAGAATTTTATAGGTTAGACAAAAACTTTTATATTTGACCTCATTTCAACAGAGTCGCTTCCTCCACAGTTTTGCTGTGTCCCTTGCTTGGCTTTTGATAAACATCAAACAATATTTATTATATAACATATGAAGTTTTCTTCTCCCCAAACTTTCCAACTGAGCTATGAATCATTGCAGCTTCTCCAGTCTTAATGAGCCACCTGTCTTCTTCTCTATTGGATGTTCATCTTGACAAGTCTGTCACTTTATTTTATGTGGCAGGTTTGAATTTGTCCCACAGTCCTCTCATTTTCAGATGCTAGATTGAACAATGCTCTCTGAGATCTTCTAAACTTGGAATATAGTTTTATAAGCTACATCTACGTAAGCTAAAGTGTTTCTGCAACTATCTCCCTGATCTGTCTAATGTGTTTCTATGTCTTCATGATCCAATTTGTTCCCTAATGTTCTCCAACAAACCTCTAAAGCAAAGGTGGGTAACTCCAGTTTTCAAGGGCCAGTATCATTGAACTCTTGGTCAAACACACCTAATTAAAGTCGCAGAATAATCTGAGAATATAATCCTGTTATTATTTGATTATGGTGTGTTGGCGCATGACCATATCACCAAGTTGCAGGACAATGGCCAGTTGCCATCCCATTTTCTAAAGCCTTTATTGAACAGCTGGATCTACACTGAGATTAAATCACACACAGGTGAACTCTATTGACCAATCAGACGTCTTGATAAGGAAACTGACTTCTATTTTATTAGGGGACATGACCCCCAAAGCGGTTGAGCACAAACGCATGACACCTATTTTGTAAAAAAAAAACCCAAAAAAACAACTTCCCTTCCACTCCACTTCTTGGACTACTTCCAATAAAAAATACTGAGAACTTACAAACAAAATTCACCCATATCTCATCCCCTATTTACCTTCTCCAGATTGGCGTCCATCTCCTGTTGGTGGCGCTTCTTCAGATCGTTGGCCATCCGTTCCATGTCGGCGCGCAGCTGCTGCATCGACGCCTCCTTAGCGTAGGTCGCTTTTTGCCTCTCCTCCTCCTGAAGCAGCGCCATCTCGACCAGCTTTTGCTTGTGCTGCTCATGGGTCTGCTGGAGCTCATTGTGTAGAGTTGACATTTGGGCCTCCAAATCGGAAATTGTCTGTTGATTGACATAAAATGCATTGGGAGGAGGAAAAGTTATTAGACTTTGTATATTTTTTCCTACTCAGTAGGTTAGGAATGAAAATGCATAAAAGTTCTTAAATTTTTATTCATTTTGCGAGGTAGAAAGTCTTTCTGAACATTTAGTTGATTTATTGATTTAAATGAAAGGGTAATGTCTGAGAATATAGGTGGGCTGATGGAAAGAGATAATTGGATACACTATCAGAGAGAAGGAGTCTCTGTGGAGATTCAAGTGTTTGTATTGTACTCTGTATGGATGTGGGTGGTGGCCTCTGCAATGAACTCCTCACTTTAACTCCCCCCTTTCAAATCTCTCAGCTTTGACTTTTCTCAGTAGAGCACGTTTAATAGTGTTGCCAGTGAGAGTTAACATAACATAGCGGAAATGCTAATAAGCACAAGTAAGTGCAAAGACTACAAAAATAAACTGCTCTAACATGTGCAGTGGCAGCCAGATCTTTGCAGTTTGGAAAATGTCAAAAAGAAAGATAAAAAAACAAAAACATCACATGATTAGGAGGACGGAGATTGTTTTGAAGGAGATGTGGCAGAGGAAACATTTGCAATGACAACATTTGTTCTTATAAGGAACATGGGCTCTTAATATTTGCTAAAGTACTAAAAGTAATTGCACTACATCAGGGTAAATGCAGGATTCAGAAAGTCCAATTTAAGACTTTTTAATGACTTTTAATGTCACCTTGAATACAATTTAAGACAATAAAATCTATAAATGTACAGGAAGGCTGGGGGATCCTGCTGTATTACAATCAGATATTTTTGCACAGAATGCACCTAAACTCATATGGGTTAACAATAGAAATGAGTCATTGGTGAAAACAAACGTACAGCGAACTTGCACTTAATCATGACAGATACAGAAAAGTTAGCTAGCTAGGAAGCAAGGGTTTGCTAGCAGCTGGTTACTGGTAGTCGCAACCTCTCGAGTCACAGAAAGCAATGAAGATGTCTGTGGACGATGCAAACTTTGGTCCGACAGTCCCGGGGAAAAAGAACACCAAAAACACATACAAAATTAAATAGTTCTGTCATGACCAAATTTAAGACTTCTTATAAACATATTTAGGGCAAAATGATATATTTCTAAGAGATTTAAGACATTTCAAAGCCTTAATTTTAGATGCATAAATTTAAGGATGCACAGACAATCTATACATGAAAGTAGGCACCTAATCCTTAAAGGCATTCTAGGATGACTCCACCAATTAGAAGCAATAAGCAATAACTATTACAGTGAAGTTTTGAGAGGTCTAAGATGAAGGACACCGTTTCACTCCAACATACCTGTATTGCACCTATTCCCCAGTTATTGCACATCCTCATTACTCTCCTTTGTTTCAGCATGTGCTCTTGCCTGCTGCTCGGTCCCCAGCCGCCAGAAAGGCCCGAGCATCCCAGGACAACACCACGTTAAGGCTATCAGACAGCGAGTGTCTGAAGTACTTTTTATTTAGGGGGCACTGAGGAGAAGCAAAAGGGACTTAAAAGGAGCCCCACATAAACAAACAGAAGCTGTGGCTACCAGCTACACTCTTGTCTACACTGGTTCACACACACAGATCTCCCCGCGTGTTCGTGGACGTGCGCATTAAGACGAATAGTCTCGAGCTGTCACACACACTCAGAATAACAAGCACCAAATTCAAAGAAAACAAACATGAAATCGTGTCCCCTAAATTCTGTCTGATCGTTCGCAATTTTCTCTGCTCCGCTTTTGCAATCAAGGGCAAGAAGCAATACCATGTGAGCCCTGGGGTGTTTTTAATGCATAATTCTCTGTTTGACTAAAGTTGATACTATTTTTTTTTTTAAGTCTCTTAATAACTAAGTATATAATCATCCACAGCAGTAATCTCAGCATTGACATATAGCAAACACATGAAAGACTTTGTTCTGGGTGCAGCAATTTATAATAAATGCATATATTTACATTAAAAACATCACATGTCATTGTCCAACCATGGACTTTAAAATGCTTTATTTAGATTCTATGCACAAAGTACTGTAATTATGATGGCTATACTAATAAAAATCTGAAAATAGTGGTGAGCATTTGTTTTTAGGAGGCCCTGAGTCAGTAGTCTCTAACAGATTAACTTTTTGTTCCATGGTCTGCATGAGGTTAAAGCTCTTCTCCATAGCCTAAAGGAACAGGAAAGTGAACCGATTTGTAAAAACAACTCTTGCTGTAATTACAGTTTGCATCAACCTGTTTTGCACATCAACAAACTGAACGTTTTTCTAATTCGTCTTTGCAAAATAGCTCAGGCTTGGGCAGATTGGACGAAAAATGTTTTCAAATGTATATTTTCTAATCTTGGTGCAGATCTGAACTTTTAATTTAGGTCTGGACTTTGACTGGGCCTTTCTAACACATGAAAATGCTTTGATCTAAACTGTTCCTTATGTTTAGGTCATCCTAAGCAGCCTCAACTCTTTGGCCGTCTCTAGCAGGACTGTCCTGTATTTACTTAGCTTTTAACCCTGAATTGAGTAGAGCTTTGTGAGATGTTCAAGGTTCAAGATGTTTTCTAACCTAACAATTGTTTTACACTTCTTGGCAACTTTATCACAGACCTGTCTGATGTGTTCTTCATATTTATGATGACTTTTGTTCACTAATATTCTCTATGAAATGTCTGAACCCTTCAACGCTTTTTATTTGTTATATGAAAGCATGTTGAAACACATCAGAGAACCAGCATTCACTGAAGACTTCAGCTGTGATCAGAACTGGGAAGATGGGGGAGAAAATGAAATAAAAATCATCTGAACTCAAATATGAATTGACTTTTCGAAAGAAATACATTGATAAACACCACAGACAAGAAGACTGAAAGAGTGTAACACAAGAAGCTTAATATTTATAAGACACTGTAGAGCGAGACCCAGCAACTTTAAATATGCCGTGTAGTCAGAACACACGTGACCTTCTGCATATTTGAAATAGGAAATTGTTACCAAGTAACAAAACAATTTCTATGCAAGAATGACAACACATCAGAGACCATCCCAGTCTAGGCTGTCCTTTTTATCTAAGCTTTGACACAGTCTGTCATCATCCTTTTCATTTGATGCGGTTTAATCGCGTCTCGGGATTGTAAACCTTTGAAAAAAAAGAAAAAAAGAAAGCAACAACAAGAAAAAAACCCCTCATAATTTAGTTCAACACCAGTGAGGCAAAAGAACTCAAATAAGTTCCTACTTTCTCCTCTGCTATTGAAGTCCAGATGGTGTGTTCGATCCTTCAGAAGAGAAATAATTACCGGAGAAAATAACAGCCACCCATGAGTTTGAGGGGAAACAGGTGGGAAATAATAGGAATGATGAGCTTTAAATTCGAAAGAAAGAAGTTTCTGAAAGTTTCAATGAGTTTTACTTAAAAATTTACTGTGACCTTCAAGATCCTTAGGATTTGAATGTGACACATACATAAATTAATGTAAAATGCATTACGTGTACAGTAATAAGTTAAGTCTGTGCTCATCGGATCCAGCAGATGCATTCATTGATTTTTCATCGATGTTACCTCGCTGCAGTACCGTTGCAGGGCAAACACACCTTCTGCTTGCCACAGTGCATTTTTTTTAGAAGATATAATTCTTTTAATAGGAACTGGGGGGAGGAAAGGAAGGCTGAATGGCACATTGTGGACTGCTGGATGGTGTTCAGATGGCATTGCTTTGGGTTGTAATAATTTAAATGAATTATTATTTATGTGTTTTTGACTACTTCACTTGCCACCGAAGTGTTACAGTTATACATTATTTTTATTCTTTATTTTTATACTTTATTTTCTGAATTAAATCCTTTTTGAAAAACAATTATATTGTAAATATAATCAGAATTTCAGTAATAATCATTGCTACCTTTTTGGCTAACTAGTATGATTTAATCGAACGTCTTAATATTATGATTGTGAAATCCGTTAAAAATCAACTGACACACACAGTTATATAAATTGATATAGAGATTTACATTTTTTTTTCAATAAAACATTGCATGTTTTATGCAAGCATTTAAATAAATAAAAAAATCCATAATCAATTAAAGCTCTGCGTCTTCATAGGTGTTCGTATCCATATTTAACTTTGATCTTCCACCGGAGGGCAGTCGACAAGTATAGGAGTTGACACAAACAAGCTTTTTGGGGAAAGTAACAATTTTGCTAAAGATGTCAAGGTCATAGAAATAAGCATGTTAAAAATAATAAAGTTGGCATCATATGGCTAGAGTCCTGTTTTCAAGCCTAATCTTGCTGCATAAAGTTTCCTGTGATAACTGAGCTGGTAAAAGATCAGTCCATTTTTATTCCCTAAACAAACTGCAAAAGCGTCCAAACCCTGTGGGAAAGACATTGGAATTGCTTAAAAAAAGAACCACAATCAATGCTGCCAGTGCCTCCAGTGACATTTTGGAACAAGCAAATGAAGAAACACACAAATTATGAATGTAACCAACTGTAAATGTTGACCAAGAAGAGAAAACCTGGATGTATTTCAGACTTTTTATGAGTTTGTGAAAACCCCTGAAGGAGATTGTCTCTTTTTTTTGGAGTAGAAATCATTTTTAATTTTAATTTCAAAAAGCTTTATGAGTAAGCCAACTTATTGTTTGGGTGTCTGCCCTAACTGAAAAAACAAAAACAAAACAACAAAAAAAAAAGAAATGGATTGGGGTTAAAATCAGGAGTCAGGAACGCATGCGGGTGTTAGATCACTGAAACAAATTAAGGCACCACTTCATCCTCTGGGGGGCATTAATCAGCTAACAGAAACGCACACAGCTGGCTGCAGGCAGCGAGATATCGCATTATTACGGACTAATGACTGAAATCTCCTGATCACACTTTAGAAAAGTTTAAAACAAGGTGTTTACCACTGTTAGAGTCCATGCTGATGCAAACCTAATTTTCTGAGCTAAGAAGAGGTAAATGACCATCAAAATTATAAACCGGAATCCTAAATTACAACTCTAATTAAGTTCTGGACAATAAATAAGAAGAAAGGATATATTTGTGTGCATTTAGCAGCGTGCTAAATGATGTAGAAACCCCAAGCGAGCAACAGATGGGTGATGCAGCCTTTCTAATGAGTTGCAGCACAGTTTGCTGACTGACGCAGTCTGGTGGGATGAAGTCGTGTCCCTGTTCAAATTTTTTACCTCTTCCCTCCAGCTGCTGCGACGACACATCCGCTCTCCTGCTCAAACACAAGCCGGGAGCCAGGAATGCTGTTTATTAGAGTCTTGCCACAACCAGGAGATGAGCAGCTATTACTCATCCAGGGAGAGAGTCACTGAAGTTGGCTGCTCTCCTTCTTTGCCAAGTTTAGACTTATTAAGCATGAAGACAAGCTGAGACTACGGCTTTGTCGATCTAAACCAGGGTTAAAATGCAATGTCTTAACTGGCTGAAAAACACTCTGCATGCAAATGTTATACTAAAAAAATGTCTTCACCCAATCTGTAGTTGTCAGTGTTAGAGAAATCGTCATAGTATTCCTTCCTGTTATGGCCTGAAACGTTGATTTTGACGCTGTGACATTAGACAGCCGTCACATTGCTTCTTTAAACTGCTGAACGGGGGAACAACAGGAACTGAGAATATGAAATGAGGATTGGGGGAACTTTGTTTTCAGTCCACCCTCCTCCCCAACGTCGTCAGATGCCAAGATCTGTCAAGCCGTACGTCACTTTGACATGAGCGGAGCTGTGGGTTGTGAGCAGTCATGTCCTGTGGTCCTGTGATTTCTGGAGAAGGCATCTCCAGAAATCACATTCTCACAAATGGGTCCTACTTTTACCTGCTGCGAAAACAAAGCTTCTCAAGACTATCAAATCATAAAACGAAACAGTCATATTTCTTAATTACATTTTCGGAAAGTCTATAAAAAAAACTACTTTGGCACTTCTGGATGGCTTTTACCTATAAATTTGTTTGTTAATGTTTAGGTGTATCAATCAGTTGTAGTCGAATAGGGAGCGGCAAAGTATTTAATGCTTAAATGTTTTTTCTGTTAAGAAATCATTTCTTGAAAAAAAATGTAAGAAAAAAATATACACATTTAATAAAGATCTTTTTTTTGTTTAACTCTTTTTTTTTTACTTTCATCTAAAAAAAAGTGCAAACTAAGTAATTATGAGCAGTTTTCGCCAAAAGTGTCATCCCAAGTGGTTCCCAAATTATCGTCTTCTAGCCAACGTCCAATAAATAAAAATTTTCCATGCTGACAAATTTTATTTCTCCATGAAGCCTGACGAGTCAAAAAACAATCCCAATTGGGGGCTGGTTTATCAAATAGCTTCCTACAGAGCTCAATCTATTACCCAGGCTGGAGAGTGCTCAAAACCCAGTGGAGGGGTTTAGGCTGAAGACCTGCTGTTTTTGGGGTAAATCGTAAAAGAATAGCCCCCTCAATGTCTGACACTTCCATTGATTCAGATCAAGAATTCATACAGGTCATTGTTCAAGAAAATGCTGTAATAAGAGAACAAACTACGCTTTCCGGAGAGAGACGACTTCCAGCGGGGAGAGGACAAAGCCCTGTAAAATAGATACACTTCGCCTGCAGATCGGAAAGCTCACCAGGGCGTCTAAAAGTGTGGATTTAAAAATAAAAACACAATAAAGCTTGGTTGTATACATAACTAATAACTTTAGTGTTTTAAACCTTTATAGTGGCTTCTAGAAACTTGCTTTGGTAATTAAACAACTGGAAACTAACATTGAAACTTAGACTTCTTGCGTTTCTTTAGTTTTGCCTTGTTTCCTTAAGTTTTCTTTGTATTTTTACCAAAGCTCGCCATCATTTATAAGTATTTTTCTGTTCGCACATCCATATTTAAAATTCTCGCACGAAATTCGCAGCAATCAGAAAAATTATTCACACCCAAAGTAAGAACGTGCCTTGCTTCAAGTTAAAAAGTGTCTCAACCCGCTGTGCTTTTGAAACCCCAGGAAAACGTCAATGGGCGAAAAGCGAAACGGTTATCCACGGGAGAGCGGCGGGTCAGCATGTGTTGGTGTGTGTGTGTGTGTGTGTGTCTGCGTCTGTGAAGGTTGATCTGTCGAGACCCCCTACCTGGGCATCGTGCTTCCTCCACTCCTGGGTGTGCTGCTGGTGCTGTGCAGGGTGGCCCTGGCCTGCCTCTCCAGGCTGCTCGCCTCCCGCTGGTGCTCCTGGACCAGGTTGTCCTTTTCCGCGCTGTGTTGCTGCTGTAGCCGCGTCCTCTCTTGCTCGTGCTGTGCGTGCTGCTCAGCCATCTGATTGGACAAGCCGGCAAAAAGAGACTTCATCAGCCAACACACGCGCTCCAAACCTTGTCGTCATGACAACTTGTCCATGTACGTTTTTCTTTATCTTCATCGTCCCGTTTCCACCAACACTTTCATCCAACCAGAGTGCCGGGCTAATTAAGCAAGATTAGAAGGGATGCGGGCGAAAAAAAAAATTAAAAAGAAAGCGGAAAGTTTTTGTGCATCCTCACCTCATCAGACACGAAAACATAATGTGACGTGTTTACATCTATCCTGCTCCCCACACCCCCAACCCTCAAACCTCCCACTGCTAATTGTAGGGACTGGCCCTTAATGTCCAAGTCTCTCCCTTGTGACTGGTCTCATTCGTCTCATTCTGAGGTCGGCATATGAAAGGGTCGCCGGTTTTTGCTATGTAAGAAGGGGTTAGCCATCTGGCGGCAGTAACCACCATGCCCCATGCTATGCGCTTGACAGAATGTGAAAATCGGCTTAGGCGAAGAATATGATGATTATTATAATCCAAAAAAGTACAAAAGTTTGAGAGGAAGACGCTTAATGATTCTTGACAGTCCCTCTGTGACAGTTTCAATGTCAAAGTTTAAAAGATAATATTTGTGTGGATGTTTAAGGTTTATCCACCTTGAGGGTGAAATCCAACATTCAAGAGAAAAGATTTATGAAAATATTATAAATGGACTAGGTTGAAACATAAATATCCTGAAGATTTAAGTCTGGCAAAAACTTCAATCCATAATGTCACAGTGACATAGAGGGAAATGCTTCTAATGGGACAAAAAGCTTTAATTTTTCAGGGTTTAATCATCCTGTCAGTTGAAGCAAGTCCGTTTTCTAGCTGAGCTGTAAGAGGAGTCACCTGCTGGGATGTGAAGGCCGGGCCGGTGAAGCTCCCAAGCCTTTCCCAGACTCTGTTCCCACTCCCCTGTGGTGGAGTGAGGGACAAGCAACCCCCACATCGTCCCGCCGCTCTGGCCCAGCCCAAGCCCTGAAAGGACAGCAGGGGCCCGGGGCCCACTAGCCTCCCTGCTTTGAAGCTAATCCGCACACATTGTGCATGACGGCACCCTAGCTGGCCAACCAGAGGAGCGAAGATCGACATCCTCTGTGCCCGATGTCTGCTCTGTCCATGGCACTGGCTGTGAACACCAAGCACTATTCAGAGTGGGCAATAAAAGAGGAAATATCTCCAGGAAGCTGGATTCCAACTTTAAAAAGTAGGGATGGCCATATAAATGCTCATGTAGGCATCCAAATATTTATTCATCTGGTTTTGCTCTACAACGACTTTCAGAAGTTTGCATTCAATCATATCAAAATTCAAAAACTTTGCCCAAACATTGCGCTTGACAGCAACTTTTAATCTCACTTAATAATCTCAAACACACACAGCAAAAAAATATTTAGCTTCTGGAGTGGCCCAGAATTCAGCCCTGTATAAAATGTGTGGACTTTTGCTGAAAAGGAAGAGTCTGTGCCAGCATACTAACTAATTTAAATGGATTCTACCATTTTTGGCAACAAGGGCTAAAATATTCAGCCAGAACTTCACTAGAAGAAGAAGCTTGTGCACTCAATTCTTTCTTTTTTGAAATTACCCAAGTTGACTTGTAATTCATAATGTCAGTCGACCAAAAGAAGAAGAGTTAAGACAAACTGCTAAAACCCAAAAACATTCAACTCATCACCCTAAAAAGGATTCTTATGCATTCTATATTACCATTTCAAAACTCTATACAAACATTCATCATAATTTAATGTCAGACATATGTTGTTAGCAGTGTTAGCACATAATACCTGAAGGATCAGAAATGGAAGAAAAAAAGAAAGAAGTGGACAGAAATGCACAGTTTGAAGGAAGACAACACACAGAAGGAACAAAAGGATCTAAAAAATTAAGGAAAAAACATTAGGAAAAAAGGAAAAAGAAATCGTTACAAGAAAGGAAACAGATAAGGAAGAGGTAGGACACAAAATGAAGGGAGGGAAACAGGAAGACGTAAAGAAGAAATTGCAATAAATTAACAAAGCAAGACACCGAGAAGATACGAAGGATGGAAGGAGAAGATAAAAAGAGGGATAGAAGTCATAGCAAAAGAAAGAGTAGAAGGAAAGAAAGGGAGCATTAAAGAGTGAGACAAAATTAAAGACAAATGCTCATAAATACTCAAAGAAGAAAAGAAGGAAGGACAACATCTAGACAAAAATCATGGAATTAAGTCTGGAAATGCAAACGTTTTTTCTTACTTACTCTGACACACAAAAAGATGAAATCCAATTCCAGACTCTTCCAGAAAATAGCGACCCAGACATGATGAGTTCACGTAAACTTTTGAATGGCACTCTAGTTTGCCAAATATCCTGAGAGAAAGGTCAATACTAAGAGGCTTATAAGTGAAAGTGTATTCTGACAGTCTGTTGGATATGTCACATTTTGTTTTGCCTTTTATTCCTTCAAATAAAACACACACTATTAAAACATATACACAACTCATTCAGACATGAAACACCTGAAAATCCATTCAGAATATGCTGCCTCACAGAAATCATTAGATTTATGTTGGAGGAACTCTATCAAACTTTGACAGAGATTGATAGACTTCATAACATATTCTGAATAACAGACCTGGGCAACATTGATATAATGTGAAATCAACAATTAGAGGAGAGAAGCAAACAGAGAGCATTCCCTCTGAATTTAAGCTAGATCCAGAAACCGAGCCTGGATGTGACATTACGCATGAGACACATGCAGTACAGGATGCTGCGGTTCTTAAAGGGACCAGCGTGGCAGTTTTCTAGGAAACAGTGAGTCAGTTATGGCACAATTTGGAGCTCCCGAGAATTATGGGGTGCAAATTGAGATTGGACAGTGAGGTAAAAGGGCTTCTTCTGCTCTGAGGAGGACAGACAAGACTGGTCTCAAGCGGAAAAATGGCTGGAGTTAAATTTTGAAATGGAAAAAAGGCAACCGTCTTCTCTTCATTATAGGGTTTGATGGACAGAGAGTTCCAAAGAGAGTGAATAGAGACATGGTCTATCTACTTATATACTTATACGTCTATAAACTAGATTTCTTCCTCATTTAATGCGCTAGTCTGACACATGAAGAGTAAAGCTGTAAAGCATTTCCCCTGAGTGTTAAGCTCTCGACTCCAAACCAGCTATAAGACCGCTCTGAATTTAAGCTAGATCCAGAAACCGTGCCTGACAGCGTGGAGGGTCAGCTGGCCAACAGCTCCCCTCTGATCTATTTCTCCACTTAAAAGTATCACTAAAGCCGCCCTGGAGGGAATTTGCTTCTCCGAACGGACTCCAACACCATGACCCCTTCAATCTTGTGACACCAATCTTTCTGGAGCGGAAGCAACAACACACACATGCAGGCCTGAGAGACTGGGAGCTCACAAAGAAAGTGTCAAAAAGCTCAAATGGAAAAAAAAAAAAAAAATCAACATGAAATAGCATTCATAAATAATAAAACAGTCTTCCTGTCCATTTGAATGCATTTCCATTGACTGATGTGAAATAACTCTCATATAGCTAAATCAATCGTCTGTTTTTATCTTATAGAGAAAAGCGTTCCTGATCACCATGTTTGGCCATCCCAGCTTCACCTCCTCAGCAGATGACAATTATCATATAAATACAACTTGAAAATCATTACTTTATTGCAGCAAATCAGCTTTTGGGGGAAACAATATTTACCTTTAGACAACTTAACCTGCATTGTTTGATGGCAGTGAAAATATGTGTATTTTCCACCAACTCTCCAGAGTCAAAAGATTTTTTTTTTTTTTTTTTTAAGTAATAGTTAACACAATTCAACATAGCTGTTCAGCCATGGTGCATGTTAGTAAGGAAATGGTTTCCCCTCTCCTTGGAAGTAACACTGGCCTCATACCCCTTCATTCACATCAATCCACCGCAAATTACTCGCAGCGTAAACTCCATCTAGCCAGAAAATGAGAGTTAGCATGCTTATTAATGCACAGGTTTGGTGCCAGTTTGGTGCTTGGAAAGCAATCACGCTGTGGGCACGGGAGGGAAATGGAGACGTTACAGCAGTTAGTGGTGCACCCTTATGGTGTGTCACATGGTCACACTGTACATGTCAACATGGGGCAATGCAAGTCTATTATTATTGTTTATTTTTAAACTTAACAATAATTGTGTTACAGAATGAGACCATTAAATTCAAATGCAGCACTCTGTGCCGTGCAATTGCATAATCTCACATTCAAAAAATCCAAACTTTAATTTGAGTCCATTTATTTAGTAAGGAAAAAAAAATTGCAAAAATTACAATTTTTCATGACGATGTAATAAAAGTGGTTACCCAATCAGGTGAACCATTCCCGTGTCAATTTGACACATTATCAAGCTGAAAGATCAAATGTTCTGTCAGAGATCATCAGAATTTTAAAGTAAACTCTAATGGCATCTTTAAGAGTTCATGATGCTATCATCTCTGGTAAGGGGCCGTTAAGAGAGATACAGGCCCACAGCATCACAGACCTTCCACTGTACTCAACAGCACAAGTGGGGTTCTTTTCCACACTTTTATTCTCTGTTCCACACCAAACCAACCAGAACTATTTGTATAGTAAAAACATCTCTACTTGTGCTTCTATTTTTGTTATTTTTTTATTCCCCCTTCCATCCGCTGCACTGAATCTGGGGGCAAGACAAACTCTAATCCTTATCCAGACATGTTCGTCAAGCCCCAGTTTTTTCTGGCATTTTCAGCATGTGCGTGATAATGTCAAATTAGTCTCAAGTGTTTTTCGTGGCTTAAATAATTAATTCAGCTGTGTGAAATAACATTCAATCCTATGGTTTAATTAAATATAATGTTTCTCCATCAGTCAGTGTGTTTTAAAATGTTATCTTGACTCTAAATTGAAAACGACCTAAAGAGATAAAATGACAAATGCACCATGCAGCCCACATTAGCGTTCAAAAGGCCATGATAAAAATATTTATTGGGTTGGAATCGAAGCGTAATGTAAAGCGTGTCCTTTAACATGAAGAATATCCGGCAGAACAGATAGGAAAGAGCAAAGTATTCCAAATAGATGTCAGCTCTGACAGGCTAAGCTTTCACTCACAACATGTTACTATTTGGAACAAAAGCAGCAAGAACACAGAGTTCCAGCCTCATACAAACCTGCTGCTCATATTTCTTTCTCAGTGCATCAAGCTGTAGAGAGAACTCCTTGGCCTGGTTCTCCCTTAGGGTTTTGGAGCGGATCAAGTCCTCCTCTACCTTCTCCATCTGGTGGTGAAACAAGAAGCAAGATGAAAAACCTCAACATTTTTTAAACCTGTGAGGATGAAATCCTCTAGAATTCACAATATTGCAAAACATGTGGCATTCACTTTGACTAATATGTAGCAGAGTTACATAACACTGAAGTTCATTAATATTCATAAATTGCTTAATCTCATAACTCCATAAAAAAATCTATGTGGATATTGAATCCTAACATTTCCTAATCCAGTCTGTATGTCACTCAAAAGATGAAATTCCAAATCTCATTTCTTCAGGATTTTAAATGTACTGAGAATAAATGAAAAAAAAAATGTTTAAATGAAATGTTAACAACTACTCAACAACAGAATGAAGATTCTAGAATATTAATTTTTGTTTACTCAACTTGATTTAAAAAAAAAAAGAAACAAAAAACACCCTTAAACATTAACAAAGAAAACAAACATGAATTAATTTGTACACCTACAAGGAAATAGGGATGTTTTTAATAGAAAACATTCAGAAGACTACTATGTAAACAAATTAACAAGCTAAGAACTGCCAGGAGTCTTGATTCGGATCTAGTTTGACCTGCTGAGGAAGTTGTCAGGAAATTCTGAAGTTGAAAAACTTCAGAGTGTTTCTAAAGCCTGAAAACATTTCCTTTCCTAAATTTACCCTTTAAGTTTAAAGTTGGATATAAGAACTAGAATTAGGTCACAGAATCTCTCTTTTCAGTAACTGAGAAAATCAGCAAGCCTCTGATAGTTTTTAGGTTTCTATGCTTGGTATTCTTTAGGTTGTATGTGTTTTTATTCAGTTTTCGATAACTGCTAGTGATTATTGATTCTGTTTATATGAAGACATATAAAAGCTTTAATATGTTTAAATTAAAAAGGCGGCTCTGAGGACTTAAAACATCTTGTTACTTAGAGCCATACAAGCTAGTCCTGGTATGGCTGAAGATCCTAGATTTTCAAAGCTTATTCCTTTTTAAAGTTTAAATAGTAATATTTAGATATGATTCTCATTTTCAATTAATCAAATTTTAACCTTTTTCCTTAATAAAGTGAGGATTTGCTTCTGTTTTCTTAATCTTTTTTTCTACTTTTTAGGATACTAGCTAACAGTAGATCAGATTCATAATTTTACTAATGTTCTCCGTCAATCTCTACATCTTTTCAGTGAAATATTATTTTTGCACCGTTTCTCAATGAAATCTAAATAATACTTCTTTCGAAAATGTAATAGAGAAGGTAAGGTAAAATTTTAAGAAGTTGAGTTTCTCTAATCATCTCTATGTTAAATGCGGTTTAATCCTGCTACAAATAATATTAACATATTCATTCAATGTGAAACAAACATACGCTAGCCCAAATCTAGTGTCAGATTGCAATCTTTGTGTATAAGGAGATAGTAAACACCATCACCTCCTTTTATCCTACCGTCCTCACAGCCAACAATATTTATTCTTTGTTCAAGTGATGAAAAATAACAACAGAAGCTGTAATTTACAGACACATCTCAACTATGCTGCTTGTAAGACCAACGAAATCCTGAATGTGTTCTTTATTAATCTGTTTAGAATCCTAAAACCGCTTTGAACTCTCCACACAACACAGATTTCATTCTATACAGCAATGCTGCTTCTTCTTTTCAAACCAAAATAGGGCAGAATCTTTCATTTAACTGCAGTCTGAATGGAAGAAGCTGATTTTTTTAAAACAGAGAAAGAAAGGAGTGACGCAGATAATCCATTTAGATATCACACCATCTGTAAAAAGAGAAACGGCGAAGACGATGAAAGGAATGACGAGAGGATGAGAAAGGAGTAAAAAACTTCTTTTGAAGTACTTTCCACAACATTAAAGCCTTAGCAGGAAGATGCACAAGCAGGGAGGGGAGGCGGAAGAGGAGGGAAGAGCGAAAGAGGGAGAGAAGATGACAGGGATGCAGAGGAGACTGCTCTGCGCTCCCACGGCTTTGATGTGGGCTGAGGATAAAGTCAGATTGAAGATCGGGATGCCAGGGGCTCAATGGGAAAAGAAGGAGCAAGCGAGAGGATGGAAGGATGAGAGCAGCAGAAGCAGAAGGGAGAAGGAAAAGTACTGCATTCAAGAGGAGGAACCAAGACTCCCAGTTCAAATATTTAAAAATACTCATGTTGAGGCAGTCCTATTGGAAAAAACAAAACAAAACTGATGAATCCATCCAATAATATTTGTATCTAAAGTGGGGCAGGACTTTACAATATGAGAGGAAAATAAAAGATGGCATAATTGATTTCTTTAAATTAAGTCTCAGGGAAACAAAGGTTGTTTAATTTCCCAAGAAATTTCCGAGCATAAATTCGACTCCCATACAGTCTCTCATATTCCTACGCCCAGAGTGCCCCCAAATGCAATAATTAAGTGAAAAAACTTCACTAATCGGCAGCTAAAACTTGCAAATCTCTTTAACACAGAACATTTTAAAACATTTAGGACCGCACAAGGCATAGCTCGACTTGTTCAACAACAACAACAAAAAATTGCCTATAGCAGTAGACAGCATCAGAAGTTGTACACTGAGCGCATATTGATTGGGAAACTTTTCCGATAAACAGCAGCCCACGCAACGCCGACTCCTGATGGGAATTCACGGCTGCCGGACTAATTAGCGTAACTGCTTATTGTGCGCGGTCTGTTCCCTACTGGAACCCGAGCACCCGGTGTCCTGCCCACTTACAACCTGTGAGGTCATCAAGTGTTAGTGGAGAAATTTAAGTTAATGAGTAGGATTTTATTTGATTTCAAGCTCACCAAACGAGAGCGAATGGCCAGAGGGTGATTATGTTTTTGGCTCTTGCATATAGATTGTTTGAGCGTAAAGCAGTTAAAAGGTGAAGATAGTTTCATGATTTTACTGCAGAAATGTTTATATATATATAGATTGAAATAATTAATCCAAAAAGAATGAAAAAAGATTAACTGGCTCAACTAGTGATGATGTGTGAAAACTCTTAAAAATATATTCAGTTTTTATTGTATTAGCATTTCTAAAATTCCTAATCAAGTTAATTGGAGGGTTTGTTCATTTTAAGCAAAAACCATATGGTTTTAACAAGCAATATTCTCAATTCAAAAACTGTTTTGGCAGCTGAATTATTGAATAAACAGATATGTGAGCTAAGCAACAAAGACATATATATACATATCTTATTCAGCTTAATCAATCATAAGATTGGTGACGTTAACTTTGGGGACGTCTGTGTTTGCTGATGTTTGTTGATGTTTTGTACTGAGATGATATTTTAGGCTTGAATAGCTAATTGTGGAAATTGTTTTTCCACAATTTTCACAGAATAGTCTTTTCCTGCGTCCCATCAGATTGGTTTTTAAAGCAAAAATGAATCCCCAGTGGGCCAAGAGAAGCAGCTTTGTTGGGAATCTCTGTTGTCTGCGTCAGATTTAGGGGCATGTCAGAAACAAGTGAATACAAATGTTCCGCTCTGAACTTTTATATACAAAATAAAAGTAATTAATTTTATTAAAATTTCTGTGTAATTAATTAATCAAAATGAATTAATTTAAGTCCAGAGAATAAAAAAAGTCAAAGTTTCCACAACCATTGATATCTTTCTGCTAGCGTTTTAATGTGTTAAATGCTGTTTTGGACTACTGGGCAGTACTTAATTTCCTAAAGAGAGAAGAAAAAGTGCTCTCTAGATTTTCCAAAGATTTGGGTTCTGTCATTCTGTGTCCTCTTCTCAGCTCACCTCACTGGCTTTCAATCTAAACTGGTGTGAGGATTGAGACAACCACACTGGTTAATTTTCTGTGTTGCAATTTTTATGTTTATTTGGTGTTTTTGATTACTCTTCTGGCAAAAGACCAACGGTTCATTATGCAATGCACAAAGTTCCCTAAGCTTATAAAACAGAAACAGTCCCACATCCTGCACCATAAGTGCTTGATTTCCCATGTATTCATCCTTTGTTGTTCCAAACATTCCTGGCGAAAAGCCCAAACCTAATCACATCTGACCAAATCCCAGTTATATTCGAGGGTGAGGATTACATTTATGTGTCAGACCTGGAGTTTCATGTCAGTGTAGACCTTCTCAGAGCTGAGCTCCACCTGCTTCTTGAACTGCTCCAGTGCCAAATCGGCCTGCTGGATCTGCTGTCTTTGGCTCTGTTTCGCCCTGTCCAGCTGGCTCTCCATCTCTCTTCAAAGCAAGCACGAGAACAAAGGAATGAATACACTTCACCCAGGCAAAGAATATCAGCTGCAGAAAAGAGGAGAGAGAAATGGTAAACTGAAGAACAGGCCGACTCCAGATCTCAAAAGTGTACAATCAATTATCATAAATTTGAATGTGTCCTGAAAGCTGTTATCTTTGCAAAGGATAGCATCCACTTCTCATGTTAAGGAACTCTGAAAAAACCTTAATTATGCAGTTAAATATGAAAAACAGGAGATTGTTATTCATTTTTGGTGGACAATATAGTAATTGAATGTATTAATATAAAACATATATATTATGTTTTTTGTATATAGGGAATGATCACACTAAACATACACTGACTTTTTAGGTTTTTATGATAAGCTTTTACACAACATTCTGAAGGGGAAATTTCTTATCTAAACAGAATCCCAATTACTGGCTCAACCTGCTTCCACTTCAGTTCTTAGTCGATCCTGTTTAGGAAAACAGTCCATCATGACTCCCCTCTATCGTCTTGCCACCGGGGAGAAATCTTACAGTCCATTTAGAACATAAAAATCCTTAAGTTTCTTTCATCTGTGAAGAGGAAAATGTTTTAATAATTTGTTTTCTCTAATAGAAATCTGAAAAGTGCTTCTGCATTAAGCCCATTTGAGTCAACGTTCTGTAAAACCCCCCGGTTGTTGCGTTTACAGCGGCAAGTCTTTTTGGCGCATGTCTCCACCAACTTTATACATCTAAAGACTGGAAATTGATATGATTTACCAAACTGGTGGAAATGAATTTAATTTAGTGGTGTCAGAGTAAAAATTCCTTGTTGCTGCACACAATCTTAACTGTAAATTTTCTTTATTTCCATTATTTGTTTAATTGGAAGTTTTACATAAATTCAATGTAAACTTAATAGGTAATAAATGGATCCTAAGTTATCTTACAATTGTGCACTATAAATTTGTGTGTGTCCTCCATGGTGGTTTGTGATTCCGGCTGCCAAATGTCAGGTCACAGAGGAGCAAGTAGATGAGGATTGACAGGCATACTGAGGGGGACAGCACCGTACCAAGACCTGTCAGAGTGCAGCCAGCATCCCCAGTCTCGATATCATATACAGAAGCAACTGAACAGCTGTCAAGCTTAACAACACAGGTGTGTGTGTGTGGAGGACAGGGCGGATGTCGGGGCGGATGGATGGCAGAGGTAGATGTGAAGGTTGGAATGGAAGGGGTTTATTTCTGTATCCATTCTAGCAAACCCACCCTCCTTCCCACCCCGGGTTGCGGGAGGCGAGTTTTTACTCCACCCCAGCTGACATCGGGGCAAATGGCAGAGTGCACCCTTGACTGATCAGTCGGTCACAGAGCTAAAATACTCACATCTAGACCTATAGGCAATTCCAGCCCTTCAATTAACCTAAATTTCTGCTCAAATATTGAACCTTTCTGATGTGCTCCTAAAGTGCCACTTGCAAATTCATGCAAAGTAAAATGCATCAAATTAATGATGGCGAAACATTTTTAGAAACCTGTAATCAACACGAACATCCGTCAGTTTATGACTGTCACATATAAAGTGCAGTCTAACTCAACTCGTGCATTCAGTTAGACTTGGACAGTAAAAAAACGACTTCTACTGGATCGTGCATGTCAGAAAATTATGTGTGGCCGATTAATTGGTCTACTTTATATTTGAGATGTCCGCCACACCACTCCGGGAAAAACCTGCAAGTAAGCCTATTCAATCCAGTTTTACTGAAATAAAGCAGCAGATATGATGCGCAACCGGCTCCCTGGAGTTACAATTCCACAGATCCTCATTCTGATGCAAAAATATGTCAGCGTTACGGATAACACTGCATGACCAGTTTTGCATTCTTCCTTTTCTTTGTTTCATGGTTTGAAATAAAGAACGGGACGTAACATGTGCCGGTCGTGTGTCAGTGCACTTTCTTCCCTGTTCTTGTAAGTGAGCACTCTAAAAAGGTGTGGATAATTATTCCCCCCTGGACAGCTGAACAACAGGGGGAAGGAATCCCGACCAGTGGGGAATCCATTTAAACCCATTAGAAGAACAGCCATTACAAAGACAGGATATGAAATTTCAAGTGTGTGTGTGTATTTTCATGGAGTGTGTAAGGTGCAGTGTGTATTCATACCCCTTAAATTCGTTCACTTTTTCAACATATTACTAGGTTTTTATATAATTTGTAATATATAAACAAAAAGCAAATCAGAATTATAAAATGAAAGGAAAATGTTAGACGGTTTTAACTTTTTTTTTCTTTTCTTTCTTTTTTTTTTTTTTACAAATACACACCAAAATAGTGTGGAGTAAAGAATTCAGCCAACTTTACCTTTAATTCTGCTGTATAGAATCCAGTTCAAGGAATTCCAAACCGGATTGATTCAGAAGCTTTCCACCTCACAGATATGTGTGGTGGGGAAATAACACTGCTCATCAACCTGAACACACTAGCTCTACAGTGAAACATGGCAGTGGCAGCATCATGCTGTAGGGATACTTTTCATCCGCAAGGTGACCATCAATCCAAAAATGGATGGAGTTAAAAATAGTAGAAAATTTATTTGAAGCTGCAAAAGGTTTAAAATCAAAGATGAGGTTCATCTTTCAGCAGGACAGCACTAAACATAAAGCCGAGGATACAAGGGAATGGTTCGACCAAAGAATAGTGAACCCAGACTTGAAAGCAATTAAGAATTTGCAGCGAGACTTAAAAATTCATCCTCACTGCCACTCTCCATCTAATCTGACAGAGCTTGAGTTATTTTTGAACCTACCCCAAGAGCCTTACAGTTGTAATTGTTGTGAAAGATGGGTCTTCAAAGGTTTGACTTGAGGGGGCTGAACACAGATCCACGCCAAACTTCGGTAAACCTTTAGAAGATTATATTGTAGAGCAAGACTGCGATTGTGATGGGAAAACACAAAAGACTTTAACGAGTGTGGATACTTTTGCAAGGTCCTGGAACATTCAAACTATGTAGGGACATCCAACACTTTAGCTTTTATGTGTGCATAACCATTTGCAAATTTTCAGTTTTTAAAGAGAAGAATGTTTTCCAAAATTAAAAGCAATAAAGAAAACTAGAAGAGCAACAGCAGAATGCAAAGAACAAAACAGCCCAAGAACAAAAGCAGCGGATACAGAAAGGAATGTGCAGGGTTTCTCTCCTCTTTAAAGTGTTCTGTCTCCTAGTAATTTTGGTTTCTCTCATGTTGGACATCAAACAACAAAGAGGCATTTTTTTTCCCGTTCCCAATTCTGTGTACTCTGTAATTATTAATCAAACTCGCTGCATGACTGCCTCTCGGACTCAGTCGAACACAAAATAATTTGTGGAAAGAAGCTAAGAAGGAATAAGAAAGGAGAACAGGAAACGGAGAGCATGTCACAGAAATAGCTAACTTCCAAAGAAGAGCAAAAAAAAAAAAAAGGATTTGAACGTATGCTTCACTTGAGAGAGGAGAGAGAATTCATGCGGGTGTACGGGTGTGTGCACATAGGCGAGCAAGGGCCTTTGTTCATGAGGCACAGTCCCAAACTCTCTCTGCGACTGACAATGCAACTCAAAGAAAGCACTACGGCTGTGTTGGAACTAGCTGCTGGGCTTACACCTCCAAGGATACAAGAGGAAAAAAGGAGGGAAAAATCCACCAGAGCTAACTTTTAAATGAAACTAACTGTACAAGGTCAAGAATAACTGTGTGTGAGAATGTGTGTGGTCACTAGAGTGGCAGACAGCGTGTCACCATCAATAACAGAGCAGAGAGATGAGAAGAAGGAGGGGAAAAAAAGGGAGTCAGGGTGGCCTGGCAAGGAGAAGTGGAGAAGCAAAGGAAAAGCAAAGGAGAGGGATGCCAGCGCCAGGGCGGCCTGTCGGCTTTAAATGGATATCTGGTCAGAAAAGTGGAAGGAGAAGAGGCTCAAATTAAAGATGTGCCTTCTCTAAAGAGGAAGTCTTCTCATCCCTCAATCCTCAGCGGCTGTTTTAAAGAAGGGGGGGAGGCAAACTGTGGGGGGAGGACCGGGGGAGGGTTAGTAGTTTCTGCCATTCAGTCGCCCAGCCGACAGAAATGTGGTCGTTTTCCGGGCTGCTCTAACCACACAATGCCACATGCTGCCTTTGTTATTGTATGACACGTGGTTGATACACAGGGAAGTTATGCACACAGTCAGCAACAAACAAATACTTGTTTCATATATGTTTTCACTTAAAATATCCAATAAGCAATAAGAGTTCATGGCTTTTTTAAAATAAATAATACAGACAAATGTTGACCATGGATTTATGGTACACATTTATACAGAATGTCGGATGTAGATATGGAAACTGTGAAAACTAGAAATACTAAGTGATTAAAAAAAGAATAAGTAAGGAAAGTAAGAGATGGAAGAAAGTGCCCAGAGAAAGAAAAGAACTGCATAATAAAGGAAAGACGCAATAATCAAGATCAGACTGCAGGAAGGAAACATTACAGGGAAGAAAAAACATATTGACACAAATCAAAAGCAAAGGAAAGACAAGTGAAACAGAGGAAAATGTAGGAGAAAACTAAAGAAGGACACAAGAGAAGATGAAATACAAGCAAGGACAAAACAAATGAAACATAAAAGAATGCAAGAAAAAATAGGAGACAGAAAAGGGAAACACAGAAGGACACACAAAAGGAAGGAAGGACATGAAAAAATGAAGTCGGACAAAGAAAGTAAATAAACAAGGAGAAATGTATGGAATCAGTATAAAGGGAAAGTGATAAGAAAAATGAGAGGAAGGAGGGAAAGAAGGAAAGATGGAAGAACTGACAGAAGAAAACAAAGAACAAAGGATGGGGATGCAGAAAGAAAGGGGAAAAAGGACATAAGCAAAGAAGATAAAGAAAGGAGAACATGATATTTAACAAAATAAAGTTGAGAAATGAAAATATTATCCAAATTCTGCTTTTTTCCTTTACAGACCGGGAAGATATGAAATATGACTCCGTGCCTTTACAATATTTACAGGAACCCCATAGACATGCAATTATTACATGAGTACACAATGAATAACCTCATAGCTTATGCAAATGTTCTTTCTTTCCCATCTGAGCTGAGCATTTAGAAATTGTATGGAGTAATGTGGGTGGAGCAGCACATGGAAACAACTGGCAAACAGACCTGAATGTAAGCTTCCATATGGATGCCTCTGGTCTGTAGAATCAAAAGAGCCAGAGTGTGTGCATACATTGAATGTGAGCGTGTGTGAATGTGTGTGTAAGTGCATGCAAGAGCCCCGCATCTGCGTTTGTGAGCTCATCCAAACGGAATGATAACGAATCCACAGACACATCAAAGAAGCCCTGAAAAAAGAGGGAGAACATAAAAAGAGAGAAAATGCAAAACTGAAATATTCAGCGCCCTCTGAAGAAAAAATAAAACAGGCTTCGTTTTCATCCCCATCCCCAGAGAAAGGGAGAGACGAGAGAGAGGGGGAGAGGAGGAAAAAAAGGAGACTGAAACAAGCAGAGAATGAGAGACAGACCACAAATAAGTGAACACAAAAGAGAGACAACGCAAGGGCGAGAAAATATTAAAGGCAGAATGAGTTGAAAAGGCAGCGCGGAAAAGGAGAGCATCATTGAGCTGGATGGCTTTAAAGCTGCCAACAAATGTGGCCGGTTTGTTGAAAGCACAGCACTGAAATAAAATGACTACAATGTGTAAGACGAATGAGGTTCTTATTATCCTTCATCAAGAGAAACATCAGTGGGCACAAGTTGTCATCTGTGTGCTTGAATGGAGCGGTTTGCTAGTGTTCCTGCCAGGATTTCTTAAACTTAGTTTAAGCTATTCTTTAACAACCATTCACGCTGAAAGCTAAAGCAAATAACTTATTACAGTGAATTAAAAGAAACTGATACAAATTGTATTTTATTTTTCATAAGTCCCATGTTGATGACTAACTTGGTGTATTTTTGGTTTTTCGGTCTTGTCTGACAGCAAAATGACATGTGCAGACATCGCGTTAACTTCTGGGCACCTGACGTTTTATATATCAAACCTTTCTCCATCTAGGAGCGGAGATATATTTAAGACCAAAGAAAATATGGTTTCAGACTGGATCCAAATGCAGGTCAAAAATAGCACATGTTGAAATCTGGGGGAGTTGCAGAGGGAGAAGGGGCTTTACTCAAACACTGGTGGATGTGACAGATGACATTTCAATTCATCTTTGGAAAGCGTCTCTTTAGGATCCGGCGCTCTGCCACAGAGACTGAAAATGAAACTAGTGTTTTACATTGTGAATGTTACCCAAAAAGGAGGGGTAATAAGAGGAATTTTGAGTACTTTGATACTGAATTCCTCCATCTTTGAAAAGTCAAATTCAAGCACTTTTCATCCATTTTTAAGGTCACTTTTTGAAAGATTTTCCAGAGAAATTTTAAATTGATGATTTCAATTGCTAGAATCAGAACATAATTCACATTACCTTACTGTTAATTTAATTTAAACATTCAACCACAAACTTAAATTCTCACAATATATTGATTCGCTACACACAGTGAGGTGTGCGTTAAGCATTTGTCTCTGTCATTTTTGACACTTATATCTTGAATCTCATAAAAATGCAAAATTATGTTTTACTACTGAAACAAGAAAAGAAATAAATATTTCCAAATACAATGCAATCTTGTATTGTTGGGGCTGTTATCTTTTATCTGGCAAAGACACTTTTAGTGTTTTATGAAACAGAATACTGCAGTGACGATATCAGCAGCAGTAACTCATCATATTCCTCACTCCTCTCTCCCTCATCTGTCATTACAATGCTTCAGCCACTCTCTGTGACCTTCAACAGCTTGGCCAGCTTCTACCAGTATGAATCCATTGTTGGCATGCAGATGGGGAATTTGTGGCTCTTTTTAAACTGCAGATGTCAGAAGACGTAGCTTGCATTTATATTCAAGTGTATTTAACTCTATATACGCTTACATACAGAACAAGTAGAAATAGTCTATGTGTTTAAATATCATTGACACATATTTGAACAGAGATGCTTATTTTGATTATGTTTCTGTTTAAATGGAATTCAGGTTTTAATGGAAAACACAGATCCCAAGAAATATTACCAGGGGGACAGAAACCTATACTAAAATGTTCCCTCTTTTACATTTTAAAAAATATTTGCCTTTTGTGACCATTTTTAGAAATATATGTCATTAGCTGTTGGGAGATGAACAAGATAAATAAGAGTAGAAATATAAATGTCTTCCTTTACTGTCTTTTTTTCATAATTATGTGGAAAATATCACATGCAAAGCACAATCCTTTGTGCACTGAGTAGGACGAGCAGGAAACCTGTAAATTCCTGGTTGGATGTAATTAAGTAGACAAAGATCTACTTTAAGGGAGCAATAATAAGATTTCCATTCCCAGGAAAAACAACTTTTAGAAGAAAGACTGAAATGTAAAATGTGTTAAAGTTAAGCTACCAGTTCTGTTATCATAAACAGGTCTACGGATCACTGATAATTGTTATTTATTCATCAAAAATATTGCTGATGAAAGAGACTTTTCCCACCATAAAGCCCAGTGAAGGGACTCAGAAATTTCCTTTTGCAGTTTTCTGGTATTGAACTGATGTTTAACCCATCCCCAAAATCTCTTTTCATGCAGTTGCCAAGGGAAAAACTATTGAGCTCTGGATAACCTTTTTATTATTCAGGATCCATACCTCCACCTCCACCTGCACCCGCACATGAACATTAACTGGGGTTGCTTAGATACTTCTGATCGCTGGCTGGACCAGAGCTTTGCTCGATTCTTGTTGGCATGCTGAGAACAATGAGTCCACTTCAAAGAGAAACACACATACATACACACACCCAAGCAATCACAGGTGCATGATAAGTTTGCAAGTGGAAAATAAAATAGTTTTTTTTTAATATATATTTTTAAGATTTCTCAGTTCCTTCCGCCCATTTTAAAGCAAACAGAAAATATTTATATGAATAAGTATAAGAAAATAAGCACCCCAAGAATTAAGGAAGGAACTGAAGACACAAGAAAGGAAGATGAACTTCCTGCTGAACTGACAGTTGTTCACACCACTCACCAGGAGGGAAGTGAAAAAGGATAAGGCTAAAACACGTTCTTGTTCACAGATAGCTGAATCCCAGCCTATGAAAGGAAACTTGATAGGAAGAAAAAAAGGTGCACAACCACTTTATAGAGATGCTGATATTTTCCAGTAGGACTTGGCACCAAGTATCAGTACCTGATTTTCATGGTATGACCGAACTTGACTAAATTTACTTTAAGAGCAAAGAGAATCTTCTGGTTATTTTCATCAGAACCAACAATGCAAACAAGCTGAATTGTGCTATTAAAACAACTTGGGATTTCCTTAATAACTCAGCAGAGAAACAAGCTAATTGTCTCTATGCCATGCTGTAATCATGTACAAACTTATAAAAGTGGCCATACTGACTGCATATACTGTACACATACACAGTCCTTAGTTGGACAACATTTCTGCATTAAATGTCCTTTTTGGTCCCATTCGAATTTCCGGGGTTTGAGATTTATCTAGATGAAGGACTCACCAAAAGCAACAGAAGTAAATGCTTAAAATATACCAGTCAGTGTGTAATGACTATGAACTATGAGACTTAATTTTTAATTAAATTCCTCACATAAATTCACTTTTTGAGGATACTGATTTTGGTTTACTGAGAAATTATGAACAATAAGCTTCCTGCTGATAAATGTCAATGGGCTTTAGCCAACGAGTGAAATCTGTTTTCTAGTCAAAGCCTTGTTGAAGAAGCTAGAGCTTTTAAAAGCTACTGGAGGACAACATAACAACTGGCTTTGAGTGACAAAAGAAGCAAAAAAAATGAACAATATTATAGACTAAACAAGTAACTTATTTTCAGTTAATACATAAATAAAATATTTGAGACTTTTTTAAGATTTACACTTGGTAGACACAGTTTTGGATAAGGCCAATCTGGTGACCAAGTGACAGAAAGGAAAACATGAAACATGAAAACAATGGAGAATTTGAAGAAGAATGGAACTAAAATGAATGCAGCTGTTTTTTCCTATTTTTATCAGACAGGTGGCTTTCCGGAGTTGTGAAAACTGGGGTTTTAAGGTTATTGTTGCAAAAAGTGGCAAGCTGCTCCCCCTCTTTATACACGACCTTCCCTCTCTCTGTGGTGCACCTCTCCATCTCTATGCTAATGCCATATAATGATCTAAGGCGCACCGAGGTGAAGGAAGTGGAGAGAAACTTCTTTGTTGTTGTTGTTGCCATAGTAACAAAGACTTGGCATAAATCTGATGCAGCAGTGCCTATTTGCACTGCAAGACAAGGTGCTGTTCTCGTCATAATAATGACATATATACATATGAAAAAACTGTGAACTGGTTGTGTTTATGAATTCAACAGCAGCATAGATGCAAGAGAAAACACATGCCACACAGTACCTGGCAGATAGAAAGCATCTTGAGCGCCTCAATTTAATTTTATCATCCATCCTCATACTCACACACACCTGCACTAACATGCTCACACACACCTGCGTGCAGTCTTGCTTTGACTTTGAAGTTCCTCTGGATCGCCTTTAAAGGCCTTCAGTGTTGCCAGGGCAGCAGGCAGGTAGAAGACATCAGACTGCTTGGTGTGTGGGTGAGCGTGTGGGTGAGCGTGTGTGTGCGCGCGTGTGTCTCTGTGGAGGCCGAGTACTTAATTAGCAAAGAGCCCGGCGGGCCGGTTGCCGTTTCTCAGTGTTTAGCTCTAAACGAGGAAATGACTGGCTCGTTACTGATGCTAACAATGGGAGTAATTTATGCACCAACTGATCTGTCTGCTGTATTAAAGCCTTTTTTTTCTACTTGCCGCGTCGGCTTGACAGCGACAGGCAAACAATAGGCAGGCACAGAGACTAATGTCCTCTTGTTTTGTTCCGACTGTATTCTAAATACAACAGTGCTAAAAAGTCATTCGTTAAATAGAACGAATGATGGAAACCCACAGAAACAGTGAAATTAAGTACAACTTAAACCAACAGGTCATTTCATCACAAACAACAAGAAAGTGCTCAATTTATTAAGACATCACAACTAAAACCTTCCTATGGTGGATGACGGTACGGTGCAGCACAGACAGCATCGTGGGTTGAGCTGTTGTTGTGTTCAATTGTGCAGAACATATTCTGAGTGTGGCAGGGGAACTGTAATCTGCTGCTGACAGAAGTACATGGTTATGAAGGGGTGAGGAGGATGTTCCGATTGGCTGGGAAGTTTAGTTTTTAGGCAAAGGGTTCATACAGTGGTAGGGAAAGTATTTCCACCCCTTTGAACTTGATTGCTTGTAGTCCAATTGTTAAGTTGAAATACATTTTTTATGTATTTCAAAAGTGTGGAGCCCCTTTGAATTTAACATCCCTCAAAAGTGTAAATAAACAGATTCCTTTGAAAAGTCAACTAAATAAGAACAAATAATTCAATATTAGTGTAAATCCTGCTCTTCTGAGAAGGTTTGTTAGAAAACATTGATGCACAAACAGTTAAGGGTAAATTGCAATGAATGGGCAAATATTTCATGAGCAAAACTAAAGGAGGGGTTTAGGTAAAGGTAATTTCATTTATATAGCACATTTTCAGCAAAAAGGTAATACAAAGTGCTTTACAGAAATTAAAAGAAAATACAAACAAATTAAATAACCAAGGTCATGGTATTTAAACTGTTTATTGCTGAACAAAACTCAAATGGCCTTGAATTAACTAATAGGAAAAAAGGTGATTTTATAACGGTATGGCGTAGTGTATATTAACAAGCCTCGCTGCTCTGATATAGACTCTATGTCATGCACTCCAATGGCATTTTTAAGAATAATGACACTTCAGTGAAGATAAGACACGCAGTATAAAAACACAACAGCATCCAAATCCCAGATATTTTCTTGGAGGTAGTCGCAAGAACTCACAGTTTTAAATGTGGTGGTTTAGCGTTCAGTAAAGGTTTCAAAAGACAAAAAAAAAAAAAAGATAAGAAAGAAGAGACAGATTTGAATGGGGTAGGATACATCCTGGCACCTAAGCCAACACTGGGACGTGCAGAACAAACAACCATATATGCACACACGCACGCACGCGCGTAGCTCATTACCAGGTTACAAGAGGAAGTTGAATTTGACTTTCTTTATATTTCTATAACTTAAAAAATAAGAAGCTATAAATAAAACAGCTCTATCATTATAACCGTAAACAAGTTTGCCTTGTATTTTTTTCAAATGATAGCAACACTTCTAAGATTACTAGCTGGGTTTAATACAATCACTCACAAGTAAAGGTCTGATGTGAAACATTTTCAAAGCCCTCAGATGTGGCAGTTCAACTCTGTTATATAAAAAGATCAAAGGATTGGCTTGTTAAAGCCATACTCCACCTTAAATCAAAATTCATACCCACTGTTCTCATGATCAAAGACTCAAGTCAAGAGATATAAACAACTCTCTAATAAAGGCAGAATTCAGAAAGTTAAGGCTAAAGGGTATGATGTAACGCTGAAATAAATAGCATACTTTATGGACTTTATGTACTTTTCAGAACCTGTCAACAAAGTTAACATGCTTTGGTGATGTTGGATTATGATACCAATGGTTAAATATCGCATTGAACACACCCACACATGCATATTAGCCAACTATTTCTCTGACTGCTTTCATTTCTTTCAGTTTATTACTTAACGTGCTTTGACCACCACAGTATGTCAAAAAATTTGGCTAACTCATAAAAAGTCTTGTGAAACTTTTATTTTTTGTTTTTAAGCATACTTGAATGCTGCAAATGCATCCCAATACATATTACTAAAAAGTACAGTTATTTTGATTATATAATTCAAAAAGTTTAACTCATACACATTCTCCACACACAGAGTAATATATTTGTCATGTTGATTGGTTTTCATTTATTTTACTGATTTTTTTGGTTAAAGAGTGTCGTCTCCAAGTATTTGAAACAAAAATTAGGTGGAAGGAAAATGTGTGGTAGAACAAGACACACGAACAGGTCAAAGGCCAGTATTACAGTGACATGGGTTTCATTAACACCAAAGCAGACTGACTGCCTCTGTACCACACTGCAATAATGGATTATTGGTCCAAAAGGAAGCCCTACAAAGTATTGGTACAAGTTATGCTTCTGTGATATATATCCCTTTTTTATTGATCTTAGTATAATTTAAAATTTCTGAGAAAGTGAATTTAGGGTTTTAATTATCAGAATCATCTAAAGGAACCAAAAACAAACAAAAAACATCTGAGATATATTTTTTAAGATGTACCTAAATTTTGCTAAAGTTTAGCATCGACTATGTTACTTCCAACTATGTTACTTTTTTTTTTTAATATAAGCAACAGATAACACTTCTTTTTTGCTGTACCTTAGTGCATCTTCTAGTTTGGCTATCTTCCTCTTGGCCTCAATTTTCTCCCTCTCAGCCTCACTGTGAACTGCCAACACCTGAAAGACAGAGAGAAAAAGTGGGACAGCGATAGAGGTTCCAGCGAGTGCAAAAGCAAGACACCATCAAACATCACCCAGGAAATCCTCAGCTGCCTATGTGACCCTCTGCATACGCTCTCGTCTCTTCTCCCTATCACCCCATCAAAAGTGCCGTCTGGCCGCTCACAGCGTCTCACACTTTGGATCTATGGCAGCCATATGGGCCGTTCTAATAGCCAGATACTGAATCATGGCAGCCCACACAGCACTCCAAAGAAGCTTAAATAAGAATCTTTACAGACGAAACCAAAAAAAGTAAAATAAACTATTCTGTAACACTTTCCAAGTCGGAGTCCTGCAACCTGGGACAAGTTAAAGGAAAGGCAGAAGAAATGCTGTCTGATTAAAGGAAAAGAATACGAAGCAGACATCAAAAACTAAACTTCTGAGAGGCCTAATTAAACATCTCCCTGACCCTGAATAAAGAGTACAAAGGCCTGCTAAGTTTTTGCAGGTGTATCAGTCAAAGGGCCCCACGTATGCTGGTCTGCCACCAATACAAACTTTTCAGAAATGGCACTTTGAAGATGACCCAGGTGCAGCACAGACTTTAACCGGGAAGTCTGGCCTCCACTGGTCTGGTCCAGCTCAGAGTAATTAACAATGATCCACGGACTCTGCGCTTTATGGCTGCACTCTGACATTGAAGTGGGCTTCAAAAGTAGAAAGCATGGGCAATTAGGTGTAGGTCTGGGCACACTTAAGGGACAGTTTATCCCTCAGAAAATGCTGCATGTCGTCTTTTGCAATGCAATGTTTAAGACTTTGCTTCCAATTCCAAACTATTTTATACTATACTTGGAACACTACTTGTAAATATAACCTCTATGCATCTTTTTGTTTATCACAAAGCGGAGCGCATTCCTCCAGCTGAAGAATTCAACAAACCCTCCATGTTTATAATTGTGACTGCTGAAGTGGAATTATAGCTGATCCCTAGTAAGTCTAATAAAATAGACTTACTGCCTATTTTATTAGCTCAAACACCAAATATATATAAAACCTCTTGCCTGTGATCAGTTTTCAAGCATTATTTTCATCCAATGACACTAAAGCAGTGAGGAAGATGGCCCAACCTTTTTTTCACAGCAAGTTTGCAGCTCATCTTTCTCTTGCTGGAACTTCATCTCTTGATCCTGAAGGGAAGCCAAGTTTTAAATAACATGGTGCAACAGACAATCCAACATTAATGCTTCACAGACAAAAGAAAAACTGTGATGTGTTTTAAGTTGATATTAAGCCCCCTAACTCCCTTCTTAAGCTTACTCTGACTTGTTGTTGTCTTCTATACTCGCTTTCCTGAAGCTGCTGCTTGAACTGAGCCGCAGTCTTCTCTAAGTTCTCTATCACCTCTGACGCCTGCAAGACATGTTCTTTTTTTATGACAATGATCAGTGAGCCCTACATTTATAGAGAGGACATGCTGTGGTAATATAAACCTTGGCAGCAGACAGAGCGTGTTCCTGATGTAGGTGGCTCATGTCTGTCTCGTGTTTGGCCAGGAGATTCATCACTTTCTCCTCGTGTTGCTCGCTCTGCTGTTCTTTCTCCTTCTGCAGCATCACCATCCTGCACACATTCAAAAGCTTGGTTAAAACAACCTTGGCGAGTTATTTTCTAAAACATCAATCTGCTCCTTTTTTCAAAGAGTGAAACTAAACAGTGAGATGAGTCATTAACCACCCACTGGATTGCATTCTCCCTGAGAAAATCTGAATATGACTCAAGAAGACTTTCAAATAGAATATTTTATTAATACTGTTATAGAAAACCCCATTAAAGCCATTAGTACTGCCGCAACAGTACCATGAGTCTATCCATACTACTTTATTTTATCGCAATTTTACATGTTAGAAAAAGACAAAGTTGTGCATAACTGTGAAGTGAAAGGAAATGGCACCAGACATAAACATACAGCCAGAGCAACAATGTAATGGTCATGTGTTAGAAGGTCCTAGTCCAAGTAAAAGCCAGAATCCAAATGGGAGTCTGCGAAAAATCTAAAAACTGCTGCACAGATGCTTCCAAGCCAATCCAATCGAGCTTGAGAAACTTTGGAAAGAAGAATGTGCAAATATTTCAATCTCTAGATTCTAGATGTTTAAAACCTAAAGAAGGTGATTCTACAGATCCTGGTTATTTGCATTCACAAGTATTTACTCAAAGGGGCTGACTACAAATGAGATTTTTCAACAATTTTACACATCTTAAAAATCCTAATAAAATGCACAGACTTTTGGCATGATGTTGCAAAATACCGTTTGTTTGTCTCTTGCAATTCAGCACCAAGGGACGCGACGTGGATCTCCAGCCGGGCCTTCTCCTGCGTCACCTTCCTGCGCAAGTCGTTGGCCTTCTCCAACTCCATCGACTGCTGCTTCACACGCACCTCCATCTCATGCATTATTTTTTCCTGGCCCACAAACATGCAAGAAAATTGAGTCAAGTCAAATAACACTTCAGCCAACCAGGGTGGCAGCATGAGATAATGAAAACAAAGATGATCAGTAAGCTCCCCAAATCAGACACAGAAATCCGAACTCCTCCATTCTAAAGAAGAAATATTCCTCTTCCAAGAACCCTAAAAAAGTGATTAACATCATAAATTAAGTTACTAATTTTTACATTAGGGTTTTTTTCCAGTCTTGAGAAGGATTTGAATAAGTCTTAAGTCAGTCTTACGTAGCTGTTTCCAATAAAAGGAACTACTGTCCTTCAGCTTGCATGTGTGTCTTTACATGCAGGTATGTAACAGCATGGAATGTGGCATGAGCCTGGTTGATAAAGGTGATGATGGGGCGCGGATAAGAGATGGAGCGTGCGAGCTGATCTACACGCTGACAGGGGCCGGCGATGACAGGAGGGGGGGCCGGCAGTGCCCCTCGTAGGTTGGTGACAGAGATTCTTTTCTTTGTGTCAGTGCGGACGGGTGTTAAAAAGAGGAACAAGGGGCCTGTGTTGTGCTTTGGCCGCGTGCTGACACTTAGGTCCCTGGCAGTAGATGAGAGGGAGGCGCGTCTGCACAGAGGCTTGACTGGGCGCACCTGGACACACTCGGCGAGAGCAAATTAAGTCCAGTAATTAGGTGTTTGAGAAGGAGAATTACTTGGTGTGAAGGGCAGGCTATGTAAGCTGCTTCAATCGCTCCCGCTGCCTTTCACAGATTTAGTGATACGGTCTTTGAAGTTTCAGCAGAAAAAGCCATTTATAGTGATGGACATACCCTCACAGTTTTTGTATCAGAACTGAGGCCAACAACTGGAAGGCAGCCTGCATCAACAGTCATCTCCAGAGGTTTATCAGGCTGTGTGCATGAATGTATAATGTGGATCAAACTCCAGTGTCCAAGTAGGAGAAACAAACCAAAGGACCACAGAGCACTGAAGAATAACAGCAGGTGTGAAACTACTGCTTAGAGTTGATTTCTGTTGGAGGAATTAGCTGTAATACACTTTCAGAATGAATTCTGCTTAAAGGAAGAGACATAGAAATCCTGCAGTGAATCTAGCAAAGAGAAAAGTACTGCTTTATATGGTCAGAGTCAACCAGCACAACACGCCTGCAAAGTTTAATTCAGCTTATTATATTAAGTGTATTGATACATGTAGAACCTTTACATATTTTACAATTTACAGCCACAATTTACATCTTCAATTAATTTTTTTGGCCTTTTACTTGTAAAGTATAAGAAAAGAAAGTAGGACAAAATATCTGAAAAGAGTGGAATGTCTCTGTATTTAGGTCCCCTCAGAATACTTTGTTTGTAGACCCATGTGTCGCTCCAGTTACAGGCTCAGGTTTTTTGGAATATGTCTCAATTTGCTTTGTACATCTAGAAACGTTTTCAATTTTTATCGGTTTTTTCTCAAGGTCACTCGTAGAACGTTCTGTAAACAATCCTTTTGACGTCTTGCCATATATGCCACATATTCTAAATTAGATTTAGGTCTGGGCTTTGACTGGTTCATTCTAAAATCTGAATACGTTTTTGTCTAACTCACTCCACTATAGATCTGGATGGATGTTTGATATGTTTTGTCTCATTAGAAGGTGAAGCTCTGTCCACGTTTCCCTGTAGTACTCCTCACAGCATGAGCCAGATATCACTGTGTTGCACTGTGGGAATGCTGTATTCAAAATGACATGCGCTGTTTGTTTTCTGCCGCTTAATTAATTTTGGTCACATTTGAACGGAGCCTCTTCTTTTATGTTTGCTGTTTCCCATATATGAACAACTTTCCTACCAGCAATTCACAAGGTTTTCCACTTAGTGCATAAGTAATAGCTGTCCTGTCAGCAGATTCTCCCACCTGAGCAGTGAGTTTCTGCAGCTCTTCCAGAGTCTTGTCAGCTTCTCTGCTCACTTCTCTGAATATTTTGAAGAAATTAAGGTTTAAATTTTAGTGATTTATTTTGGTTAAAATTCCAATCTAGTGCATGCTCTTTAAAAGAAAATAACTCATTAAAAAGAAATTCCCCATTATGTCCTCTTTATGATGTTGGGTAAAAGCAATTAAAAATTAATTTATTTCTTTCAAGCATATTTTACAAAGCCAGAACATGTGATTAGGAAAAAAAATAAGTTGTGTCAGATCTGTATTAAGGTTATCAGCTAAATGACAATCAGCTAGGAGTAAGTTTAAATGTTTTTGCTAGAATATTCTTCAAGTCATTTACGAGAATTAATCAGAGAAGAAACAAGGATGGTTATTCAGGAGCCACGGCTCAGGACATAGAATCGGTTGACAGGTTATCTTGCACTGTGTTAAGCTGACCTTGTTGAAAGTGGAGCAAGAATAAAGCCAATATTGAAAGAAAGTCATAAAAAGTCCTGTTTGCAATTAGCCACAAGTTAAGTAGATGACACGGCAAACATGTGAAGGATGGTGTTTTAACCTCAATCCCCTAGAAAAACAGCTCTGTTTGTCCTACATGCAAAATGTTATTTGTGTGGGGAAACGAACAGAGCACATCACCTTGTGTACCCTCAAGAATAATGTGCAAAAATATCGGTCTCTAAATGTGCTGAATACAATATTTTATGCAGTTGACACAAAGTATTGCTTCACTGGAGCCGCAATAGAAACGTAGCTTTTTATTACCAGTAGTAAAACATGTTGAAAACCACGCATCATTTTCCCTTCACTTCACCATATTTCCTGATGGTGTGTGACTTTAAATCCACACCGAAGGCTTGTGGTTATAATGTGACGAAATATGAAAAACTCCAGTGAGTAAGAATAATCCTGCAAGGCGCTGTGTTTAGAAAACTGTTCATCTCAAGAGTTGGATCGTTATTGACTGTTTTTGGTCATCATTAGTCATTACGTCTGAGAATCACAGCGGGTTTGAAGTTTCATCCACAAAACTGTTCCCTCTTGGAGGCATCTAAATAGCCACCAGACGCCTAATTGTCCCGGACGCTAAAATCTGCCCCTAGGAGGGGCTGCAGCAAGTCAAAGTCCACTTTAATAATGCCATCCTCACTATGTCTGAAGATCAAGCCAACCACATGGCAGGAAGGCAACTAATTTTCAGTGACAAAGAGCTCTTTTTATTCTCTTGGATCTTGTCTGTCCTTAATTATTAAAAAAAGTGCCTTACCATGGGCTCCATCTAGTGTTTGATGCCTCTGAAATGTCGGCCTGTTGATAGATTAGGGCCAGAAGCGATGCATGTGCATGGCTGATATGTAAAGAAATCCCAGAATGCCGATAACATTAAACCTATATAACATGTAAAAGCGCTACAAAATACCTTTTAACAGCAACTCAATTAACTGTCTTCCTGTGTTGATGAGCCCTGCTAATAAAATGTGCACAATCCCATTTGACACCGCAGTCTTTTTTATAACATCAAAGACCCAGCAGCTTTGGAAGGTGTGTGTGAATGTGAGTGCGCACATCTTTGAGGACGATCTTAGCACTGAGTAAGATTTAATATGGACTAAGATCAAAGACATTTAAAGAGATGACAGACATGCAATATTGCAGTCACTCCCACCCAGATGTTAAAGGATGCCTCCTTTCATTCAAGGCTTGGAATGGAGAAGCTGGATGTTTTATTATTAGATTTGTGACTGATGTATACATGGAGAGCTAAACAAAGCCTGGGATTTAACCACTAATACTAAATTCTCGTCCTGTTCCTGTAGAAGTTGGGGCATTTAGTCTGAGAACAACTGTAGCTTTAAAAAACCTACACTCATAATTATGGATTATTGTTGTCAACTTCATGATCTATGAGGTATTAAGCTAATATAGAGAAAATACATACCTCAGTAATAGTTATTTTATTTAAGTACCTCCTTTGGAGGTTTTCTATATAATTTTAAGTGCAGCATTAGTTCTGTCTAATAAAAAAAAATACAAATAAAACAAAGTGCTATTTTTAATAAGAAAAGAACAAATATAAACTCCAGAAGAGCAGAAGAGATGAGCTTTAGTAATTCATCTTATCTACTGGTTAAATTTAATGGAACATTGCTGATTTAAAGTCACCTAAGGCCATTTGAATATGATCAAGAATGCAAGAAAACGCATTGCATGCATGCTCTGTGGTGGAATTCCTATGCCACTTACTGACCTGCTATTTGCATATTGCAGCCTTCAAATTCCTGCAGGCTGATTAAAAAATAAACCGACAAAGCTGGCCTGCAGCTTTAGAAAACTTTGCCCCCTTTACAAATGAAGTCGTCACTTGAAAGTTGTTTTTATATGTACTCATATAAACTGTCTCTATGTGATACTTTTTTATGGTCTTAAAGAGTAGAATGTGACCAAAGAGGCAAAATTAGAACTAATCTTCAACAGGACGCCAATACCTCAATGCATAGTACATAGTTCTTACATTTAAAACCTTATAATATTCTATCGCTTCATTAAACTACTTCCACATGCCTTTTATAATACATACAGTGGCCTGAGAACGAGTGTTGTGCTCAGTCTCCATCTTAGCCAGCCTACGGTTGGTGTCGTCCAGCAGCTCCTGGATGTTTTCGGTGTGTTTCCTCTGCATTTCAAACTTCTCCTGCTCCATCTCTGCTATAGTTGCATGTAACTGAAAAGGCAAAGAAAAGCTACAGATTAGACACTGATCTACTTTATTGGCTCTGAGTTTAGATCAGTTGCCCCGTAGATATAACTTATCCTAGAGAGACAATAAGGAACTGTTTGTTCCCACTATGGAGGGACTGCAAAGTATCTATGAAACTGGCATCGTTTTTCCTCCGACAATAACGAACACATGCATCTTCTCCTGCTGGCGAAGAAAATGCTTCTCTTCACCAGCAGAATTAATCTGAATGAAGATGGAGCCAGACACAATCCTGGAAGGCTTGGAAAGACTTGAAACGTAAACAATGGCTGAAGCTCCAGAAAAACCTGCATCCTAAACATGAAGGTAGAACTATAATGGAATGGTTCAAATCAAAGCACTTTCATATGCTACTGTGGTCCAGTCAAATTAAAGTAAATTCGATGTAAAATCTGTGGCAGGACTTGAACATTGTTCAAGCGTATGCATCAGTATGAAGTAAAGTTTGACAGAGATATATTATGAATAAGAAAAAAAAAACAGAAATGTGCAAAGCTGGTACAATTATAATCCAAAAGACTGGCAGCTGTAATTGCATTGAAAGTACTGACTCAAAGGGACACATTAAAAACCTCTAATACTGTGAATTTCTATTATTTCACAAATATTTGTGTTGTTCTATCACATACAATCCCTTTAGATTACAAAATGTGAAAAGCGTAAGGGTATAAAAAAAATTGTAAATACTTCAGATAAAAAGGCTCAGATGTAAGCAATTTGTATAATACTGCTGGAAGATTACCAAAATGTCTGATTTCTAACCATTCTTAACATTCTGCATATTTAAAAACAGTCAGTAACTCCGAAGAAATTACTGACTGTCAACAGTCTGACTGGACCTCTAAGCCTTCCCTGAAAGCCCAAAGGAAGATAATCAGAAGAAAGAAATGAATCTGTTTTCTCAACCAGTACAGCCTGGCTCCTTGCAGAGAGGTCTCCCGCTAACCCATAGTTTCCCTCTGGCTTGAGGTGGCTTATGCAGCACAGGACTGCAGAGTATCCCACCTTCTTCTCCCACTCGTTTTTTATAGAGTCAGCACTCTGATCGGCGAGCTTCTTCAGCTCAGCTATCTGCTTCTCTTTGCTCTCACTGATGATCTGGGATTCACGCAGAACGCTTTGAACTGTGGGAGAATTTGGACACAAACACACAAAAAGGAGTCAGGTCTTTCCTCTAAGGGGTGGGGGTTGGAGGAAGAGAAATCAAGGATGTAAACAGAAATCTACCTGAAGGCATTGATTGTGTCAGTACATTAAATTAAATCAAATGCTTGTAGTTAACAGAAAACACAAAGGAAACAAAAGTAAGAAATAATTGCTAAACTTTTGGTGAAAAAAGGCAAAAATGATTTGCTTAGACTGCACAGACTGAACAGCACAGCTGGAGAACATCACTCTGCACCAGCATGATCTCCTGTGGGATAGTACCTTTCTAGGCTTTTTACTCTGAGTGTTCAGAGACACTACTGTAAACATCCTTCCAGTTAGCCCTGCAATCATGTCACCTCTCACCTTTCTTTTCAAGCTTACGGCTCATCTCCTCAGATTCCTTCTGCTTAACTCTGTACACACTCTTTATCTCTTCAATCTCCAGATTTTTTCGGTCCAGAATCTACAGAGTGTGAGAAGAAAAGGACTGTTTTCAGTGCCATACAAATACTGCTAGCATGAAAGTGTGTTCTTTTTCTGTATTCTCTGTCATGGCCATATTGAAGTATGCTAAATCTTATAGGAATTAATACACGTTAATTGACATTTTTGCAATGCAAAACTAAGAAATAATAATAATTCTAATCCTCAAACAAAATATGCAGTATGTCAGTACCAAAACAGTGTTTTTGGCAAAACATAGTAACATAGGTACAATATCATTAATTGTTTTAACTGTTTACAGGAAAAATGAAGTATCAATTAAGAAGGAAGAATAAGTTATCCAATCAAATCATTTAATATATCCACCGCTGACTTGAATTTGTACCAGATAACTGCACAAGAGATGAAGATTGATGCAAACCCAATCAAACACTGATAAGAGTTGGGATGCCATCGAATAGGTTCACAAATTAAAGTTTTTGACAATGTGTGCAGATAGAGAAGTAAAGCAAAGTATCTTAAAACTTTAAGATCAGACATACAAGTAAAGAGATTGTGCTTGTATTGTTGGTAATCAATAAATAAAATACAGAAATTCCCTAAAATATAGAACCTTTTATTTATTTATTTTTTTATTTGAAACTGAGCCACTTTTAAGAGAATACATCTGGATATAAACTGTATAATCAGAAAATACTGTATGCATTTCAATTCCTTAGGAGACCAAAGACAAACTGAGTAAAATAGCAGCTGAATGAACCACCTGCACCGAGGTGATGAGGTAAGTGCATCTGCTTGCTGCTGCCATCTGGGTGTCATTAGTTAAATCAGGCAATGACAAGCTGCAGCTCCAGTAATGGAAATAAAGCAGAAAACTTTCCAAGCACTTATGCTCAGTTGCATTGCATGTGTGTAGATATGCAAAGAAAGAAAAGCTTTTCCTTAACTTGTGCAATAATTTAGGCCAGGAATTCAAGTCTTTGGGAACTATGGAACATTAAAATGACTTTTTAACAGCACAGATCCAATCCAAAAACATGCTTCTCTTGCTGGGAATGGCAGAAAAGCATAGAAGATGTTATTTTTGTCTGACTCTAGAAGCCAATGACGCTCCTTATTAGCCAAGCCTGTCATCATCCCGGTGTGAATGGGATGGAGGAGATGAAAGGACGATTGGGTGCCTGGAGCAAAGTTCACCCAACATTTAGGGATAGCCAATTTTTTTCCATTTTACCACCCCAAGAGATTTTTGTTTTTCTTTTCAGGGTGTAGAACAGAAGGCAGAGGCACAGGATCAGGTTGAGGCAGAGTGCATTACTACCCTTTTTTGAGGTCTTTGGAAGACATCCTAATTCAAAAAGAATCAAATTAATTAAAGGGAGGACAGAGAACAGCAGAAGATAACTAATTTAGAATGACCAACTAAACTACAATGATCTGTCACAATATTATGATCAGAGCTGAGTTCAAACCTAAAAAAATCTAACTCAACCCAAACCCATAGTCTGTGTGTACGAGCCCAATTCAACCCAACTAATTAACTTTAATTAGAGGCCTGAGCCCGAAATAAACTTGACATATTATTTTAAACTGCTACCAGTTAAAAGACTTCCAGACCTCTGACTTAAAACTTTTCTGATTTGGTAGTTTAGCATTCCGTGTTCTTAGCTTTTTGTTAATATCTTCCTGCTCCATTTTATCACTTGTTCCACAGAATGAGTCAAGTGCAAATCTTCTGGATGGCTGCCAAAGGAGGAATATTTAATAATCTGCGGAAGGAACCTTTGAAACACATATTCCCCCAAAATGAGACGCTGTCTCAATTTCTGTCTGTGAACAGATGTTGCTGCACCAACGTCGGCCTCTAGCTGCTAGCAGAGGAGCTAACCGTTCCCTCCATGCTAGTGCCACAGCCACATGCTAACTAAGGTTTCAAAATGCTGCAAAAGGCTCAGCTTTATCCACCCACTGGCTCCCTTCCTTTGCTAATTTGTTTGCAAACATTTGTCCATCTGAGAGCATCTTGGTACTTAAGCACTACTCAAGTAAGGCTTGTGACTGGGCACAAATATATGAGTTAGGATTTTTTTTTTAAATTTCTGAGTGTGTATTACATTGTGCTCTTTGCCTTGTTTATGCTTAAAACTGTTCAGAATGGAGCAGGCCTAGAGCAAGCCAGAGCTGAGGCAATGAGTAAGCAACTTTATTTCAATAAGTGTTTCGATCAACAACAGTAATGTGAGCTGGTGCCAAAAAAATACAAAAAATACGAAATAAATAAATGTTATACTTTTTATTCATTCAAACTTTTTTTCTAATCCAACATAATCTGTTTGGAATTGTTGGCAGGCTTTGGAAAATCTCAGGTAAGACGAGATTCCATATTTTCTATGAAACACACTTGGCGACCGCTGCCTTAGGGCTACTAGCTGCACCAATCACAAATGTAAGTTATAAAAACTTTTTTAACTGTTAAAAGCACACAGAGTGATGTCACATCTCCCCATATTATGCATAATTAATGGACACTTCCACAGAAGAGATTAGAAAAGAATTTGTGCTGTTCCTCTTAAGTTATGATTCTCAAAAAGGAATAGTATAAAATCCAAAAATCTAAATGAGACTTCACCATGGAGGTCAGCAGCCATAAAATTTCAATCAGAGCATTTCTAACAGCAGTCCTTTAAATATTGAAAAAATAACCCCTAATAAAAATAAAATCTCCTCACTTTCTATTGGACTTAAAGGTACAACTTAATCATTTTTGAAGCCATATATGTAACAATCAATTGAAGACATCTTGCGGTCTACATTTACTCATAGATAGAAAGCTCAACACAGAGTGTGGTGCCAAACTGCTTATTGTGAAACATCTTATAATCTTAAGTGAATGGTGAACTGTCTCCTTAAAAGCCTCAATGGCAGCAAAAGAAAGTCATGTAAGGACGAGACTGATTCCAGGTGCTTGAGCTGCAGCCTAAATGACAGCACTTGCTGTTAAATAAACCAGCTTTAGTGCTGCTTTCAACATCTGACAAGAGGCTTTGAAGAGATGAGACCAGTGAGATGAACAGAGAAGCATTCCTTTACTTTTCACTTGCTTCCTAATGGCTTTATGATGGCAACTGCAGATTGCCATCAGAAGATTTGCCTATCATGTTCAGATTCCAAATAGAAACTAAAGTTTCCTCCATTACAAAATTTTGTTGCAGATTTTGACTTGATTTAATAAACACTAATTTATGGGCAAATATAAACTATATTAAATTCAATGTCCCTTTCATTTAATACTGAAAGTAAAGCCTTTAAAAGTAAAGCCTTGTATTTAAAAAAAATACAAGTTAAATATTAAAATAAAGCTGTTGACATAAACAGCAGTAAAGTTGGTTGGTCTTGAGCTCATGTTTTTCATTCTTACCTTCTCAACATCTGCATCATGTCTCTGCTGCATCTTCAGTTTCTCCTCCTGGTGCTTGGCTTCCAACAGTTTGATCTTCATCTCTGTCTGAGAACAGATGAAACATCATGTCACGCAAAAGAAAACAACACTCTCCTCACACCACGTCTGCTACTCTATAATTTAGCTGTAGTTTCCAAAAACTGAACGTGAAAACGACTACAAATTGATCTGTTCTCTGGCACTGGTTTGTTTTTGCAGAGATGCTGTAAGAGAGGCCAAAAAAGATACAATTATGGTGAACCATCTTCCAAACATGGAACAATTCCTATTAAATTTGTGGAAATCATTCCAAAAATATTTACGAATACTTTAAATTTGTGCATGTGCATCTCTAAAGTGAATATAAGCAAAACACAAAAGAGAAAAAGAAAACTGTAATTAGGAAGTTGGGTGTCTGAAACTTAATTGCACAAAATTGCTGCGTAATATTAGCATAGCAGTCAAACTAATGACCATTTTTACTCAAACGCACCATTTTAAGCAGGGATCAGCTTCAACATTGTGTTGGGAAATTTTAGACCATATCTTCAAGAGATAAGAAAGCACCTTGATTTAAGACTACTTATACCCTACAAACAAATGATAGATCACTAACTAAAAGCCTTTTTCTCATATAATTTATTTATGGTAAATAAACAGGATTTAATCATTAATATTTACCTCAGGCATGTGCTGAGGGCCTTCGCTGTACACAACATGAATCGTACTTGGGAAAGACTGACTTAAAAAAATGACCCCATAATCTTTGAACTTCATAAAAACTCGTGTCAGAGAAGAAAACATGCTTTAAACATAAAAACAAAGCATATTTAAGTGATTGTATTGTGCTAATCTAAAGATTGTTCATTTTCTCTCTTACGGTCTGTGGTCAGGGGGGCACTGAATGAAATTTTGCCAAATTGAAATAAAAAACGTCCAAGACCAACGCCTCTATTTGAAGCATGAAGGACAGCCTTTTGCAATAAAAATAATGATTTCTTGTGTGGACTAAAGTCAGATCTGAGAATGCTGTTACATCAAACTCATGCTGCACTGCATTTCACACCCTTAAGTCAGAATTTACAAGTTTCAAGCTTTGCACATAAAATATACTTACAGCTGCAGCAATAAAACAGTTTTATGCACTTCTGACAACTTGAATTTGTGTTAAAAAAGTCACACACCATAATATAAATCAACAAGAGAACATGTTCTTGAATTACTAATGATAATAAGTTAGGTTAATGGCTACATTTAGTAAATCCATTTGTCAGGTGTTCCTGCCATTACAGTACACCTGATAAAGATGTACATTATGGATGCAACTTTTATGAAACTAAAGAGAGAATTAATTCTGTAAATACAAGTAATTGTCCATATTTCATTTTCTTGATCCATTCATACCTAAGATTTAGGGATGCACCGATTTATGGGCCAGTCGATTTATAGGTGCCGATTTCCTTAATTTTGGGAGATCAGTGATCGGTCGATTTTTATATGTGAAGCTGATGTTATCCACCGATCTATGGCAAAGGTCTAAGAATCAGCCAATGTCCTCTTTCGCTCTCTGTTGAGAAAGGTTTAACTGTTAGACTGGCCCACCAAGTCATGTCTGCATGCGTACAGTTAACAATAGTGACCCCACTGTTACCAACTCAACAATTTTCTTGCTATATTGAGCAACATTTTAGACAAAAATAAATACATAAATAAATAAATAATATCAGCCAAAATTGGAATCGGCAGGTTATGCTTTTTAAAAGATCAGTAATATTTCACCAGCCAGAAAACTGCAATCGGTGCACCCCTACTGAAATTGAAACAGTTGCAATCAAATTTTAGATTTCTTAAGTTTCCAGGCTTAACAGGATCCCCGGCAACATATTTGTCTCCAAATCAGCAATAATGCATTTCAACTCTGAAGCAACACATTCACTAACAGATGCTAACAATACTATTGTTAGCAAAACTATGGGTGTTTTAAAGAAATCATCACAATGTTTTTATGCCCACAGCAAATGTATAGGATCATTCAGCCTTTCTTGGATTTATTCTGAGTGGGAACAAACACAATTTAGCAACTGAACATTGTCTTCAGTAAAAATTATTTAACCAAAGTATTTTTTGTGTGTAAATTGGGTTTGATTTACGACCTTGAGACATTTACTGTATGTTTTTCTCTTTCTTGACCCAACTTCCTGTCCAGCTACTTATGAATAAAGACAAGTAGTGTTAAAATAAATTTTAAAAAAAGAAAGTAAAGCCATTTGTGTTTACAAATGGAACACTCCATAACTTGGCAGACTGTTCATCTACAAACAAATGACCTTAAAGAGGCTTGTAAAGATTTGCATTACATTTTTTTTCTACCATTTGTATTATGCTCAACATTATCCGCCTATAATAAACTCTGGTACCTCACTAACATATATACTTTTATTTGATCACTGAAAGTCTTAGTTTTCCCCTTTTTTTGAGGCTGCTGTCTTTAATTAGAGGATGTTTCTCTGCACAAACACACAGTACATGGAGGCACAAAGGAAACCTTTGACAGAAAAACTGTCTGGCTGTTTGCTTTGATGTCACCACTCATGTATAGTCTGTGTATCTTCTGGTACGTTAATCAAACCTGCAGCAGGGTGACAATGTTGCTACTTTGAAAATGTGCTTGAGAGTGTGTGTGCGTGTGTGTGTGTGAGCGAGTCAGTGGTTAAAAACATCCCGAGGCTAAATCTTGTTTGTTCTAGTCATCAAAACCATTAAGCTGAAAAATTCCCAAAATGTCACTTGGCACAGGGAAAGCTCATTAGACCTTGTCTCTAAGATAAATATCAAAAGAAAACAACATGATTTAACTGCAGTATTGTTTATGTGTGTAAATAATGACAGAACATAATGAAGACATCAACAGCACACAACTAAATGTAGCCATGCTTCAGGACTAAAACAGTGGAACAAAACTAAAGAGCTCAGGTTGTCACTCTGAAGTCAGCAATTCCCTTCTCGTTTAGCACCCCTTTAAAAATAAAAGTCCGACTAAAATGCAGAAATTGCCTTCTGGATGCCGCTCCTCATTATAGCACTGGAGCTACATTCAAACTGCATCCTTAACAGAGCTCGTTTAAGTATTCTGTTCTTTCTTCTCCATCATTTTTCTTGATTTAATGCTATTTCTTGTGCAATTGAGAGGACCACAGGAGACTTGTCAGAGTAGAAAGGAAGAAGTCAAAAAGAAGTGAGAGAAAGACAAGAGGAGCAGAAGGAGGGGGAGAGGGAGAGAGAGAAGGCGTTGACTGAAAAGCACAATGTAAGGCAGAGACCTGATTCTAACGGTGCCTGAACAAAAAAAAAAGGCTCATGTGGGGGTGTCACTTTCTTATCCTCTCTTCAAATGCTCTTTGGAGAAAGTTTGTCAAACTAGATCAGTGGTGTTTGAAACTTGTTTATAAAAGCGTCAGTGAAGGGAGGAGGAGGAGGAATGTCATACACCTAAGGCTTCTGAGATGTCTTCAATCAGCCCCGACTGGGTGGTACAGCTCCTTCCCTTTTCTCTTCTTCTGAGTTGAAGCGAGCGCTGTAAGATGCCATGTTTTTTGACACTTTGCTTTTGAGAGGATGAGAGCTAGGGAGGGAAGAAGAAGAGGTGGATGGGGGATCTGAGAGTGGGACTGTGAGCAGAAGTCGGTTTCTTTTTCCGTTCAATATCAGAATGCCGGGGGGGTGGGGGGTGGGGTGGGGGTCAAGGCCTTTATTTCAAAATCACAAAATCGTCTGCTACTTATGCCTCACTAGACCTTTTCTATTAAAAGTAAGGAATTTAGTTGAAGTATTTCTATAGATAGCCAAATGTTTCTTTCCATCCATCCTTGCAATTTTATTTTAAAAGCTTGACCCATCTAGCTTTATGGACTGAACTCTAGAAATTTGGGTTGTGAAATGCATGAATTGCCGACATGAAGAAAGCATAGCAACAGCTACAGTCCATTTCCTAACCCTAACAGGATGTTATTTTATACCTCTGTCCAAATAAAAAGGCTGGACAAAGATTGTGGCTAAAATTTGATCTCCTATAGTTTTTGACAAGAAGCATTCTGAACAAAAACAAGAGTGCGCGAATGAGGCCGAGACTTCCATTCCAATTCTCTAAACCCATAAAGTACTAAGGTAACAAGAACAGAGGAGATATGTTTGAAATAGTAACTTTATTATTATGAAATAGTAAATCCCTCATGGCTCCATGCCTCAAGCACGATCTTGAAAGCCAGCTGCAGAACTAGTCCCCGCTAAAACTACTGAGACTCACAAGGTTACCCTTTTTTAGCTTTCAAAAGCGATCAGATAAGACAGGCCATAGCCCTCTAAATCACAGGCTCAGAACTCAAGCTTCATCCCAGAGGACCCTTAGATTAGAGAGACTGCATCATTATGGCATCAGAAAGCAAAGGGGTCTGATCCCCAGTTGGGGGCTTGCGACCATTAGACCATGACTGCTTGACACACATCTACCAGGCTGCTGCCAACTTTCCCTGAGGTCAGGTGCCGAGGGAAAAGCTTCAAGATGGCATGTACACAGGAAGTCTAAAAGAAAGGGTCTGTGATTTAATCATTCTGTCAGTATCTTCTGTAATCTCTAGCCTTAGGCCTGCGCCGAGCTAAAACTGACTCATCAGTCACAGTTTAATTGAATTGCCAAATAAAGGCCCAGCCCTCTTAACACTAAGCACTTTCAGAGTGTGCAGTAGGATTAACGGGACTTTGGCGCTCCTGCAATACATCCTCCACAACTCACCTATAAGCTGTCACATATGTGTAAGGAAAGCTTATGGGGAAATGCTCTACCTCAAGGCATGTCTTGCACACATAGCCTCCCCTCTAAAGGGCATAAACAGCAGTCAAGCTGTGTCAACACTGAAGGTGTTTTAGTACTCTTATTTTATTGAAAGAAGCTGTTCGTATCTAGCGGCTAAAGCTCCTACTCATGCTGTGGGCACTGACCACAATCTGATGCAGACGTTACAAAAAAAAATAAGATATGTGTCAAACATCTCCCAACCTAAAAGATTATAAACATCAGTAGAGTGTGGCACCATGTTGTTCTGTTTTTCAGTAGTATTCACCTCCTTGGATGAATTACCCTTTTATTACTTTTACAAATCAACATTTGGCATTCCTGACGAAATCTAAAAAAACATCTTTAATGTCAAAGTGAAAAGGAATTTCTACAAAATAATGATATAAGTTTTAAATTAAATGCTTGCATAAACATTCATCTCCTGTAAAGTGACTGACCACATTCAACAGAGGTCCAGTCAAAAAGTAAGATAAAGGAAGATTACAGTGTAGGAGACTGGAGAAGTGCTATTATCACAATAATTGATCAATTTAACAATGAATAGGCAAAATGAAAAAACTGAAACACAATGAGGTTTAAAAAAAAAGGTTTGAAATGGTTTGTTTATGGTTATGACATGAGGACAAAAAGGGAGTACATGGCAATGTGAGAGTGTGAAATGCAGGTACAAATACTGCATTTGTACCTGCAGAGGGGTAAGTTACCTCAAAATACCTCCTTACCACCACATACATAACTTCCTCTGCTCCAAATCTTCCCCTAAAAGGCACTGGTTTAAGTTGATGAATATAATCTCTGCAAGGGGTAAAAACATTAAAAGAAAAACAAAATCTCTTAAGCGTAAACATCACAAATCTGAACATCAAAGGGAAAAGGTCTGCCCTATTTCTGCCTCATTCCCTCCCATTTCCACTGTGTTCATCCTGATGTTTTTCTTTAGCTCTTTGAAAAAGCTTGAAATTTTGGTTGCTTTTTTTTTTTTTACATCAATAGAAGTGAAACACCAGTTTCTACTTGAAAAAGATGGTCTGCTTGTATTGAAGGCTTCATCACACCAGTCGCATATTTTAGCTCTTTTAAAACCTTAAAGGAAGGGTGTCCAAAGTGCAGTCCATGGACCAATTGTGGCTCAATGATTCAAAGCCCCAAACATAATTCTGTTATGGAACAAATCTGATCAGTAATCAATTTTTGTATTTTTTGGGATGAGACTTTTACAGTCAGATAAAAAAAAAAAAAAACATTGCTTGTTACAACGTTAGTGACACAATAAAATAATCTATGACATGCCACAGGAAAGCCAGGAATAAGTCACCAGAGCAGAAAGAGAAAAAAAACAACATACATTTCTGAGAAAATTGTGATTTTTTTTTGCTAAATATACCAGCTGTTGACATATTGAAACCACTTTGTGCTTTAAAAAGTAGTTTCTGAAGTTGTAAAATGGTAAAGTTTGCGTTTGAATACAGCTTGTTTAAAGAGTAAATCTGAGCTGTTTTTCATCTCATGGTTGATTAACACAGCTGTCTTTATTTTGGATATTCACATGTTTTTACTATTGGTTTCAGCAAACAGGATGAAAGTGTGAAAAGAAGACATAGCTAATTTGCATCAGTAACACATCACCCTATTCCACACTGGTAACGGGTCGATGAAAGAACAAACCCTGGCCCACGTTCGTTTACGGGTTCATCTAAATTTTTCCAAGAACTGCCAAGCATAACCTTTACTGTCAGAGTAAATGCAAAACAGCCAGCAAAATTAACAAGCTCACTTTTGTCTGCACACCTTCCCAACTTATACCTGTTTAAGGTCAAGGCTGGGGGGTTTGGTTATTACAAAGTAATTTAAATATACATATTCAAGTTATTACTTAGAAGATAAAATCAAAAAGTTACCAGAAATTAAGTGATGTTTACTTTATAATTCATGGAAAAACTTTGGACACCACTCACTTAAAGCCTCATTCAGTTGACCCAAAACCTTTATAAAGGACATCAAAGCAGTTCATAAGCTTCACAGCCAATTTGCAAAATGGTTGAAATACTAAATAGAATTACATTACAGAGGTGTAAACCCACGAGTGTTGCATGCAATCAGTATAAGGTAAACATTCCCATTACATTCATCCATATTGAGCCACTCAGGAATTTAAGATACAATCAAACAGCAGAAGTTGTTGCTAATTTTTTTTGTTTTCCAGTGGCTAAGATGCATCAGTGTACAGACATCATGCCTTGCTGTTCTAGGTTAAAGCACAAACTGTGAACAATGCTCTGAGATGTAATGAACACCTCTTAACAATGTCCTGTGTGTTTATGTATCCACTAACCCCTCCCCACACCTGCATCCGTCAGAGCAGTCAAAGCGACTGCAGCAGCCACTAAAAACCATAATGGTTACATACAAGTCATGCTCAGTTTTATATTTAACGCTGCATTTACGAAGCTTGGTAGAAGGAATGACTGGAGGTTTGGGAGAGTTGGGGAGGGTCAGACGGGACTTCAAAGCACGCTTTCAGAATAGGATTTTCTGCTTAAATCCACATATGGAAAGAAAAGGAGTCATCAGAGGAAGCTGGCAATATTTCTGTCTTCTTAGGGAATTGGCCATTCCACCAGTATAAGCCACGTATTTGAGTGTTTATAAATGACTAGAGTGTCTTACACCTTAAAGTAGATAGGGTTGGATTTGACTTGACTATGTGTTATTCTTGTTTTCATATAATCATGTCAATATAAAACATGCTACATAGAAAAAGGCAATGGAAGGAAATGTACAGAACCGTAATATATTTTGTCACATATTTACCACATACTTTTCATTCATTCAAGTTTATTTGGAAAACACTCTGGGTTAGGCAATACTGTAACCACTGCTCTGGAAACTGATTCAGTCTATTAAGCAACAGACATTAACGAAAAAACAACTCTCCAACTTTCAACAAATGTCACAAATTGATGACAGACATATTAAAAGAAAAATGCTAATTGTACTTTGTTAGAGACACGAAATTGTGAATTAAAAGGAAAACCATGTATAATGTATTTGTATTGACCCTTCAGTCAACATTGAAGTTCTACAGTAAAACTGCAGAGTTTTACTTTTACTACAGTAAAACTGCAGAGTTTTACTGTAGAACTCTGCAGCAATTGCAGCTGAAAGTGTTTCGGGGTATGGCTCTACCAGATTTGTACATCTAAAAAGGGAAATGTTTTGCCTATTCTTCTTTGAAAAATTGGACAAAAACAGTCAGATTGGCTGAAGACCATCTGAGAACATCTATTTTATGGTCTTGCCTCATATTCTCATTTGATTTTCAGTGTGACCCAATGACTTTAATCTATGAATACATCCATGTTTGAGGTTGTTGTCCTTCTGGAAAGTGAACCTCCACACCTCTGTCTTAAGTCTTTTGCAAACCTTAACAAGTCTTCCTTCAGGTTATCCATCCCTGCTGAGGAAAAGTGTCCTGCAAAATGATGATGTCGCCATGATGTACGTTAATACTTATTTGACACACCCAAGGCTGTTCTTTTCATTTCACTGTATTTAAATCTATCCATCTTCTCACCAACTTTGACCAGGTTCCTTCTATTTTATAAAAGTTTCTCTGTATAGCATGATGCAGGCACCCCATTTTACAGGGATATTCTGTTCACAGAAATGTGTTGCAGTTTAACACAAGTTAAAGTTAAAAGTAGATTTTTAGATAGAGAGATAATTCTTGGTTGGTTTGCAGTTTTGCCAGGTTCACTGTGAGAGGTCTGAACTTTGGGCTATATTTTTATTTCCTAACTCTGCTTTAAACTTCTCCACAACTTTCTTATTGACCAAACTGCTAAGTTCCTTCATATTCATGATGCTGTTTGTTCACTAATGTTCTTTAACATACCTCTGAGGTCTGCATAGAAAAGCTGTACTTATTCAGAGATTAATTTTGAACTCCATTTATTAATTAAGTGACTTCTGAAGGTAACTGGATTTTAATTAGGGGTGCCAGAGTAAAGGGAGCTAAATACAAATGCATATCACACTTTTTAGAGATAAGTTCATAAAATATTTTGAAAGCAATACTTCCTTTTTTAACCGACATAACACAAAATCAAAGCAGTGAGGTTTGAGGTCATAATGTGACAAAACAAGAAAAAGTTGGGTTGGGCATTTTTCATGTTTGTCTGTATTCAGCTGGGTACCTCTTTGCTTTGTAGACCATAATCAATGGCAAAGGTGCTATTCGTCTCAATGGTTGACTTTAAAATCTACAGAGACAAAAGGGAGAAGATTGAAGTGATGAGAAGACAGAAGAGCTCAAAGACAATTTTTTTTCCCCAAGCAACAAATAAACAACAAAGGATCCCTGACAACTTACAGGTGACAAGGGGCTGGGCTTCTCTCTCAAATACCTGGGGTTTTCAATCTGAAAAAGCAAACAGAAAAACATTCAGACTTCTCTTTCTCCTAAGCCTCTCCTAACAAAGCCCTAAAACGACCAGAATCTATCCCTGGCAGTGAGTTTGCCATAAACAATGTGGAAAGCACATCAAAGCCCAGTTTTGTGGCTGAAGTCTCTTCCGTCAACTCCTGTCTGTTTAGAGAGACAGAACCGTCGTGCAACTTCAAGGCTTTGTGTGTGTGGCCGGCTCTGTTTCCGCTCTCAGCTCTCCTTCTGCTGTCCCTTTTGTCAACACTGAAGACCGCTAATCTGTAAGCTATCCCCACTCTGTTTACCATCACATGGAGGCCAATGTGTATACATCCCTGCCAAACACTGACTCGGCATGCTCTTTGCTTACAGTATGAAGCAGAGAGGACTGAAAAGTGTAAGCAGGTTAACCACCTGAAAGTAAGCGGGTCACAGTCCATGTGACATTAGTGGCTTTACATCAATAAGGCTCGCTAACTGTGACACAAGCTGCAAAAATATCATCATACAGTGCTTCTCTCTGATGCTTTAGGGCCATCTGTGGGGGCTCACATCTAACATCGACATCACAGCCTTTCAAAGTAAGAACCTAAATCTCAAAATGACGGCAATGACTTCCAAGGCTAATCTCCAAAACAAAAAGACAGAGTGGGAACAGGAGAAAATAATGGGATTCAATTCAATGTTGTAAAAAAGGGGAATCAATGCTTTAAGATGGCGCTACCCACACAAAGCTAATCCTGAATGAATGGGAGATGAGGGAACATGACCTGAGAGAATTTAGGGACTTGGGAGTTAAAAAAGCTGCAGCTATAGTGCCAGGATAAAGTCACAATCTGTTGCTTCGGGGTGAGAGATTCACAATAAAAGGAAAGCAGCTCTGCCTTACTGACATCTACTCAGGTTAAAATGAGCAAGATATTTTGCACCATACTGTTGTCCTTAAACCGGAACCATTTGGTTAAAATTATTACTGCCATACATGCACAAGATCTGCAGACAGCTCCACTGTGTGTGTTGTAAACAGTCAAACGCAGCTGCATCAGGCATGATGAAGGAAAAATATATATATATTTTTACAAACTGGTGCGTAGCATGAAACCTAAAATGGGATTTCTTTTTTTACCCACAAACAGCCAGTCATCAGGTTTGATTGAGCACGGGCCACAGGGCAAAGAGGACATGCAGACTAAATCCTGTGGTGTTGTCTTGGCACAGTGTCACCCTAAACTTGGACTTCTTGTATATGTATGCCTCTGAATGTTTGTAAGGAAACAGACAGGGAAAAATCACAAGGACTCAACATTGAAGCACATCTGCTGATATCAAACCAATTTCACACTAAAACTAAAGGAGATGCATACATTTTTCTTTTTTAACTTTTTTTTTTAAAACAGAACATTGATTTCATAGCTGTATGAGTCAACTCCTGTTTGAGATTAAATGATGCTCCAACAGAGAAACTAACCTGACATTTGAAAGGGCAACTATGGTTCAGACAAAAAAATAAAAAATGCAAAAAAAAGTACAAAATACAAATAAATCACAATCTATTGATTTTCCAAGCAAAAAAAATCCCTTTTTAGATCCACTTTTGGAGCCAAACATCCTCAAAATGTAAAGGCACTACACTATGTATGATTATTTGTGAGCATAATACAATAATAAAATAAAATAATCAATTTTTTTAAATTGGTAAGAAAATGTATTGTTTTGTTATGGTTTTTGCTTCTTACGTGTCCTGTGTCAGTGTAAAATGTCTCTTAATATCGTCAGGTTGCGTCAAGAAATGAATCAAGAAACTCTCTCCAAACTTTCCTCCTGAGTTTTTACTTACAAAATGTACATAAAACTGTAGCTTTTTTTCTCTGTCTAAGCCAAATAATATTTCAGACTTCCTTTTTAACCACCACGTATGCAGCCTTAGCTTAAAGAGAAAATGTGATTCCTTGAATGAAACATTCAGAGACATACTTTTATAGATTTGAGTGGTATGACAGACAATGTTTACAGGTTAATGTATTTCTTTAAGTAAAAACAGAGTGATTGTGTTGAAAAATTAGACTCCCATTAATTTCTATTAACTGCAGCGATGCTTGAATTCAAGCTCACATACACTCAGGCACATGAGAGTAGCAATGCCAGTCAGAACAGGAGTACAAATTACATCATCTAACAGAAGTACAATTTTTGACACAAGTAGCAATCTACTTGTGACAAAAAACAAACTTTTGTCACAACTGCCTCCAGTTGCTTGGAGACATGTAGACTCCAAGCAACTTACTCTTGACCTCATTCTGACTTGATAAATCAGCATAAACCTTTTGCTACATTAAAGTTGGAGACTATCACTATTTCCATTTTGAGTGGCTTATATGTCACGCATTAAGAGTTTGATGTTTTGTTGTATGTAATGTCACGGTCTTCTACAACTTTTGCATGTGGTTTCCATGATACACTAAACTGACTATATTCCATTAAAGTAGAAATGAATGGCAAACCAATATAGCCTGCTTCAGAACATCTAAATGAAAGTGAAAGATGTTCCAGATAGAGCGATGCTTGGCTCTGCTGAAATTTCGTAGGAGATGAGCACTTTGAAGCCGTGCATCCATAAAACTTGAGCAGAGTTTGTGCGTGTGTGTGTTTGTGTGCAAAGGAACATCTGTTGATTTGAAAGATGCAGGCTTGGGGGAGCGTTGCCAAGCAATGCTTCTTATCAGTGTTTCAACACAGTGGAGAGCAGAGCGGTGCAGTGAGCGGCTTCACGTCTGCAGACAGATCCCTGAGATTACCTCAGGACTGAATGGGGAAGCGGGGGGGATACAGAGTCCAAGATGCACGGACAAACAAACAAGAAGAGAACAGACAGAAACTGAGAAGGACTACAAAAAGTAGAGCTGTGGGGGTTCTGCAAAAATATGTGTGTAGGGAATGTAGGAGAAAGTTTGAGGCAACAGGAAGGCACAAAATGAGAGAAAAAGGGAGTTGGAGTCATGCAGGTGAAGGAAAAATAAAACATATGAGGGCAGATTGCTTATCAAGCCCTGACCTAGAGCTCTGCAGACGGCAGAGATAAAACAGGTGCACACATCTTCCATTGCACAGTTTATAAAACCCTCACAACCTACAATAGCAGTGAAATGCCAAAAGGAGGAGACTTCAAGAGGACTCAAGTAAAAGGCTCTTTTCATTATTTACTGAAAAGCGTCCAGGCAACACGGCTAACTCAATATCACTGCACTACTGCGGTTAAGAGTGCTTCAGTTAGTCAGTGCTCTGCAGGCTGATAACGTACTGCTGAAAGCACTCAGTCAATAGCAATTACAGGGTCTGTATGATGGCCTCCACTTACTATGAAAGTGATCTGGCAAGATATACTTCATACTAAATGTGTTGCCTCGTGTATTTTATTGACCAAAAACAAATGTAAATAAACACAAATATAAAATGAAAAAAACATTTACAATAAATTTTGATGAATCTGGACGAGGATAATCATTTGAAAAACAACAAGAGGGCTGAGAGAAACAAAAGCAAATAAAAAGCTCAGGGTTGTCAACCAAACAACTATCAGGACATCAACAGGTCTGCCGAATGCTTCACAGTTACATTCAGTTCCTAACGCTGCAAACATTACTTCACCTGAAATTAACCCAAGTCATGTTTTTGTACAGTTATTTCGAAAAAAAAAAAAAAAAAAACTATAAAAAGCTTAATTATGGAACTTGTCAATAAAAGTATGAGAAAGCTAAACGTGTGTAACTAAAATGTGTTGTTTACAGAGCTCAATGTCAGCACACTGATAACGAAGTTAACTGTAGGTGTATCACTTCCATAAAACACCACGTGATTTGCCTGCAGCAGTCAGTTGAGATTTTATTGAGGAGACGGGGCTGGGGAAAAAGCTTATATTCACACATTGGAATACACCATCAGGAGTGGATTTATAACAAACTACACAGGGAAAACTTATATCTCGTTGGTAATCCTCTGATCAATAATATAATCTTGACACAAAAAGTCCTTCTCCATTGAAGAGAATTCCAACAAGCTCCAATGAGTTTACTATAATGTCTAACAAAAAGGAATTTTATGTGGAACATGTCCTCAGATACCTAATTGATTAAAGGGCTCATGAACAGTTTTAAATTTTAATAATGCTGTGCAAAATTACAGATTTTCTTTAACAGGACATCAGATGTGAACTTGTTGATAAGCTCAGTTCATTAGATTAGTTTTATTAGATCAGACTAGTCCAAGCTCTGCATCTTAAAAAAATAAATATATTGTCATGTGAAAAAAAAACTGTTTTAATAAATCTGTTCATTGATAGGATCTGGAATTTAATGTGAATTAAACCCCAGATCTGAAACTGGCAGCGACATTGGCCTATTTATGACTAGTACGTACAACGAACAAAAAGTAATTCTGATGAAAATAAAGGACAAAATTCTTTTTTGATTCCTAACATCAGTAAAGTTGTCTGGTTTTGTTTCAGACGCTGCCACCATTAGCACTAACTGCAGGAAAATAAAATTAAATGTACTGGTTGGGTCTTGTATATATTTTGAGTTTTTCTGAACCTCTGTCCCTGCAGTGAGCCCCAATGATGAAAAGGCTGACGGCATGCCCAAGGACTCACCCCCAGGTTCCAGCTGTTAAGGCGAGTCTCCAACTCACTGTCGCCAGCAGACACATTTGCTTTTAGCATCCCATCCACCTGAGAAGAAAGAGACAGGGTAAATGATGGCATCAACAGCAGGATCATGATGGAAGTAAATAGTAGGGATTTAAACTAGAGGATGTTATTGAAACCACTTTGATTGGCATTTTAGCCTGAAGAAGCAAAAAGCAGGCACTGATGGAGGTTGTCAGAGCCTGCTGACTTGATATAACGCCTCTAAAAAACAAATGGTTCTTATTAAAGTTTAAAGGTTGAAGGTGGAGCCTTGTGCTTTCCTTAAATACCAATAACACTGTATTTGTCTTAGTTATCCTCAATATTTTCTGTTCAATCTATTCATTCTAACATCCAGTTCTCCGGATGTGCAGCAGCTCTACATAATATCTGTTCAACAATACATTCCAAGAGATAATGAAGATGACTTCAATGTAAGTCATCTTCAATGACTTACATTGAAGATTTTTTTCTGTCTTTTGTTACGGCTGGGTTCCGGATCTCTGTTATGCATTATAATTCAAATGGTTCCAGGGCTTTTGTTGATACAAGATCGGTTTACCCAAGTCAAGCCTGGGCAGCAGAAGTAGGAAGACGGGAAATATCTTATAAAACTGAAGGAGCAATAGGAAACTGAGAGATGTTGTTGAATGTGATTAGGATCTGATGGAGTGTGGACCTTGGGAGGACCTCTGCGGGACAGTGTTGGCACAAAGAAACAGATGAATGGAATAGCTAAGGATTATGTGCCGCTTTTGATTAGAATGGCAATAGGGCTTCCAAGCCTCAACCTCGGACAAACAGGATAAATGTTTCATGTCAACATATTGGAATGCTGGGAATGCAGTTTACTAGCTATTTAAACCAAAGTGTCCTAATCTGCATAGGGCCCAGAAATTTAAAACACGCGTTAAAGAAGCTCCTAAACTATTTCTGGCTGCAGATATTAGACAATCACATCACAGACTCAACAGTTCATTTTAAGAACAACACAGAATACATGCAAAGACATCAGAGCAACACTGAACTAATCAACATTAATGGTTTTTATAGTCTAGTTTACTCAACTCCCTGGTAATGGTGTTGATTAATAAAAAGTTCTAATATACTATTCTTATTAGGGGGCGCTCAGAGAGCATTGAAATTTAACTCCCAGAAAATCAGCTAATTCATGAACGAGAAAAATACCAAAAGAAATCGAGATTGTCACAGGAAAATTAACTTAGCTCATCCTGAACCTGTAAAATACTGTCAATCCACACACTTGATCCCAACATACATGCACTGTTCAGAATGGGAATGAATGAAAAGTGGTAAATATACTCAAGACACCTGACTGAACCTGAGAGCAAAATCTTCTTTATCCCCTCATGTTAAAACCTACTAATGTATTCCATTCAAAGCAATTTTACAGCAAGGTACGCATCAAATAACACTTTTTGGATGATAATTTGCAGCTGGGAAAGTGATTATAAACTAACCATTCTTGAGTCTCGTCTTGGACTCAGCTTGAGTGTACTGGAGGACATGGGCTCAGGAAGGACCTTTTCCTCATACAGCCTCCTCCTGAAAGAGAAACATTAGAGGAATGCATGTGAAAAGAAAATAACCTACAGTCTGTGAGTGTATAGTCCTGCGGTCTGTTCCCTTTTGTATATGAATGTGCTTGCATCGGCAGCCTCCTTTGACATATGCGCACATCAACATCTGGCACTGGTTGCATGGTTTGTGGTCTGCAATCCATCCCATCTGAACAATAAATGTCCACACCATTCTTCACTCAGTTTCCATGCACAACACATGGCGAGCATGGCTAAGACTTAAACCATCCCTTTACAATCAGACACGTCGATGACTGTCTCTCATCATGTCTGTCATGTGTAAAGAAAAATAAAAGTAAGCAGCTTTAAAGGAAATCTATGCTGACACACACGCACACAGACACGCACACACACACACACACACACACACTTGTTTTAACAGTGCGTCCTTATACTACACAGACCCACATACTCTTACAAACCATCAGGGGCATAACTATGTTAACAATCTCATTAGACGTAGGCACATGAGACGATATTAGTCCACTAACAATAATTGAGTGAATGAATGCGGATGTGGAGCCACAGTAAAAGAAAATTAAATAAAGATATTCTGCCATCTTATAAAGACATGGCTTCACTTTCTGTGGGAAAGAGAGGGATTGATTAGAACTCTTAGTACAAGGACCACTGAATCTCATTATCAAAAGAAGAAAAAGAGCTGACCTGTGAGGGCACTTACTGTGAGGATTATATAAAACAACACTTACATCTTAAAAGAGCAAATATTGATTAATATAATAACGCTTTAATTCATCCTCCATCTGTGGTAGTGTGTTCACCATTAGACCTCGTGATCTAATAATGTACTACTAGACATACTCTGATCAAACTAAGAGCTAGTAATAGTGCCTTGCAAAATCTATATTCCTCAAACCTTTTTAATTTGTTTAGCATGCAGATGTACTACCCCTTCATTCTGACACCTCTAAATAACTTGTGCCTTCCTGTTTCGTAAATATCTTAGAATAAATATGAAATATTTCAAAGGACTGATAAATAAAATTATAGAATAAATATTGCAAGTAGGTAACATGACATGACAGTATAAGACATATCAGGGGTAATGTTGTAGAGGTAATGAAGGCATCAATCTGTAGATGTAAATGTCTAGTACAAAAAGACTTTCCAGGCTCAACTGCAAGGGGCTACATACTAACACGCACCACACTAGTTATATTTTCATTTATATATATTTTGAAAACCATGCATCCCTTTCCTTACACTTATCAACTACAAAATACCTCTTTTGGATTTCTTATGAAATCACAGAAAACTACATAAAGGTTTCTAGTTGTAAAGTGATAAAATGTGGAATTTCACATAGTATATTTTTGAATGGCAATGTAAATACATGGACAATGATGTTAGTGTAATAATTACATTATCGGCTTTTAGCAGTGCTGAATGGTGTGACCTAATTATTTGTTGTGCTACAACTTGTCAAAGGAACTCATAAATATTTATAATATTCTCATAATACTCATAATATGCATACATATTTAGAAGATGCATCTCTAAAATAGCATAAATAATTTTGGAAAAAATATACATACTGGAAAATAGCTCAAAATATGAACTCACTAAAAATTCAGGAAGGTAAAATTTCAGAATTTTTAATGATTTAACATTTTCACAATTTAGAAATTTGACATGTCAGGACATGATAAAAATGATTCAGTGTTTTCCAGATTTACCAAGCATTAAAAATAGATTCCGAACTTTCATTTTCACTTCATAAAAATAAAGTCGAAATGGAGAAGCAGTAGTTGACAAACTTAGTACACTCTCACTGTGATAACAGAAAACCAGGGAGAAAATGTCACCAATGACCTTGGAAAAGAAACTCTTGCTGACCAGCAATCTGGAAAGAAGTTTATGGCCATTTCTATAAATAAGTAAAGTCCACCTTCCTATAGTGAAGTTTATTCAAGAATTGAAAACTGAACATCTGAGAACAAGGGCTAAATGCTCTAATTGTTCTCCCAGTAGTCGGATAATGGAAAACCAAATTAGTCAGAAAAGAAGTTAATTTCACTTTTACTTTCAAGCATGCATGATGCCTAAGTGGGAAAAGTATTTGCATAGCACACAATGATATTAAGCAAAGTTACTGTTCATTGCGGCAATACTTGAAATGCCATTGTGTAAATTCTCTAGCACGGCCTCAAATCTCTGGATTAGCTATGTATTCATGAATGATCACCGCCATTTGTTTTATATTGAGTTTGATGGCTTTTAATAGATATTTTTTAAATTAATAACCTAAATAAAAACTTGTTTGAGCTCCCGCTGTCATATGAACCACATATTTTCCCTCTGATCTCTGCTGTCTGACATTTGGCCTAATTATTTTAATATGAAGGACTCAAACTGGACCATGACACCTTATTGCCAACTTTGTAAGAACATGAGTTCAAATGAATAAGGTTTGTGGATAAAATAAAAAATTTAAAGAAAAATTTAAAAATCAACAATATAATTGTTGAAAACTAAACATCACATTTGCCAACTTCCCTCTCTAGCTGTTACATTTCACATCTGGCAAGTGTTCAAAGTGGCCGGCAAAACATATCATAATATATTATTTGAGAATTATGTGTATGAAAACTTTAGGCTGCAAAACCAATTTGACTCAATGAGGAATATTAAATAAAACAGGCAAGGTACTGTGTGGTCACACAGTCTGTTTATCTCTCTGCATGTGCACACGTTCACACTCACACACATCAAGCTATGAAATTTGGATGGGGGGCCAAGCTTCACAATTTTAGGCCTCTAAGTCAACAGGTGGATGAGGATAATTGAATCAGATGTGTCTGGAGTCTGAGGCCCACAGATCAAAGCAGTGGCAAGTCAGGCCAGAGCAACACACACACACGCACATGCCTGCACACGCACACACACACAAGAGCATCCACCACGTAAATCCTGAGAAGCTGCAGCTTGGTTGATTAAAGCAACCTGACATCCAAGCCCCAGCCTGACCTCCAGGTGCAGAGCCAGCGGGCCCAGGGCTCAGCCTCAAGCACCCCCAGGAAAAGTCTGACCTTGGGATACAAACATCCCAATGTCCCTGCACACCCTCCACTACAAACTAACACCGGGAAAGATCAGAGGAAGAACTGAAAGAGAGCAATGAGAGACTCTTATACCAAAATAAAACACTAACTGCAAATAAAATGTAACTGTCAAAGTTGTGAAGCGAAAATAAAAGCTACGGAGAATGAAGGGGGCTGTAGGGCTGCCTAAGAGTTTTCATATGTGGATGGAAAGCACACAGATGGAAGACAGACATCAAGGAGGGAAAAAGTGAAAAACAAGAAAATGAAATGTGCATGGAAGCTCTAAAACAGAGACCACAGCAAATATGAAGTAGAATATTTCATTCTATATAGAATGGAATATTACACTTTTTGTCAAATCAAAAACACAGTTTATATTAGACTGATCACAACAAGCACGAGAAGTTGGAGTGACTAAAATCATGAGGAAATCTTCTCAACCTGAGAACTTTTCTTCCTGATTCCTCTGAATGAAAGCGTGCTATGCACAATTAAATACTACCATCTTGTGGTTATATTTAGAATAGCTTTAATAAAGTAATCCCAATGGTTTACACAAAATTCACACATTACAGCAGACCTAATTTTGAGCACCATGGAGTAAAACCTGAAAACGTCCTAAAAGTTTAACTTTAAAAGATTGTTAAAATGAATCAAGCTGAAAAGTAGGTCTTTCTCACAACTGACAGCTGGGGAGATCAAACATTGCCACATCATAGGGACACACTGTCATACCAGTCCATTGAGATCAATCACATCTAAATAGGACAAAAACATAAAAGGGCTCTTGGTGCTGTTAATTTTCTTTATCTGGATGTTTTTCTGTGATCTGAGAGTCTTTCATCGTCTTATCTCAACACTGTGGGACTCAGCAAACAGAAAAACAGGAAGAAGAATCTCAATGTCTCACCATAGATTTTGAAATAGCACCATTCTATTTTAGTCCACATGCAAAAACAAAATAAACACAGGCCCACATAAACCTCAGAAAAGTTTCTGAATCGTGCTGGATCATAATTTTTTTAGAGGCTATCCGTATTATGGCCTCATTAAGTATTCAAGCTGTTCAAATCTAGTTTGTAAAATATGTTATAAAAAGTTTGAAAATTAGTCTTGAAAACAGTGGAATTTCAACATTAAAATGTGTAGGAACTCTGGTTGTCAGTGCAATCTTCATATGAGTGGAATATGACACCTCCACTCATGAAAAAAAAAAAACTGATTCTGGTTACCACCCATTTCTCTGTGCATCATTATGTTCTAGTTATAAAAACATCTAGATGAAAACATAAGAAAATAAGACAATGCAAACAAAGTAATATAAAATAAAGCAAGTAGAATTTGAACATTTATGTAAAAGCCTATTAAAGATTAATTCCTGTCTCTCTCTAAAGTCAAACCGTTCCACAAGGAAACTTGTTTTAGCCATTGACTTCATCTAGAATCTGGTTCTTTCAGTTCTGATCCATACCTCATGCCTGAGGCTTAGGAGTAAGGGTCATGTCCAAAAATCAAGAAGAGAAATGTGGCATTTTTCATCCGTGAGGAAGATCATCTTTGCAACCTGCTATAAGTTTATGCAAATCCAGGAATGATGGACAACAAGCAGTAAAAAAGTTCAGTCACAGGGCTGTTAGAATTTGGTAAGTTAACTCTAACATGTCTTTAGACTGTGAAAAGAAATGTTTAAAAGCCACACAGTGAGGCCCCAGCAGGCCTTTTTATTGTCTATATCCATCTCCCTAAGAGGTGACAGCACTAAGTGCTGCTGCGCCTAATCATAACGACATAATTCCACAGCCTCAACAGAAAACTTTGGATTAAATACGGCAGCAGTGGGCTTGTACTCCCTCTTATGCAGCGCCCTGGTGTATAATAATCTCTGCCTACTACAGTGCTCTCTTTTTATGATGCTAATGAGTATACGAAGCCACTGGGCTCCGATTTGCCTCTCCTTCCTAATTAAATTTGAAAAACCAAGAGCCATTGCTAACATCGCTTTGTGGAGCCCCTGGACTGCCTGCAGTCAGAGGAAATATCCCCGAGCATGTTAGGATGACTGATGACAAGTAAAGTAAGCTGCCTTCACATCCAACACATTTAATTTTAGACAGTAATCAAAGAGACAAGCAAATTCAATTGAATTACTTAATTTTTGGCATATAACCAATATATTTTTTGAACATTTGAGATGTTAAAATATAAATCACAGAAAAGACACTAAATATTAAACATCCTAATGATGTATTAAGCTTTATTCTTTGGCTTTTCTGCACTGTGGGGTTATACCTCACGTTCAGCTAGTGGAGAAAAGCAACAGAACGATGGGTAGATTATATGAGAAGTTCCTTATTCTCTCATGCTGTTTTGAAGTGTTTTTCTTTGAAAATTCAGAATGGACAGTTCAAGCGGCCTGATGCAAGCACTTGGCAATGTCTTTAGCTTTTTAGATAGTGCTCCTGAGCAAAGACGACAGGCAATCAGTCAGAAAAGCTATTTGTGTCTGTAGCTTCACAGCGTAGTTCAATGTCTTCAGACTGGTAGGAGAAGTTTTGAGTGGAAAGTTCCGACAGATGCTTTATCCATTAACACAAATTTCTTCCATCTCTGTCTCCCTAACACACAAATAAAGCAAGTTTCCCTTCAACACCCTTTTAAACATGAACCTAATACTTTTCACGGCAGGGCTAAGGTATGTCTTAAAATTGAAATACAAAATAAATACTACAGATGACATAACAGTTGTTGTGCATAAATATTTTGAAAATTGATTTGCAAAGTAAACAGAAATTATAATTTCAAAATTTTGACTTCTGCTATTGTGGCTAGCTTCTTAAGTAGCCAGTTGTTACACTCCCAGGATCAAAAGAGGGTACAGTGGTGTTTACATCAGCTTTGAATTAAATGCAACTCAAAAGCCTGAAGCTTTCTGTCACATCTTCTAGTAATTATCCTGTCATTCAACCATATCGGGTTTAAATTTTTAAATCAAATTACTTGATGTGTTTGTACATTTCTCTTCCATCATTGTGAACTGTATTCATTTTTGTTGGCATTTGGTTTAAAAAAATAAAAGTAAAAAAAATTGTAACTGAAATGGCTTAATGGAAGAATCCCCTATAACAGAAATTGGTAAAACAGTAGGACATTTTTAAAAAACAATCACACTAATTACACTATGAGTGGTCTCTGTAGGAATCAAAGGGCATATTAAGCAAAGCAGAGCAGCAGAGGTTATTCTGGAATCTTTCTCTGCTTGCATTGTCTCTAGTCCTAGCATTTCCATACATCATTCGAAACTCAACAATGTTAACTTTCCAATTATGTATAAGTATATGTACATAGAAAGGACGTCACAAAAAATACATTGTTATGTTACACCACTGGGACAAAACTGAACTAATTGAGGAAATGTTCCTTAAGAACATTTCCCCAATGAATAATATGTTATGTTATTTTTATTTTCTGTTGTAAAACCAATAGATCCCCAGCTATTGTATTTGAAATTATATTTGATACAAGGCGATGCTTAAGTAAATAAATAAATAACCGGAGAGGACGCACAACAACAAACTTCAGACTGGCTGTGTGGCTCATGTAAAGAGCAGTTAGCTTCTAACTGACATACAAAAGATTTGTTTCACACCTGTGACACTTTTGTTCTCAAGCAAGACGTTGATTCCCAGGATTGCTTCTGATTTGATTTTCACAATCTAACAGAGTGAAAACCACTGCATGTAGAATTAATAGGAATGTGTGTGTTTGAATGAGAAACATCTTACAAAAGCACTTTGGGGCTGCATTATATATAATTCTAAAATGAATCATCATTGCAATATCAAGAGCAGTAGCTCTACAACAAAGAACCTCTTGGATTATGGTCAATGATGGTTTCAAGTATTTCCAAGTGCCATTCATTTACTCTTTTCATCAAAACGATATATTTAGCCAATCAGATGGACTAATTTTGCTCAGTGTCTGAGAGGGAAAAACTCACGGAGAGAATTGTGATGCAGATGGGAACATACGCCATTTCTTTATTGCAAAGCCTTATTGCAATATTTAGCAATGATATTGCATAATATATGTTTTCCCATTCATACAACTCTAGGATAAAATAGAATAGATAAGGTTAAAAGGCTTTACATTAGGGAGAGAGTGTTTACTGTTTCAGAGATTAATAACTAAATCTGACTGACTCAATTGAATAAATATGGTTTAGCAAGATTTTAAAATGAAAAATATATCAAATATTATATTGGTTTGATTTCTATTGTCTTTGCACATATCACAATTTCATTTCTATTTATCAAAGCATTCTAGTTTTTTGACAGATGGCTGGCTTATTTGAGACTCAAACTCATCACTAAGTCTGATGCATTAATAACTTCAATCACAAAAGGCAGTCATTAATACCATATAATCCCACAACAAATGTACTATTGCTAATTTAAAATAGCTGTTGGGGTTTTCTATAAAACATATAACTCAAATAAGAATGAAATGCTAAATTTGATCTGATCTACTGGCACAAATTAAACACAATGGACAACAATGGAAGAGGTGAGGTGCTCACTTCAACAGCCATCAAAATGATACAGAAATCACCCAAACAAACCTTTTTCCTTACACTCTATCAAATGCATTTTGTGTGGTTCTCAATGTCTGTATCTTTCATTTATATTTCACCACACAATACGTCTATCAAAGTTACTATAAAATAATACTAAAAAGAAGAGGAATGCAAGTTTTAAGTTAAAAATATTTTAATGTTTTCATTTCGTCATTGACAAATATTGTTTCCATGTCCAAATTTTCAAGATCTAAAGTGCTTGTTCAAATTTGGATTGCATACTAGGGTTCCACTGTATTTCCAAGAAATGTATTCAGAACCAAATTAAGAATCTTTTCACTTCGCAGTTTGAAAGGAACTGACAAAAGGCAGACTCTGCTGCTGAATGCTGTCATATTTGCTTTGGTATTTAACTTTAAATTGTAAACTCATCATGGAGCACCTCCATGGATATTGTGCTAGCAGATTTATTTACATTTTGTTCGAATAGTACCTTTGAATAGTACCTTTGGGTCTTTGGTCAAGACAATAGGTCTGTAAACAAATATACGTAATTATAGTTGTGACCCACCTGTGATGAGCAGTAATGGGTGAAGAACTGGATCGGTCCTTCAGAAGATCCATGGCCAAACTTTCATCAGCGCAACCACTCAGCTCTCCTGTGACCCAGTCAGGAAGACCTCTGTTGCTCTGCTCAGCTGATCGACCACTCAGAGGTTCATCAAAATAAATGGACTAAAAATTTATATTAGACAGCAGAGTATTAGATTACCTGGAAATGTGTTGATGCAATCAATTTTGATGGTTAAAACATTTTAAATCACAAAAAAAAAAAACAAGTCAAGAGTAGACCATGTTTCATACCATGTAGGTAGGAAGTGTCTTGAGCTTTCCAGGCTCTGGTTTGGCAGTAAAAGGGCCCTCCAGGATGCCCCTTTTGAGCATAGAAAGCAGCAAATGGGCATACATGTTGCGGTTCTTTCGATCCATCACACTTGAACCACATGTTGTCGGGTCACACAGTTTCTTTATCCATACGGCACAATGTTGACGCTCTGGCATGAGATGAAAAAAGGGACATTTAAAATCTATAATTGCATTTGAACTATATGCTAAAATAGTATAACAGAGGAGGTCTACATCCCAGTTATTTGTATGAGAATACATATGGAGTACCCTTCCTCTTACATATCCCAGTAATAAAAACGTAAATATTTTATAACTTATAAATGCTACATCGCTTCACAGTCTACTTGCAGGTCATGTTATGTCTGTGTTTTTAAGTTTCACAGTTATTAACTTTCAGGTCAGACATGAACATCATCTAAATATTTGGGTTTGGAAAGAGTGTGTTACTAACAGTAATCCTGTCAACTGATTCTGCCATCTATGGCTCTGTGTACATCTCCACAACTCTTCCAGAGTTACCATAATCCTGAAGACATCATCTCTGATAAAAAAAAAAGATCCCCTTACCTGGCCTGCTATGTTGTACTGTCCTAAATAAAGAACACCGACTGAGGTTTGTAGCCGTTATGTGCCAAGATGCAAACATTGAAGGTGTGTAAATATTTTTTACCAGACATTGTGAGTCTGGTAAAACTAGACACTATGATGTGATTTCTTATGTTGCATCTCTATTCGTGCTGCTGTGATGAAATCTCACCTGTTTTGCTGGGATGCTTGAGAACATACGGTTTCATGTCCAGCAGAATGTGGTCAAAATCGGAGTCTAGCTTCTCCCACAACTCTTCTTGTTTGCTCATAGTGACCTGAAAGGATTATTTTGAGTGACCAGAATACAAAATTAAAGAGTTAGACAGATTCACATCCCTGTTGAAAACATGTCTTCGCGATAAACATCCACCTGAAGCTCGGGTTTGGCAATTTACTGATCTTCAAAGCAAACGGTCTGCGTGTGAGACATGGAAACGTATTATGTTGCCATGACAACTCTCTAAAGCATGAGCAACTATGATCTGTTTAGAGGTATTAGCTTTAATGTTAGCCGAGCTAAAGCCTAGCACCGTTGCTAGTCTTTGCTCCTTATGGTAACGACTGTCCTCTCGCTTTCTATGGTAACCTAATGAGGTTTTGAAACGTACTGCAACGTGTACGAAAACACAACCTCTTACTTTAAAGGGAGATTACCTTGAATACGACTTTCGCCGCTCAAACGGCTTCAAACTCCCAACCTCACTTTACGACACATCCGTTTCCGCGGAGACGACTTCTCCCTCTTTCCAACAGAGGTCCCCTTCCTGCAGCAGTGTAATGTCTAATTTTCCCTTAACTTTTGTTAATTCAGATTTAAAATTGGCAGACCATGTTTAGTTCATATGATATGGAAGCCTGTTTCCGCCACTCTGATAGAAAAATAAAAAGTAATCATCAGATAGTTATCTCAATATAATGAGATATTATCATATTGTATCTCAATAAGTTTATTTATTGAGATAATCATGATATTTTTAATCAGAATGGCGAAAAACGTTTTAATTTTTTAGTTCTAGCGTGTGTAAATTAACATTCTGTGTGTGTGTGTGGTTGAAATGTTTGCTATCTTGTGGGTGTGTTTTTGTGTCAGCCATATTGTGTCCCTGCTAAAGAGGAGGCCCACCTCAAGTCCAACTTTTTATAGAAAATGGAGTGATAAGAACTGGAGTTTGATTGGATGAAGATTAAAGTAATTAAAATACAATGACTTGTAAATTGTGCATTTTTCCATACCTAAGATATTTGCCTTATATTTTGATAAATTGCTAGTGTTTACATTGTGTATGAGGCTCAAGTAGTCATCCACTGGTCAATGAATTAGAGGTATTAGCTTTCATTACAAGTCAAAGGCTTCCAAGGCCTGGTGGTAAACTATTCAATTTGAATAGAGTAGGCAAAAGTGACCTCTGGCAAATGGACAAGTAGTGTTGTCAAAGCAAAGTAGAAATCTTTCCACCTACACGCCTGTTGTTGCTGACCGAACAGAGGAATTGAAAAGTTGAAAAATAAAGAAATCCTACAGTGGCAAACAAACACACATTAATGATCCCTTATGTTCACAATTATAAACAAGAACTTAAATACCCACAGCAACAAAACATACCACAAAGGTTTGGAAGCCATGGCTTCTGACTGAAAATCAGCTCTCCTTGCTTCTTGAATGCTAGGACTAGAGACAATGCAAGCAGAGAAAGATTCCAGAATAACCTCTGCTGCCTCTGCTTTGCTTAATTTACCCTTTGATTCCCACAAAGAATACTTATAGAGCAATTAGTGTGATTGTTTAACACCATTTAAAAATGTCCTACTGTTTCTACCAATTTCTGTTATTGGGGACTCTTCCATTAAGCCATTTCAAATATATATATATTTTTACTTTATTTTTATTTTTTTTAAAACAAATGCCAACAAAAATAAATACCGGTCACAGTGATGGAAGAGAAATGTACAAAAACATCAACATCAAGTAATTTGATTTAAAAACTTAAACCCAATATGGTTGAATGACAGGATAATTCATAGAACATGTGAAAGACAGTTTCAGGCTTTTTAGTTGCATTTAATTCAAAAATACTTATCAATCCCACACGTAAAGTCATCGTACCATAACAATGGCCATGTTTTGCTTACGTTTTGAATTGACTTTAAAGTACATTTTATGTTTTGAAAATGAATCCAATTAATGTACACTTTATTTGGAAGCTGCAGTTTTCATCACGTCCACACGAAGGCGCACAAGACCTGTAGGTTAAATCAGAGTTGTTCTGATATGGGGAGGCGTCGCCTTTAAGAGCTACTCATATTTTAACTCCTAAACGTCCTTCCAAAAGTGATTCCTAGTTATTTTAAAGTGCACAATTTCGTCAGGCAAATGCCAAATTGAGCTCAGTTAAAATCTGAAAAACAAAAAATGTACACTGCAAGAATAAACCGAATTTATGAACATGTCGTAAATTTTAACACCAACTTGCTGAAAAACATTAAAGGCTTTTGTATTATGCAGACCTGAATTGCTGTACCCATCCGGATGTGTCACTACTTTACACTAAAGGCTTTCCTCCCATTATAATAGGAAAAAGGCGCCATTGATGCGGCTTTCACGTTTAAGTGAAGTGCATGCGTTTTCCTGAGTAAACGTGAAATATTCTCACGCAAGCTACGTAAACGCAGGCTGCTCCTCTCCAGCGTCACTTTGAATGAAAGGGAGCGCTCAGCAGAGGCGCAGTCAGAGGAGAGCGCTGCGCGTCAGGAGCATCACCGACAGCCGTCGGTTTTGGTAAAGTTGTGGCTTTTTAAACTTTATTCACTCCCCCGCAATGGCTGAGCATCTCCTACATTACAATGACTCGGCGGGGGTTGGGAACAGATTCGCCCGTAAAGGAGCCTTGCGACAGAAAAATGTGCATGAAGTGAAGAACCATAAGTTTACTGCCAGATTTTTCAAGCAACCAACGTTCTGCAGCCACTGCACAGATTTCATATGGTGAGTTTTTTTTTAATGTTTAATACATAGTCAGCTTATGTGACTTTAAAGCTTATTTTAGTTTAGCCCGTGTAAGAGTTAATCTTAAGGCGTTATTCAGCTTCAACAACCTTATTTTGTCTCGTTGCAGGGGATTTGGGAAACAAGGATTCCAATGCCAAGGTAGGGCATTTTTGTGAAAATTTCCTCTTCGTGGGTTTGTAAATAGACCCGCTGTGCCATTGATTCATTCATGAAAGGAGACAGAAGTGGCTAAAAGTTTTATTTTTCCCCTTCAAATGAAGACTCCTCAAAGGCAGGCCACTCTGGAGAGAAAAAGTAGACAGTGTGAAATGCTGTACAGTTACAGTAACACTAGACCACAAGACATACCTTGGCACTTAGATTTTGCAAGAGTAGTCTTTCTAAACAGTTCCCATCAAGACCTTCACACTCTTGCCATATTTCCCTTTTGGCACCTTGTAGTCTGGTGTGTAGGTAGTTTGGATTCAAGAAACCTTTGGCACTGGTAGCCATTCTTGGACTGAATGATGAAGCTTTTACAGAGGTCTGGGTGGCTCAGATCCAACTCTAGGAGCCATATAGTTGTACGTGAAGTCGGGCTGGAAGCAACCAATGCCTGGTTTTGGAAACCAGGCATCAGAATGAGGAAAGCCAAGCCAGTTTGGAGAGCAGAGTTAAGTGACATATCAATTTCATTACAATGGCCAAATACCTCTGGTGTACTCCAAGATAAACTTTGAGGTTTTGGAATTTCAGGTGCATATTGCCGAGATAGTCGTCTTTGACTAGGGATACAACTAGGTGAAACCTCTACCACATTTGAACCCTGGTAAGAAGAAGCAGTATGTAGAAATCCAGGACCTATATCATCAGAGTCAATCTCTTGGTGATGAGAACTAGTTACCGGTTCACCCACTCCTTGTCTGCCAGGAGACAGATGCTGCAAAGACTCAGAAGTTGTAGTCTCACCAAGGCTGGGAGGGGCTTTCATGGACAGCTAGAGGTGTTAACTGAGAGTCATAATCAAGGATGGGCTGAGTTTGATCTACCAGCTGGCTTGCAGATTGCAGGGGAAATATGATTGGCTCAAAGACATTTGATTCCCATTGTCTAGAAGTGCCATTAACACTAGCATGAGGTTTCACAACCATATTTTGGTTGACTGGAAACAATTTCAAGGGTTCGCTGCTGGAGATTTCTTGTATTCTTCGTTTACAATTCTGGACAGCTCGTTACTCAACAACACTCCTTCATCAAAGGACAGAGTCTGAGAAGTCATTTACATCCACAAGATTTATCTTGTCATGAGTTTGGCAATATATGGTCCCTAAAATAAATATATGTATACAAAGTGTAATGTATTGCACATGTAAAAGTTTTCCTTGCCCTTCAATAAAGGCACTGCTATCCAACAGCAAAGAAATCTAGGCAACCCTGCAACAGAAAAACAGTAAGCTAAGCAAATTGTCACTGATACAAACACTGAACATAATTGGTAAAGAAATATACCACAGAAGGAGTCAAAGAGCCATGGCTTCTGATTGAGAACAGCACCAAGCAGATTGGAACTGAGAGAACTCACTGTCCTGAAGCTTGTAGCTTCCGGTCGACATTTTATATAGGCTCCCCAATGTGTTGCTGGTCATGGCCACTTCCATCTGCAGCTCATTGAGCAATTAGTGCTTATTGTTCAGAGGTGTGGCAGCTGAGCACTGCCACCCTCTGACTCAATGTGAGAGCTGTAAGCATTACACGTGACCTCATGCTGATGCCATAAGCATACAATAATTTGATACGTTGACTGGCAGAAAGGCTTTTCACTCAATAGATGATCGATTTTATCCTTTACTTGCAACATGCTCCCACATATCTGTCCTGTTATATTTGCAACAAATTAACCAGTCTTCTATTGCATTGCACAATGATTTTGCAGCAAGAAGTCATGGCTTTACCACTCAATACTGAGTTCCTGTCTCCCAGACAGATCTTCTCGTTTTATTTTTAAGGTTTAACATTATGTTGTGGCAATATATTCAAAACCTTCCTTGATGTTACAAAAGGTTGGTGTTAAAGAAGTGTTCGTGCAAAAGTAACTCCATTGAACCCTGATGTATCTTCAGCTCTTGAAGGTTTTTTTCTTGTTCTTATAGACTGCATGCATGAAAGATCATTTGTAGTAAAAACACATAAATTCTCCAATCTGCCATAATAAGTTCTGTATTTGTTGGTAAACGCCACAGAGCTATTAAGAGGCAAGAGGCAATATTGTTATAGAGTATTAGAATAGACAGTTGAGAGATTTGTTTGTTTGTGCATCTCATTAAATTGAAATATCATCAAATATAATTTATTGCAGTATTTCAGTTCAAAACTGAAACTTGTGTTAATTTCTGTTAATCCTGCCTTTTTTGATACCTAAATGGTAGCCTACTGAAAAGTACGTACATGTACTGGATATTGTATGGTCTCAATATTTGTTTAGGGATTCTTTTGCATGAATTACTGTGTCAATGCAAAGTGGCAGGCTAATGCATGGACTTTGGTCTGAAAAATAAAACTTGAACCAACACCAGCATCCCTCTTCAAATCATCATTGACTGTGGAAATTTCACACTATACCTCAAGCAGCTTGAATTATGTACCTCTCCACTCTACCTCCCAATTTTTGGAACAGTGATTTCAAAATGAAATCCAAAATTGACTTTCATCTGAAAAGAGGGTTTGGGATCACCCAGTTCTTGTTGGCAAAAATAAGACACATCTGACAATTGTGTCTGGTTTGGGAGTGATTTGGGAGTGTGTGTGGTGGGTCTTGTGAATCTCAACCAAACTCTAAAAACTGGTTTTGATTTAAAATCTTCTAAAGGCATCATTTATCTTTGCTGTTCAAGTACCATTTTCTACTACAGTTTTTAGTTCTCAGCTTTGTATGAATATTTTTGAGTTGAGTTAGTGAAATACATTTTGCTTTTGGTAATATTTAATTCTTTTTAGATGCACCTGCAAATTTTTACAGCTGACTCTATGTTAATGTTTACGGAAACAAGTTGACTTATATTGCAACAAATTCTTATATGGAACAATGTAAAGTTAAATATTTATGTTTCAGCAACATCGTTTGTTATAGTAATCCTAGGGATCATGTTGTAGTGGGTGACAATGTGTAGGACTTGGCTCCTATGCAGATTATTTAAGAGTTTTGTAAACAGAGGAAGAAGTTCTGCCTCTGATTTCCTGCTGTGCATTGAAAGCTTAACAGCACCTCTACTGCTCAGCTATGAGTTCCAGATCAATATTAAGTAGAACTAAGTTGCAGGATTGTTTTTTTATTATTATTATTATTATTATTATTATTAACAAAAGGAATTGAGTGTCTTCTTGTTTTCGCTCACATCTTTTCCTTTATTTAGGATAGATTGCAAACAAATATTTTTGAAAGATTGTGAGGCACATATTTTAAATGAAGAATGCTACATTTAGTTGTTTTTCTTCAATTATCTGGAATATGTATTTATATTGTTCAGGACCTTGGTATACAGTCACTTTTTGGCTGTGGTGTGAACTGCTGTGGAGAATCAGCATCAGTGACACATCCTGTCATATGGACATGCTGAGTTATATACTACAGACTAATATTATGCAGACGTCACCACTATTCCTTTATGCTGTGCCCACACGTGCATTTTAGTTTCTATTTTTAGTCTTGTGTGTTTTTCATTCAAACTTGTTTTTTGTGACTCATGCAGTTATTGTATCAAAAAAGAAATGTGTTTGCTGAAAGTTGAAGATAATAGTTTTATTTCCATATGCTTTAATATGGATTATTTTAATTATTTTATTTGCTTAACTTTGATTTCACCAGGAAAATTCCAGTGATTTTCTTTTTTTTCTGGGTCCTCTTATTTCTTCCTGAAACAGTTCAAGGGGAGCTGGATTTTTTTTAGATTTTCTAATTTGATAAATTAGGAAAATCATGCTTAATTATCCAACAACATATTATAACATAGGGTATTAAAAATATTATTTTAATTTTTAAAAACTATATTGATTATAAGATCTAAAGAAGTCATGTTTTTGGGTAAAGTCCTAAATGTTTATATTTTTAAATGGATTTGTTTTATTTTTGATGATTCTTTGCAGTACATTGTACTGAATATGAATCTTGTGGACTTTTTGTTGTATTTGAATGTCCTTATGGTGCATAGATTGATTTTCTTTGCATAATTTGATTTCCTCCTGCAAATACTTTGAGTTATTTATCCTCACTATTTTATACCATCCATTCAGTTGGTATAAAAATCAATGAATCATTGGATGTCACTATTATTTTCTTAAAAATATCTCAACACTGACATTGCACCCCATTCCGTTTTACTAATAAACAGAAAGATGTTTGGCATTGTCAGAGAGGATTTTGCAAGTTTTTCACATGTTCAACCCACATACTCGATTCTGCTGTCTAACATACAAATGAGTTTTGCTTTGAAACGTGACACAGTTTAAAGGGAAATAAACAGGTGTTTCAGTGGTATTGGTTTTATTGCAAAGAGATGTTGTTGCAATAAGGGGAAAAAAAGACCAAATACAACTTACCTCATTACTTGGTGGGCTAAGTTTAGTATCTAAGCTGCATTGTTTTGTTAGAATGTAAAATAAGATGAAGGAAGTATAGAATGGTTACCTGGTGGATAAGTGTTAGTGTATGCTTTGACTCATGAGGGGTTTAGGTTCAAATCCTGCCTTGGCTGGATTCTTCTGCCTGGAGTTTGAATGTTCTCCTTTAAACATGTTAGGACCTCCAGTCATTTTAGCCCGTAGCTGCTTTTTGTGACAATTCTATACTCAGTAAGGCAGTAAAAACTGACATTTTAAAACCACAAATCCACAGAAACAAGAATGTTTGAGGGAGAACAATAAACTAAACAACAGAAAAGAAAAAAATAACATATGTATGGCACATATGTTTGCTAGTAAGGCCAGTAAATTGGAAAAATGTCAACAGCACATATTTTCTCTACTTTTTAGCTTTTATGGTCACATGGTGCTTGTTCTGTATTTTTAATTCCTTTTTGTGTGCTGAGATTTGTCCACTATTAGTTTTGAACTTGATAGAAGTATATGACTTATAAAATATTACTTGAAAAGATGGCAAATGATATACATTAGGGACTTAGATGAGGTCACATGTGCTATCCCCATCCATCCATCCATCCATCCATCCATCCATCCATCCATTCATCCATCCATCCATCCATCCATCCATCCATTATCTGTGCACCCTTAAACCCTTTGGGGTCGGGAGTTGCTGGTGCCTAACTCCAGCTGCGTTCCGGGCGAAAGGTGGGGTACACCCTGGACAGTTCGCTAGTCTGTCGCAGGGCAGGTCACACGTGCTATTCAACCAAAAATATGAAAAATGTAGAGTTCTGTCTCAAAGAAATAGTGAGCACTGTCATGTCAAATGTGACTGAATCAGATTCTACTTTATGTTCTATCTTGTTTCTTTATTCTGGTTCTTTTTTTCTTTTTTTTAGCTTTATGGTTAATAAATGTGTTTATGTATATTGTTCAGAAAAATAAAGAAATAGTATAGCTATAAAAGAGAGGTCGTCATTCCATCCTGCTTGATTTAGCAGTGTTTAAAAATGAAAAATAATAGTTTTGCTCATAAAAACCATTGCCCATTCAGACTCCTGATTTAAAATCTGAGACACTTTGATCATTGTTATTGTTCCAAAGCAGCTAGGATTATATCAGCATGTATGAAAAATATACATACATCCTCCTCCTACTTCGTATCAGGTCATTCAAAGAGATTGAATGTCTGTGTCTCAGAGTTAGACCACTTGTCCGCATGGCGGATGCTTGGCTCCTTCCCCCTTGCCTCCTCCTTCTGCCCCTTCCCAGTCTTTGAAGTTGAGTTTCTGTGGAAAATGACTGTGCCATCTGGAGAGTTGAGAACCGATTGCTGTGAGGAGAGTCCCATGTCTGGACACAAGAAAGTCAAGAGATGGCAGTGAGAGAGGCGACTGGAAGAAGAAAAGGACAAAGGAGTAATAATGTAGAAACTGTGGAAAGAAGCAGGGAGATGTGAAGGCATAGGTGTGAGACTAAACACTGGAGGATTTTGCAGTTGTATGTGTGGAAGTGTGAGGGTGAAGAGATTATGATGTCAAAAATGGGCTTTTACACATTTTGGCTTCTTGATGCCAAACTTTGGCAGAGATGAAGCAAACAGTGTGACTACTCAGAGCAGTGAGAAGAGAACTGAATGAAACTGGTTTATAGTTTGTCTGTCCAGTTAAATGTGACTTCAGTACATTTTCAATTTGGTGCAATGAAGTCAGACAATATTTTCAAATCAGGCTTGTAGCGTGGGTGCGGTGGGAGTTTGGGGAGTTAAGGAGATTCAAATGGCTGTAGAATAATAGTTTTCTGTTATGCATATCTATGTTGGTTAGGCGTTGTGTCAAACTATTTGATTTGTTAATGATGGTTGATAGTTATGGTGTACTCACACCAGTCCTTAGATCTGCTTCTTTAATTCGGACCAAAAGCAGACTGTATTTACTTTGTTTGGTGTGGTTTACTTTCACAATGTGCTTTTTTGCAATTCTAATTTGTAAACAAAGTCATGCGAGTGACAATCATTGCTGCAATTGATGGGGTTGAAAAAGAAGATCTTTGGAAGTCCTGCTTGCTGCATTTCTGTAGTGCACATTTGCACAAGTGTTATTGCAATCAGTTTTAATATTTAAGAGCAACTCATTCAACGCAGGTTTCGTAATGGGGTATTTTTAATTTTGGAACAGCGTTAGCAAAGATGTGCCTCAACCTGAATGAGACAAGACACGCTGCATGGCTTGACCCACAACATAATGGGAGTAGCATGCTAAGCAGAAAACGCCAGACCTGGTACTATTTTAGCAAAATCAGTATGCAGTAGTATCAATACTATTAGCATTAATACTTAAGAACAAATTTTTACCATAATGCTCAGCAATGATGGCTTGTAAAGTCCTGGAATTGGTTCAGATAGAGTCTGTCTGCCTCTAACGGGGAAACGGCTGGCATTTTTTAAAGAGAAAAACAAAATGAAGTCAATGGAATCTTCCATTCACTTCATTTTGTGAATGAAGTGAATTTGCTTGTGGTTTGCTCACACCACAAGCAAACCACACCAGAGTTTGTTTGGTCCAAGTTATTTGGCCCACACCACAGTTTACTTTAGTATATTCAAACCTGTACAAAAGATCAGAACCCTTTGGGGAAATGACCTGATCAGTTTAGGGAGGACCAAATGTGTCAGATGTTAGATACACAGGCTAAACTACAAACAGGTGGATTTTGATTGCCAGCGTAGGGAACATAGATGAGAGTTGTTTTTACCGAATATTAATCAGGTTTAATATAAATACATACCACATTTTTCAGATTTGATTTTGTCAAAAAAAAAAAAAAATTACTGAGAATTGTGGTTGTAATGTGGCAAAATATAAAACCTTTTTAACGGATGCAGTTAGCACAAGCAGACTTACTAAAGGGCATTGGACAAGCATAGATAATTTAATGATTGGAGACCAGTCCTTTTCCTTCCTTCTATTGTTTTCTGTCTCCATGCAGCTCTGTGCTTCCATGGAGACACCTCTGGTACTACAATCAGATCTATGTTTTGCTGCATCGTCTGAAAACCATTCACATACCTACTCTTGTTTCCAATCCAGTGCCTTTATTAGCTCATCATTAGGTGTTAATTATTGTGTATTTATCACTTGCACAGATGAGCAATGAAGTGTAAGTTACTTTATTTCAACTCTGGGCATTTATCAATGCTGTGGGCGACATTAGCTTGCATGTGTGCTGACGTGTCTGTGGTGAAAACTGTCACCGAACCTTAATGGCAGCGTAGGCGTGGAGCCAATCACTCAGGAAAAGATCATTAGCCAATCAAAGAACAGAAACAGTTGAAACAGGGCGAGAGCTGAGCAACTCCTGGAAAGGAGTCCCAAACAATCAATGTCTTAGTACATTAGGAGCTGGTGCTGATTTGGGCTGTTGTAGTGATTTGAAAGGCCCTCCTGTGCTCTAATGCAGGTGTAAAGATGTCTTAATGAGTAGGGCCTTTTTCATGGAGACATGCTTTAACATAAATATTATCTTTTTTCTGAAGATAAGTTGATTCAAAATTAATTAGGAATTGACAAAAACGAAACCATTGTCTCAGCATTCAAGTAGCTAAAATCAATTATCCCAAAGTGTTTTTAATGCCTCAGGGTGAACAATAAAAGATATAAAAATACCTCTCAAGTCTTGTCAGGTACTCTTTCAATATTGAGTAAAATCAACAGCCTTCTTCCTCAAAATAGAAGGGAAGTAAATTTAACCGTTTAACTGGTATAAATTGGTGTAAGTCGGCTTCTGCTCAGAAAATGTGTCTTTCTAGCATGTCTACCCCCTTCTCCTCTTTTCTCCCTATGTTCAGTCCCTCGGCCTTTCCTTTCCTTTTACTCCTTGTTTGGCCACTGTAGCAACAAAGTGGGCCATTTCCATTTTGTTATCATGGCAACAGTTCATCTGGGATGTGTCAGGTTGTGTTTTATGTTATGAGATCTATTCCACTCCCTTTGGCTACCCTGTGGTGGTTTTCATCTCTCTTAATTATACTGCATCTTCACCCAGTTAAAGCTACAGTAGGCAACTTTTATATAGCTTTTTTTCGCATATTTATTAAAACTGTCACTATGTCCAGACAGTGCAATATAAGACCGATCATCTAAGAAGAAAACCATCCATCTGATCCTATTACCTTCTTCAGAAAACACGTCTCTTGGTCAGAAACAACCAATCAGAGGCAGGAGGAGTGTCTTAGCAGTGTTACTTATGCTTGTATAAGTACTGCTCACACCCAAGCCCCACACAGCACATACAAGCTATGATAATGGTGGATAAACAACCAAAATAAAAGATACAGGAACATTATATGCCATTATTGGCCATGCTGACTAGTTGTCACATTTACAGCAGGTTCCACTGTAAGGAAGAAGTATTTCATCCAGATATATTAATATTTTAATCGCTTATTTAAGTAATTTCATGTAAAAAGTGAATATCTTCTGTTCTGATTGATTATACAGTCATAAATGTCAAGTGTTTATACATGCAAACTTTGTTACTTATGGTATGCTCCTAGTGAAAAAATCTATTACTTCACTTTAATTAAGGAATGTCAGGCTGTACATTCAATAGTTGAGTAAGGCCACTTTTGCATGAATTCCTGTATCAGTTCATGTTGGGGCGATTAGCCTGTGACTGCTGAGTTGTTAAACACAGATGCCATAATGTGACATTTTTCTGTGTAGTTTGACTGTGAGATAAACTGTTTGGAAAAAAATATAAATAAAAACCAAAGCTGTTACATCTTAGTATATATCAGATTGTGAAGACTTGTTTTGTCTGCACTATTCTTTGGACAACCTCACATGTTTTTTGTCAAAATTTGTTCTAAAAGTTGAAGTTCTTCCCATCAAGTCATTCTTGCTGAGCTTGAAACTTGATACTGATTACTAAAATCCTTCCTCATTTCATCTTTCTTGGATTGACTGAAGTTTTGGTACCTCAAAGTGCATAATGTGGAATAATTTTGCACTCCCCTCTTGACTAGTACCTTTGTTTTGTGGGATAATTTTGGTCCTTCATAGCCGCTCTGCAACATACTACTATAGCTAAAGGATGTAAATGGCATTGAAAAAGGATGGCTGAAGTTAATTTTAAGTACAGCTGATTCTCTATAATTAATAGTAAGTGTGAACTCAAGAAAACTGAGTGCTGAAATTCAACCAAAAAGTGCTTCAACAACTATTAGTTGCATGTTTTGAGAGCCTTTGCACTTATTATTGAAAATGTTGTAGAAACTAAATTTGTAGTTTGACTTAGATACAATATATAATTATTAAACTGAACAGAAATGAACAGCTCTCCTAAAGTAGGTAATCAATCAAACAATAATGGATTTATCAAGTATTGTGTTTGGTCTTCATTCTTTGCCATTTTCTTGTTTTTTAAAGGTTTATTTCTTAGCAACTTCAAATTGCATGATGATATCATGGTAGTGTAGAAGAAGAAGAAAATTGCTAAAAGAAACTCCAAACAAAGTCTAAAATAAAACTTAAAAAATAGTTTCAGATCTATCTTTTAACTGAACACAAGGAAGTATATGAACATATAAATAAACTAAAGAGTAAGTTGAAAAGTTTTAAGCAACACTTTAAAAGCATTGCGTTTGTCTGTCTCTTACTCATTTATTATCTTTGTCCATCATAATTCTAAATGTTGATGTTTGTGACAAACTGCATAATATTTCTTTTCCCATCATCAGTAGCTACTGTTAACTTTCCTTTTGCCAGATTTGCCTCTGCGGTGTGCCATCGTTACCATGGTGACATTCTCCGGCCCTCACTCTGCCAAATATTTACCAGCAACAGCCCCAGGCAAACACTCCTCCTTTAAGAACCGCATCCTCCGAGTAATCCCCAAATGATGAGCCAACATGGGAGCGTGGCATCACATCCTCAGCTTCCATTTACACAAACAAAATGCTCCTCAATAGCTGTGACAATGCTATTGTTAGCCTGTCTGGGTGAATGTATTGTGCTCCCTTAAGACAACGACAATCAAGCCCTGAACGAGGCAGACCTGCAGATCACACCCCAGACACAAAAAAAAAACCTCAGCGGATGCATTTTCAGCTTATTTTGCAACCAGTTCATCCTCGAATCGCTTCGGCACTGACCATCGAAAGTGCAATATTTTTCTTTCAGCAGACTGTCTCAGCAGACTGAGTCACAGTGTTACGCTTGTGTAACGCAGTGTCATCTGGTGACATTAAAAAGGGGTCTCTTTGGAAGCTCGGCGGCATTACTCAGCCGAGAGTGGGTAGTTAATTGTCAGGGAGCTGCCTGTGTGTTTTTGCTGAGACACAATGCCGTGTAATGTGATGACACATTCTGTTCCCTCGTAATCTCTGTTTTAAAAACACAAAGGCAAAAGAGCAGTTGTTGGAGGCCCCAGAAAGAGCAATCTCAAAGGAGGCCGATTTTAAACACATTTCGAGGAAATCTGTCAAAAATAAATAAATCCAAAATAAATAAATAAAAAAAAACCTGTTCATGTGTTGTGTGCAAAATTAATATCACAGGATGAGAATGATAAGAGTGCTATACTTTTTCATTTCCAAAAATGGCTCAAAGTGGCATAGTAGAAATATGACAAGTTACCTCTCAGCCTGTGACACAGATTGAACCTTTTCCTGAATTTTTAGATGCTAACAGTTCTGTGATTTTTGCTCCCTTATGTGGTCTCCTGTTTTTGCTCTCTTTTTTTCCCCACATTTAATTTTTAGATCTTAATAGAAATGTAAGTTTTTGACAAACATAAAAAGAAACGTATTTAGGTGATAATTTATTAAAGAATAAACCTGGCTTCATATGTCTACTGCTTTAGAATTGTTTTAGTTCAGCCAAATTGGAGATTTTTCAACCATGGATGCTCTATTTAAGTGCATGGCCCAAAGTGACCCTAAGCTAAAGTTCATGAATTGTTTAAGAGATAAATTTGTGTCTACTTCAAATACAGCACGTTGTCCAAGTCTTAGCTCAACAAAACAAGACCAGACTATGGCACTACTATCTCTATACTCACTATATATTTTATGTTCTTTTTTTTTCAAATGCTGTGTTACATTTAAGCCAGATGTAATGGGACACACCTGCCAAAACAATCAACTTTTCAATTGGGGACCATCAAGATGACTTGGGGCAAGGTGAGATGGACCTTTGTGGCCTATTTGGTCAGCAATAACGAATGCCATTATTCCTTCCTTTCTTGTTGAATCACGAACGCTAACTTTAATGTAGGCAGGCAAACTCTTGCTGTGTTTTTGTGATCTCATCCAGCGTACTCTTGGAGAAGGTCTGCTTGGCCAGTTTGTGTGTGTGTGTGTGTATGGGCATGTGCGCGTCTGTGTGTGTTTTAAGATATTACAGCTTTCTTCATGCTGTCAGGCAAGTTCTATTGAAGTTATTTATTGATCCTACGGGTCTGGCCGTAATCAGGCCTCGGCCTGCTTGTTTGATTTGGAAATCTTTTTAACTTTAATACTTAAAAAGATTATTTGAATTGACTCAGCTTGTCTTTGATAGTAAAGTTAGTTTGATTTTAGCCATTTAAATGTGATAAAACACTGAAAAATGCCTTTGGGGACAAATACTTCTTTATTTCACTGAATGAAATAAGCTATTCTGCCACTGATTTTTTAAATTTTTTTATTTTTTAGTGCAATCTAATCAACATTCCAAATGACTTAGTCTGACCACACACTCCGATTCGCCTTTTTTGAAGATGACAGCATGCTGAACCCACCTTCATCCATAATAGATTAACACCAATGATTTATCTAAAGGACACAATTAGAACATAACAAATGACCTATATTCCCGTCCCCATTTGATAGTCGTGTAAATCTATAACGGTGTCACTCGGACTCAGGCTTTAAGTGAGCAGATCAATACATCCCATGTGTATTTAAGAGCAATGTGCAGCTCTCAGCTGTCTTTTTCTAGACACAAAGACTCCTCCCAGGGGAATTATGCACAGACGTGCTCACTTCCACTGTCGGGCTGCTCCAGCTGTGCTTAATGAATTTGGTGGTGATTACAGCTATTTCGGGAAAGGTTTAAGTCAGAAACATCAGTCTTGACCCACATAAGGTGAGCACAATGTGCATGCAGGGGGATTTCAGCCTCACTGGAATCTGGCAGTCTTTATGATTTGAAGGTGTTCAGCTGGGAAGTTTCACATGCTGTAGAAAAAAATTATTTATATAAAAAATTTATATAGCTTTTAACAGCAAAGATCTTTGCTGAGCATTCAAGGGGAAAAATTAGTGCAGGATACAAATTGATACCCGTGTTCAATAATGAGGCAAATCTATTAATCATTTCTAAATGTTAAATAGGAGGCATTTATGATGATCTTTTAAGAAAATCTTTATGACATATTGTTGCCAGTATAGATACAGCACCTGGCAAAAATATTCCTTCTCCTTTGAACCTCATTGTTTAACATAACCACAATCTTCAGTAAATTTCCCCATTCTCTTGTACAAAACAAATAAAGCTGAGTAAACTGTGTGAAGCACATCTGTGAACATAAAATTTAACTTTATAAATTCTCAAACTGATTCAAGCCTGACCTTTGACTGGACCATTCTACCAAATAAATGTGAAATCTGTTCCTTTGTACCTCAGGCTGTGTGTCTAATGTTCTTATTATGCTGGAAGATTAACCTTCACAGAGATTTACATGTATTTAGCTCCATACGTCTTCTCTTCATCTCTGACCAGCTTCTCCAACTTTTGCTGAAGAACAGTACCCCTCAACATTATGCTGCCACCGCCATGTTTCTTCTTAGGATTAGTGTGTTCAGACGGATTATCAGTAAATCCAAACCCAATGCTTTGCATGTTGTTTTATCATCCTACTAGATCACATTCTTCCAGATGTTGTATCCACTTCCTGTCTTGCACATAATAATTTCTATACTGTTGCTTCAACAGTTGAGTTCTGCTTGCAGAAGGTCAGATTTATGAATTGCCAAACTAATTGTTCTTTCAACGGGTCATCCAACTGAGGTGTGGAACAGGTACTCTAGATCTTTTGGCTGCTTCTGATAAATTATCTTTGATTTTGCCAGTCAGTGTTGAGCCATATGTGGTTTCCATTTTTTTAGATAATGCATTGATCTGTGCTCTTCAAAATTTGGAATTTTGATTTTTTTTTCCTAACATTTCACTAAACTCTACAGCTTAATCTCTGACCTGTCTAGAGTGTTCCTTACTCTTTAGTATGTTGTTAATTAATGATTGTTTTCAAGCCAAACTCGATCACTTTCACAGCACCTTTTGATTTAGTGTCAGCATTCAGCCTTCTTAAGTTAACATTTGCTATTGAATCCAGGGAATCTAATTAATCAGAAATGAAGTTCAGCCATCTTGGCACCATAAGTATTATTTCCTGCTAAATATTGCAGTAAAACAACCCTTTGTGATTGCACAAAAAATTGCACATATTGACATTGCAATGACAATTTTATACATTGAACTGTTCTAATTATGCTTTCACTTTTTACATCAGAAGAACTTGGCACTTTAGGTGAAGTCAATAATCACATTTTAAGCATGCTGTGTTGTAGAGGAGGTTCAATCTGAGAAAGGAGAGCTGAAGAAGGTGCAAATTAAACGTGGAAAAGAGGAAAAAGCTGCAGCGTATGTCTAAGGTGGACACATGGGACTTTCCCATCTTTTAGCTATTTTTGTGCAAGGACAAAGATGCATGGAGACAGAGCAGCAGGGAACAGTGAGGGAGAGGCTGAGGATGAGGGAATGTGTGTTCCAGTTTTCTGAGGCGTGTGCACCTCCTTCCTGCTCCCACTGCGTGACAGTGTGTGTGTGTGTGTGTGTGTGTGTGTGTGTGTGTGTGTCTTAGTGTGTATGTGTGTTGTTCAGTTTGAGGGTCACCTGGTATGAGGCTGCAGCACAGCTCTTAGTCATCCTCTCACCTCGGTCTGTTTTTACCTGACGCCCCATCTGTCAACATATTTAACCTCGGGACACAGATTACTGACTGTAAACAAATTGAAGAATGCACATTTTTATTTATTTGTGGGGCTGCAGTAGAAACATTGCCTTGATGGACTTCGGTGCAGCAAAAAGGAACTCATGTTCATTTTTGGATTTATTTTTTTTCTACTCACATTGGTTTTGTGAAGCTTTTTGTTGTCTACTTTTGTTTCTTCAAATTTACAGAGGAGAAATAACTTTTATACTGTCACCATGCAGACAGCCAAATTGATGAATGAAGTTTATCTTGGTTTCATCTGTACTTTTGAAATTAATTTGTGGACAGTCTAGTTTATTGCAATAGCCACAATTGGTGTCCAAATGGACCAATTGGACAATTCTTCCAAACGATTCAGTCTTGTGATCTGTCAAACAGTTCGCTAACCTTCCCCTGATCTTCTCTCTGTCATCAGGGCCGCTCAATTACTGATAAAACATATCCCTTTTTAGTATGGTAAATGCATCAAAAAGAAAAAAAATTCTTCTTTTTGTCAGTCTGTCAACAGGTTATTTGATGCACTTTGTTTTGAGCTTTGTAAAAATTAGCGAATTGTTATGCACTTTAAATTTAAATCTGACTAATTTTGCAGTCCTTTAATTTTTTTGTCAGATTCAAAGCTTCTGCTCTATCAAAGAACCCACAGGACATTTTATTTTTTACATGTTGTACGTTAATGTTGAATTAAAACAAAATTCACAGAAAACAAAGTTTATGCAAGGTTGTATGTATTGTTATATTATTATTGTGTGAACTAAATCAGAATTGGCAGCTCAGACCTCAAAGACAATCACATTAGTCTATAAAAGCCCAACGTTGATTCAGTCCAACACAGTCACATTCAGCAAATCTTTATATCCCTATGAGGCCATTTGTATACCCACTCTGATGAATTAACTCATCCTAAACAAGCTTATGGTGACAGTGGAGAGGAATCACTTCCTTTGAACTGCAAGAGAACCAGACTTTGTATCAGTAGCCATTTGCTTCGACCAGTAGAGACACATACAAACCCAGGAGAGCCTCATTTGAAAAAAAGAAAAAGAACACGAACCTTGTAGAAGAAGAAGGACACCGCATCTGTTGAAAACCTTTTTTATTACTTTTATCTTTTTTATTTCAACCATTAAGTAATTGTCTTAATGGTTTAAATTTATTCAGCACTTTGTGAAAGGATGTTCTTAATTTTGGACATGTTTTGCAGGTGGAAAAAAAGCCCTTGAAAATATTTTTTAAGTGGATTTAAAGGTCCTTCGAAATAGACATCACATATAGCATTTACTAGTAATGTATTCTATACATAAATATATTAGCACAGACTGACAATAACATAATTTGAAAAAACGATTCTATATAAAAACAACATACATATGTTTTTTTTGTTTTTTTTTCTCACAAATGTGGAAACCGTGTGAGACTTATTGTCACCTGGCGGTTTCTTGCTGCAGCGGGTGTGAGGGAGGAGACGTACTGTAAACCCTGGCTCCTAATTGAGGAGAGGTCAGAGTGGTGTCTCCTCTTCGTCTTTCCCAGCCTCGCTGCTCGTCTTGGGGCAAATATAGCAACAGGCACCACAAGGGAGACTTAGCCTCTTGCAACCATGTTTTTTCAGGCTGCAGGCCTGCTATGCGAAGGGATTTTATCCTTTGATCTGCAGCTTCGGAAACCCTCATGTCTGAGATGAACAATATGTAAAATTATTAATTTTATTTAGTACTTTCTATATATAAAATATATTTGTATTCTGGAGTTATATTTTCTAACTTCTCAGATTTCTCTTAAATAGAGTACTTTTATTAATAAAAAAAAATCTACAGTTAAACCCAAAATTGTTCAGAGTAGCACTAGATTTAGTTTTTAAAGTAATGTTTTAACTTGACAGCACATTTCTTCTAATTGAAAAGGATATAAATAAGGATCAAAATACGACACTACAAGTGCATCTCTAAAGATTTTAATATCATGAGAAGCTTATTCAAATGGGAAACTCATATATAGCCATATACATACTAGTACCATACACATTAGGACAGCAGGAAAATCCCACCCAAATCTGATTTGTATGCCCATATGTGATCCACACCGAGCTTTTCGTTGGCAGTCTGAACAGCCAAGTTCCAATTTTCATATATGGTACTAAATAGGATACATATCTGATTGTATTCAAAGTGCCAGAAGTTTGAACAGTGATGTTGCATTTTACTCGGCTTGGTCATTGGTATGAGACATGCATCCTAATTTATCACCAGAAGATGCCAGACACTGTAAAGTGCATCCCATCACAATCCCACCACTTCTGCTTCTGACTAGGTATCCAAACAGTCTTCTCTACAGTAGCTGAAGTCAATGCTCCACACTGTTAGGAGGGATTTATTTTCTCTTGCCTTCCTTCCTTTATGATCTTGTGACAATACTGTCAAAGAGTTGAAGCGCATGACAAAGATGAACACCCAGTGGTTCCTGGAGATAGTCACCAGCCTCCTCGGAACCTTACAAGAATAAGCAAATTCAGACAATGGATAGCTAGCAATGCATTTTATAGAGAAGATATTTATCTTTTTAGCAAGGGTAATGGAGATTTTATGGATCTAGACCATTTTATTTAGACGGTGTAAATGCATGTTCTGCTTTTAAGAATATAAAGGTCCCTGACCACTGATCTTGGTGGTTAAAAATGTAATTGTTTTTAAAATATTTATTGCATGACCATATGTATCCAAATACACATTTATATGAATGTTCACATGTTCTACAGAAGCTGTTGATGGTGAAAAAGTTCCAGCATAACTCTTTGTAGAGCAGACATCGTAAGCCATACATCATACCCAACCCACATGGCACCAGTCCACGGTGCAGCTTACAGCAACTCACATATTATAGACACACAGAGTGCCTCTGTGTGTCTTTTTGAACTCCCAGCATAGTCTTTTTCCATCCAGCAGATGTTACTAAAGCAGATCATTGCCGCGGTGCTCTTTGCAGGCTCTGTAGTACAAACTCAGTGTCAGGCAGACACGGTAGCCTTGACAAGGCAGTTCAGAGTGTGTCAACAACTCTTTGATCCTCACTGGCTGCATGGACAGTGCAGATCCCGCTGGAACAGAGTGATGGTGGAAGCTGTAGAGAGACAAAATTAGGCCTTCATCTGTAAGAGCAACTCCTCACCTTCAGCAAGAGAGGGAGGGGGAAGAACACAGTAGCAAAGAGAGAGGAGCAGGAAAGGAGGGATGTAAGTATATCTAAATGTGAGGTGAACTCACTTCATATATATCATTTCCAGTATCCTGGTAAACCTGTTTATTGAAGACCTTACGTGTGATGGACCAAGCAGTAAAACATCAGTCAGGCACAGGTCTGAAAAGTTGTTTTTTATCTAACCCAAACTTGGGTAAATAAAAGTAACTGAATTATACTCAAACTGTCAAAAAAAATTTAAGAAACATCCCTGCATAAATGAGACAAAGGGGAAGCTGATCAGCCCACAAAATACAGAAAGGGGAGGACCTACAAAAAGCTAACTGAAAATAACAAAGAAAATCCCATTTCCCTCCCTATAGTTCTAAGTTGTGGTATGAACCAATCTGCAGGTCTCCATATGCTTGCTCTGCTCCTTTTCTACGCCTTTGTTCCCCTGAATGACTGCAGCAGCTGGCACTGAGGTAACTCAAAAAACAGACAGATTAAATCAAGTAAAACACATAACAGTGTATTGTAAACTGTGCACACTTCTTTTAGAATAAACCCTAACAACCAATTATTGGTATCTTAATGAAATCCTATATTTAATCAATACATCATTTACAATGATTTATTGCAGCAGTGTGATTAAACATTACCCCATTTTTGTGGCTGTAACATTAGTTATCAAAGTATGTAAAAACAGTATTCACTGCTAGATTCAATTACATTCAGAAATGTGTTTTACAGATGAACACTGAATACAGTTTTTAGCAAGCTAAAATTGGCTAATGTTACAAGGCTAAGTGGTAAGTCGCCCACTGAGGAATACCAGCTCATTGTAATGAATATACTGTGGTTTAATTCTAGCTTAAATGGCAACTTTGTGCTTTTCCAGCCTTTTGACATCTACTCCTATCTGCACAGTTAGGTTAGGTTAGGTTAAACTTTATTAATCCCATAGGGAAATTAAGGTTGTCTGTTGCTCACACATTAGTTCACATCCGTACAGCATAGAGACCGTACAACATAGAGTAAAGGTCATGAGGTATTTATTGACACAGAGTGGTAAAGAAGTTGAACTCTGCAGTTAAATGAAAATGGTAAAGGTTGTGCGACTTGCTTAGGTTTTGTCATCTTTATCCATTCACATATAGAGGTCGATACAGTATCTTGGTTAAAGGGTATTAAGCCCCCTTCTGATGTGTCTTGATCAGAATGCTCTGGTTTTCCCCAGTAGTTCAGATCCCTAGCCCAGATTAGTCATTGTTGAAACTAAATTAAGTAGTTTATAGACAACACAGTACATTATTAGAAATTTGGAGGATCTGGTGAAGGCAGCAGGGTTTAATTGAAAGCATACTGCAAAAATCCCACAATGCCTTTCCTCCACAGCTGCTGCCTTTCAGGTTTCCTTCCCCTTTCTCAGCTCCAAATGTTATGTGAGCCATACACTCGTAAGGCTGACTAATCACTCTACCCGTGGATGGATGCAGGCGCGTGGATTAACTAGGCCAATTAGCCAAACGCTGAAATGGCCAGTAATGATAAGAGTCATGCTCCTCTCCTCTCCCTCTCCCTAGCCAAGTGCCATTAATCAGCAATAAGGGGGCTGAAGCAACGCTATAGTGTACAGGCTGCTTCAGTGGCCAGGATTTCTGACTTGAACCTTTTGACCTCAACACCACGAGTGTCTTTATGTGAGCTTCTGCAGCTTTTGTGTGATTGAGATACACTTCACACTGAGTAGTATTGGGTGAGATGTGCCTTGGAAAGCTATTAAATGCTCAGATCATCAAAAAACATTTTTTCAAGACCAGACTAAGACAACATAAGAAAACAAAAAGCAATTTTCTCTTGCATCAGTTTATGTTTCATATTCAAGATTCAACAATAAGAAAGAGTCAGACAAAAAATTGCCTTCCTACCTTCTGTTGCCAGTGTCACATCATCCATCCAGTCTGCAGCTTTATCAGCCTTTTGACATCTACGCCTGAAAATCACATCAAAACTCTTATCAGTTCCATAGTGACCACTGAAATTGTACCGAACAGGAATTTTAAAGCTAAAGTATGTAGTTTCTGTGTAGTTTTACACCCATAACTTTTTCACACTGATTTATAAAACTTTTTTATATTTGTGTATGTATTTAGATTATCTTTGTTAGGCGTGTCCTGATCCGGTATTGATATCTGATATTGCTCCGATATCTGTCAAAAATTAATATCAGATTATATCGGCCTGTATCTAAAATCTCAGATAAAAGGACATCGATAGAAGCACCCTGTTCCAGCATATAGTCTGCTCCAGCGTAAATCTCCACCAGTGCATGTTTCCCTCATGCAGACTCATTGATTAATAATAAATGAGTCAGTTCTTATTGGTATTGTCATTATCAAGTGATATCCTATCACTTGATCAAGCCATTTCTAACATTCCTCACTACAAAGTAAGTAACAAAAATAAGTTTGATTTTTATTGATATCGCATCGGGTCAATATCGGTATTGGCCAATAGTCAAAGTTCCAATATTGGAAGTGAAAAAGCTGCATAGAGACACCATAGATTTTTGTCTGACATTGAATTTTTTTGATGATATGAAACAAAAGTGTGACGAAGAAATGTCAAGAAATTTCCCCACCATTGCATGTGCGTAAGTGAGAAATAGTTTTTGATGTCTGCACCTTCAGACATCAAAAGGTCTGTGCACATGTAAGTGTCCATCTGTCAGTTTAATCCAAGATTTTCACATCTGGGCTGTTTGCATTTATCTGGTGATGTACTATTCATGTACAAATTCATGCTCCTGTGCGCGTGCGTGCAACAGACTCACGACCGCAGACCTCACAGAGAGAACTGTCCACTCTGCTCTTGTCTTCTTTGCTGACCCCAGCTGACTCAAAGGCGGCTCATCAGCTCAGTAAAACAAGACAAAAATGGAAGCCCCTAAATGTTCTGTGCATCAGTAGCTTTTATCTAATCTTCCTTTTCTTATGTTTTCCCTCCACTCCGCCCTTTTCTCTTGACTTTCAGTTTAATTTAACTTTTAAATGCAAATTTAAAAGCTTCCTTAAGCCATAGAGTTTTGTCTCAAACTGAAATGTATCTATTGCATCTGCACATATAAGCTGAGATGCAGTCAAATAAATTGGCATTCAAAGCTTTTCTCCAACCTGCTGTTTAATATTCACAGAAGCCCAGCAATCCTGAGCTTAATTTTCTATGACTCTCCCATCACAGTAGGGAGAGAAATAATTTATGCATATTTAACTTCACCATGATTAATGCTTCTTAACCAAAGCTATGGGGAGTTGCACTCAAAGGTCGTGCAAAAGCTAGAATCTTCTGCCATTTTGCTACCTGGAGAATATATTTTGAGTCGGTTGCCATGTCATCATGCATTTGTCACTGATGCCAATTTGACAGTCCCTGAACAACAGGGAATCTGATGCTTTTTATAGAGAAGGAAAGGTTATTAGCTGTGATGCTCATGTTGAGGTTAAAATTGAACAGAAACGAATACAGCAAGGAGTTGATATGATTAAAAACCTAAATTATAATTTAAGCTTTAGCTAGTGTCTCTGCCTCCTTATGGCACTGCCATAAGCATCAGCTATATATAAAAAAAATAAGAACTCAAGTTTTAAATGGGAGAAAGGTGGATTTTTAAACTTATTTTATCCCCAGGAAATGCTCCACATAATTTTCTGTCATTTTCTGTCTGAAACAACCTCTGCACATATGCATCACTTTGCATTTTTTTAAATGAATTGCATTACATCTACATTTTCTGATGTTACAATTGCAAATTTCAAAATCTTGCCTGTATTTGTATTTACACACACCATGTAGGGAACACATAAACATATAAACAGATTTATAGCTGTAATTGCAGCAAAATCTGGTTCTACAGAGTATTGACCAAGCAGAGGTAAACAAAAACGTACACCACTTTTATTTATTTATAAAAAACATTGAAATCATCTGTACTTTTTCTTTCATTTTACAATTTTGCACTGTATGATGTCAATTTATGTCCTAAAATCCCAGGAAAACACACTGATGGTTGTGGTTATAACATACATTTGTAGAGTTCTGTAAATACCCTCATCACAGGATTTATAGAGATTTTGTTTTTATAACATTTCCAAGAAAGCAGCATGATGTGAATGGACATGTTTTGGGTCATTTCACTCCATCCAGTTTCTCTTTTTACATTGTTGAATATCAAAGATATTTGTTCCTTTAATATGTTTACTTTAATTAGCATATCATTTAACCCACCGTTAAAAGATACACATCTCATTTCCAGCCCTTGTTCTTTTGGCCTGATGCATTATTTTCCAAAATTTTCTATCTAATTTTGTAAGTGGTAGTGTACTTTATAAGGTTAAAGAAAAATAAGCCGCTGCATATCAGTATAATCATGCCAACCTGCTTAGTTACAGCATTTTGCTCGATGCTCCAGCTGGCACTGCAGCCTGCAGCATCTGTAGCTTCACCAAACCAATCGCCAGCAGGGACATATGCAGTCCAGTTGTTTCTATCTTACATAACAGTGTTTTATTTCCCTAAATATAATCAATTACTGTTGATGATACAACAAATATTTCCGTTGTTATATTTTCTTTTGCAAATATTTTAAGTTTTAATTTTAATAATAATAATAAAAAAAGTATTTCTTTTAATGGAAAGAAGTGACATAAGATGAATATTTTTGCCTTGGTTTCAGTGGTTCTACACAAATGAGTCTAGGACTAGCATTGCTGCAGGAATAGAAGATGTTCTGGTGCTGATGTGCAGTTCCAGCCCTTCCCCAGGCAGCAGACTCGAGGTTTGTCATGACCTTTGCCTTTTGCCTGATCGCCCCGTCTGTGTGTAGGCTGTGCAAGAAGTCATTGTAAAGAAATCTCTGACCTCTGGCAGTAGACAGTGTGAAAGTGTGTGTGTGCGTGTGCGCACACACACACCACCCACTCATAGTCAGTCTGTTGTAAAGTCTACTTTGGTCCTGTCAGTGTGCAGCAGTGTCAACCATAAAGTTCTGCACAGACTGCAGATAGACAGACTCATTACATTACTACGATTCTGACACTTGATACATGGACAGAGGGGGATCTGAGGCAGACCATTACAGGTGATTCATCACTGGCTGGATGCGTGTGTGTGCGTGCACGTGCGCACACGCGTGCATGTGTGTGTATTTATATGTTTTGCAGAACGTCTCTGTGTGTGTAACTGAGAAGATGAGATGAGAGACCCAGACGAAGTTGGTGTGTTCGCTGGTTGGTCTTAGCATCATCTGACAGTGAAAAAGCAGGAGGGCTCGGGCAGTACTGAGTGTGCTTATGTGCACACTATTGCAGGTCTGTCTGTGAAAAATGAATGAGCTTCGGCATCTGTGTCCATCTATGTGCATATGTCAGTGTGCAAGCTCTCACATATGTGTTTATGTGTGTGCATAAACAAACCTGTGGGGTGTGTATGCACTATGAATTATATTTAATTCATGAAGGAGTATCACTATTTCCCCTGTGTGACTCAGAGATGCCTGGCAGTCAAAAACTCCCACCTGTATTTTGGAATAATTGATCCTGTCCCACCTGTGGCCATTTCCTATTACAAATACCATTAATGCCGCGGAGGCATGGCTCAGTGTGAGTACAACTGTCTGTCTTTCATTATACCTTGATAGTAAGTCAGGTTGTGTGTTTGCCCATACACACAATACAGTAGCCAATTTGAATATGAATATGTGCCTTGTAGTTTTCTGAAAACTGTACCCCAGTTTTTGGAAAACTGTAAAATGTCAGCGAACAACAACTTCCTAAGTGATGTCACAGATTCGAAGATGAATTTAGATGTTGACTTTGATTGTGTCATTCTAACATGAATAGCTCTATGTCTAGGATATAGAGCTAGGATTGTCAAAAGTTCAAATTTGTACTCACCTGACAAGAGGACCTTCTTTCACATGTTAACTGTATTCCCTGCTTATCTAGCAAACTTTCAATTGGATTTCTCGCTGTGTTTTGTCAACAATGGGCTTCCTTCTTGTCACTTTTCCATTAAAGTCAGATTTGTTGCGTGCCTGTCAAACTGTTTTCCTTTCAGGAGATTCTCTCAAGAGTAGTTCATTGATTTGCCAATACAATAGTTTACAGCCAATTGTGTAAACTATATTTTATAGGAGTACTGGAGTCAAAGAAACTATTTGTAATTAGAGTTTGCACACCATAATTTGCAGACCTGTATTAACGAAGACAATGTGTTAACCAACAAAATAGATGTTAAATGAATGGTTGTAAAAATTCAAAGGCTGGAATTATATTTGAGACTCTTTAAATACAAATCACAGCACCTTATGCTTTAATATTCAATCCAAACCATCTTCTAGGAATCAGCAGAGTAAACTGAAAAAAATGCCAAGACAAATACAAAGTAAAGGAGGATTGATTGCAATATCTGCGCTATTTAGGCCTACTAACATTTTACATGTTGTTTTAAACCATAAGGGAACAATTTGGGGGAAGATAATTATCACTTACAAGTCTTACACGTGACACGCGACACATTTTGCATGTCTGCTGCTGTGAAGTGTTTGGTGTGAAAGTGAGAGATGCAAGTAATAATATGTGAAACAGAGATGAACTCTTCGCCTGGGGACCGCATTGCCGCTGTCTGTGTTTGCTGTAGCGAGCCATTCAGACATGTATAATCAAACAGAGATCTGAGGAGGCTCTGAGCCAAAGGGATATCTGCCATCACCTGTCATCCTGCAGAGCTGTGTGAATACGGATGGGCTGGGTCCACCTGGCACTGAGATCAAACATCACAAGGCCAAACTCACCTTGGACTCCATTTAAACTCAACTCATATATTCATCCCCACTGAGATATGAAATCTTTCATATAAAATGAGCATAAAGCAGGTGTGTGCACCGGTTTGAGGAGCTGTTTTGCTGCTCTGTGTTGAACAATTGTGATTGTTGGGACATTTCACTTATGTGTCACAAAAAGAATGAAATGCGCTCTGACTGTTGCTTATCAAATCTCACTTCTTTGTGTTTCTGCTTTAAATCTCTACTCTTGTTTTTTTTTTTTTTTTTTTTTTTAAAGTTGGCATCTTTGGGCTTCACAAATGGCTCGATTGTTGCTATCAAGGTTGCACAATCACTGCTTGAAATCTTTGTGACCTTATAGCCCCATTTCTCTTCTTTATGTGGCTACAACATGCATAATTGAATGTATGAGGTGAAATCAAATTTCCAGCCCCTTTGTTGAAGCTGCAACTACCTTCATTTCCTCCCTCTTGCTTGCCAATATGCCACACATGCACTTCAGCTCCCAAAGGTGGTGGGAAGAGGACAGACACTCTCTGAATATTGGGCTATGTCAAAGCAGCTTGGTCTGCTTTTGTGTTGCCACAACTTTCAGACACCAATGCTTGAGCTTTTTTTTTTTCTTGAGGAAGAATTTGAAGGTGAACTAACTTTGCTTTCAGATTAGTTAATTTTATTTTTATGTTTATGGTATAAAAGGCAGCTACAAAGGAATTTATGGAATTTATTTAGGCTGAATTCAATGACCTTTCTTGGTAAACCCAATATTAAACTGGAGTCAAAGCAAACAAGACAAAAACAAATTGATAGTAGTCGGAGTTATTGCATAAAATGCTGACATATTTTTCTCTTTTGTGACAGAACATAGTATATCACAGACTTCACCTCATTAATCATGAGATTAAGCTAAATTGTGAAGGCATGAATGACAGTTACTATATTTCAGCGACTGTAGATTCAATGAAATTAGTTTTTTAATCATTCTAGAGGAAGCTTGATCTTTTCAACCCTCACAAAAAAGCTGTACTTGCTCACTATATGCTAAGTTTACGGATGAACTTTCACTTGTAGCTGTTAACTGAGACCCGATTTGAAGCTCTGAGGATTTCACAGTCCATTTGAGGGAATATTATGAGCTTTTGGTTTCCAATGGCAAATAATCTTTTTAGTGTAGTATATTAGCCAAAAATATTTCGAAGAAGACTTTATAATTCTTCCATGATGAATAAATTAAGCCACTGCTGATGACTTTGCATCTTGGTGTTAGGTAAATCCACACCTCTAAACCGCTTTCTCCTGCTGTTATAGAGCAGTGCTGTGATAACAGCACATGGTTGATACTTTCCTACTAAAATCCTGTGCAAACAGCTTTGGTGTACATTTTCCCAAGACTATCTTTATATGGAATATTACAGATCAGTGAATACAAATTTTAGGATAAAAAAAAAAAAAGGATTTTAGTGTCCTGGAGTTGCACATTCCTGTAACGTTTATTGTTTTCTCTACACAGTTTTTAAACTGCTCTGTGCAGTGCACACATGGGATGAAACAAGTTGATGTGAAATTACTACTTGACTTTCTATCATTATCTGCTGAGCTGGGATGACTACTCTGCTTAAGGGCTGCTTAATGTGTTGAGTGTTGTAAACAGTGGAGTAGGATTCACTTTAATGGAAGTGTTTTTGAATCACTCACAGATTCAGTTTCTGCATTTTACTCAGCAAAACAAGAACGCCATTCTAAAAAAACTTCTGCATATTTCCTAATTAATAAACTTGGTATATGCAAGTAAATTGGAATACAAATAAACATTTAGCATTTAGTTGAAAATTAATGTAAAGGAAATTATTGCAATACTGCTTTCTCCCAAAACTCACAATTACTATCAATCTAAGCATAACAGAGGGATTATTAACGAAACAATTAAAAAAGATGGGACTCCTACCTGCTTGATCTAAGCTAATGGATTCAGTGGAAGAAGTAGGTTGTCTCATGGGAAACAAACTCCTTGCATCAGGACTTCAGATAAGTCATTGCAGGGTGGTCTCTATCATAGAACCACAATTTCCCCCATAGCACATATAAAAATGTCATCCATCTTGACACATTTTGGCACATGTAAAAAGTTCAAAACTTTGGCATTGGGAACTTTAAAAAAGTTAGAAAGTGTCTGCATTGTTTACTGCGCCAAGGAGATACTCTGCTATACACCTGATCCCAGAAGAGAGATAAAGAAGTGAAACAAGGCTTATCTGTAAAAGACGACATACCAGCTTTTCGAGTTAAGATTAAATAAGAGCAGAAGGCTTCTAGAAAAGATTAGGATCGGATACCAGACATGGATGTAGTTTCTTTAAGACTTTCAAACTCTGTCAAAATAGGTCAAGAACTTAGCATAGACAGGAGACTGCACCTGTACTGTTCTTTCCACGGATACTTTGCCTGTTTCAATTAGTTTGTTTCCGAACGGATACAGGCTGATGGCAGAAACAGTTTTCATTCATCAGCCATCGCTCTTCCCCATGTATGCCAGCTTCAGATGTGTTGTCATGTTTGCACAGCGTATGTTGCCTGTGTATTTTTAGTGTCCACTGGCAAGGTGTAGAGAGGAAATGTCTTCCCTCGCATCTCCACAACGCCGGGGTTCAGTACACTCTGTTCCAGCCCCGGCCAGAATCGAGCCTAAAAATAACCAAGAGAGGACAATGCACCTCTCTCACCGCTCCCCTCCCCTTCTTCTCTGCCATTTTTCTGTGCTTTAAATGACAGAAAATCTACATCAAAAAGACCAAAAGGGTGGCTGCTGGCAGGGGGTAGAACATTTTTCCACAATCACCTGACTTCTTGGGGTGGAAGGAAGCTTTTCTTTGTGTTTGAATGAACATCCAAAAGAGCACAGAAACAGCAGTGGTCGCCCAACTTCTGCCCAACAACTATTCATCTCGAGACTAACCCTGCAGCCCTCTCTGCAAAAATAATCTGTTCAAGATTTTACTTCCTTTGCTCCATTTTTTTCCTATGAATCTCAGATCAAAGCCATCCTCTTTGTATGTTTGGAGGCACTCTGGGAGATCCAAATCGACCAAGGATCTGTCTCAAGTTGTTTCGCTGAATCCCCAGCGCAACACAGTTCTATTAATAGAGACTCTGTTGATTATTAGATAAAACGGTCTAAATACACTGTCTGGGGAAGTAATATGACCACATTTGTAAGAGTATGTGTGAAACATTCTCCAGTCGAAATGTTATTATGTGCTTACCATGGTCCACCACACAGCAGTGTACTTGTGGTGTAAGCTGCTTTATAATGTCAAAGCTCCTTATCTGTGTGGTTGTGTAATTAAGCAGGCGAAACAAAGAACATAGTAATTAATCATAATATCCCCAGAGAGTGTGTCTCTGTGTCACTGGATTGCCAATGCACAACTCAATCTTCTGTAGAGGCTGCAGGTACTGCTAAGTGTCACATTCTGGAAGAAAAATAGGTCAAAAAATACAAGTACTAAAAAACAGCAAAGGTTTTATCTAACCATTTTAAAATAGATTTAGATCTTTTTTTGCAATTCTGAATTAAGAAATGTGTCTTAAAAGGGAGTCAAACAGTGTTGAAATTTCAGTTTAATTTTAGCAAGCACTTTCGACAGTTCTGTGCAATTTCCCCCTTTTTTTTTGTTAGTGTGTTAAAGTTATGACAGAAATCATTCTCTAATTTTGGGTTAAGTCTTGTGAGCAATTCATCATTCTAAAGGACAAGTATTACATTTTTGATCTAGACAACCTAAATCTCCTGAAAACATAAAACAGAAAATCACTGATCTTTTTCTATGGCTTTTGAAAATTATTCTGTAACAAAAAGAGCACCTGTGTTGATGACATATTTCAGCAGTCCAAACATCTGTGTATCTTCAGTAATTCTCAGCTGTGCATCGGCTGGATTGGGCTTGCTTTCTTTTTTTCTCACACGTTTTAATTTCTTGACTACGGACATGGAAATCAACAAAACTAATGAGAGCTGCAAGCCTGAACTGAAATTCCAAAAATATTTTTTAAATAATTGTATTTGTTCACAATACCACAAATAAAACTCAATACATTTTTGTTATGTTGTTGTTTTTTTTTTTTTTTTCCTTTTTCTTATGGTGGTGGAGTTCTGTGATTGTGACCAAACATGAGTTTGCAGAGTCTCTTCTGTTCAGTCATTACACTACATTAGCTCTTACGTTCTTAACACTGCCTTTAGATTTGTGTACGATTCATTGGGCGTGCATGCAGTCAAAAGTCGACGCCAGGGATTTCAGCCACAGAGATTTATTGTCTCTGTCTTGGATAAGCTAACACGCACACTGACTCTGACAAAAACACGGACTGCCTGAAGCTAGATTTATCCTTTCCATTGTATGCTGCTTATTGACCCCGTCATATCTCTGAACTGAGATCAGTGTCAAGTCATTGCATTTAATTCATTGGGAGGCACTCAAACAGGTCTGAGACCAACACCAAGCCATAGCAAAGATGTGTGAGTGAACTGTGAGCAATGCCAATGAATTGAGGTTAAAATGGAGAATAATAAAACCGTTATTACACTTATGATTCACATACTGTAAGTAGGCTGTAGCAAGGACGACCTGATGGTCGCAGTCCCACATCCACTTGTGATTGTACCGAGAGGTTATTGCAATGCAAAATGTTTTTGGTATTTTCATTTTACCAACTGTAATATTCCAATAATGATAAATTTGCTGATATATTGAGAAGTCCTACTGTGAATCCATTCTTCCAATCATATATATGTCCGTCCATCGGTCCGCTGTTTCCCAGAGTCTGTGAAATCCCCCACTGTTCCTTGGACTTCTATGTAAACCACTTTCTGTTGTTTCATCTGCACCCGTCAGATTGTCTGGCAACAGCGACTAAGCTGGCACTGGGAAACACAGAAACCACACGTATTATGTGGTGAGACATCACAAAAGCACACATGAACAGGCAGGCAGCTTGACAAGGAGCACAGCAGACAGATCGTGTGAGAATAAAAAAAAAGACGAAAAGAATAGCAAATTTCAGATAATGACGGAGAAAAATAGAGTCAGCTTGTGTGCAAGCTGTCACAGATGTCCATGGGATTTTTGCTCTTCCCTCTGGATCTGCGGCGAGGTCCCAATGTAAATGTCACCATTGCTGACACTGAGACGCGTCAGGTGCCATGTCAGTCATGTCACACTGAGTGGCACTTTGGTCAGACGTATCCCAGTGCAGTGGAAGACAATAACACCAGTTCCATCAACTCCAACAGATTATAAGCAGCCAATATCTGTAGAACACTGAATATTATGTGCCATTTTTTGTCAATGTGGGAGTGAGTGTGGGTGTCCACATGCATTTGTTTGTCATTGTGTTTTTTTTTTTGTTGTGCTCATATAACTCAGTTTTAGGTTGATTGATGATTATTTTCTTGCACAATCAGTGGCTTACCGCCATTCCTTAAGTATTAATCTCTCCTGTTGAAACTATTTGCTAAATAGTTTACATGAAGATAAAGTACTTAGGGTTTGTTTGTCCTCAGATATTTTCCATTTCAGATGACTAACTAAAGATTATTATATGATTGTAGAAGAGAACGATGACAGAAGCACAATTTTGTTTCACGAATTCTGATAACTAAATACCTTTTTTTTTCTTTCTTATACTTCTCTCTTTCAGTTTGTTGTTTTGTGGTCCACAAACGGTGCCATGAGTTTGTCAGCTTCTCCTGTCCTGGTGCCGACAAGGGTCCTGACACAGATGTAAGTTTATGGCTAATGTTTATTTATGCAGCTGTTGCAATTAATGTCATAATTCTTGTTGAAAAAATGAATTTACTTAAAATGTTTGTTAAACTGACAAATACAGTGCTTCCCAGTACTTCATTTATTTCACATTTTGCCACCTTGAAAACCATGAACCCACCTTTCCAATTATTGTGCAATCATGTCTGATTTTCCCTTAACTTCAAAATAACACACTACCTTGTCCTAGTCTTTCAATGACATTTCCAATAAAATTGATTGAGGTTTCTTTGTCCCTGAAACAGATAAGATAACTCAATCAAGAATAAATACAAAATTACTTTCATGTTTGTTTTTTTTCCTGCCAGCCACCCGTTGCATAGAACCATCACAATTTTATGTGCTGGAAATCATTACAGCTTATAATGTAATTGTCTTCTGTTGCTGTTAAATCATAGCAGGAAGATGAGTGCAAATGGTTAAAGAAAATATGAAATTTAGGGTGAGAATTGTGGCTTCAGTGGTATTTTCATTGCTATGTTTAAATGCGGAATGGAGCAAATAATTATACTGATTATTCAAAGCGATCAATACTACTATAAGTAAGCTGAGGTAAATTTAAAGTTATCTACATTAATTATGAGAGTTCAATATTGGTATTTCAAGGTTTTATTGATTAAATCTGTTACTTCTGCTTTGACAATGTCAGATATTTTTTGAAGGCTGATTTCCAGAAAAGCCAAATGTTGGAAAGGATGAAGATGCATGTTGATATGTGTGTGTTTTTGTATTTGGATGGATGGATATGTGGGCATGCAGGTAGGCAGGCTGGCCTACCTGCCAGCTTTCATTTTAATGTATTATCTTTGGCATCATCAATGCAGATCTCTGACTAGTACAAAAAAAAAAAAAACACCCTGCGTCTGCAACCGGCTGGATAAATGGATTCATTGCATATAAGGGTATTTTCACATTGGGTCTGTTAATTGAAAAATGTAACCGTCATGGTTTTCGATAAGATTCTGGCCTACATGCAAGATTACTCCCAGAAGAACAATTAAAACTTTTAAAATAGCTTATTTTACAATAATACGAATAGTGAGATGGCGTTGGTCCAGAGTGACATCTTGTTGGCACGGGGAATCAGGAGCAGGGTGGAAGAAATGTCTGCCAGGGAGGAATGAGTATAGACCGGGTGGTTACTTGTTTGGAGGTTTGAATGAAGAACCGATGAGGTTCCAAGATGTTGGACCAGAAGGAGAGCAGAAGGCTTGGAGCAGATGACGTGGGAAGAACATTGGAGGTTTGCAGCGGGACGAGCTCAGAGGCTTAAAGCAGGTAAGTGTATTGGAGAGAAGCAGCAAGTTGAGCAGAGAGAAGGCCTGGAGCAGATAAATGATCAAGAGATCATAGTAGATGGCAGCAGGTTAAGTGGTGAGAGTGTTGGAGGGCAGACAGGTAGTGCAAAGGATGAAGATGAAGAGGAGCCTTGAGGTTGCCAGCTGTGAAACAGTGATCCAGATGGAAAACCAGGAAAATGTTCATACAAATCCAGATTTTAAACCTCTTTTAGTATGTTGTACTAAAAGAGGAGTACAAACAGAGCATTAGTTTTGGCAGGGAACATATGGAAAACACAAGAGAAAACACAGAGAGCTTGGTGTTACCACGAAGGTTAACAGTCAGGCACACTGGCAGCCAGCTCCTCTCACCCTCCAGCTGATGAATGGATGAACTGCATTTCGGTGGAGGCCTGCTAGTAGCTACCTCAGCCAGAGATGGAAAAAATGACCTTGCAAACACAACTCCCCAGATTCCTGACGGGAAAGACATGCTGGCTTTTATAAGCTATGTCCCAATTTATAGTGGAATATTTCAACCTCCACACCACATGACAAAGAGGCATGGGGATAAAATAAAATTGACCTTTACTTGTACATTCAAAATATTTCATTATGTTTAATAATGAAAAGGAGGCAGGGCAGAAAGGATACATGAATGCAGCTTCTCTTAGAATTAATGATGCCTTTAGAGATTCATAGATCAGAATTTTGCAGCTTATTTCATATCTTTTTTTGTGAAACTTTGACCTGCTTTTACTCATTGTGGACTATTTCAATTTCTCTTGAGTACCTATAAGACATATTAGTAACTTTTAACATAGATAATTTTCTAGCCTTTCTTATCCATCCTTAATTGTTTATAAAAGCAATGTCACAACAAGTGTTTGAGAGAATAGAGGCTGTAAAGCAGGGTTTTGCAAAAATTGCAAAGTTTTGAGAACAGAAATTTAGAAATATTTGTCTTGAAGAATAGAACAGAATTGTTCAGGATGAATAGATGCTGAAAGTCCAAAAACATTAAGCATAGTAACTTTTCTAGCTGGGTGCTCACAGCAGCTTGCAATGCTGCAGAAGACACTCTCAGATGCATCTACTCATGCTACTCATTAGCTCATTAATCTCTTAATTGTGTTTTCCTCTCCAAAGCAACAATGGTTGTGGTGGAGTCACAGAAACCTCTGCTGCGGAGATATTCTGCAGCTCATGAGGAAACATCCTATTGCAGATGTGATACCAACAGTCGTGACATTGCATGAGGATTGTGAAGAAATCAGCAAGGAGCTGCATATACACAGTTTGCTCAATTTCTGGCTTTGAACTGAAAACGTGTTTTGAAAACGTGCCACAATCCAGCATTTGAGGCCACCTTAATTCTGGATGAACGGGGCATTAACAGTGAAAATACACTGTGTGTGCTAACACTTGCTCTCATTAGAAGAGTTTTGTTCGTCTCCGCTCCATGGCGCTAAACAGAAAAAGCCAATTAAGTCTCTGGTGGTCCCTCTCTTCGGCTTCACCAGGCTGAAAGTGCTGTTAATGAATTTTGCATGGATAAGCCAATTGAAGGATGTGCTTTCACAATAATAATAGTGCATTCAAAAAACAAATGGAAAATTGCATTCAGAATAAGTGCATTGTTTTAAGTTCTTGATTAATTGCGGTACTTTGTATGTAACTTTAGTTTCACACCTCCTAGTGGTTTTCTTTGCTTAACTTTCCCTCATTATATAAAACCCAAAATAGTTTTAATGGTTAGAAGTGAGAGTACTTTATTAAAGCTATCACATATAAGGCAACTATGAAAGCATGCAATTTGAATGCTTTTTGTTTAACAACTTTTTTTTTGCCTTGTCTTCTCGTTCCCACCTGCCCTTCATTCGTTATTATTTATAATACTTCTGGGCCCACTCTTGTCATTCAGCAGCAGAGCTGTGTCTTTAAGCCCGCTTAGCTACTTCTCTCTTTCATCACTCTCTCTAGTGCTCACACACCTACATCGATGGTTTCGACTTCCCATTGTGAATCCTTGCATGCCTGTTATTATGCTTATTATCTTTCAAACTGCTTCAGCTCAGAGTCAGTTAGGAAGACTCTGAAGGATAAAATGCTTTGAATGCTAAATGAAGATATGGAATTCATCAGCAGCTCTTTAAAGATACAAAACACTTGATCTCATTTAAGGTTTCTCGGGATTTGACACTTTAGTCAATCAAAGTGCACAAAATTTGAAATAGTAATTGAAAAAACATCAAACTTTGCTTTCCATTCGCCTTCAGGTCCAGCATATCACAATGATTAACCGCTCAGGAATGCTTCCTAAAAATCTGTGAGTAAAACTAATTAACATATTAAACAATTTGCCAAATTTTTAAAACTTATTTAACTTATTTAATGGAATAAAAATGAGCAACTCTTTTTATATGTAATCCAGGAATGTATTAATTACACATTTTGGAGCTATGAACCAAATATTTAAAAGATTTTTTGCACAATATGTTGAGGTCTGATTTACTTTATTTTTTAAATAGAGTTTTTTAAATTGCATTTACAAATTGTTGGAACATGAATGAAAAAAACCTGCTTTATGATAATTTGCAGTTTTTTATTTCTTGTTTTAAGAGGAACAAGAATCAGGTGAATTATTAAGAAATGTTTCCTTACCAAAAAAATGTAATTTTTTTTCTTTTCTTTCTTTTTCCCATAACATCTGGCAGAAATCTGCTGGATGTTATTTCAGAAAAGAGAACGTCTAACCTACAGTGAAACATGGTGGTGGTATTGTGGTGGTCTGGGGATAAAACCATGAATTTCACACTCTGGACTGAAATTTGATTGAGATTTTATGGCATGATCTAACTAGCACAAGCTGAATTTGCTGAGTTGAAGTACTTCTGCAAAAAAAAAAGACAAGGATTCCTCCACAGCGATGCAGACAACTCTGTCAGGTATCACAAACACTTAATGTCAGTTGTTGCTCTAAGGGTGGCATAAGTGATTAGGTATAAAGGGCAATTACTTTTTCAAATGTTTGTTTCATGAACCAACTTCACAGAATAATCCTTAAATTTCAGAAGATGTTGTTTGAAAGATGACAAGCAATATATAAAGTGAGTTTCATTAATCTTTCCGTAAAGTCTGAGTAGTATTTTTGAAAAATGAACTTTCACCCTTAAAACCACATGTCCAACTGACTCTTGGACGTTTATTTCCATCTCTCTAATCTGTTTGTCGTGACAGAAATGATGATCCGATCTCTGCATACTGATATACACATTGAGCTGAAATGCACCAGTGCATTAATATGCAGCTCTGTGTAGAAGTGGAACTTCTTGTGGTTCTCTGTCCTCAGAGTGAGATGATGATTCACTGAAGCCTACCAATCCCTCCTTCTCTCCATCCTCCTTTTCTGCCCAAAGCTTTCTGAATCAGTGTGTGTGTGGTGTCATGATTCTGGATCTCTTGCACACACATTGCTCCTTTGCTCTGTGGGCGGAGAGTGACCCTGGTGTCAGCCTCAATCTGTGAATGGCGTCATCTGTCCGACAGACACTCGGATCCGCTCGCACAACGACACGGAGAAGATGGAGAGATGTTTGCTTTACCATCAAAGGGAAAAGTCTCTCAGGGATTGCAGTTTGTGACCACAGATCTGGATGATCTTGATTGGCTACTGTTAATAATTACATATACTTTAAAAAAAAAAAAAAACCTCTGACAATAATTTGACAATTTTCTGTTTGAGGTTTGTTAAAATTACAAACATTAGTTCTATTTGCTAAATACCTGAAAATGAGATTCTTTTCCCCTTACTTTATTCAAATTCAGAAGTTAGCACATTCTCATTAATGGTAGAATTCTCCTTTAAACTCTATGATCTGTCATGGTTGCCCCCAAACCTTGACTTCTTGTCTGACATTTGGATATGGTGTTTTAATATTTACATTATTTTTCACATCTATTTTGTGAAGTACACCAGTTTTTCTAACAGTGAAGTTCATGAGGCAACAGGATGTTGCTAATGCTGTACTTGATCTGAGGCTTTCAAGCTTCCCCCTTTTACCTCCTAAAGTGTTAGCAGTCATTATGGCCAAACACTGTTTTAATTTCATCAGGCCACAGAAAGGTGTTTGCCTCTGTATACATTTATAAAACTGTAATTTTGCTTTCTATGTCACTTTTGTAGGAAAGCTTCTTCCACTCTGTGGGCTTTCAGCTGTTGCTGGTACAGCTCTTGTTTCACTGTGGATAATGATGCCATTTCAGGAGATTTACCCTGAATATTCACAAAATTTGTTGTTGTTCTGGGGTCGAAACACACATTCTGTAACAATCTATCTCTGGTAGATCAGGAAATTGTATTGTTTTTGTTGATATTCTTGTCCTGTGTCTGGAGATTATACTCAAAGATTGACCAAATGAACAGTTCTCCACCTAAAATCTAGTCTAATTTTGATTTTTGAAACATGTCACAAAAATATGCATTTGAAGTTTGGCTACCATGCATCCACAAGTTTGCTGCCATATAACTCAAATGTTGTGAATCAATCTAATCCTATCAGTTGATTAACCCACCTATTGATACTCATCTTCCATATGAAGATCTCATCTTCTGGACTTCTCCAAATCATGTAAAGGCATCTTAGTGTGTCTAAACATATGACTTTGCAGAAAATACCAAAGAAAGATTTCTTATTCTTACATTTTGCAAATAAAAATTCTTTTTATAATCTTGTTCTTTAACAAGAATCTTTTTGTCAATGTCTGATTCTGAGAAACAAAAGTTTATACAGTGTGTATAAATATCTCCTTTCAACGGTAGAAGTTGAAAGGAGTTTATCTGTTTATCTTTGATAGAGTTAGTGCTGCCACAAATTTAATACTTGAACAAATATACTTAGTCACCCTCCACCAGTTTCCATCATCTCATGAGGTCAGACCTGAACATTTTACCCAAAGATAACAGAAACAATATTTTGTTTAGCTGCCACTTAGCCTGTACTGCTTAATCACCATTGCTGTATGCTGCTCAGTCAGAAGTGCATTGAGTCATTCAGCTTCACAGTCATAATGTATGTCGCTACCTTTTCCATTAATTCTGCCCTGACATGATATAACTGAGCAACACACTGACACACTCGTGCAGGTTAGGTATCTAAACTCCTCATTAAACAAGCATTTGCATAAACTGGTGTGGCTCCACTCTGCCCTCTTTTCCCCATTAGAGCAGTCATCAGTGGTCGGGCCTGTTGACATTCGGACTTTGCTGAAACCTACTCACTCTTCAGCTTTTAGCTTTGATGAAAATGAGAATATTGGTGAGAAAATGAGAGGGGTGCAAAAGCTGGCATGTTCTTGGATGTTTCATGACTCCTGTAGCTTTACTGAAAGATTGTCTCCCTTACAGAACTGTTGCTACTTGGCCAGCACACTGGAAACTTTGCAGCTTCAGTTCCAGTGCTAATAGTCAACCATCTTTTAAGACTAATATGCAGTGAGATTGCATATTAACTCATTACTGTTTAGTCACATCGTAAAGAAAGTGTAAATTGCAACTGCAATCAAAAAGCAAGCAGGTGGATTGCTTCATTAACCCCACAGAAACCTGTGGCGCCAACAATTCTCTAAATCTAAATAAGATCTCATGTTGAGAACTTGCTGTTAATTATATAGCAAAAAACTCTAGTCATTTGTGTCCTTTTGCAAAAGGTTAAAAAAATGTGACTTAGCCCATTAATTAGTAACTGTGTCAATATAGTTGTGTTGCTTTTTGTGACTAGCAAGTGGCAGTAAAACCTGATTTATATCAACATGAGGATCTGATCTTGAAAATTAACTGAGAAGCTAATGCTAATTTCAGCTGTCAAATTTTAGCTAATTTCAGTGATCAAAGTGTTGTATATACTGTATAAAGCATAATTTCTGAACAGACAAACTTATTAATAGAACAACTATTTAGTGACTAAATTAATTCCAGACCATTCATAAATGATGAAACCTTTATGTGGTTCTACACAATAAATGAGAACAAGACAAGTGAACATATTCTGCAGTGAAACAGTAATAGCTTATAATAATAGAGCAACATTAATAATAACTATGGAGAATGTGGACACAATTAATCTTTATTACGAGACCACAGAGAAGATACAGCAACATGAATCATCATCCACAAACCAGGGTGAAGATTTAGATAAATATTAATTGGGGATTTGCAACAAGACACTGAACAGAAGGGTCAGTGCATTAGCTCAGAGCGAGCATCTTTATGTACCAATCTGCAAAGATGGTCTGAGAGCTTTGTGTTGTACAACTATTCATCCTTGCATATAATCAAAATCAAAATGCGAGGCAGATCTATGGTTCATGGTATTGTTCATGGTATTTAAATAATTGGTGAATATTTTTATATGTAGCTTACTTTTTTAATATTCTGTATCTTCAGTTCTAGAATCTTCATTGAATTAATTTTTTATTGAAAATCTTTTCTGGCCTTCTTGTCTTTCTTTAGTCCAGCAAGAAGTAGGAATCAAAACAAGCTCTCTGCAGTTGATGACCAGAAGCATCCAAATCAATGCTTTAAATGATTTATGCTTTAGGTTAGTGGTGCTGCTGCAAGCAATTTTTGTTTGGCTAGGTTGTTGCATAGGTTGGTGTTTTTTGTTACTCGATGGTATAGTTTGTTTTTTTAATAATTTTGGTGGTTTATTGGTTGTAGTCAGATGGATAACTGGCTGGCTGGTTTGGTTGTTCATCACCTATTTGCTTTGTTGGTTGGTTGAATTGTTGGAGGGATAGCTATTTAGTTGGTAGGCTGGGATGTAGGTTAGTTTACTGAAAATGGTGGGAAAATGATTTCTAATTAGACTCTCATTTAATCACCAGAATAATTACTGGACATAATGTGGGCTGAATTTACAAACTTTACAGTATCTGCATACCTAAAATAAATAAAATAAATGGTTCTTAAATTAATTCTAAACCATCTCATTCAGACTCTTCTGACCTTCTCGTCTTCGCACTTAAAGGAATCATTTTATGACCGTGGTTGTTCATTTATACTTAATTCCGACAAAACATTTGATTTACTTGGCAGTGGTTTATTTCACATAGACAATCTCTACCATACATGTTGTTAATGTTGCAGCTAACTAAGTAGAAAAACAATGTGGCTTCCGTTTTTTATGGTGCACAACAGGAACTGTTAGCTATTCTTCACTCTCTTTCCAGCTGTGCAGAAAGAAGGGCCTACCGACTCAGAGGCAGCGTATCACAATACGTCAGTGGGATTTTGAATACGTCAGTGTTGAATTTCTGCATGGCACTGCCTCAGTTTGACACACTGACAGTTGTTGAGCTGAAACATGGCAAATCCCTTGTTCCTCCCTTCTTCTTATGCTACTGCTGGCAGCTGTGACAGCTGGCTGATTCTTGTTGTTTTCTAGTTCTGAAAGGTTACAGTCTCTGTCCTCATACAGTTACTGTGGGAGTATTTCCCTTCTCACAGACAGTTAGGCATTTTTTTTCTTCAGCTGATTTACTTTTTTATGCGTGGATACAAAACTTAACTCTCTCTCAAAGTAATTTCCAGGTGATTTCAGGTTTTTCTCTCTTTGTACGCACATCAGGGATTTACATAAGGATCTTGGTAGCGTTAGGCCCGCCTGTTGTAGAGTACTGTTACCTGTATCTTAGCTGTGTTGTGGACAATTTGCTTTCCTTCCTTTATCTTCTTTGCCATTTAGCTCTGACTTCTAGCAGCAGAAATGAGAGCTAAATAACATTTCTATACTGAAAGGATATTACACAATGTCAAGTTCCTCTTGGTTTTTAATGCTGAAGTTCGCAGAGAGCGGATTACTGCTTTGAGAGTTGAGCCTCTGCACATCAACACAAGCTCTGCTGACAAGAAGGAACTCAATACAAACCAGCCAATATGTATGTGAGGCAGGTCAATTAAAGATGGACGTCTGTTTGCGTGAAGATTATTCAGAGGAACAGATCGAGTCTTTAGATTACAGACGTTTTGATTATGCAAGACCAAAACATAGAGGGACTGCGAGCACAAGGCTGCGCTTCAGTCAGAATTCACAGCATGTCTGTATTCTAAGCAGTAAGCATGAATACTTTAGGCTGACCAGATGTCCCATACCAACATACCGAATTGTAATTCCTCACAGATTACTGTCAGTGAGAGAGTTGTCGTGGAAGCGCTACTTTACATGTAATACACTATCAGCTACTCTTTTTAAGAACACTTTTCAAGAATTTGTTTTTAAGTCTTTAAATACTCCTCAAAACAAACTTTCAAATAAATTATTTAAAAAAATATTTGTTAATCATATTGTTAATTCATTCAATTGTTTAGACGGTGTGCTGATCAGATAGTTGGTTGGTTGGCTCGTTAGTTTCTCAGCCAGACTTATAAAACTTGATGGTATGTTGGGTGGCCAGCTGGTTTGTTGATTGGTGGGTTTGTTGGTTAAAGAGGTAGCTAGCTAGACAATGAACCAGGTATTTCTGATTATAATATTGCACACACTGTTATTAGTTAGAGTTGTAATTAAATATATTGGCGCTGTACATAAAAGACAATGATGACTAGTCTGTGTAAGCAGCCAAAATATCAATAAAAAGAAAGTTTGAATGCATGTTATGTGAAGTATTAAAGTATATACGTTTTTGGATCAAAGTTGACTTTTATAATTGCAGTATTACAAACGATGAGGTAGTGATGATGAATATCATTCACTATGTTGTTCTGATTTTCCCTGGTTCTTGTTGGGTTGGTTTTCCAGTCTAGGATTCCAGCGTTTGGTCTCTTATCTGATTCGAAGCTTACCTTCTCCCTGTTGGTTTCAAACCACTTAACATAGAAATCGAAAATGCTCTAAAACACCTAAAGATGCTGTTCTTGGTCAGTGAGAATCCAGTTGATTTTCAGGTTAAGATGTGGAAAGGAAACACCATCCATGCAAAGCAAGTGAGGAGTTTACAATTTTCTGTTTCTTAAAATGCTGTGAAGTTGACATATTTTGCACAAATCCCCATGCTTGTATTATTAAAAAGTAATTGGATTTAGATGTCTGAACAACTGGAAAATGTGTGCGGCTTCATTTGCTGTTGATTTAATTACTGATAAAAAATAGCGTTCTGTATTTATGGGTTGCACACCTCATTACACACCCATATGTGTTAGTTAGTTAAGGGAAATTCCTCTGTTGTGCACCAGCTGTCCAAAGCCAGAGAAACTAATAAAGACTTGGAAATTTGATATTAGAAGATTATTAGTTGAGTGCAGGCTTAAGCTATATGATGTCTTGTTACTCAGGTGGGCAAATCTAATCCTCACACAGCACCCTACATACAATAGATATAAATCTGGCAAACACTGCTTTACACAGAAGGGACTTGATAATGCATGCAGTCTGCCTCTCCTCACCTTAGGCCTCTGTGTTAATGTTGTCCACCATCCTGCTTACATCTCTAAAAAATGGCCTCTTTACCAGAACACCCCCAATGGGACGCCTGTCCTGTTGAGCAGCTCCCAGCTGACTTTTGGAAACGCCTGTCTGTGTTGTAGCAGCATGGGTCTCTGCACAGCAGTGGGTGGAGAGCAATTTAAACAGGCCTGAGCTAGAGGGCCAATAAAGCAGCGATTTGCTTCTCGCAGCAAGCGTTTTGTTTTATGAACAGTTTTATAATGCTTGCATCTGAGTCTGCTGCTAATGGATTTTTTTTAATTATTATTATTGTCATTAACAATCTGTCAGTGATATTGATTATTCAATTACTTCCATCCTTTACTCATTCTTTGAAATTAGCCAAACCTGCACAGAAGTAATTACCGAGACTTGTCGGAGCGTATGGTGTTTGGATATTCCGTTGGCTTTTCCACAACAAACTAATTGCATGACAATCTGACAAGATGTGAACCATCTGTTAGGTGCCTGATCTAAAAACTGATTGATTCATTTCAAAATACAAAGGTTTATTGCATCAACTGAAGGATATAAGTGGAGTGTAGATTATTAGCACTTCGTGAAAATATCACCAAACTACAAGTTACAAAATTTCTTGTATCACAAATTTAGTAAAAGAAAAAAAGAAAATAGGAAGAAATCAGTTTCTCCTTCAAACAACTAAACCTGTTTCTTCCATCTTCTTGTGTGTTCTCTATGAGGGAAACCTGCTTGCCACTGTGAGTATGTAACACAACCATTTGTGTTTCTCCACTGATGTTAACTTTCTCTTAATATTTGAAGGTAGTACACTTATCAACAGATTCACCATTCAAATCTATTCGTACAGAAAGTAAGGGAACAAGAAATTTAAAAATAACCAGAAATCAAATTGCAATGAAAACAACTCAAAAATCCAACTGTACTTTTATTAGCTTAAACAATCAAGGATGAAAGGTAATAATCAAATATGAAAATATTTGCCAGAGAAAAATACTGGGAGTATTCGAGACAAAGGGGAAAAAAATCAATGTATCGTGCTTCACCTGCGTAATTATACCCACACATAAATTTTATATTTTTGACATGGAACATTTTTTCCTTATAGGAAAAAACATTAATAAATTTACTTTTTTTCAGAGACACCTGCTCTTATACTTTTGCATTTTTAAAGAAGAGTCACCACATTAATTAAAATTTGACAATGGGACCCTGCAACATTTATGAGTATCCTTGCATGCTTTGTTTAACCCATGAAATGTAATTGGAAGCAGATCTGTTATTGTTGAAATGTTAGTGCCACCTTTTAATGAGTGGGGAAAACAGATCTCAAAGTGCTTCTTTTGACATTTGAGAGTAATTAAGCTTGGTTCCAAAAAAACGCTGCAGAAAAGATTGAGAAAGTCCAATAAAGATATCAAAGTGCTAAGATATTAGAGGAACAATTGAGACATCAAGAAATAGCAGGTAAAATATGTACATGTGGAAGCAGCAAGATCCTGTCAGGCTTTTATTAGATTAGCCTGAATTTAGGGAATTTTTATACCAGGGGAAGCATCAGAGCCTCTTCCTCTTCTCCTTTAAAGAAGCAGAGAATGTAGCAGAAGAGGATAATGAGGGACGGCCAGAGGAAACGGAGCGTTCCAGGAGAGGCAATGAATAATGTGGGGTAACACAGAGAGGTCAAGCAAAAAAAGAAAAGCTGCAGTGTGTCATCTCATAAAAACTGAGGAAAGAATTGAAGTATTAGGAGTTGGAGTTAAAGGGGCTGAGCTTGGTAAAAAGCTTTAAGAAGATGAGGAAAAGGGGATTGAAAAATTGGGGAAACTTCATTCAGGACACTTAGAACTGCAGTGTAATTAACTTTAGTCCCCACAAGGAGTCCAAATGGTGCGAAGATCCATGCATACTGTGCGCAGACCCCATACTGGAGAGCTGTTACGACAAATTCGTGCTTCAGTTCAGTCCACAATGACACTTGCACATGTGACTGGCATGTGTTGCTGCCAGTGTTGGTGCGTTCCTCCTGTTGGGCCATGTGCGTGCCTGAAAGCGTGTGGGCGCCCGGTCCTTCTGGGAAAATTTTGAATCAAACTCAGAATTTATTGCTTGGTCTATTGTTACATTGACTATTTCTTTTTTTCCTTCGTTTGGATGTTTCCTTTTCATTTTGAACATCTGTGCAAAAGGTTTCAAACGTGGAAAACAACAGAGGAAAATGTTTTTAATAGAATATTTAGATGCACAAGGTTCAAAACTGAGTGCAGGGATTTGAAAATATGCAAAAGATTACTAAAGCTAATTTATGAAGTCCAGTTTCTCAGATGTGTTAAACAGTTCAGATACAGCTGGGAAGAAATTGTTCCTGTGATGTAAGGTTTTTGTTCTTACAGACTGCAGCCGCCTCCGAAAGAGAAACGACTCAAACGACATTATCAAGCTATTTCTGAGTGAATGAAATATTTTCTTTTCTTTTATATTATTCTTTTATTTTCTGGGCAAACTTTAAGTGCTTTCAGTATAAATAGTCCAGACATTCCTGCGGTGTTTGCCCATTGTTGCGGTTCAGGTTGTTTTTGAGAGGTTTTTGATGTTGGACAGTGCCTGCTGCTGGTAGGGAGAGTCTCCATCTGTGCAAATTTGGGTAACAGAGGTGAGCAGAGGAATGAAACTGCAGATTTATGCATCCAGTCACTTCTAACTTTGCTCCCTGAGGACTCCAGAGAGAGAAACATCCAAACAGTACAGATGTTATCTATAATTTATGTGACAGGCTTGAGCAGAAGGAGGAACATATTCGTAATGGGCCAAATTAAAAGACGGTGTATGTCAACAAACAGGAGAGAATTGAAAAGATAAACTGCAAAGTGAAGTGATATAATTAGTATTCTTATTGAGACTGGATACTATGACATAAATCTTTAAACATTTGCCTTATATAAAAAAGTAATAGGTGAAGGAATAAGAGCTTTTTAGAAACATTAATTCTGAACATAAGTTAAATTATTTCTTAATTTAGTTCTGATTTAGGTCTTCATGAGGCTGAGGCCTGGTTGGAGTGGAGTTGTAGTTCATGAGTTGATTTGGCAGATCATCCCTCAGTATAGATGTAGAAATTCAAACAATATGAAGAGCAGTTCAGCTGAGCCAGATTTCCATCATGTCGGTAGAATATGGTGTTTGGACAACTGATAGGCGTTCCTCTCTATAAAGGATGAGGATCCTGATGAAGACTCTAAACTTGATGATGTGCTGGTGGCAGGCTAACCTGCTTGAAAAAGGAAACCAAGCAAAGCTTATTAGTTTTAAATAAGTGCTGCTGAACATCAGTTATCCTGAACATTTGGTTGCATTGCTACTAAAGTTAGATAATTTTGTTCTGTCCCTAATGCATTTTTATCTAGAGGTAGTTCATTTCTCTGTCAGGGACAAACATGGTTATGCGCCATCACGCGCACACACGCACACACACCCACACACACACACACACCCATCTGCCCCAGAAATGTCAGTCTGAGCTTGCTTGTTGCTTTGTTGCTCCTGAAAAAGGAGTTGCACAGAAAGGTGGACTGTCAAGGAGTTTAGCCTATCTGACAGGTTTACGTCTCTGAGGTTAACGTTGTGACCCACTGTGCTCTTACCACTGACCCAATTTGATCTCTTTTAGTAGAACTTCCACTTTCTCTGGAAGCTCCTTTAGGTTCTACTTGTGTGAAGTTGCAGGTCCCATCCTGGGCTTTCAAAATTAAGCATTTATTAACGCCACATGTTTTGATTATATCACAGAAAGTCTCTAACTGTGCTCTCTCTTTGGTCAAAAAAAAAGAAACCATCAATGAAACATGATGAATTGTGTAATCTTGATCAACGTCACTCAGACAGCAGCGGAGTCTTTTGTCTTCTGCTCTTCACGTCTAAGGCATTGATTTTGGCTTTAATTATTCCACATACACAAACACTCGGAGACGGATGCGAGTGCAGGATGAATGGGAGCTCATTTATTGGAGACAGACTAATGATGCTGCCAGATCCTGCACCCCGCTGAGAAGAGCGTCGCAAGATAAATTGTCATAAAAACTTGCACTCTCAGCAGAGAGGTGCTGTTTAGAAGTGTTACAGATGAAAAATGTGCAGCTCATTGAAAAACTTGATTTAATAGCTTAATGCTTGTATGTAACTACAATTTTTTAATCCCATTTTAACATGGTGTGTCTAGGTATTGTATGTCTCTTTGAAAGCTGGTTTCACAGCTTGTTAATTTTGATGTCTAGATTTAGTCCTGATTTGCTCATAGTTATGGTAAACTGAACTTTTCACATGTATTTTAGTAAAATACATTCTTCCATCATTTCAGTGACTTCCCTTAGAGTACTGAATCTGCCTTGTAATCTTTCCTCTTTGACCTATTTTCACATTTCTCCATTGCTGTAGTTTTCTCTCTTTTGCATTGTTGCCTTTAAGACTGACCAGAGAAATTACATTTGCTTTGCTGTTGTAAATTCAGTTGTAAACACACATTTTAATATGCACGCTCACATAATATGAAGTGTCGTAATTTCTCTCAGCCTCTAACGTGCACTGTCTTGTCAGCAGTAGCAAATATGGCTCTGTATTCAGCAAGGTTGGTTGAAGTACCAGCTGGAGAATATAATATCATATTAAATATATGTTTGGACATCCAAATAAAAATGACTAAAGATGTGCTTCCAACTTTGATTTTAGGCAAATTTTACTTTTGTGTTTGTGCATTTAAGCATCTTGTATTCTGCAATTTCCAAGTGTATGACAACTAAAGTGAAATTTTGACAGTAAAACGTCACAAACCTTTTGTCTGGCCACAAATTATATTTAGCAGAGTTACCAAAATTAAAACTTTTTTTGGTCAACCGTTTTTTTTTTTTTTATTATTATTATTATTATTATTTAATGTATAATGGGCCAATACTTGGAGCCAATTCAATTTTAGCTTCACACACTGCAGATTCTCACAGACACAGGCCTCATTTTATACACTTAGTGGTTTTAATCTGTTCTTTCATCTTGCCTACTTCTCTGGGATTTAAATTAAGAATCTACAAATTAAAGCTATTTTATTAACTGAGAATGAGCAAACATGACTCTTTGTCTAGAAATGTGGTCTTGTTTCTGGTTTGGAGGAAATAGATATGTGTTTACACAATATCAAGAAGGAAATACATTAGCAAAAACCTTGCAAAAACAATTGTTTCAATATAAGATTTAAAAAGCCATTTAAAAAATGTAAAGTAGAAGTATTTCTAAAACTACACATTCCAGTATAATACTCACTAGATCATGTAGAAAAAATACCTTAACTTATGGAGGTTAATGTGCTTCTGTAAGCCATTGAATATGCACTGAATATATAGATTTGCCCTGTAGGCTGTTTGGACAATTATAGAAATATTGTTTTTCCCATGAATCAGGCATCTATAAAGAGTGACTTGGAAGAGTAGGATACAAACTCCCCAGCGCTTCAAGTGGATTAGAGATGATATAAGTTCAGAAATGTTGCATGAAATCCGAATCACTCAAATGTTTTAAATCACATACTCAGTGAATACATCTGAAAAGGAGTTTGTACAACTGACTGCCTCCAAGGAGTTTTTTACACATTCCCTACAGTTAAAGACCAAAGAAAGTTGCTTCTGTCTTTTTTCAGCACTAGAGGCTTTTATTGACAGTCACCAGACAGGAAATGAGCAGAGAGAGAAGGGGAAGACATGCAGCAAAGGTCTGAGGAAAGGTTGGGAATAAAACCCAGGATTGCTGCATTGAGATCTCTAACCTCTGTATATGGGGCAATTGCCTTTTGACTCTGCATGGTCTGCAGTGTCTTGTTATAATGTCCTACAGTGTCTGCACACTGCTTATTCCAATGCAGCAGCTTTCCCATTTTGAATACATGACTGTTATTTGGCTATTCTAAATCTCACAAAGTAATGTGTGTGAGATTGTGATGAATTTTTCTGTTTCTTTAGAGACGGCTAAAAGAGTGATTGGATCTCCGACAGCGTCAGTAAAATCTAACACATCAGAGAAAGATATTCAAATATGATGAGGGCAAAAATATTGAAAACTTTATGCAGTTGGCTCTTTGAAGCCACCGAACAAACATTCATCATTAAAAAGGCCACTGCTGATGTAGACTGTCTCATTAGCTCCTCAGCTACAGCGCCCTGCAAAACCTGCTGCTATAACCCGCAAGCAACGCTTCATCCTTCAGAATCATTTTCTAAAAAACCCTTTGACAAATAAAAAGTCTGAGCTTTATTTCAGTCATTGTTCTTCTTCCTGTCAATCAGTGACAAAAAAACATGCTGGCTGGGAAAAGAGAAAATGTATTGCTTTCTGTCTTTCATCGTTTGGACATGTGACTTATGTGGTAAAATCCTGACATCAAAACAACCGTAACTGACTTGAACCTTTGTTTACTAATGCCACTTAAAAACTAACTTTATTCATTTACTTTTTTAAAGTCCATGATATTTTGCTCTTAAAGGTAACAAAATTACTCAACAATTTTTCATTTCAGACTATAATGAATAATTCAAGCTTCTGCAATTTACGAGGTGTGAGCATAAGCACATACACGTGTGTTGCTTCTCGCAGGCGTACTCCTGATTTGCGTGTGTGTGTGTGTGTGTGCGAGTGCATTTGTAAACTGTGTGTATTTGCTGGCAGACGGCAGCCAGGGAGCTGACCTATTCTTTAGTCTGGAGGCGGAGGCAGCCCGGTGTTTAATGTCACCAGCAGGGTGGGACCACGGGAGACATAGGCAGTTGCTGAAGAGGGAGCTGGCTAGAAAAAGATGGTATAGCACGATTTTCATTTCAGTTTAAATATTTAAATTCCTCTCCCTCATATGTATTGATATTCGATCTGGCAGAAATGCGCTCTTTCAAGTTTCGAAGTTAGACACAACCTGACTGTTTACTTGTTCGCGGTGATTTTCATTGAAGCATCTCTCACTTAGACTTACCGTTTACAGCGTGCTCTCACTGTATTCTCCTACGGTATTGATGTAAATAGGTCTTAAGTTATTTTGCTCTTTGTAAGCTGAAAATAGAAATGTGAGAAAGTGCCACTTAAGCTTGTGAGCAACCTGAGCATCTTTAGTATTCTTGCTGCTCACATAATATTTTCTGGATGAAGTGCCTTGCAAGTTGTCTGCTGTTCCACACCAACTGATATCTCAAGTTATGCTCACTTGCCTCACTTATCGCATCTCTTTTGCGTAGGTCTCGGTGCCTGAAATAGTCTAATGTCATCAAAAGTAAAAAGAAATAATAGAATCACCACAACTCAGATGAGATGTCTTAGGAATCTGGCGAGGATGGTGAGGTACTTTGGGTGCATCACTGTGGGAGGAGACCCACAGGAAAACACAGGACAAACTGGAGCAGCTATGTTTCTTGGCTGGCCTGGAAACGCCTTGGGATTCCCCCGAGGAGCTGGACCATGTGCTGAGGAAAAACACTAGATCTGTCTGCTTAGGCCGCTGCGTTTACTAGCCAACCCCAGATGAGGCATAAGATGAAGTGGATGAGAAATTAGTTTGCTCTTTTTTTCTTTTTTTTTTCTTTTCTTTGTCCCCATTTACTGGTTAGGCCCTAAATAATATCCACTGAAGAAATTGCCTCCCGAAATCTTAAGTAAGTTAGAACATAGTCCCTCTTTGTGTAAATTAATCTCAGTATAAAGCCAGCCATTATGTGAAAGGCACAGAGATTTGTCAGAGAACATTAGGGAACAAACATCATCATGAAGATCAAGGAGCACAGCAGACAGAGGGAAAGTCTGGAACAATATCCCAATCTTAGCCTCAAACACTACAGAATCTTTAAGAGTACTGCTCAATCCAAACTGGACAGACTGAAAAACAAATGCAAACCGTTTGTGGCAATGTTGTCCACCTAAACTAAAAGGCAAGAAGAGGATTAATCAAAGAAGCAGGGACCATGGTATTGCTGGATGAACTGCAGAGATCCACCGCACAAGGAAGACAAAAAGTACTAACTGTATTTGTTGAAGAATTTGAAAACTATACTTTGTTTTCCCTTTTACTTGACAGTTATTTGTAATTTTGTGTTGCTTCTGTCAGTGCATTTCATTTTATGGTTGCAGCTTTGCAAAAAAAAGTACTTTTACAGTAATATTTATGAGGCTGAACTGTTATAATTAGAATCTTTCCATCTTAGGAAAACATGCAATGTTCCATAAAAATGCTGAATCTTGAGATAAGTATATAAGTTTTTGCTACAATTTTTTTGTTGGTTTTTTTTTAGCAACCAGATAATGAGTAGTCTATCCAGCTACTGGGGAAAAAAACATGCAATATTTCTACCTCAGCAAATAGGTTGTATTAAAAAAGGGGAACTTTGTGATTTTAGCACTTTCCCAGCTTTTTGCCGTCTAAAACATTTTATGCTGCATTAAACAAGCGTCAACACATATATAGATAGCAAACACAGAGTGCGAATACATGGTATTAAAGTAATTTCACAACACTAAAGGCAGTTTTATGAGTTATGTATGTTGTTCCTGGTGGTATTTTTCCATTACTCCTTTTTTACTTTGTAAAGGCAGTTGAGATAAAGGGCTCTGCTTCCTGAACCTTAGTTAGGTAGAGATTTATTTCTTTTAAAAGAAATGATTCCAGTAAGTGCTCATTAGATCTGCAGATGCAACTCTGAAATTGATATTACAGCCAGAAATATTCAGCAATTTCAATTACACAACTGTAAACATTGTGTAACCAGATGCCAAATCTAAGCTCATATTTCACCATCCTAATCCCATGAGGTTTCCTTATGCTATCGGCTCCTAGTAGCATTCTATTTTTGCCAGCGCTTCTTAGAGTCAAACTTCTAATCGTGCAATGACAAGTGGTCTTTAACTTGTACATTTATTAGCCCTAGTGAAGCCATTGCCTCGGGTGACTGTAAAGCTGAAACCGGGCAATCAATTTTCTCCATGAGGCGCCAGGGGTACGAAGCCATGCTGAGAGCCGTGTCTGCCTCCATCTCTCCAACAAAGCCAAAGTGGTTTGTGCTACTTCACTGGCGATGTCACCTTACAGGTCCTCCCTCATCTTCCTTCATCACTGTTTCCTTCCCTCTGTCCCCACATGGCTCATCAAACACTTGAAATAGGGCTGGAGTAGAAAAAAGTAGCTTATAATTGAGAGATTATAAGGGTGCGCGATTTAGTCCTGTGTGCATCACCAGGGGATATTAGGTCATTTTGAAAGGGGTGGTTACATGACTCCGACTATCTTTAAGGTGGGTAGGTGTTATCAACATCGTACTTTACAATCTGTAGACTGAGGGAGTTGCACCATTCCCGCCCTCACCTGATCTCATTTGGTTTTGCTCCTGTACCTCTCTAGAAGATTAGATTTCAGCTCTGCCACGAAATGTGTGAACAGATAGGGAAATACTCCCAGACAATGTAACAGGCTCAGGCAGATCTATGTTCATCTTTTCTCTGTTCTCCTGATAATTGTCTAACAACTGGCATCACTGCTGAGATCTATTTTTACATTTTTTGACTCTTTTTCACGTTTTATGGCCCTTAAGCAAGGCTAGTTTATATACACAAAGCACTATAAGACACTAAAAGTGCTTTACATTAAATCAAAATAAGGAAAACCTCTAAGCTTTTATAACATTGCAAAAAACCTTTGTTCAGTTACTCTATGATCAGGCTAACAGTTCATTATTGAGACTCTGATTAAATCTGCAGAAAAAAGTTGTTTTTAGTTCTGATTTAAACATAGAAAGAGTTCTTCCACATCTCAGTTTTTCAGGGAATTAATTCCCAAAACCTCTGCTAAAATCACTCACTTGATCCAAAACACTGCAGTAGAAATCTCATTTCTCTTGTTTTTGCAGCTCTTCATTAACTCCCTGAATGATCTACATATCTATATTAAGCTCTACAAAGTCCAAATCTATCTGATATTAAGGTTTTGATTGTTCCATATGTTCCCAACAGAACAGTTCACTTTGAGACTGCTGTTTTACTTCTGCTTCCCATATTTTTTGAAAAGTACTGTAGGTTCAGTCATACTAGAATTTCACCTGATTTAGTATGTTGGCTTTTTATGTGCCACCAACACAGGTCCAACCTACTAAAGTTTATATTCTCATTTTTCTCTTTGCTTTTTTTACTCACTTCCATTTATTGTTCCTCTTTTATTGGCCGGTGTTTCTGTGTGCAAACATGCTGATGCAGACCTTTCCCCAATAGTACTCCCATGTTCAGCAGCGGTGACAGTAGTGACGGCCCATCTTAACAATTACTGGGGGTGACTCATGTAACACCAACACAGAGAGAAGAGGAGGATAAGAAATAAGAGGCAAAAAAGAAAATACAAAAAATTTCCCACTTGAGTTGTCACTTTTTGATAATTAAAGTCCCTGAGCTGTTGGGAATGCTCCTCAGCCACACACAGTGAATCCCTTGTGTGTCAGGAGTGGGTGGACGTTAGTGGGAAACCTTATGCCATAAATCTATTTTAACTGCATGGACTGTACTTTCTAATTTATTTGTCTCCAGCCTGTTTCTGTGCTTTGTCTTCTCCTCTCTGTCTGCTTCTCTTCTTCCCTGGTTTTATAGCAGAACTGTGGTCTCTGCTCATTTTGCCTCCCAACCTTGACATTCTTCTCTTTGGCCTGCTGCTAAGCATGGAAGTGCTGTGGCTTCATTAAGATGTCACTGATCTCTCCAGCTTCAGCCAGGCTCACCAGGTCATTAGTCAGCCATGTTTGAGAAATATAGTGTAAATGAAATAGATTAGACTAAACCTCCAAATCTTTCATATTTTCCTAATCCCTGTATTGTAGTGGAGGCTGTGTGAACTCAGCGTGTTTTAAAATCAGTTTTAGTTTTTTGTCATTTTTAGTCTTTAACGAAAATATTGTTTGCTTTTCCTCTAACTTGCCGCAAGATGTTAGAGTAATAATAGTAATAGTAATCTCATCGTTATTAGAATTTCTATGTGTTTTTTTTACAGATTTTCTAATTTCCATTCCTCAGATTTTTATTCATTTTCAATTAAAAATACAGTTTTTGCTTTACTCTTCACAAATTGATTATGATTTTGTCAAGGTTGTGTTATTTTACATAATTCTGTATCAGAAATCACGTATGAATTGAGTTTCCCAGCACTTTATTCAGCACTTTATTGGTCACATGTACAGTACCAGATGGACTCATCACAATTAAAGCTTATATGGTTTCTGTTGACCACTGTGTTTCTCAACAGCAATTTGTGTAGCCAGCGACCCATTTTACCAAACCTAAACATGTTTTATCTCAGCGGTGTCATGTGGCCTTGTCCAGTCATGAGAGTCGTACATATGGATAAACCAGCTGAGGATGTTCCCATATCGCTACCACCCGCTGGATTAGCAGCCAGCTGACAGGCCAGCTGTTGAACTTTTGCCCCGATCTTAAGGCCGCTTATTTCGCAGATAATGTGAAAGCAGTCAATCATTAAGAACTGTGTAGGCTGGATGTAGCAGCGTTCCCAGGAAAGCTGGGTTTACACCAAAAATAAAGAAACTAACATTAGCCATGAGAGAAATAGTGTCAGACAGGCTTTCATATCCGCGTGCACAGAAATGATGGAGGTGCGCAGCTGTAATCTGATGATTTTTTTTTTCCTTCTTCTTTTTGGATGCAAAGCAGAAACATCATAGGCTGGAGTGGTGTCTGTCCCAGCTAGAGAGCATCTGACATAATCCATAGCCGCTCATGCTGGTGCATGCGGGATCTTTGCAATCACACCAACACCCTGGACATCAGAGGGTTTTAGGACAAATGGCATTACACCAAACACGGGACAGACGCAGGAGGATAAAAATCAGCAAAGCATCCGTTTATGTAACATGACATGTTTTTTTTTTTTTTTTGCTTTTTTTTTTTTACCAAAGAAAACATTTAATATGAAAACATTTAATAGCATTTATGTCTCATATTTAAGTATTTTCCTTAAACTATTGAAGTATTTGGTTGTTAAAGCTCTCTTAAATATTTTCAGCACTATATCTTTATTTTTAGTGTATTTGACAGGAAATATAAAGTACAACTGAGCAGGTGTTCACTGTTTGCAAGGCATTCTTTAGCTATAAAAAACAGATTTTGCGGAATTTGAATTATTTTTTTGTACCCCTATCACTTATCACTGATTATGGTATTGGCTTGCTAAAATAATAAAAATGTCTTAAGTGTCTTTCAAACATATTTTTGCTCCAGGTTGCCTCTGAGGATCACCAGCTCTTTAGTGTTTATACTTCCAACTCATATGTGCAACTATAGGTGGGGTTGTTACATTCTGGGATTTATTTGTTGAGGTGCAATTGTGCATCTGACACTCATCACTGCTCCAGATATAGGATATAGGAAAGGCTTAAAGATTGAAGCTATTGGGAATGATGAGCTTTGTGCTATTGAAACAACATTTGGGTTTTTTCAGTTGAAATTTGCTTTTGGTCCAATTACTGTGTATATTGTTTGTAAGAACTATTAAGAACCAGATTATTATGTGAGAGGATTGAAATAATCATGATAACTATTTGACTTAACACAATAACTTTCAGTTGCATTTAATTATTTAAGACCGTTTTGTACATGCAAAAGTGGACCATGATGTAAAGGGTTGACTGACAACCAAGCTCTACACAGACACTCAATATCACATACCTAACATCAACTCATAGATGACTAGAATATTAAGAATATTTTATTGATTAAATGAAACACATTTGCACAAATAAACGAGTTCATTTTACTGGACGAACTCTTTGCCAGTCCCAAAAACCTCAACTGTCAGAAAAAGACAAATTATGTTGTCTGCACACATCAAACTGTACAACCTCCTATGTGTCACTGTCAACCTCAGCAGACATCGTAGAGGACAGATCAGAAAGACCTCTTGGCTCGGACACTTGGTGTCGTAAAGGTGAACTGCAGCGTCAAAAAATTGTGCACTTGTGGAAGTAGGATTATTCCAATGGATGGTGCCACGCAGAGTAATCACATATGCATGTGAACTGTTGAAGTCATTTTTTTTTCTTAAAAATCGTGGGGGCCAGGGGGTTGGGTTAGATAAGATTTTTTTTGTAGTATTTTTGGAAAAACTATGAATCTCCATTTGTTATTTTCAGGAGAGTTCTGATAGAATGGTGTCAGAGCACCTTTACAGAAATCTTTGGCATCATATTTGATGTTGGATCATACATGTGTTACTTTTATGAAAGTTCACATCCTATGCATTGCTTAACTATAGTTTCCACCTGAGAAGGCCTCCTGGGACTTGTCCTCATTGGATTCTGTACCCATTTCACAGTGATTAGCACACAGGTACATCAACAGCCACTCATCCACTTCTCTTGGATGAGAAAGCCTTAATAAATACCCTGAAGAAACTGGGTTAAGAAAAGAGCTGCTGAGGGAAACAGGTGATAGATGAGCCTAGAAGTTTGCTTACTTTCTTTTTTCCCCCCCAAACTTTTATGATGGCTTGCATTTTTTAATTTGTTAGCTTCTGTTCTTGTAAAATGGAGACTGCGGTTCCAGTAAAACAGTGTGTTTAAATATTAAGTGCTGGACAGAGATGGGCGTAAAAGCAGCAAAAAGTGAGCAATTATTTCATGGATATTCTTAGCCAACGATTATTCTCTGCATGTGTGCTTCTGGACTCATTATTTTCAGCTCCACCTGCACAGTAAATGCTTTCTTGGTTTGCTCTCTGTTCTCTGTTTTCTTTCAGTTGTCTAATTATCTTTAAGGATGCTTTTGTAGCTAATGTTAGGATTTTCTTTTTAGAGACACACCAGGAGTGACATATAAATAGAGGAATTCTTGGATTCTTCTTGTCTGGCATTTCCTAAAAGACAGGTGTAGAAGGTCTGGATTAAAATTTATTCTTTTTAGCGCTGATAGTAACATTAAAGTTTGAAACAAAAAAATGGTGCCCGTGTAGGAGAAGTGAGTCTATCCTGGAAATAGAAATGTTCTTTCAGCCAGTGGTTGTTATGTTACAGGTTAAAAATCAACTAGAAGAGACTTCTAGCATGACCCCATCATTTGTTTATGTAATCATCAGCTGATGGGAACAAACAGGCACAATAAGCCTACCTTTAAACTCTAGATATACTTGCTCAGGAGAAAGTTCATGGTTCCACCAGTGACTATGTAAAGTACATAGTGATTATTGGCTCTCATGACAGTATTCTGAAATAATGTGCTCGTTCCACTTCTGTCTTTTTTAATGGCTTCAATTTGATGAGAAATACTGTTATATTCCTACCAGTAGGCAAATGTCACCATCTTCTGCCTGAGAAGTAAAATATTAACATGAAGAGTTTTGTCCTTTCACAGAAAGCTAAAATGTTGCTTTTAGAAGGTGAACATATCAGTCATATTTGAGAATGAAATATTTTTATTGACTCCAACTGTCAAGCTTACTTGTTGCTACTGTGATAATGAAATTTGCAGAGTGTGTGCTCGCAAAGGAAAAACACTTCTATAAGAGAGTTCTCCTCTGATCCTGATAGATTCAAACTTCACTCTCAACAATTACCTCACAGTAAACCGGCAGCCGTCATCAGACCCCCACTATCAGGGTGGGGTAAACTGGAAGTGATCACACTCTCACAGGTTAAAGACCCCCGCTTGGCCTTTGTATTAATAAATCCGACAAAGGCCACCAGACATCGAAGCACTTGCATATAAAAGCCGGCCTCATATCTCAGTCAGGCTAATTAAAGGCTGTGTTTGATCATGAAAGCGGGGTTTGCGATGAAAGGGTGTGTTCAGAGGTGCAGTCTGAATGCATCCCAACTCTAGATCTCTCCTCGACTCCTAATTAGAGCACAACGGGGAGGGATTAACAGCCAGACACCTACGTCTGCTCAGTTTAATATCCCTTTATATGTATCAGTAACCTTAACGTAAGTTTAGTTTTATGGTTATTTTAGCCTTTTTTCTCCACTTCTCCAAACAGATGGCAGTAACATGAAGTGTGGGCAGAAGGAGAGATGAGCATCATTTACCATCATAAGTGTGCGACGGGTCTGCTGTTAATGAGGAAAAGATTGGGTGTAAAGAGGTAGATGAGCATGTGGGATTCCAGCAGGCGAGGACATATTACCTCCTTCTGTGATGATACGGAGCTGACTGAAATCTGTAGTCAACAACAGGAGGATGGGACGGAGGGTTAGTGTAAGCTGCTCGCAAACCAGGGGATTCCTTCACTTTCTATTTTTAATGAGTCCTAAAAAAATCTTTTGAGACAACCACACTGTTGTGTAAGAGTTTATTTCACAACGCCATACACCATTACGCACATTTGCAAAACCTTTTCTTTGAAAAGGAGGTAGGCAGAAGTATAAACTTTTTTCAAACCGTAACTTTTTAATAAAATACAAAGATTGTCTTTTTTTTTCTTCTGGCAATGAATGACATGAGTGCGTAGTGTGTATGAGTTAAGCAGCAATATTAAGATGTGGATAACAAAAAATAACTTGATCATATCTTATAATAATATATTAACTTAAAACCATAAAGAGGCTATTCTGTAGCAGCTTTGTGAGGGGCGTTTGATCTGCTAATATTAGGTGCAAGTCTTCTGGTGCCTGTCGGATATTAATTTTTTGACTAGTTTTAGAAACTACCAACAATCTACAAACTATATCTTATATATCTGTCTTTCCATCTACTCATGTCCACCCTTTTAAATCTGTTTTAAAATGCTTCATAGACATTTTATCCTCTTATATTCTGCAGCAACTTCTTGTGGGTGTGCCTTAATATTCTTAAAAATTTTGCATACAAATTTTGCATAAGTTGATGTTAGGCCAACTTATAAACAGGCCTAACATCACATGCTTACTGCTTGTGCACTTTTTTCTACCTCATATTTTTTTTCTTCTGCTCAATTTTCCAAAATTGTCCTTCGATAAAGCACTTTCTGGGGACCCAGCTTCTTTAGTAATTGTCTTTTGTAGTTTAAACTTCTCAAGGATGATGTTTGTGACTTTCTGCTTGATGACTACCAGCTCGTTTTTGTATTAAAAAACATTTTTATTTGTCTTGTGATAGTTTTAATTTGCTGATAAACCTAATGTGTTCTTAAAAGCTGTGCGACATAATCAATAACAGTATTACCTTATTGAGTAATAACTCACAAGTATCTCTTTATGAATTAAATTAAAATGTAGTTAACCTGTTCGTTTAAAAATAGGAAGAGCTTTTTTGTGATATCTTGCATGAATAGGTCACATAGAGGAAACGTTTCCTGAGCATTATTGTATATTGTAAAATGAATGAAAAGTGCATAATCCAATGATTATGAATATCGTTAATTTAGAAAAAAGGAAATATATCACATTATCTGTTCATGTAAAAGAAATTCTGTCATGATGTATTGGACTTGAAGTCTGTATGTGTGACATATCCAGTGTTTTTCCATGTTTAACATTCTTGTGGCTATTTTAGTGCCTCCTCCTTTCCACAGTGCTTCAGTTGTCTTCATAATCCTTCATCTCTATCTGGGTTCACTGAAACTATTGCACAGGGCACTTTCAGCTGCACGTCCATGTTTTATTCCTGCAAAATAGGCTGTGAATTATCTAATAACAAAAATGAAAAGCTCCTGCAGCAGCAGTTCTCCACATTATGAATGTCATTAGTCAGGCTTACACCTGTCCAGCAGCTGTCCGCCATCCTGCTGGCTGAAGGGGTTTGGTGTTTGCTCATGACAGGGGAGACCGATTGGAGCCGTCACCTCATGTGTGAGAATGTTGTTCAGAGTGATAGCAAGGGTGTTAATCAGACAACAAAGGCAATCAGCAGAAGGTTCTTCTCAATAATTACCAGTTAAATGACACTTTACCTGTAATTGAGGAGAGGAGAAAGTTGCCTGCTTTCTCCACCACACCTAAATAAAACAAACGCCTCCTTACCAGACCTTCTATCGTCCACAGTGACATGTTGGATTCAAATCCAAAACACAGAGTTAATAAAATGCAATGAGCTTTAACTATAGAATTTACTGTTAAGTAAAACATCTCAGCATTTCCTCCTATTGTTTTTGTAATAATAACATCCTAAAAATATTTTTTAATCAATCGCTGCACTGCTTTGTGTTCATTTATATTCTGTTTTGGTCTGCTCACATGCATTAGGAGACACATTTGCATGTATGTCAGTGCCATGTTTGATATCGTAATGCATTTTGATGTTTAATTCACTAATGAGACGGGAAAGGCATGGAATCAGAAAGGGCATAAAACGAATGACAGACGAAAGGAACCCACATTCACCGCCAGGAGGACATACAGGCCATGGGCGGAAACACACAAACACACAAACGTGCCATCACTTCAAATAACATCAGCGAGGTTAGAAACGGCACAATATTAAAACATGGAGGCTCACTGTGCACGAAAACAAAATCGTCAGTTCGAATGTTTCCAGTGCTTAGATCTGCCTTTACTTGAATGGCTTTTAGATGGATGATGTGAAGGAGGCTGCAGGTGGTGAGGGACAGAGAATGAGATGTCATCTTGCTTACTAAATCAGTGATGAATTGTCATTTCCTTACAGCCTTTGTTTGAGAGCTTAAATGAATCTAGTTACGGTAAACACAGTCGCAGTCGTCGCCGTTAAAGTCTCATCTGATGTGAGGAACGAAGGCCAGGCTGCTTTTAACTTACAGGCGTTTCAGAGCTTCCATAATTTCTGCAAAGCTTTCACAGAATATATTCCGTATTTGTACTGTATTAGAATATTTAATGTCAGTTCTCTCATCTTTGTTTGATGCTGATTAAAAAAACAAAGACAGCTTATTTCCAGCGACAAGCAAAGCATATAACGGGTGAAAACAAACCTCCCCCGTGGGCTCAGGTGGTTGTGTACAGTAATCTGGGTTTGAATCACCTGCTGGGTGTGTGCAGACATGTTTGCATGTGAAAAGGGATGACAGATGTGTCATGGTGAATTATGGTTGTGTGATCTCATTTGACATTAAACACTTTGAGCTGTAACATTGCGAATCAAGCTAGATGATGAGTCGAATGTACGGTTTCTTACAGAAGTAAATTTTCCCATTTAAATTCTTCATTTTTTCTCATGTTAGAAGTTTATCTTCAAAGTATTTTGAGTGAGGATTTAATACTGTTGTTGAAAGTAAGCTGGAAGTTTTGTTTAAAGCTTGTCTCATGTAGAGAACACAACAAACCTGTGGAAGAAAGTGGTGAAAGCTGATTTCACAGTGCAACGGTATTTACATTGTTTTCAAAGTTTACAACCAAAAACGTCAATGTTTGGCCTAAATGCCAAACCTTCTAAACTACATGGGGGAAAATTAACCCTGCACATCACCATGAACACCATGTCACAGGTGACACATGGTGGTGGCACCGTCATGCTGTGGGGATGTGTTTCTTCTGCAGGGACATGGTTGCTTGTCAGAAGTGAAGAAAAGGTAGGAATATACAGCTTTAGCTATATTGGAATAGTTGAAATCAAAGCATATTGAAGTACTGGAAAGACTAATATGAAACCCGAATGAAATTCAAATGAGAATCTCAACAGGACTGGAAAACTGCTTTTCTCAGAAACTCTCCAAACTGGGAAGAACAGGAGAAAATGTTAGTCTCTAGAAATTGAAAGATTACATTGGCAACAAGTTGTGATTTAAGGCTTTTTTAAATGGACACCAGAACCACTTTTGATTTGATTGAATCAAAAACGCCTTCTTCTCTCAGCTACACCGTGGGCTTGTTCACTGAGGACCACAATGGCCAGCTGAAAGAGTGTCAACTCTTGGGTTGTAGATTTGACGCCACCTGTAGTTATCCACCCACATACATACATTCACATTCACACATCCTCATCCCGGAGATCCATCTTCATCATTTTCCCCTGTTTCCAGCTCTTCGACTCTGCTTTCTTCATTTTTGTCTGTTAAATTGAGGCCATTGGTCTTGCTTTTTTCACATCACTCTCTTTCAGCATCTCTGACAGTTTATGTGTAACAAGCCTCTCACTTTTTTTTTTTTTTTTATCTTTTTCTCCTTCAAAGTAAAGTTGATGTAAATATAAAACATCCAGGCAAACTGTTTTGCATCTTTTCGCTCACTAAGTGCATTAGACAGTTTGTGCCCTTCACCATAAGACTTTTGGCAACTCAGTTGAGGCTGAAGGGTGAGCCTGACTGCATTTGGTTGTTTTGGGTCGGCGCTACCAGCAGAGAATTTCTGAGGATCCTCTCGGCTAAAAACAACCCCGTTTGGTCGTTTCATTCAGCCGAACAGCTGACCTTCTGCCTATAGGGAAGGGAGCATTTCATCACATCACAACTGCTTTTCTCAGAAACTCTCCAAACTGGGAAGAACAGGAGAAAATGTTAGTCTCTAGAAATTGAAAGATTACATTGGCAACAAGCTGTGGCCATTGGTCTTGCTTTTTTCACATCACTCTCTTTCAGCATCTCTGACAGTTTATGTGTAACAAGTCTCTCACTTTTAAAAAAAAATCTTTTTCTCCTCTCAGTCTGATCTTCATTCCTCTCTTCCTTTCCTTTTATTATCTCACTTACAAATGTGGCTCTCTCATTGTCTTATAACTGCTGGTCTGTACACTTGTGCACATGATACTATAAAGCCACTCAGTGATTTTCCTCTTATTCTCACAGATTCCTTTTTCTCCAGTGACTCTCAATCTATTGCTGCATTTTCTCTAACCTTTATCTCCATGGCAACTATCCAGTTGTTCACTTTGCTCCCCAAAGGGCTTTTTTCTGACACAAATACACAGTCACACCATGATCCTGATCTTTTAATTAATTATTTATTTATTTTTTGCTAATTTGTCTCTTTTTTTATTTAACACCTCGGCATAATATTTAGCAAACATTAATGTATCACAAAGTGACTTGATTGTGAAATGCACAAAGTGCTTTACAACAGTAGCTACATTCTCTGAACTTTTTAACAAAAACTTAAATGTATTTTACTGGGATGTGGGGGGATATATCTGCATCGTGAAGTGGAAGGAAATGGGAAAAAAATGTTTTGCAAATAAAAATCTGAAAAGCTTATTCAGCCCACCTGAGTAAGTTTTCTTTGACACCGCCTTCTATCAGTGCCCTTACTTTTTTTTGACCACTCTGCTTTTCCAAAACAACTTAAGCTCAGTCAGATTGCATGGAGAGCTTCTGTCAACATCAGTTTTCATGTCGCGCAAACATTCTCTGTTAGATTAAGGTTTGGACATTGACCGGACTTTAAACACACTCTAAGAGCGAAAATGTTTGGCTAACAACAGCAGCTGCACCTCAAGAATTTTGTGTAAACTCGCGGCTGAGTCTGATGAGGTAATTTGGACATCGGGTCAGAGTGGCTTTACATATAGTTAAGCCCAGAAATGTTCATGTGCATGTCAGATTTAAGTTTAATATGAATTTTACCTTAGTTTTTGCATTAACTGTAAATGCAAAAGCTAAAGATTGTGTGAGCTAAAGATTATGGTGTTGAATTTACACCCAGATAAATGATTAAAATATTAGTGGAAACATGTACAAGGTTGGATGGATGGATTTTTTATTTTACAACGTAAAAAAAAAACAAATTTAAAATGTTAGAGCACAATTACAAGCAGGCTCAACTCAGAGTTCTTGGTTGTTTTCCCATTTATCTTGTTAAACAAACTATTTGGTCATTAAATTACTTGATTGCTTCAGCATTATTGCACATAGACAATGTTATGAATTTTGTTTATATTTACAGATTAAATTAGAAAGAGAAGTCACAGCTGAATGTTAAAATCAGACGAAACTGAGTGGCAGAAAACGGTAGAGTAGTTTAAAGGACTTTTTTAATTGTGTCGCCTGTTGAAAGTTTAGTCTATTAAAAGAAGCTGAATCTCAATTGTCCCTCTACTTTCTAATTTCACTTAACTAATTTCCAAATGAGACTAGATGTGCACTTGAGGAAGGCAGCACAGAGGTCATTGACCTGTGAAATAGCTGTAGTCAAATTGCCTTTCTTAGTCGTGTGCTAAGCTCATGTGCACTGCAGAGCAGGTGAGAGTATTCTGTGCTCATTTAGCTCCATTACTGAAATCTTCAGGCTTCATCCCATAATTGTTTATATGATTAACGGTGAAACTCTTATAGAGATCTGTTGTTTGTCAAATTAGCAGCTCAAAATCCCACGTGAAGAAGAGCTGAAAAGCAGAAATGGAGCAGCTTCAGTTTAAAGGTATCCTCAAAACATCAGTCATAGCTGTCAGGACTCACTACTGGCTCAGTGCACGCACATGTTTTTTTTGTTCTAAACTCTCCAAAGAGGAGGAAAATGGTGAGCACAGCAGTCTTCACATGCAGTTCATTTAATTTCCAATGGGCTGCCTTTGATTGGGGAGAGCGTTTTTGTTTTCTTTTTCTTTTCTTTTGTTGCAAAAGCACTTTTTTAAATCTCAGTTGTACTCATTGGAAGCATACCCTCCTGCTAACAGCGTTTTACATTTATCGGTAAAGAGTTTTTATTAAGGAAGAAAATAGTTTTCATGTGATGTTAGACTTCAAGCATTCACAGACACACAAAAGGCAATCAGAAAAAAAGCATCTATGGTTTCATCCATCCACGAAGCAGATGTTAAGTCAGCTTTAGATAATATCTCCTCATTAAGACATGAATCACATAAATCTTTAACTTGCATCTATGCTAATAATGTCTAATTATTAGGCACTGACAGATAATAGTACATTGGCACATCTGTAGACGCCTGAGTAAAATTAGCCTGAATAATGTTTGAGTCAGTGTGCTCGACTTCTTCCTCGTTCTTCTGCATGATGTGGCCCTTGTTTCACTCGCAGGGCTCATCATCTCGCCTCAGTGCAAACAGTGTCACAGGTTTGTCTGCTAGCATCTTACCCACACAGTATGATGCCGTGTGTTTGAGTCATTGAAAGGATCCTGTAAAGTTGTTTTTAATGTGATGCTAAAGCAGCTTTCAGGCATGTATTTGTAGCTTGCATTGTCACTGTATTCATACTCATGATTAGGTGGTGTAACCATTCAATAACTGTTGCAGATAAACAAACAATCATAGTAGTGTGTGTAAATTGACACCACAGCAGAAGCAAATTTCTTCCAGTCTTCTTACCCTTTCGGTTCCTAAAGCATTTTTCCACTGATGGATCACTGAACTCTTTCAAAATGTCTCTATGGAGCAAACTATGTTTAAAGCTCTGTTCTGAGCATTTGTGTTCATAGGGTTCAACAGTTTCAAAAGAACAACAAAAGTGATTATGTTCAATAAAGTGGCATGAATAAGAAAGCATTATGACGCTCTTTTATCGGTAGCCTGGTATAAACCAGCCCCTGATCGCTTGCTAGACTCTGCTGAATTTTCATATGATCTGAATTGATTTTATCCAATCACTAAAGTTTGGCTGTGAGGTATTTGATGCATCAGCTCTATCACAAAAGAAACTAAGCTATGAAGCTTACCAGAAATCGCCTGTTCTGTTAACAATCATCCCCCACTGCAGTGAGGCAGGTGCAGAGCGAAAAGAGATGGTTTTAATGCCTTAAACATTTCTGTTGCTCCGACTTTGATTACTCAATATTTTAGAAGAGAAATCCAACTTAAGGAGACAAATCCCAGACACAACACTGGAGGTAGATGAGAAAAGTGGAGTGGCATAAGGCAATATCAAGGCTAGTTTCACTGAGGATCTAGTGTAATTTACTGAAGGTTTTCACACTTAAATATTACCAAGTACCACTAAGCCAAACAAACACATTTAAGATAAAAATGTCATTCAGTTGCTATGTTTGACACAAAGATATGAGTTCACAAAACATCTGCATAAATAGGAAGGATAATTTTGTTGACTAATCATGTTTACCGTCTCTTTATTTGCTTAGACCTGAACTGTGTTTGTTTTGTTTTCACCATGCGCTCCCTGTTTTGTGTGCATTGCACAGAAGAAGCTTTCCCATTTGTGTAAAACTGTTGCTTTTATGGGTAAGCTGCTCGCATTACGGTCCACTTACACAACTCACAGTGTGTTGTTGAGTGTGTCAAGAGCACTGTGCTTATTCACAAATTATATCCATTAACAGATTCATTGTTTTACTTTATTGGCTGTTGCTATAGGGGTTTCATGCTTTTATGTACTAAAACCACATGTGTTTTAGGTTACTAGAGAAATATGTGTTCATACAAGCCATAAGGGAGCTTGTATGCAAACGCTTGATAAACAGTCAGGGATTTGCAACAGAGGAAGCTGAGTTTAACTACAAACATGTTTCAGAAAGTCAAGTATGAACCACCAGTTGGTTGTAAAATTACTTTTCTAAATTTGTATGTTTATATTTATTTGTATATTTAGTTGTGTTTGCAATTTTAGTCATAGTAATACTATAGTAAAAAGCCTTGCATGAATATTTTTACAAAACATTTGCCTTTTTCTCTATAATATCTCAAGAACATACAGATCATTTGGCATTTTCTAAATGTCTTCCCAAACATAAAAGCTCCAGCACAAATTCTGAAGAAAATGCATGTTGGCATGCACACTCTAACACATGCTGAAGCCTTGGGCTCTGCAAAGATTGCACCTCAAAATGCATTTTTCTCCTGTCAAAGACTCACAACTAACTCCTCATGGTTCATTTTATCCAAGACCAAAAGCAGAAAAAGAGACAGTTACTTTATGTGAAGGGAAGATAACATTGCAATAAGCAGTGCAATAAAAGTTTCTAGGTCTTCACGGTTATTTAGAAAAGAGAGTAAAGAAATGTACTAACACAGACCAAGAGAAGACTCTGTCCTCTGCTCCTCAGGTCCCCACTGGACACAGTTCACTCATCAAGTTTCATTTAAACGAAAGTCACATGCAGTACCCAAAATTAAATTAAAACTTGTTTAAGATGATTCATGAGGGAAAAGTGTGGTCAAAGGAGCATGACCACAATGAACACTTAAAAGCAAATACTGGGGGAATAGAGTAAAAAATAGATGTTCCCAAATAGAGTATGCTAATACAATTTTTCAGAGAGCCTCACGCTCCTGACTCATACCCCTATCTGTCAAAACGTAGTACTCAAAAAGGCCTTTCTCTTTGAAACGCTGACTTTCCCTCAACGTCTCCTCCTCTACCATCCCTCTATCCTACTCTCTGACATCATGTTGTTTACCTAATGCAGTCGGCTTGTGGAAAAAAGGCCCTTTTCAACGACGTAGGCTTTCTTACTCAGTCGGTGGCCTGTATAATTACACATGCAGCCATTCTGACACAGTTCAGCATGATGGAGGCGACGCTGATGGGGGTTTATCCACCCTCATTTGCAGGGCTTTAATTAGAGCCATGTTTGTTTTGCAGTGATTGCAGAAATTGGCTAACCTCAGCTAACACAGTGCAGGCAGAAAAATGTATGAATCGGTCCCCTGCAAATGAGACTAAGCCAAGCTGATCAACAGATTTTATAGCAAATGTTTCTGAAACATTGAAGATTTGTATTTGTGTTGCCGAACGAAGCTTTCTTTCTTTCTGGAGTAATCCCTTATTGCTTATCGAACTGAAATTACATTGGTTTACATTAATGCATTGGTTTTTCTCGTTTTTTATTTTTGTTTTTGTTCTTTTTACTTTTTTTAGCTTGCGGTCACTTGACTTGAGTGACAAATTTAAGGACTTTAGATTCGACTTGATAAAATCACAAAGGACTTAGGACTTGGACATTAATAACAATGACTCACGAAGCCATTTTATGCACTTGGTTAAAATATGTTGTTTTGTTATTCCAATGATCCAATTTTACTCAAGTAGTACAAAATACTTCTCTCACAGGAACATTTCTCTTACAGATTGTTTTGGCAGCAAAAAACACCTTGTAAATTTGAGAAAAAAATCTGAATTATTAGTAGCTAATAAATTACATATTAAGTAATATTTGTCCACATCACCATATTTTTCCTTTTTTTATATATAGTTTTTATTACTTATTTCTATTTGATGTGTTCAAAGACCACATCATAAAATACACAGAACAACGATGCTGGATATTTTTTAGGAGGCATTTGTATTCCCCAAACAAACAAATTTTCTGAAGATTTCTTTAGCGTATATGTTCTCTTCAATGCTTCCTGTTTTTCAGTCAGGATAAATGTGGACCAAAAAAAGTTACAACAGGCTTTAATCTTCCTCAAAAACACAGGCTTGCTTTTAAATCTAAAGCTGCAGTCGCTGTATCACATTCTATCTCCACTCCTGAAGCTGCTCCCCTTCCCCATCTGAGGGGAAACTGTCACAGGTGGTAAATATAAAATGTATTGCTGCTGGTGCACCACTCTGGGAATGTCATCACAAAAACAGATTAGAAATTCTGGCAAGCTGTTGCTGATAGGCTTCCTCGGGCTCGTGTGTTGAGAAGCTGAATGTAAGTGGAGCTCATTTATATGTAAAAGTCCCTCAATCCAGTTTTAACTTTCCCTGTTATCCTTGTGGGAGTCTCTTACGTCATGCTCACCATGTGGTTTCAGGGATGAAAACAACTCTCTCTCCGTGAGTCTTTTGAGACTTTATATGAACCCTAATTCAGGTTTATAATATCTTGTTCAATTGTTCTTTTTGTCTTGTGTAATTTTCCAGGACCCCAGAAGCAAGCATAAGTTCAAGATCCACACATACGGCAGCCCCACGTTCTGTGACCACTGTGGATCGCTGCTGTACGGACTCATCCACCAAGGGATGAAATGTGACAGTGAGTATTACTCCATCTGTGTGTCTGTTAATGTGTGTGGGTGCACCTGTGTTGAATATGCTGCACTGCTTTTCCTTGAGCCAGTCCTAATGAGAACAGATGGGAATAGCCTGGTGCTGCAGCCCACAAAGAATTCACCGCTCTGCCCCACAGAGACCTTTCTGTGATCCCATTCTTCCCACACACTCTCCACTTTTGACTTTTCTCCCCGGTCTTCGGCTATATGAAACTATCCGAACGTCCTCAATTCTTGAACTGAAGTCATGCTTTTGCCCATTTATTCCCCATTCTTTATTTTTAAGCTGATCAAGCCGATACAAAATCCTGAAATATCTTTAATGAAGCTGTTGACAGGTGTTCCACAAGGACCTTTTGTTGGACTTCTGTTGTTTACACTTTCTATAAACAATGTCCCTTATGTACAGCGATGCGAAAAAGTACTGTATCACCACAGATTTCTTCTCTTGTAATGAAATACATCTTAATATCAGAGAAAGATAACCCTCATAAATAGAAAAATCACTATTCATTCGTCCATTAACAGAAAAAGCTCAGAACCAGTGAGAAAATGTAATTGGTAAAATTTTAGGTAAAATTTGTAAAATTATAGATAACCATTTTTGGCTAAGTTTTATTAGCAAAACAGAACTAATTTCTATCAGACGAGTAGAAAGAAAAAGTCAGTTATGCAGACCTGGTGTAGCAACATGACATAGGTTAAAATTTCACAATAAATAATACAGCTTGAAATCTTAAGAAAAGATGTGAAAAAAGTTACATTTATCAACCGACAAAGGGTTATAAACACATTACTAAGACTTTGGTACTCCAGTATATATTCCCAGAAGTGACTGTCACGACAGAACATCTAAAGCACCGTCAACCTCAGTTAAGGTTAGTTCTCATAATTTAACAAGAGTAAAAAATGATATCCCTGGGAGTGTTTCAAGACCAAAATCTGTGCGAAAAAAATAAAAATAACACCCCGAGACCCATGTAACACTAAAACGTATATTGATGATCCTCAAGGTTTTTGGTAAAAATATTCCAGATTTTTCTGACAAAAGTGCTACTTTTATATGTGTTGAGCAAAAAATTTAAAAAAAAGGGAAAAAAAAGTGTTTCAGGAAAAAGAACAGCAGATGACATGGACATCGTTCTCAGATGGTCGTGGTTGATTTACTTCTTCAGGACTTTGAGGTACAATGTCCTTCAGCTTGTAACCTTAAACTCAAGCACACTTTATTTATTCAGCATAATACAAAACACACCAACAAAACCACCTTTGACCTCTCCGATTGTGATGCTGTGGCATTATGATAAACAGGCTTATCTTCTTCCTTGATTTTAAATGTTGTTTTCCTTCCTTCTTTTCTTCCTTGTGAAATATTTCTCAGATCCTTTATTCTGCTTTTCCAGATTGTGTTTGAAAGCCTAACTCCCTGAACTACTAGAAAGAGTCTGGAGTTTTCACATGAATACTCTGTGGGAACCTTGTATGCTAAATCTGCATCACTTTCTCATTTTCCTCTCACTTTCTGTCCCTCACTGAACCTCTTCTCTCCTGTCTCCATCCTCATCTATCACCCTGCCTCCCTTTCTCTTCCTCATATGCGGTACATCCATCTGTGGGCTTCCACTGGTGCTCTAATCGTATATGGTGATTAGAGCACATTGGAAAAAATGAATGTGACGAGACCATAGCTATTACAATCTGCTTCAGCACATTCTGTCTCTCCTTTTCACTTCCTAGCACATCAGGCAGATGGATATACATAGAAATGTGATCAGGATAAGTTGTAAATACTGTAGATGAGTCTTAAATGAGAAATAAAGTTATTTACATTGTAATATCTGCTGTGTCAAACCAAAACAAGAAAAAATGGCAACAATTATCCGAGTCTGTGCTGGAAAACCTCCCAGTGTAGATTGCCTGCACCTGTGCATTTCTAGGGTACAAATATTGGCAAATGTTGAGAACAACAACAATTTTCCCCAACAGTCAGCAGATTTGATCTGCAGCAGCAGAGATGATTGCATCACAGTGCCTCATAATGCAGAACGTGTGGGAATAACTTCCAGCTGTAGCATGAGGGAGGATGAAACATTTACGAGTCTGGGGATATTTTGATTTGATAAACTTTTGCAGTCATGTACAGTGGGGCTCGTTTTTAAGTTTGCTCCCTTACAAAAGGAATGTACTCTCAATTTTTATTACACTTTAATTTTACCATAGAGCACAGGTGTTAGATGTGCCACAGGTACAAAACACTGGAATGAAATGGCTTAATTACCTCTTCCTTGTGTATATCAGTTCTCCAGCGCCTTGCTAATGACCTATTAATTATTCTATTCAGGTATGGTGCAGCAGAAGCACATCTAAAAGTTGCAGGACTCTGACCGTTGAGGACTGGAGTTTGTCACCCCTGCCATAGAGAGATTGCAAAAAAAATAAATAAATAAAACACAGCACATTAAAATTAAACATCTAATTTCATGCCATGGTGTGAAATGAGTATTTGATTTAACTGTTACACAACAATTTCTCTATTATTTTAGAAGACATTTATTTTTTAGATTTGTACATTTTGCATATTTATCAATATACAGTAGTTGACCTATCACTAATATTACATTCATATGCACTGTTAATGATGCAGAGTTGTAAAGTTACCCAGATAAAAGATTTCTTATTGGCCTTGAAGTTAAATTTGTTCGAAACCTTTGTTTCGAAGTACGTAACAAAGGTTATTTGCCAGACTTCAGGTTTATGTTTTATTAAGGCTAAAATTATTTTCTATGGTTCCCAAACTACTTTGGTTTAGCTTCCTAGTTCATTTCTTTCTCATAACATCAAACCCTCAAACTATTTTTGTACTTCCTCCTAAGAGGCAGAGAGTTTTCCTTGCAGCTTCTTGCGAATTGCATCAACATTTTTAAACCCAGACAAATTTAAAAATAACCAAACTTTCTCTCTTTATGTGCTCAACTCTCCCATTTTATTTCAACAACAAATGGATTTCCTTCATTATACACAACATGGGAGAAAGAACCTGCAGGAATCATGTTATCACACTCACCTGTATGCTGAATTGTTTGTTTTTGTCTCTTGTATTCCTGCAGCCTGTGACATGAACGTACACAAGCAGTGTGTGGTCAATGTGCCGAGCCTGTGTGGGACAGACCACACTGAACGTCGGGGCCGCCTTTTCCTCAAGATTGATGTCAGCGGGGACAGGCTACACGTCACAGGTTGTTTTAATCTCTACCCATCACTAAGTCTGCAAAAAATAACAAAGAAACTTCCAGATGGGTTTGTAAGATGCTGGACAAAAAATCTGACTTATTTGCTCTTATTTATGAATAAACCAAACATCAATGGAACTGTATTTGAAAGCCCTGCTTCATACCAAGGTCTGAAGCAAAGTGCATCTCTTATGTGAAGAAACATCAAAGTACCTCTACTTCAACTTTTTGAACATTACAGTAATATTAATACGCATACAAATTGTTGAGAAATAGTTCACCAGAAATTGCACAAAATCACACACAGTCACAACAAACCAGCTGATTGGCTGAAGTCTGTAGCTTATAAAACAATGCAGTTGAAGATATAGATAGTAATTCAGTTATTAGATAAATGAGTTTTTGCTCAGTAATGCTGTTCAGGTGTTTAATATGCCACTACTTTCACAGTTCTATCGGGCTTCAGTAGATGAGTTTTGGTGTTGTTTTCTTATTGATAGTGATTAAAGCGTAGCATGCTCTTAAATAAATCAAAGGTAGCTCTAATTATGTGGACAGCTGTTGTTCAGAGTGTAAAGATCATACAGGTCACGACAATGATGAGTCAAAGACACTCAGTAAGATTAAAGGTTGAAGATGTGGACAGTCGTAACCCAGCAACTGATTCTAAAGAGCTCATTAAAACAAAAAGTAAGGAGAAATAAAAGAGCGAAATCAGAAAGGCTTTGGCTTGGTGCTTTAATTTCTCTGAAAGCACAAAGTAAACACATGTTGTAAAACAGGTGTCTCTGAGGTGACTCAGCAAAGAAGTTAGCTGTTCCCACTCCAGGCACTTCGCAGGGCACTCTCTTCAGCACAAAATAAAACATTAGCTTTCATGCTGGTTAGCGCAGAAGCTGTTTGAACTAAGTAACTTTGAATGTAAAAACAGGACTTAGTCATCCTTTTTATTCCTATTTATTATTGTTGATCTGTTAATATGAAAGCAATTTCTGTACAAATGGTTTAGAAACCTCTTGTTATTGATTTCAAAACATGTATATAAATGCCTTTTCCATTAATAAGGCTGTTAAGAAGTTTTTAACAAAAGGAAAACTTGTTAACCGGTAACAAAAAAAGTACAACATACTTGTGGGACAGCATGAAAGAGAAATCAGGATGGCTTTTCCAGTCTTCCCATCACGAATGTGTGCCTGTGTGCGTTTCAGCACTTCTAAATTATCCTGTCAGTCAAGAGCAGCACCTGCAGTGGAAAACTCTCCAGTGTTAAAACCCCTTTTGGCAGGGAGGAAAATGACTGCTGGGTCACTTCCACCACTTCTCTCCCCGTCACACTCATAAACTCACATTTTCACACAACAGCTTGGCGAGACAGTGGTGGTCAGGGAAATTTATATCAGAGACCAATAAATAGAATAACTCCGCACAAAGCACAGGAAAGGAAAAATCTCCAGCTGCTGCAGGAGGAGAGTGACAAGAGAGATTGAAATTCAAGTCTGTTGATTTTATAAAAATGTGCTTACTGTTGGAAAAGTGACAAAGCACAGGGTTTATGCTGATTACACAGTAGCTGTTAGGTGAAATCATTTTACAGGTATGACTGCTAAAGATGCTTTGATAATTTTCTATGAAAAGTTACATTTGAATCGTTCTCAGCAAGCTAGAGAAAGACAAATGTGAAAAGAATTTGTCTAAAAGCATAAAAACAGTTAAATGTATTCCTAAAATCTTCAGCCTTAAACATCTGGAACATGTAAAATAATGAAATCTAAATGCACAAAAGCCTGTGGAAAAATGGCTGTAAGCATGGCAGATGAGTTGAGTATTTTTTTGTAACTATTTTACTCATCTACAACTTTTTTCACATTTTTATCTGTTTTCTCTTCATCATTTATCCTGACAGTGATGAGGAGAAAATCCTTGACTGTTAGATCGGATGATGACAGCAAGTGGTGTTGTTGACATAATTATTAGGCCTGCCACGATAACAAATTTTGCTAGACAATAAATTGTCCCAGAATTGATTGCCATAAACAGTAATATTGTTGTTTTGAGACCATTTTCAAGTAATATAATAGTAATAATGGCATAATAATGCAAGAACATGTTCTCAAAGATCAATGAACTTTAAATTCTAATGAACATTTAAAGACTGGAACTGGAAGACATTTAAAATGTCCAAAATAAATAAAGAAAACAACAGAAACAACAAATAAAATGATAATTGTCTTTCCAAAAAGGGCTAGTTGAGACCAAAACACCAGACTGAATACTTTTATCATTCAGTTTTTGGTAAAAAAAAAAAAAAAAAAAAAAAGAAAGGGAGTTTTTATAGCAAAAACCATAAATCAAGCAATTGAAAATGATTGAGTTTCTTTTAACTTATTATGCCATTAATTGATTTATTGGTTATTGTGACAGGCCTAACGATTGCCCAAGTCATGTTTGATGGAACAAGTCCATAGTAAAACTAAACTGACTCACACTTACATGTTTTCACCGACAGTTCCAAGACAGATGGTAAAAGACATGAATAAAAGTAAAAATGCATAATTATATGAAAACAATAACAAATACAATACTAGAATAGATTATGAAGCTGAAATGCACATTACTACCCTGACCTTACGACTTTTGTTCTATGTTTCAGTGTCAGTACATGAAATGAATTAGAACTTGTTGACATCTTTGATGTTTCTGAACCAAAAATTCAAAATTAGTAACAGCACAACATTATAACATTTGTTACAAAGTAAGACTTAATATGCTATTAACATTAGCAATTCATCACAGAAGACCAGAATAACAAGCTGCACACGTTGTTTAGTTTTTAACATCACTACAACTGTGAGGCTACAGGGAACAACCCTGTCCAAAGTGAGATCTTAAATTCTTCAAATCTTTTCGTAAAATGAGCTTTTTAACATTTCAATGGATCTGTTAGCTGCAATTCTACCAAATGGGATTCAACAAAAAATAAAATGTAAAAATTTTTATGAGCTGAATGAGCAGAATTTAAAACTCACCTGCATCTTTAGAAGAGAATAAGTTAACTTGAACCGTCAAATATTTTCATTATTGTCATCAATAAGTCTCTTACCATAATAAAATATATAAAGTTTAATTAATAAATCTAAGCCAGAAGAGAAAGGAAATGCAAACAGAGCTGCAGAGGCAATCATTGGGGCATGATGGACAGTTTTCTATAGGAGGGAGGAAAGATCAATACTGAGTACAATGCTAGTGGGAACAAATGCAACAAAAACATATGTTCTGAAGTGTTTTCTTTTCTTTTTCCCTCCTTTGTAATGGCAGTGATCTGAACAGTGAGGCCACATCTTGTTCTCCAGCTCCCCTCTGGCTGGCAAGCGCAAGTGGCAGGCCTCTGTGGTTCACTGCACCAACATGAACTTGATTAAATCTTTCCGGCCAAGAAAACAGACACATCTCCTCAGGCTCACTCCTCCTAAACAGCTTCTTTCTGCCTCCTGTTCTTACTTCTTTCTTCTTCTGTTCTTCCTTTCATCTGTCCCTTCCATCTTTTTCTTCCTTAATTCACTTTTTCTCATCCCACCTTTTCTCTTGAGACACTCAGACTCACTCATCCCTGTCATCACCCGTTTTCTCTTGATACCCGCGGAGTTCCTGTCTGTTACCTCGGATTATGCTTTATTCTTCCCTTTTCAGTAGGACATCAGTTCTTTTTTTGGTCAAGAGACTGTTTCTTTCTGTCTCAGATTTAATGCTTTATTATCTTCTACACTGTGCTCTTCCTGATCCTTCCCTTCATAGTTTAAAGTCGATTTCCTCATTTAATCCCTTCTTTCTCCCTCATTCTGATCACCACCTTTATCCTGATCTTTATTTTTCCTCACAAAAGGCGGTATGTGAAAGCCGATGGGCTTCAGCAGACATTTTTCCTGTCTCTTTGATGACAGAGTTGTGACGAAACGTCCCTGGATGACCTGCCCACACACACAAACACAGAGCTTCGGACAATGGAGGTTTACGCAGCAGTTTGCTCAGGATGAGATTCCCCAATGCTGACACACCTGCCTCTGCTTTGAAGCGCGAGTTAAACTGAACATAGTTTAATTGACATATGTTTGTTGTCAGGCACTATGGGATGTTTCATTGAACTAAACCCTTATTTGCTCAAAAATCTGTCATATTATTTTAGTTCTCTATAATGGAATTGTTGCATGGTTGTAAACATGAATGAAGTTCAAATGTGGGGAAAATATGAGGTCAGACTTATTTATGATTCTTGCAGCATTCGTGTGTTTAGATGTCTCAGACTGCAAGTAGGCATGCGACTAAAAAAAAACGCTCATTTTAGTCGGGAAAATGGCTTTTATTTTGAATGGAATATCATAATAACATTACAAGGACAATGTGGAATGCAATATTTGTTAGTTACTTCTTATTGCCATGAATGCAACCTTATATAGGCGATAGGATATTAAGACTGTTGGATGGAGTCTGACCACACTTGATTCCTTCCCCTGACTCAGTTGATGGTGAATAGGAGGATGAAGGTCACAGGGATTGTTGGAACCAAAAATATCATGATCCAATTTTCTTATATTGTGCACATCTACTTTTACTTACTCAAGGGAAAGGAGGATCTGCTTGTGGAAGGTTATTGGTTTCAAAATACCGTAAAATATACAAATTTGTAGGCTTCTCTTTTCTTGGGATCTTTTAAAATATTTGTAACAATATAAATCTTCAGCTGACAGTATTTCCTGTTGCACTTTATTCTTCAGTTTTAATAGCTACTGCTGTTAGCAGCTAGGACGTATCCCATTATCACATTAAAACAATGGAAATGGTTCTCGCTGTGGTTCACTGGAGTTCAAAGCTCTAGATGTTAAAGACTAGACTAGTCTGACCTCTATTCTTGGATTTCTCCAGATCAGAGAAACTTTGAGATCTTGAGTCGCGCTCCATGTTGCCAGGCAGGTTCTCATTTCCACAGTTTTGACAGTATTCAGACCTGAATGGTAAATTTGCTAAATGTTTTAGTTCTCAAGAAGAAAATCATGTTTTCATAGGGAGAGTTTGGAGGTTGTCTTTCCTTTATAAAATGAAATGCAATAATCATTTGGAAAATGTATTTTGTTTTTACCCAGGTTATCTTTGTCTGATACTTACATTTTGTTTGATGGAAAAGATAAAAAAAATAAAACAGGAACGTAAGAAATCTACTTCAGAGAATAGTAAATAGATATAGCAAAAATATTAAGTTTAAATGTTTTGTCTTTTAAAATGTTAAGGGAATTTAAATAACTGGGGGAGAGTGGTCGTCAGCAGTTTATTTGCTCTTGGCTTCATTTTTATTTTTATTTTTTATAATTCCCTTTAAGTGTTTTTCCTAATCCGAAATGGACCAATCGTGTCGCCACAATATTTTTGATGCCCCAGAAACAGGAATCATAAATTCCCTCTGATTCCTCCTTCTGCCATCACTGAGTGCATGACGTCTCCGTTTGGATCCCTGACACAGCTCAGCAGGGATCCATCCAATTCCCATTTGGCTGTGCAGTCTTCCCCCCTCCAAGATTATCAGGCACTCATTGGCTGCACATGGCATTGTTATGCAACAACACATTTAAAACGCAAAGCCTTCTTTCTTTATGAGATTATGCAGTCAGACCTCCACAGCTCTGTCTGCATTTGCCCCTTCTGCCAGATAACGTGTTTTTTTTATTACTATATTTGATATCTGATATGAAAAATGTGTTTATGTACCAAGGGAAATTATTACCGCAATATTTTTGGGGGGGAATGACTCGAAACTTAAGGTTCATCAGATAAGATAGCAGTAGTTTTGAGGAAATAAACTCTGAGCAATTAGAGAAGGAAAAATCAATATTACCACAGAATTTATTATTTTATATGCTCTTGCTAAAGTCTTTGATCCACATCACATTAATAAAAACATAACATGTCTTTGCTGTGTATGAATCGTGGCTGCTTCAGCCCAAAGCAAGTAGTAAAAACTAGAAATGCACACAAACCGGGTAATTTTATTAGCAGCTACCTCATGAGGAGAACACAGGACACAGACAGCAAGCAGCTCTTGTTGTATCTAAGCAACAACTGACACCAGAGATGGTCCTTGATGATGATCTTTTATTTCGTGTATGTATCCCTGTGTTTGTACGTGTGTGAGAGAGAAAGGCAGTGGCAGAATCAAGGAGACACGGAATTGTTTTGGCATAAACACACACAGAGAACAGAAACCGTAGCGTCCTTTCTCATCTGCGTGTGCGAGTGTGTTTGCCTCATTAGTGTTTTTACAGGCTTGTAGAAGTTTCTTTGGTTTTGTCTGATGCCGGTGTTGCCATGGAAGTGAGTGATGCTTGCGAACGGAGCCACAGCCAGAAGGGAAGGCTTCAGAGAACATGGGATGAGATTTTCCATCTGGTCAACATACTCCATTGTATGTGTGTGTGTGTGTTTGTGTGTGGGCTTTCAGGAGATGGATAGGAAAATAAGCAAAGGTGACAAGTTGAGAATTACCTTTAAACAAGTATCTAACTATGGGATTAAAATACCACATTCATAAATATTGGGGAAAACAACTTACTGATACAGGGAGACCTACACTGCCCTCTGCTGTGTGAACCTGGAGAAGCATGAAGAAGCATCAAAGATGTCCAGAAACAATTTTATGGATAATTATTGAAAGTATGTTTCCTTGTGGATTTTGTGGGAAATTTAATGAAGTATTAATTTTGAAGGGATTTTTGGTGACTTATAACACAGCAAACTAAACTTTTTTGTCATGTGAAATAAATGTAGTAATTCGTATTGAATCTTTTTGAATAATTTAACCTCATGAATTTTTCTTCTGTCTTATTTCTATCAATCAGTGAAGGGCTGCATTAAAGATTAAAAATGTATTTTCTAGAATTTGAATTAGTCCTCCAGACATAAAGGGGTCACATATTTTATATGTGTGTCTTTCAACCTCATTCATTGTGTAATTTAAGGTATTTGCATGCAAAAAGCATCGCTATTACAAGCCAAAAAGGCTGCTTTGGCAATCCTGACTCAAAGAAGGGCAGACTTTCATTTATGGTCAGGTAAATTAAAGCAGACTCATTTTACATGCAGCTGATCTAAAAGGACACATTTCAGAGGGAAACACAAAGCAGTCCCACAGCAAATTACAAGTAGAAGTAAAACTGCAAATCATTTATTGTGTGATTCATGTGATAAACCTATTAGTTTATTTATATTTCACACTCTGATCCTCCAAAGCCTCTCTTGTTTGTGGATGTAATCCTTCTGCAGCCTTTCTATTCTTTCGATGGAGGATTGCAGACTGCAAAGATCAGTATTCTGTAGAAAGGAAATTGATCCAGACACTTTCCTGCACATTTACAGTTTCTTAGACTTGTATTCATACCGCTAAACACTTCTGCCTGTTTTTACAACACAAACTTCAGAGCATTTTGTTGGGATTTTATGTGCCTGAAATAATTTAGTTAAAATGTAATTGTATATTCCTGATTTTGGTGTGATGTAGTTGTCTGCGTTTATATATGCAGAGAATGTCTGCTGAGAAACATAGAGATGATTCACTTTAAGCTCTTAGATTTGTTGAAGCTTTTAATATCTTCTCTCTTCTGGTTATGATTGCTTAGATTCTATATGTCATATTGTTCAGTATCACTTTCCTAGAATGACATTTGTTTATTTATTAACATTATATTCATGTTGAAGAGTCAAAGAATGATGACTTCCTCTGATTTCCTCATCCTATTACTATTTTTGGCCTTTTGTTGGTTGCTGTTCCATTTACTCCATTTGTGACAATGGAATGTCAACTTCTACTATTCTATTTAACTTGTAAAGCTTTGGTGCACAAATGACTCTCTCTTTCACTTGTTTTTTATAGTTTGAGTGTTATTTTGTCTTCACCTGTTGTGACAGGATAAGTGAGGCACACTTTAAAATAATGTTTTGCCTTCTGCTTTCTTGATTTACATGAGCCCATGTTCTTACACCCACCTGGTGTTGTTTCACACTTAGCTAAGGAAATTTTAACCATATGCATTGCTTTACATATTCACATGTTATCAGCGTATGTGTCTCTTTTGATTGAATCTCTGCAGAGAAATCACTGAGCAATACAGAGTCTGTCATTCCCAGCTTGTAAAGTTGTGATGATTACTTTGAATCAGTTATTAAACAAAAATGAAGCTGAAATGAAAACCTTTCTGATCCTAAAACTAGAAATATTTTATACTTTTTAAAAAAATCTGCCTCATGTTTCAGTGTCACACCAAGATAAGCTGTCTTAGGTAAATAATGATCCAGCATCTCCTTCCTTCCAATGCCATATTTGATCACCAGATAAGTCATAAGGCCACATTTTTTTGTACTGCAGTTCTCTATTTCTATCTAATGACCTAAAACCATAGACATAAAAATCTTCTAGAGCTTTTTGTTCAGTCATTTGTCATTTTGTCTGTAAATCTGCTTCAAACACTTTGACATTTTCCTTTATTATTCCTTCCAGTGGGTGAAGCCAGGAACCTGATTCCCATGGATCCCAATGGTTTATCAGACCCATATGTCAAACTCAAGCTAATCCCAGACCCAAAGAACGAGACCAAACAGAAGACCAGGACCATCCGTTCCTCTCTCAATCCCTGCTGGAACGAGTCGTTCACTTTGTAAGTCAGTTTTCTTTTTTAGCTAATAATTTCCAGATTTTCTGTAAACCAACAGTTTAAGCAGTTTTTCCATTGTGTTTCCGTGCAGTAAGCTTAAAGCATCAGATAAGGACCGACGTTTGTCCATTGAGGTTTGGGACTGGGACAGAACCACCCGGAACGACTTCATGGGCTCCATGTCATTTGGTGTGTCTGAGCTCATCAAGGCTCCTCACTGTGGATGGTTAGTTTTCTCGATGTTATCCTAACCTTGTGTTTCATCAAAGTCAAAGCAAATTGCTTTACAGAGCAAAAACAAAACTAATGTAAAAACTGAAAGTCAACACTCTTTAAGAACAGTGGTTTCATCATTTTGTCAGGGATTGTAGCTGACAAAGAGAAACAGTTCAGTGTAGCAATCTGGATGTGAATTTCAACATGTGATTTACGGAATATGGCGTATATGAGCAATCTGGTGTTGGTAAATCTGGGGCTGCAAACAATCTTCATTCCAATACCGCACCCTTCAGAGACATTTGCGACATGGATGAAGAAAAAACAGTAGAAGAGACAGATAATAACACCTGGATAATTATTGATAATGATCCTTTGTTGATCACACATGTTTTCGGGTATGAAAAAGACTGTCTGCCACTGCATAGTTCAAGGCCACCATTGGGTGTTTCACACCTAAGATGATGTACATGATTTGAAGTGAATTTCTATGAGTTTTCCCAGTTTCTTAAAGGTAGACAATTGTTAGAAGTACAACAACTATTTATAAAATGTGTAGCTTATTCACAGCTGTTGAAAAATATTTTCTTTTCGTCACACGTTTCGTTTGTTTTATATCGACTACACTGACAAATAACTAAGGATGTATACATTTTCTTGGTAGTATAAATAATATATACACTAAAGCCTCTAGGGCAAATGCACAAAAACAAACAGCCATCCCCTTGCTAGCCCTTAATATTTAGCTACTGAAATAACATATTTTTGTGCAATTTATCAAATTGCACAAAATGTTGATTTGATCAACATTGATCAAATCAGCTCCTGCCATCTTTAGTAAACTAATAAAAAAAAAAAAGTAGAGTGATTAATTCCTTTGCTGCAACGGAATCCCACTCTGACATTTACCCAAACGTGACCAGAGGCCTGTTCATATCCGACTCCCACTGTTATCTGCAGGCAAGTCCAACTATCATAAAAGCACCTGTTGGAGCCGGTGGCTTCTCTGTGGCTCTGTCATACTCATTATTTCTCTGAAACCACATTCACATTCTTACTTTGTTTTGACCAACTTCTGCTCCAAAAGGAAATCGGGAAAATACCGGCATGTGAAATGTTGCCAGCCAACTTGGAAACTACCACTGTCTGTGTGTTTGGCTGCAGTCTTTACTATAAATTACAGTTCATTAGACATTAAAGAAGAAGCAGAGTCAAGCTGGCAAGAGAGTGCATCCATAAAAACATGCAGAAAATAGAAATCAAGTACTTCTAATTAAAGAGAGCAGAAATATGAAGACGTATATACGTGTGTGGGTGGATAGAGGGAGGAATCCAACGAAGATTATTAGCAAATAATAGTGTATTCAGTTATGCAATGTCAATGCAAAAAAAAAAAATTACCTTTGTTATTTTCATAGGTACAAACTGCTGAACCAGGAGGAAGGAGAATACTACAATGTTCCCATTCCAGAAGTAGACGACGTCAATCTGGAGCTTCGACAAAAGTTTGAGGTGGGCAGCAGTGTCAAGGCAGTATTGTTTTTTTATGAAAAAAAAAAAAAAATTTACAAATGTTTTTTGCAGATGATGACATACGACGTCCTTTTTTTTTTGTCACTATGGAAACTTCATGCTGTTCCCACGTTTTCTTTTATCTGTGTTTACAGAGATGGAGATGAAAATGATTGAAATTAACTTGAAAGTATTACCTGGAAAGGAAGGTGTTTCTCAAATTATCTATTTGATGTTTTGATTTTATTCATGGACTTTGCATTGCAGTGTCACTTTGAACGAAAAGGAAATTTATCAACTTCTTCCTTTCTTTGCAAATACAGAGTTGATGTTGGCACCGCATGAATACTACTGCAGGCTGTCTGGATGAGACCTCATCATATTCACATTTTTACAGTTTCACTTCCACCTGCATGTAGCAAGAGGCATCATTCTACACATTTACGTTATTTTCTCAACAACGGTATATATGTTTATGATACAATGAGGTCAACAGATGCTTACATAGAACTGTGGCTTTTCCTAAGATGGTAACAGAAAAGCAAAAATGCAACAGCACAACATGTTTATCACTGCAGGATGATGTGATTTACTGAACTTTGAGTGCTTGAAACATTTGTCACAAGGCTGTCAAGAGTGCCTGTGTGATCATTACTCATCCTGATCATAATCCTGTCCTACTCCACAGTTATACACAACATTACAATGAATAAAACAATATTCATTCCAATTATAAAAATATGATGTGAACGGGGAGTTTTGCAGCATCCATTACCGCTGCAGTTCCCACTCATTTGTGGCTCATGCAGCAACACAAGAGTCTCTATTTTCAACCAAATGCACTGCCATTCCTGATGAAGATCAACCAGTCAATAATCTTTATCCATAAATACTTTTCATATGCAGTAAAGGCAACACAAAGTGTGTTACAAAAGATAACACACTTTGTGAGCAAAGAAAGGAATAGAAAACACACAAAAATTATGTAAATGACTCTGAAAAAAGTACAGAACTGTTTAGTTTATTGAGGGAGGTGATGTAAGTTTAAAGGACTGCATGAAATGTAGCCTTGAAGTCCTTCTTTTGATAATTTTAATAATTATAATATGACACTAAGGCTCAATTCTTAGAGTATGTGGCTTCTAGACTGGAGAAAGACTCAAATTTAAACAGCATCTCATTCCCACCGCTAAGTACAGCAGTGGAGTGGTGATACTGTGGGCTAATTTCTCTCCCAAAACACTTGAGTCTTTTGTCTGGTCATCTGATAGATTCTACTAATACTCTTGTGGTTTTACTTTTAGCAGTAAATTGATGCAAAAAAAAATATGACTAAATTGTCAAGTTGTAAAAACTTTATACATTTCTTAAGATATAATTAGCTGATTCTTCACCAGGTAATTTAATCATAGCAGATGAGGATGGAGAAACATGATCAGACAAGGGCCAGTTCCAGGAAGTAAAAGATGACAAATTGAAAGTCAGACTCAGTTTTGTTCAATACCGTCAACAAGACGAAAAGACTAATGCATGAGATGATATTAACTACTTTTTCTGTCCTAAATAAGCACATTATTGTTGCTTTCCATAATTATCAATTAAAATGATCTGGAAACTGTTCTGAACAGTTCTGTTAGCACTGAAAACATTTTCTGAAGATATAAGTTGTTTTTTTCTGCTCTGAGGTTATGCACCTGGAGGGCAGCATTAAATGTGCCAGGCTCTGCATGCATGGAAACACAGATTACAAAGGTATAGAAAACTAAAAATGTTGAGACAATACTAAAGTGTCTCCTTCTCTGGGAGCCAGAATCATTCCTTATAACGCTTTTGCAGGTTTGACCCAGTTCCCATATTTTGTTCATAACACTTCCCACAATATTTGGAGACCTTCTTTCTGCTTTCCTGTAATCACTCTTTTCATTTCTTCTCGACAGATGAAAATCAGAGTGAAGTTATTATATCGACTTGATGTTTGCTGTAAAGTTGTTTTCCTGCCTTGTTCCCATGACTTTTTTTTTTTTGTCAATATAAACAAACTTGCAGATCTTATCAAATCTAAAGACACAAACTGCAGACAGTTATTGCTCTCTAGTGGTTGCTTTGCTAATTGCAGATGTCATTGAGGTTCAACATGCAACCTTAATTAAACTTGCATCCTCTCCATAGATGGATACATAGATGTATCCTGTTCTGAGAAGTGAAAAACTGGTTGGGACTTCTATAAGAAAGAGGGTAGCTTTAATTAACTCTAGCTTTTAGTGTGTAAGTGTGTGGCCTTGTAGTTGATACATTGTAATTCCCACATTAGGAAAAAGTGCTGCTTTGTGTTAGGGGTTAGGTTTAAGACTAATGTATGATTAAGTTTATGTTAGGTTTACAGTAAGGAGCGAGGCTTAGGCTGCAGAAATTAATAAAAGTCAATAGAAATAAATGCAAAGTCCTTGTGAAGACAGAAAGACAAACTGTGTACACCCATAAGTGTGTGTGTAGGCGTGTGCATTCGTGTGTGTATGTGTGTATGTGTGTGTGAGGGGTTTAATACTGAACGTAAATGTCTTCTGCTCACTGCACTCCCCGAGGAACTGAGTTTTAATTTTCCTCTTTTCTTCATACTGTACGAACCGACCGACCTTGGCTTTTTCTCTGTCGCTGACGTCTTCGCACAACCGCTGGTCACCATGGAAACTAGGGCGGGATGCAAAAAACGTGAATGTTTTTCTTTTTATGCTTTAATGTTTTCCAGTCGTGGTTTTGATCTTCTTCTTTTTTTCTTTTGTTTTTTTTGGAGTTTGCAGATAAGTGGTCGTCAGAGTAATCACTCTTCATGTTTTTGCCCACATGTGTCAGCTAAGTTTGCACACTTTATTTAATCACTGAGCCCACTAATGAGTGAGTTTCTTCTCTTTTCTAGGCCTGCCAGTTAAATATCCACTATCTCAAGGTAGCTCCCCTGCCTGCTTCTTCTCTTTCTCTTCTGTTTTTTGGCTTACATCTCACTTATTCACTTCCTGAACTGGGATTGTTTGTGGATCTCTGCTGGGACTCCACAAATTAATCTGATTTACTAACAAAGGCCTTCTGCATAATACACTTGCTCCCATTTTATGTTTTTATTCTTGTCACAGATTAATCCACTAGATAGAAAACGATCTATCTAGTCTTCTAGATAGATAAACTTGAATGAAATAAACAATCCAGTCCTGTTATGTAGAGAAATTGTCTCTAGGAGAGTCTTATTGAAAGCAAAAGTTTATATTTGTATCACATTAGGCAAAAGATAGTTGTACATTTTATTTTCTTTTTTTAGCTATTTTCTCAAGGTTAAAATGTTTAAACTTTTATGAGATCCGTATGTGTTAGCTGAAAGGGCACATCTAATTTATTTTAAGAACCTTTCCTTTACCTCGTGCTTGGGTCTAATACTTAGAAATATGTTTAAAAAAACAACATTTGAAAATGGTGACAGGAGTCACCACAATAGCCAACCCAAGCTTTCAGCTTTCAGATGTGGCTCCTAAACAATATTTGGCCTTTAGGTTAGATTTGAAGGACTTGAAAACATTTTATTCAAGTACCACAAGGAAAACAAGCTCAAAATATAAAAAATTAATTTCAAATCAAGACAGAACCCATCCTAAATACAGTTTTCCTATTTTTAATAGTTTCACAGTTTTAGCTGTTAATACACGCTTATCAAACACACATAAACCAAACAGCATTGTTGTTAGTAAATTTGTGAAGCTTGCTGCCGTCGGGTTTTGGGGCATTTTCTTTACTTTCCACTGCTGCTGCTGGCCAGCAGGGCTTCACTTCCACTCCTCACTGGGTGATTCTAGTCTTCTAGTCAGCCTTCTACTAGTCTGTGCACGACTATAGAAGGCTGTGTGAACATTAAGCATGTAAATACACTAATTATTCTAACTGTTTGACTGGATACTCACAGCCTCTTATCCTCTGTTGTGTGTGTAGTATTATGTGTGTGTGCGCGCGTGTGTGTGTGCCTGATATTTTCACACAGTGGCACTGTTATATATCTTATAAGACTCATGTTTGGCTGCACTGCATCTGGTGAAATGAAACTGCTGACGTATTTGCTTGAAGTAAAACTATAGATGTTAGTTGTGTTAAAAGTTGTCCAGTTTTTGTATTTGAAAAAATGTCCCTGCATTTTTCTGTTGTTTCAAAAGAGAAGACTACTTGCCTCTCAAATATGATGGGGTAATAATGAACAAAACTGAAATGAAAATACACCTTGTGAATTTTTGGTATAAGCAACAGACATTTTACTGAATATTCAAACTTTGTCAATGATTTCTAACGCAGAATGTTTGGGTAAAGTATGATTTGCATTTATGCAGTAGTGAGTGGAAGTAGAAGTAAGTGGGGTTATTTCAAGGGCAATTTGCAAGAAAAACTATTTTAGGCTCATATTTTTGCTCACAAACAGACCTATTTGAAAACAATACTTTTGACCATTGGATTTTGTACATTTTGTGTGTGTGTTTGTATTTTATTAACAATTATTTCATAGTTTAATTAAAATGTCAGTTACTGTAAGAATTTTTATTCATTCATAAATATAACGTTTTTGTATTATTTTCAGTTGTTAATTTATTTCAGGCAAAATTTAGTTTAATGTAGTTTTACTAATAAAAATCTGACCAGATCATGATTTTTTTTTTAGTTACTGAATAAATTTAAGTATTGTTTTTTATCACAAATGGACAGCTGTGTAACAACTTTATCTGATATTCATGCGTCCTGCACCAACTGTTTGTCACTCACAAAAATATGGAAACTCAGAGTTATTGTCTTATTTCGTCTAGAAAGTGATGATATATTTGATTAAAACATCCACATTTTAGGGAACTTCATGAAAATGATTTTGTGTGTCTGTTCATTGTTCATAACAGAAAGCCAAGCTGGGCCACGGTAAGAAAGTGATCACACCAACAGACCACCGGCGGTTCAGTCTGCCCTCAGGTAACATGGACCGGGTCCGACTCAGCGACTTCAACTTTCTGGCTCTCCTGGGAAAAGGCAGCTTCGGAAAGGTGTGACTTTATACATTTCATTTAAAGAGCAACAGCAACACTTTGAATAAAGCAACCAAAGTAAAGTTTAGCTTTTTTTTTAACCTCTTGAGTGTGACGTCTTTGTCAAATGCAGGTAATGTTGGCAGAGATGAAATCAACAGAGGAGCTGTACGCCATAAAGATCCTAAAGAAAGACGTCGTGATCCAGGATGACGACGTTGAATGTACGATGGTGGAGAAAAGGGTGTTAGCGCTAAGAGACAAACCCCCCTTCCTCACGCAGCTCCACTCTTGCTTTCAGACTGTGGTGGGTACAAAAAAATCCCTGCAGCTTTCTGTTGTCGTCATAGTTAATAATAATGCCCACTTCTGCACTGATGGCTTGTTCATACAGACAAAAAAAGCTCCTTATTTAAAGGGGACCATTGTTCTTCCAAAGCAATTTCACTTCCTCTGAGTGTAACTGTTATTACTTTTGTAGTTGTCCTAACATTTCAGGGATGCCAATTTCTTTGCTCAGCATCCCTGCAGGGAAAATTGAGAGTGAAAAAATAGTGACGTCTGTGCAGACGCAGCCTCACTCTAAGCTTTTTAAATAAAAGCTGGAGCCATAAAATATTGCTTTACAAGGAGGATATGACATATTTCTTAAGCTTAAGTGATATCTGTCCATCTGCACTCTGGACAATAACCTGCTGTTTTTATTACAGGACCGACTCTACTTTGTGATGGAATACATTAATGGAGGGGATCTCATGTATCATATCCAGCGTATGGGAAAGTTTAAGGAGCCTCAGGCAGTGTAAGGACTCACTTTGAAATATGCACATGGTTTGAAAATGGAGACACTATTCTACAGGAAGCTTCAATGTGTAACTGCACAGACTGGTGCTGTGCAGTTAAACTCAAAGATTGAAACCCTCATTATTTCTTTGGATGTGTATACACAATTTAAAGGAAGATATGGAAAATAAATGATCTTCTAGACCTAAAATGAATGAAAAGGTGTTGCAATCCCAGTAGCTTTCAGAAACATACTGGGAAATATATCTAAAGAAATATTAGGAACTCTTTGAAAATGAACTGAGAGACTCCCTGGGAACAAAATAGATAGAAAAGAAAAATATTTACGTAAGTAACATAGTAATAGCAGGAAGATAAAAAGAAACGAGGCTGGATGCCAAATACTGTATTTGCTACCAATGTTTCACTAAAATCACAGAATTTTGCTTATAAACATTGATACCTATTTCTTTATTAGATTCAGCTGAACTACTTCCTTAGCATATTAAGTTTATCAGCATGTATTCTAAAATGTCTGTTACAATTTGTATTATTATTTTGCAGATTTTATGCAGCTGAGATAGCAGTCGGCTTGTTTTTCTTGCATCGAAAGGGAATCATATACAGGTGGGTTTCTGGATGTTTCATGCAGCTGTGGTTATTCAGACTGAATTAAGGATTAATCATAGCTTGAAAGACTGAATATAGGAAAACAAGACTTTAAAGGAAAGGCAACAACATAAAGAAAGTAAAAAGAAATGCGTAGATAAAAATACATCTGACAGCTGCATTCACTTCAGGGCAAATGCAACATATCTGCGGTTGCACCTCTAACTTAATATTTGTTGTGTTTTTTACTTCAGGTGAAAAAAAAGGGGTTGAGGGGGAAGTAGCCAGGGGAGTGATTTGAATTCTCACAGAGCTGTCTGTGCTGCAGGGATCTGAAGTTGGACAATGTGATGCTGGACTGCGAAGGCCACATCAAGATAGCAGACTTTGGCATGTGCAAAGAGAACATGTATGAAGGGATGTCAACACGCACTTTCTGTGGCACCCCGGACTACATCGCACCTGAGGTGAGACGTCTGACGAGAAAAACAAAGGTTAAATAACCAAACTGTGTTTTATTTGAACTCTCTCAGTTGTGATCTGTTGAAACATTTTTTAAAAAAAATGTGTCTGATAAACACCAGAACTCTTTTTACCGATTGCTGCAGTCAAAAGAAAGTTAAATAATTGTATTTATGCAATCTTGTGCTGTTGAAATTACTTTCTATCAAATAATAATTGACCCATTTTGTGTTGCATATGTAATTTACTTGATTGCATCAAATGGTTGCAGATTTATTTACAAAAACTACGTTCATTTTATGTGCACATGAGGAATGGATTATTATTATCGTATTATTCCTTGTTATGACGTGATTAGTTTTTTTGTCAAACTTCTAAAATCAGTTGAGTTGTTTAACAACCCCAACAGCTTGCAGTGGTGAGATTGTTGCTTTTCCTGTTTAAGCTAGTTTTTCTGATTTTAATTCCCAGAGACCATCAGTTAAAAGCAATAAATTTGAAAATATGGTTGAATCCATTTATTCTGTCCTCTTTAGTAGTGTGATAACTAATGAATGTAACTAGTCAGTTTTAATTTAGAGCAGCTTTCGTGTTTCTAACTTCTTGCAGTGAAAGCTGTTTATCCAACAGGATGTGAGGATTTTTTTAATTATTATTATAATTGCATGAATACCTTGTGATAATGATGTTTAAATCCTCCATCTCTTTAACACATAATGGAGTGTTTGTGTCTTGTATATTGCAGCCTCATTTGCTTCATTAAGGTTTTTCTGAACTGGATTTTTCAAGCCCACCTGCACACTTATTTACATTGTTTTTTCACAATATAAGACTGTACATATCTTCCATAAATTGTTAGATTTTATCCCCTGATATAGCCAAATGCAGAGCCATCGTTCAGGATTTTTGTGCACAGGAAGCTTTTGAAAAAGGTTACAATTTATGAACCATTTGGAAGCTGTTGAAAATGTTGCATTTGTGCATTTAAATGAAACGCAGCTGTGATTTAGCTCTTTGCTTGTGCAACTGTGCCATTATTATGTCTGTGTGTGGAGAGCATGTGGGAGGGAGGTGTGGTCGGATGGCAAATTGGATGTTAGTAGAAAGTGCCTTTGTCATGGCAGCTTAAAATAGCTGGCTGGGTTTAATGGGGGCTGATTTAGTTTGGTGAGAATGGGGGTAATCAAAATGGCTTTTGTTCATTTTTTCTTCAGTAACTTTAGTGCAGATTTCGTAGACTGTATCCAACTCTACTCTTTGCTTGCTTTCAGCAAAGTAAGTATGAAGAAATAAGTTATTGCATTTTTAAATATATGAATGTTTTGTCTATTTTTGTCTCAGATAATAGCTTACCAGCCTTATGGAAAATCGGTGGACTGGTGGGCTTATGGAGTTCTCCTGTATGAGATGTTGGCAGGGCAGGTAACACATTGTTTCACTCTTCATTGCCTCTTTGCAAAGGATTTGCATCAAGATCTTAAAACTTAGTAAATAACCACAATTAAATAATCAAAGAATTTCCCTTTAGTTTTTCTTATTTTAATGTAAAAATCTGTAAATGTTATCTATTGATCAGATTTTTGTAGTCAAAAGAATCAATTTGAAACGGCTCCTCTGCGCTCTAAAAAATATATACTTTCACAGAATTTTAGATTATGCAATGTGTGTGCAATTTTAATTGTCACTGTTTGTGTCGTTCTCCTTTCTGCCACCAGAGACAGTGAAGAGAACTAATATATCAAAGCTGTCCTGGGATAGAAAAAATTTTTTTTTTTCCTTAATAACTAGGAAAAGGGTACATTTATTCAGACTTAGGTAACTGCTCGCTTTGAAATTGTCTAGATTTTAATTTATCCAGACAAAAATAGTTTAAAATATCAACATACAATATCTCTTTAACGCGTAAGTTATTGAAATCTTTCAAAAATCGACTCGCAAAGAAAGCAAGTTATATTTCAGGATTAAAAATAAACTGACACTCATTTAAATCTGTTATTATGTTATCTTATCACCACAATAAAAAAAAAAAGCTTCTGCACTGTTTAATATCTGAAATGGGAGATACTTTCATAAATAACACTGTTAGTGTTAGTAGTTTGAAGCAACAAAATTTGACAGATATTCTTATTTACAGAACTATCCATCTAGAATCAGTAGTGACATAATTTCCTGTTTCCTTTTCTTTTCAAGATACGCTAAAAATTATCACTATCCAGACACTTTGACAGCAGTGTCACCTCCATCTGCAGACGCTGTCACCTCGGAGTGATGCACATAACAAGCCGTAAATTGTGATCATTGCAGCTTCTGCCTGATCTCTCTAACACTTATGCTTCTGTACATTTCTAGCCACCGTTTGATGGTGAAGACGAGGACGAGCTCTTCCAGTCCATCATGGAGCACAACGTGTCCTACCCAAAGTCCATGTCTAAAGAAGCAGTGTCCATCTGCAAAGGGGTAAGGAGAGAGAATAAATCCAGTGAGAAGGAAGATGTGCAGTTTTCCTAAATGTTCCAGGTGCAGCTTTATTTAATCTGATAAAAACAAAACAGACAGCAATTTTAAATCCAATTATCCACCTCCCCTGTCTGTGCCACACTGTCACCTTGAAAAAGTGGCAGTAGGTTGTGATTGTATAACAGGTCTTGTCCTGTGGCAGTGCAGAAAGGCTTGCACTGCCACTAGACAGTGCCACAGGATGGTTTTGTCACCATCGTTTGGTGACAAAACAAGAGTTGGGTCAATTCAAGAGTGAGGAGCTCTGTTTCGATAACTTTAGTTGTTGCTGTTCATCAAAAATCTGGAAGCCATAGAAACTGAGAACATAATAACAGAAGCTTTGCAGCTTCTTGCATGAACCAGTTTTCTATATGACAGCGGACATTTTGCTTTGACAGGTAATTTTCAGCAGCATCCTGAAAACGGCTGGCTTGGGAGAATTTACGTAATCGTCAGGGGGATTTGCACATCCATACATCTTTCATTGGCTGCGGAACAAAATTCTGCTCAAAACACAAGAATAACCACAAATGCTGTGGTTATTTTTTTAATTATATGCATTGTATAATAATAAAAAAGAGGATACAGCATTTATATTACAAATATAAGACAATTTTTCTTATTTGTTTTATAAATATAAGATAATGACTCAGAAGGTAAATACCAATATATTATTCCAGTTCACTGCATTTTGGCAAAATTCGAGAGGGGAAATTAGAAAATAAAGCAAAGATATATTGTGTGCTCATCTTTTACTCTTTAATGTTGCTTCAGCAGAAATATTTCCATCCTCATGGCGCTGCACCTTACATCACCTTTTTCTGATGTCATCTTTCAGTGGGTTCCCACATATATAAATATATTTTATATCAAACTTAGCAGGATATTAGGTGCTGGTCTATTTGTCCTTATCAGTCACTCTACTAGACAATAAAATACTTTTCTGATTAAAAAAAACAGACATTGCAAATCTGTGTCTCAATGGAAACACAGATTTATAAGGTTGCAAAACGTAGAAGATTATACAATAGATCTGCTTGCTGATCTAAAAAGGCATTTCTTTTTAAATTATCTTAGTCTTTATTTGATTTGACACACAGCCATTGAGACACAATATAATTGTGTTCAACCATTTTTTACTATTATTTTTATTTATTTTTTGTTCTCTTCCTTTAGAAAGTACATTTAGACGGCAAAAGTCTCCAAAGTTAAAAACAAAAAATAGTTTTTTTCCATCAAACTAAAACTATGATTTGAAACATTTTTCAGTATGTTAATGACATCTTAGTGCTGAAGATTAGAGTATATTAATATTATCTAGTAAGGCATCTATCTAAGGCATTCAAAAATATCCCTGTATTTATGTGTTTACCTTACATCACGGTTGTGCTTTCATTTCAGTGCCACACAGCAGCTATGTGCTGTTGATTTATATATTACGGTTATTTACTGACAAGGAAATTAGCTTTTAGAGTTAATTTACAAACTAGAGAGTGTTAACATTTGGTTAATAGAAAATGACTGATGGCATTTTCTATTAACGCATCACAGAGCCTCATTTATTATGTTTTTATATCCTCAAGCCTGTCACACAAAATATGTTTCATAATGCCAGAACAGGTGACAAAACAGATTTCTATGCTGCTATTGTGTGATTCACTATTTATTAACAAAGAATCATTCATGGTTGAAATTGAAGGTGACTGAATCTCTTTTGTGTAATAATAAATTTGCTGTCAGTTTTGCTAAAATAGCTCAGTTTACTCTCCTTTTTTTCTTCAGCTTTGCCATTTAGTTGTTTATTTTTTTAAATCTCCAAGCTGGAATTGTCTCAGCTGCCATTTCTCATTCGGTTTGTCCTCAGCTGATGACGAAGCATCCATCAAAGCGTCTCGGCTGCAGCATGGAGGGCGAGCGGGACATCAGAGAGCAAGCCTTCTTCAGACGTATCGACTGGGAACGCCTCGCAAACCGAGAGATCCAGCCGCCTTTTAAACCCAAAGTGGTGAGTAAAGTGGATGTTTGTTTGAGCAGAAGATCACATGCCAGTAATCCCAAGAACATACTTCAAAGTCTAGCAACAGCTTTTCTTTGGAGACACAATGATGTAAGAACAAGTTTGAGTTCTGTAAAGTAATTTGGTAGTAATTTCCCAATATTTCAGGGCCAATTGATTTGAATAAATTCATTCATCTTTTTGCCTAGTCAAGAATTGTTTTGTGAACTCAAACCATGACACCTCAAATGCCATAAACACATATTGGGGGCCCTTTTTTTGTTTAAACTGGAAACCTAAAAGGCAGCACTTAGTTTTGTCCTGTAACATTCCTCAAGGATGGCACAAGGGACTTTTTACAATTCCCCATTAAATAATTTTTTAGATCACCCAGAGTTCAAGGTCCTCTCGTCTCTTCCAACAAGTTTTCAATAAGATCTAGATCTACACACAGAAATAGTGATAGAAGAAGGTTAAGTTTTCTGTGACTGGTTTACCGTTTAGAAAACTAAAAACTTGGTAATGGTAGGACAGAAAAACATTTTCTGGCACCAACCCAAAACAACCAGTTGGCATTTAGAGACCATCTGTTTGTTGTTATGGAGTTTCTGTAAACCAAATACCATCTTTAGCCGCAGTCCAGCAGACACCACTGTAATAAAGAAATGACTCCAGGTGTTACTAATTGTGTTTAGTTTGGCATTATGCTGCTCTAGTCCAATGGATATATTGTAAGGCATTTTACACGTCTACCAGCAGTGCCAACAAAGTGCTGTAGATATAAAACATTTTCTCACAGTCTTTCCCATACGAGTGTTTTTGGATTATTGAATGTCTTAATCCAAAACTTAGTTTGATTTTCCTAGACTCTGTTGTGTTAGCTTTTTGGCTAATGCTATTGTCTTCAGCAGGATATTTATTTGGAGTTTTTCAGACATTGCATTCACCACTTCAGTTGCTCTTAATTGTTATATTACGCTAGGAAATGAGAAAATGACTCAGAAAACACTCCATCGTCTCCTTTGAGCTCTCTAATGTAAATTATTCACAACTTCAGCATTCCAGGCAGCTGCATAGAGGAATTCATAGCAGCTGAGTTGATTGGATATTTAAAATTTGGATCAGCTGGACTTTTAATTAACACAAAGTCGGTAAAGCTAAATTCTTATCGACCACCATGTTTTTACTGCCTAATTTCATAGGTTCAAAATTTTCTGATCCCTTGATTTGAATTGTACATCTGAGCAAATAGCTTTTCACTACATCCTAATCAGCAGGAATGTCAGCCTCTAAGTATTCAAATACTTTGTAATTTTTGTTTCACATGTTCCTGAAAAAGATGTTGGAGGTCGGAAAATGTGCAGAAAGCATCCTGCTTAGCAATTTTCTGCCACATACGGAGTGTGATGTATGTCATTTTAAATCACTGTTGAATAATTTAAATCATTTCCTGGAGGAAACTGCTTCTTGCAAACACAGCTCCTTAGTGAGAATGCAGGAATCTGAATGTATATTATGTTTTTTTATGCGTTTATTTGTTTTTCTTGCTCAACTGTAATATTTTATATTCACCCAGAGAAGCTCAAGGTTGAAAATTCAGCAGTTAGCACCTGCTTGCACTTCCTAAACCACATCCTGTGATAGAAACTTCTAATTTTCTGCTTGCTGACCGCCCCATCCTTCATCCCCTCAGCGTCCGTGAAGTCTGAAGCATTGCTACTGATTGTTAAAAATAGCAGTTGCCCTTTACTTCCACACCAAATAAATGCAAAACTGCACACTGGATGTCACACATAAGGACTGGAAAACACTTCTAAAAGCAGGTGGTTCTATTAGAGCTGTGCTGTGTGGCTTATTACATTTTTGAGATCGTATATTGTGACATAAATTGGTCTGAAGGGACAGCAAACTGATCCATCTGAGCTTTTATGGCTCTGCTTGTGTTAAATTATGGAGCAGCTGAAAATATCTGGAATGCTCATGTAACTCCTGAGTAGATGCATTGCAAAGAAGAAGTGCTGAAATTCAATATGACAAATTATTGATTTTTGCTATGCGTAACATCTGTATTTCATTGTATAAAAGAGCATTCAATGCTTTGCAAAAAGCATTGAATGCCATTTGAACTTTTTCATATTTTGTTATACGACCACCTTCAATGTGTTTTATAGGGATTCCAAGTGATTGCCCAAGAAAATGTATTGTGCAATTGTGATAGTTTTCCAGAAAAAAACCTAATATCTCTGTGTGTATAAGTGTTGTGCATTTGCAATCAGCCTCCCACTGAGTAAATGTGTTGTAATTTCACCTGTTTTTTTCTACACTGACTTGAACTCAGACAAACTTTATTGTCATTCAGAATATGGAAAGTATACAGACAGGGTGGCAATATTATGTTGAGTTAAAAACTTTATATATTACTCATAATATGTAGTATTTAAAAAGGCCTAGAAGCATAAAATAAATAGTGCCTGTTAAATAATGTCCGTTGTTAGGTCTTCCTCATTGCAGCGTTTGACTTGTTAAAGATTGAAATTTCACCCTCCCTGTGGATCCATTGAGAATCCCTCTAAAGCAGAAAACATTAGGATGTTTGACCTAACCCCCCCCCCATCTCTCCTCTCTATTTTCTCATCTCTTACAGTGTGGAAAGGGAGCAGAAAACTTCGACAAGTTCTTCACGCGCACACAGCCTGTACTGACCCCTCCAGACCAGCTGGTCATCGCCAACATCGACCAGAGCGAGTTCGCTGGCTTCTCCTTCATCAACCCTCAGTTTATCCATCCATCCCTGCACAGCGTGGTATGAGGAGGAAACAGACTCAGTTTGTCCTCTAGTTTCTGCATCTGAGAATCATGCAATTTAAGGGAACTGGCACTGATTTCCAACTCTTATCCTGTGGTGCATTACTTAGTCCAACTCCATGTTCCCAGACTCCCAGCTGTGGTTTTCTGTAGGCCTACAGCCTTTTATCTTGTGAATGAATGTGTCTCGGTATCAGTTACTATCTCTTTTGGTGTTAAAGGTACAATCCGGTTTTCTCTCACGTTCCCCGCAATGCACAAAAAGACTGAAGCACCCCCCCCCATGTTTCTGCCTGAACTTTGTCTACATGTTTGTTACATTTCTACACTGAGAAAAGAGTTAGTTCACTGTTACGCGAGTGCCAAAGTAGAGATGAAAATACATTTCTATTGCTTTGTTTTTTTTTTCCACCTTTGGCCTTTCCTTATCCTGTCAACTCACTAAAACATCTCAACAAGAGGCCGTTTGTATTTGTCGTTTCGTAGAGCGTGTTACTACAGTATATCCGACGCGATTTGGACAGACAGAAGCAAACTGTGTCAGTGTTGCAATTCATCCCGGTCTTTTCAGCACAGCAGATGTTAGCTGCAGTGGACAAGTCGTTCAGAAAAAAACTGAGTTAGCGAGATGCTATTTTCATATGCACAAAGCAGATCTCTGTCGCATGCTTATTTTCTGACTCTGTATGAGCTGTAGGGTCTAGGATGCAGTACACGTCTTGTATGACTGTAAAGTTTAGTATACTGGTATAAAATTCAACAATATACATGTTTACTCAGATTAAAAGTTTCTTACTGGGATAAAGGTTTTGTGTTTGACTTTTACGTTCAAAGAGGTTCAACCCTAATGTTATTTTTTGTTGTTGTTGGTGTTGTTTTTTGTGTAAATATGTTCAAGAAGAGATGTTACTTGCCTATTTTATACAACAAAATGAATGTGCTTTTACTACCATAGACGGTTTGAACATTTCTATGTTTAGATTAGTCCTGAAAACAGACCTATATGAATTTTGGCTGATTCTTTGGTAGCTTTGGTATCAGCAAACCCTGTCTTACATGTATGTATACCAAGTATTTATCCACTGTTTTCTACTATTCAGTGTCATATAGAGAATATGCAGCACTCCCTGTGCGTGGAGCGATCGAATGCCCCTCTTGCCTTGGTCCCGACAGGGTCGACTCCCTCTGTAGACAAACTGAATCCCAAACCAAGCCGTAATGGTGCAACGATTCTGGAGCGCCCTGTGGCCGAAACGTGTCATGTCTTTATATTTATATTGTGTGCATGCGTGAGGCGAGGCCTGATCCGAGCATGAAAAAAGGCCCCTGCATGATGTAGAGACCGTGATGTTGTGCAGAATGAGAAAAACCAGCCAGCAATGTGTACATTTTTTTTGTTGTTGTTTTTTCCCGATCATGTCTTTCCTCTTTCTCTGTCATGTAGCCTAATCTGTTTGGCTAAAATAGCTCGATTTTAAGCAGTGTAAGAAATGTGAATTGTTTGACATGGCTATTTGTGTTCTCTGGTGCCAAGCACATTTTCATGTATCCAACACACTTAATTTGTCCTTTTTACTACTGAGAGATACTAAGGTCTAACGGAAAATCTTCAAAAAGCTGCCATTTTGAGATTCTCCCACAACTCAAAACCCATGAATTAAATCTAAACATGCTGTCTAAGTTTGCACTTCTTACAGTGACTTGTAATCATACACCTTGACTTTTTTCCACATTTTATTTCTATAAAGCAAGCAAACTTCAATATATTTCACTGAGATTTTAGATGGTAGAGTAACACACACTGATCCATAACTGTAATGTAAAAATGAATGCATTGTTAGATCTTTTCAGGGTGTTTGTCTACCAGCTTTGCTCACGCTTCGTTAGATTAAATTGGAATCACCTTTTAACATCAAATTGTCTTGCTGCAGACTCTGAGTTGGAGTTACCCCTGGCCTTTGACTGGGTCATGTCTTGTTGGAAGGTCATTCTCTGTGCCACGGTTGAGTCTTTAGAAGCCTCTCACAGGTTTTTATCCAGTTATTTTGTATTTAGTTATATTCACCTGCACATCAACTTTGACCTGCCTTCCAGTTTCTGCCAAAGAAAACTATCTCCATGTCATGATGCTGCCACCTCCATGGGTTAGCCTGTGTTTACAGTGCCCAGCATGAGTCCTGTTTGTGTCATAATCTTTAAATGGGACTTCCAAAGGCTTTCTTTCAACAACAACTTATTTCTTGTCACTTTCCTTTAAAGGCAGAGTGTAGAGTGGCTGTCAGATTTTTTCCACCTGAGTTGTGTAACTCTGCGGCTCCTCCAGGGTCTGATAAAGGTTTTCCTTGCCTGGTATTTCCTTTCACTTCACCATTTTACACACTATGCTATGTTGGTCTGTCACAGACATGTTAGATCCTCAAGAGTTTCTGTTCAGTAACTTTCAGATGCATCTTTGCTCCAACACGAATGAATCAAACAAACTTCTCCGAACTACATGGTATCCTGAGCAGGAAATTCTTTCAGTTGTATTAAAGCTACATGTAAATATTATTTTTTTTAAAAATAGTTTTTTACACATTTGTTAAAACCGCCTCGATGTTGTGATAGTATCGTATGAGACAGATAATCTTAAAAAAAAAAAAAAAAAAACAAGATTCTCTGCCTTCTTCCTGAGCTACTGGAGTGATCTACAAAAATCAGTCAACCTCATGTATGTTGTTTTTAACCGAGCGATATATTTCTGAAGGTAGTAGAAGAGCTTGATTTTTTTATTTTTTATTTTTTTCACAGATTATCTGTGTTAAACTATACTGGGATGACAAAGTGTCAGTTTTAATAAATGTGTAAAAAAAAAAAAAAAACGTTTTCATAAAAGTTACAACTGGAGCTTCAAACCATGGATGCAACTAAAAGCTGCAGGCCAATAGCTTTTGATGACTTTGGTCTATATATGAAATCACAATGTAATAAATTGAAGTTTGGAGTTGCGAAGCAACAAAATTCAATGGGTATGAATTTGTTTCAAGGCACTGTATGTATCGGGACCAAAATTAAATATTTTAAAAGAAACTGAATGTTTACATGTCTCATATTGAGAAACTATGTTGGATGGAAGATTGGAGAAAAACTTTTTTCAATCTGTTATATGGGTAAAGAATTACTACAGGTTACATTTAGAGCTACAGAACGGTTTGTACGTTTCCCCTCAATGTTCCTGCTTTGTAACCTGATTCTTCTTGTCCCTCTGTTCTTTGTGGTATGACGGATACTGTGTATAAATAAAGTATGAAATATATATATATATATAGAAATATATATATAAATATACATCACAATGTCTTATTGGTTGTTTTCCTTGTGTGGTATTACTGCTCAAATGTGTTTGATTCTCTACTTGTTCAGCAAAAAGAACCAACTTTCAAAAGCTACATTTCTTTTCTCTGATCTTAAAATAACAAGATATTTCCAGATATTTTGTGAGTTGGGTGGTTGTGTTGGTGTGGAAAAACAAAACAGCATGAAGTCCATCTTTAGGTTTTGACATCAGCCTGGAAGCTCAGTTGAGCTGATCTTGGTGCTGCATTCACTGTCATTTTTTCATAATTTAATCAAGATTCGCTTGGAGTCAGGTCATCGTTACATAAAACAAAGCCTTTACCTAAAATCTAGGAATTCCTCTAGTAATTTGCTAGTAATACTCAAAGTCATTTAAAGTTGCAGCTGCTGAGTCTCTCTCTCTCTCTCTCTCTTTGTGTGTGTATGTGTGCATGTGTGTGAGAGCAACAGAAATCAGACAGCAGAGCAAGACCAAGTAGCTCTCTCTCTGTCTCTCTCTCTATCTCTCTCTCTGTCTCTCTCTCTATCTCTCTCTCTGTCTCTCTCTCTATCTCTCCCTCACCCGTTGGACTGTAGCATCGACACACTGCTTCATCGTTTCCGTCAATTCACTGTTCTCCAGAGGATTTTATTGATCACTGGTGAATCTACCTCATTATTCTTCCATCAGGACTTTTCTTTTTAACCGTGAGCTGCAAGATTTTGTGGTTAACACTTTACAAACAGGTAGGAGAAAACTGAACACTATAGTCATTGTGAAAAGTGTCACATGCTTTTGGACGTATTCGGGATTTTAACGGTTTTCACCTTGAACTTGTCAGACATTCTTGTTGAGTTAGCTGCTTCATTCCTGCTGTGCTGTCCAGCCTCTCGAATCTTAATTTCAAGTAGCAAATAAAAAAAATTCAATGATATGGTTGAACCAGAAGTTTAGATACACCTCTTTTTTTCCCCAGTCTGAAGATAAATCAAAACAAACTTCTAGGTCTTCTAGAAGTACCAAATTTATTTCTATTTGCTAAATACCACAATAATGAGCAAAAGAATATGTCAGATAATTTTTTTATATACATTTTAGTGCTGTAACATCATCTCTCTCTGAAATTCTTGTAATGTGCACCCTTTCAATATAAAGACATTTGGGGAAATGTCTGCATCATTTGGTCATTTTAGCTCATTATGCTGTTGAATCATCTAATGATGATCCATTTTTAGTTAATAGCAAGAATTTATTTGATGAGAAACAGGCCCACAGTATCACACATCCTCCGCCACACATAATCCACTTTGAAGCAAGCTCAGTGTTTGTTTTTCAAATCCAGCTGAAATATATGTGGCCAAAAATGTCAAACCAAGTCCCATCTGACCAAAACACCTCATTCTAGAAAAACACAATTTATTTTAGCTAACTCGCTCATGTTCCTGATGGCTGAACAGCAAGGCTTTTTTTGGCATTCTTCTTATCTTTTAACTTGTAATTAACATCTAATAGTTTTACCTTCCATTTTATCTTGCTCGCTGTGAAGATAAAGATGAATCCTCATCCATCCTTTTGTGTCCTTTAGTTGTGTTTTTTAAACTTTTAAATTATCGCTATGTCTGCAGATATAAACAAGTTTGCACAAGTTTGCATTTTACTGTTGCAATTTCCTAGGAGAGGTTGTTAATTATAATATATAGCTATTTTATATAATGAATGTTTCAGTCACACTTAATTTACCAGAACTGTTAAAGGTGCCAATAAGTGTGGCACCAGTAATATAAACAATTATTTCTTAGTCGTAGATGTGTTATGTTAAAAAAAAATAAAACTCTTATCATGAAAACACTCTTAATGGAAAAAAAATTTCGGCTTTATTTTTTTTAAATATTGAATTTTCTGTAGCTGTTTTAAATTTGAACTATCTTTTATTCTGTTTTCACTGCTTTACAAGAGGTGTCAATAATTGTTCACAGCAAAAATCACTGGTTAATCACTGATAGTGTGTTAGCTGTAGACTGCTTTCACTCATCACTTACAAACAGCTGATGAATCAGTTCATAAGCACTTCACTTCCAGTGAAACTTGACAAACATTTAATGCATTTAATCCCATTGTTTTAATTTTGAATATTTCTTGAGTCTGTTTTGAATTCATTTTGAGACAAAATAACTTATTTCTGGTAAATAAAGCCGTAAAAAGCATCCTGGTTGGGCTGATCTGACTGAGTTGGTAATCACAGCATTCCCAGCTGGCACCCAGGTGGTGCAGGACTTTAATCAGCTGTCTTGTTTGCTTGTGAAGATGTATAACAACAGGAGGCCCGGACGCTAAATCTATAACTTTAAAGAGCTGCTTTATTTTTAAAAAACACATCAACTTTTGAGATGCTAATATCTCAAGATAGATAAATGTCTTCAGGCTGTTATGAAATAAACAAAGGTAAGGTTTAACACATGTTTAAAAGTCCTATGTTCATTTGCACTGACCTCTGATACTCTGTGCCTTAGTAAATCAGCCCACATTCATATGTGTCCCAGTGGGAGGTCTAAATTACCACCTTTCCTCTTCAGATGACGTCTTACTGTGTGATTCTTCACCCATACCTGCAGACTGATTGTGTCTGTGAGCGACTAGCTTCTACTCACTGGCTGAAAATGTCAAAAACGAGGAGTGGATTTTAAACAAAGTGAGCATTTGTATTCATAGTAGTCTGCAACGTATTTCAGGTCTTTTAGTCTGGAGGCTCAAAAGGCTTCATAAATGGTTTCCATTTGATTCTTTCTTTCATGGCAGGTTGCCTGGAGTTAGACAGGACATGAAGAGAATTTAAAAAGGAGAATAGATATGGAAGAGGTTTGCTCTCTGGCACATGACTGAGAACAGATCTAAAATAAACATTAAAGGTATTATTGATTTATGCCTGCAACGTTTTAAATGAGATTGCTTTGTAAGAATGGCCTGAAATGTCTTGTGGGTAATTGAAAGTCTTGGCACTCATAGAGATTTTCATCTTCATCTTTAAGTCAGTTTGTCTGTCATCTTTCCTGCGCCAAATTTTCTTACATTCACCGCTTTTTGCTCAGATGAGTTCACACAGCTCAACACTTGCAGACACATCTAAAACTCTGAATGAATGAGATTGAGTAACCTTTTTTGAATACATGTGTAAGATTTTATTATTAGAGCTGTTTTTCTGTATTTTTTCATGTATAAAAACAAGTATTTTATTTATTGTATGTATTTATTTGACCGATACTAAATTATTTGGAATTTATTATGAAAAAAAGTTCCATTCAGATTTCCACTTATGCATTTTGAATTTTCCACATCTTTCTAACATTCAGTCTCTCATCACTTAAACGCCTTCTTTGCTTCTTTCCCTCCAGCGTATTGCTCCAGGACCCAGTTTTTTTTTTAATTATTTTTTTATTATAACAACCATCTTCTGGAAACCATGAGTGCGTGCAGCAGAAAGGCTCTGACTTTACTCAGCAGTGTCTTTGCAATCAGCGGCCTGGGGCTTCTGGGCGTGGCGGTGAGCACAGATTACTGGCTCTATCTGGAGGAGGGCGTTATCATGCCTCTGAACCAGACGGCTGACATCAAGACGTCGCTGCACTCGGGTCTCTGGAGGGTCTGCTTTCTGGCTGGTTGGTAACACTAACATGCTTTAAGGAGTGATGCAGAGATTTGTGATGAATTTTGACAGCGAGTCGTCTGCTAATCAGGGTTGGTGAAAATGGATTTCACACTCTCACTCTGAAAGATGTTCATCTTGTAACTGGGGAGAACTGATCGTGTCACACTGACGTGTCGTCACTCGGCTGCCGCTTTGACATTCGTTTAATTGACATTCAGAGCGGCTGTGAGTAAGTGTGGAACAGGAGCATCTGAGTCCGGTTTCAGTCACACGCTGTAATAGGAGGTGATTTCAGTGATGCACCATACTACACATAAAACAACAAGCTTCATGAGAGCTATGCCACCCCACTGTGTCTCAGACAGAATGATTCCAGCTGGACTCTGTATTACATCGACTGAGTTGCATCACATCCTCTCTCCACAGCATGCCGTGTAATCCACACTTCTATAAAAATAAAAATACACTCAGACAAACCGAAAATCTATTTCCTATCGACAGTTAAAGGAGAGCTTTACAGGAACTGAGAGCAGATGGAGGATATTTTATTATTTGTAAAAAATGTTTAAAAAATAGTTAAATTAGCAATTATTGTAGTTATTAGCAATTATTGGCTCATCAAACTGGGAGAGTAAACTCAAACTGGTTAAACATAGTTCATACATTTTCAATACGACTAATTTCACGTCAATCATAATGTTTGTAATTTCATTTCATCGAATGCAGTGGCAGCATTCGAGACCAGTTTGTTTGGAGTTATGGTACAGCTGGGACACTGAGTTGGTCCAAATTTCAGCCATTTAACAAAAAATGTCATGCCTAAAAGAAATTAGTAAGGATTAAACTCCATGATACCCACATAGAGAATCGAAATGCCTCATAGGGAAGTTTTGGGCTCAAGAAAGACAATAAAAGGATACAATTATTTTTCACAACAGCTAGAAGAATGCTTGGAAGAGTCAAACGGGGGCTTTTTAACCTAAAAAAATACAGCAGCAAGTGTCAAACATGGCAGTGGCAGCATCATGCTGTGAGCTGTTTTGCTCCAGTGAAATAAGTGTAATGAACAAAGTGAAAACATTCAGCTGAATATTATTCAGGTTGAATGCATGTTTGAAACTGCATGGATCAGAGAAAAACTACCATAAATTCATATTTAGGGACAAGTGTGTTAGAAAACGGATGGATGGATTAATGATTGTGCAAGTCATTGAAGTATTTAATTGTGAGATCATTCTACACTAGAAAAGCAGTGGTTCAACCATTAGAAAACCTAACTAATAATTACACCATAGTTCCCTCAGCAAAATAAATAAAGTCACTGTGAAGACAATGAACATTTTAGAAATCAACTCATCTTCCTGCAGCATTTTATCATTTTCCAGTTTTAAATATAAAACTGCTTTACTTGATTTTAAGATTTCTAGAGAAGCAGTGCAAATGAGAGCTCTTCTGTTTTCTATTTTGCTTACCATCCTCTTTTCTCAGGTGAGGAATCCGGCCGCTGCTTCACCATCGAGTACATGATGCCAACGAGTCTCCAGCTGACGTCAGAGTCCACAGGAAATGTACTCAGTGAGTAAAAAAGAAAACTGACACTTTAGGCAAATGCGTCCTCCTGGTGTTGTCCAAGGTAACCAGCTGGAGTATTGTTCTGTGATAAGAGCCATTCAGAAATACGTGATATGAAAGCATTCTGACAAATGAGTCATCAGAAACCTCAAGTTCCTGCCTGTTTCTCTCCAGAATACTTATCACACACAATCAACGTCACAAGTCCTTCAGCGCAGCTGAGGACAAAATGTCAGAAAAAATGTTTACAAGTTCAATCTAATAAAGGAGCAACTTGTCTTCACATCAACATGAATAAAAACAATGTCCAACAACTTCTTATCTCTGCTTCATCTTCTCAGAGATGATCCGCTCAGCGACTCCATTCCCTCTGGTCAGCCTCTTCTTCATGTTCATCGGTTTTGTCCTCAACAACATCGGACATGTCCGTCCTCACCGCACCATCCTGGCGTTTGTCTCAGGAATCTTCTTTATCCTTTCTGGTAGACAGATATAATTATTTGAAGTGGGGTTTTTTTGTTGTTTTTTTTATTTCCTGACCATGTTCAGGAAACGATTCTCTATGTTTCAGGGCTGGCTCTAGTGGTGGGTCTGGTGTTGTACATCTCCAGCATAAATGATGAGATACTGAACAGAACAAAGAGCAGTGAGGCCTACTTCTCCTACAAGTACGGCTGGTCTTTCGCCTTCGCTGCCCTCTCCTTCCTACTCACTGAGGTACAGAAATAACTGCAAAATCTTTGCTTTGCACCATTTTAGCTGTGGTAAAAGTAGCATACTATTGGTTCCTTGTACTGCTACAATTTTTTAAATGAAAACTGAAATGATCAGTTAGGTTTTAAACATATTGAATTCAACTTTCAGTTAGTTATTTCCACATTTTGATTAATTATCTATGAAAATATCATTGAAGTTAAAATTTTTCTAATGGATGTATTTCCCATTTTAAAATATAAAATACTTGACTTGTTGACCTATTTATTTCACTTTATGCCACTTTATTTTTGCCACTTTATGAATACTCAATAAGTTAATTACTCAGGAAAATGTACTGGACCATTAAAATAATTACATTTTTATCCGTTTTTTCGATCTTAATCTTTTCTCTCCACCACTTTAAAACAACTCCTGCTAAAAAGTGTCTGTGGAACTAGATGTGGTCAATGGGGAGAGTGACATCTGCTGGTCACAATGAGGAACTGTAGTGCTACAGTGTTTCCCTACCCTGGTTCATGTTTTAAATACCCCCACGCTTTAAATTGACTGTATTTATATAGTATTTATACCTCAGCTATTTCAAATCTTTTCTTCTCTCCCACTGTAGAGTGCGGGAGTCATGTCTGTTTACCTGTTCATGAAGCGCTACACAGCAGAGGAGATCTACCAAGCTCGCCGCCCCAATTTCTACCGGCCTCGGCTCAGCAACTGCTCCGACCACTCCGGTCAGTTCCTCCACCCAGAGTCCTGGTCGCGTGGACGAAGCCCCTCTGACATTTCAAGTGAAGCGTCACTGCAGATGAGCGCCAGCTACCCAGCTCTCCTCAAATGTCCTGACTATGACCAGGTGTCATCTTCACCTTGCTGAGTCATCAGAGGTCGATAAAAGGTCACTGAGCAATCTCTTAAAAAGTCAAGTAGCAAAGTGAAACAAAGAAGTTTTTTTATACTGAAAAGAGACCAGCCAAATAAGTGAGTGCTATTGGTCAGAAGACTTGAGTTAATTCCTATCAGGAAAAAAAGATTTCTTTGTAAATAGTCACAGTACATTCGCAGCTTAAAAGTGTATGCTGAAAAGTTTTAATTTTGTTAGGATCTTATATGACAGACCAGGGTTTTCAATCCAAGGAGCCATTTTTACATTCAGTCATGCTAATTAAAATTTATTTAGAGCCACAAATGAATATTGTAAATTAATTTAAAGAGCCACAACTTTATTTCTATATTTAGCTTTTACAATTCGAAAAAAACATAACTTTCCAACTTTAATGCGGTGTTGACATTTGCGGAAAATGAATTGGAAAAAAAGCACATAGTTTCCAACTTAATGACAAGAAAAATAAATCTAAAGTTATCATTACTAGAACTTTTAGTTTAAGTCTGTTGTGGAAATCAATGCAGTTACTCCATGAAAAAAACTGCTAAAACCTGCATTTGTTGTTATATCTACATTAAATATATTAGTTGGTTGAAACATTAATTTCAACCAACTGAGAAGAAAACCAGATGACTCTTCTCTCTTGGCTACTCAAACACCATTGAGAATGACCTTCTTTGGGCCACAATGCAAAAGTCAATAAAACATAATAAAGCTTGAGATTGTATGGTGACAAAATATGAAAAGGTTTGAGAGTTAATTCCTTTTCAAGGTACTTAGTCCTTTGACAAAGGACAAAGGACTTAGTCTATGTCTAGGGAGCTAGACATAGCTAACTTCGGCTAGCTTCGGCTAGCTATGTCTACAAACATATATCACAATACCATAGCATCCAGTTAGTGCAGAATATTAGCATTTATTTAACTATTTTCCATTAGGGAAAATTATCTTTGTCCTGGAGACATGTGTATTCTTTTTTTTTTTAGTGTGTGTCCTGAAATTTGTGTTAAATTTGATAGTTCTAGTTTCTGTCACATCTGTTATTTTTATTTGATTCTGCAATCAAATTACATTCTGTATCAGAAATATGTGTGGTATGTTAACAGAATTTACTGGGGTTTTTTGTGTGGTGTTATTGAAAAGGTCAACTATTCCCCATTTCAAACAGGAAACAACGATATTATGTTGGCAAACATTTCAGTCCTGGCAAATCATAGAAGTCTGTTTTGTATAGATTAAGTATTTTAATAACAGATGTTGGAAATCAGAACAAGAATAGATGTTAATTACTGAATGTTGTCCATGGTATAACTATTTTTGTGATAAAAGTGTGTAGCACACTAAATCACCTGGGTAATAAATGACTCAAGCACAATGGCATGCGGTAGTCTATATTCTTGAGAATTAACAAGTGTAATTTACACTTCAACCACCAGGTTGCACAAGGGGGAAGTCCTATTTTTACAAATTAGTTTTTGTCACAGACCTAAACTATCCTACAGATCTAAAATGGTTTGATTAGTGAATCATTCAGGATCTTTGACTGTGGCAACTGTGATCTTCTACAATTCACCTTTTCATTGCTCAGTGCTAAGAGGGGGTATTATAAGAATATCAGAAATTGTGAAAAAAAATATAACTTTTTGCATAATCATGCCATAGTTTTTGCCTAAACAGAAATTATAATCTTAAAAGGTTAAATTGTGATTTTGGTTTAATCTGATTGTTTTCTGTGTGCCTGTTTTTCTTTGTTCTCAGTCCTTTCCAGTCAATTGTTAAAGGAAACAAATATATGTAGTTTCTTTTTTTACAGCAGTGAGCCTGTCAAATTTAATTCAGATTATTTCTATGGATGGATAAAAGTCCATCGTTTCAGTGAATTGGACACAGAATAGTTAGTTTAGATACAGATATGTCCTTTCTCTCGCTATTCACACCTTTTCCAAACAGTGAACAAATCTTGTAAAAAAAAGCAATAGTTGAAGTCATAAAAGGGTCTGTTTCTGTTTGATTGGGAAGCTAAATTTATATCAGAGACGATATGAATATCTTCCATTGTGAGCTTTTATTCTATATTGTGAAAGAACAAAATATGTTGTATTGTAAAAAATATTCTCCATTGCAAAGTAAACCTTGTGCAACACTATAAGTTGATCATTCTTTGCTAATTTAACTGAACAGTTTTCAAATTGTAATTTTAAGTAAAGCGCCTGTAGAGGGTGTCAGTGTTCCATGTCCTGCCCAATAAGTGTTTTTGCAGAAACACAACCGGTTTTTCCAAACAGATCCTGTTCTGCTTCCTGTTTGCTTACCTTGGTTGCCGTTAGTCAGCCACGTAGCAAAACAGTCTTTCTCTACACTTGAAAAGTAATAAATACCTTTCTGCAACGTGATTTAAAGCTCGTTTATGCAAAGAAGTAGGTCAAGACGAGCGTCAATAATGAATATCCCAAGCTTTATGTATACTTTATGTAGATACACGTAATGTACAACATGACCAAACAGCTCTTACAGAGAATATAAAAATTAATGCCACCACATGCCCACTAGGTATGGGCATGTGGCTGCAGAAGATAAAATTATGCCCTTATTTCACAAGGCCTACATTTTTATTTTACAATCACATACAAAACTATTGGTGTTTTTTTTTTTGACATCTTTATCAACTATATAATCGTCATCCATAACATGAAACATCATAGTCACTATAATCTTTTCCACTTTTATAAATATAACAATCTTTTTCTCATTAGTCATGGCTTTTAAACAGCTTTGTCACAGTTGACCTAGATTCTCTTCATTACTTCTATCATTTTTTTTTTTTTTATCAAATGATTGTTTAAGGCTTTTGCCAAAAAGATCCCAAACTTTAGCAAGATGCAAAAATGTTGGTGTGCATACTACAACAAAGACACTAAAACCTATACAATATATATACACATACATAACTTAGGCATACGTTATTTAAGATTTACAGGAAGTAATAATAAAATCATTTCACGAATAAAAATAAATACAAAAAAATGATAGCTGATTTTTAAGTAGAAAATCTTAAAGAGGAACACAAAAGCAAGCAAGGATCAAATGCAAACAGGATCACAACAATACACTAACCTTCACCAACATATGCAGTAGAGAACTAAAAAAAACTGGAAAGAGCTTAATTGGACTGGTACCAACTGGGCTGCTGCAGAGAGAAAAAAACAAACCCTTCTTTTAGACCGAAATGGCTCTCTGAAAATGAAAGCGCTTTTGAAATCGTAATTTTAATATACCCCTGAAATCAGATCTCTTGATATATTTTAGCACCAGCTAATGCCAGGTATTGTTGATTATAATTTGTCTTCAAAGCATGAGCCAACTAATTTAAATGCAAGTTTTAGGTGCTGCAATCGAGTGAAGAACCAAAGTAGAATAGGTGTTTCTAAAGGGGCAGCTCTGTGATACTTTTCTAGGATCTCAATATAAAGCTTGTAGACTACAGGGACAGTATAACAGAAGGTTGTAACAGTTTTGAAACCAATCCTTTAATGCTACTTTTGCACTGTTTCAGATCTTGGCATGATGTAGTCTGTCATTTTTTAAACCTGGGAATCAACTTGAGGAAATATGCAAGATTTTGTGGAACATCAAGTCCTATTGTTCCTTCAAAGTATCTGTGCTTATTTTGACAGACTCTTGTTTTATGTTGTGTGAAAACCAACAACAGTATAAACATAACTTCTCCCTGAAGTCACCATCTTGGCTATAATTAGTTGAATTAATCAGACAGACATTAATGTCCTAAGTTTCACTTTCATTCTGAAACCTTCAGAAGGTTTCATTCTCATATTCCTGCTGCATAATACTACATACTGTAACATGAGTATATGCAATGTCATTATTGGGTCATTGAATCACAGTTGCTCTGAATCTTCAAAGGTGTCGTTTACAGGACATGTGAGAGCTAAAGAGCTTGTATTTTCAAAATGTTCAAAATATCCGACAGCCTGGCTTATGTTGAGATCAAATTATGTATCTATGGTGATAAATGTGTTTGAAGGCAATGTGGGAACATAGTGCATCACGTTTTCCAATGATATTGAAACAAAAAGCTGGTGTCCAAAAGTCTGATTGGGGAATAAGAATTACAACTTCGGGTCTGAAAGGGTTACATTTTGAAGTCTCATATAAAAGCACCATTACTAAATCAAAATATAACAAAGTATGCACATTTCAAGTCTCTGCTCCCAAAGAAAAGAACATGGTCTATACTTTGACACCTTTTCTGAGGTTCCTCTGAGCAGGGCACCAGGAGAGACGAGCTCAGCACCAGAATGAGATGACACCGCGGTCCAGCTGTGGTTTGACTGAACCACAGCCACCATCCCTTAAAAACGTCCATCTGTTTCCTCCTCCTGTTTATTCTTCTAGCCTTGGTGTTGATGGCCATCCACCTGAACTCTGATTTTTAGCTTCAACAACTTTTTTTTTTTTAAAGCACAGTGGAGGAAATACTTTCACACTGTACGCAAACAAACTTAACATGCACACTGCTGCACACACATACAAAACACATACATAGTTCTTTATAATAAGCCACATACATGCATGTGCACCTGAAAGATGGCAGTTGTGCTTTAGGGGGCAACTAAAACATGTTTTGATATGAGTAGGGGGCGGTAAATGAAATGAAGAGGACACAAACAGGTTGGTTCAACTGGATTCTACATTACAGTAGAGATTTATATGTTCCCCTCACTTATGCAGTGTCCAGGTTTGCCTTCAGGTCTTCAGTTTCACAAGTGAACCAGCTTAGCGGCATGCCATTTGTGTCTTCATGAACCAAAAGAGAGGAAGATGGCGCACTTTGGAGCTTGACTTGATTGTCTCTCTTCACTTCTTGTTGGCGATGCGCCTCTTCCTAGTGGCCAGCATGTCATAGAAGGGGTCCCTGCTAATGCTTGCCCTGGAGAAGCCAATCAAAGGACAGAAATCAAACAAACAACGCCACATGAGAGAAGGGTCTCAAACATCTTTGATATGGAAATGGGACACATTTATGCAGACCCCTGCCTTAACCAGATCATAAAAAAGGGGGGGGAAAAAGTTTGCGCAGTGACCTAGTTAGGTTTCCATGGTTTCAGAAGATGAGCTCCCTCCCATCCAGAGTTTTTTTTTTTTTTTTCTTACTCCAATTTGGAAGAACCTCTTAAGAGTTCCCTCTTCCAGAACTCTGCCAGGAAAGCAGTAAAATATACAATCCCACACATTCCCTCTTGCTCCCCCGCAGGTTTTTTGGCCTCATTGGAAGGCAAACAATTGCGCTCAAGAATACTGAGTTTTTTCTTTCTTCCATAAAGAGCGATGACGGAAAGGCAGCGTCAAACAAGAGTGAGTCAGGAAGCCAGTTGGGCTCTGCTGAGGAGCCCAGTTTCACGGCTGCTAAATCCTGTTAGCACCAGCCACAAAAAGAGGCTAAACCCCCCATTGAGCTTATCGCTGATAGCCTTTGTAACCAACAAGCATGATGCAAACCATGACCATGCTCCGGATTCATAATGTTTATTGTCATTTCTAATGAAACAATTACTCTACTGTGGAGTGATCAAGCACATGCAAGGAAACCCTGACCAATTGTCACCCTCCACCCCACAACACCCATTTGTGTCCTTGGAAGCCCAATGCATCTAAAGAAATGTCAAAGCTGAAGAAATTGACTAATTATTTCAAAATAGTCTGGATCTAAATGCTGTGACTCAGGACAAGCAGAGTGTGCTTCCTTTGCCATCACATCTTCTTAGAAGACGGGGGAAAAAATTAATGATGATTTCCATAAAAAGCCTTTCATCTCCCCAGGACCAGAGTCTTGTGGACCCCTCTGGTGAAGATGTGGCTTGTTACCCTCAGAGGCTGTGAATGCATCAAACCCAGTTCAGAGTTGTTTTGCTGACTCCCCCTATGTGCCATGCAAAGTCACTTATCCCGTCATCATTTCCAGAGTGAATAGGCTGTAATGGTATGGACACGGTCGATGAGGAATTGCAGCACAAAAGGTGCTCTGTTCAGCTGAGCAAACTGCTTTTGACTTCACCATCTTCAGTAGAAGCAATTACACAGCAGTCAGTATTTAGGTCAATGACTGCCTGTCTAAACTGTGAAAGAAATACAGTGCAAAAGCATTAATATTCCTTGAATTTTCCTTTCTTGATCCCACCTAGTGCTAGATAAAATGGCTGAAAAACGCATCAAATACAAACCATCCACAGAGAAATTAAACATTCATAAAACAAGATTAGGATTTTGTCGCAGAAACTCAGAAAAAGGTTGAATCTGAAAATTAAACTGAAATGTCAATCACGTATGAAACCATAAAAACGTTGACACATCTTATCTCTCTTTAAAGTATGACATTTCTGACATTTATTGGTGTAAAGACCAAATATGTTTTCAAAGTAGACTATCCCAATATTATCGGAAGGAAACTTACTTGATGGATTTAATCCACTCCTCCTTCTCCTCAGGCGTAGGTGCTGATATCCTGTATACCACATGGTTGCCCTCGACAACACGTCCGTCTGCCTCAGTCTTGCAGGCTTTGATCACCTGGCCTTTGTGATTAGGGTTGTATAACTCAAAGCAGTTCTGGTGAAACAGAAAAGAGCAAATGATTAGCTTTTTGCCTAGTAATATTTTCGTGTACCACTGTGAGACAGACATGCAAACACAGATTTTGGTCTCTACTGAGGAAAGACTCACAGGTTTTCTGGGCTCTTCTACTTCCCTGATGCTAAGGTTCTCCAGTGGAATAATCCCACGAGGCTCTTTGTCCTTTAGGAGGGCAAAAAACAGACCAGATTAAACAAACAAGAGAATAGAAAGTAACATTTATGAAAAATCAATAGTCAAAGTTCACAAACTGAAAAGGGAGGAAAAGAAAGGGCACACATAATTTTGTAAAAATCACATTAAAAATCAAGAGGGTTAGAAGAAATTCAGTTTGACATGGTCCATTAGCTTTGAAATCAACCTCATGTTCTGCCCTCCACGTGTCCTCACGGCTCAGATGTTGAAGCGGATAATGCGTATTTCCAGCAGTCAGACAGAGGACAGGATATAATGATAGTATGCTGAAGGATAATACCGGAGTACGGAGAGGACATTGCTGATGCTGCAGTCAGCACATACAGCCACTTATAAAAAAATGTTGTTGCTACAATAGGGTGATATCAAGCAATCAATGAGTGAGCAAAATTATATTAGCAATAATTACTAACAATTAAACCTGGGATGTAGGCAGAATTTCCTCTACATAATGTTGTTCAGGAAAAAATAATTCTTACTTTGCATCAAAAGTAAAACTAGTCCTTTAAAGCTAACAGCCTACAAATTATGAATGGGTTCCTGCTGTAACACACCTTAATGAAACAGGTGAACTACCTCCTTTTAGGTTCTGGAGAAGTCTGGTAATGCATGTAAGAGCACGCATTAGGAAAGAAATATTATCATGTGCATCAACATTTAATTTCCCTTTGGGGTTAATTAAGTATCTCTGAAATTAATTGAAAATGTGGTTGTAACGTGACAGTATAAAAAAGTTAAATACTTTGGCAACAAACTGTAAGTGGAAAATTGCCACTCAGTTACTTGTTCTGCTTCTTCTGACAGGAGATGATTAAACTCCCTTTAATAAATAACGTTCTTGGAGGAAGACTCACTGTTGTGTATTCGAAGTAGTAGAGGCAGTTGTCCGTCAGGATGAACCACCTTCTCTTCCAGGTTTTCACTCTCCCCCCTGACAGGAAGAGACAGAGGAAACGGGAAGTGACACAATGGTACTAGTGACAGACTGGCTGTCTCCCTGTCAGGACAAAGAGCAGAATATGTGGCGCTCTAATGATCTACACTCCCACAGCTTCTCCTATTCTTTCTTATGATTACATTAAGTGAGTTAATTTCTTTAATGCAACACTCTCCTTTCAGTGTTATAAACATATAACATGCCAAATAAACATCTAGAAGTCATTTCTCCTTATGTATGGAGAATAAGAATATATGTATTTGAAGCTAAATTAAAGAGTTGTGCACAGGGAAATTGTTAATAACTCCATAATTATCAATAAGGTTGCAAAATAATTTACTATCGATAAACAACAAACAAAACTATTTTTGTTAGAGGTTTAGAGTTGTGTCTATCAGTGTGTCAGTGAGGTGATATGTTTAACTATCACTATGGAATAGAAACTGAACTGTTATCCAATGATAAGAAAAAAGTTCACTTTGGCTTTCGGAAGCTTTTATCCTAGCTTGTTTATTTTACAATTACAATCTACAACCGTGATCTCTCCAAGCTTCAAGCTTAGTCAAACTATGACTCACACACCTGTTAAATTGTTACTGACTTTGCAAATTTGTTACTTGTTTTTCTTTCTTGAGGGATCGCAAGAGGTTGATGCGTTAAGAACCTGGCGTTAAGAAAAATCCCCTTGAGGTTCAAACCCCAACACAAACACATCAGCAAAAGAAACCAAAACCCCAGAGCAAGTTTGCCACTTCATGTGTTAATTTTCTGGAAAAAATAAAAAAATAAAACACACAAAAGAAGAGTAAAAAAAAAAAATGTAGGTTTGCAAACAAGTTCAGCTTCTGGCAGCAGCTGCAGAAATTTAAAGTACAAGCAAAAAGGAGGCTTTAATACCAGGATTCTAGTGTCTTCTCAGTTCATCCATAATTGCACCTTTTGCATGAAACACAAATCACGGTTTTGGGCCTCCTTTAACTGTATTTGCATTGCCTAAACATTCTAGATTTCACTGCACCATCCTGGTAGACTCCGCAGGGCTACACATAATTACAAAACCTCTCCTCTCCATTACATATCAATAGAGTCTGGCTGTTGAATTAGCATGGACAAATTTCCGCGCTGCACTGAGAAATACTTAGCAAAAAAAAAAATAAAGGCATTTATTCCTCTGCATCCTCCAGGGTTTATTTTTAGACAGTTAAATTAGAAGTATCATTGTCAAAACTGGCACAGGGAAATGGCTCCGGGGGGAGCCGTACCATAATGCAATCATGTTAGGCCTATGAGCCACACTGTGCTCACCAGCTAGATGGGACCACTGAGACGTTACACAGAGTTAGAGGAATGTGCAGGTCGAAGCCAGGTGTGTGAATGGGGTCATAAACCAAACCACCTGCAGTGAATCTGCTCCTTAGCCCATGAGAAAACTGCATGCCAGCCATTAAACATTCTTTATATTTGGTTATAAAGCTCGGTGTTAAATAACAGATATATAATTAGTTATGTAATTTAAGAATGTAGTAACCCCTGGGGTTACCGTTAGGTGATGAAGTGAACTCTAAATTAGAAACACGTGAAGCTATAAAACAGGAAATGGCAAAAGGGTCCGTGGAATAAGGGTTCCTTTACACACAAAATCTCAATTGTCTTCCTTATATGCATTAGGATGCCTTCAAGAGCAACAGAATTGTTAAATGATGTGACACTAATAACAATATACCAAAGAACTCATTATTTAGTAGGATGATGGACAAGTGGGAGGAGTGTTAAGAATGATATTCAGATGTTACTTAAAATCATGATTTTTACTCTGACTACATGCAATAGGTGCCTCAGCATACTTCCTCATGTCGGCTTAAGCGCGCTGTTGGGCCTTTGCTGTTTTGTACACTTCTGTTTTCACACCATTTATGGGTCAGTTAAACCAAAAATAGGTACTCAGATCTATAGCTGTCATTGTTGCTGCGGAGGGTGACGATGCACAGGTTTAGCAGCCTTTATCACAAAAGAAGAAAATACATTTTTATGTTGATTTAGAAGGAGAAATACCAACTTTCTGTCATAGTATTTCTTCCAAGTACCTGTTTTTTCCCCTCTTGATCTATGGCACCTGTTGTCATTTTATGTGTTGAGCAGCACCTTTTATATGACACTTTATTGTCTCTTTAGGCACCGACAGACATCAGGTTTCCAAAAATCTTTATGGTACACAGGTGTACACAAAGGAAACTGGCTGACCCTTGTGATCAGGTACAGATGTTATTTAATTACCACTTACTTGCACATACATAAATCAGTGTGGGGTCCCCAAGTGAACTCAAATGACAGTATCTGTTTCTACTGTTGTTGTTATAATTTTCTGGGAATTATTCATTTGAAAATGAGTTCACCTTCTGTGGCACTCATGACCCAATTGTAAAGCCAGCAGCACAGTATTTTCTTTTCCTGACCCACAATAAATACAGCTTTCAGTAGAAGAAATGTTTTTTTTTCCTGGACAGTCCACGTTAAACATGCATCTCTTTGCTTTAGACTGTAGTTGAGAAAAATACTCTAATGTCTTAAATACAGGATGTTATTTCCAAATTAAGGTAAACTGTGTCTTCATAGAGATACTGCGTTTACTCACTGAAATTATTTAAGAAGCATTTTGTTTCAGAATTAGAAAATGCTCATGTTTAAGTAGCCCCACAAATACTTTGGTAAATTTGACCTGACATGCTTTTTGACCTTTCAGTTTGAAGAAAACTGAAAGGCATTGCAAAGGTATTGGGGAACATAATTAAATGTATGATGTTCAAAGCAAAACGTAACATTTATTAAACTTTTTAAATAAAGTTAATATTATTACAGCTTTACAAACACAGGATTGAGTGGAACTAGTGAGGCAATGAAAATAGAGAAAATAACAATATATATTTTTCTACTGAATGACTTCAACGATTATCACTCTTAAATGTATAATTCCTAAACAAGCATCTATTTTTAAAAATTGCGATAAATTGAGCATATAACTCCCTTAAGCATTGTGGGACATTATGGATCCCAATAAACAAAAATATGTGCATGTTCTCAATTAGCAACATACACAAAAACGTACAAAAACTGTACTGTTTGTGAAGAGTACAAGCATAAAATATTGTATGCAAAGTGTACACTAGTGGGTCTTTATCATCTTGTAAAAATGCTTGCATAATTGGGGGCCAACATACTGCCTTTGAGCCATGACTGCTGGTTTTATTCATTATTGAATTTTAAAACTTTCTTTGTCTCCATAAAATAAGTAGTTTATTGCCCAGTGCTCATAATAACATGAAACCTTTATAAGCTTTCCATTTCTGTTTCAATCCTAGTATTATTCTGATTGTTTACCCTTCAGAGGACATTTACTAAAAACAGAAGCTCTTGCTAGTATTTGGTCTGTGTACTGTAACACTTCACTTCCGCCTTGCGTGACCACACTTTGCAATTTAAGCTTTTGTCAGGAAAAAAAATCTCCAGCTGTAAGGCAAATAAAAATGCAAGAGTAAACATATTAATTCATCCAGGATGTCTTACACTCTCCCCACAGCTGAACAGAGGGAGACTCACACTGACCTAATTTAAGCAGCCATCCTTCTCTGTCTGGGTTGAAGAACGTGTGCGTCAGGTCGTTACCATCATCCTCTGGAATCTTAAAGGGTTCACTCTTAATGCTGTCGTAGAGATTCTAGAAAAGAAAAGGAAAACATATTTTACATCAGACATAGCTTATTAAAACACAACACTGACAAACTAGGCTAATAATGAACTTTTTAAAAAACACCTTTAACACTTTTAATCCACTATCTCCAATAAAACAATTGAATAAAACAAGTGGATTAAGCTTAATCTAAAATGTCAATTCTGTCTGTCGCTTTTTATAAATTCTATATATAAAAGCAAACAATTAAAGAAAGATAGGTAAAAAATAATAATAATAATAACACTTCTTGCATTCACCAGCACAGTGATTTGCTTTACAGGGCTAAAGCTTTCCAGACATTCAAACTTAAGTCACCATTCTTACCCTGAGTAGCTCCTCGGGGAGATCTCCGCCCTCATTGATCCCTCTGTTCATGGAAATAAAGCGCTCCACCGGGGGCTTGTCTCGGACATTGGGATTGTGAAGGCTGGTGTTCAGCATAATAATGGCAAATGAGAGGACGTAGCAAGTGTCTGTGGAGGAAATTGGACAGTTTGACACATTTGTCCTGCCTTTGGACAGGGTTACTCTTGACATAATGCATACTAATTCCCAGTACATGATGTTACTTAAGTACATGTTCATGATGGCAGAATCCTTTTGCAAAGTAGTTAAGGTTGGAGGACTTTTCATCGCTTCAAAACATCAATAGCAAAAACTACTAAGCTAATTAATCACTATAATTGTCTGTTTAAATGATAGCCAAATGACAATTATCAACACATATAGTTTTAAATTCAGTTTTTGGAATTTTTTCTAACTTCCTGTAGCAGTTAGCTGAGCTGCAATGTTAACAATAGATTGGAGGTAAACTCAAACAGCTAAAAGAGATTCAGTTATAGTTGTGTTTATTTCATTCCTGTCCCCGTTTTTGCATCAGTACAGCTACTAACAGCTTAGTAAATATGGTTCTTGCGGATACTTGTGTCAGTTCTGTCTGTTTAAACACCACAAGGGGGCTAGCAGCCCCTCCAGCAGCTAATGAATCATCCTATAGACATACTGTGTCTATATTACTGTGCAAATTGTATGCTTTTTCTTTATATTGCCAAATTACAGCAACATAGTTAAGATGAAAATGAAGAGGCAGATGTACCTCATTTGCACAGTACACTCTGTCAAAACAAGCAAGTGTTGTAAAACAAGAACCAGAGTGACATGACTGTGATTTGTGAGTAAAAAAAACCTACAACTAACCTTTTTTCAATAATTAATTGGGAGGTTTGTGAAATAAAAAACAAACTTTAATCAGCAAAAAGGGCTTAGTTTTGTTGACACAACTTTCCCTCCAGTCTTTTTTGCACAAACACACATATCCACAATCATAACTCCTACTCACCATCCTGGACCTCATACATCCACACACTACCAGCCCCAGTCAACATCCTCTCCACTTTGATTTATAACACTGCACACCCCGTTCTCAGAAAATGGCCAATAACTTAGACAGGGTGTGTTGCTGCTTCAATAGTGATGACCTGAGTTGCCACCTGAACACAGGCAGCTCCATATGGGACGCAATGAGACAAGACTGTACTAATGACCACAGAGCAGAGATCAATACAGCTATAACCGCTGGTGATACAGATGCTGATTACACAGAGGTCAGGGGGAAAGCTGCTTAAAGACCAACATGTTAACTTTAGTTGAAATTTTGAGAAGTGTAAATTTATGCTTGAGGAAGTGAACTTTATATAGAGACCGAAATACTAATCTTCTTTTCTGAGAGTGAACGTTTATCTTTGTGAAAAGATTAAAGATATGCTTCAGCCACAGTAAAATTTATACTTCACATCCAGCTCTGGCAGTCTACTGGGAACAAAACAGTCAAAATAATTGATTTGAGTTTGCAGAGGTCTTTCTGGCTCCAGTTATCCATTCAGACTGAGTTATGACAATGCTGTGTGTGTCCGGGGCAAGGGGGCGTGTGTGTGTACCTGTGGACTGGAAGACACCAGGATTGCACTGGCAGTACCTGGAGGCAAACGCCTCCATCATGCGATCGATCTTCTGGGCTTCACCAGGAAGTCTGAAACTCCACAGAAACTGCCTGCAACAGCAGAAAACAGAAACATGATGATCTCATCACATATTTTTGATGCAAAATTTATATTGGATTTTTAGCTCAAATCTGGTGCCAGCCAGCACAGGATTTGGTCTAATAGGAGAAGAAGAAGAGGTCGTCCAAGAAGAATAAGAAGGTAAGCTAACAATGCTGTTATGAGTGTTTTAAAAGCTACTCGGGATTTTTGGCAGGAATGTTAAGAAATTCAACCAGCATTGCTATGGTAAAATACGATGATGATGGGAACATTGATGTACTTAAACTTGTGTGCTTTCCAGTAAGAAAACTGATTAGAGCTTGCCAAAGACTTGAGCCTCCAGGTGTAAATTCAATTAAAAAGTTTGTGGCAAGACTTAAAAGTTCTCCCTTTAGCCATTTTGGGAATAAAATAAATATTTCTCAATGTGTACTAACTTAGTAGACACACACACAGATTTCTGACATCTTAAATTTAAGGCTGTCAGTGTCAACACAATGTTGCCAGATAAGCAGAGTAACATTTCTCATAGGTTTAAAATAATAGCTTTTTTTCCCTGTTAACCAAATTTGGCAACAATATGGGAAACATTTTTTTCCTATGGTTTTCTGAAGTCTCAACAAAGTTTCAAGAAAAATATTGCTTAGAGTTATGGGCTCATGGTTTCACAGCCAAACTTGCACATTGTAAAAGCTACATCTTTTTATTTTGATCTTTTTCAAATTATTTGTCTTTATACTTTATGTTATTGCTTCTCTATTAGCAGAATGATGTTCCTAATGCCAGACGCCACAACATTAGTGTTTAAAAACATGTGGGGTTTTTATACATGTGGCTGTGCACCATCATCCCACCAGCGTTGTCCCCAAAAACCAATATTTACACGTAATCCACAAGTTGTAGTAATGAAAAAGACACCTTTTTATCCAGGAGTAAATACTAAGGTTGTGATTATAGTTATAAGGTTTGACAGTATTAAACTGCTGTACTGATAACTTCTACTGGTAAAGGATGATATGTTGTATGCTGAGATCTGGCACATAATAGAAAGACCAAATTAAAGTGAGACCCAGTGTTTCTTAGTATTGTATATCTCACCTTAAGGCTTGAACAAGGTTGAGGTCTGCAAATTCATGAAGCTCCACAAATGCCTGAAGGACCTTGATATTAAAGTCATCCCTGTAAATAAAAAAAAAAAAAGAAAGTTATATTTACATTAAACTGCTAGGCAAAATTGAGATAAACACTAGTAGTGCCTTTTGTGGTGCATTTCAGGACTCTAAGAGGAAAGTCGAATGCGGGAGCCAGGATGCAGCACATATTTTAGCTCCAAAATTGTTGAGCTGTCTAAGCAAGGCACCACTGTATCTATATTTTGACAGCTCTACCCCTGCCCCAACATCTCTCAGATAAAAACCACATGTCCGCCCAGATTTTTTCTCTCATTTTTTTTTTTTTTTTTAGTTGCACTGCCTCCTGTCACAGCTCTGCTTCGTAAATTTAGGCTACTCACTTCCAGGAGACTTCTGGTTGGGTCAAAGAACAGGCAAGCAGAGCTCACAGAAAGACAGGAAGAGGGAAAAGGAAGGTAAAAAGAAAGCAGAGGGAAAACTTGAGAGATTACCGTTCCCCTAAGTAGTCTCCAATGACTGTTTTGTTGAGTCCTTCGCCTTTGTAGAGGAACTGTGCGATGTCCTCGGGGGTGTTCTGGAGAAGATCATTTTCCAAAAGAAACTGGATTCCCTGTTTAGATATTACTCTTCAGTTCAGTTGTTTTAAGAAATATGATCAATTATTTTAGCATAATATAAATCACTTCATACAAATAAAATTCAAAAGCAAAGGTTACATCGATTCTGAAGTCTCATTCGAAGCTTAGAAACCTGCCTACCTTTTTAGGATCCATGTTGAATTTCTTCCTTCCCATGGCAATCTGTTTGTTTCTTTGTGAGGTTTTGCTGCAACAATAATAATAATAATAATAATACAAACACTATTAGATATGAAATACACTTAGAAATTAGCTAGTGACCAGAATTGGATGATTTTCAGCTTGATTGGCCCTGACTTTTCATATTACAGTTCTTTTGAAAACCTCTGAATCGCTGAAAATCTGTATGCCACAAAGAAGAAACTGTATCTATAAAGAAAAAAAACAACAAAAATTGTCCACAAAATTCTGAATAGTGCAGTTATCTCATGTCAGGCTGTCTCACGCTGCTGTGTTTGCTCTCTCTGTTGCTCAATTCTGTTTTCTAGGTTTTACTGCTCAGTCAAATATTGAATCTACAGATACTAAAATAGATAGTAAACACCACAAAGTGACAGCTGCAGCTCTACATCTCAATAAATCAGCTCAACCCTTTCTACAACAGTTTCAGAAGAATATTATTTAATATTTCAATGCCTTAATCCTTTGACAACACACAGAATGTACACTCCATGGAAATCTGCACCTTTATGTTTCAGTGGATGCTCTCAGTGCTCACTTGTGCTCAAAATAACCCGAGCCAAGTTTTACCAGCTGCACCTGAGACACACACAGCCTAAGACATGGCCTCACTCCATCGCAGCCAATCACAGGAAAGCGTCCACATAAAGATTGTTTGACCAATGCTTAAATAAAGGCCATATTTTACTTCACTAATCAAACAATACATGATTAAGCTGTTCACATAGAACATAAAACGACAAGTGTAATGCTGGGAGTAAAAATAACAATCTCTTTTAAAAAAAATACAAAAAGGAACTAGAACAGATCCTGAAGTAAACTTTTTTTTTAAATAAGATGGTAAGCAGATCAAATGAAAGCTGCTCTAAGTTTCACCTAATTTTAAGCTGAAACTCCTCTTGTGTCACAAGATTTGCTGGACAAAATTAAAATAGCAAACCTTTCTTTACGGATTCTGGAAAACACGGCTGGCCCTCATATTTCTCTCATATTTTAATAAGGAAACCAAAAAATAATATATATAATCCGATTCTTCAGAATTAACATAATCCCTACTATTAGACTCAGAGTAATTCAGTTGGCTATACAGTTCAGATGTACAGTATGCACTAAAATAAACCCAAACTCACCTCTCCCCAACACAGGTAAGCTGTTCAATCTCATTCATTACTTCAGCGATTTCAAATTTCAGCCGCTGCAATGAAACAAAGAAGAAAAAAGGATTCTGTTGACAATTTCATATACATGCACATTGTATGTATATGAAATTGTTTTAACATGATCCATGCTGAAAGAATATTCTAAGAGACAAATGAGAGACAACATGTGATATGATAGACGTGTGTCTGCATGCAAATAGAAGAGGAGAAGCTGCATGCAGGGTTTAATGCAATGCATTATCATCTAGCATAACATCAAAAGAGTTCAAACATTTTCATCCAATCTGAACCTTCAGCTCTCAATTGCAGCTAAATGAAAGAAATTTTGTCACTTACTTCGATATCATCAAGAAGCTCTTTTTTTCTGCGTCGTATGTTCGAAAGCTCATCTCTCTCTTCCAAAGACAAGTCCTCGGGCACTGGAAAAAAAAAAAAGTGGGGAAAAATGAAACGGCATTTGAGAGAGAGAGAGAGGGGCTGGGTTATGACGGTGGATTAAATTAATTCATTTTGTGAACAGCCAGTCAGAGATGATGGGGATTAAGCTCACCACTGCATACCTGGTCAGGGAATCCATCTAAAAGACATTACATATGACCTACATTATCATGCCAACGAATGGAGGTGCCATTCAATTTTGAAAACAAAGATTAAATGCTGCAAACAGACTGAAAAGCAGGCGGCAGTGAGGCACCATGCTGTTTCTGCAAATTTGATCTAACCCAGCAGGTGGTTACTCTGTTCAGGGCAACATATCCTGGCTTTTGAGCTAACAAGCTAGAAGTACAGTCATACTAACTATAACCATGCCTTGCACAAGTATTGATGCACTATTGAACTTCTCATAGCTTTACAAAGAATCCGCACAGGGTGATGCTGCCACTACCATGACCTCTGTGGGAATGGTTTATTAAGTTTGATGTCTATGGTTAGTTTTATGCGACACATTTAGTTTTACTTTAATAATTAGAACACCTTTTTCATCTTTGCTCTGTTTGCCTGCATGATATTTTGCAAACTCTAAAAAGGATTTCCTGTGGCTTTCTTCCAGCCATATCTGAGATTTCATGATCAAATATTTGAGTCTGCAGTATAATAAACTGTTTTATGAAATATTATGATCAAGAGTGACAGAAAGCTTAGAAATCTGCATATGGACTTGAACAAGTGGACTCATATCCTCTCCCTTTGAAAGCCTGAAAAGTCTCTGTCATAAAAGCACTGGGAAATAAGATGCTCCTGATTATTTCTGCCACCTCCCCCTTTCCTAAATAAATCCTCTTGTTTACAAAAGATATTTATTAGAGCTTTGAGAGGTTCAATAAAAAATTATTCAAATTTGAGAGTTCTAGAAGGATGAAAACATTAACATTTAACCATAAAAGGTAACAGTGACCACAGTATTACATGATTTCATCTACTGATCAGTAATCATCATTTGACAGTCAGGAGTCAGATTTTTTCAGAACTGAATCTAATCATGCCACTTGAGTCATCAAAGTTGAAAAGACAAAACCATGACATGGACGAATGACCGTACTTAATGAAATAATAATGATTTTATTTGATCTACTTCATATGTCAAAGGAGAATTTGAAAGGGTTTCACTTTTTATGTCTGTACTGACTACTGAAACCACTGCATATCCTTACACACAAACACATCAGTTTGTGACGTGACTATCAGAGCTGCAGCCCCCTTTTGGTGGCTGAATGATATTACAACTCAGGAGGGAACGATTTCCTCAAGCAGCAGTGAAACCATAACATTTATTCAATAAAAGCAAAGATGACAAGCAAAATGTATGGTATGTGTCAATATAATACCCCTTTGGAAACTAACAATATAAATAAGCCCTCAACACAATCCTTATCAACTACAGAGATTGGTGTGATATTGAGCTATTCATATTTTCTTTACATCATACATCATACATCATTCATTTTAATTTGTAAAATAAGAAAAATATTTCTGATCAAACATTGTTACGAGGTTTGCTAACTGCTTTGAGGAACTGGATTTGGGTTTTGGACCTTGCAAACTGTTCACTGATATTATACCAGAAAATAAGCAGACAACCCACAAATATATCTACAACTTAGCAAATGACACTGAAACAAGTCAGGTGGATATACAAGTGAACAACTGCATGTTTTAACTAGAGGTGCAAGTTTGTTTTAAACTCCACAGTTTTATTTTTAGTTACTTATTACTGTACTAGTGTACATTTTTTAATACTTGCAAATTTTTGTTTGCAAGTATTAATAGCGAACAAAATAAAAATACACTGCTCAAAAAAATAAAGGGAACACTCAAATAACACATCCTAGATGGACAGTTTGATTTCACAGAAGTTTGATTTACTTGGAGTTATATTGTGTTGTTTAAGTGTTCCCTTTATTTTTTGAGCAGTATATATTTGAGGTAGATGTTTCCTTTGAAGCATTTTTTTTAAACACAAAACACATTTGCAGAGGTACTCTGCGGTGGGTTGGATACACATATTCTTAAAAAATTGTATCTTAAAAAGCATCTATACCCCTGAGATTTTTTAACATTTCATCAAATTATAGCCACAAATCTGAATATGGTTTACTGGGATTGTATGATGCAGAACAAGACAAATTAGTACATAACTGTCAAGTTTATTCGCCCCTACATCAATCCTCACCAACTCTGTTGTCCTTGATGAACAACAACTTCCCACATCACGATACTGCCACTACCAGGTGCTTGGACAACAGTGTGTTTCATTTGGATTTCATGTTTAAGACTAACCTAAAACAGTGCATCAAATTAGAAATGCCCTGTATTTAGCTCCATTAATTTTTCAATCCTTGGTCTCACCTGAAGAAATACGACAACACCGTATGATACTGCTACCACCATTTTTCACAGTATTGTTGGTCTGTTTTACACCAAAAAGTGTTTTGTGTGTGGACCAACAGGTTGAGCATGTTAGCTGTGCCCTCTGCAGGGGTTACAGGGTAAATTTGTGAGGCATTGTATTTACACTCAACTGGCGGACATCTGGCAAGGCTGGCTCTCTCAAATATTGGCTTACTGAGAACTCAGCTGTCATCAACCCCTCTTTTAGGGTAATTAAGGCTACAGAGAGCATCTCATCATGCAACCCGCCTGCTTTACTGCATGTGCTCACGTACAGCGTTAAGTGCACATTACGTATACAGTGCATGCAGAATTTACATTTCACACATTACATTAATTTCACTCCACACAGAACGTCCCAGAGGCCACCTACTTATCCCTCATTTTGCCATGCCACGTCAGCCTCTCCCCCCACAGACCCCTCGGAGGACCTCCCATTCGCTCTTCTGCACATCAGAAAACAGCATTCGGTTTGAGAGCGAGCTAACAGGAAGTAGGTCATTTTCACATGGAGCCAAACCAGATTGCACTTCTCCTACGCCGTTTCCCACTATCACACACATGCACACACTCCCCCTCCATCTCACTTTCTTTGTCCGCCTCCACCCGGGTGCTTGAAGTGGGGGTGAGCACAGATTCAAATCCCCCAGCTAAATCATACCACTAAGCAGCTTTACAATCCAGGCACACACCCCCATGACTGTAAATAATGGTGGAAAAAAAGGACAGTTATTTCCATCCCTCAGTATCTCTCTACTGCATCTTCTTTTCATGTCGTTTGACTCAATCCCCCTTCTTTGTCTTGCACTGTGAGGAAAAAAGTGACAGAAGTAGCAAGGACTATTAGGTTACTATGTTCGAAGGGCATGAATCTTGTGTTATCAGAGGGTAACAGTTGATCATAACAGCAGGAAACCTTGATGGCTCCAGACACTGCAGAGAGTCACTCTCAAACTAACCAATGCTCAAAGTACTGTCAACTTAGGAAAGAGAGAGAAGAGAAGTAAAGCAGTCATTTTAAATATTTGTATAAAAAAATTCAGAGAAAAGCAACTTTTCCGTTAGGTTATGTGTCCATTAAATGTAAAGTAGGCCAAGAGTTAATGGCTTATAAATGCCAAGTCTAATAAGCAATGCAAGGCTGATGACTCACTCTTCACATGTAAAGATGTCAAAGGAGCTTTTTAAATGGCTTGGCTGCACTGAAGAAAATCTTATTTCACATTGAAAGCCTTGACAGGCTTTAAGAGTGTCCTCTTTTCACTGTTTTTATTGACAAAGAATACATCTTTATTAAATAAAAGACCAATAAATATACTGCTACATGTGGATTACCATGCACAGTTTAAAGTGATTCACCAGATTATCTGATGGACTGGACTTTCTATGCTGATGCGTTTGCTCCAGAGGTTTTCTAAGACTACTGGGTTGTAGCTGTAGCTATTGTTCCTTCTTGCCCCCTGGTTGACTCCTGGTCTTTTCTATTATATATTTCATCGTTCATTTCGGATTGATCATTACATTAATTAATAATGAAATGCAGTAGACTGATTTACTCAAAATTCCGTGTGATTTAACAGTAGCAGTAATATACAGAGCATCCAATTAAAGTCCCCAAAAACCAAACCTGCAACAAAAACAGGAAAAACAAAATTGACTCAGTTTGCAATTTTATATTGGCAACTGAAAAAATGTTTGGAAAAGAATATTCCACCTTTTATGCACTGGATGCATAAAAGAGGTAAGAAAAGCAAAGAGTGACATGGGAACAAATTCGAGCCCACTGGGCATCTTCACACTCTTTGAATCTGTTTGTCTTGTTTGTTGGCTTCAGTTAAGTTGCTTCATAATGCAGCAATTGTAAAGAAAGGAGACCCTGCAGGCCACCTATGTATGTACTGCGCACAGTCCTTCAGTCCTCCTGCTCAGACTGGAAGTCCCAAGCTGTACTAAAAAAGGAGACCAACTGTTTGAGGAAACACAAACTGATTTTATTGTGAGGGACACTACAACCCACAACACACATCTGATGCATCATTCATGAAAGCCTGGGAATCTCAAGGTATGTGTGAATGTCTTTATATTTCCACAGAGAGAGAACCTTCAACAACAAAAAAAAAATCCATACTAGGTCATATACAAACACTCTAAAATTAACCCCAAGCACATCTACATAAATTTTCTAGGCCTGACTGCTCAGCCGTTTCATACAGTGACATAGGGAGCTGCTGTTCTGGCACAATCAATACATCATCATAATATTTCAAAGATGCACACTTAGCCTCTTTCCCTTTTTCATGGTGACCAATCATTTATGCATTTATGCACGAAGAAATGCCAGGGAGTTAATCTTCTTCATACAGACAAGCAAAAAGGTTTTTTTTGTTGTTTTTTTTTTTGGCTATGCTCACAGTTTTTATATTTGGTCAGATATTGGTCATTTAAAGTGTCTGAATATAATTGGGTTATCAGGAATTACTAATGATGTCTTATGACCCAACTTTAACCAGAATGAGTAACCTATCCTGCTCTAAATTTGAACAGAGGTTGTAAAGAGGAAGAGAGATCACATGCAAATTATTCATGTTAGAGATAAAAGAGGCCGCGTTTCAGTCTGCTAATCATGCACTCCTACACGTTTATATCCTCAAAGAGATTCTTTGTTCAGATTTCATCTGTCTTTAGTTATTAGCAAAACTAATGACTGTCTTGTTATTCAGCTAGGTCATTTTTGCAGGGGTTGTCAGTGTAGATCTGCTTAGGAATGCACAGCAAAATGGACTGGTCATCAGTCAATTTGAACTTCAAAAATCTATTTTTTGATTGGTGAATGTACCGCGCTATAGTCATATTGGCAGTAACGCTAGAAGGGTGACACTGCTGGAGATTAAAGAAGATTACCATATGCCGCCTTGATGAGGTCTTCAAAATAAAGTCAGATGAAGCAAGGAAATGTAACGACATATTTAAAAAAATATTTAGACTTGTTTGCAGTTAATTTAGTCTGAAAATAGATGAGGGGAAAGCAAAGCTTCTTTCAGAAATTAGGACGACTGAACAGAGTACAGCAAAGTTCATCTTATTATCTTAAACTTTCACATAATGATGAGGATAATACGTAACAGTTTCACATAATGATGTGGAACATGTTGAATTTGGAAATATTGTAGTTGAGGTAAAATTATAAATGCGCAAAGGAATAAAGGAAGTAAATTTTATTTTTGTCATGCTAATTGCACAAATTTGCTAATGTTTTAACCTATGGGTAGGTTAGAATATCAGCTCCATAGTTACCTTGTCTTTGTTTTAAAATCTGTAGTTTCTGCTCCTAGATAATTCATTTATAATTAATGACCACTCACAGAAGAAACAAACGTAAAATAAAACCCTGCTCTGTTTAGTGTTGATCATAACAATGACTGAGGACAACAGCTAAGTAAACATTTGCGAATTTTGCCAAACTTTCAATATAACAGTAGAAAGGTTGCGTGCATAAATTGTGGCTTTTAATCATGACACAAATTAACTGTGAAACCAGACACAGTGTGGCATGAATTGAGGATAATACGTAACAGTTTAAAAACCTCTACGCACACATCCAAGTCTGCCAGATTTACTGAACGTGGATTTTTGTTGTCATCCTAATACAAGGAAGACATGCCCGATCTCCTGTTGCCCTAACATCTCCACTTATAATCTACAAATTAAACTGTTGACTATTCCATTTTGATAAATGTTTCCACCCTTTTAGCCATACTGTAAGATTAAATGACAGCTACACTAGCTTTAACAGCTTGACACAACTGCAGCAGCTTGCAGTTATGTTTGGTAAGTGTGCAATAATTGTTCCCCCCCCCTCTGTGTTACACCTACTCATAACTCTCAAAACACTTGCATAGAAAGCACTTATACACACACAAGTTGACAGCCTTTTTGCAGGCTCCTGCTTCTTGACAGATGACAGTAGTGGTATGAAAATAGCTGACATTCCTGCAACTACAGACGCCCAGTCTGGTCCAACCGGTTAATTGTGCTCACTTTGTATCCATCCTCTCATTTGTTTAATATGTACACTTGAGTTTTGTTCCAAACCGTGTACATTATGTATACAGAATGTTTTAAAGATAAATTCACAGCTGCTGTGTCAGCTCTAATATAGATGTATAATTATTTGCGGAAACACAGACTTCTAGTTTGTTAGAGTCAGGTCATCAGTGAGGTTAGGTAAAGCAGCTGTTGCATTTTAATTTCCAGCATTATTTCCAAAGGCACTGACACTTCAAGACCGGGTTCACAGAAATGTTTTTCACTTCAGATAAAACTCAAGTCCAATAAACTGTCGACTCTCGTCTAGTCTTCCTGCATCTTTTTCTTTGAAGACTGGAAACCCTGCGGTAGACTCATGTATATCCTGGGAGCTCTTTGTGAAACTCCTGGAGGAAGAACAAGCTAAAATATGTTGGACCTCAAGTTCAGATAAATAATGAAGATGGAAGGATTATTATGCCAAGAAGCTGTTCAAGCGTCTAAGAAAGTAAGCCATTTTAATCACAAACTTGAAACATCTAGCCCAGGAAGCAACTCTACTTCTCTTGATTTTGGATTAGATTTATTCTAAATCAGGTCCAACTATAATCTTGTTTCGATGCAGAAGTGAATAAATGTTTCTAACCCTGCAACCATCACTTAGAGGACACACAAACAATATTTCCTTCAGGAAAATTAGATTCCAAAGCAAAATCAAAGGGAACATCAAACAATGTGGCCTTTTTGATTCTTCAAAGACTTGGAGACTCCATAACACAATCCCCTTGAAGCAGCACAGTCTCATCACAGAACCCACTAGTTTCAGTCACTTATTTATGAACATGTCTTACATATGCCATGCTCCACTCTAAAGCTTCCTCGCTCCTTTGAATGAGAGAATCCTCCAGTGATTGGTTTGTTTCTGGGTCATCGTGCCAAAGGATTATACTGTTGTTTTACTAATTACCAACTGCAACAGCAGAGGCATTTTTCAGATAATCCTTGATCTAGCTTCACTTTTCTTTCTGCATCTTTTATTGCACTTAATGCTCTGTGCAATCTTACACCCTGTCTAGACAAGAACTTGCCTAATTGACCATGGATTTGATGGTTACTCAACAATACCCACCTAATTTAAAAAGCATGCCTGCGGTGGGGTCAAACTAAGCCCCGAAGAATTTTCCGTTAGGTGTAGAGTTAGATGTTTTGAGGTGAGATTACAGGTCCCCTCTTTGAAAATCATCACCTCCCACATAACACTGATGTCTTTCTTTTTTATAACACTGGTTTCTGAAGTACAATCGAGGGCATCACCACAGCAGTCTGCTTCTATAAAGCTAATACTGTTACAAGAACCTGTCAGGAAAAGCAAGCAATGCTGAAACAGCTATTTACTCAACCTTTTCTTTAAATGCTAACTGTCCAATCCACCTAGGTTTAGTGAATTTAACTTGGTCAAAAAAAAAAAAGTACCTTTTGAATACCAGAGGATTATACCAGTTTTAGGAAAGGGTTTATCAAAGCTTAGCAGTGTAAAGTTGAGCTCAGAAAATGTTCCTTTATTTTCTTTTCAGACTTAGAAAATACATACGCCGCAAGATCTAACTCATAAGATTTCTGCAAAGATCTCCACAATGTTTACATTTTAGGAAATAAACTCAGACAAGCATCACAGCATGCATATCAACAACAGGCATGTGCACAACTGGAAAAGAAGGGTGCAAATTGTTGACTGGTTCTGAGTCTAAAATCTGAAAAACTCCCCAGCACACTGATATTTAAGAGGAAGAAAAAAAGAAGAAATAAAAAATTAAGAAATTCTTCAGCTATGAAGAAGAAATCAATGTCCATTTTCATCTTTTCCAGACAGCAGGAAGAAGAAAAAGGAGAAGAAATTGAAAAAAGAGAGGAAAGAAAAACATAACCGGTTCAAAATCTAAGCCAAGACTTTCATGAGACAAAATATGTGGGTGGATCGGATCACTCTGTCCCAGGTTCAGGAAAAAGGAATTTTCCAGATTCTTAAATTCTGGGAAGGCCTTACTGTTTTATTATAGTTTGGATAATGGGTCACATAACATCCATTAAAATTTTGCACAGATTAATGATAAATCTAAACTTTCTGATTTTTGCAAGGTCATAGACAGACATATAAACATGCAAGCTTTAATTTGAACCTTAATTATAATACTTTAGAGTTGCTAAATGTATTTACAGCTGTGTTAGGAGAGTAATTTGATTTATTATCTTATCTGTACTTGCATTATCTATTTTTTCCAGATGTTAATGCTAAGTTTGAACCAAGTAGATTAAAATTATCCAGTTTGTATTACTAACAGCAGTTCGTCATAATAATCAGTAAATTGATTTCAATGCAAATGAAAGGCAGCATAAGCACAGGTCTGTCCAGCTAAGTCATAAAGGGTTTAATGTAACATTCAATATTTTCCATTAACATGTAAGAGGTAATGAGACTCAAAAAGCAGATTAACCATGTTAGACATGGTAAAAAACTTCAGCTCCAAAGGGAGAGGGGACAGAGGAAACTGATGTCCCAGGGATTTGTAAATGGTGACAGAGCAGACAGGATGGGACTGGCTGGAATACAGGACTGCAAACATTCACTTCCTCTTCAAATGCAATTGCAGAAAATAAAACAAAAAAATACTGACAAAATTGTCATAATATCTACTGTTCCCATCTAACCAAACGCCAGCACATTTATTTCCTCTTTTTTTTTGTTTAAACTAGGCATCTGCACTGCCTCCTGATAGCTTGCAGGCATAACAACTGCATCTCCAGGGATTTCCATGCTGTTTTCAGTAACCCCTACATATTCTGCCCAATGGGATTTGCAATAGTTAGCAAGCTAGAGACCACTGACGACAAGTTATCAGGAGATTAATGATGAAGCAGTTGCATCATGTATATAAAATAGCCATAAACATTTTTTAAAAACATTTATAGCACCCGTGGTCACTGATGGTGATGCAACTCTAGCATGACAGAGGTCAGCAAAAAGATTAAATGCTTGCATCAGGAGACCTGTGTCCAGGAGCTACAGTAGATCACTCACCCTCACTTTAAAGTGGTGCACGTGAGTATGCGTGACTTTTTTACCCACTGGAATCTGCAGCAGATTATCAGTCACATCAAATCCTCAATTGTGACACTGATTTATGTTTTCTATGTCCTGCGACTGTGAAAATGTGGACATGCAGAGAGAATTTACACATTCTGAAGAGCAAAGGAAGGACAAGGGTTCCACAGCAGGGGTCATGAGTTTAGCTGCTACTGTCCTGCTGGAAACAAGTGTTTATCAGAGCTCGTCCGGGTTCTTGAGCCCCTCACCTTTAAGGCTATTAATTTAATAAATTACAGTCTTCCGAGCACCAACAATGGTCAACTTTCTTTGAAAGATATAAGGGTATTGAGAGGGTTGTGTAAAAGTAATCCTTTGAATTGTTAAAATGATAACAACAGGTCATAAATCACACAAAAAGCTGAAAACACAGGGAAAGTGTTGAACTTTTTTCTCTCTTTTTTGTTAACATATACAGTAACCACAACACTTGGTGGCATTCCAAGTGTTGAGGAATGCTACCATTCTTTGTGTATTTTTTAAACACAAAGATGTTTAAAAAATATCCCTGTGGAATAAATGAATGGTTTATTGTATAAAACCACAGACATTTTTTTTATATATAGATTATATCTATATATAAAAAACTCATCTTTAACTTTAAAGATGAGTTAACCAATAATTTATCATAAATTTAGTGATGAAATACATTTTGGAATTAACAATTCCCAGAAATTAGATTTTTCTTTGACATACCAGGACATTTTAAAGAAAGACCTGGTGGACTCTTCTAGTTTCAAGACTTAAATCATGTCAAACTATGAAAAATCCCTTTCTCTTTATATCCCAGCCATGTGAAATGTTATAGGAACAAAGTAAGTGTTCCATCAGCAAAAGGCGATTTATAGATCAAAACATGTAAAATCCAAGAATTCATAATAGGTTCCTGTTCTTTAAACAGTTACTGCATGTATTCATCTGTGTATGTAAAAGTCCCAAGAAGGCCTTCAGACCTTGACCTATAATCCACCGCCATCCGTAACCTTCCCTACTTGATCTTCTACATTTGTTTAATACTCTCGAGAGGAATGTGCGCACACAAGATAAATGCATGTGAAAACACTTGACAGCCATGCATATACATTTAGTTTTGCTTACAAGCTTATATAAATAATAAGTAGAGGAGAACAGGACATGCACAGCCAGGATGAGCCTTGCACTACTAACCCACTTTTGGGATTTGACTGCAGCTGTCAGTGGCACTTTTAAACTGTTCCACTTCTTCATCTCCCTCCACTGGGCATATATAAACTGTCTCACGGTACGAACAGAACAGTGCAAACACACACAAGCAAAAATGCATAGTAACAGGCTGCTCAAGAGTCCGTGCTCCTCGGTCGGTGACCTGCTGCCTTTCTCGGTTGCAAGATGTCATTGATGAGACACGATTACACGACTGCCGCATCATCAGATCTTTTCACTGCACCGGCAATGCAATTACACCCATTATGAAAGCAATAAGAGTTTAAGATCTTGCAGCAAACAAGACATGAGAGGCAGGATATTAAATCTGGACCATTGCACAAGCTATGGGAGTTTTGTTACAGTTTACTGACACATTAAGCATGTTAGTAATTCACTGAGCGTCACTAATGTCTTCTCAAAAGCTGAACTAGCAGATGGGTTTACCAGGCTTTAGAAGTTGGAGGGTGAGTGGGCGGTGAGAGCCTCTTCAAATATATAAACTAGATGACCAAGAGTTGAATGGATACATTGAAAGGTGAACTGGAATATCAGACTTTGCTTTAGTAAAACTGAGATGAAGGATCAGTCTGTTTTTGCAGCCCCCATAAGAAGGAACCTGAGCTCCCAAAAAAGCACTAAATTCATACATACAATAGATCATAATTCTTATGAATTAAATGGTATAAAATGGTATTTTTAAATGGTAAAAATTGTATTTTTTTGTATAAACAAGTATATGATTCACATTTTAATCAAAACAAAACTGCAGTGTTTTTCTCCTATTTGTGATCTAAATGCAGGAGTCCTAAGATTTGGGTTTTTGGACAGGATCTGACATGTTTGGCCATACAGTCCGATAGAGCCGGTCATAGGTGCAGCATATGGTTATGGAGAAGTTTTTCTGTGCGGCTTGCTGCTTTATAGATCAACAAAAAACAGCAGATAATTACAAAGTGTGAAAAAATTGAAAAATGGTTTTATAATTTGTTTTCCAAACATGAGTCTGGATATCAAGTGAGCCTTTATTTTTAGTTCATTTAACAATGTCACCTCTAAATATCATAATTGATGGTAAAATTGAACGCAGTTAATTCAGAACAATTCTGGCATGGAAACCTGACTCCAACTCCAGTCTTCTAGAACCACTGTCCTGCTCAAAGAACATAATCACGGTCCTGTATAGGCGCAAAATATCAGTTAATTTATGGCCAGCTTTGATTTTTTCCCCCCCCAAATTAGGCTCCCAAAAAATCCAGCTGTCAGTGAAAGTCAGGGTCTACTGTCGACATCCTAATAATGTGTTGCATTTGCAGAGTGCCAAGTCCTGAATCCACAAACACTCTCAAAGGAATACACCTTTTCCTGTAGGTTAAACAATCTTTGTGCTATTACATAACTGTTCCAGCACCCCTTTTCCTGCCACCTCTGCTCTGGTCTCTCATTTCTTTTTTCAATAAACCTAAACTACTTTGCCTACACACACACACATCTTTAACACACTTTTTATTGGAAGCCATGAACCCAGTCATTCCATAAGAGTCCATCAAATTGAGGAGGATACTATTTGTCCAAGTTTTATTTCTGTGCATGACTTTTGGGAGTTTTCACAAGCACTGCTTACACTTTCCACTGAGAAAATTAACCCTGTTTGCATCCCATCTATGAGCCCCTTGACAGACTTAAAGTTACAAAGAATCCAGTGTGTGACTATGTTGAGCTGTAGAGCCTTACTGCACAGCAAACTAATGAAGAGGAAACTGAAACTCATTTGAAAACTCCTACTATGTTTTTCTTTCCTCTCCAATTCTTCACATAAACATTGGGTCTAGCCACCGGCTACATGTTGAGTGATTTAAAGTTGTTTACGAGGCAGAACTGAGCTTCAGAATTTACTGTGGCCTCATGTTCACCTGAAACATTTGCACAGAAGCGCGCAAACTCAAATCTGATTTCCATATGGGTCTGTCTGCTGTAAAAGCCTGCAGAGTCCCACGTAAGCCAATCAGGCAACGTCATGGGTAATTGTCGCGCGCGATCAGATATCGTTTTGAAAGCAAAGCTCAACAACGGGCTCTTTGTGGTAACTGGCCTTTTCATTACAGATAAAACGCAAAACACTTTTGTGTCGAACTTCTAATCAAGCCAAGACGTCTTTAACCTCACAACATACATCTAGGTATCGACTGATGTGGTGAGTCAGACTGCTGGTATACAGCCATCAAGCGGAAAGATGAGCAAGAGAAAATAGCTGTTAAAACAGTGGATGAGACAAACTGTTAAACAGAGATGCATCATTCTGTAGGGGTTCAAAATGCAGCCATCCCCCAGGAACCTCTACAGCAGATGTTGGTTTATTTTGCACAAGTAAAACAATAGTTTTTGGGAAGAACCGGCAGAAGAGGAGACTGAGAGAAAAACATTTCGGTTCAGTAATACGAGTCTGCACACTGAAATGACAGGGAATTTTGGATTGACTGTGGCGGTAAAATGAAAAATGTCCATAAGTTTTGGAGGCAGAATTTTTGAAATGCCTTGACACCAGAAATCGACGAAGGCCCAAATAGATTTTATTGGCCATTTTAAAAGAGTGCATGAGTTTGCATATTATTTGGTACAGCCAAATGTGCAAATCTCAGAAGCAAGAATAAATTTAGCTGTTTAAAGAGCAAATGTTCAGTTTAGGGAAATAAATAATTTTCATGCTGTCTTTTTAAGTAAATCAGAGAGACAAATACTATTCACTAAATCTTTGGGTCTCAAGTAATGACTCATAGTAGTACTGTATCACGCTTGTTGAAATGGTGAAGGTCAGAATTCAAACCAGGTCAAATACCTGCAGCTGACTGTAGTGAGTGAAAGGGACTAGAAATGTGTCTCAGTGAGGGCCCCTTGTGTTTTGTGCACGACTTTAGAGAAACCCTCAGCTGAACTATATACTCCACTGCTGCTCCCTGACATCCTGCAGGACTCTTGTGCATTTCCAGACTCTGTCTGCATGCTTCTTTCTATCAGCTTCCTCAAACCCGCAGTTCTTTTGGAGCAAACACACCAGGTGAAAACCTCCTAAAGAGTCTAATGTGGACAAAGATAGAAAACAGGCTAGAAACCTATATTAAAGCATACTTTAATAGCAGGCTGCTTGGATTGCTTCAGGGTGTCGCTCTGTTTATTACTGCACAAAATTTGTTTTTTGTTTTCTTTTTTCCATGAAGCAAGAAGGTGCTGGCTTGTTCCTACAGCTGGCAAATGAATGATTGAGATCTTAATGCCAAGCTCATAACAGCCCGAGTGCGCCTGTATGTGTCATAAAACCCTACAAACCACACTGTAACGCACTGAAAGCTGCAAACTTTAAATGTCTGGTTCCACAGGGTGTAAACAGAGTGGTCTGCTGCCAGAATCAGAATAGAGAAGCAAGGCTTTATCATAAAAACCCAGAGAATTGTTCAGAATTGCTTCCACAGCTCAACGGGTAATTAAAAGTGGACACTGAAGCAGCAGGAGCAGAGTGTGTGTGTGTGCATTTGATGGACTATCACAGTTGATCACGTAAAACCAACAAGTTTTACAGGATGCAATTTTTTCTTGGTCTGTCTGATTTTAACAAAACTTTGTTGACTTTTGTTTGTCTTTAGAGCATTCATGGACAAGAAGTAAAAGAAGCCATTGTGTTGCTGAAAGTTGCACATGTCAAACCAAAAACTATAGAATTTGTTTCGAGTAACTGTTCAGTCTTGTTTATATCATGACCAGCTACAAAATTATCCAGCAGGATTACAGAAAAATAGATAGTAGGAGGGAAAAAATACACACATAACTGAAGACCCCATGAGATGCCTTTTTAACCCTTTTTCATTTCAGTAAATAATTTCATATGCAAATACTTAACCATTCCAGAACAGTTTATATCTCTTTATTGTTCAATATTCTGATGAATTATGGAAATAAATATTCATGAGCATGGACAGCTCTCTAAAATTTGCTCATTTTTGCATCAGTAAAGCATTTAATAATGAAGTCAGAGGTGGCAGTAAGGCTATAAAGAACATATTTAGAAAGAGGCATTTTTTCTGCTTCGTGCCAAGACAAGTCCACAGTTCAGCCATTCTGTTATCTGCTCTAAATCTTCCTCTCTCTTGCTGCATAAATGAAATTGCTCTGTTTTAGCTTTGAGCTTTTAAATTCTATCCATTTTGGAAAATGCTTTTACAAATTTCAGAAGTCTTTTGAAAATTTCAGTTTCACTAAAGAAGAATCTTTAGTGACTTTCGTAGAGAAGTTTGAAATGACAAAGCATGAACATTAACACATGATGGATGGTAGAAAAGGAAAGAAACACAGGGAAAATATATTTTTGTATTAGTGGAACAAAACTACACTTGCAGTCTTTTTAAAATAAAATTATACCAAAGGACAGATGAGGATAGGAACCTAATTACAAACCATCTTTTTTTGGATGAACTACTCTACTTTTATGCAGGAAAGTAAAAATAAACAAAAAACTTGATGACGGTCCATTCTACCTAACTAAAACAAAGTAAGTACATTGCAGCTTTGTTACTTACATAGTTAAAAACAGAAGATTGGTTTCACAAATCATTTTTCAAAGAGAATGTTTCAGGCTTAGGTAGAAGTCATAAAGGGAGAAATTGAAAAAGAAATAAATCCCTGTTGAAAGCATGACCTGGTTTGAGAGATGGTCATGGATGGCCACTTGCTGTTCACCGAGTTAATTATGACAGAGCAGAGGGACTTTTACTGACAGAAACTCTGCAGAATTGGTTCAGTCAGAATATCCAGTCCACTGCTTCTCTGCCTCACTGCCTTTCCCTGGCATTGCTCCATACTTCATCGGCAATTCTCCATGTTGATTCTGGCACTTCCTCCCGCCTCCTCCTCACAAAGAAAAACACATCTCACCACCCAAGTTACAACTACACTTCACACTGTGTGGTTGCACATGCTTTCCCATCTTTGCCCTTGTCCCCCTTTGACACTCCGTACCTCACTACGTCACTTTTTAGTCTTCCCTTGCTCCCAAATAGTGGCCTGGAGAAGTGTGAGCCACTTTGGTAGTGACGACAGTCATATACTGAACCTTGTTGACCATGAGGCCAACAACATCAAGCATCACCCTGTACGTAGTCAGCCCTGAAATCGTACCCAGCATGACTCCCCATTCAGTGCTCCTTCACAGCGCCTTGTTCTGCTGATGACTCTGGTGTAAGCATGTTTGATAAAAGCTTGTTTGAATTAAGAGAACAAATTAAGGCATTTGTAGGCAAAAAAAACATATGTATCTATATAGATTTTTGCAGCATGTGGTAGATTATATATTCTACCTAACACTTTTGCAAAGACATTCATGGTCAGTCTTCTTGTGATTCACATATAGGTCTTCAGAGCAAAATACCACTTGTGTGCTTCATCCTGTTGCTCTGGATGAATATGTGACAATGTGTTTACATGCTCCGGGCTATTGTCAGCACTTCCTGTTCATCATCACAGCAGCATACGTCTCTCTGAGGGGGCCACGCTTATGTGCAACACCAATGAAAGTCAGACAGTTCTGAACGCAGCACAATCCAAGCATTACGTCCAGGTGCGACTTATGCATCACTCCTGCAATTAGTCATACCCTACAACTTTGCACGGAGTGAACATGTGGTGGGGAAACAACCTTTGATGAATAAAGGAGAGCTGACTGGAGTAAGTGTATCTCACCTGGAGATTATGACTAGGTGTTGATAACACAGCTTTATAGAGTTTGTTAAATTAGGAGCAGAACCAGTTAAGTGGGACAGGTTCCCCTTTACGCCCCTTGACAAAAACTTAAATTGGGACCCCCCACGCAGCTGTTGTGACAATTTTTTGAGTTTATCTGACCTATTAAAAGCGTCACAATTTTAAAGGCTTGTAACTGCCTTGCTTTCTTTAGTCCAATACTGATACTAGCACAATAATTACTGCTCATGAATTTTACATGCAACAGTCCACATACAGTATGCAAGTAGGTTGCTTCATTTTTCTCTATTAGTTTTAGATTACTGAAATGTCTCTCCCCACGAGCAACTGTCATAGGCAACATGCAAAATATACATGAAGCAATAGACTTCTCAAAAAATGCTATGTAGTTGTATATTATTCAAGCTACAATATATAACTTTAATTAAAAAAAATGTTTTCTCCATATTTGTTAAGGCTGTCATCATGTTGTGACAGTTTGTTATGAGACAGATAATCTGTGAAATCAATCAATCTCCTCCAACTCCTCCCTGAACTACTATTTCTAGCTAAAGTAATGCAACATTTTGGCCAAAACAACCAATCAGAACCAGGAGGAGGGTCTTAGCGCTGTCAATCAATTTCATTCGCTCACTGGTTTTTTATAATGGCCTTGTATTTTATAATTTTGTACAGCACTTTGCCACAGTTGTTCTTGTCTTGTACCGACTGCTGCTGATCACGAACTATTTCATGCAGATCCAGGGCAAATATGGATGCTTGTTTTTTGGCCTCGGAGTGGGAACATTTAATTTTCACTGCTAAAAACAATCTTCAAAAATACAATATGATTACTTTTGTAATTAACAGGGCCCCAATCATTTTTTTTTATTTCTATGAAGAAAAAATAAATAAATAAATTGTGGAGGGCCTCCTATTGGTCAGGGGCCCTTAGAATTGTCATAACTCCCCCGCTGCATGCTGGAAGGTGAACCTTAAGACTCAATACAACAGCAGTCTATAAGACGTTTGCTTCCATTAGTGTTCTGTATTTCGTCATTCACCTTCTTATCAGATCTGTCCTGTTTTCCAATCCCCACTAAAGAAAAACAGTCACACAGCATGATGGTGCCACCGTCATGTTTCACAATGGGAATGGTTTTGTTTATTGTGAATTCTTTAATACAATCTGTTGTGCATGTTGGCCATAAAGTATAATTTAGGTCTCTTCTGACCTGAGCACTTTTTTCCACGTTTGGTACATTCCATATATGGCATATGACAAACTTTAAACAAAACCTGTTTTATTTTTACTTTATAGTTGCCATCAAAATTGTTGTCCTGTCAACAGTCTTACACTTGAACAACTATTAACTATTGGGTCTGAATACTTTTGCAAGGCACTGCTCTTTTATGCAGAACCTTTAAAAAAAAAGGCTCTGCAAAATCTGTTTATTACATATTTAAGTTTTGGACTCTAGCAGAATCAGGTTAGGGGGAATTCCTACTTACTAAACTGGCCATGACTGAAAGATATTTAGAGATGCAGCACAAATATTTATGGATCTAGTTTCATTGCACTCTGTTTAGTCAGAGGGCTGGGGCTTGCACATCTGCGTTTACTTTCAAAGTGTGCTACACTTCCAAAAATTGCCCTGTATAGTCTACAAAAACACTGACATTTTCCAAGCAAATCTTTGGAATGCCGTCTCTTTAAGATCTTAAGCTTTTTTTTTTTTTTTTCAGTCAGTATGAATCCACCTTATTTGCTCCGGTGGCCATAAAAACATAAAGAAGACCTGTTGGCATTGCTGGCGAAAGCGCAGAGAAACACCTCCATTCACTTTCAGCGCAAACAGTCTTCAGTAATGACAGTGACGCCCTGTCAATCACGCATACTTATCCATTCACACCGGATGGCCTTGCTGAGTCTTAATCATCACCTGTCAAGTCCGGGTCAGCCTTTCTGCCCTAATTAAACCCATCCAGCTCACATGGAGCGAGCCCGTCAGAGTGAACCTGAAACCACCTCACGGGTGAAAATACCGTTTCCATTTGGGACTCTAGTCCTAGAAAATACTATTCGTATTGTGATGCTGCGTGTACTAAAAGACCAATAACAGCAACAATGCTGATGGAAACAGGTCGAAACGGAAATATATCAGAGGTGTGAATTGCGTGGAATAATTGAGTCTACCTTGGTTATCCTCGTCCATGTCTGCAGCGGGCAAAAGAAAAATCTAAATCTCCCGAAAAATGGTACAGAGAAACTTCCGATGCGTCTAATTTACTCCTGGGTGAGCGTCCTATTTTCCAGGACGCACTTGGCGTTCAGGTAATCTCACAGGCAGCAGCGTCTCCTCTCGGGAGATGTTGTGGCCATTTACCCCGCGCACACAGTCCCAGGTCCCGTCCTCCGGGGCCCGTGTGTCCGTCCGGTGCTGAACGACGGGTTTCTGCAGCGGCGGCAGATTGTCTTTAAGCTCACAGCGGCGCTCGTTATCCCTCTAAATACGCCTTCACTCCACTAGTACAGGCAGAGCGGCGGATGAGGCGCTCTGCAGTAAAGCTATGCGCGCTCTGACCGGAAATAGAGCCCGCTGGTGAGTCTCCGTTTGCATCGGAATAAAGGCAGCGGGGCTCACTATAGAGTGTGCGGCGGAGTCTTAAAACCGAGGCTTTTACTTTGAAGTTTTTCTCAGGAAACCAGTTTCCGATTGTTTTTGTGAGTATACATGTTAATCCAATCCAAGAAAGCTATGCTGCACAGCTCGAGCTGCGCGTCAGCGTTGATCAGCCGTCACGTGACTCAAAGCGGCGTTCACCCTAATAATAAATACTGTAAACTCGTTTTATTTTAGGCAATGTGTGGTTTGATTTTTTTAAAATATATGTATATATTTAATTTCAGAGCTTTGAAATTAGTCATTTATATTACCAGACAAATAACAACAATAAAAATAAATATTGTTCTCAAAAGACTGGATCTTTTTTTTTTAGAATAAATAAATAAAGAAAGAGAGAAAGAAAGAAAGAAAGAAAGAAAGAAAGAAAGAAAGAAAGAAAAGAAAAGAAAAGAAAAGAAAAATATTTCCAGTCCAAAATATGAAAATGACCAAGGACATACCAGGTAATAGATGGAGGGAAACAAAGTATAAAATGGCTTTATTTTAGATGGAAATTTGAATAAAGTCAAAACTGATCGAGTTTGGTCTTCATCCTCAGCATATGCTGTGGGGTACTCTTCTGTTTCGTTTCCTTGACAAACTGATAAACATTTTGTTGTTAAAGTTTCAGAACCTTTACGTGTCTTTTATGAATAAGGACACGTGAGTTGACTCACTGGACATTTATTGGGAACATCAGGGTAAGGGGAACAGATGCAGCCACCGGCAGTCTCAGTCTGGAAAAACAATGTTTTCTAAATTTGGTAGATACCTCTCTAAATCATAGCATAATCTATAGTGTGACACGGTGGATGTTATAAGTAGATACTCCACTGATGCACTTCATTATCAATATATGGTACATTGTCTGGGCACTGTTCAGAATATAAACTTCTCTCTGTGTGCCTGTTGGCATTATCTGCTCTAGTCCCGTCCAGTCTGACCCAGCTGGTTGTATTTATCTAAACCACTGAGTCTCAGCTGATTTTCCACATATTCCTTTCCTATTAAACTGGCTCTTAGAAACGTATTCATGCGCATCTATAGATATCTCTGGACCCCCTCTCAATATGCTTTTTCTACCTCAACACTGTTGATAAGTAAATTTATTAATTTATTTGTTTTCCATATAACAATAGAGCACAACACATTTGTGGGTTCTGAATGCGAGAAAAACCAACAACTGTGCACTAGACAAAATATTAAATGCGACATGTCAAGGACATATGCTAAAGCAGTATGTGAATACACAATATTACGTAAATCTTTGGGGATCAAAAATCAAGTTTATTATCTCTCAAGATAAAGAACAGCTCTGTATTTTTTATTCCTCTGTATTATACAGGTTTTAGCTGATTAAATATGACAACATGCACATAATTGTTTTTTCATTGTTTGAATTAAATCTCATTAAATTAACAATTCAGTGGTTAAATAGCTTTGTAAAATGTCTTATATGCAAGTAAATGTATTAGACATTTAACATCAAAACTTGTCATATGTTTTTAAATATCTAAGGAGTTCAATTGATATTTCAATCCAAAAACGAGCTCTGGTGTTTAAATATGCAACACATTTCAAATCCACCATAGAATGATTTTTGAGGATGCTGTGAGGCACTGGTGCCCAGAAATGTCTCCAAAAATGATTCATCAAATTAATTTAACTACTCTGCTGCACTCATTGCTGCTGGCCATCATGTACCACGCAGACACACAAATAGGTCACAGCCCAGAGTATGAAAGAATATTTCCAGTCTGGATTTTGGGCACTTCTGGATGACATCCACACTCAGAAATATTTGCAGAAGTTGTTTCTTTGACACACGTGGCTTCAATTATAGCATTCCTTCCTCCACAGGCAAGGGGGGGGGTCTCACTTCCTGTGCACATTACTCCAGTGGTCAAGCATGAACAGATGTTGTAATTTATTCATTCGTTTATTCGTAGGTGTCACTTTGAGAAAAATGTCTCCGCCTCAGTCTAAACAAAAAAAGATATTATCCAGCCAAACATAAGCAATCTGTCTGACATTATTTCATCTACAGGAAGGATTGCTTGTCTCCATTTTAGAGGAAACATTTTTTTTCTTCCAGATACTTGAACTCCTACACTTGGGGCAGGACACCCCCTAGGCCCCTTCGACCCAGAGAAGGGTCGGGGGACATTCTACCCTTTTCCAGCTCAAGACCATGGCCTCAGACTTGGAGGCACTGATCCTCGAGGTCGTGGATACAAGTGGCCGAAATGGGTTTTCTCTGTTTTGTGTCTGGGCTCTCCCTTAGAGATAGGGTGAGCCTATCTCCCGGTCATCCGGGAGGGACTCAAAGTAGAACATCTGCTCCTCCACATCGATAGGAGCCAGTTGAGGTGGCTCAGGCATCTGGTCATGATGCCTCCTGGATGCCTCCCTGGTGAGGTGTTTCGGGCACATCCCACCGGGAGGAGGCCCAGAGGAAGACCCAGGACATGATGGAGGGACGATGTCTCCCGGCTGGCCTGGGAACGCCTTGGGATTCCCCTGGAAGAGCTGCAACAAGTGGCCGGGGAGAGGGAAGTCTGGGCCTCCCTTCTTAAGCTGCTACCTCTGTGACCATGACCCCGGATAAGCAGAAGAAAATGGATGGATGGATGGATGGATGGATGGATGGATGGATGGATGGATGGATGGATGGATGGATGGATGGATGGATGGATGGATGGATGGATGGATGGATGGATGGATGGATGGATGGATGGATGGATAGATGGATGGATGGATGGATGGATGGATGGATGGATTTTTTTCTTCTACTTCAGATATGATCAGACTGAGACTCCCAATCCTTGATGCAAATGACCACAGTCTTCTTCACCTTCATCTTTAGTTTCAGTTTTGTTTTATCTATTTATTTATTTTTTGCTAGCATAGAAAAGGACTGAGCAGATACAGAACAACTCAAAATATTTATTTTCTGCAAGTCCAAATAATTAGACAATGCATGTCGAGTCCAGTTAAATCAACCCTGGTTTATACTGGATAACCCAAATCCAGAACCTGAAATTACATTTGCCTGACCCTTATGACCCTCAAAGTGTATGAGGGTCATGTGTGAACAATGGAATATTTGGAGGAAAAAAAAGCATCCAGGAAAAATAGCATTTTCACTTAACCATACAAGGAAGGGCACTGAAAAATATAGAAATATGTGTGCCAGCGGAAAGGCTAGGCTCTATTAGTTTGGGACTGAAGAGCAGTTTCTATATTGGATGAAGATTTATTGCACAAATCTTTATCTAATATTGTTACACAGCTGGCATGGTCATTAACCAGATGAGTCAGTTAATTGCACTGGTTTTCCAATTTGCAGCAACAACACAGAAAAGTTGGGTTTCATGTGATTAAACTCAGCATAAAAAGCTACCATGACTGTTGTCCACTTTGACTCACACTGGGAGCTCTCTAAATAACCTCAAATTCTCTTTTGAGTATGTCTGAACCAAAGAGTAATACGATTCAATAATAATTGTTTTGTCTGTTGGTTCTGATTAGCTCTACATGAATTTGCTGTTACATTGTTTAATGTTGATTCCAGCATTTCTAAGGATAGCTGAAGGACCACTAGGACTTTAGTATCACAGATGGAGAATAATGAGGTTACATATTTTACAGCCCATTTCCCTCACAAAGAGCATGCTTCTTCAATTACAAATAAAAAAACAATAATATTTCTGGAGCTTTCACACAATGTTTATGTGTTCATGAGTCATAACTAAAATATCTGAATGGCCCAAATCTCCTTTATAGTGAACAAAAGTCAACAGATAAAGAATTTAATAATAAAAACAATAAATTCTCATTATGTAAAGTCTATGAGGTAGTGTTGAGATTTTTCTAACAGGAGCCCTAAAGTGACCCCAGTTCAAGGGGCTTGAAGTGAACATGTGTGGGGATGCGTCGCGTACTGCAGAGGGTGCGTACCCTCAGGGAGGAGCATGTCTGGCAGATTAGGCCAGCCATCATGGGAAACGTCTGCTCTGCTCCTGACCGATTTCACGTGACCTGATTGAGCAGTCGAAGCACTTCATGTGCTCCAATCACCACAGAAATGCCCAGAGGCTGATCACCTCTTGCATTTAAGGCCTTTTGCCCCTCATGTTAGTAATTACTCATACAATCAGCCCCCTGACAGCCCTACCATAAATCGCAGAGATGTTTTCCATCTGTGCTGAAATGTATTTTAGCGTATTAAGTCCTTTGTTAAATGCCTGCAATTTGAAGCTTATTGTAAAACTCTAGCAAGCCCTACTGTAAATGCACTTAGGTACTTCACACACTCTTCCTTGACTTTTGACCAACTTTAATTGCTTTTCTGCAGGTCAGTTCTAAATGTCCTCGCTGAACTATAAGATTTAGTCCAAACAAAACTCTTTTCCTGCAAGTGGTTTAAGGTAATTTTCAAAATATGACAAATATATTTTTATTTGAAAGCCGCTAAAAGATGGTAAAAGTTTCTCCTGGCCATATAAAAGAATCTTTTAACCTTATGTCATCATATTTTGTTAACATGAAACCCCAAGCAGCCTTTAAATATTTCATAACTAACTATGAAATTTGTCTGCATTATTATTGATTTGTTAATCTTTAAATGTGAAGATGTTTTTTGTTTTTGTTTTTTTTATGAAATGATTACATGTGTTAGGATATTAGTCATTCAAAAACGGCCCCTACTTTGAGGTGATTTGTCTGAGTATCAGATATGGCCATATAGTCCCTCAGGCTAAATCATTTAGTTTTGACAAAAATAAAAAAATATCAAATTCCTCATGAGGGTTTGATGTTTGCTTCTGCTGTTATTCTGTTTCTTTTTGTTTTCTTCAGAAATCTCCTTGTGCTTCATTTATTTAATCAAGATCATTCAAAGGAAAGTTTGGGAACTTTTCTTTTAGACTAATTTGAAGATTATAATACTGATTGATTTTGGATAAATTGTGTAATTTAACATTGCCTTATCAGTCGACACATGTAGCCAAACCAAAGGATGTGACTGGGTCTGGCATGTCCTTCCTGCGGTGAGCGTTGATCAGAGTAGACTTTTAGGGTGATGCCGTGTGGGTTTTTTTTTTTTTTTGAGTGCCAAAGGTCACAGGACGCTCAGAGTGGCAGGATTTCCTCCTTCAGTCTCCACATTTTAAAGCTCAGCTCTGCACTCTTGACCATGTCTTTCCTGCCACCATCTGACTGAAGGGGAATGTTGAGTTGATTTTCTTGCGTCCAAGGCCACATGTGAGTGGAGTCTTTATGTGGGCTCACAAAGGCAGCAGTGTTTATCCGAGACCTTGAACGTAAAGCTGGGAGTGAGCTCCTATATCTGAAGAATACGTCTTTCAGATCCTTCCTCAATTACAAAATAATCTATATAGTCAATACTAGTCATATATTTTAGTCTCTACAGGTTTACATATATTATATTCTGAAAGGCAAACGTATAAAATTAATAAATATGTGCATATCATTATTGAATACACTTTACATTACAGAAAGCATCCCAGCAACAATGAATACCTACAGAAAGGTCCTAAATGAAGACAAATAAAGAAGAAATTGCTGAAAAGATTTAAAGTATTAATGTACAATCATATGTAAAAAAAAAAGAAACACCAACTGGATTATAGCAGTCCAGCTTTTTCTAATTATAAACAAGGAAGTTCAAGTATGAGTAATACAAAATGTCACACTGACACCAACCAACATACACCCATATTTGCATTCTCTCTTTTTTTCCCTGACCTATTTCAAGCCTGCAAAGTGACTACTGCAAATAAAAAAAATATCCTGCCTCTCCCTTTCACATTTCCTTTTGCTTCCTTCTCTTCTCCTCCTTCAGCTCTTTGATTTCATTTTTAGGTCAACTTTGATTATCATGACACCTGATATTCCTTTGATTATGCATCGTCTGCCATGTCAATTGAAATTATTGATGTTTATTGAATTTGTCCGATACATCACAACCTGGTGATTTTGTCAGCTCGGATATTTATATTCTCAGAAGATATTATTTTAATAGACAAGACTGACATACAGTTTTGAACATAACAAGAAAACATGTTTTTGGGAGGTGGCAACAGTTATATATGGATAATACTTGGTTTTGGAACGCGATATCTTAAGTAGGTGCAATATCTCAAGGGAAAAGGCAACAGCTTTTGTCATTTTGTGAAAAAGGGTAACTTGATAAGCATGTATGATGATCTACATTAAACAAATAAGCAAATATTATTTTTAAAAAGATTTATATCAATACCTCAATTATCCTCAACACAAAACTATAGATTGTATTTGTAAAACTGTCTTGGTATTTTGTATTATTAACCGACTTTGATTTGTAAGTATTTTTTAAAGTCTAATTGTCTTTGTAAAAAACTGTTTTACATTGAATAGGACATATGCATTGGGAATAAGGGTGTGCAATTCATAGTGTCCAGCTGTGCCAGATCACCTGTACATAACATCTGTTTTTTTTTTTCTTTCTATTTGAGGACTATGGGGATTCAATTTCAGAACTCTATCACAGTCCCAGAGTTATCATATAGCTCAGTTAATCAGAAAATAGATCATGATGTCAGTTCCACTTCCAGTATGAAGAATCAAGTATAGAGCATCCAGCATGGTGAGGTGAGGGAATCTTCACAAATGCAGACAGAGATCTCTTGGTTTTTCATTGATTCACTAATGCTATTATTGAGATATTGCTTGGATTTTTCACTTGCAGTTGTGTAAGCTCTTGAACACATGCACATGATAAAGGGATTCAATTTACATATCATTTTTTGTAAATAAACTGAACTGAATTTATTTAAACAATATTTAAAACACACTTTTAAACCCTGGAATTAATATAGAGTGTGCTTTATTTTTGCTATGACTGCATGATATAATTGAGTCATAAAAACATGATTTATTAACTGTAGCTGTGTCTTGACAGTACAGCTTAAACAGAGATGACTTAGTTCCATATTTTCATGTAATAAATAGTTAAATGTTGAAATGCACATATTTGCACATATTTTATACTAAAAGGTCTTAGAATCAGTGATTAGATATGTCACTCAACATATAATTCACAGCTGTATTGCAGTTGTAACTGAACCCTGCCATTAACTTTTGTAGCTTTATCACTCTACAACACTCCATTAAATAAAGCATGCAAGCTGCTTTAAATGCTAAAAATGCTAAAGGCTTTTTCTAAAAGTATGGTGGCTGGCAAAAACTAGGATAAAGACAAAACAGTGTATAATTTCTAGAGCTATTCTTTCATCAAATCCTCTTTGATAACCCTATTAAAATCCCCCCTCCACCCCCCCCCCCCTTCCCTCCAACCACCACCAAATTCTTCTCTTTTTAACAGAAAAAAAAAAGTAAAGATAGGCAAGCTGGATAGTGTGCTGCAAGGTCTGCTCCTCTATCAGACCGAGACACACAGTTGCTGGCTGATGATGGTTTTTATGCTGCTGTCTGCCGTCAGAGCGAATAATTTAATAACTTTAGAGAGGACAGTTAGGCAACTCAATGAGTAAGTCAGCAGTTATTAAATTGACTTAAATGGGAAGCTTGTTCAGATAGGGCCTAATGATTTAGTTAAGTACGGGAAACAGTTTTATTAGGTTTTAAATAGGAACATTTATTATATTCTAACTCTTATCATTAATTTAACTAATCTGATTTAGCTTCAGGAAAACTTCACACACGAAAATGTTAAAAGATGAAAAACGGGACTCTTATTGTGATTAGCTGCTTCCCTCTGGTGGTCAATTGATGTCACTACATCATCAAGTCTGAAAAGCATATCTGATTAAACTGGCTCACAGCATAACTTCATAAATGTTAATGAAGGAAAATGTTTCCCATTTAAAATTCATGTTTGTTCATTCGTAAATTAATGTTGGAAGATATTACTATGAAAACCAAATGGCTACTATTTTGATGTGTAAAAATACATAATAAATTGATAATAACTTTAAAAAAAATGCTGTTTAAAAAGCAGCACAAGTCCAACAAGGTATTAACTGCTTTATTAGTCAGGTTATCTGCTCCAGAAGCCAGCTTGCAGTCAACTGATTAAAAAGGAAGAAACTTTCTAAAGTGATTTTTATTTTACACATTCTATCTCAACATTACAACTGACCATCTTTAAAAACATTATGTTGTATTAGTTAACCATTGTTTTTCCAGACGTGTACCTTTTTCCTTTAAAGATTTCTAAAAATAATTATTAAAAATGAGCAGTCAAATATATCAGACATTTACTACACAAACAAAGACAGTTGTGATTTTACAAATTTATTTCTTCCAGTTTGATCATCCTCACAATCAGTCCAGACATTACAAATCTCCAGACCGACTCGCTTAAATAAATCTGCAGCATCAAAATGTTTTGCAGATGCATTTTTATTTATTTTTTTACTAACGTGTCCCCTTTTGTGCTACTGGTTTGCAAAACAGTAACTGTGATGACCTGCAAGTACAATCACCAGCGCAAGTCATGGAGCATCCCCTGTGTGAGAGAGAACATGTACCGTTTGTTCAGCTGAAACCAACCTCAGTGTCACAAAGACAAATTAAACATGCTTGTTCATGTCATGCTGAGATGTAAAGTAAACTGAACTGTGTTCAGGCTTTAATTTTGAGATGTAACACTAATGATAAACAAACATGACTGACACACACATTAAAAAGGGTAAGCTACAAAGTTTCACGGCCACAATCGTCTTATTTCATGTTTAGGTTCCCACAGACAGCTCCTGGTTCAGCAGCTGCAAGGCCTCTTTTCCCTCCACGTATCACTCGTCACCCCGCCTCACATCGACAAACATCCATTCTGTCCTTCTGCAAAGGCACCGAGCTCGCACGACGACTGCTGAAAACGAGCAGCCGCCTCACTGTATTGCATTGTCACACCGGCTTGCAGGATCGGGTGTCCTCTCCTTCGACGTCGCTGTTCAGATTTGTCGCTTGCACGTCTTTTGATGGCTGTAGCATGGCAGTTCTTGCTTTTCACAGATTTAAGTAAAAAAAAAAAAAAAGTAGGTGTTGAGTTTTCAGTGGATTTCAATATGAACCTGTGAAGAGATAAAATCTTTGTTTACATTTGATTTTGGAGGTTATTTGAAGGTAATTTGTCAAAAAAGTAAAAAAATAAAAAAGAGTATGACAAAATTTTGCAAGCCAACTTTAAGCAAATCCATAATGTTTAAGTGTTTCTAAGTTTAAGAATTTCAGTCATTATTAATTATTTCTTTTTCAAAACAACAACACAAACAAATGTCATAGATTAAATGAATACCAGTAAGTTTTTGTTTACTTCCAATTAATTTTTTGGTAACCATTTTTTTCAGAATGGAAGCATTAACAGCTAACTAACTAACTTCAATTATCTTTAAATCCATGAAATGAATGGACACTTTTCCTCATCTCTAATCCAATTTAGTTAAAATCTTTTTCTTATTATTATTTGAAAAGCTAATTCAAAATGTTTTAAAACATAGCCCTTAAGTTTTCCATGAGGCTAAGGTGGGGCTGTGGAGGCCCATTCCAGACGCATGATTAATCCATTCCAAAAACCAGTTTGGACTGATGTTTGGACTCGCTGCCAAACTACAACTGAGTTTTAACTAGATGGAAATGGGTTAAAACATTCAGGACTACACAAGTACCAGCCAGGCTAAAGAAGGGTATGAAATAAAAAATAAAAAAAAACCTGCTGAAACACCAGTACGACTATCCAATTAAAGCCTTAAATAGGACTGAAACAGAGTCAACCAAATGCCTTATGAAGAAACGTTTTAGCCACCACTTTTAGAGAAGGTAAGGATAAGCTCTCCGTTCAGAATATTGTTTCAACTGTCAAGTGTGGTGTTGGCAGCATCATGCTGAGGGCCATTTCCTAATAGCACATTTCAAGCATCGGATGAAATCCTGAAACTCGTTAGCTTCCCCCTCAGGTCTACAACCAGATGATGAAAAGTTAGACATGACTGGATGTTAAAACACCACAATGATACCAAGACACAGCACAAAGCTGCTTTGGGAAAAGATGGTTGGATGAAATGGCCCCGACATCAGAACCAATAAAAATGTGTAGACTCTACTTAAAAACCAGGATCACAGAAAATCTGCAGTAAATTGAAACTTATGGATGTAATTCTTATTCTTAAAATTAAATGATACGTTCTTTCATTGATGGACCCGGAAAACACTTAAAAAACATTCAAATTAAAGTATAACTTACATTTATAACCAATAATTTGGTTCAGTGTAAAAAGAAAAGTTAAAGATATCTTAGAATTAAGCATATCACTAAACAGAACAAAGGAAATATCTTACAAGCCATATTCTTACGTGTTTATAACAAGAAACTGAACTGCAAATCTTCATTAAAAGAAATTGAAGAGTATAGATTAATTAAACTACAGCCAGAACTTAAAGTAAATCCAACTTTAACTTCAACTAATCTAAGATTAATTGAAAGTTTAACTTCAATCTGCATAAAGGAGACACTTTAAAAGCTCAGCAGACATTAAGTAACCACACCGACAGACAGCACAAATTCAACACCAAGGCCTTTTTAACAGCTGTTGGCATGGTGACTGCCAAACCAGAAGTTTTTATAAACAAGAAAGTAAGAGACTACTTACTTGGAGTCTTACATTAAACACCATGGAAGCGACGAGGTATATATAAGGAAATCTGATTCTCAGTCGCCATGCCAGATCAAAAAATATCAACAAAGTCCTCGTCAAGCCTTTGCAAAACACTCCGTACGTCCGACCAGCGGAGCCCGAGAACCGGAGCACTAGGTACGACAGACCCGCCATAAAGGATCAGTCTGCCCGGCGCTACGTTGGCTTGTTAAGTCAACTGACAAGGCGATGCGATATAAGCGGCAAATGGTGTGAAATAATTCATTATTTCTTATCGCTGACTGACACCGAGCTCCATTTTTAAACATTAGCTGCTGGCAGGGCTGCTCCACCCCGACAGCTTCTCAGAGGAGGAGAGAAGAGGGTGCGACACACGGAAGAGAATAGGGAATTGGGTTACTACACCCCGAGTTTAGACTCACAGGCACGTCCAAATGAGCGTACACGAAATTGATTGACAAGGCTAAGTCCCGCTTCCTGGCCCTGATTGGTGTATTTCTGCAAACGAAATCACAAGATCACAAGGACATCGTATTCTGTCAGGAGGACAGAGTGACAGTTTTAGTTAATATGTTAAAACACATTTTTATAAAAGTTACCTACTGCAGCTTTAAAGGTAATTTATTTTATCTCCTAGACTGATGATAATAATGCTATTATTTCCCCAGTGTTACTGACAATCCATTTGTAATTCGTTTTCCTTGTTTTATCTGAACAGTAAGATGTATTCCTATCTTCCAATTTCAATTTCTTGATGCATTTGTGTAAATCTGCCTATTTTAAATAAAATTCTTGTCCAATTCTATGTTGTAGATTTAAAAAGTTCTTTATCCAGTTAAATATTTCCCAGTAATACCCAATTCATTAACAATTAATCTCTGCACAACATATGACATGATTTACCTGCATAAAATTTGAATCTGTAATTTAGATGTTTTTTCCGTTATTTTACGAATATCATAAGTTAACGCAATATATTTTTTGGTATTGTAGTTTCACTCGCAAATTTGATATTTGTATTTGCAGTTTTTTTTTTTGTTTGTTTTTTTTTGCCGTTTTTAAACAGCACCTTTAAGACACAACTTAGGAAAAACTCAACTGAACGAATTCCATTGTAATTGGTGAAAAACGTCACTTCCTCCCTCCGTGTTACACCCTAAGTCATCCGTCTTTTTGTTTTTTAGATTTCCTCACAAATTACAAGTTTAAGCGTTTTATTTAATTTTAATCAATAAAAAAACATTTTATTTAGCCTACAGCTTTTGTAATAAAATAAAATAAGTGTATTTCTGGTTGGTTGTTTCTTGTGAGCTTGCAGTGAGTTGGAGTGTCTGAGGGCGTATCAGGCCGGTGTACCGGATGCTCCATCTGCTGGTGGCTGACTTCATTTTTTTTTCTCGGGGTGGTGGCCGCTGTTTTGCTCCATAGCTCCCACAGCCAACCCACGAAAGCATGGGAATGTTGCGAGGAGATTTCTGAGGAAACTTGAGATAAAGTGTGTAATAAGTTAGCGTAAGTTGCTCACACTGTGTTTTAACATTAGAGGAGCTCAGCGGTAAACACCGGAGGCCGTTAGCGGGAGCCTGTTGGGACGTTTCTCCAGCGAGCAGTTCCGGACAAAGGAAAAGAAACCTGAGCTAAAGCTAGCTGGCTCTCTTAGGAAATGCAGGCCATTAAGTGTGTCGTTGTGGGAGACGGGTAAGTGGACATAACCGGGCTTTCTAAAAAGTTTGTTTCTACCATTTTCTTTTTGAAAGGTAACGTGTAATATTAGCTTAAACGTTGTCACCAGACAGGCTAACGTTAAATCACTTTGCTTCCCAGTTTTTCACACGGGCAAAGTTAGCTTCCAAGCTGTAACTACCTGTTAATCTGTACCACTTGAATATTGCAGTTCACTGAAACTTTTTTATTCCTTATTTTTTTACTTGACATTCGAGTTTATATATTCTGTATTGGCATAGAAGAAGATGGCTCATTGTTTCCTTTGGGTTTCCACATACTTGGTGAATCAGTCAGACTTAATAGCGTAGTATGTTTATTCAACCTAAACCCGTTTTTTTGTTTCTTCTACTGTCTTGGTTAATGGAAGCTGGGATTCAGTTGTATTGTCTTCTTCGCACTTAGGTTAACTTGGGGCGTGCTTTAATTTTCCTAATAATAAATGAGGCCTCGGTTGTGCTAGTTTAAAGGAGAGGATTGGCCAAGACTACCAGTCAGAAGTGTAATATTATGTGAGGTAAACATGCGCATATAACCTCTTGATCAGGGTGTGGTGGAAACCACACAGCAGTCATTCAAGGGACCTTTGATTGAGGCGCTTTTTTTTCGGTTCAGATTAAAGGGGAAGCTCAAGTTTCGTAATTGGGAAATATCTGTTCCCCTGGGAGCTGTGAATGTCTCACAGGAACTGACCCCTGCCTGGTTTGCATTGCCAGTTTTCCTGAGATCAGGGCTCATTTCTGCTTTGAATCTTTTTTTTCTTTTTTCGGTCGAAATGAATTGAATTTAAATCGAGTTTTTGTTATTTCAGTTAAAATAGTCATAAAAATCAAATTTGATCACGTGAAGAATTTTATTATTTCCATTACTCAGGTGTCCATAATATAATAATATATATTGATTTAGTGCCTCGTTTTCTCTTCTTTATTTTCCTTAACTGTGCTATTAATTTTACTTAACTAAGTTTAAAAAAAATAAATGATGATTTTCATCGTAAAGCCAAGGTTTCTACACAAACTTAAACTACAGCATGTTTGAGCAATTTCCAGGTCTGGACAAATACTGGAGACTGAAACTTGATTCTGTAAACATTTTGAAGTATATATATATATATATATATATATATATATATATATATATATATATATATATATGTACACCTAGGTTCACTATATACACACACACACACTCACACATATATTTCTAAATTTATTTCTAATTTGCCAAGAAAAGCAAATCTGGTCGGATCTATGATCAGTAAGCCAGGTTTTTAAAAAATGTATTCAATAATCCCCAACTATTTTATATAAACATATATTTTGATTAATCTTTTTGAGTTAAATACATATATTACAGGCTTGGGACATGTGTCTTGATTTAAATCATATAATTCTTTATTTTTTAATTGTATTTAAAACACATTCCCCCATTAAAGTTATTGAGACATCGGTTCTTTTCTGTGTTAATAGATGCCTTTATTTAAAAAAAATAAAGGCATCTATCAGTTAGGAATTGCATGTTGGGTAAATACATCAATATTTGAGTTAAACCCATTGACTGTTTTGGGGTTTTTTTTGTTGCTGACTCATTGCTAAATGAAAAATGCAACTTGCTCTTTGTAAAATGTGAAAGTCTCTTAAGTTACTGAGTTTAAAAGTTGAACTGTGGTTTAGACCCCAAGGAAGGCACTGCAATCACTACTTGATAAATATTAATAAAAAATAAAAAAAATGTCAAAAGTACAGATAAATAAATAAAAGCTTATAGATCAAGTAAGTTAGAAAAAGTCCATAATTTAAACATTTTAAATTTACAGAAACTTGTGAACTTTATGTTAAATAATTTTAAATGTTTGCGTTTAAAAAAATATCAACTTTTTTAGATTTTTCTTTTTAAAAAGAAAATGTAGAAAAAAGCAACAAGGGGGAAAGAGCCAGTTGGTTTAAGATTTAAGGCTCTAAAATGTTTAGATTAGTTGGTAATGCAGAACTGCTTTGACCAATCACTTTAAGGCAGGATTTTCTTTCTTTTTTTTTCTTGTTGTTTTCCCTAATCATTGATCAAGTCTCTTCTCATTTCCAGTGCTGTGGGTAAGACATGTCTGCTCATCAGCTACACCACCAATGCCTTTCCCGGAGAGTACATCCCCACAGTGTGAGTGTCAGAGACTGCAATGCAGTTTCTGTTTATTTATTTATGACAAACCTTGCTGTCCATCATGTTTCTCCTCCCTTTGCCTCTAATGCGGCCCTTGAATCAATGAGGCGACTTCTTTATTCCACTGTAATTTTTCCAACTAAAACTTGTCTTGGTTCTATGCTTGAGAACCAAGTTAGTCAAAGTAGCAGACTAACTGCGATTGAAGAGAGTAGACATTACTGGAAGTAATGATGAAATTCTGCTCCTTATCTGATCAAATGTATTTTTTTTTTGTTGTTTATTTATTTATTTATTTTTATCCATTGGTTTCTAGAGAAGTCGATAAGGTACTTTTTATTCAGGCTCTTTTTCTATCAGAAAAAAATCTAAAATGCAGCGCATGATTTTCTCTGGAAAAGAATTTATGTTGATCTATTCATATTTCAGTGTATATTTTTTGTTTATTTGCACATCATCGTTTTCCCCAGGTTTGACAACTACTCCGCCAATGTTATGGTGGATGGGAAACCAGTGAACCTGGGCCTTTGGGATACAGCTGGACAAGAAGACTACGACAGACTCCGCCCACTCTCCTACCCCCAGACGGTACAAAAAGGACATAATACAATATTATAATTCACTTATTAACCTTTGTGAATAATCCACTTGGAACATTTGGGTGAAGACAGCGAACAAGGAAGTTTAAAAAAAAAACACACATAGATAAGAATAAGACTTTACAGTAACGGAAAATCTCAGGTCTTGATTGCGTTGCTTCCTTTGTCTTATCAGGATGTGTTCCTTATCTGCTTTTCACTCGTGAGTCCTGCCTCGTTTGAAAACGTCCGTGCCAAGGTGAGAAGTGCCTGTTTGAACAACATGAAAGGTTTTTACAATGTCTTACTACAGTATTACTTAGTACTTAGTACTTTTTAAGTCTTTCTTCATGTTTAGAACTGCAGTTTACATTTTTTATTGGGATTTAATACACAGAACAATACACAATAATGGGAGGAGATTGAAAGTGGTTTTCAAAATTTAATACAACTAATGTGAAAAGAGTGGTATCAATTTGTATTGGCCTCCTCCAGTTAGCATGTACATCATTAAAGAGTTTGCTTCCATTTTGCAAGGCACCATAGCACATCTGCATGTAGCAAGTTTTAGGAGAAGAGAAGCAGTAGAACAGTTTGCATCATAACATAACTGTAGGATCAGTTACTGGACCTGATCCTGCAGAGAATAACTTACCATGCATCTTTGCTGCCTAACTAATCGTTTTCAAATAGTTTTAAACAGAAACAGAATCTTACATGCACAAAACCTTTCAAACTGGTGCTTTTTATTATTCTATTCCTTGAATTATCAAGGTATAGAATACAACAAAATACAACAAAATTGAGGTTGCTCCCTAATGCCCCAATGTAGTAATTACAGAAAGCACTTGTATATGTTTGCTTCAAGTCCATAAAGTATTGGATAGTTGTTATAGTCAATTTAGTTTACTTATGTAAGGCTAAATAACAAAAATTTATTTGAGAGTCAAAAGTTCCAATTCATTCAATCTAGGTCATTTCTATATAGTCGTGTCTAAAGTAGCTATAAGCTCTGATGTTTATCAGTGTTTCTTTTCTGGCCCGGAGTGAAGATGGTAAACAAACACTCACCGACTCTTAACAAAATGAAATGTTTACTGTTTATACATAATATACAAATGTTATTTATAACAACTAAAAGTTACCTAGTACCATACTAATTTTCAGCTACCATTATAACTATTGAATAGGTATTTGTTTTTCTTTGAATTTTGCTTTGCTCGACCTTTGTGTTAGCCCTCAAACTAACTTTTAACATTTTGAAAATCTTGTTCACTCACAAAGTAATAATCTTTTTACTGAATAACAGTCAGCAGAGGGCTTATATTGTTGTAAGAAAAGCAAATATATCATCACCTTTTAATTCAGGACATTTGAACTGAGCCAAATAATTGAATTGTTAAAAATATTTCTTCCATCTTGGTTATATTTTCAAAACCAAGTCCTTAAACAAATCAGGTTTGTGTTTTTACAATAAATGCATTTAGTATTTCTCCCAAATAGAATGTCAATTTCAGACATTGACATTGTGTCGTAGGGATGTACTTTGTCACAGTACTTTGGACAGGCGCATGCTTGCAGACGTGGATCACATGATGGCTTGTAAGAAAAGGGAGTTTCTCTTGGTGATAAACACTCAGGAAACTATTATCTGCCCCTGCAGTTCCTCCTCAGCTGTACAAGAAGGGAATCAACATTTGTTTTCTTTTTCCATCCCACCAGAATACTACTACTTTCTTGTTACTGGATTAATTCTAATTATTGTAATTGTATTTATTGCTTAATCCACAGTCTTTGCACTCGGATGAACAATTTGAATGTTATGTTTGCCCATAATTTACAGCTATAACAGCCTAAGTCAGGCATATCTATGGACATTTATGACCAACCTTACAGATGCACATTTGTGGGGTCTGATGTTGATTGAGAAGGTCTGACTCATAATCCTCATAGTAATTCATGCCAAATCTGCACTATATTTTTGAGGTCAGGACTCTGTGAGGTCAGTCAAGTTCTTCCACAACAAGCAGACTCATCGGTCTCTTTATGAATCTTGCTTTGTGCACTCATGCGTAGTCATGTTCAACTTTAGTTCACACAAAGTTGAGTGAAGGAAATAGTCTGAAATGTATGGGCATGCTGAGTTATTAATAGTTCTTTTAAGTTAAACTAACATTATAACCACCTCATCATAATCTTCCCTTTACCAAACTTTACACTTGACACATTGCAGCCAGGCCAATGTGGTCCTCCTAGGAGCTGCCAACTCTAGACGTGTTCATTGGATCTGCAGCCAGAGAGGCAGAATTCAACTCTCCAGAGAACATGTTTCCACTGCTCTAGAGTCTAGTGGCGGCTAGAAATTTTGTGGCTTCATTTTGCAGAAATTGATGGTCTCTATCACAGTACTTTCTGTCTGTGTACCTTTATTATAATGCTATTACTCACTGTCTGTGGAATAATTAGTTGTGAGTAAATGTTTGGATTTCAAGATTTACTTCATAGTACAAATGTTTCTAGAAGCAGTCTGTATGTTAGCATTCTGGATTTTAACGACCTGTGGTCAGGGAAGTAATTCAAACTCATAAATTCAATCATTTGTAGGGTTCAAGAAAGACTTTTGGCAATGTGAAAAGTGACGTACACAAAATTAGACATAAATCTGAATGAGATTAAAAGGTAGTTGATTTTTGTCAAACAAGATAACCAGGTCCGCTTTAATTAAACTTCAGTTGGTTTACCTAGAAAGTCTGGTTTGTTTGTTGTTTGGGGAAGTGTGAATGCGCAATAGAACTCAAATGCGGACCAAAAAGCGAACTCCCGGCTCTCGGTTGAATTGAACTCTGGCGCATTTCAAATGAATATGAGATTGGCAAGCGGACTGGAGACCATTTCAAAAGCAGGAAGCGAATTATAGCGCAGTACAGCATTAGAGAAATGACTCATGATCTTTTGTCAAAGACTAATGAGAAATCCTACAACTGTTAAAATCTGATGCCACCCTATTTTTGTTTTAATTTTTGGAAAGAAGGAAGTTGCACTCAGTTTCTACTTCAGTGGTTTTGTTGAGGCGCCACCACAGGCGAGGGGGTGAACAGGTTTTGGTTTGTTTGACACAGTACTGTGTGAAAATGTAAAAAGTGTTGCACCTCTGTTCTCGAGTTGAAAAGTGAAGTTTTCAATACTTTTTCCAGTGGGCTAAATGAAGACAAAGAAGCTTAAATATGTATAGAAAAGGCACCGTCATTTGTATTGTAGTCACAGCCATAAAGTTTGATACAAAAGAAATAAGGAAGCCTGTCTATAATTAAATGCTTGACCTAAAGAAGTTGAAGTTGTAACTTTCTGTTCTGTAGTGGTACCCTGAGGTCAGACACCACTGTCCCAACACTCCCATCATCCTGGTGGGCACCAAGCTGGATCTGAGAGATGACAAGGACACCATGGAGAAGCTGAAGGAGAAGAAACTATCCCCCATTACTTATCCTCAAGGCTTGGCCATGGCCAAAGAGATTGGTAAAAATTTCATTGAGCTCTTTCTGAACAACTTAGATCTCATGTATTTTTTTATATATAATTCACAACAAACAGAAGTAAATCAATTGCTGCTCTCTGTTTGCGTTCATTAGGCTCCGTCAAGTACCTGGAGTGCTCAGCCCTGACTCAGCGTGGCCTTAAAACTGTGTTTGACGAGGCCATCCGGGCCGTTCTGTGCCCCCCACCCGTCAAGAAGAAGGGCAAGAAATGCTCTCTCCTTTAAGGCCGCCTGCAGTTTGAACGGTTACAGGGGAACATGAACGCTAGCGGTGAGAGGGTGGCTAAAGACACAGGAGAAACACACCAGTATACACTCACAATCCATGTACTTCAGATTCTGTCCTTAAGTGTAGCTCAAGCAGTTTTCATGGAAATAAATCAGATCCAGATTTAGGCAAAGGGTTTGGGCGATTAACAGTCCTAATAACTCTTTACTGTATAGACAAGACTATGAACTTTTTGAGGCCTTCTAAAATCGATTGGATGTTTTCTAAAAATGGACCGCAGGTTGTCTTTAATTTCCTCTTCCACCTGTTGTCCTCTTTTTTTTTTGTTGTTGTTTACAGTCGGGTTGATTGTTGTAAGTGGAAATAATATTGCCAAATACATTCTGCACACATGCTGGTTTTTAGCCGAAAATGAGAGTCTAGATCTGTCGATTCAGATCTGTTTGTGGTTTGTTCAGCTCCTCCATCAATGGCATTTTTAACTCACAAGTTCACTTCCTCCTTGACAACAAGGAGTATGAAGTAACCTGGAGGATCTGTACAGCTTCAAATGAGTCCTTGAGTAACATAACCTCCTTACTTATCATCAGTCTATCAACCCTAGAATGATTACTGAATGATTAAAACAAAACGGGGAGAAGATCAGATACCAACAGTGCTATAACTCCCCGAAAAATGTAATAAATCCAGTATTTTCTACATTTCATCTAATTAAATTTGTCATTTTCTGTCTGCTTTCCCTAAATGTGTCTCAACTGAACGGCTGCCTGTGAGTGCAAAAGCTGAAAACATGATTACATATTGGAACAGAAATGTTCGGATGTCTTGGTGATGGGGGAACAGAGCACATCTTTTAATGCTCTGTGGGCATTTACCGAATACCTTTTGTGCAACACTTTTGATTTATTTTCTTTACGCATCACTACTGGCTAAGCAATGTCACAATGAAGAGCATCTATGCCTGCTAATAACAGTAACAAAGCTACTGTCGGTTATGGTGTAGTAGACGGTGTAATCATCTTTTTGTTATAATCGTGATTTGACTATTTTGTATCTTTCTTCAGACGTTACACACTCACTGTATTGTTTAACTAACACTATGAATATCTTTTTTTTTTTATTACCTCTACGGTTAACGCTACCTTATTCTCCCTTCAAGCCTAGCTTTTTGTAATTAATGCTGATAGCATGTCTGTGCATCATATACTGAAAACTAAGATTAGAATTGCTACAGTTATATATATTTTTTGCCTATTTACAAAATGTATTTGAACTACTAGATCAGGGGTTAAGTACACGTTGCTCATCGGTATTCAGAAATCAAGCTGTGCTTTTATCCAAGCCAATGTTGTGACTCTCTTAGTTTTGAGGATTAAAAACTATTGTCACTTTTTGAAAAAGCCAATAAATTCCTGTAAAAACACTTCCTCTGTTGTAAACATCCATTGTTTAACACTCCGGTGTTTAAATTAGTGTAATTATTTGACAATATAAGTTAAGAGTATCTGTCTGAATTTCTAACTTGGTTTTTTTTATTAATTTTCAAAACATTGTTGCACAAATTTTTAGTTTTTGATTCCTTGGCACACATTTACATTTTAGACATGTATAAATCCTCATAGTTGAGGTTGATCATGTCCACTGGGAACACTCAATCGGTTCCCCAGTTTTACCCATCAGGTCCAAACTGCCTCCCTCATACAGAAGAAAATTGGATGTTCAGGAATCAGTCTGACCACAATAAAGCCAATTTAATATAAACGAGGATGCAGACGATGTTGATTTTAAAGGTTGTCAGCAGTGGGAATCATAAAATGCTGTAAAATATTTTTAAATATGTGGGCTGGACTTGAGAAATGGACACAAACGGAAAGAATTTTCCAGCACCAACCCTTGAGACATTGGAGTTCAACCAATCTGGATTCTATGCCTTTCCACTCGTCCTCCAGACTCTTGGACCTATTTGAGGTAAGCTTTCTGTGGAGGTTCAGGAAGCTTAGACTCTTTAAAAATCTCCCCCAAACTCATAAACTCTTTGCTGATTTTGAAGAACTGTTTTTTTGGGGTTTTTTGTAACTACGACCTTATGTGGCTTGTAATATGGATGCGGTCAATTACTGTCAAGTCAGCTGTTTATTCACCCACATTTTTCATACTGACTGATTCTAAAGGGAAGTCATTTAACTCAAGACTTTTTAAACTGAAGGCAGTTAAAATGTCTTAGATAAATACATATGCAATCAGCACCACATACCAGTAATTCAACTCTTTCAGCTTAGAATTAAACTTGTATCAGGAAAATGTCTACAGTAATTTTTTATTGCAAGATAACCCAACATATAAACAGCATGTCAATAAAATGTACAATTCATTAACCCACACAGGGTTGATAATACATGTGGCACAAACTTTACATCTTAAAGTGAAATGATTATTTACTTAATGGCATCCCAGATGTTTCAGCCTTTGGATGCTTTTCATATTTCTCATCTTCAGAAACTCTCCAGCTGCTCAGTAGCAGCTCAGGAATCTGCAAATCGTAACAAAGTCCCCGAAGTTGTAGGTATGCTGATGAGATGAAAGACAAACTGTTAGAAAATCTGAATATACTCTCTCCGGAAATAATCTCAATAACTCATAAAAGTTCAGCAGAAAAGAATAGACTGCATTTTGTATATTTACAGTTATACAGAACCCACAAGCATTATCAATTGATTGGAAAGGAACAGACTAAATCATACCTTTCTACCAATTCTGCCCCAACAATGTCATGGACATGATATTTCATAGGAAATTTCACATGTGAGGTTGTTCGTCGCTCTTCTAGATTGACTCGTAACACTTCGCTATATTTGGACTTCTTCACCATGCCAAGCACTGCTTTACGTCCTGAAAAAAAAATGTGTTAAATAGTACCAAGCAAACAAACCCCTAAAGGTAGAGAATGCCAAAATCGTCCAGAAATTAGATATATTTATGGTGAAGGTACAATAATTATCCTAAAATACCAACCTTGAATAAAATACTTTGTGAATTTGCCAGAATTGGGAATGGAAAGCCACCAGCTGCCAGCATCCCTCACAGTCAGGACCCCTGACTTCACCAGCTGCCTTTGTGGTGAGAAAATAAACAATGTGCTCATGTCTGACAGAATTATATGCAGATGAAAAACGAAAATTAATTTTTTTCCAGTCTTAGACAACATTCAGAGTTCCTCATACGTTATCTCAGAGTCTGTGAAGAGAAACTCTCTCAGCATCTTGTCTTTGCTGAAGCTCAGATCTGTGCAGGAGGACACCACTTTCTCCAGGAACTTTTCAACAGTCGCTTGCGTTGCTTTCCCCTCTTCGCCAGCCAGTACTTTGGTCTTGTAGTCTGACGCAAACACCAGCCCGAATGCTTCAGCGTCAAACCCGAGCTGGAACATCAGCAGCTCCCCACTCTCCTGGAGTTTATTCTGCTCCGACAAAAACATGACAGTCAGAACTTCAAAAATAGTTCAAATCCTTTTTTACATTTGGTCACCTTTTAATGACAAGATCTACTGGATTTGATGTGCTACACCAGGACAAAGTATTCTATGCTTGAGATGTGGAAGGTTTAGTTTTTTTATTATCTGTTAAACGTTATCATGTGTTGTCTACAACATAAAATCCCAAATAAAATGAGTTGAAATTTGTGGCTGTGGTATGACAAACTATAAAACTATAAACAATCAAAGATCTGGCTCACCACTTCCTTGTCCACCAGGGTCTTGTCATTGTGTACACTGTACAGCTGATGCTTCAGTACAATAGGAGGCAATGTGTCATTAAAGAGCTTTCTGGGAAATAGAGTCATGAGGCTCTCCAAGGTGGACTTCATGTCAGCTGGTTCTTCAAGAGGAAACATGGAGAGACGTTTGTATGCGTGGCATTATTTTTGTCTCAATAACAGTACAAACCACTCACCACCATCTTCGTCACCAGCCCCAAACTTTTCTGTGTCATTTCTCCTTTTCTTCACTTTGAAAGCGTCGGAAACCAGAGCCCGTTTTCTATTCATACCTGTAACAAAAATAATATAGAAATGATCCATTCATCAAGATGACTGGATAACATTTTCATTTAAAGTCTAGGTAACTTCTTACCCGAGGTACGACCTACTAGATGTTCTTTTAAGAACCAACGTGTCTCATAGATAAAACCTTTTTCGTTGTCTTGTTCTTTTCAAAGTTTATGGTTCGCCAAGCTAACAACCTTAGCGGTGCTAATTTAAGTCTAACGTTTTGCATAAATACCTAAAACAGTTACCTTTTAATTACTGTGTAGATTGAACGTCGTTTCTTGCAATTTATTAAATTAAACAACCTATTAGTTCGTCATAAATGTTCTCATTTAACGACAAAATGTAAACCTTCCTCTTTTCACTGTTCTGTTGGTTCTATTAAGATAAAATGTCGGTGCTGCCACCTAGTGGAGGAGTTTGGAATTGTAACACCGGAAGTTGCTTAAAGTTTGTGTGTAGCATGTCAGGCTAGTTAGCAGCCCCGCAAATTTAAAAATACGTTAACTTTCTTTTATGGTTCAATTGGTTCAATATGGTTCAATTCTGAACAAATATTATATAGTTAAATACATCCATTTTATTATTTTTTAGGTGACAGATGAGCAGTTTGTGTTGTGTTCTTTGATCAGAAGGTAGGCTTTCATTTACTCGTCGGGTATTTTAGTTGCTCAGATGGGTCTATAATGAAATTAAATGAAAATATAAAAAAAATAATAAAATTGTTAATAGAAAAAAATATATGCATTTATACAGGTGGTGCAGTGGAAGTAATCTTTAAGCACCCAACGCTACATTTTTATCACACAATTACGAGGTGTATATGTGATTGGCCAATATTTGTGATTTTATGTAGAAATGCACTTATCGGGGTTTACCTACTTGATATATTTTCTGTGAAATTTAGCCTAATTTTTTTTTTTTAGTTTTGAAATATCTGATCTTTTGTGTCGCCAATTGCAAGTCAAAACCAACTTGTCAAGAAATAAAGGGTCAGACTGCGACATGTAGCCAATTAATTTTCGGTTGTTTAATTTTACGATTATGGATCTGCAAATTTTATGTTATGCTTTCTGAGTTAAGCATAACATAAAGTCCTTTGTAAAAGACTTTTGTGTGTACTTTCGTTTTAATTGTGTATTTCCCACTTTGCATCATTGTGTATATATTTGGTGTTGGATCTTACTTTATTGTTTGCATTTTTTGGATGTATTTTGTTTTTAGTTGTGTTGTAGATCAATTTTTCAATCCATGGTCAGTATGTCTCACAGGTCAAGGTCTTTTCTGCATTAGGAATGGACAGGCACAGATCCCGCAGCCCTGCTACCAGCTCCCAGCACCACTATTCACCAAACAGACGGGGAGGAGATCACAGAAGACGAAACCACTGTGACAGTGCACAATTCAGACCCTCAAATCACCACCTGCATCAGTCCAGTGCCACTCCAAGGCAAACCCCACCAAAGTCCCAGACCTTAAGCACAAGAAGGGAAGTGTATGAGAGAGACTTTCCATTGTACAAGCAGCCTGTGGAAGTGGGCTGTTTCTCCCTAGACTCTCAGCGTAGGTTTTTCAATGACAGCAGGCAGATGAGATACTACGTGGAACCTGAGCGAAGTCCCAATTTTGATCTGAGGGATGGATACAGGGAACGATATGTGAAGAGGGACGAAAATGTCAAGGAGAAGCTGGATCACATTCTGCGGTGGATCGTAGCCAACAGGTCAAAGCTGAAATCCAAGCTGACCACAGATGCCTCGTGGTGAGTTTATGCATAGAATTTAGAATAAAAACTTTTAATTTGAGAGGAAAATAGGTTAAATATTGACGATTCTTAGATGACAGAGAAATAATGTAAGAAACATTAATAAACTGTGACTTACTCAATCCACCTCTGCTCCTTGCAGCCCTTTAGACTTTGACTTTGTGACCTGGCGGGGCCACCTGACCAAGCTGCTCACTACGCCGTACGAGACCAGAGAGGGCTGGTTGCTGGCGGTGACCAGGTTTAATGGCACGCTCTACATCAGCGAGGTGGAGACCGAAGCTGCTCGCAGGGAACGAGAAAACCGCCCAGAGAGGAACAAGGAGATGATGTACTGGGGATACAAGTTTGAGCAATACATGTGTGCAGGTGAGGGGCTTGTTTACTTTGCTTTTATGTAAGTCGATGAGCGTTACCAGCTTCCTTATCACATAGATTCAAATGTTTTGTAGTTTGTAAATGCTTCTGGTTTTAGATTCCATCTGTTATTTTTAGAAAATGAAAATAAGTGGGATGAGGTGGCACTTCAGAAATATATTCAGATGTCAATTAAATATTTAAAAACAAACAAGAAAGAAACCCAAGGGAATCAAATGTGGAGTAAATAAAGCTGGTCCAAAGATGGATAAATTATAATATAAACACATTGGAATTCTTGTGCTATACCATTAATTCATGGTAAACATTTGTGTTTGTGTTTTTGTTTTAAAAGGAGTCTGGACATTCACAAGAAAAATGTGTAGGGCTGTCTGACTGGACTTTGAAGTGATCATTTTTCTGCTTTGTCCTCTCCTGCAGACGATACAAACAGTGAGCCTGACCCCAGCGGAGTGGTCAACACCAACGAGGCCTTCTGCACTGTGGTCCAGACCCGGCTCACAGATCACAAGCTTCTGTTCTCTGGTGAGGTGGATTGTCGGGACAGAGATCCTGGTGCTCCACCTCCTCCTGCCTGCTATGTGGAGCTGAAGACCTCTGCAGAGATCTGCACTCCCAAGCAGCGCAGCAACTTCCACAGGTCAGAGAGACAGTTTGAATTCCCTGATCAATAGTCTTGATCTGCTTACAAAGATGCTTATGATGCCTTTTATTATTTTGGTATCTGTCAGGTTTAAACTGTTAAAATGGTGGGCCCAGTCTTTTCTCCCGGGAGTCCCTCGAGTGGTTGCAGGTTTCAGGGATCATGATGGGACCGTCGTTTCTGTGGAGACTTTTCAGATCTCCAAGATTTCACAAGTCATCAAGGTATGAAAAGCTTTCAAACTTTTTTTTTTCTTCTCAGACAGCAATGACATTAGTCAACTCCAGCTGCAGATCTGAGCACTTGAACAGTCTTGTCTTTTTCCAGAACGAATATAACTGCTGGAAGCCAACAGTGTGCATGAACTTCTGCTGTGACTTCCTGTCTTTTGTGAAGCGTGAAGCTACTGAGGACAATCCCAGGTGAGTTTAAATGAAAAGGTATGTTTGTTCACAGTTATGTGTCAGAATAACAGACAGAAATTGAAGCTGATGTCCCATCTGAATAGGTTTTAGTTTGGATGAAGGTTATTTGTTCAGTGTCCATTTGAAACATGCCTGACTGACTGGACTGTTTTGGTCCAGTCTGGCAAGAATGCCTGGATTTTTCCATTGCAACATTTTATCATCTACATGAAAGGATGTTAACTACCAACATGACTAACATTACTATTCCTGGATGGTTAGGTAACTGTGTTGTAAAATATTTCTGTTTCAGTGTGGTGTACTTATTTTCTTGGGAGCCACACAACGATGTGACCTACTCAGTCCACCGGGACTCCGGATATTCCTTCCTGCCTGACTGGTATATTAAGGAAATGACCAGGTCTCCAGAATGACAACAGCCATCCTCTTTCAGGATTCCTAAAATGGCAATTTTATTGAAGTATTTTCCAGATCTGGAAGTTTTTGAACTTGCAGATTCTACTCCCTGTTCACTCTGTCCCAAAGTTGCATCCTCTTAATTATCATTAGTAATTGCTTGCAGGTTTTAGAACTAAAAACCTGAGTGTGGAAAATGACAGTTTTTTAAAATATATTTCTGAAGATATATAAAAATGAAAAAAATAATTTTTAAGTCTGGAAAACAGAATTTTGATATCAATACCTTATAGGAGCCCTGAATTTTTCCTCAACACAAAAATTTCAACAAATGTAGGCATCTGTCGCTTCATTATCTTCTGGGAAGATTTTTTTAAATAATAGACATTGTTCTTTGTTTTGTGCATGGTAATTTAAAATGAAACGATCTGTAATATTTTCATGATTATTTTATTGTTTCCTTGTTTTAACAGTCATTTTGATCCAGAAACCATCAAGTTAAGTAAAACAAAAAAATAAATCTTACAATTGAATTGAAAAAAAGTCAATATCAAATTTTATTTCGTTAACAGTATATCATGTAAATCTACATTATTTTATTTTTAATAAAATAAATAAGACAGTAACTGACACTGTGATTTAATGCAGTAATTATCAAACTGTGTTATTTTGTCTTGTTTGGATTTATGTATTTCTATTAGACTTCAGCTCTGTATAAAGAAACATCATGAAACAAGTATTACAGTCAGAAAACAAGAACACATTGTAATACACACGGCTGCAGCACCAGGAAACCTTAAATAATGGAAGAGAAAATGCTCAGAGGATAGAAAACCATTTCCATGGTAACCCCACATACCTCCAAAGCTCTGAGGCACTTGAGTACAATTAGCTCTGACCTCCACGTCTGTTAATATTCACTTTAAGTACTTACACTGTTAAAGAAAAAATGAAGTGATTTCTGTCATAAGTGCTGATCTGGAAAAGTGCATTCAACCATTAATTTAGTTAAAAACCATTACAGATATCAAAGCTAATTCATGACATTGACATCCTCACTGCATCTATCATTTTTAACAGTATTTTTCGAAGCAGGAAATGTAAACTGGATAGTTTCACATCTTAAAGCACAAGTTAAGAAAAGATCCAGAGCCTTAAAATAAGACCACAAATAATTATTACTCCCTTAAATTACAGCACACCTCTTATAATACATACATTAATTATAGGTCTTTAAATATATCAAAAATAGCAATACTGGCCCTTTTCAGATTAAACAGAATTGGTCCTGGCCTAGTACTAACTAGTGATTTTTTTTTTTTTCTTGAAGGCTTGTAAACAGCATTTGATTTTCTTTTTTTGTAAAGTACGGATCTAGTAGTTGCTTTTATTTAATTAATACTCACTTGTATTAACTATTACAAAACAATATAGCAGAGCAGATGTTTAGGAAGGCTCTATAGAAGCAAAATAAAAAAATAATCTGCATAGATGGAAGTCGTCATAAAGTTAAAGCCCAGATGAGATTGTGCATTAGAAAGCCACCAGTGGTTTGGCTAAATATCAGTCGAGTCCAACTCCAGTTAGGTAAGACAATAACACACATCCAAGCGTTAATATAAATCAGTAGCAGGCACTGATTAAATCTGTACATTCAAGCAGAACCTCTCAGTGCTTCAGCTTTTTACTCAGGCCCATGAGTCTGAAGGTAGCGGCTGTGATCTTCTCATAAACCACAAACATCAGGGCAGCCGTCAGCACCGTCTGCAGCAGCTTGGCCTCCAAGCCTTTGTATAACCCAAGAAAGCCGTGCTTCCTGCAAGAACACAGAACCATCAGCGACCGACAGCCCGTCTGTCCATTTTCTGAGCCCATTTATCGATGAACTCACTTGATTCGGTCCACGAACAGGAAGAAAATGTTGGAGACGCTCCCCGTCAGGCCTCCTTTGCTGTCACCTCTATACTGACCAAACTGATGAAGAGAAAAACTGAGATTATTTTTCTGAAGCTAATGAATTACTGTTTCCAATTAGCATTTGTGACTTTTGCAAAGTCAGAAACTCGAACTAATGTGTCAGAGAAGAAGACGTATTTACCCTCAGAATGGCCTGGATGGTTTGGAGTGGGTATGTTGCTGTGGTAGCGATTGCCTTGGCGATTGCTCCAATGAGAAAGATCTTTGCAGAGGATATCTGTGCCAGGAAATAAAGATTTAATAGAGTTCTCAGTGACTACTAGACTATAACAAAACTGAAATCACACAAATGATCCTGAATTATCGAGATTCATATTATATGTCAAAAATATATTCAGCATCCTCTCACCTTTTGGCCACCCTTGCCCGCCTTCCTCTTCATGGCTTCATAAATCATGAACTGCACAGCTGGGTTGAGGACGAGAATCAGAGAGGGCAGGGTGCCGTTCCACAGTGTTCCCACTCCCTCGTTGGCAATGATCTGCGAGAAAGCATCTACAAGAAGGAAAGCCAAAATGTTATGCAGCTCTGTGTCACATAAAAAGCACATCTGACAGGTTTTAATTGAAATACAGAGATTGACACACACCGAATATGCCTCCGTAATGGGTATGGTGGAGGTCTTCGTTTCTGAACCTCACTCCCTGCAACTTCAGCCGGGTGTTGACCACCCACATGGGGGTAGTCAGGATCACATTCACCACGCCTGCATGAACACATGACATTCAGATGGCACGTATCCCAAAATCATAGCACGGTGGGGGCAGCATCATGCTTTTCTCCACACAGCAGAAATGAAGCAGGAGGTGTTCAGGTTCAAAAGTTAACACTTTGGTCTGCATGCTATAAGTGGAAGCAAATTAACACTTGACAATCCCCTAAACATACAATCTCCAAATGGAAACTTGGTAGTGGCACATCATGCTATGGTGGTTCCTTTTTCTTCAAACGTTATACTGGAAATGAAGAGCTTAACCAATCAAAATCGTGAATTAAAATGGTTCAAATTCATTTTGTGGAACAACCTAATTAACAACCCCGGATATTTGGATTAGAAAAAAAATAAAAAATCTATGCATGGATTAATTGCTTTGAATACTTTTTCAAGGCAAGGTAAACCAACAATAAGATGAGAGCAAAAAAGGCAAAAAGTTCATAAATTACCTTTAATACTACAGCATGCTTGAATGATTACAATGAAAAAGAGCATCACTTTATCATATTTACCTGCTACCATCCCCATCAGCAGGTCTTTACCAGGTCTGGGCTTGCCTGGTCCAGTTGCAGCCACCTTCTTCAGTGCATTGAAAGTGTAGAAGTAGACAAAGTTGGAGCAGCAAAGGCTGGAGATAACTGGAAACCAGCCTCTGTACAGAGCCAAACTGAGAGAAGTGGTGGAGAACTTAAGACATATACCTCTACGCATGCTTTACAGGAATCACAGAAAGTTAAGTGATATAAGATCCTACAAAGTTTAACTTACAAGCCCTCTTCTTTTGCAATTTCAGCCAAAATGACAGGAGTAGACTGGGCTTTTCTTTTATCGTCCACTGAGAAGAAAATGTGAAAATATCATGATTCAAGTCCAACGAACTACAAGAATGTTAAAAAGCAACAATTGCAGACATCAGCTTACTACACCAGGTCATCTCTAATTGTAATTTGTAACAGATGCTCAATAGCCTATGGATATTAAGTCTGTACAACAAATATTTTCTATACTTTGCCTATTTTATTAACAATATCAATCAAAAGGAAATCATATTACAAATTTAATTTGTGTATTATTAATTTACATGTTCAGATTTATAGTGACGGTAAAAAGAAAGTGCATTCAGTTTGAGAGTTTTGAATATGAAGACATAATAAAATGATCTGGTCTTTACAAGGTTCTTAATTGAACCTTACCCTGTGTGTAAAAGAATAAATATTAATCATTTATTAACAATAAAGGGAGGTGAAGTAAACAAAAGATGTTTGCTGAGACTTTATAACATTTTCTATAGATCACAATCAGTTTGATGATTTAAATTTTAAAGTTTGCTTGACTGGGGCTCGATGTTAACCCAACATCAGAAAGCGTTGGGTTAACAATGATTTGCTGATCTCAGGATCAGCAAATCATTGCTGATCCTGAGAATCATTATTCTCAGGACAAGTCTCATAACTCGTCCTGTTACTGCACAGGACGAGTTATGAGACAGTTTAGAAACAATTTCAGGACTGAAAATTCATCTCAAAGTTCAACACAGGCTCAGACTTAAACTTGAATAAAATCCTGTGACGGAACTTTATGAGGGCTTTACTGATATATATATATATATATATATATATATATATCTGTATAGAATGATGAACTAATGCAGTGTTGTGAAGAATAGTGCACAAAAAATCCTCCACAATAATGTCAGAGACTGCATTAAATGACTACTTAGTTATTGCTGCTAAAGGTGGTTTTACCAAGCTTTAAAATGATGGAGTGTATCTAATTATTGACACACAGCTTCTTCACTTTGGCATTATTTTTATTTGAATAAATAATGACAACATGAATCATGTTTTAATAAAAGGGCAGGTGGAACGGGAATGTTTTTAAAACCTTATAAAATGGAGATTCTATTTAAATCCTCATAGATACAAATCTAAACTGCTTGTTTACATGATAACAACTCAAACTCACCCTGCAATCTGCTTTTAGCTGTATCCAGAGGGAAGAAGACTGTCATGGCTGTCACACTCCCCTGGAAGATAAGACAATGCAACATCACCACCTGAAGAGGCATCCATGCTGCTCCGTCTGTCACTCCAGGTTTTCATTTCACTCTTTATTCATCCTCAAACGAAGAAGCTACCGAAGGTTAAATATTAGGAGAAGTTTTAAAACTCACCACTGCACCTGCCACCGCATGGACCAGCGTCTCGTAGGACAGGAGGCCGACAACAGAGCCACCATTGTGGGACATCTCTGCAGGATGTTACCGGTGAGAGCTCAACAATTAAAAAGCCGGGCGAAGTAGCCAGGAAGAGACCAGGAGAGGACAGACGGGCGGCGGCCGAGTTCTGGCGAATAGTCCTTCCTCTATAACTGCATGATGTTGTTGCGAAAGGTGGAAATATGGCAAGAGAAAGGTGTGAAGACAGTGCTGAACTGTGTCAATCCAATTGAGAGATTTCTCTTCTGTTTTGATCAGAAAACCACCAAATAACGTGTTGCGCCACCTGCTGGTCAGGAGGGTTATTACAACACCTGAAAAGCTATTGGCTACAGTCTTACGAAAAACAAAACAGTTTTTCATAAGACTGGTGGATAAAACATGGTAGTGGCACCATGGGCGCCGTATAGGGGGGGACAGTTATGACAATTCTAAGGGCCCCTAACCAACAGGGGGCCTTCCACAATTTATTTATTTATTTTTTGTTCATGCAAATTAAAAAATAAAACATTACAAAATTAATCATATTGTATTTTGGAAGATTGTTTTTAGCAATAAAAATGTAATGTTTTCACTCCCAGACCAAAAAACACACATCCATATTTGCCCTGAACCCCCTGGATCTGCATTGTTTTATATATTACTTAAATTTCTCAAATGTCTGTTTTAGATAGATTACAAATTGTAATTAGTTCAAGAACAGTGATTTTGCACTAATATTTTATTAAAATCCTATTAGAATTTTTGGGTTTGTTGAACAGAAATCATTCTAATAATGTTTTTTTTAAGATATGAATTACATGTAGGGATGTACAGAAGTACGATAAAGTTCAAGTGCTTAAGATCAAGTGCTTAAGATCTCATTGTGAGTTCAGGGTAAGCCGCGTTGATAGATGGAGCAGGAAGTGATGCAGCTGACAGCAGGGAGCTGGACTTTGCTTTTGTTTTATTGCAGGGCAACTCACACACCCAGTGATCACTAGGCTTATTCGGGTCCAAAGCTTCTCATCGGACACAAGTGAAGAGCAGAAAGAGGAGAAATACCAGGATTTTAAAACATTCTTAAAGATGTCTCGGTACCACAAGGCAGCGGTTGATGGCAACATAGACCTGTTGAAGGAGGCCACAAGGAAGCACCTGAACACGGCTGATGACGATGGCATGACTCCCACCCTACTGGCTGCTTTTCACGGACACATCGATGCTCTTCAACTCATATGCAGCAGAGAGTAAGTATAATTTAACTTCTCTATTTCTCACACCTTTGTCAGACAAAGTCTTTCTCATGAGTTTAGATGTTGAAATTCTCAAGATTTAAACAGTTCAGTTTTCATTAAAGCTCGAAATGGCTTCTAAAGATCAAAGATCACCTAACAGAACGTAGATTCTACTAAAATATTAACTTTTGATTAATTATTTTTGGCAATTGTTATTCGCTACAGTGTCATAAAGAAAACCCTAATTTTGTACACTGGTCTCTTTTCTAATCAGCTGACCTAAAAGTTTAGTCATCCAAATCCATCCTGTAAAACAATAAAGCTCTGTCTTTGCATGCCCACCACCCCACCCCACTGTCAGGACAACAAAAGATGAACAAAACCACTCAGAGTTGATGTGTTTGAGAAATTTAACTGGAAGTAGTCTGCTTATAATAGAGCATGTGGTCAAAAACATTTTCATAATTACAGCCAGAACTTAAATTTATGATAAAAAAGAGCCAGTAAAATGTATCAATCAAGTCTAGATAAATGTGACAAAAAGTAGAAAAGAACTAAAATTTCTAATAGCTCATTGATTATCTTCAACCTTACTCAGTTTTTAGAATATTGGCATTTTTGCTAACATATTACTTAACATTTTTAGATTTCTGTTTGTTGCTGTTTGTATTCTTGGCAAAAAAGGTGGGAGGCTGATTGACAGCAAAGTGGAATCAGAAAGTGATAAGGCCTTAAAGAATGTAGAAACAGAGATATGATCAGGTTACGTGTTGTTTTATGGAAACAGATTCCAACCAGCACCACATTTATAGCTCTGCTCCAGTGGTTGTAATAAAACTTTATTGGCTGACAAGGTACACACTGAAGGTTGCCATAGCTTTTGCAGAGAAACATTTAAACATAAAACTCATGTAAAGCTGTAAGAAAAGACTTTAAGAAATATTGATGTACTCTGAAACTTGTTCCCCACATCTTTTGTATCTAATAATCTCAAAATATTGATATGAAACAAACATTTGGAACCATAAATGTGCATGTTCTACTTGTCCTGGTATTTCTTTATATTTTATTTTTTTAAAATAACAGACTATTTCCAATATTTTGAGTTCAAAAGGAGCATTAAGTTTATATACTTTGATATTAAATTTCTTTTAATGTGGGTGGCTATCCAACTGCACCAAATTAAAGCTCAACAACTAATCTAATTAACAGTGCCCTCAAGCATACATGCTCCTTTGATGCTTCCACTTTTTTGTGACATATGTACCACAAGTTTTAATGTATATTTGGGGGTCACCATATGTGAAAGACCAAAACGAACCAAAACAAAATAGTGAAAAGTTGTAAAGTGGAGGGATGAGAATAAGTTGTTTTATTTATTTTTTAGCATAAAAATCTGAAAAGTGTGTCATAGATTTTTAGTCTTCCCCCTTCACACTGACACATCTAGATACAATCCAGTGCAAATAAATGCTTCTATAAGTCACATACTTACTGTAGTGTAATTACAGTGTGTATTTTAAAACCTAAAGTCTTAAATTGCTGCAAAATGTACCTTTAGTTTTACTCAAATTCTATATTAGGTTTTCTGCTTGTAGGAAAATGTAAGAAAATGATGAGTCGTTTTCCTTTCACATGACAATTATGCACTAATGTGTATTGGTCTGTCATATACAATTCCATTAAATAAAGTACACAAACATTTGATAGTTATAACCTGATTTAAAAAGGCTCAAAGGATTCAAATACTCTGTCTGGGTTATCACACTAACATCCTTTACTGTGCAAATTATGTTCTTCATTCCAGAGCATTTACTGCTAAAACAGCACATTCTAACTTTGGGTGTAACTTCATCATGTAGGCAATAACGGTGTCTGATTTATGGTACTTATAGTATAAGTACCTAAGTTACATTTAGTCCACCAAGTGAACTAGTATTTTTTCTTGTTTTGCTTTATCAAGCAAACTGCTTTCAGGTTTAGGAAAGTTTCAGCAATTTAAACCACACATTCAGATTTGATTTCCCCCTCTCTTTGTGTTTCACAGAGGAGATCCCAACAAGAGTGACATCTGGGGAAATACGCCGCTACACCATGCATCTGCTAACGGCCACATGCACATCATCAGCTTTCTGGTGAACTTTGGAGCCAATCTTTTTGCCCTGGACAATGATTTCCACACACCTATGGATGTTGCTGCGTCTCGAGGCCACATGGACTGTGTGCGATTTCTGGATGACGCCACCTCACAACAAACCAACCAAAACGCTAAAAAGGTAGCCAACATCAAGAAGGAAGCCCAGAAAGAGGCAGAGAGACGAGTGAAACTCTATGAGAAAGTGAAGAAAAAGCACCAAAACAAGATGGATAGAATGAGCCGCGGAGGAAGCGTGAATGGGTCAGTTTCTGAGGCGAGCATGGGATCAGGTTTCTCAGATGGTGGCACTATGAGGAGTGAGCAATTCTCCAAGCTTATTGCTGCAGACAAATCAGGCTCTGTTACAGCTAGATTTAAAGGCACTCTCCAGAAGATGGGAAAGAAAGAGAAGGGTACACTGCAGAAATCAGGAGGAGGTGGGAATGTTATCTTCCGTAGGCAGGAGAATGAATCTTCTGACAAACCAGAGTTTCTGGATGTCTTTGAAGAACAAGATGAGAGTGATCCAGTCAGCGGAGAGATGGAGGAATACGAAGATGATGACTCCAGAGATGAGCCAAGTGAAGTCAAACAATCCATCTTTAACCGGCCTGGCTTTGGCGGCCTGATTTTCATGAAGAAGATGAATATGGAGACAGAAGATATTGTTCCCACAGGTAATAATGAAAGTCTTGGCTACCTCGTTGAAAACCAATTGTTTGAGGCAGATGAGGATGCAGCTGGCTTTGAGGAGGCTGGTGATGGTGACCTTCCTTGGGCTCAAGAAGATCTGGGACTGGATGATGATGAAGATGAGGAAACCTCTCCTTTGGAGGTCTTCTTGTCTACCATCTCATTGCCAGAATTTGCCCCTGCTTTCAAAAGAGAGCACTTGGACTTGGAGGCGCTCATTCTTTGCTCTGATGATGACCTGAAAGGCATTCGCATCCAGTTGGGACCCAGGAAGAAGATCTTGGAAGCTGTTGGTCGCAGAACAAAGGCAATGGAAAACCCTGGTGCCATGAAGGACAGCAGCTTGTGATCTACATATCCATCATATTAAAATTGTGTTGCTGCAGATTAAAATGAAACTGAACATTTTGTAGAGTTTGATTTTCTGTATTGTACTGAAGATGATTCTTTAAACTCTTCCCATAAACACTTATTTTGAAAGCTATGAAGCATAGTGTACAGTCTACATTTATACATAACAACCAGTGTGAATCCTAGTTAAATTCCCTATAGACAAAAATGTATTTTGATGAGTCAAAATTAAGCATATTAAGGCTGATTTAGCAGGACATTGCAGACACATAGATGAGATGTACTAATTCAGAATTTCCAGGGATTTAACTTAAATGTTTGAGGTGCACTCAATCATAAATAATTTGACTATTTTGATCATTTTATCAATAAACTACATGTATTTTCAAACAGTATGTTTCATTGTTATATTTAAACCTTGGCCACAGAAGGACTGAAGATTAAGCCTCACTGGTTAAATGTACCTGGGCCCAAACCGACCCGGTTGAAATGCAAGAGCATCATATGTTTTGAAGGTTTGATTTCAAAGTTAGTAATTGCATATATTTTTTTGTGTGAGAAAATATTCATAAAATATGTCATTGATTCAAACTTTGGATAAAAAAACAACAACTTATCAACACAAAATAAAGCCTGAGTGAATCAAAAACGTCTTAAATACAAAAACATTTTTTTCTTAGCCCTACAAAATAAAATCTAAATACCACTACAAAGCCTTCTTCATACATTTAAACAGATATTGAAACGGAGGGAAAGGCTGAATGCCAAAACTGAACAAAACATTAGTTCAAGAAATGATCAGCATGTGGATGTGCACACAGTGCAAGCAGGTTATTTCACTGTTTTAGTTTTTTAAACCCATTTTTGTTCCTTGTTACAGATTGATCTGTTGTTATTGCACAGCAGCCGAGCTCGCTTGTCTCTTGATAATTGTCAAAGCAGACAGAGCTTTGAAATTATTTATCTAAGCCATCATTATGTGTACTGGGATGTCTACACCTTTGAGCCTCTGTACGTACAGCAAATATAAAAAAAGTTGCATTTTATGTACTGCAATGCCCCGGCTATTTTTGGTAGCGGATCAGTGGATAGTGAGCCGGAGGCTGCAGAACCCTGCAATAAACGAATAGCTAATTATGAATCGTAATTCTTCCAAAGGATACTTTGAACCAGGGAGCCGAGCTCAAAGAGCTAAGGACATTTTGCCAGAACACTGGGTACAGTTTAAAGGGACAACGCCAAAACAGGAAGTACTTCAAGGTGAATCGTCTTGATTAAGTAAAGTCCTCTCGAAATATGATTGGTGGTTAGTTTCTGACGACCTCAGTGATTGGTCATCACGGTCCCAGGGACGTAACCTCAGCTGATCCAATCACCGAGCAGCTTGGAGTTTATAGTGGAGATGGGCGAGGCTTCGGTTGAGAGGCGTAGCTGAAACTGGTTTGTCTTGTATGTGGGAGAGTATTCCTTCTGTTCCTGTCACGACTATGTTTTTCAGGTGTTTTATGTGAGTATTTAAATTTCAGAGTATTTAATATCCCAGGTTTGTTCATGTTATGCGTGATCTCCGAAATCAGGAGAGGTTTAAGTCGACCTAAAGTCGCTTCTTTTCCCTGGTGAATCTGAGCTAAGCCTAATTAGTGAGATTGCCTTTGGGCTTCTGTACATTCAACGTTCATGTTTATTTAGATTTAAATCCAGTTTATACCAACATTTAAGGGTAATACTTCAAAAGTTGGTTTATAAATCATGGCATAAGCTGTAGTTTAAGTCAAACATAACTGTATTTTACCTCAGGAGTGCCTAACACAGTCACAAATGGCTGAAGTAATAATACCCGTCGGCTCCCCCTTGCTCTTGCCATCCGTCATGAACGCCATCTTCCAGGCTCCGGAGGACTCATGCACCGCCGCTGCTAGCCCTCCCGCGGACCCTCAGAGCGGGGAGGACTACTTGTTTCTGGAAACCACGCATCCCAACACAGTCCTACGGGGCCTGAACAGCATGCGGCTTAACAAAGCCTTCTGTGATGTGACTCTGTGCTGTGGAGGACAGGAGTTCCCTTGCCATCGCATTGTGCTTGCATCCTTTAGCTCCTACTTCCAGGTAGACATCTCTTAGGTTCACAAATTGCACGTGATGTACTATAAAATACTGAATTTTGAGCTTTTCGTTCTCCCTCTCTGCAGGCAATGTTTTCTGCTGACTTGCTGGAGTCCAAGCAGGAGCGTGTTGCCATTAATGGAGTTGAGCCCCAGATGATTGGCAAGCTGGTGACTTATGCCTACACATCTCAGATCTTCATCACCAAAGCAAATGTACAAGTAAGCGATCCCTCTGTTTTTTTGTTGCCTTTTTCCAACCAGAATCACTGCTGACGACTGATTTTGCTCTTGTGTAGGCGCTTCTGGCAGCGGCCAATTTATTGGACGTGATGGCTGTTCGAGAAGCTTGCTGTCACTTCATGGAGCGTCAGATGGACGAGACAAACTGTGTGGGAATTCACTGCTTTGCCGAGGCCCATTCCTGTAAGGTGCTGGAGAAACGCAGTATGGAATACATTCTGGAGAACTTCAGCACTGTTTATCAACAGGTGATGACATACAGTTTTGCCAATTCTTTTCTGAGTCGGATTTGATTAAAAAAATAAATAAATAAATAAAAACTATGCTAATCGCTGTGATCCTTTGTGTATTCTTCTCTCTCCAGGAAGAGTTCTTGTCTCTCTGTGTGGACAAACTTACAGAAATCATCGCTAGTGACCTACTCGATGTTCCTAAAGAGGAGATGGTGTTTGAGGCTGTCATGCTGTGGTTGAACAAATGTCCTTCTCGTAGGCAGGGCTTTGAAAAGGTAATGCTTCTTTTGAGATTTGGCGACATTTGAGTTTTTATTGTGTTTTTCATAAAATTAAATTGTTGTGATTACACCCGTTTCATTTGGCAATATGGACAATTCGGTGTTTTGAGCAGAATACATGTTATATATGCCTACCTTTAAGGTGTCATCTGAAGTCTTATTTGCTACCGTTGGAGCCTTTCACAGAATTTTTCCCTTATCACAAATATGAAAGGATGTAAAACTCTCCAAGTTTATAGGTTGCATTCATATTTTTTTTTCTTTTTTTAATATATAAAACGTCTGCCTTTTTGTATGAAGATTCGTAGTGGTTTCAAGGTAAAATGAAACACCCAAGTAAAAGCATCTTGTATTGTCTAATAAAAGATGTCCCTCCTTTCGTTTGTTCCTCAAAGGTGCTTGAGCACATCCGCTTGCCTCTCATCAGCCCTTACTACCTCCATGACCTAATTGAGTCTTTAGATGTCGTAAAAGAGAACCAAGCTTGTCAGAAGCTCATTTCTGAGGCTAAGGACTACCTGCTGCTGAAGGATCGCCGAGGAGAGCTCTACAGCTCCCGAGCAAGGCCACGTAGATCCACAGGTACAGGTAGTCGCATCTGTAACTCAGGTTCCTAAAGGAATGAGATCTATCTGTGTTTAGAAGACGTTCTAAAGTAAGGTGAAAGTGTTTCGCTACGTCTGTATTCTCCGACTTGCTTCCCAAAAAGCATCCCGAGAGTCTGATGTCACCACCATCACATTTCATCATTGGGGAGGTGTCTTCTGGGTGTCGTTTTGTGTAGTTTTAGTTTTGTGTGTTTTTTTTTTTGTTTTTGTTTTTTTCTTGAAAATGTTAAACATTATCATTCCCATCAGGGCAACTTACTTGCTGTGTCAACCACTTGACTTGTGGAAGACAATGTGCTTCTGTACAGATGGAACTTCTACCTTTCTTTCAACAAAGGCTTTCTGCCTTTAAATCTCCCATTACAGCCAGATGGTGATGCTGATGATGGATTTTCCAACCTGAGGTTATGGATGTCTGCTACTACTGCGGCATTACCCTAAGCCTACTATGTGCTCCTCTGGTTACTACTCCCTTCCCCTCCTTGGTCAGTTTATGTTGACCACCAAGCCTCGGTAGACTTTACAGTTACTTTTTTCAAATTATTTTAGGTGGCTGAAAAAGTTTATTGTTTGAAGCAGTAAACTGGTTCCCAAGGACAGCCACCACCACAAAATGAAAGATGGAAGGCATTTTCTTTTCAATTTCCTCGAGAAGAAAGTGGGAAGGAGATGGTGACCCAATAAAAAAAAAATCTGATACTTGTAAAACTGGTTAGAAAAAGGCATCGTTACCCAATTAGTTACACTGTAAAATTTAAAATGACGTGCAAAGATGACTCTGGCTTTTGATCTTCAGATCTAATTGATTAACTTTAAATATGTTTATTAAAAATACTCCTGTCCAATTTTTATATTGCCATAAGCAGAGAAAGGGAAATTACTGTAAGCTATCACATTTTACGTTCAACTAAGAAATAAAAATAATAAAACAAATCAAGCATATGTTGGGAATTAATTTTTGAAATGGAAACTGTTTTGCGAATATGTCATTGAATTAATAATCACACAGGCCTTTGACTCAACGAGCATTATATTTTTAGACTTCGGCATATCCTATAGCTATATCCTCTTGTACTTGTTGCTGTGTCAACAGGAACTGTTGCGGTAATAGTAACTGTTGGCGGGGAAGACGACAAGGTGGTGCTGCGTAGTGTCGAGAGTTTTGATCCCACGACAAACATTTGGAAGAACCTAGCATGCCTTCCCTTCGCGGTCAGCAAACATGGGCTTGTCGTCTCAGGTGAGGTGCAGACTCATTTATCCATTACTAAATAAAATACTGCTCTGAATCCTCCAGAATTGTTGGTTTTCATGTTCCTCTTCCATCCTTTTGCAGACTCGACTCTGTATTTGGCGGGGGGAGAGTTTCCTGATGGCTCAGCAAGCAGAGAGATGTGGCGTTATGACCCCTGCTTCGACTCCTGGATGGAGATGGCTCCCATGAATGTAGCTCGCTCCGAGTTGGGTAGGAAAACCTCGAAATGATTCCTTATATTCTACTGTGTACTAACCACTTACCCTTAACAAGTTAACGTAATGCAAATCAGTTGATTTGTATTAAAGCACAATTTAGTCCATCAAAAGAAATTCAGATTTAGCAGACTTTACAGTGATTACCTCTAAGAGATTACACAAAAGCCTATATGAAAATATTACTTAAAGATAAATGTATTAAATCAAACACAAATAAGCAGAAGTTGCTGAAATGACTAGAAGAGGATTGCGATCTCTAAACTTTATGCTGTTTCTTTCGCCTGAGTTATTCTGACCATGTTTGTGTGGTGCAGAAACCTAAAAGCAGAAACCTGTTTCAGGTCTAGTCATGCTGGATGGCTTTGTTTATGCCGTCGGCGGATGGGAGGGCCGAGGTCGTCTGGACTCGGTGGAGTGCTACAATCCCCACACAAACTCCTGGCAATTCACGCCGTCAGTAAAAATGGCTGTTACCAGTCCTGCAGTGGTGGCCCTGGATGGTCTGCTATATGTTACTGGTAGGAAACGTGCATGTGCTTCTTAATGAATATTTAACTATAAAAATGCGTGTATTAAAATTTTCTGTTGATCCTGGTAGGTGGTGCGGTTCTTGAGGATGGAGACGGCACCGACCTTGCCCAAGTTTACAACCCAAAAACTGCAGTGTGGACTGAGGTTGCTCCAATGCAGATTGCACGCTCGGGTTCAGCTGCTTGTACTCTCAAAGGAAAGCTTTACGTTATAGGTAATCATTCCTCTATCTTTGAAGGTTTTTTTTTTTTTTTTCTGGATTGGAGTTGTTTTTGATTAATTGATTACATTTCAGGTGGATGGCATGCCTCTACAGAGAACACAGATAAAGTCGAGTGTTTCAACCCAAAGACCAACCAGTGGACTATGTGTGCCCCAATGAAAGAACGCCGCTACCGGCCAGGGGCGGCTGTAGTGGACGGAAAGATTTATGTCTTAGGAGGAGAAGAGGGTTGGGACAGGTGAGCTGATTTTTAAAAAAAATTTCTTTTCTTTTCCAGTTTTCTATTTCAATCACAATTCTTAGAAACTACAGATGAGTGTACTTTTTTGTCGTCTTATTTAATGCTGTTAATTCTTTGTACAGGTATCATGACACTATTGAGCGGTACTGTGAAGAAACTGATACTTGGGAGATTGTTGGGGAGATGCCTACCAGTCGCAGCTGGCTCAGCTGTGCATCTCTCCAGCTGAGGAAGAATGTCCACATATGCAGCCGTCCTGGTACACCAAGCGAAACAGGACAATGAAGGGAGACCCTGCTGTGGTTTTTAATCTTTTGCACACTTAATGTCTGCAGTGTTCTATCATGCTTAAAAGGTGTTAAAGCTTCTCAACCAAGAAGTCTGAAGGAGTTGGCAAAATAGTGAATTTTCATGTGGTATCTAGACAAAAATGCCTTATGGAGTTAGCCTGGGACACTTGGGTTACTCCAGGATATTTTCATACAGGATCTCAAGTTACTGCGACCCACAGTCTAGTCTGCAGTTGGAACTCGTGCTCTGTTCAATGTTGATGTATTGAAGGTACCCTTGTTATGTCTGGGCACGTCAAACTGAAGATGTTCCTGCCCAACATAGTGTATTTTTCTATTGTAATGTATTTTGGAGATAACCAGTCTAAAGATGGTAAACGTCTGTGGGATCTATTATATTGTGAATATTTTTAAAGTTTGCCTGTGGGAGAAAAAAATAACCTGTGAGCAGTCTTTTGAAATTGAACTTTGTACTTTAAAATGATTGTCTTTTCAACCTGTGATGTGTAGAATATATTTTTGTAATGTTGTGAGTCCTTCATGTTGGTGAATTTCTGTAGAGTTCGTTTAAAGTGAATAAATAGCTTTATTATAAATGGGTGGGGTTTTATATTTGACTCTGAATATTACCTATTAAAGTTTGTGGACTTCGGTGAGCAAACTGAAAGAAAAACACAACATAAATCTCTTTTCAATATATATTACCCGGAAAAGAATTTAAATTGGGTGCACTGGATTTGATTTAAGTGTGAGAATAAACGGGGTTGAATCCAAAAACACAATTTGGCTTTCAGATTTATATTTGTAGGAAAATATTGAAAATCACACAGCATGTTCCTTTTACTTAACAATTACCACTTTTTATCGGCATATTCACTGAAGCTGTTGGTTATAATGAAATGGTATGTGGAAAAGATGAAGTGAGTTAACTTAGTTTCTTGGAGGAGGCAAAAACACTTCTGACAAAGTTCCCCTTTCCCAAACAACTTAACCAAAAACATGTTACAGTATGAGATAAAGATTTTTGTAGGCAAGTGATAAAACTACTTTCTAATTAGATGTCTACATTTTGAAAACTTTATTAAAACAAATTAAAGCGTGCTTGTGACATTTGGATGTTCTCAGAAATTATTAAGGGATTACCAAAATTCATTTTTAGGTCACTTTTTCCTCAATTACCATATCAAAAACGCAAAAAATATTTGCCTTGGAGAAATACCTTTTCGTTATTTCTTTAGTAAAATACAAATAAATTGTGCCTCTAGGAGTCGCTGTTCCTTCTGCACGTCTTGACTTCTGTAAAACAGTAATGTGAGATTAGAGCTGGTTTAAATAAAAGTGAATACAGTAAAGCGCTTGTCAGTTTACCGTATCCAGAAACACAAATCAGGCAGGCTTTCAATGTGTAGACTGTATGCAGAAATATATTTGACTGCAAAAAACAACTTTTAACAATATTTTCGACAAAAAATTAGCTTTTTTTCATCAGTATTTTCTGTGATGTCACACATGGACCATGCAGCCACATATCATAAGCATGTGACTTCTGGCTTGTAAAGAAGTCATAAAAAAATATTTTCATTAAAAAAAAAACTGGCATTTTATTTTGAAAAACGGAGAGGGTCAGAGGGCGCAGTGCATTGTGGGTCAGTCCGCCGCCATATGTTTCTTTCTGCCGGCTGAAGGAGAGAGCTGGGAGTCATGAAAGGAGTCCGTTCACTGAACAATTTCTCGGTCAGTTGTGTGTCTTTTACTCTATGGACAACATAATAATTCACATTTACATGCATTTAGTTCTTTTTCTCAACCTGCTTATGAGCTGATAGCATTTAGCTGCCCTCTGTTAGCACGCTGGCTAACTAGCTTCCCTATTGTTTAGATTAACCAGGATAGACTTGGTCTCTGCAACTAGATAATTTAAACACAAGTTCATTCACAAAGTGCGAGTGGTTGTTCATAAAATCCATAACAAATCCCGTAATGAAAACGGATAGAGGGAGTTTAACTTGGGTTTTGTTTCTTTTGCTCAGCTGGATGCAACCTGAAGGTCATCTCTGAGTTGGTTTCCCTGTGAAAGATTGTCAGAGTGAAATATTCAGATTACAATATTTTGACGTCAACCAAGTGATACCCGGACAGTTATCTTAAGTTATGTTTACAGAAGATATATTATTCTCCAGAAAAGGCTGAGAGGTATTTTCAGGTGAAGAACATTCAGTATCACCACCTGCTATGGCTTCAAAGTAAAAAACAGATCTGTGGGTTTTACTCTCTTTGACACGGACAGCTGAATGTATTGTTTTATGTAGAAAATATTTACAAAAGAAAAACATCAAATATTAATTAATGTTAATTTATCTATCAAATCATATGTAAAATAATTTGCATGCCTTAACCTTCAATTTTAAACATCAATTTTATATTTGGCTTTAAGAAATAGGCCAAAACAAGGTAGCTTGTGGAGGGACAATTATGGTTTTACTTTTTTTTTTTTTTATGAATAAAAGTCTTAAAAAAAGAGTGGTGTGCATTTATATTCTGTCCCCTTGCGTCAAGCTTTTGCACTATCATCTTTACTGTAGTTTCAGTCCTTTGGGACATGTCTCGACCAGTCTACACACTGAATATTTGCTCACTCTTTTCTGTAAACCATCTCACCCCCAACCAGATTGAATGGAAGTGTTCAAGCTTAGCCACAGATTTTCAATTGGATTAAGATTTTGGCTTTGCCTTTGGAAGCAGAGATTTAATGCTTGAAATATTACAGCTAACAAAAGGTTGCTTACAGGCACTCTTATAGTTTTAATATTGCTGTGACTATAATTAGCTATTAGAAAAGTCATAACATATTTTCATTAGCTACATTTTTGGTTTTCATTAGCTGTTAAAAATAAAAACTTTAATTTTATTAGTGGCACTAAGTGTATTTAATTTATGGATTGTGAATTGAACACATATTTAAGGTTCTCTGTTCATATTTCTCACAGAAACGCTGCTACGCCTCTGCCAGGCGGGGCCAGACTCTAACTGAACCCTTTTCGAATGTGAAACCTGCCCAAGCGGCACCCTTTTCTCCTCAAGATGTGCAAGTATGTGCTGCTCTCTTAAATGTTTGAGTATTTTTATGTGTTTTAATGGGAAGTTTAGTTTGCCAATCAGTGACATTGGAAATTAGCAATTGATTATAACATTTTTTTCTGCTTCCTCAGGTGTCAAAACTCCCAAATGGGCTGGTGATAGCGTCAGTGGAAAACTACTCCCCTTTGTCAAGTGTCGGGGTGTTTATAAGAGCCGGGAGTCGCCATGAGAATTCGGAGAACCTGGGAGTCTCTCATGTGCTTCGACTTGCTGCTAACCTGGTACGTACGTACGTAAAGGAGTTAGTGAGTGATACTCCAAATATATCACTGTTTAGGTCTATTATTTAATCTGAAGCAAATTATTTAGTCCAAATTAATCCATTCCCTTATCGCTTAGGTCTAGGTGCAGTACCGCTTTTATATTTTCACAGGTCATTGAAGTTTTATCAGCATCTCATTGAAGCTGAAAGTGTCCTTTTTTTTGGGTAGACCACAAAGGGAGCATCTGCTTTCAAGATCTGTCGTGGTGTGGAGGCTCTGGGAGGAAGCCTGAGGTGAATATAGTCTCTCCACATGCAGTTTCTTCTCTGACTAAAACAAAGCGTGACAATTTGACTCAACTGTGCTCTCATTTGTTTACACCCAGTGTGACAGGGTCAAGAGAAAATATTATCTACTCTGCAGACTGCCTGAGAGATGACCTGTAAGTTGCTTTGCTTCTGTTTTACATACCATGCATAGTTTACTAAAATGTTCTCTAAACTTCAGTTATTGAGTTCTCTAAAATTCTGTATCGTAGAGGTTCATTGCTGGACTTTCTGGGCAACGTGACTACAGCTCAGGAATTTCGGCCGTGGGAGGTAGACGAGCTGACATCCAGGGTGAAGATCGACAGAGCTCTGGCTCAGCAGTGTCCACAGATAAGTGCGTGTCAACCATCCAACTCCTACAAGTTCTACTGTGTTCTGTTGGCATTTAGAAGTTTATTTTTTGTTTAATCAAACCTTGCAGTATGCCTTGCAAAAATATTCATACCCCTTTTCACATTTTGCCACAAACACATAATTGAGAAACTGAAGGAAACTTACTGGTTTTGGAAACATTTTGGGAGTCTTTTGGGACATGTCTCTACCAGCTTTACCAATCAAGGGTTTTTCTCAATTCTTCTTCCTAATAAGCTCCATCAGATTGGATGGCCTGTATGGTGGTTGTAATGCAGTGACATTACGCAGAGTTTTTAATGAAAGTTCAATCTCAAGCTAAGATACCTCCTTCCAGATGTTTGCTGTGTTGAGGCACCCATATAGCAGGAATTATTGTACCCTTCTTTCAGCAATGACTTTCTCCCCCAGAGTTGCTTGATAAAGGATATCCTTTCCTCTTTTGCTTAAAGTTGCTTCTCTGTTTTCTTTTGAAGGTGTAATTGAGAAGTTGCATGAAGCAGCATATAAGAATGCCTTGTCCAACTCTCTGTACTGCCCTGACTTCATGGTTGGTCGCATCTCCTCAGAACAGGTTTGGATCTGCTTCATTTTCTTTAAACTAAATTGTGATAATATACCATTCTGTGCCGCTCTGTAAGCAAATTATTAATATGAATGTCTGTGCCTGGTGAAACTGAAAAAGCAGTGCTTGGTAGTCGATGTGTGGCTCTCACACACTTTTCCTGCCCTTTCTCCTCCCCTGTAGCTCCACTCCTTTGTTAAGGATAATTTCACCACTGGCAGAATGGCCCTTGTAGGAGTAGGTAAGTGTTGTCTTGTCGGCGCTGCTTTACTCACCTCACTCTACTCTAGCTTCCTAACAGGATTTCAGCTTTGCTAATGTGTTTGACTTATTTGGTTTCTGTCTAAGAATGCACAACGGTATTCCAGAGTCTAAACCTGGATGTCTGTCTAATTCATGTGTCCAGGTGTCAAACACTCTGTCCTGAAGCAGGTGGGTGAGGGTCTTCTGAGCACTCGCACTGGAGCCGGAGCATCTGTTGCTAAAGCAGTGTACCGTGGAGGTAAAAGCTTGTGTCAAGCAGGAAAAAAAAACATATATTTACTGCAGTTTTCTTTAATGAACCTCTAATTAGTCAACCGTATCCACAGATATTCAGATTTTCCATTTTTGAGTGGAAGCATACAACTTTAACTATTAATTAATTAACTTACTGCATGAGTTAGAATTTTATTGAGAATTTTCTCCAATTCATAGAGGACCAGATTTAAACATATAGATGCATCACCCCTAATATTTGGTTTAATGTCCCTACGCAAGTTGGAGAGAAAATTCATGTTTTTTGTACACTATGGAAGTGGGCCACAAAATATTGTTACTTCCTATCAGAGGAAGCAAGTTGGTAAAATTAAAAAATCATTTGAAATTAAAATTTGTGGGGGTTATTAATCATTTTTGGGATTAACTGGAAATTTTTAGCATGTGCATGTATATTTTTGATCCATGAGAGAAAATCCATGACTATGCCTAGCTTTGGTTTTTGAAATTAATTGGTTGCAAAATCATTTCATCCTGGAAAAATACAGCTTTAGCTTTAAATACTTCCTTCTCAGCATAAAGTATTATGAAATTCATACCCATCATCAGTGCATGTGAGTTTCTGACTGGAACTGTAATTATTTTCCCCTGCACTAGAAAACACAAAAGTGCTAAAAATACCAACATAAGCACTTCGCTTATTTTCAGTTTTCACAAGTTCCTAAGAATCTTGGGGAGAGGGAGAAATATATATTTAGATCTATTTTTGGAAAATAGTTTTTAATCTTGTAATATGCATGTGCTTTATAACTATTAAACTCTTAAATCTTTACATTTGTGTGGAGGTCTTACAAACAAGTTCTGTCCCTTGTTTAGATGGTAGATTATATGAAAATGGGAATCCTTAATCTGTGTATTACAAGCCAGTTTTTGCTAAGCATTTAATGTTTACCTTTGTTTTACTGTATATGTTAATTGGATTTAATTGGTCTGGACATAATTGAATTGATTTCTTTTTTTTTTAAGTGATTTGAATTGGTTTGTTGTGAATTGTTGCTATATTTACAATTTATTTTAAATAAATTGATATTTATTAGCAGCTGTGCCATAGTGTCTAAGCCAGATCGGAGATGAAAACTGGCCAATTTTAGCCTCCAGCTAAGCAGTTGGCACTGATATGCAACAAATGTTCTCTTCTAAGTTGCATTTACAGTTACATTCTGTGTGAAGGTGAACTGCGTGTGCAGAATAGAGATGACCTTGTCCATGCGCTGGTCGTTAGCGAGGGTGGTGTAATGGGCACAGACGAAGCCAATGCCTTCACCGTTCTGCAAAGGATCCTGGGAGCCAGTCCTCATGTGAAGCGGGGCTCCAGCATCACCAGTAAACTGAGTCAGGGGGTTGCCAAAGCTTCCGCTCAGCCATTTGATGTAAGCTGAAGAATAGTGATACTGTGCTGGCTCCTTTGTTTTCAGAGAACTGTGTGGTCAGCAGTTTTTTTTTTGTTTGTTTTGTTTTTTTTATGGACTCAACTGTGTCAACTGCATGCTTTCTAATGATTGTGTCCTCTGGTTGTCTTCAGGCCACTGCTTTCAATGCCTCATACTCTGACTCTGGACTGTTTGGTGTCTATACCATTGCACAAGCTAACTCCGCCAGAGAGGTAAACAGCTAATTTAATCTCATACAATCACAAAAGGCCAGGATGTCATTTGAACATACCCGATCCTTGATGATTGTTTTTTTTATTCAGGTTATCAGAGCTGCCATTGCTCAGGTGAGAGGTGTTGCAGAGGGAAACGTAACAGAGGCAGACATCATCAGGGCAAAGTGAGCTCACTCAGAAAATGGAGTAATCATTCAGATGCAGACTTTGTAGTTGTTCTTAACAATGTCTTTGTCTGATGGAGCATAGAAACCAGGTGAATGCAGAGTATTTGATGTCCATAGAGAGCTCTGAGGGCCTGCTGGAGGAGATTGGGACTCAGGCTCTGAACACTGCAGCCTACCAAGCTCCCGAATCCATCCTCCATGCTATCGATGCCATCACCAAGGCTGACGTAGTTAAGGTAAGAATTCAGAGGGCAAGGTATCATCATCTGCTTCAGTGATTCTTATTCTTCCTTGTTTTATTCACTTAATGTGTCCAACGGAAGATTGTTTTCAAACCACTGAGAAGCAACATTTAGACAAACATTTCATAACTGACGTTTTGTTTATTTGCAACGCCTACGCTTCCTCATTTGACCTCAGGTTTGTTGTCATGGTAACAGCACTGTAATGTCCTCCTCTTCTGAAAAGGCAGCTCATGTCCTTACCTTTTATCATCAGCTCTTAAATTTCTCTTCTGGAATTCTCTCTGTTTTGACACGTTTTTAACACGTTTTTCCTGTTTTTTTTGTGTGTATGGTTTTTTGTTTGTTTTTTATTTAACAACCTGCAACTAGAGATGTGGATAGTTTATTCAGATAGACTTTTGAAAGCCTCATTTCTTAACTAACTTCACAAGTACTAAATGCTTAATCTTTTTTAAGATGGTTCCAAATGATCATGAAATATATCAATTAAATCACATCCCTAATAGTTCTTTCTTATCTTTGTAGGCTGCCAGAAAATTTGTTGATGGCAAGAAGACCATGGCAGCAAGTGGACATCTTGTTAACACACCATTTGTAGACGAATTATGAAAAAGAAAATTATGTAAAGACCATTTATGTCACCAGTGTTGGTGCACTGGCATAAATTAAGAGAAAACAAAGCGAGAATCATGAAGCATTTTATCTGTTTATCAGTGTAAATTAAAGTACAGGCAATAAAACAGCTATTTGTTGGCTAAATTCTGCATCTTGATCTGAAATCGATCATATTCTAATGTGATGGAGGTTTAATGGATATCAAAACTACTCTTCTTTAAATAAAAATATTCCATGCCAGCTTATCACATGACATCATCATGACACAGAAAGTGGAAGCATTTTTGCTTTTATTCAGCATAAACTTTTAGCATGAAAATGTACTGTTTTGATCCTCGGCCAGTGGAGGGACCCAAAAGCAAGCACAAGGATCAGCTCAGGTGTGAGAATGAGGGACGGTTAATCTAAATTTGTGCACCATGTTTGGTTGTTCTTTCTTCAGGTTTTACACCAGTCATATGGTCTGTGACATTTATTAGTGTCATTATTGTCAAAATGTACATAAAGAAAATAAAATCATTATAGATTAATTCCACTTTTGTGTTTTACTTCTGTCTTTACATGTTTATGGTTGTTTGCTGAAAGTTCTTAGATTTAATTTATTCTACATCTAACTTTTTGTTCTGAAAAACATAAAATACAATAAAATGAAAAAAACATTTTCACAAGGAATAACTTAGAAAACCAACACCAAAGAGTGAGTGTTTTAGTCTCTCCTCTGCTACCCCTAAATATAATCTCATAGAACTTTACTGCTGTTATTTGAAGACCTCAGAGGTGTCTTGGAGAACATTGCTGGTTTAAATTGGCTAAATTACACAACAATATGTAAAGAGTATTTTTCAATCCACCATCTGAGAATAACAGGAGAATAGCAAACTATCAAGACATGGCTGTCCACCTAAGCTAATTGGCTGACTGGATAGAGCATTAATAGGAGTAATGGCCAATAAGCCCTTGATAACCGAAGGAGTTGCAGACATCCACACCTCAAATGAAAGAAACCATTAAAGTGAGATGTGTTAATTGTGCATTCAACAAATATGGCTTTCATGCACTAGAAATAGAAACCTACAAGAATAAAATACTGTTTTTATCTTGCTCTATTCATAAGACTGAAATGAAATCTTTAAACATGCAAACAGTGGAGATGAAAATTAACACATCGCCCTGAAAATCTATTAAACAAGATGTTTTTTTTTTTCAGGAGAAGGAAGAACACACAAAACAGAAGAAGAAAGATTTGGTGAGAAGATGAACTGAGCAAAAACAAACCACAAAACCCAAAAGAAGAGCACAGAGGCTGCAAAACACAGATTAAGACTGTGGTGGCTCATCTTCCAGCATGACAAATACAGCACATGCTCAGCTACAGTGGTTAGATCAAAGTATATTCATGTGTTATAATTGCCTAGTCAAAGATCACACCTCAATCCTGTTTCTGTGACCAATACATATATATAATTTTCCAATATTACCCTTTTTTGCATGGAATGGACATCAGCTTGTAACATCACAGATTGGTCCTGTTTGGTTTTTAAGTGTTGCAGCTTAATTTGTGCTGTTTCAATTATGTTTTTAAGTCACGCCTAGCTTGTTCCAATTTGAATATCTGGTATCATCATTATTTTGTGTTTTGCACATCACTTGCTTGTGCTTTCTTAAATAGCCTTGTAAACTACGTTGCTTTCTTTTATTACTAGTTTTTGTTGTTTGTTGTTTGTTTTTTTAATGTGAGTGCTTTGGGACACGCCATTGTGTTTTGCACCATGGGGCTACTGTACATCATGAATAATTGTCTCAAACCTGACCACTCATGAAAACACAACCCCCCATTCTTCCAGAGTATCGCGAGAAGAGAGCCGCAGCCCCCTCTGAACGCTCTGTCTGTGTGTGTTTGAGGTTGTGTAGGGGGGGTCCGCCTGATGTCATTTGGCAGAAGGGGAGGCACAGCTAGTGGTGGGCACACGGGTGGAAAGCATAACAATAACGGCACCGATTCATCGTTCGTGTTGGGGCATTTAAACTCGCAGTGTTTTTAAAGCGTCTGGCTGAGGTCCGGAGCGAGAGAAGAGGAGGGCAGCTGGCTGGCTAATGGGCTGAAAGTACCAGATGCTATTCCAGCAGAGAAGGAGAACGGACTCTCTTCAGCGAGACAGGGTGATGGGTTCTCGTTTTCCTGACGGGTAACCGTGAACCGACGCTCGAAACGCGGATATTTCGGAGAGTGGGAACTCGCTCCGCATCCCCTGAACTTCAGTAGGTGTGACATTGTGTGTGAAATGCCGTCGAGCAGCCTCTGGGCCGCAGCTCGGCTCACCGAGCCCGAATCTGGGAAATAGCTAGCTAGCTGTCTGCTAGCAGCAGCTGTACCCGATGCTGCTGCTGCTGCAGCGGCTGCTCCTAAGCGGATCCGAACCACAACACAACCAGTCCGGGGCCTCGGCGCAGAGTGAGCCTTTGTTTTACATTACTGGACTTCAGCGGGGCTTTTGAGATGTGATGCTTTTGTGCGTCACATCAGAGCCTTTTGTAGCTGGAGGCTCGCGCTTGCTTGACGCGAAGGGGCTAACATTGCTGCAAAATGCACAGCAGACCCTCAACAGCAGGCTCCTGTTGAAGGGGGCGAGGTTGGACAGATAACAGCCCACCCCGAGTCTCTCTGAACAGCCGGGTGGGGGGTCACGTTTGGACAACCACTACCGCATTTCCCCCTGCGCCGAAACTCACCGCTTCTTCTCCAGACGACATGGATAAACTGACGATCATTTCAGGATGCCTGTTTCTGGCTGCAGATATCTTTGCAATAGCCAGCATTGCAAACCCAGACTGGATCAACACTGGTGAATCAACAGGTAAACCAACAACCTTCCAAGTTATTTAGATCGACAATATTTTGTCCAACTTAACTTTAGTTGGAGAAAATTGTTGGAATGAATAGATATGAGATATGGACTGCAATAAATATAGCTTGACTAAATAAGTACCATGGATTCATGGTCGCTATATCAGTCAAATATTTGGTGATGCTTGCTAGTTCATTGCCAAAGTTGCAGTATTGCCTGAAATTACGTTTAATTGAACCATGTAGTTGTGCTGGAAGTAGGATTTTTTTTTCTTCATAATATTTGAACCCACAGCAAATAGACATTAAGTTGTTCAGTATTTCTTAATTAAAAGGCCCAGTAGTTCTCAACTGTGTATTGCACAACATTTGCAACAGTTGAGCCAATATTATCAAGTTAAGCTGGCAACCAGACCAGAGTGATGTGTGATATTCTGCTAGTATCTTGACTAAACTAAAAATGCTCCACATAATCTGTCAGAGGCTGACAAAAAAAAAAAAAAAAAAAAAAAAAATCAGAAATCATCCAATGCATCAAATCTTAAAGCCTCAGTTTTCTGGTCTGTAAACCCATCAACAAATGGCATGCATTTTTATGCCCTTTAAGCTGAGTTTAATCAGCTAATGGTCAAAGAAATATGCTCTAATAATGCATAAGTGGGCATAATATTATAATTCTTTTAAGTTTATTGTTTCATTCAAAACTGCTACCTCTATCGGAGAATATGCAGTTACTTTTTCCTCTTAACATCCAATAGTCCTCAGAACAGTGAGTAAATTCTGTTTATATAGACAAGTGTTGCTCAAAGTGCTTTGTCATGAATGTGACCTGATAAAATCATAGCGAGTTAAAGTCATAATACTGAAAACACTGAAAAATGCAAAAAAAAAAAAATCTAATGAAACATTAATTATAATACAAATACAGTTTAAGTGATTTGAACTAGTCACCATGTTCACTCTTAGCTGTTTTTTTTTTTTTTTAAGAACAACCAGTTGTAAAAATCATCAATATTTAAGCACTTTCATCTCTTGAGCTGTTTATCGATAAAAGCCCTTTTCGCAAAGCCATCTTCATTCCTGTGATATGTAATGAGCTCTTGACATTTGAAGTGACCTTTGAATGATCAGTTGAATCTGCGAACGTGTAATCAGTCAAATCAGACCTGCTAGTGCTGAGGGGGGGTGTGGGTGTGTGAGCACGTGCGGCTCGTTTTAAATGCGCCATTCCTGAAAACACATCCAGCCTATTGACGGACAGCTGCTACTCTTTGTTCTCTTTGCAGAATGACAGCTTAATTATGTGGGTCAGGGAGGGTGCTCCATCCACCAGTCAGCATACGACTGTAACTCAGTGACATGAGTAATCTGTGCAGAAGCAATAATGGGATTTAATGAAATGGGCACAATGTCCACAATGCGGCTCGTTTGATTCTGTTGTGTAATCGGCCTCTTATTGTCCACTTCTTCAACTCCCCAGAGCTGCATTGGCTTTATACAGAAAATTGAACCTTTGCTATTTTAAACGCCAGTGTTGTGGTTTATGTGGGTGTTCTTATTGGAGTGGAAGTTGTCCAGCTAACAACTTCCAACTCGCTATCACTCTTCTCACTTCCTTTCACAGAGGCTGCCTTTCTCTCATTTGTCCCGTCTTCAATGGTCTTATCACATGTGTGGGTGATAAAGCACTGAGATTCATCTTCACATCTCGTTTTGTTTCTTTGGTGGCTTTAATAATGTTCCCTCTTCTGTCTAAAATGTGCAATTCCCATGCAAACAGAATCAAATATTCTTTGTTCTCTGACAGTGCTTTCATTGTAATGTAAATGTGTTTTTATTTTAGATTAATTGCTTTGGGTACTGTGTTTCTACATAAAGCCTTAAAAAGAGCTTAGTTGTATAACAGCATACTTATAGGAAAGCAAGATATTGAACATTTATATTGAAATGCATTCCTTACTAACGCAGCTCGTTTGTGGGCACAAACAAGTTATGCTGAATTAAAAAAAATCTACTGGCTTTAGGAACACTGAATAGTAAAATATAATCATTCATGGATGGGTTATTATGGTATTTTCACCATATGATAACCTTGGGTAAGGTACCACAGTATTAATCATTTAAAAAGATAATATATGGAATAATTGAACTGTAATGGACACTGGAGATTGGTATAGCTTGCCTTTGACCCTGCAAGGATAAGTAGGCATAGGTGATGGATGGATGATGTAATAGTTTTAAAAACAAAAAGCAACAGTTTCTACATTTCTGCCACTGAAATAATATGGATTATTATAGGTATAATTCTTGTCTTTTACATTTATTATTGAGAATTCAGTTACATGAATTCTCATGTAACTGAAGTCAAAAGTTTATATGTATTTGGGAGACACCTTTATTAGAAGTGACTAACAATGTAGCTAATAGCAAAGCTACTAATAACCAACTTAAGAAGGAACATTGGCAGGATAGACATGCTGCAGGCATGGAGGGAAGTGAAGAAAGACACTGTGCAGCAGAGGTGTAACGAAATACAGTGTTGCGCTGAAAAGTTAGGCCCTTTGTCAGAAGAAAGAGTGTATCTTCTAAAATCTGTTTGTTTCATTAGCTGTACAAATTTACTCATGTTAAATTTAGTGTACAGTTATTTCTATAATTTTTTTCAAATTATTAAATTAGAAAGTTTTCAACATTTCAAACATGAAAATAGAGTTTATATTCAGATATTGTTGGATAATCTCTCTCTCTCTCTCATCACAGGCTAATTTTTATGCAGTTTTCAGTTTAAACAAAAAGGTTAACACCAATCAGCTGAGCTTAGCACCTTAGCTTTTGTTGTGTTATTGAAGATTTTAGTCTGACATGCTTTTATCTGCCTGACTTTGTCCTCACATTGAGAAAACAGTCGACTTTGATAAAAATCCGTCTTTGCTTCAGGTTTTTCCCCATTTTTAAATCTGTTTTTCTTTTTTATTTTATAATAAAGAGCAAGCTAACATTGATAAAACCTGATTCAGAAATGGGGCTAGAATTTTTTTTCGTCTATATACTTTAACGCCACTTAAAAACTCTGCATTTTACAGTGCAGACAGAATTCAGACGCATAGCATAATCTCCACTAAAGCTTCACATTTCTTCTGTTACCATCTAAAGCCAACCTCCTGCAGAGCTTCGAAGCAGAGCCATTGTCACAGCAGTGTCAGGCAATTTTCTGCTGCTCAGAGTCTACGACTGCGTAGTGCACATTTTGTCCTTGTGGTGGATTTAATGGTTCTGAACATAAATGATAAGTAATGTTATTACATTTGCACCACCAGGATTATTTGTAGTCATTAATCAAAGCCGACTCTTAAATAATTGTCTCCAGAACATTTTGAAAATTGTAAAGCCCTAGTTTTCACTTTTTGATGATTTTTATTTTTTTAATGAATAAAATGTATGGTATTATTCAACCTTACTGTTTCATTCTTACATTATTAATATAGGTTGTAAATTTTGCCTCCAATTGAAGTTTTCCTTCAGATAGAAAAACCATGATCTTCTCCATGTGCTTCTTGTTCATATGTGTAATAATGTGGAAACATGTTTAGACCCATGTTTATGTTTATGTTCCTATAACATGTTTATGTTATAGGAACAACCACTTTAACTCTATGTCGGATGTGGTTTGACAGTCATGTCAGTAACATGGGCTATGAAACTATGCACCTTTTTACATACTTTTTGTCAAATAAATGCAAAAAAAACTACACTTTTTTTCTTCAATGGACAACTTGATTTGTATACCATTTTCCCCTTGATAAATTATCTTTTGCAGACAGTTTTTGTGTTGACTTAAGTTATCTTTGACATTAAACTTTGCTTGCTTTTAGACATCTGTGTAAGAAATAAAAAAAGAAACAAAAACACAAATCTGTATGAGGGTGAAATAAACATTCATGCAACTTGTTCTAACTGGTCCACAGTTGGTGTGACGGTGATTTAGCCAAAAATAGATGAAATGGGACACAATTAAATTGTCTTATTTTAAGTATCACTTTTCAAAGCACAAGGGCACACAGTGTTATTACTACAGAACAGCTGAAACCAGGCCAGCCATTATCGTCCAGTTACAGGCCTGCTGTGCCAGCAGTTCTCACCTGCAGTTTACCCAAAATTGAGAGAGTTTGACAGGCAAGGACAGAGACCACAAACTGAGCTGCCATTGACTTGAAAATGTTTATTGGCTTCAGGTGAAGATAGTACCATTTTGAAATGTGAAATATTTTTCATCTATTGACTGTAAAAACCTGGATGCTGTGCAGCTCCAGCTGAAACCTTTAGCCTGCAGGTTATGGAAATGATCTTTGAAAAGAAATGATTTATTTCTTGTGTTGCAGGTGGAAAATCTAAACTAGATTCTAATCTTTCTCAGGGCTTAGTTATTATTTTATTTCTAAACTGTCATCATAAGTTGTGCTTCATCCTAAAATAGAATAGATACCCTTTTAACATAAGATGAAAGAACTACTAATTGAAAGCAGGAATCAGATTTTTTAAATTTAATTAAGGTCGATGGAGGAACCTTTAACAATTAATCTGATGGTTTGTGTCATTGTGTCTATATTCAATAGAAGGTAATTAGGACATGACTAATGAAGATATCCATGAAGACATTCATTCATTAATGTTATTTTAAACAGTGTATTTATATCTTAATGTTGTTGAATTTTCCTCATTTCAGTGTAATTAAGAGAAGGACGGCACAACTTTTCAGCAAAACGTGTTGCTTCGGTGCTGTGTTTGATAATCACAGCTGAAAATGCATCTTGTGACATTATGATGATGATCCTTAGTATTTGGCATGCAGATTTATTCTTTTGTTTAAGGTGTTATTTTGACATCAGATTTGCCTAATTCAATAATGCTTCACTCTATGCTAGAGGCATTCTTAAAAATGTATTTAGGTTATTTTGTGATGACAAATTCATGCTGTGCCTCCATGAAGATACTTTTTATTTATTTAGGAGTTTTCGCAGTTAAAATATATGGACATGACATGTTTTTCATTACAACATCTCTACAGCCTGTCGGTTGATTTTCTGTGTTAAATAAAAGGCAATCATGTGAAAATCAACACTTATTCAGACCTTCTTACAGAGAATATTTTTGCTGCTCAACAAATAAGAAAAACCATCAGGGATGTTTTTTTCTTTTCTTTTCAAATTGCTTCACAAGAAGTGCAGAGGGTCTCCATGTTGAGTGTTGTATTCGCCCTAACCAGTTGGTTTTACACCCTTTCTCTTACTATGTAGTTTGTAAATATGCAATGTCTATTGTTTGTCAGTCTTTAAGGATTTTTGGAGTTATTTAAACTGTGAGCATAGACTTATCGCAGTCTGTTCTCCTTGGTAGAGCTACTTCAAAATTCGAATGACCAGATATCACTGCTTTTCAGATTGTTTGACCCTGACTGGTGACTGACTTGTTGTAAACTCAAATCCGGTCATTTTCTGATTGGTGAAGTCACCGTTGTTGGCTTTTATTCCCCCTCAGCGTTCATGATTTTATGTACTGTGTTTAGTGTGCAGATTTTGGCTCTGCACAGCTGCGCGTCAGTGCCCCAATAATAAAAGTGGCTAAACAGCCTCCAGCTGCAGAAAAAGGCAGCTGTCTTGTGCGTTAGCTTACCTCTTGCCGCCCACCACAGTTCAGAGGCCATTTGGACTCATCCCTCCTGAGCCTGCAAACAGCAGCACCCCTGGTGCTTCACTAATGACAGCATCATCATCTTGCAGTTGAGCAGACGCGGCGCTCGTTTCCTCTCATTTGGGCCAAGACATGGTGAGAGGAGTGTTTTGATCATTGTGAGTGCAGAGCCGACGGCAGGGTAGCAGGGCATGATGGGGGCGTGAAAAAGAGCAGGGCCTCAAAATCGTAAATTGGCCTATTATTTTCTGTAAGTAATAGAAAATAATAGAAATCTCGCTCACGCTGTACTGCGTGAGCGAGATTTGTAGACTATACATATTATTTTTTAGAGATTTTTAAAAAAATTATTTCTAGCCAAAAGGCATAGTTATGCTGCACTCATGAATATTTGTTCTACCTTGCATTAATTTCAATTATAATGTTTCATTTCTGAAAACAAAAACATTCCTATTTCTATTTAGGTTCAGCACATGTAGGTTTAAAGGGACATGTGCCCAGTCAGACAAAATGCAAGCTACTGCTGCCTTGTGCACATTTAGATTGCCTGTCTGTGCATTTATTACCAACGCCTCAGTTGGAACATTACATCCGTTTTCAGTGCAGGGTAAAATGAGGGCTAACTGGATGTTATTCAGCACCTGCAGGTTGTTCAATTCGCTCCATTAACTCTACATTGTGTCGGCGCCACAGCATCCTGTCATCCCCGAATAAAATCAAATCACTGTTGTCTTTTTCCGTTGTGTCTCATCACTGAAAGAAGCAGATTAAATTTCTGAAACATCTCTATAAGTGGCAGTGTGTCTTTCCACTGAACTATCTTACATCATTAGCGTTTGGAGATTTGCAGCGTCATGAAAAATGGGACATTTTTAATCATTGCTGTCTGTTATTTCTATACCATACGAGTAAAGTCAAATTTACATAATCTTGTACAAATTACAAGATGATGGGAATGTCCTAGGAACAAGGTTATAATGTAGTTCTAAATTTGCAGTTTTTGACTGAGTTGAAAGAAAATCTTTGCTTTGCTTTTATTTGATATTTTTGCTTTTGGGGATTTGGTCTTTTCATGCCCTACATTTTATGGTTGAAAAAGTGTCTGAACATTTTATACAGACCAGACATCAAGTTATGCTCATCCTGGGAACCCTTCATATCTGCTTTGACAACAGATAATTTACTGTAATTACATATATTCTACTTATGGTTTGCCTTAAAGAAAACGTAAAAGCAACCAACTCCTGCTGACTCCAGCAGGAGTTTGCTCATCGTTATTTTGGTTTGATCAATGGTCTTAATCTGTTATATTGTATGAGTCAACTTCCCCAAAACTTAGAGCAGAACCACAATGAAGTAAATGTGAGTAATAACAAAATCTATTAGAAAATATTACTCATTTAATTGTATGTGAGATTTCTTATTGTTTCTGTACTTTGTATAAATAGAACAAAGAAAAAAAAAACTTGATGCATGATGGTTAATTACAGAAATGTACCAATTACAAGAGTTTAAACCTTGTGGAGTTACTATTGACAGCTATTTGTCTGATGCACTCACTGTCTGGAAAAATATAATATACCGCTCAAAAAAATAAAGGGAACACTTAAACAACACAATATAACTCCAACTAAATCAAACTTCTGTGAAATCAAACTGTCCATCTAGGATGTGTTATTTGAGTGTTCCCTTTATTTTTTTGAGCAGTGTATATTCTTAGTTCCCAACTAACTAATCCTCTGTCCATACTGGTCATACTTAAAGTTAATGACTTTCGGTCACCGGCCGATTTATCTGTGGTTCTCTACATTGAATGAACTATTTATACTGCTATGATCTCTTAGAGAGTTATTGATTCCTTGTCATATAACAAATGAAATAATTTTTCAGTATTATTGATTTTTGTCATGCAACATTTGATGCCGCCAGAACTAACAGGATTGTGTTCTTTAACTATACCCTTTGACATAGAGAGTGCACAGGATGTCACGAAGACAGTTTTGTTGTGTGATTTTTGTGGTTTAACACCTGGAATTGCAGTGTGAGCTCAGCTGTCCCTCTGACTTGTAGAAAACACCTAGCAGAGCTTCTGTCAGTGTTTTTACACTAAGGAGGCGTGAATGTTCCTGTTTTGTTTTGGGTAAAAGTGGTCATCCCAGGAGGAATTTGTGGATAAATGCCTGAATCTGCTGTGTGAAACCAGGATTACTTTATTTAGAACAACCATTCAGCTTGTTTTTGTCTTCTTTTATTGTTTCATTGGAATTATTGAATTGGAAAGATTAAAAGGATCCTCTTTGGAGTTTTTGTTTTTAAGTGTGACCAGACAAAAGGGAAAAACCGGCTTGATGCGTCATTGTCGGTGCGTCCTGGCTGTGCTCATTACCTCTGTTTCTTTATAGAATTACCTAAGACGCCTGTGAATGCCAGGTGTGAGCAGGGCATGTGTTAGTGATTGTCTGTAAGCTCAATCCAGGCCTTACTCTCCATGACAGTGAAGTTGATGTTTTGACCCTTCCAGTTTGATAGAAAAGTACATTTCTCTGACAAATTATTGTGGCTACGTAAAATTCTGTAGCTCATTTTTTTTAATGAAATGTTTTGTTTTTGGGGTCATATTTTGTGTGACCATCTGATTAGAGAAAAGTATGCATTTAAAAATTACCACTGTTTGATTAATACTGATATTTAAACAGGAACAGTTTGTGTTTCTTGTTGCTGGCTGAATTGTTTACCTGTGTTCATTTAGCATAGCGTGCCTGCCTGTTGTATGGCAGGAATCCCACTGAATGCTGGTAAAACAGCAGGAGGTCAAGGGATGCAGGGAAAACAGTTGTAAACCCTTCTATTACCCGCAGCAATAATCTAATTCCCCTTCAACTAGTCCCTGCCACTTTCTGCCTTGTTTATTCAAAGTTGTTCTGTAACACCAAAATGACTTTAGAAAAGTGTTGAGTAAACTAAGCCTGTCATGTACCAGTTAAGTGGGGAGTTTTACATTTAGTGAAAACTACATTAGCACCAAAGAGAGTCAGTGAAAACATCTATTAAGTTGCCATCTTTTGTGCTAAAATTGAAGGTTTTTCAATGTAAGCTCATGCAGATGTAAAGCTTGCTGTTCCTGCAGTTCATCAGCGCTATTGTAGACATGTACACCATTTTCTTTTAAACCACAGGCATTGTTTTTTCTGTGCTAGCCGAGCTGGGGAAGCTGGTTGCTATACTATAAAAGCATGTTTTCTCTGGGCGGTATAAAGGGGACAGGATTTCCTCGGTGGAGTCTACATAACTCTCAGCACTCTCAGGCCAGAGAGAGCACACAGGCTTTGGTTGTTTGTTGCGGTTAAATTGATTTTTGATTCATATTCATTAAACACAAAGTTTAAAACTAACAAGAAATAAATTGTTTATACATTTGCCAGACTAAGACTGAACCTGAAACTCCAGCTTGCATATTTGTCCCATTCTACCTTTCACCCACCTACTGAGCCTCTGAACTTTTATGACAGTGCCTAGAAAGGCCCACCTCTTAAGTGAAGGGGTTATTTTGTGTTTTTATTGCTCATTTAACAACAAATGTTTTCTAGGGGCGAAAAAAAAGTTTTTAAAACTGGTAAGGATCACTCTCTCTGACTCAGATATTCATTCTGGGTACCTGTTTGACAATGAAACTAAGTTGCCACATATATTTTGATAAACTCCTATACCTTACAAACTAAATCATAGAATACAGAAAGGCATAATTAGAAAAAAAGGTGAGGTAATTTTATTTATTTATATGGTACAAGAAGGCAATTTGAAGTGCTTTACATGATTAGAAGCAAAATAAAACGACAAACAAGCAGGTGCCAGAGTGATTTAAAAAAGAGACCATTTCTAGTGTAATAGAAAACTCAAATTAGATTCACTCAACACATTTATTTAACTGAAAATCAAATTTCTGCTCAGCAAGTATTTAAACCTGTTTTAATTACACATGCACTAAGCAGACAATTCCTGGCCGAAGAAGTTTTTTTTTAAATTTTTAAATTTTTTTTTTACTCTACAAGAAATATAAGAGAAGATATGGTTTCATCTGATATTTATTAAGCTCAAAAGAAGCGTATCAAGTATGGTTCGTAGTTGTAATTACAGACAAAAAACAGTTTTCAGTTCTGATGCAGTTAGTAAAATTAGCTGATTCTGATCTATGACTGTTTGATTTCTGCTTTTGTCATGTTGATGTCTAAAGCAAAACATGTATATTTTGTCATCTAAAGTTTGACCCGGTGCAGTATTCTTCAGGAACTAATCAAATATTACTGTAAGTTTAGAGATTTAGTAGGGTCAAAGCGCAGTGTTTCTGTTTTCTTCCATTTCTGTCAACTTCATTTACATGTTGAGGTCAGTGGGGAGGTTTTAATCGTCTCAGCATTTGATAGCAAAGTACTTCCCACTGATTTTTTTTTAAATGATTGATATTAGAGTTTAGCACTAACCCCAATTCTTGCAAGGTCAATGCTCATCTTTAAAATGATACCAAACTTGGTATTCCCTAACAATCTGATTGTTTTTCACACTTTACAATAAAAGAGAGACTGCGTTGAATGGTGCAGTTTCCTCTCTGTCTGTTGTGACCTTATTTCCATGTGTAGGGGAGAGCAGGTGAAACAGTGCATTAGGTTTTCCAGAGTCAAATACTTCATTGTTGAGCTGTAGGTTGTTACTTAAATGCTGGCTATGAGATGCTGATGTAAAGTAGTGGGCATTTTCCTGCACTTTAAAGCTACTGATATGAACTGTTGGGACAGTGTTAGGCAACAACTCTAATCAGTATTTGGGACATCTGGATCTAAAAGTCCCCCGTAGCTAATGAAGCATTAAGTTGCATGACAGCCTGACAAACCTTATTATCCACTGTCCTGTAATAGAAGAAATCAGTCTTGCTTGACGGTTTGTTTTTCAAGTGAGTACTTCTTGCCTTGTGCAGTATCCTAGAGGGCCCACCTCTTATTTAAAGAGACCTGTGGTCAGCAGAGAGGTAAACAAAGTGAAGCTGTTCTGCTTACTCAGGTAGAAAATCCCCTTGAGGTTGTGCTTTTAATTGAACAAGATGCCTCGAGAGAAGCATGGGCCTGCTTTTAGCACCAGCCTTTACACTCTGTCAGAGCTTGTCTCATGACTCGGTTTGATGCTTGCATCCATTAAACTTCTTGTCTTGATTAATCATAGATAAGTACAGTGGAGCATTTTGATCGCAGATGTGTGCTTGCATTTTCCATGACCTTTAACCGAGATCTTGGGAGATAAAGTCAGATAGTTTGAGATGAATTTGAACAGCTTGCACATTCATATTTACCGAGCCTTTTAAAACTGCAGCAGCTCTGTCCAACATGACTTGAAATGTCACAGCTGTGTGGGATGCACTAACTGGCAGGATAGATCTCTTCTTCACCCTCGCTGCAAGTGTGGAAAATATATTTTTGCTATCATAATGGTTGAAATGGTGACGATTCAAAATATCTTTTTTCCCCATTCCTCCTTCTTCTCTTTGTTCATGCTCCTTTTCTTTCATATGAGACAATTTCTTTCTGTCTGACCATATCCATGAAAGTGCTACAGCTACTATATTCTATGAGGTCAGAAATTCTGACTAGATCAGATACGCAGGTAGTGGCGTTGACTTTATTTTGAAAATTGCAATGGTGTTTGGGACAAAATCGGTCAGTCATTTTTGGCAATAAGTTAGTTTATTGGTGTCTGGAAAATGGGATGTTTCAAAAACTTCCAGATCCTTAAGAAACATGGCTCTGCAGCGTTAATAGAGCTTGTCACCTAGCAACCCAAGCTGAACTCCAGCACTTTTGGTAAACTGATTTGTCCTGTATGTGCTGTACAATTGTTCATGGAAAAGACAAGTACTTTGTTGTTGACTTGGCATTTAGAAACTACTTTCTGCATTCATGTTGGTTTTACAGAAGGCTCCACTTCTACTTTTCAAACATGTATAGAAATTGTGTATCTGTTTGCAGCCATTTTCATTTGTTAGTGTAAATGTTGAGTTGGGGGATGTGGATTTAAAGTGACAAGAAGCTCTAAATCAGCTTATTCTGCAAGGAACTTAAAATTGGCAGAACTGACTAGACTCAAATCTCATTACCTAAGAATTATTTGTGCAAAAAATGTAATGGTCATGCTTCGTATAACCCTGTAACATGTTTAAGAAACTATAGCAGAACACCTTATTATGTTATTAAAAAATAAAAATGTAACGCTATGCTTCTGCTTTATCTGGTAATACTACGAGTGAATTAAAGCAAAGCTTTTTATGTGTTCCTCTCCCCTGCAGGCGCTCTTACGGTCGGTCTTGTCCGGCAGTGTCAGACCATACACGGACGAGAGCGGACCTGTATCCCTCCGCGACTGCCCCCTGAGTGGGTCACTACGCTCTTCTTCATCATCATGGGCATCATATCCCTCACAGTCACCTGCGGACTGCTAGTTGCGTCGCATTGGCGCAGAGAAGCCACCAAATATGCCCGCTGGATTGCCTTCACTGGCAGTAAGTGAAGAAAATTATAGTCAAAAATATAAAATTATGTTTCTTAGGAACTAAGTTGAATTACTTGAGAAAATGTAAATGTATATAGTCCTCTTGATTTTATGGATAAATTCATAGAGGATTGTGGCTCGTTTGGTACATGTGTAGGTGGACATTATAACCGCAGCTCTTCTTTCCCTTAAACTGTAAAGTTTTGTTGTTTTTTTTTTCTCCAGACAATATTTCTGTATAGATGCACTTGCAGTACTCCACAATAACTCTTCCATCTCACGCATTGTGCCTGGGCTGGTTTTACAAAGCTGTGTGGGTTGGTGGAATTCAATTGGTCAGTCAGTTCAGGGAAGCGGCAGCTTCGAGCACTCTCACGCTGATGGAGCAGTGGTATGTGAAGCCACAATGGCTCACATTATTGTCTGAAAGCTGGAGGCATTTTTTTTTAAATGGCTCAGACTCAAAAAGAAAAAACACCCTGAGGATTTGCAAAAAAAAAAAAAAACATTTAGGTGAACATTTGTTCCCTGCTAGGTCTTGTGCAGTTTTATATTTTTTTCAAACACTTCTTAATCACCTGTTAAACTAGCACTCTTTTATAACCCAAGTGATAGTGTTGTGTAATAAATGTCTTTTAGAAGCACTGAGAACACCCCAAGAAACTCAGGAATACAGATGGATTTGATAACAGAGAGTAGTTTCAATTCTGCTTTATGAAACTAGTAGACTATTGTCACTCTGATATAGAAATTACTTTGAGCTTAGCAACACAAACAAAGATATTTCTGAAGGATGACTGGGAAACAACATGAGCTGAGAAGCTGTACTGTAGATTAACTGCTAACTTACTTCAAGTCAGATAGAAGTGGTAATTGTTACTTTTGTATTAGCTGTTTAGCTGCCGAATAAGCCTTGTGTGGAAAAAAAGCAGTTTCATATTTTCATGGTATTAAAACTAAATAAAAAATTAACTAAGATTTATAAAATGATCTAAATGTTTTAATTTCAGACAGAAAAGTAACAGTTATTTCTGTTTTCAAAAGATAGCATGTTGATTATTGAGAACATTTTAATTATATGTAATTTTTATGTTATTTCGAATTTGATTCATGGACTTGAGCAAAAATCTGGATTAATTAAGCACTAAACTTAATTTAATTTACTTATTGAGCAGAAAAAAAAAATTAACTTTTTTAAATTTTATTTATTTTACAGTTCTGTACTCTTTAAAATGACACAAGTTTAAAAAGCTTCCAGCAGCTCCATAACTAGTAGGGCTATGTGCTCAGGTAGCCGCCATGGCTGCTTAACTAACTATTTTATCCAAACAACAGTGATTGTTGGTCCTCCTGCAGTTTATATGTCATTGAAATATTTCAAAACAGCCACATTTGTCTTTGAAAGTCACAGAAAAGTGCGGCAGCTGTTTTTCAGTCAGCTGGCCAGCAGTGCTCTGCAGCAATTGGGGGTTCTGCATGACTCTGTTGCCCTCGACTCTAAACAGCAGCAGAAACTTCTGGTCATTGTATGATGAAAAGTTGTATAGTTCTGAAATGTAACGTTTGAAATGATTCAGTCCTGGCCTCTGTTGACATTGCACAGCGATTTAAAAACCCTTTTTAGCTGTGATGATTTTCAATTCGCTATCATTATCTTTCTTCTGCAAATGTATTCAGATGCAAAAAAGTGGAGAAGACATCACATTCAAATTATTGTTTTTTTTGAATATACCTTATTGTCAGGATGAAACGAGTTGAATTTCTTTATGCTTGATTTGCTTTGTTTGCTGGCCAAAAATTCTGCAATTAGAAAAGCATCAGTAACATGGAAAGTCAGATCTTCTGAACTAAAAGGATATTTACTTTATAGCGAGATTATGCAAGCAATTGTTAGACAAGGGTGGTATTTTGTAGATGTATGCCCGGTACTATAAACCATCATGCTGATTAGGACGCCTCAGGGTTGTTTGGTGGGTAAAATATGAGCTGAACACAATATTTTTTAGTACCCTGCTTTGTAGTGGTGAAACTGTTTCTAAATTACATCAGGCTTGTCTTTCACATTTTTTTATTTATTTACTATTTGACAGATTTATAACACACAGCGCCGTCCACAGAGATGATTGCTGTTAAGAGACGCATTGTCTTGAACCGCACACTAACAAGTGATGTAGCTGTCACGACTCCTATTAGCAGAACCACTGCTTATTTAGGCATGTTATAAGTCATATTTTTTTTTGCATCACTTTATTAAAGCTAGGACAGCTTTTACTGCCTTTTATGAACTAACCCTTTAATTTTCAACAGTCTTTAAAGAATATACTAATATGCTCATTTTAGCTGACCTGCTAGTTTTTATGTGCACCAGATAAGCTGTCTTGACTCGGAAAACATAAAGTTAGGCTCCCTTGAGTTTTTCTGACATTCTGAATTGTTATCATCCTGAAAGCCATCTGCAGATACTAAAACTTTTTTATTGAGCTTTATTTGGCTGGAAAATATCTTCAGGCTTGAAAGAGACAAAAAGGCCAGATTCAAAGCATCAAATTTCTTTTTAAGTTATGTTTGATATATACAATATTAGTATAACAAATAAATTTAACAAGGTAACGTGATTGTGCTTTAAAATGCCACTATGTGCCTGGAAAATATATATTACACCGCCTTTAGATTTTTGATAGTTGATAATAACTTTATTGATATGGGACAATATTGATCTGTTATTAACTACCGTTAAACGTGGTTGAGTTTTGAATATTACAGTGAAGTTGTTACATTTTATGTTTTCTAGGGATGTTCTTTTACTCTAGTAGATGAAATGGAAACAAAGGGGGCCTGGACCCAGAAAATTAACCTTGTTCCTGCAAAAGGTCTCTGAAGTGGAAACATGCCTTCTGTGTGTAAAGTTAATCAAATCTGAAGGATGACTGGGCAACAACAACATGAGCTGAGAAACTGTACTGTAGATTAACCAGCAGCAAGTGCACAAATTACCGTGTGTCATCAGTTGGGGCTTTTAAGATGTCCAGTAGATCACGAAAAGCACTTAAATTAAACCTGAGCAGAAGTTGAAGTTATATTTTCCTAACTATCGGCTTGTTCTTTTTTCTCTCATCCACAATCAATGTCTCCCTTATTGTTCATAAATTTATTCATTTCCAGAGTGTTGGATTTTATTTTAATGATGTTGTAAAATGTATCAGAGTAAAGTGCATTGTAGAAGTCAACACTGTAGAAGTTAACACTTATATGTTTAGTACAAAAAACATAAAAATAATTAATGTTTTTCAACAAAAATAAATCAAAGTGTGTACAGAATATACACACACACACAGTCTTTGCATGACATTAGACATTTTCATAATGGTAACAATGTTGACAAATATTGAGGTATTTGAGTATTGTCCTCTCCTCTTTTCGTCATCTGTGCTTCCATCATGCTGTCATCTTTAGCATTTTGGACAGTATCATTTGTGTCCTTTCTAGATGGATGAAATTCCCATTTGATTAAACCTGCTTGGATAATATTTCTTTAACAAATTAGATTTAAAAAGTTATAATTTTAACTGTGAAGGCAATTCCTTCAGCTCTCAAAAGTATATTTTCTGGTTAATTTGAGCTTTTTGTCTTAGAAATATAGTTTAGGGAGAGAAGTTTTTCATGTAGAAATAGATTTCTTCTGCTTTTTCATCCCCAGCTTCTCTTTACATCCATTTGCATAAAGATTTTGCTCAATAATGAGACTTTCATTAAGAATTAATGCCTCATACTGGTTAAAATGTCAAAGTTCAGCCTCATGAAAGCATTTCCCACCTGCATTGACTTTGGTATGAGATTAAATAAAGCAGTGTGACTCTGAAGCAGAGCAGACGGTGAAAAGCTGTTCAGACATCATCTCTTTATTTTTAATTAAATGATTGTATGTTGTACGATAAAACCCTGTTGATTCACACGATGGTTTAATTTGCTGCATAATTGACTTGTGAAATCAGGAGTAAACATAATCAAATATTGATGTGGCTTTGTTAATGTAAAGACTCGAATAGAAAAGACATTTAGAAATCATTGAGAGTTGAAATACTTTGAACTGTAGCTGAATATCCTTCATCCTCACAAATAAACACATTAATGATTTGTAGAATAGATATCACAGTAATATGTATTTCTCAACTTGCTGTTGAGTTTTGTGAGTAACAGTTTATTTTCTGTAAAATCTATTTGAGGACATTATATTTTTCCTAATTTCATACTCCAATTATGGAAAGCTGCTTTTTCATAATGTTTAAATTTGAATGAAGCAGCTCTTCGGTGATTTGTAAACCCTATCAAGGATTTGCTGTTTTTATTTCTCTTCATGGTCTTCCCTTATGAGCTTCTTCATGAGATTTGATTCGTTTTTGCTGCTATTAGTGAAGCTATATGCATCACCACGGATCTTCTCACAAAAATTAGTTGAGGCATAAATGCGACATGGTTTCACGTGAAGTCTGTGTAAGCGAGTTTGTAACATTTTGAAGAAGCCTGGTTGGGATTTAACGTTAAATTACTGATACTTCTTTCTTTTGCTTTAGCCGAGTTGTTTTCTTGTAAAACCTGACATGCTGGCCAGTGCGAGACTTCTTCTGAAAGCTGTTTTGTGGTAAAACATTTATCTAAAGTACTTCTAAAGTCGAAGGTGTGGAAAAAATTTAACTATTTTTTAACCTTGTAGTAAAAAGTGAAATGATGTAACCTATTAATAACATGAGATTTTTGTTATTAGAGATTGGGGTGGAAAGATGTCCTTGTAACTCTTGCATAGTAATGTGCGAAAACCTCTTTAGTTTAAGGAAAACAGTTTGTTTAGTCAGCTGTTTGCTGCTGAGCTGCACACCTTTGCTCAGCAAACATCTGTAGTGACTGTGTTTTATTTCTGTAGGTATTTGTGTGCATTCAAAAACATCACTGCAGAGCTTTCCATTTCTTGAATAGGGAAAATACACACATTTTATGTCTTTGGAAAGGTATCTTCTTTCACATCATTGTAAATGATTAAATCATTAATCCAAAGCATCAATATTTTGCACATAATTTGTGGTGAATTCTGAGGGGAAAAAAATGTAATGGTTGACCAAATACTATGCAGCAACTTGTTACACTTACACAACAAGATGCTGCACAGGCGCATAAAGCTCACAGTGAAGAGGTGAAGATCCACTTTTGTAGCAAAGCTAAATAAAACCGTTGCAAAGTTGCATCAAAAATACAGTGTTGGTGAAAAGTTTACAGAAACTCATTATGTGTATGAATGCTATGTCATGATTAGACTCAAACATAGAACACAGTTGCTCTAGAACAAGCTCATTTTTGTTTTGGGTCAATTCCAGATTATGAATGCTCTTAAAGGGCCAGTTGTGCCAGAATATATTGAAAAAACCTGTTCCCAAACTGTTAAAATATCAATGAATCCTTAAAATTGAATATTATCAAACATCTTTTCAGTCCCTCTTTTTGTAATTTCTTGTGTTTGTGGTGCTAATTTGGAACTATTTGCGCTTATTTATAAATGCAGTTTGTAAATGCAACTTTCTGTTATTTGCTATATAGATCATAGACTATAATTTGACATCAATTAAGGCTGATGCAGGTGTTTAGTACAAGTAAGAAAGTTTTTGACAATCTTTTGAGAAAAACTCCCAATTGTGAGTGTAATTTGTTGATTTTTTGTGAATATCTACAATAATTCTCAATAAACTGGAAGAACTGATTGGTGTAATTTGGCAGTAAACGGATAAAAACTACATTGATTTGAACTTAAAGTGAACTTAAACACTTATAATGTTTAAGTGTGCTTAAACATTATAACATAATGTTTAAGCGCACTTTGTGTTTAGTCTAGATTGTAGAGGGCCTCATAAAAATGTAAGGTGGGCTGGATTTGGCCTATAGGCCTTCAGTTTGACACAAGTGCACTAGAATGTGTCCATGTGGCTTAGTAAATTGTACACCAAACTTACACACTTCTTTGTAGACTCCAACAATTTTTACTTGACTTACATTTGACTAAGTTTACCATCATCCATACATTTTCATTTTAGTTTAAAAAAAAAATGTTTAGGAATAATTCCTGGAGATGTGGTGATTTGTTTTAATCATTACTTCCACCAGTACCACTGACTCCAAAACAGCATGATGCTGCCACCACCATGCTTATGAGTTGGTACTGAGCTTTTGGGGTTGAAATCCTTGTCTTCACTCTACTGCAAAACTTGACTCAAGTAACTACCGATTCTGCTGAGGAATATTTTGAAGGTGTTTCTGTTTTAATAAATCTAAAATTAAAAATCAACCATTTAAATGCATCTTAATGCCCAATGTGTACAAATCTTATATAATTATCAAACATTCTTGCTAAATACAGCCAATGATTTCATGCATGCTGTGCAGAACCCTGTGTGTTGTTTTTAGCTTATCTCCATAGGATTTATTGCAGACTCCCACAGCAAACACCTAAGCTCTCTTCATTTGAAGACATTAATCTTTCATAGATTTTTGCATAATGAATCATTCCTTGAACTAGGAATCCGCATCATTCTACTGTCACTATTTTCAGCTTTCGGTTCAACTCTAATTGAACTAAAACCTTGTTTAATGTGAAAAACCTATAGAAAATAACAGTATCTTTGAGAATATTTAAAGACTTTAGACATTGTCTAAGTTTTCTCTATACAGACTCTGCATGAAGGTTAAATCTCTTCTGATTCAGTTTTGATTGAGCACAAAGCAAGTTTTATGATGTAATCTGTTTAGACACATTCAGTTTTTATTCTTTGCCATATTTCTGATTTATTTAATACTTCTGCTTGACGTTATTCGCAAAGTAGGGTGTCGATTTTCCCATCTGAAATATTATCAACAAAAGAGTGAAGGACATTTCTTAGAGCTGTTTGAAATCTCTCACTCTAAGCCATCCTTGGGGAAGGTTTCACATTCAGTATCAGTGAGAACACTGAACTCCAAAGTTAAAAAGAGCTCATCTTTTTTAAAATCCTCCTACAGACAACTGCTGTTTACATGATCTCTTAGTGAAATATGAAATGAGCAGCGATATTGAGACACACAATCAGTTTTGAACAACTTAAATGACACGAATGCCAATTTAATCTCTCCCAGTCTTCCATGTATTCAGGAAGGATTGATCATTTTAAATGTATCTAAATTTGTGTCTACAGTCTAATCTCAACCCGAAAATTTAGATAAATGTACTTTTTTCTGAGTACATTTATTCAGCAGGAGAGAAAAAAATGATGTTGGAATATAATTATCTTTAATAAAAATTACTGTTGGAATAATGCTTTGTCTCCTCTTGTGATACTTTACAAACTAGGAGCAGACAGAGAGACAGATCTTTGAGCATTTCTTTTTTATTTATTTATTAATTTTTATCTTCCTTACCGACATTCTCACTTTTGCGTTGCAGTAAAATAAAATAGGGGTCCTTGTTGAGCCGGTAACTAAAACAATTAGACTTTAATATTTTAGTTATATTCCAGGAAAACAGAAACTCATAAGAAGTTCCTAGTAACTCTGATAAACATAATTAATAAGGTGCAAACAAACAATGACTTACATTTTTAGTGTTAGTTAATAGTCATAGCATGTTAAATCAATTTATTTTATAGCTTTTTACACATCTTTTCTAGCTCTGACAGTAAATGTTGCCTGCACTTGGAGTATTTGAACTTAGAGAGCGGAGTCTGGTCAGATTCTTATGACATGATTTGAACTGTTTAGCGAAACAAAAGGATGTAGGTAAATAATATTTCATATGACACAACCAATTATTTGCACAACTTTGGGATTTGAGGATCTTGGTAATGTTACTGCTCAAGATTTTTTCCAATTGAAACCAGATCTTTACTTTTAAGATGAACTACTGACTCCTCACCAAATGAGAAAGTTTTAAGAGTTTTAGTAGAACTTCAAAATGTTTTTGTAAATCTTTTTTTATTATTATTATTATTATTATAACACTTATTTGTAAAGTCCAACAGTAACCAGAAGCAATATAGCCACACAACATGATTCAGCGACCACCGTACTTCACTGTTGGATTGGTGGTCTTAAGCTTGGAGGCTTCTTTCTTTTTCCTCCAAAATGAAGAACACACTGGCCATGATAGCCAAGCACTTCCACAGGAAATGTATTTGTCTTCCACTATATTTCAAATGTTTTCTGGCTTTATGTTGCTTTTGGAGTAGTGGCCTCCTCATCGCTGAGTGGCCGTTCAGACCATGTTCACACAGAAGTAATTTAAACAGTTTTTGCTTTTTGATGAGGGAAAGGAGATGGTTGAGGTTCATAATTGTCTTCCTGTTATCATGGAGGATTTCTTTTTGTTTTTTCCATGATGCTGTCCATAGGTGCGTCTATCTAATTCAAACCCCTTTCCTGCATTCGTAAAATATAAATAATTTTGACCTAAAACAAGAAATGTTTTGTCTGATTTAAATGTCAGATGCTGAGGGGAAAAAAAGGTCATGTGTGTTTTTAAAATACAGCGTAAGTAAACATCTGGGTTTAACTGTAAAGAGAGATTTGAAATGCTATCTTTATTAAATGATTCAGTTTAATAATTGTGTCCTTGTTCTCCTCCCTGCAGTGATTCTGTTCTGCATGGCAGCGCTCATCTTCCCAATAGGCTTCTACATCAACGAGGTGGGAGGTCAGCCATACAAGCTGCCCAACAACACGGTGGTGGGCTCCTCGTACGTGCTGTTTGTCCTCTCCATCTTCTTCACCATAGTGGGACTGCTGTTTGCAGGAAAAGTTTGCCTCCCAGGCTGAGAACTCCTCCACCCTGGCCTCGGGACTGACTCTGGAGGCTCTGAAAGTATTATGGGATTTCCAAAACTACAGACTGAAAATCAAAAAACAACAAACTTTTGCCCTCAAAACCCAAGACGGGGAAGGCGACGCTTACGTTTCAAGGGACCGCAGCTCCACGGAGAACTACTTAGAGATGAATAAATGAACAAAACACTAAAAGGGGACATGAGCACAACAGGGTGGAGGCTGTCGCAGTTCCCTGCAGTTCGCTGCTGATTTTAGATACAGCCGATTCTCTTTCTCCCTCTGTGTTGTCGCTCTGATAGAACGGGTGCTTAATGTGCCGCTGTCATGGCAGCCGCAGTAACAACGATGGCGCACATCTCCGAAGGACCACTACAACCACTCCTCGACTTGATTTCCAACCGCCCCTCAGCACACATTTGCTTCGTCATGGCCGCTTCTGTTGCTATTTATAGCTTCTCTGTGCTATTTTCATTTTTTTTTGTTTTTTTGTTTTTTTTTCTGTACAATTTCTTCTTTCCTTCTTCCAGCTCCCACCACCTCTCTGCTGAGGTAGTGTTAGCGTTGTTGAGGTTCACTGAACTGAATCCCTTAAACAGAATCAGGTGAGGGGGGTGTGAAGTATCTTTGTCTACCATATTGCACGGCCCCAGGTGTGTAGCCGAGGAGAGCTGCTGTTATGGCACACACTTTCAGCCTGCTGTGGATGAGGCATAGATGCAGGTGTGCTTCCTCTTCATCTTATCCAGACTGGTAGGCTACCAGAACAGGAGGTCAAGCATCATAAAGGAGAATGCCACTCAATCCAAGACCATGCATAATGTTATTTCTGCAGGCAGCAAAGTAATAGTTAGACATCTCAGTTAAACCGGTCATTCTCTTGCACAGCTTCAACTATCAGCCATGTGAAAATGAACTCACCTCTTATATTTATGACATTTACAGCGAACAGAATCTTCTTTAAGGTTGTAAATCTGTGCAGCTGCAGCATTGAGATGGACCCCTAGAATCTTGACAGTATTTTTTTTTTTTCAGTAAGAGATTATGGAAACATGTAAAAGCTAATATTAAGTGGTATTCTCCTTTAAGTTTTGATGATGGATAAAACGTGAGCCAGGGAAGTTTTTTCTGATCTTGTTTTGTATGACAGTGAAGGCACTGGGACTGCAGGTCAGGTCCATGCATGGCGCTGTGCCTCGTAGTGCTGCTCGGCAGATCTGTGAACGCAACACACACAAACACACCTTCACGCTGTCCACACAGAATCTGCAACAGTTGGTTTGCTTCAATTACAATCCCAAAAAATGAGTTTTCAAAAATACTTAAGATTCTTTTTCCTGGTTTTTACAAAAGAATTCACGCCTCTAGAAACTTTGGTGTTTTGTTAGGGAGATTTTACGTGAAAGATGAACACACACAGGCATAGTGATGAAGTAGAAGGTTCAGCTTTATTGTCCCTGCTGATTAAAAACTTCTCACCATAACAATGCTGGCACTGCCATGTCTTAAGGCTTAATGTCATGCTGTCCTGTGAACATCTACTCTGGTCACTTGTCTTTTTCACCGTCTAAGTGACTTCCCTCTTGATTTTTCTTTATTTAGTCTGTCTTCCCATCATCTATCACCTACTTCCATGCCCCAGCTGAAGAAAAGCTTGTTACCCCCTTGTTATCTTTGGGGCGGTGTGTTCAGGCCGTTGGTTTTCCACAACAGCCAATATTTCCATGTAGCCTAAAAAAAAATAAAAAATTGATCTCATTCAACCAGAATTCCTTGCTCCAAGTGTTTGCTAACTGGAGAGGATTTTAAAAGAAAAGTTCAAGAGGTATGAATACCTTTGCAAAATGTGTGTTCTTCTCCTCCTAGTAGATTTTAAATAATTAAGTTCAACTTTATCCTTTTGATACATTTATGTGTCTTTAGTTATTAAATTGAAAACAGAACATTTCTCAACTTGGTTTTATATAAAATACTTTAATTCTGCAGCCTGAAACTTTCTAGACATCTGTCAAGCACTGCATGTGAGATAACATGTCTGCGTTCGCTGCAACAGCTTTCTTTGTCAGCAGTGTTCAAACGGGTTAATATAACAAGCTATTACTGAGAGAAAAAAAAGCTGTGCGAGCGTGGATGTTAATCAGTATTAATATTTGATTCTAATGCAAAAATGGGATATATTTTAAGCTCTTTTTTAAAACATCACATTCAGTTTCATTGTTGGACTTTCTGTTTCCACTACCTTTCCTCAGCTTAAGTTAATTCTGGGCTTCCATTTGAATATTTTACTAAACTTGGATGGTCTGTCAAGAAGAACCATTCCTCTTCTGTTGAACTCAACTCGTACTGCATCCTTTTTAATGCAAACACAGAATTTCTCACCTCCTGTGGCTTTTATTTATGGATCTGTCGCATTAAAAACATTCAACTCTGAGTAGTCATTAGGTTAAAAAATGTAGAGTAGATAAACGGCTGATATCTGTTGAGACGGGTTCAGCATGTGGTCGGCCTGATCAATTACACAATTCCAAATAGACATAAAATTACTCAAATTAACAACACACCACTATAACTCATTATTTTCCCATGTTCTGCTCAGGTAAATATAGATAAAAATTTGCTTTCTACACCTGGAATGTAATAAAAACTGTTTAAAATGTGATCTTATAAAATAACTTGTCCCTAAAGCAAAACAAAAAGTTTTTCTATACTTTACAATGAAGTTCACAGTGAAATGAGACGAGGAGGAACGCATTTGTTGAGCAGCTTTCTGCCTGTGGAATGCAACACTTTTTAGGCTGTTTTCCTTGAAATCTAGCAACATTTTTCTGTTGGGTTCTTGGAGATTATATATATCTACGTATAGCCAACTATATTTTTACCCCTGTCAGATTTAGATTTATGTTCTCTCTTGTTGCTTGATTCCGCTTCTTAATTTGGGCCATTCATCTTTGGTGATGAGCTCCAAGTTTTTGATATTAGAAGGCCTCATTGACATCACACAAATTTTTAGCATCCTCCACAGATTCTCTATTGGAGAGAAACATGCTCATATTTTTGAATCAGAAGAAACATCAATCAAATAAAAAAAACAATAAAACACTTAAAGCCTAAATCTGCCATTTAATTGGAAGACAATGAACTACTTTTCATTTTCAGTTGCACTGCATTTTTACTATAGTCACCAATGCAATAGCAATGTGTGCATTGTTGTAGTTACAAAAGACAGCCTGTTTGCAGAATTTGGTAAGAAAAGCTATTTAAAGACTCATGTCTGAAGTTTCTGTTTCCCAAAAAATAAAAAATCGGTTGGGCTGCTAGGAATACTTTTACTACCATTGATGCTCACACTGAGATGTTAAAGGTCACAAAGAAAGACTGAAAATGTGGGCTAATCATGATTTATATTGTCAACACAATATTTAGCACTGAATTCTCAGATGTATTTTAATATATATATATATATAAACAATTTTAGGGGGAAAAAAACCCCAAAATGCCCTTTTCAGTGCAAAAAAAAAAAAAAACTTTCTGTTTCTAAACATCAGGATGGATTGTTATAATTTCAGCTGTAAGCAAAACAAACTAGACTATGAGTTATTTTCTGTAATCAACGGCCCAATAACAAGACAGCAGATGCATATTTCTTCATTCGCCGCTTTTTCAAGTGATTAATAACAGGATACATTAATTTTATCCTGTTAATGTTTTGCTCATTGATCATTGCATTTACAAACCTTTGCTCTTTCTTGCCTAAACATACTCACCCATGTTTCTATCTCAGACATTGGTGTGATTTCTATATGTTTCAAACTGAAGCTTCTTCCTCATCTGATCATCTACCATCAAATCACTGTTTGGATAGTAAATGGCCTCACTGAAGTTGTTTATTTCTCTTCCATTATGTTTGAACACTCTGAATCTGGCATCATATAAGCTACTGAGACACAGATCTTTCATTCACCGTGTGTGTTTGTGTGTGTTGAAGCAGTCACAGCCGCGCTGTTTGCTAAGTCTTAGGTATTTGTTTTCTATTTCTGTTTCCTGCTTGGCTTCTCTGACTCTCGGTCTGATGATGTGTACTGCTAAACTATACACTCTGCCTCTGGTTGGTCTAGTATTGTGCCATGACCTGTTTCTGTTTAATAATGTACAGACACAAAAAAGGCAAGATTTCTGTATTAGGAAGCACTGTGCGTTCAACAGTATAGGTAACAGACATAGAAGCACCACAAATGTATAAAAAAGAGAACTTCTTACCTCATTGTTTTTTTTTGTTTCTGCTATTATTTTCTAATGGTGGCAACGTGTGTGCCCTCTAATTTGTCTCTTGCCTTGATCGGATGTCTACACATAAAGCCTATGTTGATAGGAAATTATTTATCACTGAATAAAAAGAGAAAAATGGGTGTGTGTGACTCTGACACAGTCTGTTTGTGTTCATTTAAACTGTTAATCTGAATGTTGTTTTTTCTTTTTTTAGCCCATTTAAATGGAATCCCATCAAGAAGTTGTACATTATTGTAAAGTTGAAGGAAAGCTATACCTGGGCAGTTATATTCTTCACAAATTAAAATCTGAAAACTGATTTTTATTCAGATACTAGACCTAATTCTTCTGTCTCATAAAAACAAATTGACATTTATATTTAGAAGACGCTGCAAATGTGAAACATCCCCTCAGACACTAAATTTTAACTTCAGTTAAAACATAAATACTGTTTAAATTCATAAATCTATATTAGTATCTGAGCACTAATTAAATCAGGCATCTTAAATCAATATTTTCTGGATGGATTTATTCATTCCTATTAATTGAGCTCCACCATTCTGATCACAGCAGCTGGATAACAGTTTTTTTTCTTTTTTGGCAGATTTTTTTTTTCTTTTTAGGAAAAAACATCTCATTTTTTTGGCTGCCTTATTACTGAAAAACTGTCCATTATGTTATTGCTTCTGGCAGCGGTCACTGTTTCAGCACCATAAGCGTCTCTACTGCTGTCCAGAAACTGAAAAAAAATGCCTAAATTATAGCATTTTCTGAAAATGATCAAAACGCAAATATTTATTCCACCACATTATTCCTCAGCCATAATTGCAAACTTATTCATTCTTAGGAAGCTTTAGAAATGTGCCTATTAGGAAATTGTCTACCATTTCAGTTCATTTCTTTGCATAGAAGTTTTCCTCTTTTTTTTTTTATTTGCATAGTTTAATAGATCAGACTTGGTAGTAAGTCAGCAGAAAAATGGTTTTACCTGCTTGTTCTCTACCTGTCTGTGATGCCCAGAGCACCTCCATTATACCCGTGAGTCACCTGAACCTCCAACTTAGGCTTTTGTGGCGTGTGCATTAAGTTTTTCTTTTTTTTAAATGCAGTAATCGGCTCCATTCACTGCAAACTACTGCAAGCGGTTACCGGTGACATCTCTCCAAAGCTGCGTTTCAATCCAGGGATTTAGATGTTTTCCTGGTTGATGGCGCCAACTGATGATGGTGTTCCTAAAAACAGTAAACACATCAGGAGCCAAACTCTCAGAAATCTATAGCAATTACTGATGCCATCTGCTGCTGCTGCAGTTAAAACCTGAGGCTGGGATCTCCTCAGCGTTTGTATAATCCTGAGCACCAATTATTTCTCAACACATGATGACCCCTTCACTGAAGAAATCAGATTAAAGAGAGTTTTTCACAAAAATTCTTGTTTTGAGTTTATTTATTTTATATAAGACTTATTACATACATCTTATCAGACAGAGCTGTACCCTGAATCAATGACTGGCATTGACTGACATTTTAAAATTACCTCAGGTAAGTTCATGCACAGGGTAATTTAAAGTATTTTAGATTTTAAAAAATAAGGTATATATGTATATATATATATATATATATATATATATATATATATATACACCTTATTTTTTAAAATCTAAAATACTTTAAATTACCCTGTGCATGAATAATGGTATATATATATATATATATATAATACAGAGATAAGATGAGTCTCAGACCTCCCTCAGGTTTGATTCAGGCTGTTACCAGTTTTCGAGGATTGTTTAATAGTCTGAAGTAGCCATTGGCTGAGCATCATGATGGATCGCTGCAATATGACTGATCCAATTATGATTCCCCCCTGTAAAAACAGTAAACCTTCTGCTGAGAGCTTCAGGTTTATAACGAGACATACATTTTTTACTGCTGCTTTTGCTCAGTCATCTGCTGAGCTTTCTGGCTTCTTTTGATCACTACTAACCAGTTGTAGTGATCAAAAGAATCACTACATCTTTTCAGCTCCATAAAGCAGATGAAATATTGCTTTCTCTTCAGTCTGCTGAAGACCTTCCTATCAGTTGCCTCAAAGTGACGTAGGAATGGAAGGTGTGTAGGTGGAGGCAGAGGCAAGAAATTTCTCAGTGTGCACTGGATGTGTATATTACATAACATTTCTGAATATGTACATATCATGTTGTTTTCATGAGTTAGAATTTGTTGTAGTTTTTGTCACTTTGATAAATGACAGTGTCAGTACTCTGCCAGGTGCAGTTAGATGGAGATATGGCTGCCATCTGTTAGTGAGAGACAGCACAAAGCAGGCCAATAGTGAAGGTCAACTCTTGTGACGATGGCATAATTTCTCAGTCTGAATAGGTCCAGTTTTCATTGGAATACAAGTGCAGATACAGAAGAAGGGGGAAAATATCTACAAGACTCTTTTTGCAATCTAATTCTTTATCTATTGTTTTAATGTCAGTGGCTTAAAGAGCCTTTTCACAAATTTATAAACAAAGTTTTAAAAGTTTGCTGATTGGGTTTTTTAATTCATACCCAGACTCATTCTCTAGGCCTATTTTTTGGCATTGTTCTCCATTTACCTCCATCCATCTTCCCATCACCTCTGAACCATGTCTTAATTTTGTCAGAAAGTTTCATCATAGTTTTTGCCAAATACATTTTTTCTGATAAACATTAGATAAAAACAGCAAAAGATAAACAATTTGCCAATGATACCTAACATTTTTTAATGAATGTGAATGAAGTGATAAAATACCTAATGAAAGGAATATTTCAGGTGTACACTTATTCAGGTTCTGCAAGCATCAATCTGCAGATGCAAATTGATGCAGTATCGGCACATGGTTGATAATTTAATAAAGAATATTTAATCCAGTTTGAATCTTTTTAAGAATATTTCCTCTTGAATATTTTTTGGGTAAAAATCAGTAGAAACTATCAATAAACTGAGATCTCTGTGAAATTAATTTCCATCCAAAGATAAAGGAATCGGTGTAAAGAAATAATTTTTCTGAAGGATGCTTTAAAAATGAATTCCTCTCTGACATTTTGGTCTGATCTGAATAGAGTGTTTTTTTTTTTTTTTTTATCAATGTTTGTTGTGTTCCTACAAGCCTTTGGACAAACTTTAAACTTTCTCTCAACAATGGCTTTCTTCTTGTCATTCTTCCATCTGTAAATAATTGATAGTCATCCTCAGAAAGGATTCGCTCACTTGAGCTTTTGATCTGCAACTGTTTGCATTGGATTTTATGTAGGTGTGGAAGAGTAAATGGGGCGGACTCACTTTTCAACTTTTTATTTGGAAAAGATTTTCCCACTTCATGAACATGCACCACTTGCTATCTTTTTTTTCTTTTCTTTTTTTTTAACTATTTTTATGGTCTATCAAATAAAAATGTGAAAAGATTTAAGTGACACTGTATAGTGAAGTCTCATGGACAGGCAAAAATTATGCAAATAATCTTTTTTATGTTTTGGTTCAAGCATGTTTTTTGAAACTCAAACCCCATATTATTTCCTAGTGTTTGTAGACCTGGATCATTATTTTCAGTACTCTGCAAGTAGTCTTTCACTAAAAAAGAAAAGATCTTGCTGAATTGAAAAACCCATTAAATAGATAAGTTTTAATCTTCTTCGAAATCAACTAAGCCAGAAAAATGTTCAAGAATTTTCTCTCTTTTAAGCAAACTCTGAATTTCAAAAATCGTTTCGATATAAAGGTGTGAAAGAAAAACTATGAATGTTTATCATTTAAAGAAGCACCACGTTGATGTGTGTATTTATACAATATACCAAAGGGCATGAATCCCATCGGTTTCATTGCTCCATTAATCTTAATACTATTAAAAAGCCTCAGTAAGTAGTTTAAGTGCAGTTTACACTCAAATTCAGAGCACATTATTTGAAGCCTTGGGGAGGCTTTGATGTTGCTAACTTTAGCTGCCCTCAGTACTGATTGATCTTAAAGTGGGCGATAGATGCAGTGATGTTCCCTCCCTGCCGGATGTCTGTCTGCTATTTACGTCAGCATGGACCTTAAAGCAAATCTGCTGCTGAGGCAAGAAAAACAGAAAGCTGGGAGGAAAAGGCTGCTAGTGGAATGACCACAATGTTGGCACAGAGTTATAATTTCACCTTTGTTAAAAGCTGCAAAAGATTTTGCTTTTGAAAACCTGCTCCTACATAATTTCATATTAAATTAGAAAATGAGAATAATTGTAATAATCTTTTAGATTTGGATTGTGCCATTCTACCACAAAAATATACTCTGATTTAACCTGTTACATTGTAGCGCTGACTACGTTTAACACCGTTTTCCTGCTGAAATATAAACTATAACCTCAGGTCTTTTGTACCTTTTTGATTTTTTTCCAGGATCCTCCTTCTTCTCTTTATCTATCAGCTTCCTTAATGAAAAAAGCTTCTTCGCAGCTCAATGCTGCCACGTTTTAGCATATGAATAATGCATTTATTTGTGAAACCGTTTACTTTTTCCCTCCACTCTGCTATTATACGTTAGCTTGTGTTGGTCTTTCACATAAAACTCCAGTAAATACCGTGATGTTTGTGACTGAAGCGTGACATCCTTATTGAAGACACTGCGTATCTTCAATTCACCAAACTGTACTCGATGTTTGGTCAATGTGCAGAGCCCAGTTGTATGGAATGACAATGTTGCAGCACTAATTTATAACCAAGGATACAGTCTGCTGTTGTATGGAGTCATCACTGCTGCAAGTGCATCTAACAGGACGAACTGCGGCTTCTTCTTCAACCAAACCTCACATCTATGTGAATATATATGTTGGAAATGTTGAAGGTTTTGCTTGAAAAAGGGTGAAAATCTGATTTTAAAAAGCACAACTCTTGAATTATAAGCAACTCTTTGTCAGTATTTCTCAGCAAAAACACAACTTTTCTATTTTGACCTTTCATCTGAGACTGACAAAGTTCACTGCAGATCGCTGTTATAGAGTTTGGTTGCAAAGGTTATGATGGATTGTTCTTTCAGACTTTAAAATAATCCGTCCATCCATGACTTTGATGCCAGCAGCATTTTTCTAGTGTAATGGACAAAATGTTTTTAGAATCTCTCACTTCACAGTTGCACTATTGTCTGTCTTAATACAAGAAGGCAATCTCTCTCAGATCACTGAAGCTGGATGTTTTTCAAAGCTTTTGCTGAACATAAACAGTGATTGACAATCACAATACAGGAACTTCTAGCAAACTTTGTTTTGAGGTTTTAAGATGTATTTATTGTAAATCTATCAAAGTATGAATGATGCAGAAATTTCATTATAATGCAGCCTTATAATATGTTTCCATATTTTTTAACGCTGAAGCGTGTCGACACACAGATAATTAGATTATATAAGAATATACAATAAAAAGACCTTGTAAGTCAATAGTGCATTTTAATGCTATGAAAACATTTGACTATTTTCTATGTACACATTTGCGGTTTCGATTAAAATTAAAATTCTGTTTTTGAAGCACAATTTGATGAGTTTTATGGTGATTCAGGCTTTTGCTCAGGTAAGCAAAAATCAAGGTAAAATTGACATTTTCTGATCCCTTTTACCCACAGAGTGCTCTTGGTCATTTTGAAGAAGATTCTTGCAGATAACTGATGTCCACACATGTTGTGGTTCTGAATATAATTTCACATTTAGATGTCCAGCCAGTTAAAGGTGCACTTCTCTGCAGCTTTTCCTTTTTTAGTAGCCCCAGTAGCTGCTTTACCTTTAGCCCAGAGTAATCCAACCTTTCACTGCTCTCCTGCTGCTGATCAACATGTCTCCAATGGTTCTGCTGACACATATCCTTCCCATTATTAACAAAACCTTGTTTTATCCTCTAAAGCTGCTCAGTTCCTTAAGCCAGCTGAGCCGGTTCCTCTGTGTTTGGTATGTTGTTTTAACAGTGGGAGCTGCACTCTCATGGCCCACAGGACCAAGCCTGTTGACCTGGGGTTATTTCTGCAGGGCCTCCCTGTTTATTTTCAAGAGGGTATTAATTTCTATTTTGATTTGCCTCTTGTGTTATTTTAGATGAGTCATTCGGGAATGTGTGGGCACATGTGAGAACAGTCTGTGCCTCGGCGAGAACGGCAAAACGGACACACAACAGGGACGACTGTGAATGTGTTTGCTTGCTCCAAAACATGCATATGATAATTTTATGTATCCTGCTGTGAAGAAGAGACTTTTGTTTTTCATCTCAAGTCAACAGACAGAGCAGATTGCTTGAGTTCATTTTGTACCAAGATTTAAGAAACTGAGCTTTGCAATTATTACATAATAAATTCATTTAGAGGACATTTTAAATACTTTTTTTCTATGAAACATACCATAATTTCTCCAAGCCAAATAAACATCATTACCCTCAAGATAGGATTAAACAGAAGCGTCCCAGAGGGAAGGGGGAAAAAATGTTTTAATACCTTATAATCTGCAACGGAGTTAGCCTAGGACTGAGTAAATTAATTTCCTTACCAAGCTAGAATTAATTCATAAACTGTGCAGTGGTGTTTAATTTACCTTCTACTTGGAAAACAACACAAATATTTGCACATTTCTGGGGGGTTATTGTAGTTTTATGATAAAAACCAACATGAAGTAGATCACGATTTTGACTGAGCTGTCCGCATGAAAGAGCTCAGTTTTTATTTTAACCTCGTAAATGATAATAAAATACATTGAGGTGAATGGTTATAGCTTGACAAAATTAAACTCTGTTGTTTAGATGATGTGATTTAAAAAAAAGAAATCTGTTTGGCAATGATCAAAAACAAACGGGATCACAACACACCCATTTAGTGGATAAGTGTAATCACACCTCATTTTCACCCTTCTTTTATTCTCATCACCTTTTCCAGCTATTCTTTCCTTGTGTTTCACCTTCAGTGGCACTCCACACACTGAACTCGCTCTGGACCAGTGCATGCTGGGACTGCAGCAGCAGCGGCTATAATTAACAGACGTCTGTGTCACAAACGATAAGAGATGGATGTTCACAAAATTCATGTTTTTTTCCCCACTAATAGATGTGAAATATTATTATGTCCTCTGTTTCTCAACAAAGTGAAATTATCTTATTTAGTTTAAGATACAAAGAGCATCAATCATGGGATGTTTGATCTACTGTGCCATTTGTGTGTGTGTGTGTGTGTGTGTGTGTGGGGTGTGTGGGGGTGTGTGTGCATGTGTGTGTGTGTGTGTGTGTGTGTGTGTGTGTGTTCCAGTGCGTGCTGTGTGTTTGCATCATGGAGAGAGATCGGATCTGAGCCAGGCTGATGGTGTCTGTCAGGGACGCCTGGAGGACGCCGCAGTCATTATGATAGTAGACGAGCATAATCCTTTTTTGTCCTCTCTCCTTGTCTTTTATGCAGACTCAAAGCTCTTCCGTTCTCTCGTTCTTTGTTTGTGTTTACATGTCTCTTTCTTTCAGCAGTAGATAAATCAGACAAATGCAGCATTCAGGCTGAGGGCTGCACACTTCCATCAGCTACATCAGGGCCGCTCCTTGGCTGGTTGGCTGCTGGAGTGGTGGACTGAAAGTTACCTCGCCAAATATCGATTACCTGCAAGTCTGTGACTTCAGCAACAGCAGAGATGGAGTAAAACTTGTCACAGTTTGCCAGGATGTAGGTAGTATTGGTTTTCTGCCCCCTTTCAGTTGGATGAAAGTATTTTCCTTTAATAGCATCAGATGAAGGAGAGAAATACTCTGCTTGTCAAATTATTTGCTTCTAACACATTTAGGAGCATTTTTTATTGTCTTTAGGTCTAAAGCGAAACTGGCTCTTAAAGAAAATGTCATTTAGTTCCTGGAGCAGACCTTTTCTTGCTTTTTCATCTGTCCTTGAAGCCAGCTAGCTGCCATTATCATCATAGTCCCCAGACTCCAGTTCTTTCCTCTATGGAATTATATGCGAGCTTGCCATCAATTTAATATCTATCCTCTGTATCTGTGGAAGAAAAATGACACGTGTTCAAAATAGATGTTGAACTCTACAATCTACCGCAGCAAATTTCTTTTACATGCACATTTTTCAGATATATTTTCCTGTTGGAAGAGTAGCACCGCAAACACCTTGAAAACACATTCCCAACAGAGAAATACAGCGCTGGCAGCTTCATGTTGGGAATGTGTTTAGTTGAGCAGAGCTCAGCATGCAGAACGTCCTTCATTATGTGTTTTTGTATTATTTGGAGAGACGTCAGTCTTAAAACAAGCTGATTGTTTTAAGGTTTTTTTCTGGTGATCTTTTGGGCGGATATGAGAAATAATCGTGCCTCCGAGAAAACTCTGACAAGAAAAGATTTTGTTATCCAAGAGGTTACTCAGACCAGGTTCAAGGCAGAAGTGAATATTTGCTGCTTTCAAACAACCCAAGAACCACAATCACCACTGTTGTCTGTGAAATGCACATTTTTATTATATTATTATTGACTTAAAGGACTGTAATTTTTTAAATCTCTAGTATAGAGACATCAGAAGATGCCAACAAAACAGTCAAGTTGAGGTCATTTTTTATGTTTGCCTCCAATGAAATATGGGTATGTCAATGTTGCAATCGACTGTGATAATGTCAAAATAAATAAAACAATAAAATAAAATGTGTATAGCACATTTAAAAATACATACGTTGATTAAAGTGCAGTACATTTGAAATAAAAATAACAGTAACACTTGATTTGACGGGTTATGAATAAGACTGTCATGACGCCGTCATAAACGTGACATAACATCTGTCATGAACATGACATATTTATGCATATTTATGACTGTTGTCATAAAGTGTCATTCGATAAATCATGACACTTTTAATACAAAGTTGACATTATTCAAAATGTCTTTATGACAACTTGACATTAACTGAGAAATCATGATGTGACACAAATTTGTTATAAAAGCATTCCTAATTAAAGTTTAGCTTTAATCACATAAATCCACATAATTTTTAAAGTTTAATCAGTAATGCTTTTATAACAAATTTATGTCAGATCATGATTTCTTGGTTAATGTCAAGTTATCATAACAAAGACATTTTTGTCTAAGTGTCATGACAGTCTTATTCACAACCCGTCAAATAAAGCGTTACCAAAAATAACCAGCATTTCTTACCCTCGTCCTTTGTGTCGACTCCTGATGCGTCTCTTATCAAATCAGACATAAAATGCTTTCAGCCTCATGTGTCCTCTTATCTGATTGGCTGTAAAGTCTGGATTCACTGACAGCACTAAGTCATTTTTCACATTAACGTATAAAATATTCATTGAGCAGTCACAAAAATTAATTATACATTAATTTTTCACAATAATGTATAAAATATTCATTGAGCAGTCACAATCTAGTCTAAACTCACTATTTGGCATCTTTTAGAGATCTGCTGTGTCATTACATTGTTGCCCTGGTTTATAATTAGCCTGTCTTCATCAAACAACTGCTGTTAACACTTCCTCATATTTGTTTTCCTTCACATGTCACGCATAGTTTTCTGTGTTTGACCTCCTGCACAGTGTTTTGTAAATACTACCACTTAAATACTATCCTCTTCTAATATAGTTTTTTTTTTCAGGTACGGTAAGGATGAACAGCTGGATAATGTCTGACAAATGAATTGTAATGAAAATAAGTTGCATTTTTCATGTTTGGATACAATAAGAAGCAGCAGAGAGAGCTGGAAAATTAGGTTTGGTTTCACTAACAAGTACTGCTGCTGGCTCATTGTAATTTCCTTCTGAGTCGGAATGAGGGTCAACGAGGATCACTTCCTCCTTCCTGCCTGTCCTCGATCCTCTCCCGTCTCATTTATTCAGCTGCATGCAGAGTCTGCACCATTTCCCCTCCTGCTTAAGCTACTGGATCAAAAGAGGGAAGAGTTTGAATTATCGCAGAAATAAAGCCAAAATCCTATCCTCACGTGTCACAGCTCTCATGTATTTCTCTTTTTTTTTTTACTTCTATATTTTCTGTATCGCAGAGCCCTTTTGAACCAGCTTTTCTCATCGTTTCTACCAGACTTCACATCGTGGTCAAGGCTTTAGTTGGTGTAGCTGGTTTTCCTTTCCCACCATCAACTATTCACTGAGCTGCCTTGAACTTTGCTGCAGACACAACCAGTCTCCCTCAGGATACATCAGACCGGCCCTTCATAACTTTTTAATCTGACATCATCGTGAGTCAGATCCTGTAGTTTTTGTTTCCACTGATCCCAAATAAACACAGTTAATCAGAGACTGAAATATCATTGGCTTATTAAAGATGTCAAACCTGATCTCATGTATCTATAAGTACAATTCCCCTCCTTCTTTCAGCCAAACTGTTGTATTTTACTCAAGTGAACTGGTTTATTTTAAAAACAAAGTTTTCAAGGTTTTGAAGTTTGCCTTATAAACTTGTTGCCTCCATCGTTTTCTCTTCTATAGTGAGCCTGAAGTAAATCTGCTGCTGACATTATATGGATTGATAACAAAGTTAATAATTTCAATGCATTTAAAAAAATTAAGTTTATTTTATTATTTATTAATTTTATATGTAATATATACATCTCATCTTTATATATTGAAAAGTTGAGTTGAAGCATTGTACCTATTGTCAAGCACAGTGGTGGCAATATTATGCATTTGTTTTTGTTTAGGGAATAACATTATAACATGATAGAAATCTTAGAAAAATTCTTTTTTACATGATACCCTCCTCCTTCACCATCCTCCCATTCAAATTTCTAGACTGTGCTTAAAAGCAGAGTCCATAGTAGGAAACCAACTGGTTTGAATTGAACCTCGACAGTTCTGCCAAAAATAGTCGTCAGATATCCAGCAAGGATAGAACCAGAACCTTTTGGACAAAAACATCTAGTTAACCTGAAACTGATAGAAGAGGCTTTTAACTGAACATTAATGAGAGTGTATGCATATGTTTGAGTTTACATGTAGTCTCAACAATTTTAAACATGTGCACCCAGTTAATGAAAAATAAAAATTTGGTAACACTTTATTTGAAGGGATGTGCATAAGGCTGACACGAGGCTGTCATCAGCATAAACATGGACAACTCTTCATAAACGTCTACAATGCTGTCATGAAGTGTCAGTCTGTTAATAATGACATTTTTAATGGAAAGGTGCTCTAAACGTTGCATTAAAAGGTCATTAAAAGTGTCAACTTTGTATTATTCACTAAATAATGACACATATAATGCAAAGTTCCATTAAATCTTGCATCAAAGGTTATTTAAAAGTGTCAACTTTGTATTAAAAGTGTCATTATTTACCAAATGACACTTTATGACAATAGTTATAAGCATTTGTGAAGTCATATTTATGACAGATGTTATGTCATACTTATAACAGACTTATGCAATCTTAAATAAATGTTACCAAAAAAAATCTCTACAATTATTCTGTACTGAAAAGGACCTAACAAAATATTTTTGTCTGAATTGTCTGTAAACTGCTGACCAGAACAGAAATACCTCTGGTATTTGCTACAAACTTACAACAGGCGGTCATCATAAAGTTGATCGTATGTTGGAAATATATCCTTTGTCGTCTTTTATGCTTTTTATGGTTTCATTTTGGCTCAACTTTCCCCTGACAGGTTAGAGTCCAACATTAAATTAGGAGAAAAAATGGTGAATCCTTCTCTTCAGGAGACTTTTATGGCTTTTTCATTGAGTGTGAATGTTTTGTGACCGAGCAGCTGTTTTGGGATGCTCTGCCAGACTGTGACAGCTCTTTGTTACTAGTGCTCTCTTTGGCCATCTCAGCAGCAGAGTTACGCTGCTGTCAAAAACCTGCTTTACGCACAGCTTGAAGAAAAACAAAAAAAAAAATCTAATCTGCAGAAAATTCACACTGAAAGTTTTTACAGAATTTTGTCAGTGTTCAGCATCTGACTTGCAGTTTTCAGGGCTTTTGAAAATAGGTTTCAATCAGCAGCACAGTGCAATCATTATGTTCTGTCTGTCACTGCACATGCAACTTGATATTTCCTCAAATGTTTAAGTCTTTGAAAACGGTAGGCACTAATCAGAGGTCTGAAGTAACACATAATAATAATAATAATAATAATAATAATAATAATAATAATAATAATAATAATAATAAAATCAAACTATAAAGTGGACTCTTTATGGATGTACAGTAAACGTTGTTGCTTAGCGCCCTCTGCTGGTTAAAGTATCTCTGGATGTGGACTTAGATCTGCTTTTCTTGTGTGTCAATCATAAAAACATAATGCTTTTCTGAGGATGATTTCAGATCTGTGATGGAAAAATGTGTAAAAGCTACACCGGCTTTATCATTTATTCAGTTCTTGGCCCTTAATAATAACAATAACGCTGTCATTGTTTTTCAAATACTCATTTTGTTTACCAGATCAGCTCTGTCTGCAGGGGGTTGGAGCCAAATCCATCAACCTTAGGACAGGAGACTGGATACACTCTGGACAGTGAAGACCAGAAGGAGATTTTCACATTTACTTATTAACCTTCAGTAAAAATACAATTATTTCCTGACACCACGGTAAATAAAGAAACATTGTAGATCAGAAATATGTGATTGGTTGTGTTGTATTTAATACAGAGGTAACAATTACTTCTACTGCTGCAACGTTGTTGTTTTTATGTTGATACACTAACTTGAAATGTATGAGTAGTTTTCAAGTAAACATCCCTGTTTGGCATTCCCATCTTCAACACAAGTACAGCTGCAACTAAAGTAAATCAACGCCCACGGCTCATTTATAAATTTGAATTCAAATTAATAAAGCAGGCTTAGATATTTAAATAAAACAAATGCTACAAGAAGACTATCCAAATATAGCACTAAACCCTACCTCCAGACATTCAATGAATTATTCAGTCTCCTGAACAGAAATCCTAATTGGCTGTGGTCCCGGACAACACCTAAAGTAACCGATCAATGGTTTCATTCGTTGCATCAGGAGTACTTTGTATTGAATATCTGAAGTGCCTGAATAAATCCCATTTTTCCTATGGCCCCTAAATGTTTTGGCCTCTAGGGAAGAGGCCAGTAAGTTATCCCTTGCCTTGCACAAATAATATGCAAAAGCTATCAATAAAAGTTCCTGAGAATTTAGTTGGAAGCATAATTTGCTAGTTTAATGATAAAGGAACAACGGATACACCATGACATCAATTGCTGCCACCAGATTCCTGAGTACTCGTGGTCAAAAACCTTAACCCGTTTCCTGACTAAAACTGCACAAACAACATAGTTATTCTTCTTCAATATTAGCTATGAAAATGGTTCATAGCTAATATTGTATTATGTAGCTACACTGGTGTAGCTACATACCATGATAGCCACTGCTGAGTAGCTATCTACCAGTTAGCTGCTTAACAGAGCTAAAGATGATAGCTTTACAACTGTAGATTTAAAAAAGCATGACCCAAATACCAGTGATGGGGAGTGATTATTTGATTTCTTTCCATGACAGTCCTAAACAACCAAAATGACCTTTGTAAGAAATTACAAATATTACCATTACATCAAGGTGGATCAGCTTCAAAATACAACATCTAAGTTAGAGGTATATTCACCCAATCATACTCTCATTTATACACCAATTGCTGGCCAAGTTGGAGTTAAGTAGATAGACGTGACAACAGCAAGCTGGTCTTTATACATCTCTTATGTCCTCTGTGGTTTCACCCTCCACTCTTTACTTGAATTTCAGATTTACCGCTCCCTTAGAGCTCCGGCTGTACCTGAGCACTGCTCCCAGTGAGCAGGTCAGCCGGGGTGACGGTGAATCAAGGCAGTGCAGAACATTTAATGAGGAAGTAACTCAACTCCACCATTGTCACACCGAGTGCTGAGCTAACAAACGAAGAACAGCAGACAGACGGTACATATCTGATGGTCAGAAGAAACTTAATGGTGTTAAAAATACAATCTTCTCTCTTGGGGTGACACTGGTGTAGCTACATACCATGATTTAAAACAATGTTTTGAAAAGGGCACAAAGGACCAAATGGTCTCTTCTGGGTTTTTATGTCAATAAATGTGGTTGGGATTAATGTGACGAACCAACGCAAATACGTTAGAATTTAATAAAGTCAGATTTTGGCACAATTTCTTTCCCTTTCTACTCCTAAATAAAATCCAGTCCAACCATTTGCCTTCAAAAGTCAGCTCCTTCGCAAATAAGGTCCACATGTGTACAATTTGACCTCAGATGAAATCAAGCTGTTGTGTGCAGGCCTCACATGTTTGTCAGAGAACATTGGTGATCACACAGCATCATGAAGACAAAGGAGCACAACAGAGTTAAGTTTTAAAAACAACATTCTAGTTTGTGAACATCTAAAAGACCATCGTTTGATCACAGACGTAACTTGCAGACGCAGTTACAGCTGAACATCAGTTTTCAAGTCACAGATTCTCATGATGTTTTGCTAGACAAAGAACCTCCGCTCTACCCACAAATGTGAGCTTCGGCTTGATGAACTCCTGTAGTTTCCTTGGGTGGTTTATCTCCCCTCTGCATTTCCACTGATGGAACCAGGACCAAATTAAATAAAAATGTTGACATATACAGCTGGGTGAGATCATGTTTGGTGCTGCATTATGCTGCCACCACCTTGCTTCATTGTGAGTATGGTCAGTTTTGTCTATTTTATATCCAGTATTATTGTTCTTTCATCTAATGTGTTTATACCAAAAGGTTCAATTTCTCTCTCATCTCAATAATGTTTGCTTGTCGTTAACTTCTGAACTGGATTTTAAGGTTCTCAGATTAAACAAACAAATGTAAAAATATTTCTACTTTACAATAATTAAGTCAGTCATCTTAATATTTTTTAAAGTGAGTTCCTTCCAGGCAATTATTACAAATATATAATGAATCTAAGAAGAAGGTTTTGCAAAGGGGCAAATGCATCCACATTTCAGAGTGTTTCCACTAACAACAGATTGAGCAAATAAAAAATAATAGCATGGTACTAAACCATAGCCAAAAATCTAACTGGATATTGCATCACTAATTAACGAGGACATAGCAATAAAAAGGGGTTTTTAGAACCTTAAGTGTTACATCTCCAAACTGCATCAGATCTCTGCAGCTTAAAGCATTTTCCCCTCCTCTCTTTAACTACTCTCAGTGTATTCAGCCATCATCTCAGGTTCAGCTGCTTGTCGACTGCCAGCTAAATAAAACATTAAGCCTCTATTTCTGTTGTCCCCAAAACCACCGGGCTCAGGAAGTGACTGTGGCTGACGATTTGGCCTTGGTCGAGTTACTCGTCCTCCAAATGATACGGCTTTATTCTGTTGTCTTATGTTTTCCTTTCCATCTCGTCACTGTTTCTATCATTTTTCTTTACTATCATCATGTTTCTCAGATAATGGAGGCAGGGTAACATGATGACGTTTTGCTATCTAAGTGATTACAGCCGCAAGTGGTTTGTTATCGTCTTAACTCAGGTCAATCTCATGAACATTTTTGACAAATTTGATTTTTCCCTCAGTTTTTATTCTTTATTAATCAAATGTTTGGAGATTCATAACAAAACCGCATGGTGTGAAGATATTTAGCTTGTAAATGTTCAGCATTTCAGTCAAAATGACATGATTAAAAGGAGTTGTCCTGTCATTTGTATCTATGAATAAAAAAAGACTAAATTCCCAGTTAAAGTTTAAAGCCTTAAATCATATTACACTATGTGAAATATGAAGAGGTTTTCTTTGCTCGGCATGCCTTTTATTTTTCCAAATGGAGATACTCTGATACTCTAAAACACTGTCTACTCTATAGTAGGTAAAGTTAACCAAACCCTTTAAATCATCACTGTTTCTTTCTGCTTTTTATGGGCACTTGATCATTGTAAAATTTGCTTTTTCACCAAACCCTGATTCATTTTAATAATTTTTTTTTGTTTGTTTTTTGCAATAGACTGACAAAAAGTGGTACATATTTGTCACTTCAAAGGAAAATCATACAAAATTTTCTAAATTTATCACTGTTTTCTGCAGTAGGAGCCGCAGATCTTCTGGCACTGTCTGCACCAGCTTTCCTGAAAATGGTCTCTCTGCAATATAGGTGCAATCTCAACTTTTTACACAAATACCAATGCATGTAATTGTGTCCCAATGTGTACCTTATTTTTGCTTTCATTCACCACTTTTCCAGTGACCAGATTTTTGTTCCTGTTAATAGATTTACTGTCTGGAGCTATGGTTCTTTGCAGCCAATCCAGAGTTGTGTTTGACAAACACTCTCCCTGCTCCTGTCCTGTTAACTTGGTTGACAAAATTTTGTGACAAATTTCCAGTTTGCAACACAGCTTTTGCATCTATGTAGTTGTAAACCTGTTTTTGTCATGTGGTTGGTAAGAAACCTTTGGCAAAAGAAGAACTTGTGAAATAGAGCGCAACTCTAAGACATGTCCTCTTTAACTCTTTAGGTAAAAGGAGCAAAAGATTTCTGAGATCAAAACATAAAAATCTCTGAATTTTCGATGACTCTAATAAGAATAAAAATTTATTAGCAACCCATTTAAAGCATTATATCAGCTCCTTTGACCCAGTGATGAATGTCACATTTTTAATCAGTTCCCCTTTGTATCAGAGAATGTTAGTTCTGATACAAGAGCTGTAAAGTTATAATGCGAGATAAAGTGACTGATTTTTACACAACCTCAACAGGCTTTTCCACCTGCCCTCTTATTTGGGGTTCTGAAATTATTTTACCGTAATTGCTGACAATGTCGCTTAGACGATAAACAGGTTTGTTGTTAGACTTCCTAGTGCTCCCTTTAAAAAGATACACTTTTAATTGCACTTTATAAAGCCAACCCCAGAGTTTTACTCAAAATTTGATATGAATCGGGGAAAAAAAATATGCACATGAAATCCTTTTTTTCCTGTTATTTAACACACATCAAACATCTAACATATGACATTCTATTTAAATGTTGGCCTATGTTATTAAACGAAGGAAGAAGCACTGCTTTTACAGCAAGGATTCTCCTTGCACGCTTCATCCAGACATTACGGTACGAGATCCTTCAGGTGGCTGAAGGGCGGAGTGTTTGGAGGGCCCACAGATACGGCAGAACTGGAATTTCTTCATAAGACAGCTGACAGCCACAGGTATGGATGTGAGGCGAGGAGGAACGCAGTAAGGTGAGTCAATTCATAATAAAGGTTTCCCAGCAGCTTAAGATAAATTTAGGAAAAAAGCAGAAGACATTTGGAGTTATTTAACAGGAGAAGTTCTTGTAAAATGTTCATTATCATGTGGAAATTTAAGCTTTTTGCATTTATTGGGTAATTACTGATATACAAAGCATCTAATAATGACTTATGTGTGAAAGAGGCTGAGACAGTTTAAACCTGTCACATTCAGCTAATTGATGGAGGCTGAAAAATAACAAGCTGAATTTCTGTGAAAAAAACTGAAGATACATGTCAAACAAATAACACACAGATTTGGCTACCCCTGAGTACTTTCCCTGTTCCGTCCATCAGGATGTCTATTGACCTGTACAGCCCCAGCGTGGGTGACAGTGGGGCCTCCATGTGCCAGATGAAGCAGCTGCCCTGCCGCGGCGCCCCGCTGCTTCGCCTGCAGGCCAGTGGGCATCACACACTCAACCACTCAAACCTCCCTCACAAGCCGTGCTTGAGCGATCCATCCTTGGTTGCTTCCTCTGGGGCCGCGCCGGCCCTCCGCCACAGGGTCAGCGGGGCCACGGCAGGCACCTGCAACAGCCCCAACTGTGCTGCTTCAAGACTGGGACAGGAGGTGGGAACAGCAGCCTGGGACAGCTGCAAAGGGAAGGTGTTGGTGACAGGAGGAGGGGGATATTTTGGCTTCAGGCTGGGGAAAGAGCTGGCCAGTGAGGGGATGACTGTGATCCTTCTGGACGTCAACAAGCCTCTCTGGGATATTCCTGATGGAGCAGTCTTCCTTCAGGTGAATCTCACGGGGGAAGAAACCCCAATCCTTCTGTTTTTTCCCCCCACTATTATGCCTTTCGTCTTACAGGGTAGAACTATTCTGCACTTATAGTGTTGATTAAATTTTATTGTTTTGGCTCTCATTAATGTGCTGTACTGGGAAATATGACTTTTTTGGAGTGGTTGAACCAGGTGAGGCTGGTGTTTCTTATGAACTATCATCACATAATATAATGAATGATTAATTTTCTTACCCTCAAGTTGAATGTTTTCACCACTAATGTAATTCAATGAAGGTCCATATGTAGAATATAATTTGTATTATTTTTATTTTGTTTTTTTGTTTATTCGGTTTATTATTTATTTATATAGTGTGTATTGTTCTTCCCAGTCATTTTTTTCTTCATTATTATTATTACTTTGCAGGGACATTTTTTCTTGAATGAATTAATTTATTCGCTGAGATGATTTAGTTTGGCTCGTATTCAGTTTGTAGTATTTGCTCTCTTGCAGCCAAACAGTACAGCTCACTCAGCTGTTAGCTGTGAAGTTGAGCTCTAGAGTTACTGTGCGCGCGTCAGGTCAGTGTGCTTGCTGGAGACGCAGGTGAGCTATCTGTTTCAGAGCGCCAGCTGCCTGCTGGGTCACAGAGGGAGGAAACATGAATCAGGTTTCACTTGCGCACCGCTGTTGGCAGGCTTTCACTTGACAAAAAAATATTTTAATGTTTGTTGTTTTTTTTTGATTACACATGCAGCAGACACCACCCCCTTTTTGCGAAAAAAAAAAAAAAAGGTTTTTGCTGTTTCTTTCAGAGTGACATTCGGGACTATTCCTCCCTATACAAAGTGTGTGAAGGAGTGGACTGCATATTTCACACAGCATCTTATGGCATGTCTGGACCAGAGCAGGTGATCTTCCTCTTCCCTATTTGAATATAAACTAGAGTTGGCCATACTGAATGTCGCTGAAACCCACAGCAGCCAGACAAGCCTCTAAATTGTTAACACATTCTCCTTGCAACCGAGAAGTCCTCCAACCTGAATGACAGAGCATTTGCCTCTGTACCTGTCAGTATGTATAGCCACGATGCTCTCGGTGGATTGGTCATAAAATGACTTCTCAAACAATAAAATTGTCCAGCTGAGTGGAGCCTTCGGGAGTTATAAGCTAAGGTCGCTGTGAAGTGGTAATAATTAAAAGAACTGCTGATTTTGGTTTAAAAACTCACAAGGAAATCTTGATTTGAGTCCATCATGAAAAACAAAACACTGTACTTTACAGTAAAGTATGCGGTTCCTGGTAGAGTCATTGTGAAGTGATGTGCCAAATGAGATTTGAGATACTTCAAGTACACGTGCTTGATTGAATACATCCATTTAAAGATGCTCACAAGCCTTGAACTTTATTACTTTTTCAGTTTGTTTTGTTGGAATGTGATGTGACAGACCAACACAAAGTGCAAAACTGAGAATTGAAAGCAAATTAAGTCATGGTTTTTGATAATTATTATGGATAAAATCTTAAAAATGTAGCATTTGTTATTAGTCCCTTTAATCTGACACCCCCAAATAAAAGTCAGTGATTTTTATTTGGGGGTGTCAGAAATCACGTGATTGGTAAATAGAGCCTAACTGTGTGTAAAGCAACTGTACTGTGGCAGCATCAGAAATTTATCAGCTGGCAAAATGTAACAAAAAATTAAAACTGGAACTGCAGAGATCCAAACCTTCGATGGAAGAATTTGTTGATAAGACTTTGTTGATAGGACAACTCTTCTAAAATATGGAAGAGTTGCAATTGACCTTGTTGAAAGAAAACCATGAAAAACAAACTGGAGAAACAATGAACAAGTGGAAAGACGTTGCTCTGATTAGATGAGATCAAATTGACCTTCTTGGCTCAGTTTTAAAAAACCCAGTGTAAATCCCAAAATCAACACTCCTCATGAAGTGGCAGCATTATGGTGTGGGGACAGGAAAGCTGGGAATGTAAAAGCGTCAGCATATACCAGACTGCTTTTGCTTTGAATACTTTTGCAAGAGATAGAATTATTCAGGTGAACTTCATTTGGAATTAAAATGCTCTGGTACCTCTTGAATTCAAAAATGTTACTATAAAGTGCACCTCTAGTTTTGCACAATGTTCTAAAATTCATTACATTTGCAATAGATTTGTTTAATGTTTCTCTTTGTTACATTCTTTCATGAGAAAGTTTGTAATGCCGCACAATCCGATCACCACAGTTTCTATGTGGCCTTTAAACAGATTATGTTTATTATGCCAGTGTAACGTACATAAACTTGATGTATTCTTTTAGCAGAGCCCTTTTTAATGTACCAACTCAATATTTTAATCAAGTTGAGATCTGTATTTCAAATGGTTTATTGATCCTCCTTGATTCTATAGTTTTTTTTTATTTATTTATTATTTTTTACCACTTTAAAGATTTGTTGCTGTGTTTGAGATCTTGTTCATGCTGCCTGAGATTTGACTATGATGCTGTAATTTTTAAGATCAACTATAAGACTATGTTAGGATCCTCACCTAGACCCCTTGTAAAGATTACCAGGAAGGTTTCTCATCTTTGAATAGATGTAGAATAAAATACTTTAATTAATTTAAGAATGACCTTTTCCAGATTGATTTAAAGCAATAGTTATTTCTTTAAAGTTGTTACTGATGTTTTTCCATCTTTGTATTGTGTTACCACTCACCTTTAAGCAAACGTTTAATACTGCTCCTTTGAGTATCAGTTAATCAGATTTGCAGCTTAAGACAACTACTGTCTCAGTCAAATCTTATAGAAGCAGTAAGAGTGTACTACTTTTCACACAACCTCTTTTAAAAATTGTGACATAGTTTTTGTTGTTTTTTTTACTGTTTCTCTGAAACCCAGCTGAGGAAGGAGCAGGTGGAATCAGTCAATGTTGGAGGAACCAATAATGTCATAAATGGTGAGATATTGTTCCTCGACAACAACTGCTGCTCTAACTTCTGTCTCATGCTTAAAATATGTTATCAGAGATAGTGTTTCCCAAAACCGGTGTCTCTCTGCATAGATGAGTGTAATTTAGCACTGTCGTGTGAAGAAGTAGCCTTTACCAGCTGTTATTTGTCACAGGTGTATAACTTTGTTTTGTGGTGTGACCTGCTTTATGTCAGTGTGTAAAGAGAGAGGAATCCCCAGACTGGTCTACACCAGCACCATCAATGTGGTGTTTGCTGGGAAACCAATTGTGAATGGAGATGAGGCTTCAGTGCCATATGTGCCCAGTGATTTGGTAAGCAGCAGTCAAGACACATCTTAAATCTTACACATATACTGTATTTTTAAACACCAGGACATGTAAGGAATCTGTGTTTTTTTTTGTTTTGTTTATTTTTCCCAGCACATCGACCACTACTCCAGAACTAAAGCAGTGGCAGAGCGGATGGTCCTCTCGGCCAACGGATCCTCAGTGAAAGGTGCAGAAATATTTTTTTACGCAGGAAACTAATGAAAAGGTGTTGAATGTATATGCATACCATACTTTGGGCTGGTCTATCAGAAAAAAATAAAGTAAAATGAATTAAAGTTTGTTTTACTTTAGTTTGTCAAGGAAACTCACAAAAGTTTCCTCTAAATTTTTGTGAGGAATTGTGTCTTATATGTATACTATATAGTTTCTTATTCCATTCCTCGGTGTAATCCAACTCACTATGACTGATCATTTTCCCATACATTTAATTAAGCATAAAGCATCCAGGTGTCACGTTATATACTGCAGCTTAATGTGCGTGTATCTGCTATCAGAAGACGTTTTTTCCACTGGCATTAAGTCACCTCAGCAGCAGGAGGATGTAACGAAGCACATTTACATTCTTATCTCACTGTAGTTGCTCTGCTCTTATGCTTTCATGCTATATTGTTGTTCTTGTAGATGTTACGCTTATTTGACTTTCAGAATGATACCTTGCATGAAAACCTGCCTCAGCCCTAAGCCCTTTTTTCGTTTGTTTGTTTTGTATTATTTGCATGAGTCTCAACAATCCATCAATGCAGAGCAGTCAAATGATTGAAACCAAGTCTTTGTTGACATATTTTCTTACATTGGATGTATGAGTTTTGTTTAGTTTGATCTCCCCCAAAAATCTTGCATATTCACTCCTGCTCTTATTTCTAAAGGTGGAGGGAAACTGGAGACCTGCGTCCTGCGGCCGTGTGGCATCTATGGACCTGGAGAAAGGAGACATCTTCACAGAGTGATGGTGAGCAAACAGCCATGTCTGAGGGCCTCTCTGGCAGCACACACTCCTGTTAGAAGAGTTTACATTATTGATGGAGCTCTCCAGGCATCCAGTTACGATGTCTTTTCTTCTAGTTTTTCCCCCCCTGCATGGTTGCAGTCGTTGGAGGTTTGGATGTAGAAAGGATTAATTTGGCTGAGATCATAACTTTTAATTTTCTGCAAGTGATGTATAATTGTAGCAACCTTGGCAAAGAATTTGTGCTATACAGCGTTAAATCTGCTAGAACTTAGCCAATAAAGTTGTTGTACAGTTTGGTTTTCTTTAATGAACATAGAAATTATTTTGGTTTGACAGCTACAAAGACATATCAGCAAATAATTTGTATTCTAATAAACTTCTAACTAACCAAATGAATTACATCCTTACTACCACAACTACTACTAGTGATAGTAGTATTTATTTATTTATTTTTTTTCGAGGTTGACCAATAATGTCAATTACATTTGCAAACTAACTATTTTATCAAAATGTAAACACATAATCATTGGATAATATGTGTCCTGGATCATTTTTATTGTGGAAAACACCAATTGAAACTGATATTTTAGAACATCTATGTATAGTTTAACTTTCTTTTTAACAGAAAAGATACAAATCTCTGTACTCATTGGATAAAATGTTCATAAAATTCTGTTGCTTAACTACTTACACAAAAAGCTAAAAGAGATTTAAAAGAAATCTAATCTAAGAGTGAAACAGCGTAAAGTTAGATAGCTTCTGTACCTTTGGTTTGCTACATTTTTTTTTTAAATTTAGCAAAATATATAAATGTTGAAGTCTGTTATGCTCAAAAATGAAAAGAAACTGATTCAAGGCAAAAATTTGTTGCTGAAATTAGGTGCATTTTAATAGAAAATACAAGATTGTGAAAATACAATATTTTTTCTGACATACTTAAATTACATCCACAATAGATCTATGTTCTTGATTTTGTCTAACTTTTAAGAATCAAATTGATTTGAATCAAACACTGGTAGGCACATTTTACAACTTGTACTATGTTGCATGTATCTGGTGAAAACTGGATCTTAAGTTGCATATTTCTTGTTCTCTGTGTCAGATGAACGTAGAGCGGCGCTTGTTCAGCTTCAGGTTTGGAGACCCAGCAGCCAGGATGAACTGGGTCCACGTAGATAATCTGGTCCTGGCCCACAAGCTTGCAGCTGAGGCTCTCACAAAGAAGAAAGGCTGCATCGCTGTGAGTAATAAAGACACAGTTCCACACATACCTTTATCTCTGCCTCAGTTTGAGTTACTTTACGTGTCCTTTTAAAAATGTTTCTGACATTTTGCAGAGCGGGCAGGCATATTTTATTAATGATGGCCTTTCAGTCAATCTGTTTGAGTGGCTGACACCTTTGGTGAGTCAAAATCTGTGGGTTAACTTTATCCATTATTGTGATGTGAGCCTATAAGGACTTGTGATGACACACAAACGCAATTTATTTGGGAGTTTAGTCTCTTAAATAAGGTAAAAAATTGTTTTTTTAATCTTCACAGTTTGAAAAACTGGGCTACAGCAGACCATCGATAACCCTTCCAGTTTCTCTTGTCTATTCAGCAGGTAGCTCACCACTCCTCTATTTTTTATTTATTTATTTTTTTTAGATATTTTCATTCGAATGCGAAGATTTACCTCTGACTCTCTGACTGTCCTCTTTTCAAGCTATTCTGGTGGAGTATTTACATGTGATTCTGAGTCCGGTGATCGAAGTGCCTCTGCTTTTTACCAGGAGTGAGGTAAGCCCACTTCTTTCTATTTTTTTCAGCCTTTCTAGGGTTTCTATTTGACTTAGGAGAAGTAAAGGATGTGCTTCTACTCCTAAATACAAAAAATGCTAGTAGAAAAAAATTGGCTCGAAAATGGACATCAATCCTAAAATTATGATTTTACCGTCATAATTTAGGAAAAGACATTTTAAAAACTGTTCCACACATTTATTTTTGGGAGATTTTTGTCATAAATCTGAACTATGGAGTTTAGAAATAACATGGATTGTGTCATTGTCTGTTTAATCTAGTCTGAGATGCAACCAGTTAACTGAATGGATTATTTGTTAAACCAAGCAGCACTTTTGTCTAATATCACTAAGTAATAATAGTGAGTCCTCCATGGGACTCACTGTAAAGTCCTCCTGTGGCTGCTGCAAGGCTGAATAATCGTCTGGAGGCCTTCACTGTGAGTCCTGAGGAGTCTTGGTTGCTGGCCCGTCGGGTCTTCATAAATGTGTCATGAAGCCGAAACCAAAGCTGAGCGCCGCAGACTTTACCTGGCGCTCATTCTGTCAGACCGAGGCTGCAGGCCACTCAGGTCAACGGTTGCCCTTTGAATAAAACATAAAGTGCTGTGGGGTCAAAGCAGGAAGTTTTGACATGCTGATAACAGGAAGTGACATCAGTGGAGTGGCTGTTGCCTTGGTGCCATGTGGAGTTATTTTTATTTTTGTGTGTGTGTAATTCTTTAATCACATAATGAAATTTCACATGCCAAATTAAGGTATTTTTAGTAAGTCTGTGTTGATCCAAACTGTAATCCTTTACTTCCTGACTGTACTATGTCTTATACAAGATCACATGGATAAACTGTGCCTGAGTCATACAGAAAAAACCTTTTGTTGATATTCTGAAAAAGGTGTGAGTGTTTGAGAATGGAAAAAAGCCAGTTATGAAGACAAAACTAGAAAAATTCCCCTTCTCTGTCTTGACTTCCCATGGATGACATGATAGTGGCAGCATAATTCTTCAACATGAGGGGATCAGGTTATCAGAGTTAGACATTAGAATGAGATGACTTTTACCTCCAAATGCTTCAGGAACTTCTTGAAATGATTTCTGAGGGTTCCATCTTCTCTTGCAGGTCCGAAACATCACAGTGAGCCACACCTTCAAAATCGACAAGGCCCGTCAAGAACTGGGTTACTGCCCACAGCCGTACAGCCTGGCGGACTCCGTGGAGCATTACCTCAAGCTCCGACAAAGTCGTGACACCCCAATTTCTTTATCCCTGCACTCTGTCAGGCAGCTGGCTGAAAGAGGCGTCGTGATGCTGCTGATGGGACTCGGCCTGGTGCTACTCATGATTTATGGCATCCTTAGTTAGAGTTAAATAGTTGTTGCAATGGAGAGGCTTTCAAAACTAATTGTTGCAACAAATTTGAACTCTTCTCTCACTTGTGCAGAGTTCAACTCATCAAGAGTCCTTTTTTCTTTTTTCTCCTCTTCCAATAAGACTTAATTTGTTGAATGTAGGTTTAGACAAATTTCCTTTTCTTTTAAAATTATGTAAGCTTGAAAGTATTAGAGGAGATTTATATTTATGAATTTAATAGCTTAGTTTAATTTTTGGTCTATGTGATTAATTGTCATTTATTGAAGCATGCTTCCAGTTTGTATAACATTCTTTAGTGACTATTTACTACAGGTTTTGTACACTTTTAGAAATAAAATAATTATAATGAATGAAATGTTTAATGGATGTTAAAGTCAAATGTTTTCTGTTACTAATAAAAGTAATGAAAATATTTACAATTTAAATAATTTATTCCTAGTTAAAGAAAAAAAAATCTTAACTCTTGGGCTTGCTTGTATTTTGTGCTACATCTCCAAAAGACACCCTTTTAAATATTCTCATAGAAACACATTTTATTTCCCAGTTCTTTCTTGATTATCCTTTCAAAATTCAGTTCTGACTATATAGAAAATAACTGTGACCATTCTGTAATTCTATCTTTTTAAATTCTATATTTAGTGAATAAAATACCTCCATCTTTCCCCTTCTTTCTGCTTTATTTTGTAAACAAAAATACAAAAGGTCATTTTTTCCCTAAATGCATATTTATCTATTTATTTATTTTGAACACAATCATAATCTTTTAAAGCAACCTTAACAAATTAGTAATGATGAACTAAGTAATTATGCTAAATACTAAGGTAACCTTTAAAACTATGACTACACAGAAACCTACTGAACGCTATAAAATAAGACATGAAAAAGCACAAACATGCATAAAATTGAATCAAAAGTAGAAAAAATGCAAGCAAATTTGATTAGGTTGAAAAAAAAAACATTAGCATAAAATGACAAATTCTAAAAGGGTTTCAACAAAAGGGAATGAAAAGAACAATCAATATCAAATTAAATTAGCTTATTTAAAAATGTATTTTGAATTGGAGTTAATACAACAAATAACTCAGAAATTGGTGGTTTATTTCAAACAGTGTTTACAGAAGACTTTAAAATAATGAAGAAAATATGACCAAAATACACAGTCTTGTCAAATCGTCTGCTATGTGCATCTACCAGAGTTGTGAAAGCATAAAAGAAATATTCATAGACTGAGACGAGTTCTTTAAAATTTGTACTACTATTCTAAATATACCCACCAGAGAGCGCTGATGCACTTCTAATCATTTTAATAGCCATATAGCTGTAATATGAAGAATTTATCGAAGACAGCAGCGTTTTTATGCTTAACATACTTAATAGACATCATTAGTTATAGTAACACATTCAAGTAAAACTGATATGAAAAAAAGCTTCTTGGCAGCGGTGGGATTCGAACCCACGCCATCGAAATGACTGGAGCCTAAATCCAGCGCCTTAGACCACTCGGCCACGCTACCTTGCCTGTTCAACCGCGGAAAACTGTCTTAGATAGCAGAAAAGGCGGAAATGTGATGAGTCCAGTACAGCAGGATTTTCATTTTTGATTTACATCATGCGGTTTCATTAAAATGGATGTTAGCTTACTTTACTTCCTTTGTAGGCGGTGCACACAGACTCTTTTTGTTCATAAGAAACTAAGGTCCAGGAAATTCAAGGATGAGGAATGTGAGGAATCTGCGCTGAGTTGGAGTCACAAATACTTGTATCATCAGGCGTGCAGAAATGTGGTTAATTCAACGTAGGGTGGCATATTAATGTAGAAACAGTAGTTACTTTCTGTCACCCATCCTTGCTAAGCTCAAGGGATAACTACAGCTCTGCAGTTTAATTTTCAAAACAGTTCTACATCAAAACAAATGATTTAATCTGAAAAAAATATTTAAAATGATAGCTACTTTGACATATACTTTAATTTACTACTTAAAATATTTCACCATCTAGTCCCATGCTAATTTTGGCAACTGAACAATAAACACATAAACCAAATTATTTTTGATTTTTGGTTTTAGTTGTGAAAAATATCCCAAAGCAATCAGGCAAGTATTCCTCCTAATTAAGGCTTTTTACTGGCCTAGTCAAAGCCTGAGTTTAAACTTGAGATAGATACTCTGGTATATTGTTAAAGCATACCACCTCAGTTACTGCTAAAGGCGGCACAACCAGTAACTGCGTTTTCTCCTTCATAAATAAAATCATTGTATGAAATCTGCTTTTTTGTATTTCCTCTTGTTAGCTCTGCCTTATTGGAATTTGTTTCATTATTGCAAAAAAAAAAAAAAGAAGAGAAATGATTAATAGAAAAGATTTTTGTACCACTTACCAACTAAGAAAACCACAGTACATGTTGCACATGAAATAAGAATCTTGCACAAATTTAAAGCTACGCCATGCTCTATCTGATGTCTGCTCTTTTGTTGTGACTTTATCCCTCCTGACTGTTTTGTGATCTGAGCCTACATGCTCAGCTTTTGCAAAGACTTGTCTGTCTCTGTGAGCTTGGTATGCAATCCTCTTGTTTGAAGGTTAAGTGGATTTGGAGGCTGATAAAAAGTAGGGTAGGATGTTGAAATCACTTTTATGGAAATACTTCATTCCCAAAACAGGTCAAATGACGATTTTTGTTTGTTGGTAAAGGTTGTGTGGTATGACGACAGCTCATGCTGTCTACAAGGACTTAATTTTCACTGCTTTCCTCTCATGATTACCTGGCAGGAATATATGCAGGAAGGAGAACTCAAACTAAAACCCACTCATGTTGATACATCCCAAATAGTTTTATTTTCAAACAAAACACGTAATAAGAGGGCAAAAACATGAACTATATGACATCATTGTTCTGATTTCAGTTTTTCAACAGGTGAGGTTCTGAACATTTATAATTCATCTATTTTTGTTAGAATCGTCTTAAACATTAGAACAAAATCAGCTTATATTTTTTTAAATAGTATACATTTACAACACAGTGCTGCTACGCTGACTCGTTTCATTAGCTACATACAAAGAAAATACATTTGGTAATAAATAAACAGAAGTTGTGCAAATCTTTTGCATCTTGTAGTTGAGCAAAAATGTTGCTGCTGATATGAAATTAACAAAAAAGAAATTTTGCCTTAAATGCTTTATATTAACACCCCAACAAAGGTTTAGAAACCAAACCATCACCGACTTTCGTAAAACCAGCCAGTATTTCAACTTTTAGAAACCTCTGATTACATTTCTACTCTTTTCCGGCCTTATGCAACATATCTACTTACACAATGCATCCATAAGCTGTAGCCACACGTAAATCTGTCTACTCCAAACACCAAAAAGATCAAGTGGGTTCATATTATATAAATACAGCAGAAAACAATAATACTTCTGGACTGTTGCACTGAAATGTAGCTTTTTTTAAATTTCTCCACAAACATAATTTCTTTATATACTATATTTTTCTATATTGTTTTCTGTTTTGTAGAAAACAACCATTAGATTTTTTTTTAAACTAACCATTTTTTCCCCCTTTAGGACAGAATAAAAGAAATTGTGCAAATTAACAAAAGTATCAAACATGTAGCTTGTGCACTCTCTGTAAAGCTTTACAGAAAAGCAGCCTCAGTGCATCTCCTGAACATAAATCAAAGTAAATCCAGGGAAGATGAATACGTGAAGTTTATTCTGCAGAAACACTGCTGCGTGCCGGGTGCCTTTCAGCGCTGAGGTCCTCTTTAGTCTTTTGGATGCGGGTGAAGATCTCCTTGAACAGAACCTTGTACTCGGGCTGGTGGCCGTCTTCAGATAGAGCATTTAGATCGGATGTTGCAGCCGAGCTGGAGAGGCGGCGGCGCACCCAGACGGTGGCAAAGGAACCGCTGGAGGTCTGGACGGCATTGTGGCTCAGTCCATCTGTTAGATTATGGTAACGCTGCAGCAGCTCCTCGTATTTTACCTGGAAAACACCAACACATTCATAATAATTCTGCAAGAGTCCTGCCTAATACTGTATATGACTTGGGGGATTCACACCATGTCTGCTTTCCCCACCTGGAGGGCACTGTACTGTGCATCCACCTCATTGAGAAGAGAGATGCCTCTCTGTTTGACTGCTTCCGCCCGCCTGATGCACAGCTGCTCATGACCGCGACGGATCTCATCCGTGTTCGTGGCCTTTGAAACGCCTTCGCTGTGACACCTCTGTCGGCTTCGCCTCGTCTGCTCCTCTTCCTTCTCCGATGTCTCGTCTGCCTCGCTCTGTCTCTCTTCAGAGGCAAAAAACACAGTTTCGGGCAACAGCAGCTGGCTCGGTCTCCTTACACTGCTGAGAGCAAAAAGAAACGGAAACATAAACAAGATGAATTTACAGTTCCTTATTATGAAAGTTAACTTTTTCATATTTGGTCCTGTTACAACAGGATGAACATTGATGACGGCATTTGACAGAATGAACTGTTTATTGCTTGCTTCATAATTGGTTATTGAATCATGCTTTTATGGTGTGAAGCACTTTGGACTCCTTTGTTGCTGAAATGTGAAAAACAAAATAACTTGACCAAACTTGACCTACAGCCATAAACTGTATGGTATTTTATTGGAAATTTACATCATAGACCAACCTAAGTGCAAAGACAGAAAAGCAACAAGGATTAATTTTTTTTTTACAAATCAGAATCTAAAAATTGCAGCTAACAATTGTGTTCAAAACCCTTTACTTTGACACAAAGTCTCACTAGGAAGAGATGTTAAAACGTTATGGTTTGAATCAAAGAATATTTATACGTTAGAAGGGTCTAGTTAAAACCTAGACCAGGGGTATTTTGCAAAGCAGAACAGGCAACAAATCCTGTCTCTAAATGTGCAAAACTGGTCGCAAGGTGAAGCTGTAATTGCAGCAAACTCTGGTTCTACAGCAGTACACATTCATCATGGCTGAACAGAAACACTGCAGTTCTAACCTCCTGGCTCGCCACAGAAGCCGCAGCTGCTCCACTTCCTCCTCCAGCTCAGTCTGCCGGGTCCAGCAGCCCTCCAGCTGGGCCAGTCGCTGCTCCAGGCCTCTGTTCTCCCTGGATGTGAACTCGATCTCTCGCTCCACAGCCTCCCTTCGGCTCTGCTCGGTGGCGATCTGCCTCTGGAGGGTTTGGATGGAACGCTGCAGAGCTTGGTTCTCCTCCTCCGGGTCCAGACATCTGTCTCTGTCACAGAGGAAGCTCTGAGGCGACCATAGTACATCGCTCTGAGTCAGATACCTGGAACAGAAATGTTTGTTTATTGCATGTTTACAGAGACAAATAAGGTCTTTATGTAGAGTGAAATAAAACTGTCATTAATATTAAAACACTTATTATTCTTAAGTTTACTTTAGGTGAAGCGAATATAATCTGTGTTCCCTAGGTGACCTCTTATACTTCTTGAACAGGTGAGGGACAAGTCTATGGTTTATACAAAATATGTTCATTACATGTTTTGCACAAAGTCGTTCTTAGTTAATGATATTTCAGACTGCTCAGTTCTGCCTATTTTGAGCTCTTTTCAGAATTGGGCTCTTTAAATTCAAATAAGCTGCAGTTGACCATGGCCCTCCAATTCAAATTTTCTGTGGTTAGTGCTTTCTGGTTTGTAAGTCAACAACAAAACACTTGTCTTTTCCAGCAGCCATTGTACGGAGCATACAGCGTTAAAACCAGCTGACCAAATGTGCTGGAGCTCCACTTGGGTTGAAAGATGATGGACTGGTTGCTAGGTAGCGGCAAATTGTGACTTTATATTCAGGGAGGTTATTAACTTGAAAACTAAAACTATTTGACATCACATGGTCTGCTACAAGTCCCAAAAGCAAAGTATGGAAACAGTACTTTTGCAGTGCACGCTTAGTGGTTTCCTACAGTAGCAGCTGTATGTCTGAATGTATTTACACAGTGCTGACAATAGGCAAGGATTAACTTTCCTGTCCTGCAGATTAGCTCTGAGGTAATGGCTCTGCTCTGGGTGACCTGCAGATGTCAATTCAGCATTCAAAGGCTGAGAGTATTGCGGATCACAGAACAGGCCTTAGCACCATGTTGCTGTTATATTACGTTCTTATGGACAGAGTTGGGTATAGAAAGACGCCTCAGCTGATGGATGTTTCTGTATTTTACACAACACCAATAAACTTATAAACAAAGCTTCTATGACACAGCATTTTTGCTTCGGTCTACCACACATCTTCCTCTTTGGGAAGAGTTCCTTTGTCACAGCTTGGGGCTGCACCTGGATCAGCATAGGGTGCAATGAACCTCTCTCTTGAGTATTACCTGTCCCGCTGGAGGTCATACAGCTCCTTGAGACAAGACACGCTCTGTGCACTGAAACCACGCCGCTGCTCTGCCAGCTCTCTCTTGTTTCGCTCTGCCTGAGCCGCCTTTAGCTCATCCATCTGGGTCTGCAGGTCCTCTATGAGGGTCTGAAGGGCTTCGATCGTATCCGTTAAACTGGTATAAGAGAGAAAAATTAACCGTAAGGCTAGATGATGGAAAAAAAAAAAACGTAAGGTTTGCTGACTGGTTGGTTAAGCAACCTGTTGATCTTGGTTTGGGCCAGGCGGTTATCCTGCACCAGCCTGTGATTGCTTTCCTCCACATCCCTGGCGGCCATGTCCAGCTGCTCGTACAGTTTGGCGTGTTGATCGTTCATCTGACGCAGTAGCTCCACCTGTTTGGTCAGGTACTAATGCACAAGAAAAAAATTTTTTAAATCCAACTCTTGCTGATATTCTATTAATAAAACAGCAGGTAAATGTTTAGATACATATTTTAAAACATTCTGGCATCATCTCAATTTTTACTCCAATTAAAGAAAAAATAACAAAAAACAAAAGTTTCCATTTCAAAAATAATTATTTGATTTACTATTGGGATTTTGACTTTTAAATATAGAGTCCAACAGCAAATATACGGAAGATTAATTCTAATTTATTTTATGCTTCAAATAAAGTTGAATAACGTCTAACATTTGGCTTTGGAATCAAGATATATCCAATTTATCACAATAAGGCTGAATCAAACAAAAAATGCTAAATAATAACCTCCACCAGGAAGCTGGAAAAAATGGGACAGTAACATAAGTTGGTGTTTTGTATTTTTCTCAACACATACATATTTACAGTTGTTTCCAAGATTAACTTTTAACCGAAAATAAGTTCATGCTTTCTCTCCAGATCTGATAATCATAGTTTGTGAAATTGACACCAACATCAGCCTGGACATCAGTTTCTAAGCAAACATCAGATGCTGCAGAACTGGTTTTAATCAAACAGAAACACGCTCTTGCGCCACAGAGCCCCACTCACGTGTTCTCACAGCTTTGTGGTACTTCCAGTGCCAGACACATTAGGACGAGGGTCACGGAGAAGTATTAGGATTAGCATATCAACTTCAATAAATCCTCAGACCGCAGTCCTCTCTATGCTGTAAACACATTAAGACTCTTACATTTGCTGACCCACTGAGTGGCGTGTTCTCCAGCTTGTACAGAGCAAACTCTGAGACATCTTGGCAGTGAAATATAAAATCTAATTTGGACCTTTTTGCAAAAATAATACTATTCATCCAGAAAACTGTCTGACTTTACTAACTGTTATATCCAATAAATTACATAAATTAAAATATTGCAATATGCAAAGAGGTGGAAAGTGATCTACAAGAACTTTTATACATAATTAGGTCAACTAAGATTTTGCCAAATGGTTCATTAGGTCAGACTGGATTAGATTTTACTTGACCCTATTTTTCAGCTTTTTTGTTGATGTAAACTCCTCTCAATCCCATTGCAACAAATTACATCATGCTCACTAGCGCAATTTTATCACAACTGGAGGGTCAAAGCAGCTGTTGTTTTCCCTTCTGCAAACATTCCTGACCTCGATCTCCTGCAGCTGCTCCTGGTTGGTAGAGTACATCTGCTGCAGGGCCTGCTCCAGGTCATGGTTCCTGTCCAGGAGAGTTTTGCCCAGCTCTGCTGCCAGATGGAGATCTAAACAAAGCAGAAACAAATTCCCAACCACATCATTTACAATGGAAACTGACAAGTATAGGTTTATATAAGGAATACACACAACAAACACATAACTTATTGTACACTATAAATATTCTGCACTCGTGGAATACTCCTTGGAATGCCTTGTGACTCCTTTTGTCTGTTTCATTCCCACCAGCTCTGGACCTTGTTAGCTGTCAGTGTTTCCTGCAGATCTGCACTGAAGCAGGTCTTACACAAACATATCAGCATATTTTCAGTACAGCTGAATTTCTTTTAATTCCCATGTTCACATAAGACATTGTCTAATTGTAAAGGGGAAAAAAGGTATCTTTAAAGTAAGGGTTAATCATAGTCAATATAATGTTTTGCAGTTTTCACCATTAGTACCACAAATATTTTTATGAAATTATGCAGACTTATTCAGAATAACTACTATGCTCTGAAATATTTAACTTAAACCTGTCATGTCTATATAATCTTGGGTTCTGGCCTGATGGCAGCAGGTGGATGGTTTGGTATTAAATTAGTTATGAACATCTCAGTGACTCCTTACTAATTACTCTCTCCAAACTCTGAACCCAACAAGGTTCATTCAACCTCCAAAAGTAGCTCCACTCCTGAAACAGCATGAACATAAACATTTTAAGATATGTTTATAATAATAATCATCAAAATAATGTACTGATACCTGTTGCTGAACAGATAGAGCAGGCTTTGTTGTTGATCTGGTACAATTCTCATTTCAAAATATTCAGTAAGCTATTTTTACTATTATTTCATCAATCATCATTATAAGACCCAGACGTTGTAAAAAAGTGGACACATACTGCACAAATGCTACGGTTTTGTGATTATTGTCAGTGCAGATAAAAAGACAAACAAATCTACAACAGGAAAATGTGCGAAATAAAAAGCTGTAATCACCTGGCTGCATAAAGGAACATAAACTAATTCTTGGATTAGGGCTAGCCCTGCCTTTAATTATATTCAATATGATTACGGTAACTAAATTGTTCTAGTAAGAATTTCAGGGAATTTTCTCTGCATTTGCATCCAAATGTCCAAGTCCATAAGTTAGCAGACAAGACCAGATGGACATTATTGTGCAAACGTATAAGTCAGAAGAAAATCCACAGTATTACCTCATAGCACAGTGGAAGCAATAATCTATCATTCGAGAAAATATGGGCAACACTAAGCTTCCAAAAATGGATTCTTCTTAAAAACAGAAGACAAAACAGAAACTGGGCAACATAGATGCCAAGGAGCCAACAAATAGCTGCAGGAATTTCCAACAAGTGTTGTTTATGTTTCACATGTGATTACAATCTTCTATGTTCTCCATTTATCTAGATAAAGGAGTAAGGTTGAGAAACACAATTATTGACCTCTGAAAAAAAAACAACTTACAAGTCAGGCTACAATCTCTGATTAATTTTCTGATAATGATTGGTATAAAAATAACACTGCACATTATTGAAGAAAAAAAACAACAACAAAAAAAACAATCTCCATGCAACAATTTAGTAGATTTGGAAAACATAGTGAAATAAAATAGTTGCATAGTGACTGTTAATATGACATTTACTCTAAATTGGAGCTACACAAAAAATATATTTCATTTACATAAATTCCAATTAAGACTGAGTGTTGAAGTTGAATCAAAAAACATTAGTTTTAAGGATGCACACACTTATTCAACAGGATTGATACATTCCCCCCCTAAAACTTTAGGTCCGTTTACTGTTTATTTTAATGACAAATATACACGTTTTATATGTAAAAATATTTATGATGGCGTCAATAAATGCTCAGAAATGCATTCTATTTGGAGTTTTAACAATCTATCCTAGTTATTTCTTTCATTTCCGACTTCCATTCAAGATTTATTTCTTATATTTAGAAAACAATGAACACAGGATGTGGCAGCCTGAGGAAATCCCGATTATTGTCTACATGGAGACATGTGTTATACTTGTTCTTGTGTTGGGAGGCAATTATGACTACTGTCCTTTGTGATTGAAACAGTTTAGTTTGCTCTATAAAACTTGTACTGATGTTCTCCACCGGTTATGGTAAACAACAATTGTTGGCGGACATGGTCTCAATCAGAAGCGGGTTTTAGGGCGCGTCCTTACCGTCCTCAAGGTCCTGCTGGTTGTACCAGGAATCTCCCTTCTTCTTCTCAAACTCTTCCTCCAAAATCATGTCTGTCAACATCTTTCAGCCTGAGGAATCTCCTCCTCAAAGAAAGCTGGAACTTAAAATTGTTACAGCTCAGAGTCGCCCCGTTTACTCCACCGGCTGTTGACCGACTGCATCCTCAACGAGTCCGAGAGAGAGGCTTTAACTTCTGTTGTCCACGGCAACGTGGCAAAATCCTTTACACACACCCGGCATCCAGTAGGAGGCAGAAGAGAGACACAAAATATGTGTAATTATTTTATGAGAAACATTTTAAAGTTGCTCTTATCTTATTTCGCCTCATTTAAATGTATTCTCAATCAGTCCCACAATAATGTCAAACTGTCTAAAATGTTAAAACAGTTTTTGTTTTCGCAACTTCCTGCCTTCCTCAAGAGGCATTAGAGGGCGCCAACTAGCGGATGGAAGTGAAAACCCGTCAACGTCGCCGCCATATTGTAAAGGGCAAGCAATAAATAATCCATGGTTTGTGCAAACAACTAAATTTTTATCACAGAAGGATCTTTTATTAAGTTTTGCTAGATTTATTTAAATCATAGCAACAATCAGTCTTTATAGAAATGTGTAACAGTGAGGATTTTTGCTTTTATTTTTTGCAATAATGTCTGAAATAAAGCAGAAGGAAGGAAGTAATTATCTTTTTTCACAAGTTTTGACAGACATTGTTAATGTATAAGTAGAAATTTATGGTAAAGCAAAAGAGCTAACCACTTATTAAGTAGATCAACTGCATTGTCTGTGACTTAATGTCAGAAGTAGATTAAGGTATATTTAAGTGCATTATGGATCATATATACAGTTATGTTCAATAAATTTCAATGAGCCATCGGAGGAGGCTCGTTTTGCCCTAGAATTTGAAAATAACATAGAAGCATACTTTTAATTAAGCCGAAGAAAAACTACTAAATTGGAAGAAATAATAGCTTGAAAACATCCGCGCGTGTAGTTTAAATTTATAATGTTTTTCACGTTCTTAAGTGAGTTACTAAAAAATAATTAACTTTTTTATTAATACCCTAAATTTAGTAAATAGGCTATGATTTCCACGAGAACGGGCCACTCCCATTATGGCGGACAAGCTGCGTCTTCAGTGTTACGGGATTGGCCTGTCTATCATCCAATTACAGAGCACTTCGTGCAAGTCGTTTCTGCAGCCAATCAGCTGTTTGTTTATCATGAATCAGGTCCAGTCAGACATCGAGTTAAACAGGATCGCGGATATTATACAGTTTGTGAAGATTTTCTGAACAAAAACAGATTTTTAGTTGTGGCGTTTACTGGGACAGACGCAAGAAAAAGAGAAAACTACCAAAACTGCCCTGGGCGTGCTTTCCTCCATAAGATCAACTGACTTCCACATTTTGAGAATGCTTTGTTGCAAAACATGACTTGAAGCATTTCTTCGCCCATGACACATAAGAGAGACTGTTTCCGCCTGATGCCTTCGAGGAATAACCAGCACGATGGCCCGACAAAGGATTAACCATGCTGCTTTTGCATATGCCATGACTACACTGGGGTCATCCATGATCAACAATATTTTTAGCTTCTACTATGTCAAACTCTTTTTGAACAAGTACAGTATATCTGAGGCAGCTTTCCACCAATCACAAGTGAGTATGTAAAAGTATTCATCTGTTCAAAGGTACTAGTGTTTGCACAAAACCACTTCCTGTTTTTGCACACGTAAAAAGTTTTGTTATAGCTTATAGAATATACTCTGCTGTTTCTTAAACCGGTTATTTATACAATTAATCTTTTACAATCAAGTATTCTATTAATTAGATACTTTCCCCAAAGATTATCATTTAATTTGGAATTTATTACAAATGTCTTATTGTCTGATTTTACCATTTCCACAGGTTTTTATCATTATAACTAGGTTTATTTGCAGAAATTACATAACTTATATATTTTAATAGAATTCCACATAATAGATTAACAAGGAAATGAGCTACAATTATATTTCCGTGAACTCAGACTGCACTAAAAATATGTACATTTTGCATTTATTATAAAAATATATTTGTCTGTGAATATGTTTTACCCGAATCTTCTCAATTTTAACTTCACCCAGTTCAAATTCACTAAAGAAATGCTGTTACTGCATTTTGAGTGCATTATTATGTTATGTATTATTGGAAACGGTCTCAAAACATTGTCATATTACTGAGACAGTAATGTGACGTCTCGGGGGGACCCAGTTGCTGTGAAAACAGAATATTTGCTGGCCGGTGGAAACTGGTTCAGAGCTCAAATGTTGGTAGCACAATGGGTTAGTTTCAAGTTTATCAACCCAAGAAATTTAAAGAGGTCAGGGAGCCAAAGGTGACTAAGAAATGTTAGTTTTGTATGCTTGTGGCGACTTTAAATTAAACTTCCCATTAGTAATGTCAATGGATGAAAAATCAGTGGACAAATTTTGATTTAAGTGTGTTTTCTTCATGCTATTGAAGGGGATTTCTGAAGCTCCAACCAGTAATAACAGAGCAGCCATGTATCCTTTAAACATGTTCATGGAAAAATTAACCTGATGATCTGAATAAATCCTGCCTTACCTGTTTAAAATAATATGTGCCCACAGGTGGTGTATATGGTGTGGAATGCTGTCAATGACCCTCTGTTTGGTTACCTGCAAGATAACTCCAGGGTGCCTTGCTGTTCTCAGCGACGTCTCTCCATCCTTTATGGCGCTCCTCTCTACTCACTGTCCTTTCTCATTGCCTGGTTCCCATGGAGCACCTACTCTAGTGGTGACTGGTTGAGTGGCCTACACCTGACTGTGGCGCTGTGTGCCTTTGACGCACTGTTGACTTTCGTGCTGCTCGCACAGTGTGCCTTATTTGCAGAGATTTCAAGCCACCATCATAATCGTTTAAGACTTATAAAATACAACCAGGTAATCCCACTGTGTCGTCCCTAAACTCTTTAAAGTTAAAACACTACATCCTACTTATGCCTCTTCTTGTCTTTTCCTCAGCTGGCGTCTCTCATTGGGTCCTCTAGCGTTCTTTTCTGTGGCATGGTGTCGACCAACATGGAAAACTTCAAAGCTTTCCAGGCATTCAATGTGCTCATTGCTATAATTAGCTGCGTCTGCATGATGTACACTGGGATTTACAGCAAAAGCCGCTTTGATAATAAAATATATGAGTTAGTTGATCAAGAGTGTGCCGACAAAGGGGCAAGTAAAGCAGCGTGCTCCGTCTCCATGTTGAAGGCGCTGACATGGCAGATTCTCACCAACAGGGATTTCCAACTGTTTGTGGTCATGAACTTCTTCCAGGTGTTCATTTTGACTTTCTTTAATAACTTCACCATGATATTCACTGAGCACCTGATTCCCCCAGATGCGCTTCCATCGCTAGCCAAGAGTTTCATGTATGGAGCAGGATTCATCTTACCGCAGGTAAATTTTCTAAGACGCTTCAAGCTTTTGCATAAAAAAAGCGTATTTAGGTCCAGTTAGAACCTAAATACGCAAGTTTTATTGGTTAAAACACATTTTTATGTCATTTTTTTAATGTCAAATTTCTATACTTTTAAAAATATATATATATCTATGATTTTAACCCCTTGTTCTCTCTGTAGCTTTTGGTTTTGAGTAGTCAGAGTCTACTGCAAAGTCTTGGCTACTACAAGATCATCCTCTTCACATTTATTTTCGAGGCTGGGTTGGCAGTCCTCATGTTTATGCTTGGTCCTCAACGTTACTACTTTTTGGCCTTTTTCCTCACTATAAATATGTAAGAAACTTTAGCTTTGATTGCACTGTAGACTGTCCTCTTTATAAGCTTATTTTATGGTCTGATTCATGTCTGCAGGGTTATAATCCAAGCAGCCTTCAGTCTCTTTGGCTTGCCTTTGGCAGACATTATTGACATGGATTTGCAGAAATACAAACGCAGGTAAGAAAACACACAAGTACTGCCTTTATTCTAAGGCATGTGTGAACATTTGGAAATCTATTTCCCATATTTATTGGAAATACCTTCATAGGTGTTCTTTTTTGACGACAAATGTTCCCTCATGTGGCTTCCTTTGGAAATTTTCAGAAAATTGCATGACTTAACTTTCCATATGCCTGCTATTAAAAGCAAATTCATTGTAGTTTGTTTTTATTTACTTTTAAAGAACTGTGTTCCTAATATATCTAAAAATCCAATTAAATTCCTGTATCGGCATCAGATCAGCTTTGTCTTGATTTGGTGTGGAAGAAGACGTGGTAGAGAAATTATGCAAAATATAATAAAATTTTTGAGAATGAAAAATTTTAAGTAGTAGTATGATAATAAAAAACAGAGCATATGTGCAGTCCATTTGCCATTTATACATATAATCCATATTTCCACTCAAACTCTTAACCAAAAAGTTTAAAACGAAAATTGAAATGTGACAAATATCGTTGTGTATAGACTGATATTTATCTTCCACCATGCTTAGTGAAGAGGATGTTAAAGGATATAAATAAATATCTCCACAGCCCACTTCAGTGAAGAATTGTACCTTTAGCTCACCCAGTTTCCATAACAACCATTTATTTTAGAAAAGCTTTTCACTGGCTAAAGGTGGACTATCATTCAAATTATCATAACTGGTGTTGTTCTTTGTGTTTTTTTTTTGTTTTTTTTTAGCTCCCCTCTCTCCTCCATGGTGTTTGGAACAAATGCTCTGTTCACCAAACCAGCTCAGTCTCTGGCTCCCATGATAGTCCTCAATATCATGAACCACTTTGGATATGAGAAGCTGAAAGATGTGGGCCAGGAGCCGGATCAAAGGTAGACAATTCATTGCACCGACAATTATTTATTTTATAAATAGTAAAAACTTTTACTAAGCAGTCAAAGTTCAGAATTGAATTCTATTGTGAATAATTACTCTGCCACATATGATTTTTTTGTTTTGAATGAAAACTAGTTGATCATCTAGTAAAATCAACTTCTGTCAGATAGTTCCAAAAAACTAGAAAATATTTCACAAAATACTCAATTAACCATATTGATTGTGTTGAAATGATTAAAAGTACTGAATTTAACCCCTTAAATGTGAACCCAAAAACACATATTTACAAGTAAACCATCGTCCTTGTGACAATTTAAGAAGTTTTAAATTTGAATTTATTAAATAATTTCTAAGTTTATGTCCTTCTTAATTTTCTAAACTATTTCTTAAATGTAATTGTTGCTGTTTTGTGTTTTAATGATTAAAAAGCTGTTATTTTAAGCATATTGTTCAAATCCCACAATTGGTCCATATGCTTTAAAATGTGAAATTTGTGGAAATACATTCTGGCAACTGAACCAAGCACCGCTCCACTTCCTTTCATAGTTTTATCTTCAACTGAGTCACAGTTAATGATCCACAGATTGTGTCCTACTTCTTTCAGTTCAAAGGTCGCTGGTAATATAATAATTTAGGCCTATGGCAATATTTACTTTGGAGTTAAGTATAATTAATGTATATAGAAGAAATGGCATGATATTAATGTACTATTATTATAGGAAACAAATGTTTGCTGGTAAACCTGGTTGAAGGGAGGACCAGCTGCAAATGGAAAGTAACCTATGACTGTTTTGTATCTTCTTGTTTTTAGTGCTTTGGAAAGTCTCCACAGTATTATGTTCTACTTGGTCTGTCTGATACCCATGTGTGTCGCCATTCTACAAGTTCTGGCTTGGAGGCCATTTTCCATCCGCAACAGTCACACAGTTGATTCCAAGTACATTGACACCTAATATCAGTGTCCTCAAAGTGTTGAAGATAAGCTTTCACTGGATGGTTTCTTTTTGTGACTGCTGAAGATGGGCACCAGCACAACCCTGGAAGGATAAACGTGTTAGATGTCGGATCAATAGATGGTTTCTTTTTGTTGGTGTTCGAGGGCCTCCTTAATCAATCTTGTTAAAATGTATGTATTTTTAATGTGATAGGTGATGATTGAAACATGGGAAAAGTGCATTCTCTTTAAAGACCGAATAAGGTAATAATTTGACCTTTACAAGGTTCTCAAATCTAATGACAGGTGCTGGTCACACTTGCTGCTAATCAGTCAGTTGCTGCTTTCCTTGCTGAATCTTACAAAAACTGAAAGGGTTTATGTACACAGGCTTCCATGTTGGTGTTGCTTTTCTTAAAAACTGGAGTCTGATGTATGTTTTGTACATTTTAGATTATATGTAAATAATGTTAGGAGCTGATAAAGACCAGATCATCAAACAGGGTGTACTTTCTTTCCCTGTGATTATAACAGTTTTCAGTGAAATAATATTGAGTTAGATAGAAATCAAACTTTTCTTAATATTTGTTTTATTTAAAAAATACAAAAAAATAATAAATCTATCAAAGAAGGACAACCTCCACTCGTGATTTCCAACATCCACAGTGTCAGGTTTCTTCCAGCTGTGGCTTAAAAATAAGATGTGTGTTAACTAACTGTGACTTTAAATAATCTGTCCGTCAAACCCAGTCATGAATCCAATTTTATGCCAGAAGAAACGGAATAAAAATGTCCACTGTACAACCTCTGTTAAGAAAAAGAAATTCACAATCAGGTACTACGTCCACATTTTTTAAGGAAAATATCACTTTTTATTTTAGTCTGAGAAAAGAATCCAATGCATTAAGTCGACAGAGCAAAATAGCTCAACAGAACAACTGTATAAATCGAACTTATGTTGTTGCAAAAGAAATGCATCTTGAAATGTTTTTAAGTTTACAACCCATGACTTATCAAATGTTTTACCTTGACACTTTTACCTTCACTTATTTACAAATAAGACAAAGGTTTGGTCTTTGTCTTATTTCCATTTTATACCCTAACACAAAGCTAAAAACTGTTATTTTAAGTTTCTTTGAAAGCTATGCATTCATAAAATGGGAAATTAGTAGATTTTATTTTACTTATGTATCTATATTCTGTTGAAGAAAATGCATGAAAACAATGCAAGTTATTTTTTATAATAAATGACAGCAAGCTCAGTTGCATGCAATATTGACAACACACTCCAGCATGTGTGTAAAAATAGGTTAATCTTTATTTACCTTGAAAAAACGGAATAAAAATGTAAAAAAAAAAAATAAAGAAACAAAACATGAAAGATGAGGACCTTTATGAATATAACTTACAAGTGAAATCATGCAGTGCACGGTTTCACAGGTAAAAAGTTTAGTAGGAAATGTCACAGTGATTAAAAATCAATTGCAGAAATAAAAATTAAATACCAGATTTAATTTGAAAAGGGATTAGAACCATTCCTTTGTTGGAGACGTATATGTCAAATGAAATTTATGCTGAATGAATCGGTGTTGTGTATGCATATGAAACTTTAAAAGTACACTGGACTGGAGGCTTCACAGCTGAATTGTTATTGCCTAATATAAACTGATGCAATAAAGATGATATTTGCTTATTTTGTAATGCCAATATCAACCTGTTCTGATTTTATTTGTTCAAATCATTGTGAGGTATGATAAAGAGATTTTAACCATATATCTAATTTTAAACATGATTCTTAAAGTAAAAAGCAACATTTCCTAAAGTAATCTTTTTTTTCCTTTTTTTTTACGTACAAGGAGCCAGACATCCTGGTGTGTCAACAGCTCTTCTGACTGATATGCATAGAGCATATGAAGGGTAGGTTCAGAACCCAACGAAGTTTGATGCCAACAATCGGATTTTGAACACCAAAATAGACAAATTATTGTCATAGTCCAGTACAATGTAACACAGAGGGAACATGGTGTGAACCAGTTTTAAGTTCTCAATGAGGAAGTTAAAAGAAAAACAAACCTTCTGATACTCCTGATCTTGTGATCACAAATGCACAACAGAAAGCATTTTAAAGAACAGCATGAAATATTCGTATTGCCTTTTATAGTCTTTTATAGTCTAGACTATATATATATCTATCTATATATATCTATATCTATATATATATAGATATAGATATATATAGATATATATATATATAAAAGGAAAAAAGGGTAACACTTTATTTGATGGGTTGTGAATAAGACTGTTTTGACACCATCATAAATGTGACATAAACCTGTCATGAACATGAGTAAGTCTTCATAAATATTTATGACTGTTGTCCTAAACTATCATTTGGCAAATCACAACACTTTTAATACAAAGTTGACATTATTCAAAATATCTTTATGACAACTTGACATTAACCAAGAAATCATGATCTGACATAAATTTGTTATAAAAGTATTACTGATTAAATTTTAAAACTTATGTAGCTTTCTGTTATTAAAGCTAAAGTTTAAACAGTAAGCAGCGTCTGACCTCATTAATGCACTTCTGGAATAATGGTTAAAAAAAAAATTTTATGAACAAACTCCTAAATCTGCAATTAAAATGGGACATCATCAAAGTTAATATTAAAAACAGGTGACCAAAACTTTTGGTAATACAGTGTCAATCATTTACAGAGCGTGACAGGATTCACAAATTTAATTAAAAATTTTAAAAAAGAAAAAAATCAACCTTACAACAAAATCTGAGGCTTGCGGAGGATCTTTGCACTGCACTGTTGAAATGTTTTATTTTACTAATGTTTCTATTTAAAACCACCTACTACTCACATAAGTATGTGTGCCATGTTCAACTTTTGGGTCTATGTTGAACGCTTAAAACAACAATTTCTCATTTAATCCTCCGGTCTGTGTTGCACAAAATGCCTCCAATTACAGCTCAAGAATAAACTTGCATGGGCTAGTTCATCTGAGCAGAAAGTTTGTACAGAGCTATGGAAAGAGACAGTCAATGTGACCCTGCTGAAAACACTGAGTCAGCATCATTACTGTGCAGTAAATGTCTCATTTCATTGGTAAGCTTGAGCAAAGGGCCAACCAGTCTCCTGACTCATTTGTCTTTCTATTTGCAACAGAACAGTCACCTCGGACACATGTTTCATAGCTTTATAACATCCTCCTGAAGCTGTTATCAAACAGGGTGAGAAGACCATTAGACATTTTGGTAGATGTCGTCGGTAGAGATGCTGCCATCTGCATTTACTGCCTGGAAAGACATTAACACATTTCTTTTTACTGTTTAAACCTAATGCAACAGTAGAGGTTATTGCAGTGTTTCTGTTGAGTAATTTTGACACTAATGTGCTGCAACATAATTTACCCCAACTTGGGAACCATTTCCTCTTGTGCTTTGTTTCCTTTTATTCACGATCGACTTGCTGTGGAGTTCTTGCAGTACATCTCTGAACTGTGTTTTCTTCCTTAAGCTATTCTGCTAAAAAATGTTTCAAATGATCAATAGAATATATGCAAAGGTTAAAGGTTTTTTACGTGTATTTAAAGGTACATCGAATGTTGCAGTCGTGGTGTTTCGAGAGCCTTTTCTGTCAGGGATTTACTGCGCCTTCGATTTTGTTCCTCTTTTTACGCATGGGCTTTTCCCTCCATTTAGAAAACAGTTTACACAATAGAAACGCAATTTAAAAAAAGAGACACTTCAATTACCGTTTCGGGTTTAGAACTCTTTTTGCTGAAGGTGAAGTTACAGTCATGCTGAAAACAGAAAAATACAAATTTATTGCAAACTTTCAGCTTTTTGTTTTGTATGCATCATTGTTGACATAAGAGATATTCGTGATTTACCTTCCTTACTATGATGAGCGTAACCAAAGCCAAGCTGTAGATGGCTAAGAGGGTAAATAACACCCACACAAGAATCCTCCACAGCATTACCCTAGGTCTTTCTGAAACATAAAAGAAAAAATTAGTTATCTGATTCACGTCACCAAACCATCGGCAAGCTATATTTTTTTCAAGGCTATGATCTCCTTACCTCCCACTACAAGGAGTGTCCCATTTCCTACAAAGGGTTGGCAACATTTTGCCTCTTTTGCAGCACAGAGGTAAAGCCCAGTGTCGTTGCCATTAACGGAATCGATGTTTAAAAGATTTTTATGAATGTTGTACCTCTGGGTCTGCATAAGACGCTTGTGGGAATGCTGTTTAACAAGAAACCATTCAAACTCCAGGTTTCCAGCTGAACAATGTGAATTAATGCTGCAATTTAGAACAGCTTTTTCACCTATATTTCTCCACATTAACTGTTGCTGCTGAAACAAGCATCCCTCTGATTTTTGTGCATGTCCTGGAATATAGAGCAACAAATAACCTTTAACTTCCATCTTTAAAGTCTTTAGAACAATAGCAGGGTTTCTGTCAAATCAAAGTTGCTTTCAAGGATTTACATTTTATTAATCTGAAACTGGGGAATCAATAGGTATGTAATTCACCAAAGATATGTTAATTTCTTACCTCTCCCAGCCAGGTGTATAAGCAGGAAAGGCAGCCAAAGCACTCGCTTCATGTCGGTAGCTTGACAGCTTGTGAGTGATCTTATGATTTCCTGAATGAGGTGATGAGAAATGACTACATGGGAAGAAGGTTGTACTAAACTTCCTCATCTCTAACTTCCTTATTTAACTCTACTAAGCAAATTAGAGCTACAGCATTTTGAGTTGAATATATTTCTAAGCTTATTACAATGTCACAAAAGTATTCTCAACTGCTTGACTTTTTCACATTTTGTAATTTTACAAAATTTCTGTGTATTTATTAGGATTTTATGGAACATATATATGTATTTAACATTTCCAAAATTTCTCAATTCCAGTCAAATTGGATGGAGAACGTCTATGAATCACAATTTTTAATGGTTGCAACAGGTTTCCTGTTGAATTAAGGCCTGTGTTTTGCCTGGATTTGTACATGGATTTACTTTAGTTCCACTTTGTATTAAAAGTCAGAAGATTTAATTGCAGATATTCTCCCCCTTGTCGGTATACCATAACTGTGGCTTTCCTGTGTAGAAAAAACATTTTCACAACATGTTGTCGCCACCCTAATGTTTCTAGATATTCACTGTGCATGGTTTGTAATAAACCTTTTTTTTTTTAACTATGGCTTATTGACACTTTTCCATAAGGATCAGATTTGTGATCTACACTGCAAATAGTTGTCCTGTAGGTTTTGGGATACCTCTTCATTGATGCTCTCCTTGAACCTCATGCTCTTTGTAAAGATATATAGAGTAAAAGAAGCTGAATACAAATGATTACTAGACTTTTCACATCATTTGTTTTTTTGGGGTTTTTTTATTTAAAAACAACATATTAATCGATTCTTCTTCACTATTGTACTGTAATTTGTGCTAATAAGAATAAAAAGATGGTGTGCTTAATCTTAAAATATGTAAAATGGTCAAAAATATAAATTCACCCTTCAAAGGAGCCATCATTAGTACTCTCAGAGCTGACATATTGGCTTGTAATGCGTTATAACCTGCCGTGGAAAGCTCATTTATCAGCTTTCAAAGTAGTGCAATTGTAGAGTTGTTTAGAAAGGTGCTTTGCTGCTCTTGCATTGTGTGATGGAGAGGGTATGAAACAGTCTGTTTCACAGAATAACTATGTTGTGAGTGATGTTACTACTACTGCTTCTCCTGCTCTTTGTATTACTACTACTAATAATAATGACAATAATAAATATAATAATGATTTGCTGTAAATTAGTTAGTTAATTAATTAGTTTAAAAAAACCCTCTTTCTTAATATTTTCTTAGCTTTATTTTATTTTTATTATTTTAATATTAATTTCATTTTATTTTTATTACTATTTAAAGAAAAATTACCCAGCTATATCTCTATGTATACTAATTATTACTACCATGCAAATTATGAAAGACAATTGATTAAGTAACAGTATAAGCGCTTGTGATGTTCCCTCCTCTGGACAGTTCAATTTCTGTAGGTGGGGCCATCTGTGCTGTCAGTCACGTTTTCGTCCAATCAGAGATGGTCTTTGTGTTATCAGCCCGCCCCCTTCCACGTCGACCTGCATCTTCGCCATATTTTCAACCCTGTGGATCCCGCAGATTTGTGTCCCGTTCTAAGTTACTAAGAGAAGACTTGTAGGGCAGCAGGACGCGTCAGTTTGAGTCGGAGTAAATAGTGAAACCGTTATCTTCCCAGCTCTGTTTGTTTGTATTTCCGCTCCGCAACAATGAACATCTTCAGGCTGACAGGAGACCTCTCTCATCTGGCTGCTATCATCATCCTGCTGCTTAAAATATGGAAAAGCAGATCATGTGCAGGTGAGCTTCAACGTTAGTATTGTCGTATTATCATATGCTACAGTGTGGCATTCCTGATGACATTTGTTAAGCTTGACCTGTGTCTTCAATAGAGTCTTGCTCAGCCTTTCTGCCAGCTAGCTTCACATGCTAATGGTACTGGTCATTCATTTGAGCCAAAGGCTAACGGCTAAAAGTAGAGCTAACTGTTAGCAGTCAAAAACTACTGTTTGTAATCTCATACATCCACAGAACAGCGCACCTAATGCAATGATTTCTGTTCATTCATTTGAAGGCAAATATTGTAGCTTGGGGGAATGTCTGCTGTTGTAACGTTATATCGATGATCTTTGCTGAGTAACTGTGGTTTGATTTGCTGCGAGCTGCATTCCGTTGTATTTGTGCTGCTTATTTGAGAGAATTATTATTTTTGTTACTATTCATGATTATGTTAAGTTAATCTTTTAAATATAAACTGCTGAATTCACACTGGGTGGGTTTGCCAGCTCTACACCCCCAGTGATCCTGCTTTGAGGTTTGGGGTTTGACTTTTTTGGTCTGCTCTCTGACGTGGCGCTCCATGAGAGGCTACGGAAGTTAGCAACATGCTAAATGTTTCTCTTTTAAATTGGGGCGAGACGGATACTGTGACAATCCAAGGAGGGAATTAGTTTTTGCCACAGTAGTCTATAACATCATTTGTTGCAAAAAATATAATATAAAAAGTTTAAAACGTCACAATATCACACAATATCCAACATCAGTGACCAACAGCTGAGAGTGTGAAACGATGCACTCCAGAGAACATCACTATGTACTGGACATTGATTCAGATTGTTGAAAATTTCTGATTAACAGATTGTTTACAAAACAAAGTTTTCAAATGCCTTCGTATTTTCACTATTTAGATATACTTTATTCTCATAAAGTATAGGGTCAATACTTTAAAGAATGTTAAAGTTGAGAAAACTGATTTATAGCCTTTTTAATTGCTTTTGACATGTTTAAAACAATTCTTTATCCAATTTACTACAGAAAATGTATTTTTCAGTAGAATTTTTTTTCTGTAGGAGCAAATATTGAGACTAATTTTAGAATTATAGCTGCCTATTTTGTACATCAGCACCCTTAATATCAAATCGAGACCACACACCTCCATTGGTTCATGTAAAAATATTTACACTTGTATTCATCTACCCAAACCTATCAGATATGAATTTGAGCAAATTCCTGTTGTTTGCACACAGTGAACATATTCATATTTGATAGATAGATAGATTGCATTTATTGTCATTGAACAGGATTCAGATAGATTTGATATCTATTTCTGCATTCCTGTGGTTAACAAAGTTAGGTGTTATTGTTTTATGCGATTACCAGAAAAGAGATGGATTCTTTGCTTCCAAATAATCATTTTTTGCTAGTTATTATTTGCTAGTTATTATGTTCAAACACCCACAATTGGATATGTGAGCATACGATTAAGGCCCAGTTTCCAATAAAGAAAAAAAAAAGCTAGAAGTATTTTTTCTTAAATAGCAAGTTTCAAAGTAAATTGAGGATCATATCCAAGGGCTTTGATGTTATAAAAAACATATATTTTTGGGATGGTTTGAAGTCATTTCCAGTAGATGTCAGTATGCTACAAAGAAAAGCTTGACTTGTGATTTATCCAGACTGTTTTCCAGCCCACGGTTTACTGAACTTAAACTTTGTATCTGCTGAAATCTTCTTGTCAAAGGCATCTCTGGGAAGAGCCAAATTCTCTTTGCCCTGGTGTTCACCACACGCTACTTGGATCTCCTCACCTCTTTCATCTCGCTGTACAACACATCCATGAAGGTGAGGTAACTGTTAACCAAACACACCACTGCTGTTTCTTTGTGCGTCGCCACTGATTAGCGCTTCTTTGCTGCTCACCAGGTAATATACGTCGGCTGTTCGTACGCCACTGTTTACCTGATCTACATGAAGTTCAGGGCCACCTACGATGGAAACCATGACAGTTTCAGGGTGGAGTTCCTGATCGTTCCTGTTGGGGGTCTCGCTGTTCTGATCAACCATGACTTCTCTCCCCTTGAGGTGCGTTTAAACTGCTGTGGGGTATACAGACTAACTTGTTTAGATGATATATGGCCATTTATATAGAGAATATATTGAGTTTGTAGTCAAGCACGGCAGAGGATCAATGATGGTGGGGGGGGCTTGTTTTTTTTCCTCCCACAGCAGATTTTAAATATAAAAGCGGTGGATTAACAATATTGACTTTGTCAACAATAATTATTCAGAACATATTGCTGACTTGCTTTCTGTGGTGTTTTTAACGAAAATTTTTTTGTCTGCAGATCCTTTGGACGTTCTCCATCTACCTGGAGTCTGTGGCAATCCTGCCACAGCTCTTCATGATCAGCAAGACTGGAGAGGCCGAAACCATCACCACCCACTACCTGTTCTGCCTGGGCCTGTATCGGGCCCTCTACCTATTCAACTGGATTTGGCGTTACTACTTCGAGGGTTTCTTCGACATGATCGCTATTGTGGCTGGCGTGGTCCAGACTGTCCTCTATTGTGACTTCTTCTACCTTTATGTTACCAAAGGTGGGTCATGGCTCAAAGCATTTAAAAAAAAGGGATGAAAATCTGTTTTATTGTTTATAGATGAATTAAAAGTGAATTCTTAGTCACTTAGTCTTAATTGGGATAATTTGTTACTTCTCACTAGAAGGAGGGTTTCTGGAATGTCTTTTCCTAGAATAACATTCATTCATTCATGAAAAGGGTTATCTTCTCTGCTTGTTCCCTGAAAAACCTCGCTGGAAAGTTCATCCTTAGCTGATCTGAGGTTTCAGTCATCTAAAATTCCTGAAAGGAGCAATTATTTTTTTTCCAAAGTCTCGCGTCATATTTGCCGATTATGATCCGGTCATTCTGCAATAAATCAGAGGATAAATAGTCTCAGTTCTTCACAGAAGAATTGTTGTGCTGAAACATTTGGCGTACTCTGTGAATTTCCTCTCATATGCCTCATAAGTAACAAAAATAATTTGCCTCAGTTCAAGATCTTTTCAAGGTATTGACATCACAACTATCCACTGGATACCACAGCCAGAACTTAGAAACATGCTGTATATTCTAAAAATTTAGAGTTTTCTCTTACTTTTCCTGTTTGTGACTTACTATAGACAATAATTTAAGTAGAAATGTTTCAGAACCCTTTACTTATTCATAAGTTTGCATGCAGGTTTTGAAGAAGGTCCAGGTGTCAAAAAAATGGGAAATAGCTTTTAACCAAACTGTCAAATCAAAATCCATTATCAATATCATGTTGATTTTAAGATACAGATAATAAAACTAAACTAGGCAAATGTTTAATAGTCAGATGTGCTCAATTTATTTTTAAATTGCCACCAAAAATTAGAAATGTGATGATGGGGTTTTGAAATGAGAAATATTAGTAAACCTGTGCAGTGGTTTTTAGTTGTCAGATGTGATTGTACATTGCACAAAGTAGTTAAGTGAAAGAAGAAAAACCATCCCAAAAAACACCCAAAAAAACATCATGTAGATGGTTAAAACTTGGACACAGTTGGGTGTTTCTAAACTATAATAAACCCAAATGCTCAACTAAAGTGGCTAATATATATAAGCTTCAAGAATAGTCATATTGGAAATTCATGAACTATTCTATAAAACTGAATCCATGCCTTAAAACTAATTTAAAGCTTCTTAAAGGGCCAAAATGCCTGTGGTGACACTGCAAAAACAATCCACTTATAAAAACAGTCAGTTCCATTACTGCTCAAGTGTTTAATGCTTTTGAATCTTATGTTTCCTTTTCATGTTGAGCACTTTGCTTCAGTTTGTGGTTTTAAATAATCTGACAATGATTTATGAAAAGGACATCTTCTAAACCTAGACAGTTCTGGTTATGGTTTCTAAGTGACGTCTATGTTTTTTGTTTTTTTTCCCTCCCTGCAGTTTTGAAAGGTAAGAAGTTGAGCCTGCCGGCATAAAGACAGACTGGAGGAGACGTCAGTCCCAGCAGACTCAGGGGGTGCAGAGATGATGTTGTGGAGTCTCATGAACGACAGCAACAGATGCCTGAAACAACCAACTATTTGGGGGAATAAAAACACTAGTCGTCTTGATGATTGCTCACGGAACTGGTAAATGCCAACAAAACACCGGCGCTGAACAAAGATCATCAACTTTTGGAATTCTGTTTTCAGCTACTTGCCTTAAAACTTCTTTTCATTGCTGTTCAAAATAGGATACATTGCTCCTTTCTTTTTTTCTTCTTTTTTTTTTTTTTTTACATGTGAGGTGTATACCCTTGTTTTCTATTATTACATAATGTCACACAGAAGGTAGAGTTTGAGTACCTTGTTTGACTTTAACTTGGGGAAGTAAGAAAATGCACAAAATGTACAGTCTTATTAAAGAGTGAGATAAAGCATAATGTTTCAGAGTGCCTGATGAGGATTATGTCCATTTTCTCAGTGTTTTTGTTCATTTATCTAAAAAATTTTCAATTATTTGTGTGGTTATAAGCAAATATGCTTTGAGGAAAAAACATTCAACAAAGCCAATAATAGAAGTGCATTTTTTATTTTTATTTTTTTTGTAAATTTTGCTTTAATAAGATGAAACTAAACATTTTAACAAGTTATACTTGTTTAAAAATCACAGATTTTTACGGGAAATTCATAGAGGGATTTTGACTATAAAATGTAATGTATAGACTGGATGATCTAAGTACCAGCAATTATTTTTGGCACATCGGTATTTTCAAATGGTGCTCATTTTGTTTAAAATTCCATTTCAGATGTGTTCACTGGTCTTTATCACTTATATGTAGACTTCAATAAAATTCTAAAACGATGCATTGTCACATTTTTGGAGCAGATGGAGCCCCAGGCCTGGTTTTAGCTGTTATTGCACTCCAGAACCAAACTCATGAACACCTTCCAGTAGTTTCTCCATAGTTTTTCCAAACCTGAAACTGGGGTAAAAAAGAAAAGATTGCCATGTTTCTTAGAAAAATTTTCTGGCTTATTGACTAACTTTTGTATCTCAGCTGATTGGTTTCTGTTCCAAATGAGCTTTTGAGCACAGTTCTGCCTTTTTTGTTGCTTTCTTGCTGAATAGGTGTGATGTTGTTCAACGAGTGCATTTCCGTTAAATCAAAGGCCCCGTCAACTTTATCTAAGTAGGCATTCCTACAAGGGTTTCCAAATTTTGTCAATTTTTTTTATTTACTTTTTGCATGATATCACCTCCATTAAAGATTTTATTATAATCAAACTTAAGTGGCTTGGTTTGATTACTGAAAAAAACCACCAGAAGTTTACTGCATATAAGTATTCAATTCCTTATGAAAAATATTCATACTCTTTTTAAAATGATCTATTTTGTCACATAACCACTGACTGATCTTCAGGGATTTTATTATAATTTGTTTGACAAATAGTGCATAATTTTTTTTCTCACTACTTTTTATGCATTTTTGTTCAGCAGCCTTTATTACAATACAATTTCTAATCTGGTGCAGTCAGTTGCCTTCATAAATCATGTATATAGTCTTGTATTATAATTTAATCTCAGTAGAAATCCAACTGTTCTATGAAAACGTTAATGGTTTGTCAGGAAACATTAGTGAACCAAAAGCTACAAGAAGACCAAGAAACACAGCAGACCCAATTATGTTTAACCTAAGTGAAACATAATAAGGTTAGGTTAATTAGAATATGACACAATATGAGAGATCACTATTTTGAAAATTCACTAATTTTCAAAATAGTGAATTTTGAAAATTCACTGAGGTCCCACCTCAGGTTTTATCATTTGGCTCAAGCTTCAAATCCTTGCAGAGCAAGCAAGCAATAAAAACTTCAAACTAACGGTAGGTGCAGCAAATTCATCCTCAGGCAAATTTGTGGAAAGAGGCAAACATTAAGGAGAACCAAAGCATTTAGATGAATATGGGGTTGGATGATGATGCAAAACCAGAGATAAAGATGCAGAGGAATGTTCTTAAATTACTGAATCAGTCAGCTGACCTCGACAGAAGAGGATGCTTTTCACAAACTTTGAGAGGAAATCCTAAGTCAGCTGGTGGAAAAATCACAAATACTTTCATTGATTTTGATGTATGTTTTACATTTTCTGTTTAATTCTGGTCTCTACTTCATTAAAGTTTAAAGTCTGCATTTTAAGCAAAATTTAGGTGATGGGAACATTACCGTTTCGTGTGCAAAAATTTTAACCCTGACTTCTACCCTAAGAAGCTCGTAAAAATGATAAAAACTTCTAAGAATGTGCAGCACGGATCGAGCACATTATATTTTGGCCAATCACTCCACGAATCCATTGATAGTTTTTTCACAACAAAGCCACAAACTTTCATGCATTTTCCTGGTGTGTCATGTGACAAACACAAGGAGTGCATAATTAGGAGGAGGAAGGAAAATTACATTGTTTCTAAATTTTTCACAACAAAAAAATCTGAGAAGTGTGGCATGGAATTGTCTTCATAATAGTTTTTCAAAGCACCTGTACCTGCAATCACAGCTACAAGTATTCTGGGATATATCTTTACCTGCAGTTTTTTACAGGTAGTCAAAATGTTATATTTTTGGTTTGATCTAACAGGAACACCTTCTTCCACACACTTCCCCTGTCCCGTCCTTGTGTTGTGGCAAAATGGAAACAGGACTTGTGGCGTTTTTTTTTTTTTTGCCCCTTTGTGATACAGACCAAATTTGTAGCCAGCAAAACACATTTCTCCTTGTCAAGCAATTCTCAAGCCTTGGTTCTCTGCAGCTGCTCCATTTTGACCCATTCTCTTCATATGTTGTCTTTTTCTAGAGTACCAGGGAACGTTTATAGATTTTTTTTTTTGTAAAAACTTATTAAAACCATATATAATTTTTACTTTTGCTTAAGTATTTATTACTTTGTGTTTGTGTATTGCAGAAGACCACCTCAAAATCAACTGTATGAGTGCAGTTGCAAAGTACTGCATATGAATGCCATTTTAAACAAAATCAATTTATTTCTTTCCAATATGTGAAAAACTCAAAGGAAGAAAGAAAGCAAAATATGTTAATTATGCACAAAGTGTCTTAAAACAGATTTTACAAAACTGTACTTCAAAACACGACAACCAGTGTTTTAGAACAAACCTTTAGAAAAAGCAGCTTAGTCTGAAGTTCATAATAATAATCTAAACGAGGAACACAGAATTCAATAAACGTGTTAATAGAGATTAAAATCTGTGAATAATTATTTTTGTCAGCTTTTTTTTTTTGTCAATATATTCATGATAATTGACCATATGTTAAAGCAACTTTCTTCTGGAAAATCTTGGCTTTTATACCGCATAATGCTGGAAGCAAACACCCCATGTACATGGCAGGCACTTCGATCACACTACAAATTATTATTAATAGTAGAAAAAAAGTTATTCAATCGTCAGTATTAAGTGTTTTGGATTGGTTCCCTGAAGCACTAGAATAAACACATTCCTTCTAAAACTGAGCTGTTATTGTCAGAAAATAGTTCTTCCTCATGTGCATTTTATTAAAAACTTATCTAATTATGAATGAAAGAATGTACGATAAAAATAATAGTATTATGTACGATAAAAATACTTTTACTTCATTGACTGATGTGTTAGTATTTTGCATTGAGAACAAAATTAAAACTTGAATGATAAATATGATGCAAGCAAGCAAACAAACAAAAAACCTGAAAGAATTCTTAACATAAATGTAGAAATTTTGGCAGGAGACGGCATATAACACATAAACTCTGGGTTACAATCTCTCCTCCTCCAGGCCAGAAAGCATCAAACATTAGCTCACATGAGGATGACTAAATGTTTAATGTTCTGATTAGTTTAAGTATCATCTCAGCTCTTAACACCACAACATTTGCCCCAAGGATTTCTTGTAAGAAGGAGTATTAGATTTCTAGAAATGATTAAAATTACCATAAAACAGCTTTGTATCCTTAAAAAAGGAGACCTGCTACACTTTTTACTGTGTAATACTATTATTTAACAAACTATATAAATATTACACTTACTTTTTGTAACTAAAAATGGACCTAGAACAGATTTGGAGAAAATGTGCTGCTGCAGCTGCATCACTGTCCTGAAACAGGATGAAGATTTGACCTGTTCAACAGAGATCAGTTCTTAAGCCCAAATTGGAGAAGTGAGCAGTATAAAAACTCATACATATTGCACTGTAAACAAATAAAACTTCACACTCCTTTCACCGAAGCAGCAAGGACTCTTGGTGTTCATAAAGAAGCGACCTTGGCAGAGGTTTTGAGCTTAGCGGCTCAGATTCTGACCATCTTCTGTTGAGCGGCATCAAAACTCCAGTCAGAGAGAAGACTGGGGCATTTCCCTACTGTTGCTTCAGTCCTGGAGTCTCTTCTTCACTCTCCTTCTTCTGGTTCAGGAGAAAAGGAAACAAATGATGGTCAAAAGTTAATAAAAGAGGCCTGTAGAAACAAACTGTAGATTTTACAATACATTTTTATTCTGGTCGCTTTTCACTGCTGAAGGATGTGATCTACACTTTTTCCACTGTAGGTCTGGCTGCATCTTCAGGGACGGAGCAAGTAGATCCTCCACTCCCAGTTTCTAATCTTTTGCATCTTCTCGGATTTTTCTGCATTTACTTTAAGCGATCTTACCGCAGCATGTTTCACCATGGGGATAGCACATTCAGAGAGTTATGTGCAGTGTGAGTTTTCTGATGGATGGTGTGTGTGCGTGCCTGCAGAAAAGTTCACCTCTTGTCTCATCTGACCAGAACTCTCATGGTTCCTACACGTCTTGGGCCAAAATGCAAACATGACGGCTTATAGCTTCCTGTCAACAATTACTTTCTTCACATTCCCAATAAAATAAGAAAAACTGTCTTGTTAAAATGTTAAAATGAGGCACTCTACATCTGTATGAGGTTGTTCCCTTTACCTTTATTACATGAGAGTAGTAACGCGTCAGCAGGTTGGGAATGGTGACGAACACACCGGTAACGATGATCGAGACCACCAGGGAGAAGAGGGCGATGCCGGAGAGCACAGACAGCAGAGTCATTCCTCCAACAAACAGCAGAAACACTAAACAGAAGAATTAGAATCAGCTTGAAGTAGAAAGAAATAGAAAAACACACATTGTTGAGTTTGAGATGTGCTACGTACCCTCAAAGAAAACAAATCCCACAACTGACATAACTATTGTAATGAGGGCAAACAAGAAGAAGATCCCAACAGGTAGAGCAGCCATGGCGCTGAACAGCAGCAGGGCGAGAGCCAAGAAAGGCCGACTACGGAGATACTGCCCAACCTTTGTACTCATCACCTGTGCCATCTGTAGGAGAGAAAACAACACACCTGGAAGCTCCAATTTGCCAAATAAATAGAGAAAACACAATGGATGAAAGTGGAATATCAGTCAAACACAGGTGGACGTTTGGGCTTACCTTGGGATCCTCCTGAAGGCGGTTCATCAAGGTCAGCCATCTTTCTCCGAGCTGCTGAGTCAAGCTGCTGTTGCTGCTGCTACGCTCCATCTCAACACACCTGGGAAAACAAAATCCGCCACAAAAAACTCTTAGAGAGATTTATAGTTCTTGACCTGACTGTGCCTCTGAATTCTTGTACAAAACTTTCAATTTACAAGCTTTTTTTTTTTTATCTCACTGTCCAGTAACACCAGCTGCACCTTCTTGAATACACAACTCAACCTTGATGCAGACGGAAAGGCAAATGTATAAAAATGTTATTTTGCAGTTGAATTGTTATTCAAAAAATAAAACTCTTAAGTAGCTTATTTACACAAAAGGTTATATTTCAGTTAATTTTGATGAATAGGGTTTACGTTTATAAAAACTCAAAAATCAGTTTCTCAGAAAATCAGAATCTCCATTAGGTCAATAAAAAGAAATTTTGCTTTTTAAAGACGACTGACTACGGACCTTATGTCATGTACTGTTGCGTGGTCTTTTTATATTTATATGAATTACTCCATCATTGCACTAGAGCATGGTGCTGCTTAAGTGATGCATTAAAAGCAACCTTCATTTTGTCTGCACTGTTTGCTGAGGCGCCTCATCTTTCTCTTGATAACATTCACATAATCTCTGTCAAGGTAGGTCAGACTGTTGTTATTAAAGCAGACATTGAGAGCAGAAACCAAGAAAATTAAATTAGCATCTCCACAAAGCCTATGAGCAGGAAAGGGCATTAGGTTTTAAAATTGCTGCCCTGACTTTGAACCTGATAAAAAGAAAAAAAAAAGAAAAAAGAAAACAACAAACATTTTTAAATTTCACGACAGAAATGAATTATATGCTCCTGTGAATTCTTCTGACAAATTCAACTGTGCAGTTTCTTTTTTTAAGATGCTTAGTCACATATTTAAAAGGGGAAAAGGGAAATAAACGTTTTTTGGTTTAAATATTGAAAATGTTTGTTTTACTAATTAAACCATACAATCCGAAAACTTAGACACACTTAAAATCTAAGGTTTAGATGCAAACAATTAAATTATTAATACTGTAAGAGGAATGAATGAGCTCCGGAGTTGTAAACAAACCTCGTTGAAGTGAAACGTGTTCATGTGCACGTCTGTAACAGAGGAGCCATCATGAGTCCAACCAGCAGGTCTATTTACAAATAGATGTTGTCTAAATCTGAATTAGTATCTATTTAATTAAAATAATACTGAAATGAAGGCTTGTGCAATCGGAGACACTTTACTGACACGTATACTATCAGAAACAGACCTAAACTTTATAAAAACTGTTTCTGGAGTCACGATGAAGTTCTGCTAGACCCACATACCTGGAAAAAGCACTCACGGTGACCCTGCTTTGACCTTCTGCTCCTCGCTGCTCTCAGCATAAAACACCAAATCCTGAAACTTCCCACCGCGCTTACCAACCATGGTGAGGAACACGCCCTTTAAATACAAGCACTCCTCTTTGTTTCCTCCCCCATCTTCCTCCTCCGGATTCTTCATGCTGCGGCTGAAGGTAGGTCAGACTGCTGGGGCTCACTGCTGCCCTCTGCTGTTGACTAAAGATACTGCAGCACAACCGCTTTTCAACAAGACATTAATGAATTATTTAAAATCCGATTGAGAATATTAAATTTGACATTAAACAGCTAAACCGAAAGGCTAGAATGTTTACCAAGCAATCGGCTATATATTTCGATAATAATAATAATAATTATTATTTTTTTAAAACACGATTTACCATAAACTGGTTTGCCCAGCCCAGTGTTTAGTGCTCTACTGCCACCTCGTGGTTATTTTGAGCTCATATTTTCATCAACGAGACCTTCAAACCTGCAAAGCAATAATTTTATATTAAATGATAATTAATTATTGTTTTGCTTTTTCTTTCCCACCGAAGAAAATTTTGAATTAGTAACAATGAAATTGCAGCAGCACAAGTGCAAGAAACAGATGACAAGCATAGCAAATATGGGCCAGGATTTAAACATTACTACAACATTTAAACATTTTTACAATATCTTCGCTCTGAAAACTTTTGTGTATATTTTACTTTTAGTAACAGGAAGATTCCGGGATGATACAGAAAAGTTGCACATTTTTTAAAATGAAATGAAATTGAACGTTTAATTTGGATACATGATCATATCAAAAGTCAGATCAAAACATTCACCCCCAGCTATTTCTATTAATGTATTAATTTAATCTGTGCATTTGTTTTTTACTAATGCTGCTTTTTGCCCTTCAGTCTATAAACGAGTATGACGTTTTTATTTATTTATTTATTTGCAAACCAAGCAACCCAACCTCGTTTAAATCAACAAAAGACAACACTTATAGGCTGCAGTCAATTTTGAAGAAAGAATTATGATGAAAAAATTTTTATTGATTCAAAATTATACAATTTTTCTGATTATCTTTTTATTTAATAAAAACAAACTAACCATTTCAAATCAACCACATTTGTTCTGAGGATTATTTAAATTTAAAGTATAATTAAGAAAAGCAATTGTGACATGAATAAATCTGCAATGAAGTGGGGTCTTTGCATAATAATAATGTTTAACAGTTGAAATATGAACAATATAATAAACCATGAGAGTCGAATATTGGCTTTGAACCGGATCAGACATTTCAGTTAGACCATTTAAATACACAATGATAATTAAAAACACACCATCCTATTCCTGCAGCAGGGGCCGCATTTAGACATGAAGTGTTTTTCAACAATCCTGATCCAAACAGGAACTCACTGCTGTACAATGTTCCCACTGTTAACGGCCTGTAAATTGAGCAATTATTTATTTGCCCGATATTATTAGAGCACTGGCAGTTTACCAGTTAAGCAAATGGTTGTTTGGGATAATTGTTATTGTCCCAATCTTACCCTTTGGATAATTTCCCACACATTTTTGGTTACTTGTTTCTAATAAGATGCATTCACATGATTTTCTGATCGTGCGAATTGTGGGCGTGGCTTCTGTCAATGTTCCGTCAGCAAGAACGCAACGAAGCAACCCGTCAACTTCATTCTACCGCTTGTGACAGAATGAAATTCCATGTTCTCTTCAACACTTGCTTCAGAAGAGCCAACTTAAGGCTTGCATTTTGCTTTTGACATTCAACCCAGAGATAGCGAATTTAAAGAATATCATGGAAGAAGAGATAAAGCTCAATATTAAACTCGAGAAATACGTGGTTCTTCAAGGTAAGCTATCAGTGTACCACACTGAAGGGTTCCTGGGTGAGGGCTCCTATGGGACAGTGGTCAAGTGCACCAAGCTAGACAACGAGGAGCTTGTGGCCGTGAAGGTTTTGCGCAAAGACTGCTTCAAAGAAGGAAAAAAAGAGGCAAAAATATTGAGGAAAATCTTACAACTCGACCCTGAGAAAAACAACTTGCTGACGTTCATTGAAAGCTTCAAATACAAAGGCTACCTCTGTTTGGCCTCTGAAATTCTGGATGTGAGTGTCTTTGACTATATAAAGGGCAGAGATTTTATACCGCTCAGTCTTTCTGAAATCAGAGTAATTGCTCAACAGTTGCTTGCAGCTTTGAAAGCTTTGAAAAGCATCGGTCTGGTTCATGCTGACATTAAGCCAGACAACATCATGTTTGTCAACCATAGGTCACAGCCTTTGAAAGTGAAGTTGATTGACTTTGGGTTGGCTGTGAAAGTGTCCAAATTGTGGTTTGTGGGCACTGTTCAAGCCATCGGTTACCGGGCCCCTGAAGTCATCTTGGGTCTAAAAATGAACGAAAGTGTTGACATGTGGTCTCTGGGTTGCAGTTTGGCCTACATGTACCTTGGTTACAACCTCTATCCTACACACTGTGTATATGAAGTCATTAGGGCTATCGTCCAGATTCACGGTCAACCCCCAGATGATGTGTTGAAAGAAGGCATGGATGTGCAACACTTCTTCACTAAATTCAGTGACTCTTCTCATTGTAAGTTCAGACTGAATACGCCAGCTGAATATACAAATGCAACAGGGTATGGAACGCAATTTAAAAGTGGCATTTACAACCGCCTACGCAGCCTTGATGACCTGCTGAAAACCCGCCCAAGGCCAGTGAACCCAATGGAGCTTGAAGATTCCCTTGGATTTATTAGCCTGCTAAAACGAATGCTCTTGGTAGATCCAGATGCCCGGATCACCCCAGGAGACGGTCTCGGTCATCGTTTTATAACTATGACAAACTTATCAGGTGTGAGAGATAACTCCTATGGAGCATCAGCTTTGAAAATGATGACTGACTGCAAAATTCCTGAGTTTGCAGTAAACCATTATGTCACTTCAAGTGAAGGAGCTGAAAGGGCAATGGAAGATGCAGTCAAAACACTGCCAGGTGAAGAGAAAGATTCTGTTCTCATATTTAGTACACAAATCCCATCATCAAACTTTGCAACCCCTTTATTCAAAGATTACAAACCTTCTTTTTCAGATAGAGAACAGCCAAAAAAGACCTTAATGAAAGTAAGACCCTCTTTTAAGGCTCAGCGAGAAGGTGCTGACCAGCCAGACACTGGAAGAAATGATGAACCCTCAGGTGAAGCTCACACTGACACATTAGCACTTGAAACAAAAGATGCACAGATTCACTTTATTTGAGTCAGACAGAAATGTACTGAATTACAAATTTATTTGATAACTCTGCACCAGTACGGCATACTTAATTACACCAATAGATTCATAGTAACAAAACAATAGGTTGACTACCTTGGTCAATCGTGGAAAAATAAACTGTGACAAATCTTCTTTCAAATGGTTTAGAAAGTGCAATTAGAAATACATGTATATGTATAATGTAAAATAAGTAATAAAGCATGATGTCACTCAGATCATAACAGATAGAATTAGACTGAATAGATCTGCCCTTATAGAATAGGCACATTGACCTGAATGAAGTTGCCCCCCGCCCCAGCTTCTTCAAATCAGCTGAAATTGGTATCAGATGTTTGTGTTAAATTTTTGCTGATTTGTGCAGCAAAATTTTTTATTTTTGCTGCTGTCATTTTAAAGATGTTAAGAAATGTTTCCAGAGGTCATGAAAGGTCAACCAGCCCTCCCCATCTTCTTCAAATCAGAAAAAACTAGTGTCAATCAAGTCGACTACATTTGTACTAGTTAGTGCATCAAAAAAATTGTGTGTGCTGCTTTGGCTTTGAAGATAATAATGAAAGTTTAAAGGTCATATGGTCAAGCAGCCCCCTCATTTCATGAAATCAAAATGACCTTTAAACTTTCATTAATATCTTCAAAGCCAAAGCAGCACAAACAATAATATTTGCTGCACAAATCAGCACAAATATACTTGAGTTGATTGATACCAAATTGAAGAAGATTGGGGAGGCTGGTTGACCTTTTATGACTTCTGGAAAAATTTCTTAATATCTTCAAAATGATAGCGGCACAAACGGAATTTTTTGCTGCACAAACCAGCACAAACATAACACAAACATTTGACACCAATTCTGTCTATTTTGAAGAAGGGAAGGGGAAGAGTGAGTGAAGGGAAACTTCACTCAGGTGTCACATTGTCACAATATAAAATCTAGAAGTTTTTTTCAATATCAGGATCAATACAGATATTGTTACTGGGTCAGTTCATCGCTACCTAAAACCATTGAGAATATGCATACCTCAAACACTAAAGTCACTTCCAGTACAGATGATAAATCTTTTTTTTCCAGATAAGGAGCAGATGGGAAGGACCTTCATCAAAGTGAGGCCTTATTGTTTTGCTTACCACCAAGAATCAGCTGAAACTATTGTCAAAACTTCAGGCAAGAGTACGTTTATGACCCCAGGTAAGACCTTATCTCCAAAACCCTGGAGTATCTTTTTCTTTTCCTTCAATGTTTAAAACAACTTCTTGCATTTCATTTGATTCAGCCTTTGGACATAGAAGTAGGCAGAAGGGGTCTGAGTCCAAAGCCTCTGGAAAAGCTTTTACAGATATAGAGTGGAAAGAAAGGACCATTATCAAAGTAAAGCCATATTCTGCTGCTGATCAAGAAAGAAAAGACAGAGCTGACACAAAAGATCCTTCATCAGAAAAAGCCAGGTTCACTGTTACTGAAACTTCCAAGAAATGCTCTGCTGCAGAGAGAGAAGACAAATTCTGCATAGAACGGAACCCCTCTAATTTTGTGGAAGTTAAAGCTCGCAAGACATCAGCAAAGAAGACCTGGAACTTCTTCTCTTGGCTGATCGAATTCATCTCATGCAACAGAAAATGTGATTGAAACAGTGCACAGAACTCCACAGCCTCCACATACAGGAGCAGGGCGTTGCCTAAAGGCTCCAAAGATCAAGGATTGTGTGTCTCTGAGCATAATAAAATCTCTTAATTCCATTAAAAGTAAATACAAAGATGTTGTCCTTGTGCTACCTTTATCACAGATGGTACATAAGTAAAGGTTGAAAATGTTATGTCTTTCCAACAGTGAATGCAAACAGCAGTGTGAATTACTGACCATGTAATAGAGGTGTGCAGTACTGCATATGTTGGTATTGATCCATTACCAACACCAATACATTTTATTTAGGTGTTAACATATTATTAAACCTATGGACTCTTAGGTGTTTTTGTAGTTTTTCCTTTAAATTATTTTAGGTCAAACATAAGTCAGAATTTTAACAACATGTATAGTTTCCTTGGGTTCATTATTTAAAATATTTAATTAAAGTTAACAATAATTCACAATGACGTTAGATACTCTTGGTTAATTATAGCAATGCTTGGCACAACTAGATGCTATTACTTTTTTAAATATACGACAACGTTGGTTTGGAAATATTTTTCTTCGTAATAAAATAAATAATGATTTCAATGATAACTGGAATATCAATCAGTCCTCTGGTTTACAACTTTTTAATTCTCTTTATTTTGCCACTCTGATATATTTATTTGTTTTTTTGTGTTGTATTTTTATTTTATCACGTAAAGCTCTTTGAAGTGCCTCGTTGCTGAAATGTGATGTAGAAAAAAACCTGACTTGACATTTATATTCAACTCAATATGCTGCCTGATTGTATGCCTCCCTCTTGTGGCTAATTTTGGAAGCTGCAATAATACATTAGGTTAGTCCAGTTGTTTTAGTTCTTTCTTCTCATTGTCTTGTTCTCTTTGCTGAGCTGCTGGTAATTGGTGTGATTATCTCATTGTTTTGCCGTGCAATCAGAATAAAGCAAAAACAAAACAAACACAAAAGTTGAGGATATTTTAAAAGGTTTTATTTATTGTATTTTGCATTTTCCATGCACAGTGTAAATTATTCACAACTTGATCACCACTTGTTGAACTAAATGTATTGTTTTCCATGAAACAATGCTGGCATGCATTAGGTCTGCCTAATTGTGCTAAAAAACATCAATTCATGGGCACAATGACAAGCTGATTATTTGTGTGTGTATTACTGAAGGCAGATTATACATTTTTAATTTATGTAATTAGAAAAATAAATCAATTATAAGTGACATTGTATTCCTTGAAACAGAAGCACTTAATGTGCAAAATGCCTTAGGTTATATGTGAGGCAATATGTAGTTGCTGTGGAAGGTTTTTCTTGAGGGAAATCAAAGCAGTTCTTCAGGAAATTGAGAAACAGGGCTCCATTTTTGCTTTGCAGTCATCAGGCTGAAACAACCGTTGGAAAAAAAAAAACCTGTAGAGCTGCCGTCATACGATAACAGAGACATTTCACTACGAAGACAGTGGCTGATGAGAATCTCCAGGGACTGAACTGCGTCATGACCACTCATTACTACTTCAATCAACGAAAAATAATTACTCCTAAATTAAGCTGAGCCCTTTGAGTTTACAGCATTAAATGTGTGCTGGTACATACCTGTAAGGTCTGAGTGAGTGAAGGGGCAGTGTGATTGGTTTTGAATCACACCAATAAACACCCTGAGGATCCTGCAATGACAACTTATTTGGAACCCTTACAGCTGCAGGCCTTTCTAATTAATCATGGTGTTTTGTATTGAGTCGAGGAGGGGAGGTTTTGGAGAGAGAGAAATAGGAGCGAGCAGGCATCCATCCCTCCAGACTGTTAAACACTGTGAACTCAGTGAACCAATACTGCAGGAGTTACAGAAGAGAGGGTTGTGCAAATGTGTATGCAGTAACCAATTATTACTTTCAATATTTCTGCTGCTGTCGCCTTGACTTCCACAGAATTACTTTTGTGGCTTTTTCTTTTTACATAGCGCAACTTTTTGAGAATCTGTACTGACTCTTTTATTGCCATTGGTACTTCAATAGAGAGAGATGCGGCAGAGCACTTCAAAGGACATTTAAAAATATTTGTTCACAATATGTTTTTCACTTAGAGTAAGTGGTTGCATGGAAGCTGAATAAAACCAAAAGAGACTAAGTGAACTAAAAGTGTTAAATCCTTGTTTATCTTGTGAATCTTTTGGGCTTTCGAGCCCCAAACCAGATGACCTTTCAACTGTAACTTTTAAGCAAATATACATGTTAATGAAAACAAGAAAGAATACAGACAATATGTTTGCTTGATATTGTTTCAGATAAATGGGAGCGTTTGCTTGCATTCCTATAAGATTTTTCCTAATACTTCTTATAGAAAGTAATATTGATCTACTTTAGTTTCATCTTGAACATCTTTACGTTATTGTTTTACATTTTCTGTGCCTTTTAAGGTGCAACTTTTGACATTAAGACACTAAATTATTTTCTAATACATTACACTGTATAACCACATTTCACAGCATTCATAGCTTAAAGTCTTTTGGGTTTATCTAAAACAGACATTTTTGCTTATTCTTCTACAGATTGGAAAGAGTATAAATTTCAAGTTCTAACACACATTCTAAGTTGGGTTTAGCTCTCAACTTTGAGTAGGCCATTTTGACACTTGGATCTAAATTATTCCACTGTAGCTCTGATTATATGTTTCAAGCTGGAAGGTAACCCTCCACCCCAATTTAAAGTCTAGGACTATTTGAAATCCACTTAGTTTAGAACAGCCACAAATATTGAAGTTTGTTTTTCTACAAAATCAGTGCTTTCTCCAAAGGAATCTGATGATCTCTGAGACTCACGGGGATTTATTCTGTCAGATGTTACACTTGTGACGTCAAGCAATGAACACTGTTGCTGTTGGGATTAATGAAAACTGAAAATATTCAACGAGTCCTACAAAGAAATGTATGCAACTGTCTGGGAGCAAATTGAGTGTGTGATATATCTGCTAGGTTGCGTTGCCCTGCTCGACAGATTGCAACCAAAACATGACGGATGGGCTGTCAGCAAATTCCAATTTGCATCCCGTGATTGTAAAACCTAATTACTGCCTAGAGGAGAGGCAATGAGGAGCTGGAAATCTCCTGCTATAGCCAGTCATAACCAGTTCACGTGCAACCTTATGTGTGGTTTCCAGACATCCTGACATCTGTCCCTCGATGACACTCTGCAGTCAAAGCTTTCTGTGCTTAATGAGAGAAATTAGGGCAACCTGGTGCCTTTTCTTCTCTTTGTACATCACACTTGATACCCAAACCTCGCCATCTCACTCTGTTCATACCTCCTACATCGGCCTCTTTACAAGTGCTCACTTTGTTCATCTCTCTTTGTAGTTGCAAAAGGGTATCCAGCTGACAGCTGGCCCCACAAGAAAAAAAAGATCTCCTTCAGAGTCATCCCAGTGTCAAACAGGATAGCTTTTATTGACAGTGGTGATTTTGTTAGATGATAGGAGCTGATTTTGGTACCTGTATTCTGTCTGGGGAGAACAAATGTCTTAAAGGAAACTCCCTGGAGAGTGATAAAGGGCACTTTAGGATGAGGTCAAAGACATAATCAGCACTAAAGTGACTGAATACATTACTTTTCAAAAGCATTTGTATTACTTGAACTTTATATCTTCTCGTATCACTACACAGACATATTTTCATGTTTTTTGTGTGACATCAAATGAAGTTAGATTTTCACAATTTTGTAAAAATCGAAAGTTTGAGTGAAAAGGGTTCCACTTCCTTCACTTTGTTATCCTAAAATAAAGTCTTGTGCAAGAAAAATGGCCTTGGAAGTCACTTACACTGCCTATACAAAAAAAATAAATAAATAAAATTACCCCTCAACTCATTGTGAGACATGCTGATGCCAACTGGCTGGACCTTTGTTGAAATTAGGTCTGTCACTTTAAAAGGGATGAATATTTGTGCAATCAATTATTTTATGTTACATATTTTTCTTCTTAATCTAATATTCATTATTTCAGAGAAACCAGGTTTCACTTTGATATTAAAGATTTGTTATTGTTATTTGTTTGTCCAAAATCTCAAATGTTACAATGAAAGGGTAAAGCATCCAAGTGGTTGAATACTTTTAAAGGAACTGTAAATATTAAACAGAGACCACATGGATGTAGTTTGTTCTCAGTATTAATCAAGTTGTTCTGCGAAGGACTCAGGTTTGTCAGAGAACATTAATGAACAAACAGCATCATGAAGGAGCACTCTGCAGATAGGTCAGGGAGAAGGTTGTAGATCTGCGGAATTAATTGTGAACTCCATTGCTACTCCTCTTTTTTTGGAGGAGAGGCAAGATAAAAGCCATTAGAAGTTTTTTTGCGACAAGTCATGTAAGGACATAAGTAAATAAATGTGTTAGGAGATGGAGGTACATAAAATATAGAAGCTGGTCGCAGTGAGTGGGAAGATGAATAGAGTTAAATAGAGGGCAATCCTAGAAGAAAATATGCTCGAGGCTGCAAAGGCCTTGAGACTGCATGGAGGTTTATGTTCTCACAGGAACATAAACGGCTGTAATTGCAGTGAAATGTGGTTCAATAAAATATTGACTCGTGGGGATGAGTTCAAATGCATGTTACAATTTTGAGATGATGTGTGATTGTTAAACAACTTTCAAAATAATCCATCATTTTCATTAAACTCACAGATATGTTCTTTGTGTTGATCTGTCACATGAAAGCTGAATGAAGGGGTGTGAGTACTTTTCTGTATTCTGCTGCAGAGGAAGAACTTCATTCACTGCTTTAAATAATGAATACACAGTTTTGTAATTTAAGAGGTAAGGAGAGAAACGATGGAGTATAATAAAATCTAATCTAAAGCTCAGCATCACCCTAAATTCATTTTTGTGTTATCAATTTGAGCTTCATGTATATTTCATGAGCAATTTCCTTCTGCAGGAGCTCTTAAGGTGTACTATGCCATTTCTTTTCCAAGCATGCTCATCTGATATAGTCAGAGAAACACTTGTTAGACGCTGTGTTGAGCCAGCAGGTAATTCTTACAGTGAGAAAATCACCCAGCATCAATGACAGCAAGATGATCAGGAAATAGGATTTTATTCCCTGTGGAAATTATACACTGACATCCAAGTGGCATCAATCTCTTTATGAACTCCTTTCCAATTAAACATCCTTCTGCATGTATGCTTTAGGTTGCCTGTTTGCTTCCACCAGCAGTCTGCAAGTCTCTTTTGCGCAATCATCCTGTTCATCAAGCTTTGTAATTAAATTTGCAATATTTAATCAGTGTTTTTCACAACATTAAATTACAACGAGTCAACAATGCCAGCGCATCCCGTCCAAAAACACTTTCATCGGTTACAAATTCGACAAGATCTGATTGAATTACAAAGCATGAAGGGAAAAGCTCAAAAGCCCTGGTACATTGGGTTTAAAAAATGAAAAATAAAAGAGGCTGAAGCCGATCAGCAAAATCTTGTTGCCTGGTGTTGTTTCCAAGCTTCATCACATTTGCAGTTTGTCTCTGAGCGTCTGGGACTTTGATGAATCGCTGTCGTGGCCTTGTGTTCTTGCATTCTGATTTACTGCTTGAATTATAATTAAATGGGGAGATGTTTGAAAGTCGCTGCAGGATGAGAAGCCAAACTTTAAAACATAAAGAAGGAGGAATTAAAGGTGAAAGCGGGTGTGCAGGGGTGACGTGGCCCTTATTCGCTGGGCCTTTTGTGTTTTACAATAAGGAGAACAATGATGGATCACAGTAAAGAGAGGGGAATGGATGGGGTGTCAACATCCAGTAGTTCCTGTCACTTCATAACTCCCTCAGGAAGGCCTGGATGCTTCTGTGGCCATAAATCACAGCTTTACTGTTAGACCGCCGGACTCACGCAATAAACCTTGACTTGATTGTCTTGAACCAACAGGCAAAAGGATTACAGCAGATCTGCGTCTTTTGTGTGGATTCAAGAAAGATTATTTTATTGTAGTTTGTAGAGTAAAATAGACATATTTACATATATTGTAAGAAGACATGTTTTTCACTGTCTTAGATTAAAATGAAATTCAACTTTTCTTGTTCCAGGTCAGTCAGGAAAATTCAGAAGCCATGCAGCAGCTGAGTCAGATTTGTAGACCGTCTTGCTCATGCACACATTTTTATCTCTGTCCACATAATTTATATAGGGTTTAAATTTGGAAGACCCTTTGGAGCCCAAGCTTTAACCATCTTGCAATGTTGCCTCAGTATTTCCGCATAATGATCTTTCCCTCTTTGCCATTGATACCAAAAACATGACGCTGCTTCCTATTTACTTCACAGTTGGGATGATGTTATCAGATTTGCAAGCTTTTCCCTTTTTCCCACAAATGTCATGATGGTCATTATAGGCAAATTAAGTCTTTTCACATGAAAATGCAAACTGAATTCTGGCTTTTTGTATTTTTTTAGGATCAATGGCATCTTTATTGCTGAGTGGTATTTCAGCAATACCACTGAAATACCACTAATATGAAGATGCATATTAGTATAGCATCTTCAGAAGGTTTTTTGTTTCTATTGATGCCAATATTTTGTTGTGAAATATGAAAATATGCTCTTAACTGTGGCACACAGCCTGTTTCCTTTCTGAATGATATGATGGTTGGACATTCTGGTTAATGTTACACAAAATTGGTTAAACAATTGAACTTTAAGGTATCTAAAAATTTCAACCAATGATGGATAAGACTTCTAAAGGGTTTTCATTTTTCTCCTGGAAACTTGGCTGACTTGTTTTGCTTTTTCCATGATGTCAAACAAGAAAACAGCGTGCTGGAGGGTTTAGGATATCAAGTGGTTGTTTTCAAATATAAAATCTTGAAACTTAATGACCAGAATCAGGCCATTTGTAAAACCAAACATTATCGCCTAGGTTTTTTAAAAAGTGTTTTAAGGCATGGTAATTGTGGCAATTTAAACAAATTAATACAAAAATATCTGAAAAGATCATGTCTCGAGCATTCAGCAAATAAAAATATTTTGTATCGTTTTAGCTGGACATTAATTCCTAATCTGATTTAATGCCAGAACAGTTAAAAAAAAGTTTCTTTCTATGCTGCGTATCTGTGTGTCTGTTTTCAACTGTACTACATGACAAAGAAATCAACCTTCCAAGCTACAGAGCTTAGTTGATTTCCAGTGTTTAAACAAATCCTTCATGATGCAAACAGGCTGTTCAGGTGCAAATGCCTATCATCATGTGTGTCATCTTCACAGGTGATCCTTTGTTTCTGCTTAGACCTGCAGTGTGTTTGATGCTCTGACCAGCTTGAATGAAGCGCCACTCCAACATCAAGGTGATGTGGTTTGGCCAGATGAAAGGAGAGGGAACTGCGTCGCTCGTAATACACTAAACAGGCCGGCTTTCACGGTCAAAAGCAGGACAGCTGCAGTAGGGATCTGCGTTGCATGAAAAGGAGGATTAGCATGGATTCATGATTCTCCACTGTGGTAAAAACAGAGTCATATGAAACTTGACTGTAAATGAGAGAGATGCACTAAGTTTGTTTATAGATACAAAACACAAGTAAACTCTCCTGCGAGGGTAAATTAACAAAATAAACACCCAATTTTGCAGGTTTTATTAATTAGTAGTTGGATTATGGTCTACAATAGTTTGACACGTCACTAAACACATTGGAGGGGTTTGAGTTCCCTGAATGATGCCAGGGGAGATGTTTTCTCAGGCTTTGACCCCTGGAGGTGTCTCCAGTTGCAAATTGGCCTCAGGAGAGGAGTCAGGTGAGTTGGGATTCAAAGACCCTGGCGGCAGATGATTACATGGATAGATGAACATATGCCAGAACATATGTTCTGGCATATGACCACCAGTACCCATTTAATCTGAAAGTTTTCCCCTGCAAAATAAGTGCATAAATTTCAATCCATAGATCTCCAAAACACAATATTTGTGAATTATTACATTTTATTTTGGACATGATAATGAAAACATCTTTATCAACATTGGGAATGACAGTGATGTACAACACATTATTCTGTTTTTCTATCAGGTCTGGAAGATCTCAAACATTTTTAAGCTATGTGAAACTTTTGTTTAAGTTACATGGAAAAAATTTGATAAATAGAATAAACAGCCAAATCTTTGACAACTGGCATAGCGGTTTCTGCGTAGCATGCTAACGGCAACAATCATTGCCATGCTTACTTTTACTCTTCTTATGATTAAAAGATGCATGCAGGGATACAATTCTTATTATACGTCAGTAAAAGACCCTATAGTACATATGTATAGAATTTACAAAATATCTTAGTTATGTTTGTTTTTGCAACTTTACCTCCAGCAGTGTATACAATAAGAAAAGAGGTCTGGTCATGTGACCATTCACACTAGCTAAATTAAACTAATACTGCTTAGAGTAGACAACCTTTTATTTTATTTCTAAATTTAAATTAGCTGCCCAAAGCCAAGATGACACTTTTAGAGCTTCCAGAAGTAAAAAAAAAAAAAATTGTTTTGCAACAATTGTTGCCAGTGGGATTAAATGGGTTTTCAGAGTAATCTACTATGATTTCTCTGAAAGAGGTTGACGTTGAAGGAAAGGTTTTGGCCTAGGAGTATTTAAAAGAAATGTAAATGTAACTAGTTTCTGTCTATCTCAGATCATACATCAGGGATCTGATAGTTCAACCTGTTCCCAACAGAGCACTTTGTTCTCAGACTACAGGTTTACTGGAGATTTCTAAAGCTTTCAGAAGAAGAATGAGGGGGCAGATCTTTCAGTCTTCATTCTCCTTTCCCGTGGAACCAGCTTCCAGTTTTAGTAGATGAGGCAGACACCTCTACATTTAACACTAGCCATAAAACTTTACCTTTTGATAAAGCTTACAGTGAGAGTGTCTTGGCTAATCTGCATGTAGCTCAGCTGCTGCAAGGTAAGGTTGCTTGAGGACATCCTGGAACCAATAATGGAAACATTAAAACAATCTCTATAACAGTTTGGTTTTGTCTGTAAGGACCCTTCAATTGAGAATTACATGACTCTTTCCTGTTCTCTGAGATAATCACTTTATTTCTGTCCCTGGTGAATTGTTCATGAAGCTGCCTGGAACGATACAGCATGTTTTGCCTGAGTCACTTCCTCGCTGAAAGCAGGATGAACCTCTCTGAAGAGAAACATTATCCCAGATTGTCATTTTGTCGCCCTCAAAGCGTAATTTCCCACCTGCGGCAAACACAGTCAGAGGGAAGGCTCAGGTGTGACATGCAGTGACTGTAATTTTGCAGATTACTGATGTGGATGATGTGCAAGGAACTGTCTCAGAAATCTGTTTCAATATTTTGGCAACTTTCAGTAGAAAAGGAAGCGTGAGTCACATTATTTCAGGTGACAACTGACAGTAACAATTAGAACTGATTTAATGTCTTGCAGTGAGAAATAAATGGATTGTGTGTCTTTTTCAAACAGTAGATATAAATATCTGACTTCAGTTATAAGCTACATGAATCAAAAGTAACAAGCAAAAAACAGTATTAGCATCTGCGTACTTTATGATTGCGTGTGATTAAAAAACCATCTTCTATGCTTAATGTAGAATAGCTTATTGAACTGAGACAAAAAGACACATTTCACCAGCAGCTCAATCTTTAGACAAATGGGTATTTATTTCTTTATTCAAACTGATGTGGATGATGTGCAAGGAACTGTCTCAGAAATCTGTTTCAATATTTCGGCAACTTTCAGTAGGAAAGGAAGCGTGAGTCACATTATTTCAGGTCGTCGCAAGCGGAAACGCTCCATTTTTGCATCTTATTTGATTTATAGTCATCATTCTTTTTTATATCAAACTCAAGGCCTGCACACACAAAAAAATCTTATGGTTATTGCTCAATGAGGAAGATTACTTGAGTATTTCAGAGAGTGAGCCTGGAGCAATCGCAGGCACAGACACCTTCTGTAGATCACAGACAAAATGTAATACAGTGCTTCAACATCGCTGCAATAAGGATAGCCTCTGAGAAGAAAAATATATAAAAAGAAAACATCCAGGGATGCTCATAAGCTGCTCAAGACGAAATCCAAACAGAAACAGTTTTATTGTATTTAAAACTGCATGTTCTAACATTTTTATGAGTGTCCTTGATACTCCATTAGCTAATTGTGGATCAAGTTTTTTTTTCTTTTTGAGGTGAGGTATTATTGAGGTTAAGTGGATGTGTTTATTCACTTTACACAAACCTGCCAGCCTCCTCCTCTGAGTACTATTCTGAAATAAAAACTGCAAAAAGAAAATGACTTTGCTCAGCAAATGAATAATGTTCATCAGCGCTTTAACTGAATCACTAAATCATGACAGAAATCTCCCCTGTTAGACCTCACCGTCTGCCTCTGGCGGTAAAAGTTCACTGTAAAACTTCCATTAAGTACATTTCTGAGTAGAACGTAGCAGCTGTGACATTTGCTCAGTCCTTTGCTTTATCAATAGCATCATTTCATCTGAATTTGCCATTATCCACTTTATCATTTCTGTCAGAAGCTCTGAAGACTTCTGCATTAGGTATTAGGTGGAAGGCTTATTCTGGGCCTTAAATCAGAGTGGTGGTCTCATTACAATTTCACTCTCATTTTTTCATCTCAAACTGCTTACGTTATACATTTTTGGGGACTTTTTGAGCCTTTTTTTTTTTTTTAAACCAGCATGTGCAAGCAGAGCATGAAAGTCTCAGATGGAACTGAAAACCAAAAGTCTCTTCTCCACAAGTGCAGATGTTTTTTGTTTCTTTCAAGGACTCGTTTTGGGAAAATAGCAACATCCAGATGGCTGACAAGAATTCAATCAAAGTTCAGCCTGAAGAACACATCATAAAACAGATCGTAAGCAAAACTCTGAATGTGCAGACAGATTTTACCCCTATCATTGTATATTTTTCCCTCATTTCACTTCTATTAATTTTAAAGTTTCATGAAAACTTGCCAGAATATGAGAAATTATGCTTACTTTGTTTCTAACTTAAAAACAACGACAGAAATCGATCACGCAGCTAACACAGTTTCAGAAAAATGTTGTATTTCTGACAAAGCAGCATTTCTATGGGGAAGTAAAGTGCAATTTTACTTTCCATTGATCCGTGTTGCACACGCGGGTCTAAGTGTGAGACTTGTGGCACATTCTGGACAGAACAGACCTTTTAATCCCAGGGTAACACATCGATGCACTGGAACAACTAAGATCACACACACTCACACCTTGGATTGGGCTGCTGGAGTACATGGGAGCAGATGCAAACTCTATGCACAAAGACAATGGCTGGAAAAATGCATGTGCATGAGTGCACAAGCAAATGTTGTGCTCGTGTTACAGAGAGAACATGCAGGAGTTCACATGTTCTCTCTGTGCATGTGTAGACACTCAATGCAGTTTAAAATCATGCATTTTAGGTTATCCAGCTTAATAAGAATGATTCTGATGTGGAATAAGAGGATGTAAACAATACATGGAGGACATTTTATCTGCATGTTAGGCTTGTGCTCAGCTTAAATATATCCACATTATTATGACTTCACTGAAATATTTACAGTCTTTGATTAGGATAATAACAAACAAACAGCAACCTGGCCCATGTGCCAAACGGTCTTTCCATGAGCCTGAGCTGTACAGGAATTGATGAATTAAGAAACATTTGCTCGTGCACTCATGCACGTGCACTCTCATACATGTAATCAGTAGCAAACCCCATCACAGTGCGATCAGGCAGCCCCATCAATCTTTATTACTGCTCCACACCAGACATAAAGCGCAGACACACACATGAAGCCACATATTCCTCCATTTTTCCACCTCTCCCTCTCATTCTCTCTTTTCTCCTTGTTTTTCCCCTTACAGAGAAGCAAGAGCCTCTCCTGGTTTGGAGTCGACAGGACATTTATCAGATGAACCCGTTTTATATTACCTTGAGATGAAAAGCGCAGTGACCTCAGCTCATATAATCTACAATAATGTGGGTTTATTGAAAAAAGGGGTTGTGAAAGATTGCCTCTCTGAAACAGACAAATGTTCTTATATTTTACTGCTGGTGTTTTGTGCACAACGCTCGAAAATAGCAGAATTTCCTCCCTTGCAAGAGGTGTTAATTGGTTTATCCTGAAATCTGTGATTAACAACTGGCTGACTGTGAATATGGTAATAAGAGAGGCTGACTCTGTGCCTGTGGATGTTGTTTTGGAAGGTGAAAAAAAATGTGTTGCTGCTTCAATTTAAATCTAATATGATTTTTGCTTAGCAAACTGCTGTTTGTGTGTGTGTCATCTGATGAAGATGATTTTTTCCTTTTGCACTCAGCTGAGTCAACCCTGTCCAAATACTTACATTTAACACAGACGAAAACGCCTACTCTTGTTTCTAATCATCATAGTTACCTTTCCTGAAACCGAATGTATACTGGAGAAGTAATGGATTTATCATGTGAGTATTTGGGTCTTTGTTTCAAAAGGATGGCAAGTTCCTACCATATAGTAAAATAAAAAATAAAGTTTATGTCCAAATCCGCCAGGTCTTTTCAGTCTTTTAATAATAAAAACTAAGGTGGTGCAGGGGACAACAAAAGCCTTCAAGAGGATAGCCATGCAGTTTAAACTTGGACTCAAGTAGGTCCTTCTAATGGACAAGAGGCAGTTCTCTGATTAATTTTGGATTTGGCAAACTGACAGTAACAATTAGAACTGATTTAATGTCTTGCAGTGAGAAATAAATGGATTGTGTGTCTTTTTCAAACAGTAAATATAAATATCTGACTTCAGCTATAAGCCACATGAATCAAAAGTAACAAGCAAAAAACAGTATTAGCATCTGCGTACTTTATGATTGCGTGTGATTAAAAAAACATCTTCTATGCTTAATGTAGAATAGCTTATTGAACTGAGACAAAAAGACACATTTCACCAGCAGCTCAATCTTTAGACAAATGGGTATTTATTTCTTTATTCAAAAAATTTGAGGCAATAATTCACATCATACTCTATACAGCACGATAATACATTTTGATACATTCATGAGGCAGAAAAAATGTTTAATTATGCAAGCCTGTACAGTCACATAAAACAGTTTTAAATACTGCCATGAAGAGAAATAAAAAGAAAGTACTTCTGTAGAAAATCACAATCCCATAAAACACTGAACTGAAATGCAAGAAGCTTCATTTGCACATTCAGGTATATATAACGATGACAGTGTGCTGTGTGTATTCATCTTCGTCTTATATTAAATACGTCATAGATTTCATATATTACTAGTTCTATGGCACAAACTGATTTAAAGCTTCAGTCTAAGACAAACTTTATTTGTGCGTACACTTGTTCACCCACGCACACATTCACTCACACTCACTCCAAGGAGCTGAGCTAGAAGAGAGAGAAAGAGAGGAAACTGAGGATGTGTAGGAGAGAAAGTACAATTTACCCCTCTGATTGATCTATGCTTGGTTATTTTCTTAATATCAGGCTCCAGAAAATATAGATCCCCTATTTTTTCCTTCATAATAAATATTTCTTGGCAATGACCTCCCCTTCCACACTTGTTCCCATCCTCTATGAAAGACCTCACCTTGCACAGTGGAGGGGACTGCTGGATGTTACACTTTATCATTGTTTTTGGTTTCCCAGCATATCTGCCTCCCGCATGGCATTAGGGTGCGAATCCCTCACAAATGTCACATTAACATGAGAGAAAAGCTGGATGGAGCCGACACGGAAATGAATGTCAGCGCAACGCCGATCTGGCACCAGCTCCTCAAGGCCGAGGCAGAAACAATGTTTCCGCAATTTTACCTTCCTAATGACCACAACCTGCTCATTTAGCAGTATTGATTAAAATAAAGCACATATTTTAGCTCCATTACATTCAGTGCTGGGAAGAGTGGGGGGTAGTTAAGGAGCTCACTGAGTGATTATTGGTTATTGACCCGCTGGTCATTCATCTCCATTAAATAATGCACAACATCCACTGGCTTCCCCTCATGGTCTTCAATTATGGGCATCAATTTTCTGATGACAAAACATGGAGTAAAATCATTAGTACGCCCATAGCATGAAAGACTCTGAGGTAATCAGTGAAGGAGTAAAAGAGGACACTTGAGAAATTAACTTTGAGCGAGGGCTTTAAGGCATAACGTGCAGGAAAAAGAGGAATGAGATGGAGGAGGTGAGAAACAGATGGCAATCCCCAATCCTTCATTCAGTTCGCAGTTGTGGAGAAAATCAATTAGCGAAGCACAAAAAAAAAAGTGAAATTTGCAGAAGACAAGTCAGTTTTAGGCTGTGTGAGCAGCAGAAAGCAGAATATTAGAGATTTTTCAAAATTAGGTCAATTATAAAATCGGTTCCTGTAAGGTAATAGTTGTTAACTTGTCTCATGTTGATCTAAAGGTGAATACAAATATTTCCTTTGGAATAATAACAAATGTTATTTTTTTGAATAGCCTTTGTGGCATTTTGCAGTGAAACTGCTAAGGATTTTCAAATCAGTTTTCTAGAAAGTTCAATGCAAAAATATCTTTAGACACAATGTTGGCAACCTGTTCTATATATATACTGCTATACCTCATATCATGGACCTCTTGACTAATTACTTCAATCTATATATGTCTTAATCATTTAAGATGTTTTATGTTATGTTAAATTAATATACAAATTCTTGTTTCTCCTTTTTTAAATTTAACATGTGAAAATCTTCTTATTTTTTATGTATTGAGACTATATTCTCATTAAGGAATATGCTTAAAAACCACTGTAAAGCCTTAAAAATCCCAATTCTCAGATCAATTTAATTATATACATTTCAATAACAATGTATTTCTCTACATTTCACTAATAGAGGTTATTAGGAATGTTCCTGATAGGCACATTTTACGACCTCAGATGATCAAGATTGGACGTTTGCTAAAACTGCAAGTCTCGTTCAAGTGTGCATTAATGAGATTAAATTAATGCTTTCTTTAAGCTTGACAATGAACTAACTATAAAGTGCAGAAAATACCCAAAATTTCATCAGTATTATATGGTCATCATCAGATTAGATCTAAATTTTAAATTTAAAGACTTGTTTCCTCTTACTGTCCAGCATTACCATTTTGGATGGTAAGGAGGCATTGGAGCACAATACTAAAGACAGATTGTCAAAATACCAGTGGAGACATAAAAAAAAAAAAAAAAATCAATAATTTTATTCAGTAAATTTTTCTATTGTTTATTTAAAAGTGTACTCATTATTTTCACATGCTATGTTGAATAAAATGTAAAGTAAAACTGGTATTTTTTTCAAAGTCTATAAGTGTAAAGTTTTTCATAAATAAATAAATACATAAAAAATTATATTATTTAGTTTTTGCTAGTGTACATGTTCGTGATCAAACAAAGCATCTCCAACTTTTAAAAGTCTTCATGTAAATTACTACGCAAACAGTCAGATTTTATTCACTATGTCGTTATGCTACTCAATTTGAAAGTCAAAATTAATCATTTGCCACAATCAATTACTCTGGCAGTGAAGCTGACCTGGTAAAAGATTTAATTTTCTACTCCATCCCATATCTTCTACATACAGGGTTCTAGCCTTCTAATGTCTATAGAGAATTTGACTTTCATTTAAAAAAAGACAAAAAAAGAAAATAGTCTTAATAGTTCTTTCAATTTTAAGACTTTGATCTCAATTCAGTGGTCTACAAATTCCATCCATCCATCCATCCATCCATCCATCCATCCATCCATCCATCCATCCATCCATCCATCCATCCATCCATCCATCCATCCATCCATCCATCCATCAGTTGCTGTATTTTCCATTTTTAGAGAACTCTTTTATCCATACCAATGACTGGAAAATTAACTTTTGCAAAAATATGCATGAGAAATATGTAGGAGCCCATTAGAAGATCTTGTTTAAAGAGTTCCACCAAAGATGAAGCAACACTTCCTGAGGTGTCTCAGACATAGAAACACTAAATAGGAGTTTATTTGTCTCCTAAATATGCTCAACTCTGCTACAGGCTGAAAAGCTTAATGTGTCAGATCCCTTTAGACATGTTTTAGTAGAACTCTGCCTTTCAGCAGGCAGAGCTGAAATCAGCCCATTAGATAGATGGTCCTTAATAATGTGCAATGGAGGGTTAAAGGATGAATATGCACTGATCTCAGTGTGCTGTCTTTGGGCCATACAGCATAAAAAGATGGGAATGTCTTTATTTAAATGTGTTCTTTCAACAGACCAACAATGGCATGAAGTTAATGTGACTGTGGTTTGCTGAAAAATGTGTAGAGCAAGCAGCAGAATGACAAGACCTGTAATGTGTTGCTTTGGCCCTGAGACTGAATTCAGTGTGGCAAAATGGGACAGAAAGCTTTAGATGGGGAAAACAAACCAACAGGAAGGGAGAGCAAAATAGCTAGTCCTCTCTACCTCTCTCTGTCTTGGTCTCCTGGAAAGATAAAGGGTTAAAGACATCTTCATTTGCTTTCATTATATGCAACTGGATGATGGCTAACAGTAAGTCATCAGGGACCATTAATAGTTAATAGAGGACTATCTCCTAGTTGCAGAAATTTCCTCATTCTAATAATGGAAAAGGTGATAACTAGTCTAATAATAGTTAGACTAGTGCTACACTGACACCAAGTCATATTTCTTTTCTTGTGTTTTTGCAAAGCTACAGTAACAGTCATCTCTACCATGAGTAAATATTTCACCAACAAACAGAAGAATGGAAACTCCTTCATCCAATGATAGTCAGGGTTGAGTTCTGATGTGAGCGTTGAAATATAGGCGAACTATGAGCACAGCACAGTCAGGAGACGAGTCAGAATGTTTTGTTCATTTCGTAAGAGCCCTATTTAAAATGCATTTGAGACTCCTCTGCATATTAAAATGGAAATGACAAGCTGCTTTACATGTCTAGAGAGAGACAGTCACGACTGTGGGCAGTGGGCAGTCTGTCCGTGGTTCTGCCTGAGTGAATCACCCCTACAGGTGAGATGTGCAGGGGTCAGACCGGCAACAATTTCCCCACCAGATAAAAGACTCATCTGTTAAAAGCTCTTCCTCGTTTTCTGCCATGAACATCCATGACCAAAACATATTTGATGATTCACCAAGGGCTCATCATCTTGTTTTGTTATTTTATGTTTTGCAAATGGCGGCTCATTTTCACTGGTAGGTCGTGGTGATATGCTTTCATCTGTCCTAAAGTTTAATCCTCAGCACATGTGTTTTTTTGCATGAAGGGACCAAACAGCATCTAACTGATGCTGTTTGCTGCTTTATGATAACTTTGTTGATCACAAGAGGCTTTGAAATTTTGCACCATGCTTCTGATGTGTGTTGTTGCACCTTTTAAGCCATCTATTTTATTATCGCTGACCGGTTAAACTTGTTTGACCTCAATGAGTCCCATGCGGCCAAAGTTTGCCTGAAAGATTTGAGGGACCAGTGCTGGTAGTGTGGACTCAAGAGGAGATGCAGATGGGCTTTCCATTTTTGTCATATTGGTACACCAACATCTTGATGCAGTGAGAGTTGGCTGGTGAAATCCAAGGGCTGCTTGTGATGGAGAAGTTGTGACTGGCGTAAAATGGCTTCGGCTGCTTCCGGCAGTGGATGAGGGCTCGGAGCATGTTGGTCGCCATGGCCCGGAAACGCTTGCTGATGAAGCAGTACAGGAAGAAGTTGACACCAGTGTTGAGCAACGCAAGCATGTTTGCCACGTCAGTGAGCACGTGGAGCAGGCGGCCAGCGCTTTGTGAGGTGGGTGGTGGAGAGTAGAAGTGGTAGAGGATCAATACGGTGCGCGGAGCCCACAGAACGGCAAAAACAGAGGTGATGGCGAGGAGAATAGCGGTGGTCTTGCCGGTGGAATAGCCACGCAACCTGAAGCAGTTGCGGCGCTTTCTCAGCTTCCGCACGATGCCGGTGTTGAGGGAGAAGAAGACGGTGCAGGGAAGGAGGTATACGGTGGCGCAGTGAGCCCAAACTAGGACATGCTCGGCCACTGTTCTTCTGCTGCTTTCTCCTCCACCTCCTCCTCCTTCATCACTTTTGCCAACCCCAGGTAGACTGTGCCAGAACTCAGGCCACCAGTAATATGGTGCCGCAGATAGCAAACAGCCGACGTACACTGCAAATATCACCTTGCGTGTTCGAGTAGGGTAGGACACCGTGTGGTAGCGAAGTGGGTGGCAAACAGCGATGTAGCGGTCGATGGTGAGAGGCACTGTTATCCAGATGGAGGTGTGGATTGAGGAGAACTCCAGAACCTGCACTGCGTTGTTTATGGATGGAGGGAGGAAGGAAGCCAAGATGAAATCCTCCAGGATGAAGTCAACAAACACAATGAGGAGCAGAACAAGGATGTCAGCAGCGGCCAGAGCCAGAAGATAGTTGTAGGAGGACTTCTGACGACGCAGCACCAGCTGGGACAGGATAACCACAGTCAGGATGTTAGCTAGGAGTGGTGAGTAAGAGGGTGATTGAAGGAATTGGGAAAATGGTGATGAAGGTAGAAAAGAAATGTGCATAGGTTAGGGCAGGGAGGGAAACAGAGAGATTGATTGTTAGAGGACTCTGGTGATTATAACAGCCAGCAATAAACAACACAGAAATGCAGGAGCAGCTAACGGCGACAGAAATACTGCAGACATTCACTGCAAAAACGGAACAAAAAGTTGCACAGAACAAAAGCATGCAAGCAATTTTAATTTAAACAAGATAAAAAATATTCTGCCGAGCTAAAAGTGTGCCAACCCTATCTGTTTTTATTCCTCCTATTTGTTTCTTCACTTCATTGACACCTGCTGGGTAATTCCAGGAGCAACTGCCTCTCCCTTTGGCCAAATTGTTATCTCCAATCAGGAGTAAAGTCACTACACAGTGACAAGGGCAACATGCAGCCTCACAGTCTTGGCTCTACTCTCTGCCGTCCATTCGCCAGTGATTTAGCTTCTGAAAGGAAGCTCAAAGTCAAGCCACCTCTTCCAATCTCCCTCACCTTGATGGTTTCCCCAGAAATAATTATTAAATATTCTCACTGATGTTGACAAAGCTCTTTGGCCAATTTGCATCTGCCTTGCATTCATAGGTCAGAAAGCTCTGGTAAATTAAGGGTTTTTGAAATTATAATAACGTAAAAAAAAAAACACTCGGAAAGCCTTACATTTTTCATAAAATAGGATAAATAATACAATTGATAAGAGGAACACCTCCACATTTATTCACACTTAAAATGATTAAATCCCACATAGGTATGTCATATTATGAGTGTCATTAGAGGACCTTTACTAAGTATTTTGAAAGTGACTTATTCCTTATACTTAAATATTTTGCTTGGACAGTGTTATCCTGATGAAGTGAAAATGAACACCATTGTGACAGCAATAGAGCTGTTTGAAGCCTTACGAAAGAAAATTGTAGCAGTTTAATTGTCTATGATTAGATAAGGGATTTAAGTAGGTCTCAAAACAATTTGAAAAAAATGGAGGGCATTAAAAACAACTGCCAACATGCCCAGGGCGGGCAGTTCACATGAGTTTACCCTCAAAGCTGGCTGCAAGAAACCTCTAAGTCTGTGTAAAGAAAATCCTAAATGAAAATGTGAGAACATCTGTGAAAAAATTAAAGCCAAGTAGCGTTTGACCCAGCAGCATAAAGATGACCCAAAACAAAGCAGTAAATCCAACAACGACAGACTCAAGTACTGGGCTGAGTTTTGAGATTATCAACCTTTTGAAACAAGGAATACATGTATATATGTACTGATGCCAGAGATTGTGAAGTCACTACAATTTCAAGGCATTAGACGTGGGTGTGATGAACAGTCAAATTTATTTTAAGTTATTTTTGATTTATACAACACGTTCATAACAACTGAGGGTAACCTAGTAATTTATTTGTACTATATTGCCTCTTATTTAAGTGCAGTTCACTTCCTTCCATAAAAAGGTATAACCATTTTGTGGCCTGTATAAAGAATTTCAAAATATTGCAATTTAGGATTTTTTTTTTTCTTCACAAACATTTACAAAAGAAGTAATAAATACCTCAAAAGGATAACTTGTAGTTCAGTTACCCAACTAACAAAAAATACAGTACTGTACCTATCCTTTTTTCAGTGAATAAGACAAATATTTCAATGCAGCCTGTCGGCACCGTGTCAAGTCATGTCCACTGTGTTACCTCAAACAGAGACACTTCTGACATCCTCCTGCAGCTTCGGAGACATTAATCCACTTAGCAGCCATCACTGTACATGCAAGCTTGTGTGATCGTGTCCCTGTCTGCAATAATGCATCTGGGATTGGATTAAATATGGCAGCTTGGAGTCTGGGAGATCACACTTCACAGCCTCAGCCACTACCCAGTGATTACAAATTACAAAGATGGCTCTGGTTAATGATTAAAGATGTGCTTGCAAGGCTGGGAGGTTGTGCAGCAGAGTGCGCACACATCAGCAAATATTGGACTCTGAACATTTACACACAAACAGATCATCAGAGATGAGCCAATTCATTAGGGTCTGATCTATCAATAACCATAAATGACGTGCCGAAGCTGTTTGGAAGATTTAGCACACCAATACATAAAGAGCTACTGAATGCTGCACTCTCCAGCTTGGTTAATATCCAGAAAAGAATATGGAAAATCATCTTTAGCACTGAGAGTTTTCTGGAAGACTTGAGTTTTTTTGTTTTTTTTTTTCATAAAATTTTCCAGTAGTCTATGATGTATACAGTACTGCTATTAAAAATAAGCATTTTGGTTATGTTTCTGTGGTTTCTAATAGATATATTAACATGATTGCACTCCACATTTGATTTGGAAAATAGTTAGGTCTATTTCACGCATAGTTCTTTCACAGAAATATTGAATTACGTTTTTGTTTGTAGACTGGCAGCTTTTATTCTGCTGTAATGTCCAATGCTAGCACTTTGTCATTATTTATTTTGCAGTGGGTGCAAAACTAAAGATAAAGGACATGTGAAGAGCAAAAGAAGAAATTTTAAAACTTCAGTAATTATTGGAAAAGTCATATTTCCTTCAAGTCATGCTGCAGGTTCTTGCTGCCTTTTTGTCATGTTTCGACTCAAGAAAAAAACTGAAATTCAGATGGTGGATCTCTTGTTCTCATGGGCTGTGTCTGTCCACCTTTCTTTTTTACATTTTACATATCTTCTTTCCAGTTAAGACCATTTTACAAGATTATGCATCAACCGGCTCCCTCTGCATCAAAACATGAATAAATTAGGTGTGATTTAAACCTTTTTCCACATTTTTCTGCATTTAAAAGCCTTTATGATTGGACAGCACTTTGCCACAGGGACGGCAAGGCAACAAGAAGAAAAACGTTTCATCATAATTGCATTGGTTACTTCCTTCCTATCAGATTTGACAGTAACGTCAAATCCTTTGGATGACTAAACAAATAAAATAGTTGTTCTGATGCAACAAATGACTCAATATGCTATAGAAGAGGTCAATAGGACCTTTTTTAGTGTCTCATTAACATATTTAATTTTATGTAAAGAGTCATTGTTGGTTGTTGTGTAACAAAACTCAATCCAATGTCCTCAAAGCTAATAGGATGACTTTTCATCCTTGTAATTTTGTATTAATTTTGTATTAAAGGGCTTTGAACAGCTCTTGTCACATCCACACACCTCAATGTGACAGACCAACACAAAGCAAAACATAATTGTGGAAGTCAAATGAAGCATGCTTTTTTGTTCATTTTTAGAAATGATAAAATGATTGCCTTGTATTTGTATTCACACCCCTTTTCTCTGACAACCATCACATAAGATTCTTCACCCTTCTAACTAAACAGGGCCCACATGTGTGTTCGTTAGTCTCAGTGGAAATCCAACAGTTCTGGGAAGACTTCAGGGGTTTGTTTGAGAACAAACAGCATTAATATCAATAAACACAGCAGATAGAGCAAGGAGAAAGTTGTGGAGACCATAGTTACGTTATAAAACAATAACCCAAACGTTCAACACCTTGGAAAACTGGTTAGTCCTTTGTCTGAAAGCAGAAAGAATAACAACTGCAAACCTACACGGCCATCCACCCAAACCTACAGACTGGGTGAGCAAAGCATCAATCGAAACAGCTGCTAAGAGTGCCACAGGTCATTTGGGAGAATATATTGACAGGAAAACTAGGTGTGCACTCCATAAATCTGGCCTGTAGAGAGGAATGTCAAAAAGAAAGCTGGAAGATGTTGCATTTTCAGTTTGCCACAAGTCACAAAGAGGATGCAGCAAACATGTGGAAAAAGATGCTCAGGTCAAATGCAACCTGAAAACAAAATGCTGTGTATTCACTGAACTAACCATCTCAGTGAAACATGGTAGCAGTGAGTGGTCAGGGGTAAAAGGAAATGAATGGAGGTAGCAATCCTGGAAGAAAACCTTTTAGTCAGTAAAGTCTTGAGATTGGAGCAGAGGTTTCAGTTTCAGCAGGACAAAGACCCTAAACATCCAGCGGAGTTACAATATGATGGCGTGGGTCGAAGATTGTTCACCCATTAAAAAGTGAAAGCCCAGAAAAAAATCCAATTAAACAGATACCCACAGGCAATCTCCATCTCCATCCAATCTGACAGAGCTTGACATGTTTGCTCCAGATTTGTTGGTGTCATTGCAGCAAAAGCTGGTTCAATAAAGTATCGACTCTCGAAGGGATGAATACCAGAATCACTCACACCTTCCGGATTTTTATTTATGAAACTGTACAATTTTGTGCTAATTTGGGTGTGCACATTTCAAATCCTCTCTCTATAGTACCTCCATCTATCAGAGCATTTGCAGTTGAAGTGACATAAAATGGGAAAACGTGAGATATTTACTGTCCCTGCCTGCACGTTATTCTGTTTGGGCTGCAGCAGGGGCCCTCTACAGATGAACAAAAGGGATCTCTTGCGAGCTTGACATTTTCCATTTAGCTGCAGCCGCCCTGCAACGGGGTTGCCCATCCATTTCAATTGATTCCTGCTTTTTTTTTTTTTTTTTTAACGTTGTCTTTGTGGATCTGCTTGGCATTTAGCAGGGATGTTGGCGCAGAGGCCAGGCTTGTCTCAGCGGGGAAAGCCGAGGCACTACACACAAATCAGACTCACAGATTGATGAATCCAAAGTTTCACCTTCTTTGTTTAGTTTAAACAACAACAAAAAATGAAGCATCTCCAACTGAGAAGAAAAATAAAACACAGGCTTTATCAGACTTCATTTTGCTTTTGATTGTGCATTTGTCAAGGTGGGTGTTTGTGTCTCATCTCCCCCTGCTGCTCTATATTATAAGGACATCCATGGCCATTGACGTGTTGCGGGAAGAGAAAAGACGCAGTGTGTTTCCTGATGCGTGTAACGAGGCTGACTCATGCCGGCATTAGAGGCGGGCTGTCGACATATGAACCTGCGCCGTTTAATCCAGAGAAACCAAAGTCAGAAACATGAGTGACTGAGACTTGCTCACGGGTCTCGTATCAAACACAGAAAAGAAGAAGGAAATCATTGGGAAATTATTTGGAGCAATTTGCAGCTTGACAGCACGACTGGATGCGATGAAGAGCAAAGAAGGGCAAAAGAGGAAGAGAAGAAAACCTTGTTCTGATGAAGGTCGCAAAGTTAAGGAGAGAACAAGAATAAGAGGGGATGGGAGGTAGGATTATAAGTACTAAGCAAGACAAAAAGAGGTGCAGAGGAGAACTGTCGGGGGAAAGAAGGGAGGCAAAAGACACAGAGAGGAGGTGAATTTCAAAGCTGGCTTCAAAGGTCACAGGCACTTTGTTCCTGATGACAACCATTTCTCTTTTGTCTTCTCTAAAGTGTCAGAGCGGACATAAAGCGGGGCGATCTATTAAATCCTCAGAGCAAAACCAGGGGCACGTCCTCAGTGCAAACCCATTGAAAAGCTTTTATTCAGTGTTTAAACTCTGATTTATATGCTTTCATCGCATGCAAATGGAGTGATATCAGTCCAGAATATTTTAAAGTGAAGATAAGTTTAACATGTGGTGACGGGGTGGCACAAAAAAAGGGAGGAGAAATGGGGAGCAGAGACTTGTGTCGAAGCAGGAAATTGAAGAATATTTTACAGATTGGGAGAAAAAAAGAAGCTGCTGCATCAAACTACTGATGCAGTATTCTGCCTGCTCACCTCAGCAGCTATTCATTTAAGAACAGTCACACTTCTGGATCAAGGGGATGCTTAAGACTTGGAAACAAAAAGTGCTTGCAGGAACTGTTTAAAAATCCTGAAAACAGCAGACCTTGACTGAGACATTAAGGAATGATACAATGCTGAATCAACAAATCAAGGGAGTGCAAAAACGGCAAACAACAGTCAGATGAGAAAGTGGCTGGAGAGAAATACAGATAATTCAGAGACATTTAGAGAAATGTCACTAAAGAAACAGGTTCTAAATAATAAAATGGGATGTGATATTAATACTCCAACAAGGAATAAAAGAGTTAAACCAGAAGAAATGAAAATATTCAAAAAACATAAGTCTAAAACAAGTATTAACATGAAGCTTTTGTACAATACTGTAACACAAAAGATAAAATAAGAACCAACACTATTAGTATTGTTCAAACTACCTATTTGATAGCCATGAAAAGTGCAGGTTAGTGATTTTTATGGGCTCTAAATCTAAGGTAAGTTCATTTTTTCAATAATTTAATCCAAACAAAAAATAAATTACAGGTGAAGCAGTGCAGATAAAGCAGAGTTGAGGTAAAGTCAGAATTGAATAAATATAGACTGACTGAAAAGAGGAAAGCGAATGACTTAATAAGCTCCAGATCTCTGTTATCATCCTCACATTGCTACTGCTGTGAAAACCAACAAACAAATACAGAGGTTTAGCTTGGTGCGTTTCCAGCTGCTGTGACAGAGTTTTCTGTCAGCTGGCCAAACAAAGTCGGCTCTGTCACAGCAGATCTCTGATTTATTGCCTCAAACACGCCCCTCACCGGCTCTCCAACCTCTCCTTGCAGTCCTATATTTTTCTAAACCACAGACTGAGAACAAACCACTGTTTCAAATCTCAGCCTACCTAATTTATTCATTTGCAATGCTCAATCTGTTATTGCTCCCCCTTTTTATCTCGACTATCTCAACCAATTTCAAACCCTGCTTCGAGAGTAATAGCATCTATTAACAAGACACCATCCCGCTCCAGATGCCCCGTCACGGGTGCAGATTGATGGATCGATAGTTCAAACTGAAAATCGATGGAGCCCATCTCTTCATTAAGTAACGGCTGACACTTGGCCCACACCGCGGCGCGGAAGAAGAAGCGGTTGTTGGAGCTGACGACTCCCGACCTTTTCCCCTTGAATGGGTGGATAAGTGGGCGTGGGTGGAGATGTTGTCCAGATTGCTCAGACACCTGCCACCCTCTGGAGGAGTCACCAAGCCGAGACAATTGTGCAGGATTGGATCACTTTTTGTGCAATTAGTGGGAGAAATGTTCACTTTAGCAGAGCTGGTTGTTTAACTATATTTCACAGTCCGATTCTTTAAATTGGGGCGACACTTGCAGCTGTAAAAAGAAACAAATCGGACATGTAGGTGGCATGACTGCATGGATGAAGAAAAAGAGAGACACAATTTGATTGCCTGAATGTTTCAGTGACATCAGACTTGTGAAATCATTAGGCTGCAGTGTGAAAAAGTAAACCACCTCAGCAGCAGGACACTAGAAACAGAATAATGAGCGTCAAGTGTGTAATTTAAAAGAAATGAAAGAACTCAGATTTAGAAGGACGGAGAACATCTTTCAGAAACCGATTTCCTTTTTTATATTACTCTGTCGCTCCTCCAGGTTTAACACCTCCAGTCTTCCTACGCACGGCTCTATTTTCTCAAGTCATTTAACCTTTTTATTTAAAGAGAAATGGGGGTTAAGCAGGCAAAGCACCCACATGTCTCTGAAAAGATCTCCCTCCACACCAGAGCACCCGTGCACCTTTAAAACCTCTTTCTCTTGACCCTTTTACAACTCTTACCCACACTCTTCCAGAAAATATTTTACCTAATATCACAGTTTTATGTTTGCTCCCGAAATTACACATTGAATGACTATGTACGTCAACACTGTCAGTTTTACAAAAAGATAGATTTTGTAATAGTATAACAGTCAAAATTAAGACTTAAGTTATCAAATGGAATACAGAAATGCACTAAAACATTGTCTGTTCATCATAACCACCTTATATTTTGCTCGATTAGTGACCGGTTCTTTAAAAATAAAAAATACAATATTTTTACAGTCATTTTGACGTACTGAAAGTCTAATTTCAGTGGCTGATTTTACACCAGGGAAGAAAATCTAGTCTCTTAGGGTTAAGGATATTTATTTATTTCCTAATCTCCCATCCTGGGAGACAAACAGCATGTGTTGCTTAGCCTGAATCTTAATTAGTCAGTGCAGTACCGTTTAAACTCGTATTAGAACCTGGTCTGGGTCCATTCTAACACAGACAGAACACAGGACTGTGCTTATTTGCTTCAAGCTCAGCATAGATAAAAAAACGACTTTATTGTTTTATAAGGAAAATTTTACAACTCTGCATATCATCGCTTATATTTTGAATAAAGGCAGATGAATATAATCGCATGTCATGACTGGATTAATTATCATTATGGTGTTTCAAATGAAGTCAGACAAAGTCAAAAGATGTAACAAGCTACTCAAAAGGAAACAGAATTTTCTTGATGCAAAGCTGAGGTTTTGTACAATAAATGCGCGCACAGACTCTTTTCGTGTCCCGTAGAGTCGCTCATCAGCTAATGGTTTCCTCCTGCACACAGCGTACTTTAGCCCCCAATGTTTTAAGACACGGCGTACAATCCAAGGCTCAGGCCTCACATCTACAATCATGTTAACGACAGCTTCATTACGCGTTTGCCCTGCCTGCACATATCTCCACTGTCTCCAGTAGCATGGTGTGGCGTGTAGAGACACAAACAGAAAGCTCAAGTTAGCAATTAATTAAAAACGTGGCAATTAGTTTCAGCTCTGTCATCTCAGCTACTCTCCGTTCTCTGAGGTGCTACTTCTGCTAGAACTCGCTGCCTATTAGCCGATTATCCCTCTTCTGACACCAATGTTCTTCTCCTCTGTGCCCTTTTCTTCCCTTCTTTCCGGCCTTTAATTTTCAACATTTTCTACTTTATAGTTTCCTCAGGTCGAACTGATTTATTTTGTTCCATGACTTGAGATGTATTATCCCTCTCTCATCGCCTTCTTACTTCAAATCTCCACTTCTGATGTGACCCCTGCCTGCCCCGCAGCATGCAGCTTTGAGTCAGTGTTTGGATGCATAAGGGACCCCAGTTAGCTGATGAAAAACCTGAATCATAGTTTCCTGTCAAGAAAGAGGATTTATTGCATGTGTGTCTGTAGGTCATGCGGCTGCTAGTTGCACATGCTGCTCCCATGAAACATTCATTATTCAGCTTGAGTGGAATAAGCTGTGTCATAATGACTGAACAAGTTGCTGCTGCAAAATATCAGCTTGCTGCACTTAACTTGGCCATCAATTCAGGCACCTTGTTGTTGTACTCCCTCGCTCTCCCCTGGTTACTCTAACTAGGTGATTAAATAAACAGCCTTGGTTGCATTTCTGAAGGCAACCCAGCAGCAGAATCAAAAGAAATGACAGCGAGGCAAATTGATGGCGGCTGACTTAAATAATTAGGCAGGATTTGATCAGAAAGAAAGACTTATTTTTACAAGACAGCAAATCTCTGGGGCAACTGCAGTCTTGGCTCACAAAAGCGCTGGACTTTGCATTGCAGATTTACTTCCGACCGAAACGGCTTACGCTCGTGATAGCATCTCATTTTCAATCTTTATCAAGGGAAAGCAATCAGATCTAAGGGAGATTTGCTAATCTGCAGCAGTGGGCTGAGAGAGACATCAAAACTTGTTGAGTAAAATTGTAAATACTGGGTACGTTGCAGAAGTAAGCAAACTCCTTGAAATGTTTGACTTTTCTCATATTATATCAAGAAACTGCAATAAATTTCACTGGGGTTTTGTGCACAAGACCAATAAATGCGGTTTATTGGTAATAATTGGTTCATAACTGTGGCATGTATTTGTAATTTCCCTCCTGCTACATCTATCCTCCCATCAACTCCAATCAGCCTCTTTGTCCCTGCTGAAGAAATGCCTCCCCAAAGCAAGATGCTCCCACCACCATGTTTTAAATATGGGGGTGGTCTATGCCAGGTGATTAGTTGGGTGAGTTTTCTGGCACACACAGAGTTTTGCATGCAAGTCAAAAAGTTTTATTTGGGTCTGAGTAGAGCGCCTTTTGTCACATTTCCTCTTTGGCTTCTTACAGTTTTCCTTCAACAACGTTTTCCTCCCTGCTGCTCTTAGATAATAACCAGATGTGTAGAGTCCACAATCAATGGTTGTCATGTTGTTAAATTCTTCCTGCTGTGCTGTAGATTCATGTAGCTCCTCCAGAGTCACCACAGACCTCTTCTGTTGTTAATTTAGTCTTGGCAGGTTAGCTTTGCCATAATCTTTCCATTCTATCCTCGCAGTTGATTGCACTGCATTTGATCTAATGTTTGTGTTGGTTGATCACATACATTCTCAATAAAATATGTGAAAGTTTCTCCTAGCAGCATGAGAAGTAAACATCAGTAAGCGCTCAGGAAATAAGTTTTGTTTAATTATAAATTTCTAATGTCTTGGTGTCTTTAAGTAGACTGGATGTGTATATTGGAAGGCTTTTGATATCTAAACCCTGACCTGCATTCAGACATCAGCAAATTTAATCTTTAGTCTGACCTCAATTATTTTTTCCGTCTGTGTCCTTGTCTCTCTGTTTCGCACATGCACAGACGTCGTTTTGCCTCCCTGTGTGAGAGCAGGTCGTTGTTCATGGATCACGCAGTGGGACAGAGGCAGTAAATGAGTCTGACAGCGATGGTGAATGGACTAATCATTCAACAGTGAGGACAGATGTGTTATCAAATCGGCTCCCTGGAGAAAAAGCCGTGCAGTGCACACCTGTCCTGGAGGTCAAGCCAGTAAGATTACTCACAGAACTTCTCAAGCAGACACTTGGACCTATTTACACCTCATCTGACGTTCAGGAAAAAAAGACGGCAGTGGTGGAATTTTGTGCTTATTGTGGTGTTTTACATCGGGGGAGAAAGAGCGACAGGCACAAGTAGAAACAAATACAAATAAAGTATATGCATGCATGACAGCAACAAGGTCAGAGTGACAAATCAACAGCGCGTGTGTGCAGCGGTGCACAGCGGTGCATAGCAGTCTTACTCGGTCCTGCAAACATGTGCACAACAAATCGAAATGCAAAGCGTAACTCTGGGAGAGAGCAGCGATGCAGGCAGCAACGCAGACTTTCTTACCAGGCAGGCCGAGACAGAGCAGGACGCTGTAGTAGACAACGGGCAGGGGTCCGAGAGGGCATCCCCCGGTGCTTCCATTGTGGTGGGACACAGGGAAGATGTGGCTGTGCTCCATGCCTTCTTTCTGTCCTTGTCCTCTTCCTCAGCTGAGCTCAGTGTCAAGAAGTCTAGCCAAAAGGATCAAACCATCGTCGGTTCAGACGAGAAGCTGTTCTGTCCTTGGGTGCCAATGAGCATGAGTGTGTGAATAGTGGGTGCAGAGTGTTGTGAGAAGGAGGGAAAACCGGCGGGAGATGAAGGAGGAGGAGGCAAAGGAGGAGGAGGCAAAGACGAGACTCGAGGAAGAGGCGAGAAATAATGTGTGTTAGTAGGTGATGGAGAGGAGGGCGGCGGGCAGACGGAGGCTCGAGGAGGTGAGTGTGAAGGTAGAAGAGGTGAGGGAAGGATGCTGCGTGAGTGTGAGAGCTGGAAGGGGAATGGGAGCGACAGGAGACAGCACAGCAGGAGGAGGAGGACGAGAGATGACGAAGAGGGAGGGAGGGAATGAGGGATGAAAAGGGCAGAGAGGAGAGAAAGAGAGGCGATTGCAGGTGGGAGGTGGAGGTGTTGGAGGAGAGAGACAGAGAGATAATAAAACTGACAGGAAGACAGATGTGATGGATGAAAGGAGATAAAAGGAGGGTTAAGTTGACTGTGGAAGAGGACAGAGCTGTTGGTTGTCTGTCAGCCAATCTCTTTATTGGTTGGTGAAATTCTGCACTTTTAAACGATTCAGAAACATCAGAGCTTCCTTCACTCATGTACAGATGCCTCTTTGTTTAACATAAACATGCAGAAAACATACAAGTGATCAGGGAGGTGGCTGCCATGCAATATTAACAGGCTAAACCATGAGCTGACCATGAAAATGAGACATTTAAAAAACATTAATTCTGTGGGTCTTTTTTTTTTGTTTTTTGGACTCCGTAGCAGCGACAGCAGGCAGAAACTCAACTACAGCGCACTGTCATCAATATCTTCATGAATTTTACTTAGCTGGAGTCACTGGGGAATTTCACACCAAGGAGAGAAAATGCAGGCAGCATTGTTTATTCCTTTGCTTCAAATAAAATAATTAAACTGTCTATCTGGAAAACCCCCCCCCAAAAAAAAACTAATACCCAAAACAGCAGGAGAGGAATTTTTATGCAGTAGCTTCCAAGACTATTCACAACCCATACATTTTTCATTTTCTGTCCCCTTGCAGCCACAAAATGCATCTTATTGGGATTTTATATGTTTGCCAACAGTAAATAGTGAACGACCTCATAGCAGAAGAAAAATTATAGACTGGCTTTTTTACAAATAAGATCTGCAAATATTGCATGAAAAGCTACTCGGGCACCATTTTTCTGATACATCTTAGTAAAATTGAGCATGACCGGTTGCTTTCAGAGTCCAATTGTGTGTCATTTTATTTCAGTTTAAATCCAGCTGTTCTGGGAAGGCCTCGGGGGTTTGTAAAAGAACATTAGTGAACAAACTGCATCATGAAGACAGAGGAACACAGATGACAGGTCAGAGCGGAAGTAGAGGAGAAGTTCAAAGCAGGGTTAAGTTATAAAACCCCAAGCTTTGACCTTCTCATCAAGCAATGTGTTATCTGCATTCATAAAAGAGTGGTGAAAAAAATAAATAATACTCAAATAAAGGCCATGAGACGTCCCATTTGAAGACTGACACAACAGGTAAAATGCAGCATGTGATGAAAAATTTAAATGGCATCCTGAGTAGGCCACTGCCACTGTGACATAGAGATATGGGGGTCTTTTCTTTAGTAGAGACGGGGGAGATGGTCACAGGGAACTGGAAAATACTGGTCTATACTTGAAGAAACCATGTTAAAGATGGGTTACAACGGTGCAGTCAAAGTCCAGAGGTAAATCCGAATAAGAATCTAAAAAATCTTAAACTTCTTAAGATTGGGTAAGAATTTTGGTCTCCAGATATACAAAAATGGTGCAGATATTCCCCAAATGTTTTTATTTATTTATTCATTTATTTATTTTAACAAAATTTGACCACACCAATATGTATTCATGAAAAATGTTGAACATTTTTAGTTTTTTCCACCTCCACAAACATGCAAATTATCTATCACCTTAAATCCCAGACAGCTTGTGATAGTATTATGAGGAAAATATGAAAAAGTTCAAAAGGTTTCTTTTAAAAAAGAGGGCATGTAAATAGCACTAACAATCAGCACTTAAAAAACTGCATGAGGTGAATAATTTAAGATTTGGTGTCTTTACTTACCGTCTAATGAGAGAAAGCAGAAGAGCACATTCTTGAAATTGGCACCATGTAAATGCTAATTCCGAAACTGAACTACACTTCACTAAAACAGCTAATTAAATGAAGCCATTTTACAGATTAGAAAATTACTTTTTTCACCATTTGGTGCTTCAACAGCTATTCTCGTTGAGATCTGAACAGACTCTTCCCTACTGCTTAGGCTACTGCATGGCCATGTAATTTAATGTAACACATTTCTGTGTCAAATCAGAAAGAAACAGTGGAGACAGTAAAGGTCAAAATCCAAAGGGGCTTTTTGTTCTTGTGATCACAGGTCTAATGTAACCTCCCACAGCAATTACAGCAGTTTGTGTTGCTGAATGCAATCTGTTTCACAGGCAGACAATTTACTTGTCCTGAAGAGCAATAGTCACATTTGACTGCTGCAGTAAGAATCAGTACATAATGGTCTCAGGACCGTTATGCTGCCGTTGATGTACTACTGTGAAATAAAATGTGTTTTTCTTGCCCCACTTGTTCGCTTTTCCAGCCTACACCAGTTTCAATCATGTCGTTGTGCAGACAAGTGAAAAAGATTGCATTTTGGGGTCATACACAGTTTATTTGAACCGATCTTTAGAATAGGTCGCTGGGTTTGCAACTTGAAAAAGTGAGCAAGACTGAGCTTTCTGTAAAATATAGTTTCTATGAGGGGAAGCAAGTGCAGCAAAAACAGTTTTATTTTAGCTTTGATTTAAAGGTTTAGATATGGCATCTCAATAGTGAGTTATCTGAAACAGTGGGGTAAACAAGCATTTAACACACTCAATTTTTTATGTTTCCTCACTCCCAAAGAATTAAGTGGTCTGTGGTTTTCATTGTGGGTACGCTTCAACTGCGAGAGACAGAATCTACCTGATGGTAGATCAAGCTTTCTTATCAGATCTTGTGACTTTCAGTTCACTTTCCACACTGTGTTGGATCTATGGTTCACAGGATGGCAATCAACCTGAATTGTATTCCCTGTTGGATGGTCTTTGGCTTTGCCTTTTTATGCTTCAACAGAAAAAGGAACTTGTGTTCATTGTGTGTGGTTTTGTCGTGTACGTTCTTGGTTTAATAATCTATTCTTTCTTGGTCCATTTATTGCTGTCCAACTATCAGTGTCCCTGTTCATTATTCCTCCTTGTTCATTCGGTGCCTTCCATATCTTCTTTTTCTTTTTCTGTATATTCATTCCTAGTTTGCCATATGTGAGTCCCATTTATGTTTCCTGTGTTGTCATTTGTTATTTCCCTCCTGCTGCCTCTGTTTAGACTTTTGTATGTTTTGGGGCTTTATTTCACTGAACTCAAGCACTCTGTTTTCTTTGCAGCCAGTTGCTTACTTTCCCTTGCTTTTGGGTTATTATTACTATACAATATTACAGCTTTTTTTATGCATTCTGACTTAACTAAGCAACAGTAACCAACTTCATAATTATGGGATGAGTATTAACAGTTAAATGTTGTCTGTATTACTTATTGTGTTGTCAGGAAGAAATAAGATTTTTTTCAGTGTTATTTATCGTGCATATCATGGGAAATATGACAAAAAGATGGCAAGCAGTATCTCCACCTGTCCCTTAACTGTCATGCCTGAAATATTTTGAAGTCCACTGTCACATTTCTGTCACAACTGGGGACTTTTGATGTTTTAGAAACTGCAGGAAACTTGAACCAGGACGTTGCCAGGGAAAACAGCAGTGATGTTGACATATTTTCTAAGCTATATTCAATTCCTTAAGACTTGTGTGTGTTGGTGGCTGATAAACCTCAGCAATTTTAAATATGTTCTGCAAAGCCATCTAAAATAAAAAACTAAACAAATGTGTCCTTCCTGTTTGAGTTTTCAATCTGCTACTTGTTTTTTGCATGTAAATAGTTAACTCCGTTAAACTAATTACATACTTAAACACAGTGGACCCGGTGTGGAACTCTGAGGTGCCCCAAAATTAACTTCAAACATGAATCATTATAAACATGCTGTTTTTTGTTTTCAGTGAGTAACATGACAAATTAATTTTGGATAATGTGGCATAAAAACCTTATGGTTGAAAATAATGCAGCTTGAATCTGTGACACTTTCAACCAAATGAAACCCTCTCAGTTTGCCTTTCACAGAACGGTTACGGTTTTAGTGTCCTGATGTTTCTAAAATGCATATTATATGAAAAAGGAGCATTCATAAACTGTTGAATTAAAGTTAGATGAAATGATTTCCAACATTTCTGTATTATTTTCACGTCCCGCATCCATACCACATAACTAATTTATATGCCATATAACTAATTTCTTTTTTGCCAGTGCCCAGCACTCATTTCTTATTGTGTAATGATTTACAGTCCAGACAACCTTAGGCTTTCAGGATTTGCTACTTGTGCACAGAGTAGCTCTCAAAGCAGCCTTGGCAATGTGCACGGTCAAACATGTACATTTAGAGCGCCGTCAGCTGAGTCTTTGCTCTCTATATGAGCCTCTTCAGCACAATCAGGATCTACACTGCTTCTCCCCCGGGTCTAAAGAAACAGAGCCAGATTTTAATTTTAGTTGGGATGGGGCTGCAATAAGGACTTGAGGGCCGATGAGTTCAAACTGTTTTGCACAGGGAAAGTGGAGTGAAAAGTTTGCTTTATGGAAGGAAATGTGTCACACAAGTGAAAAGCATATCAAAAAAAGGGAGAAATGTTCATCTTTACATGTGTGATGGTTATTTCATGACATCTTGATCCTTTATGAGCCCGCCGCTGTGTGAAATGAAGAATTGATTACTCTCTGGTCCAATAATGGATGGCCTGTTTCTGCCACGTGCTTCAGACATGGGACGTAGTGAGTGAAGGAGAGAGGAGGCACATGCTCCTAATTCTTTCTTCCTTCATGGGAACAAATGAGGTGCAGGGGACATCGGATGGAGAGCACCACAATTATGTGTTAAATAAAATATGGCCAGATGACGTGAATTGATTACGGGGAAATGTGGAATAGAACAAAAAGTGATTCTTCAACTGTAAAAGACCCCTGAAGGGATACGCATACCCGTTTTTTAGTGCATTTCCAGGCTGAAAGGTTCCCTTTGGTTGCCATGTATGAAGAAGGACACAGCATATAACACTAATCTACAAAAATGCATGTAAGGGGAGAAATTAACAGAAAAAAGGTGTCTTTCAAAATTTTTTATGCATATTTTCAAATATTAGGGCAGCTATTTTTTTTTTTCCCCTTCACAGGTGAGACTCAACTACCTGATTACCACACAGTTCACTGCAGCTAGAGTAAATGAGATGGAGGAGCACAATATGTCCTGGTGGAAGGAGAGTTTAACAGCCATCTGGGTGAGTTCAGTGGAAATAACCTGGAGTTTGGTCTGCGGCTGCCAGAAATCAGGCAGGGAAATTAAACTAAATGCAATTGTTGTTTTCAAAAGCTCAATAAAACGATTGGGAATAGGCAGCAGTGTAGAAGAAGAGAATAAATAAACAGCTTTACTGAATGTCACATTTATTGTAACTAAACTCTGGGATTTCTAATTAGGAAAGGAGAAAGAAGAAACCAGGCTCTTATTAAAATTTGTTCTGTTTATTTTTCTAAACATGCAGTCGAATTTGTATGTCCACATGATGTGGACATACAAATTCACACAACCAGAAAAGATCAAGAATGTCATGATGATGGGTAACTCATCATTGTTGTCTAATTTCTTAGAGAACTATAATAAATATAGGAGACACTAAAATGATCAGTTATTGATGGGTTTTTTTTTTTATGCTAGGGGATCTATTTTACTTTTTTTTTTTTTATCCCAGTATACTATACACAAAAACTAAACAGCACACATACTTTAAAGAAGAAACGGGTTGAAGTTCAAGAAAGAGATATTAAAACACAGAAACATGCTAGCATTAGCGTAGCACATTCGGAAACTGCACTAAAAACCATCATAAACGAAAGAGGGAGGTTTACTCAAGATTCATCTGTCAGGTCAGATATACCTATGTTTATTTAAATATGATAAAATTATGCCTGCTTTCGTGGCATGTTTTCAGAACATTACCTTTGTGTGTTTTGCATGTTAAAACTGTACAGCAGAAACCTTACTTAGGTTAAATTACCTGTTGCTGTTCAGGGAAAACAAGAAGGAGAGATTATTTGCTCTGAATATAGAGCTTCTGGGTTTCAACACACATGAAACTGATTTTATTAACTTGGTATCAAACTGGGACTTGCTGCAAGCAAATGCCTAAACTTGCATGACCCAGATTGGTACAAAATAATCTGGACTGAGACATCCAGGCTGTAAATCACATGTACCAACAATACAGTTTTTCTTGATTGCTTTGACCTGCTTAAAGAAACTGAGATGCACTCGCCTCTTGGAAACGTGTTAACCACTTCTCACTGGTTTGACACATTTTGCTCTCTCTTTTGCAGGACAGTTAACAAAGATGTCATGAAAGCAGTCAAAATTTAATGCCTGATCTATGGTAGCTAAACAGAAATAATCAGTTCTTGATTATTAGAAGCTATCTAGGCCAGTAGGACTCTACTGTTTCACACCACTCCCCTCAAATCTTCACTTACAAATCAGTCTGAAGGCTTTAAAAGATGTCAGGTATATGCTGTTCTTTACCAGTATGGATCCAGGGAAAACAAGACACATTATCATTAGTGGAATTTTCTGTTACTGTAATAGATTTCTTTTCTACCTATTGTATTCTGTAAACAAAACTAATTTTGTGAATGTCAAGACTGAAGAAAATGGAACTGTCTCAGCAATTTCCACATTGTGGGAGAATAAAAAGAGAAACATGATTAATGACATAGCTTCCAGAAGGCAGGTTATTGCAGTACATGTACATGCAGACTGTAATATAATAACCTGCATTAAGTGGTTTCTCCTCGCATTGTGCCTTCAAGTGCAATAGATTGAGCTCACGCTACACTGTTTAGAGGATCACCCTGTAAAAAAATGACCTTTTCCTTTTATTAGGTAGGAAAGAGGTCAAATTCTCTTTCCTATGGCGTTCAATAATTCTGCAGCGAATTAGATTTGAATACAATACTTTTCTCCCTAATATCATCATCCTGCTCACCCAAGCTCTCTAGAGTTACATTATAGTAACGAAGATCTTTCAACAAAATCTGCTGTTGTGTCTTGACACATAAAGGCAGACTCTTGTAAGTCGTAACTGAATAAATTTCACGAATTAAAGAAGCAGTTGTAAGAAGACAGAATGTGTTTTTTTTAGAGTTTCAACCTAATTTTAATCTCAGCTACAGTCAACACACAATTAATCATATATCTCAATATAAAAACTGCTAAATTGTAAAATATTGTGTCAGTGTTGACAATAAAAAACAAACACTGTTTTACATCCTTATTAGATCTCAAGAGGAGAATGTGATATATTTTTTTCCCAGAGAGTGATGTAAATGCTGTCTATTTCAAAGCCAAAAGCTTTAAGCCAGTCTGTTGTCCTTTTGGATAATGAAGTCACTACATGTGCAATAAAATACACAAAACATAACCAAATCCTCTTGAGATAGCTGAAGAATGTGTTTCAGCTTGTGGCCTTCATTAGGGTCATAGGGCAGATGACGAAAGACCAGAAAAGGTTTAAATCCTCAAGTTTACAAATAAACTTGAGGATTAGTTGTTACCCAGTTATGGTAGCAACAAGAAACTCAAACTGAGAAAAGAAAATTGTTCTATGAGTTCTTACCAGCAGATGACTCAAAACCTCAGGCTATGTCTGAGTTTAGCTCAGCTGGACTTGGATAAAAAAATTTAAAAAAATCACATTACTACCATCAAAGAGCATGAACCAATAAAATTAAAATGCTGATGAAGCAGTTGAGGTACTATACAGAGAAAATTGAGAACAATGTGGTGACTATTGCGGGGCTAATGTTGTTAAAGAACAGCAGAACTCCATTGTAAAAATCAAAACAGATGGTGGGGCAGCCGGAAGGTGGTGATAAGGTAGAGACAGAAAATAGCAGGTATTACAACTCAGCACTGGGAACACATGGAACCTCCAAGCAGGTTTTTTTTTTCTTAAAAATAAAAACAAAAACTATATTTAACCAGATAAAAACTCATTGAGATGGCCACCAGCATGTTATAGTGGACAAGACTTCTCCTGTAGCAAAATAGCAAAAACAAACTTTAAAAATGTATAACATGCAAACAATGCATTGAGCAAATGCATTAAAAGGATACAAGCTGATGAAGCCACAGTACTTTGAAAAAGTATTTATGATTTCATTTTTGCATACACTGAAATGTTTTCAAATCAATTTTAATGTCTGACAAAGAAAACTGGATTAATTACTACATACTAGTTTAAATGTATCACCTTATAAGACAAGAAATGTGTTTCAGGATCCTAACACCTATGATTGGATGTATTTTAGAGAAAAAAAAATCATATCTTCAAATTTGGTGGTAGTCGTAGTGTGAATGTCTGGGATTACTTTGTTGATTCAGGACAACCGTGACCTAGTCAAAGTCCAATATTCAATTCAATTGAGATTCTGTGGTTTGACGTCAACCATGTCCCAATGTGATGTAGCAAAATTCCCCAACATGATGTAAACGACTCATGCAAGATAGTAAAATATTTTTTTTATAGTTTCTTGGATTGTCTTTGTGTTTCATTCAATTCTGAAACATTTAAGCGCAACAAAAATGTTAAATCTGTGAAGGGGGAATACTTTTCATAGTACTTTCATAGTACAGTGAATAAAAATAATAATAAAAAATCATTTGTAAGGAACAAAAGCAAAACATGGACATTACAAAATTAAGAAAAAACAAAACTCAGACAACACAAATATTCTGTACAAAATAAAATGCAAAGTCCAGTCTGAGGGCAAAACCTAAAGCTGGAAAACCATGGCAGCAGCACAATGAACCTGCAGAGATTTCACAGCAAGGCTTTAATAAGTTTCCATTAAAAAACACTTCAAAAAAAGAGAGGATCAAATTTAAACTTTACAAGTCCAAATTTGAGGTCAAATTGGAAGAACTGTGAAAAGTTAATTCAACTCTCGGGGGTTTATCAGGCTGGTAGGCAGAATAGGTCTGATCCCAATGTCTTCATTTTTTAAAGATTCTGTTGGCCTTTATTTGAAAGTAGTTTGACAGGAAACAGGGTAATGAGAGAGTAATGAAGCTCCGTTTCAAATTCAAAAGGCTGAAGGTTCCTCGAAGTAAAAGACTTACTGTTCAAACTGAACGGAGCTAGCGATGTAACACTTAGAATACGTCATCTCCCCACAATGCATTGCAGTGTGAACAACATGGTGACATACATGTGACAATATTTTATTTAAATTTATTATATCTGAACAACCTGCAGTATTTTTACTGTATTGTTTTTATATCTAAAATATTTTTTCTTAAATAAAGTCTATATCTCATGCCAGCTTGACCGCCAATGCCTGCCCGCACAAATAACAACAAAAATAATATTCCAGATAGCATTGTGCTGTGTCTTCTGTTTAACCTCTCACTTTAACACATCTCCTGATGAGCTCTTGGTTTATCTGAGATGAAGACACACTTTGTGTTTAAGGCAGACACTGAACAGAGTTGAATTTGATATGTTAAGCTCACACTGTCACATAGTTCTATGCATGACAACTATTGTGGATTGTAAACAATGATGTAAACAATCCACGATTAGCTGTTTCATCTAAACGTGGAAGTTTTCTCCAATGAGTTTTCTCACTAATATCGCTAGCTGGAGCTTGACTCTTACATTTTTTAATCCATTGCTAGTTTTTATTTGTTTATATGGTTTCAACTACTTTTCCTACAAAGAATTCAGTAGAAAGCAATGGTTTTTAAAGTCAGGGAGAGCAAGCTGGCCATCTTAGAGCAATTACAAAATTGTACCCCAAACACAGCTCATGAAAATCCCAAATTTAAGCAATAATGGTCATATATCTTATTTATTTATTTTGCTTGGCCCATTTTAATTTGCCTTTTACATAGGCTTGATGAAGTTAGGTAAATGTTTGCAGTTACATTTTCAGTTTTTTTTTTCCCATGTGACTCTCACCCCTTTCCGAAAAGCTTTGGACATTAGACGTGGAAAACAATTACATTTGATGGAATTCAGGGGCGGAGCCTATTAATCAACAGGCAGCATCAAAGGCCACTGATGACATTATTACTGACCTCATGGAATTTTTTTAACAAAACTATTTAAAAAATTGAAATTCAGACAGATTTTTTAAAAGTCGACATCAAATATTAGTCATATTTACTTATTTTGGAACAGTTTGAAAGCTTACTAACAGTAAAAGTGAGCAATATAGTTAAGGGAAAAACATTCTAGCAACGTGATTTGACATAGACAAGTTCTGGTCAAACAACTGGCTGTCCTTTGAAATCCTTACAACTGGTGAGTAAATTTGCTGTGTTTCTCTATATCTAAGTTCACATACCCTGACGGATCGCATTCAGTAACAAATCTGCTCAGTTGCAGATTACCGTACAAATAAATCTTTGCATTGACAAGACTTGCCAGGATGGAAACTACTTTTGAGTGGGACAGAGTTTTGTCCCTTGACCCAGAAGCTCTTCGCAACTTGAAAAAAGACAAAGTTGACATGATTGTGGACATGTTTATTTCCACCAAAAATTGGGAGGTTGAAGATAAAGCTCCAAACAAAATCATACATATTTTCAAAGTATTTCAGGCTCTGTTAAGGATAAAGAATTATGAAGTTTGTGAAACACTACGCCTCCTTGAGAAAGTTGGTGAAGACCAAGTTAAAACTGAAGTCAAACTTTTTGCAAAAGTGGAGGTGCTGGAGCAACGACTTCAAAGGTATTCTGCAGAAGAGAGGAAGAAACAAGCCGTTGATTTAGAGACTGACGAGGTCAAAGAACAGCTAGAAAGTGAACAGGCAGAATTAATCAAGTCAATAGAAAGAATTGACCGAGAGAAAAGCAAAAGAAAGCAGTTGGCCAGCGAGCTGCATGAAGCAGACACTAAGATCAATATGCTGAAACGGGAGGTAAAACAATATGAACAAACAATTTCTGAAACAGAGGAAGAGGTCAAGAAGCTGCAAAGAGAAATTAAAAGACTTAGGATGGCTAATTTGGATCTCAAAGATGGCTTCAGAACCTATGGTGACGACCTAAATGCTAAGAGTGGAAGGTTGCTCAGGAGTAACAAGAAAGAGCTTGAGGAATGTTTAGATAAACTTCAGGAAACTCAAAGTAAAAATACAGAACTACAAAATGACAAAGTACGGCTGACAACCCTTCTTCAGGAATCAGAAATGGAAAGAGAAAGGATAATACTTAAGTTAAGTTACGTAAAAGGCCAGATCCTAGAAACTGATAAAACTTTGGACTGGCTAAGGACAGAGAAAGATGCAGCAGAAAATAAATTCAGAGACTTGAAAAAAGATATTTACTCAATGACTGAAAAGTTTGATGAAATTGCAGCTGATGCCAGTGAAAGAATACAGGAATGTAAGAAAACGCTCCGTGAGAAGGAACACATGATTTTTGAGCAACAGAGAATAATCTTTGAGCTGAAACAAGATCTACAATTAGCAAAAATTGACTTGAAGGACAGCTCTGTTGGTGTCTTGCAACAGGCCATTGAAGACCGGGATAAAACAATTGATGTCCTTTGTGAGAAACTGGAGCACTACACTAAGCGAATTGAGAAAAACGTGCGAGCCTTTGAACAGCGGGAAACAAAAGGAAAGAAAGCCAAAGTCATTCGCTTCCTTGAGTCTCAGCTAGAAATTGCAGAACAGAGGGCAAACAACACAGAACAGGCACTGTATCAAGCCAAAGCTATGATCAAGGAAAAACACAAAGAAGTCCGGAAGGTTTCAGATATTTTGAGAAATTATATGGCTGGTACTATCGGTCTAAATTCAGCCTTCAAAGACTTGGAGAAGTGGAAACAAAAATTGAAAGTGAAGGCTTGTGACAAGGAAGCATTGACCACAGCATTTAACCATCTTGAGATGAGAGTAAAAGACCTCATGGAGGAAAATTCAGATGTAAAGAAGATGCAGAGAGAAGGGATAAATGAGTTTTACATTCCCAAAGGCCATAGACGACTGACACATAAAAAGGAAGTCAAGACTGAACAGCCAACACATGGCTTAGCAGCAAGACATAAAACTAAACATTTGGAGAGACACAGTCCTGCAGAGTCACAATTGGCACTGGACAAAGATGTTCAATGGCAATCTGTGCTGTATTCATTTACAGATACCAGCACCAACACAGATGAAGAACCCCAACCCAGCCAGTTTCTTCATAAAGAGATTTCTAACTTAAGCAAAGAAATGGAGCTTGTGAAGAGGAAGCTGGACAGATTTCAGAGAATATGGGATAATTTTAGTCCACTTCAAAGAGACAGGGCTGTAAGTAGGGCAAACATAGCATCAAGTAGTACGGGGATGTCATTTGCACCAAAACAAGTCTCTACTTTAGAGATGGATGAAAGCAATGAGAGCCAGAGAGCAGTGGGTGGGTCTAAAACGATGACTACCTCTCTCAGCACTTTGACAGAGCGAAATGTAGCACTGGAGTCTCAGGTTAAGGAGTTAACAAAAATACATTTGGATGATAAAAGAGTGGAGAAACAACTAAGAACTGAATTGGGAAGCAGAAACCTCAGAGGGGTCAGTGAAACAAAGTCTGGTAGAATCGCAGAATTGGAAAAGTCTGAGGCTGAGCTGCGCACGAAGGTTTTTGAACTTCAGGGGAAGTGTTCCACTTTCAATGAGAAAATACTAAGCCTTAAACAATACAACAATATAGCCCAAGAGGAGAGAAAACAGGCAGAAGATGGACGAATGAAAGCAGAAGAAAAGGCAGAGGAGCTAAAAGGTAAAAATGCAGAACTCGAGAAGTCTATAGCCAAACTGAAAGAAAAGATGGCTTCTCAAGACGCAAAAATAGAGAAACAAGAGGTTCACCTACAAGAAATGAGGAAAAAGGAGATGGATAATAATAGGGTTATGGATGTCCAGAAAGAAGAAATCACATTGCTGAGAAGTCTTGTGAAAAAGAAAGAGCAAACAATTCATTCACTGGAAGAGAACGAGCTGGCTCTTCAAGAGGCGCGCAAGCTTGCAGAGAGTAAGCTGCAAGCGGAGTTGAAACAAAATCAACAAAAATATCATAAGATTCACACAGAACTTCTGAACTGTGTTGCATTTTTGGAGGGAGATACAACACCCTTAAAAGACACAACCCTACTACCCGTGGTTGATCAAGTAATGTATGCTTTGGGTATAATCAAGGAATGTCTCAGCATCACTTTGGGCACAAAAGCCACGCGCAAACATTTGGAAGAGAAATTAAAGGAAAAAGAGGATAAACTTCTTTCCAGTGATAGGGTCATCAATGATCTGCGTCTGGAGCTCTCCTCTTTAAGCAGACAGCAGCTGCAAGCTGACCAAACCATTGCCCAACAGCTAGTATCACTAAGCAAAGCTAAAGAGACCATGAAAGATCTTCAGCTTCAACTAGAAAGAAAAGATGACATGATAAAGAAAACCACCGAAAGATTTAATCGATCTTTGGACGAACGAAATGAGCTGATAAACAAATATCAAAACGATTTAGCAGAACTTCAGCACAAACTTAATTTGGAAATACGCACTGGCCAGCGTTACGAAAATGAGACAAAGCAGATGCAGCAACAAATCAACAGTCTTAACAGTAAACTAAAAGTCCAGATGGGGTTACATACAGAGTGTCAAAATGACAAAACAGAACTACAAAACAAACTTTCCCAAAAGGAAATAGAGCTTGAAACTGTTAAGAAAGATTTATTGGAGCTTAGACAGGCATATGAAGATATTTCCGCAAAACAATCCAGAGAAAGCTCTTCAGCTAGCTTCAAACTGAAGCTGGCTGAAAAGGAGATCGAAGAGTTGAAAATACAGTTAAACTATTTTAAAAAGAAACTTCAGGCAACTGAAAAGACGGTCATAGAATTCAAAATGAATGAAGACAGCCTGAAAAAGAAAATGGAAGACCTGTCTCAAGAAATTGAGTTTTTTAATAACAGGCAGAAAGCCGATGAGGATGAAAAGCGAATGTATCGTCGAGAAAGCCATCGGCTCTCATTACGATTAAGGAGAATGACCAACGCCAGTCAAAAGCACCTGCAGCATCGTATGAGTGGTGCTCCAACCATTGAAGAACTGCAAGGGAAGATCAGAATGTTGGAAAGTGAATTTGAATATCGATTGAAAACTAAAACAGAAGTGAACAAAGAATTGGTCGAATTTAGGATGAGAAAGACATGGCAGAAAAAGGTGGAGCACCTGGAGACATGTCTTAAGCAGAAAGAAGAAGAAATTGGATCTCTTTTAAAAAGACAATCTACTCTCAGAAATCTCCTTGAGAAACTGGACAAAGACAAAAGAATACTTCAGGATAAGCTCAGGGCTCAAGGCAGATGGTGATGATGTGATTGTTTGATTACCCCAGTGGGCCAACAGGAGTCTCTCCAAGACCTTCATGATGTGGAATGTCAGGACAACAGGCATATAGTCCCACCAGAACAGTGAGATGTTTCCCTAATAACAAACCCTATGTGAGCTAAGGGAATTGTAAACAAGTAAAAAAAGATCCTTCAGGGAGCAAGACAGAGAATGACTGAGGAGCAGCAGAAGCATATCAAAGTCAAGATTAGAGACGGTGTACAGGAAACCCTAACCCTGTACACCGGGTACAGGGAGAGCAAACCACAAAAGAACAAAATTAGAAGCTTCAAGCAAAAGGAGGATCAGACAGATGAATGTTCAGCAAATGAGTTGAACACATTCAACATATTTAGTTCAGAAACAAGCTCATCCTCCTACTCCTCTGCTGCCTTAATCTACCACAAGTTTGTCTTCAACAAAATCAGAAGATGCCACTGCTCCCTTTGCCTCTCCCTCCTACTTTTCTGTATCTGGACGTCAGGTGAAGAGGCAGCTGAACCAGGACAAGGCTGCAGGTCCAGATGGATTCAGCCCCAGAGTCCTGAACATGTGCAGAGCAGTTCTATGGGATTCTGCAACACCTCTTCAACCTTAGCTTGACCCAGAAGGAGGTTCCATCATCCTGCTTGATTCTGGGAAAGAATCTCACCCATCAGTCATTAATGACTATAGAACCACTGCCCAGATGTTTCGTATCAAGGAGAAACTCCTGTTGGCCCACCTGAGTAAGCAGACAAACGCATATATGGGTCTCCTGCGGTTTGCTTTTTGCTGTGGAGTTGGAGATGCAGATGCCATCATGCACCTTCTTAACAAACTCACTGTCACCTGTCGCTGCTGTTGTGTCGACCATCCAGGCCACTTGGGTCTTCTGGTTCTGGTCCACTCTGCAGCCCTTGAATCACAACCAAACAGGAATAAGCACCATTGAGTTGTTATGCTCCATTAATCTGGAACAAGCCCCTAGAAAATAGAAAAATGTTGAAACAAGTTTCTTTAAATCAATGTTAAAAACCCACATTTAGTTGCCTTTAATTTCTAACAGCTGAAAAATCCTAAAATGCTGTTTGGGTTTTTTTTTCAACTTGTCACCCTGTTCCATTTTTTTCTTTTTTTTTTGCTTCTGCAATGTAATGGTTTTTTTTTTAGCTTGTTTGTTTTATTTTTCTTCCAAACGCGTAGATTTTTGTTGTTGAAAATGTGATGGTGATGAATTGATGATTTTTTTTTTTTTTCAGACAGATATTTTACCAATAAAAAAACAGAATAAAATGTAGCTAGATTAAATAGTATCTGAGATACTATTTTATCTAGTATCTAGATAAAATGTATCTAAGTGCAGATACTTAGATATATTTTATAAGTATCTTTTCTTAGAAAATGTGAAAGTTCTAGTATCACCAAAAGTACATACTCAAACACATGTAAATACAACCACTTGTTTGGTGGCCGTAAGTCTCAAGAGGAGTTTGACAAAGTTTGACTTATTTAATCATATCCCTTTTCTATCCTGTAGTTCATGACATAAATAATCTTCCCATTTCCTGCATTCCTTCTAAATCCAAAATAGTTTCTGAACCAGATATAAATAATACATACACATATGTGTATGTATATATATATATATGTATACATATGTATGTCTACATATGTATATATATAATTTATGCATGAAATATATAATTTTGGTCTTAATACTTAGTCCTGGGGAACACCACAAACACACCACAAACGATGTCTAATGGTGCGTTCACACCAAACGCGTTTTGAACGTCAGGCGAGTCTGATTTACATTCAAAGTCTATGTGGAGGCGCATCGAGAGCCGTTGTGGCGCGTTTCAAGCGTCTAGCGCGGTGTGAATTGAAGCGTTTGGAGCGTCAAGAACGTCCAACGGAAAAGACCGACGCGCCTCCACAGAGACCTTGAATGTAAACCAGTCACGCGAAACGATGGGTGTAGAGCAAAATGTCAAGAATCTGCATTCAAAGTGCACATGCGTCAAAAGTGAAGCGTCGGAGGTGTTTTTGATGCGCGTAACGTGTTTGGTGTGAACTCACCGTTAGCATGACGAGGACTGTAAATCACCCATTTGCACAAAGTGTTGCTTGGTGCGTGTGCCATGCTAATAAAATTGTTTGCCTTCTGGTATGTTTTTACAGAACTGGCTCACATCACAGCTGCCTGGTGGTTAGCATGTCTTCCCATTGAGCATACCCTTTTGGTGGCTCGGGATTTGCATCATGTTCGCCCCTATGATATCCTATGATGAAGACCAGTATGAAGCATATGGAATCTGTCTCTGAAAAGCGTTCAGAGCTAAATGCTAAGTTACATGCAACAAAAATGATTGTCAATGAGAATTAATTTTTATATTCCTTTAAGTTTATGAACAATTACTCACTTGTGAATAAGTCAGGGATGCATCCCTCAAAACTGATTTTAATAGGTTTTTGATAAAAAAAAATAAAATAAAAAGTACGGTTGGGTGTGGTACTCCAGGTATTTCATTTTTACCCTGGTTAATTTATATGTAAGTTGTCGAGAATGAGGTGACATTAACTATTGATATTGTGCGTGGTGCCCCTCTGGGGTGTTTGTTTTGTGTGCTTATAAAATTGGACTGAAGAAGAGCAGGCTAGACATGTGCAATGATGTGCTCTTTCCTTAGTGCTGCCCTGCAATTTAGAGCTGGCACTCAAAAAATAATGAGTGCAGAGAGAATAAATGGGAGCTACAATGAAAGAGAGAGAGAGCGAGAGACAATATGAGAGGGTAATGTTGAATAAAACATAAACAGTCTGAAAGAGATGGATCAGATGATTGGTGGTGCTTTCCACCGCTGCACACTGCAAGCCAGCCTATCTACATGGCCAAATATACCTTCCAGCGTGCAGATGCAAAGCTACAGTCTCCATGAACTACAGTCTGTGCAACATGTGTTCATGGATAGATATCTGTTGCACAAATCTCCACTGAGCCACGGTTGAGGTGATTCGATTCACAAGAGAAATTACTACGTTAATCACTTATGTATCCAGCTGCAGCTCTCCATTCTCAAACATCCTCTTTGTCTACTCCACACACCAGTGTTTGGTTGTTCTCCCTCCTCTGGCCACTTCAGCTCCTATCCCCGTCCAGCACCAGAGACCAGCTGGTCTGAGAAGGCTCCTATTATTTCTCTGTTATTAGACTGGGGAGAAGGAGACATTTAACACGGTTGCTTCTAAGACCGAAGCCCCCACGGCCCTGCGTGTAAATTGCATTGCTCTTGCAAACAGTCTTATTAAAATATGACCACTAAAAAGGGACTCTGGCTCTATCCTTCTGGTCCAGTTTCAGAAACATTTACTGTTGGATGGGTTTAATCATTGTTTCAGAGTCTGATATCAAATATTTAATAACTCTAATACATCCTCGGATGATAATTCTTTAGGCGAAAAAACTAAATTAAAAATACTATTCTTACCAAAACTATAGATTTGATTTTCTGATACCAGAAGTTAGCTGCCTCTAAGCTGCCAAAAACACGTTCTTGGCAGTTTCTATCTGATCATTTTGTTCACTCGGATTTTCCCTCTTGATCTGATTTGTGAAGAGCCTTAATTCGCTTTTTGTTGTTTCCAGGCTGCTGTGCATTTGTTTGTAGCTATACGGTTCTCCTATTGATCACAACTGATTACACCCAGTTTTAGCCGATCAAATGTACACACTGAATCACGAGAGAGAGACCACACTGCCGAGGGTTATAGCAGCAATGGACAATGTTTTGTCTTTAAGGTGTATTATATTTCTGTATGAAGAGATTTCTGTTTTCCTTTTTTTTTTTAGCATGTAGATGTCATTGTGTACTCTAAATTGAAATCAGAGAGACTGAAATTTGAATGTCTTCAAAACAAAATTTCCTCATGTACTGTATATCTAGTGTTTAAGAATTAAGCTGTATATTTTGGTTAATTTGTCAAAAGGTTCAGTTTGAAAACAGCAAACTGAAAAGGTGTACTGTTTCAGTTTACTTATTTACATCACAAATAAGTAATTTTACATGTGTAAAATGATATATTATTGTTTCTTTTTTGCATATTGTTTTTTCTGTTCCCGATGTGACTTTTGTTCATTTCCAGCCTTTTACCACTTTAATTTTTATCCAGGTTCCAGAGCTGACCACTCCACAAAAAACAGAACTATGCAAACATAATATATTGTTTTTGTCAGAAGTATTTAAAAACTGACTGCTTGGCAGTGGTGAGATCCTAAGCTTCTCCTTTATTTAGCAAACTGCCTGTGATGCAATATGATTTTTTTTTTTTTTTAAACAAAGTAATTCATTATAAAAAGGTTGTTTAGTTTTGATTGTGGAAATCTGTTCATAGATGTACAATCCCTATTTCTTAGTTGGTATTTTCACCAGTCTTTTGGGTTTCATTGAAAGTTGTGCTAGAGTCGTTCTTCTTTTAAGTACTTTTTTTTATTTCATTTGAACGACTGGTCAAGATAGAACCACAACACATGACCAAACCAACAACCACACAGTGTGGTACATCACTGAAGATAAGAATGCTTACTGCAAAAATTAAAAGTAAACAAAACAGCGACTGTATAATTAGTCATGGTAACAAATGTATCTCCTTCAAAGCAGCATCCTTGTTGCCCCAGTGAGAACATTTCCTAAAATGACCCAAACTGACTATTTGGACTCACATTATTGATGATAGGACTGAACACGGAAATTAAGCTAATTAGTTTTTGCTAATTTGTTTTCAACAAGTTTCCTTTGACCATTGCTGTGGAAATATCCACCCACTAACTCTGACGAGCTTCTTGGTCTCTATGAAGAACAAAACTACCCCACATTTACATGGTAACATCGTTTGCATTAACGTTCATTGTAACTCATTAAGATTCTGTCATGGCTCCTCCTGTCTCAACACTGTGTAACAGTGTCCTCTACCGGCGTCTTTTTGTCATTACAAGCACTACAAACAGTAAACAGGGGAAGGCGGATGTCTGGGATGTGACCAGAGCCCGTTATTTTGGACGGACAGGCCCGAATCCGTCCGGTGGGTTGCTGCTTTTTTTTTCAGAACCGGGGAGGAAAGAAGTAGATCATTGACTGATTTGGCTTCTCCAAAGTAAGTATCGAGTATCTTGTTCTCTTTTTATTGTCATCATTGTCGGCAATGCTAAACGGTTTTCGGCCTGCTAGACTAACCCGCCCTGTCAAACGAGGAATATTTATGTTATATGACAGGGGTTTTCCCCCTGAAATCGCACAATAAATAACTAAAAACAAAGTACTTGTGCAGATTTTGTGTTGACCTGCAGAAAGATGCTTGATGAAAAGGGTATTTCTAACAAAACAAAAAAAAAAAAAAAAAAAATATATATATATATATATATATATTACTGTCTTCTAAGGCTTCTCAGTGTAAAACATTCTGTATTTACGCAATGAGTGAGACATGGACAGTTATTTGCTTCAGAATATGTAATAAGATGAAGCGCCACAAACATGGAAGCCCTTCAATGGGATGCTGAATCATGTCAGATGTCTCATCAACATCTGTATTCAAAAGATATGAGGTCAAATTTCTAACATTAAATATTTCCATGAAATGTGGATAAAAACACCATATTATTATATATTGCGTCATCATGGTGTTATTTTTTTCGATGTGCAAAAACAGTTCAACTGAAGTATTTAAATAAAAACGTATTTCTGACTTGTAATAGGGAAACTGTCAGCATGCACAGTAACTCTAAACACTAATGGTCCAATCATACTTTGCCATTGCTGCAGTATTTATGACGCTATCATGATTACAGGGAGCATAACAGATCAATTACTGCACAGGATTGTGCAGTTTTTCACCTGATTTTTGTGTTGATGAAAGTGGTGACCGGGACACTTGAATGAACCTCGTAACGTTTTAAAAATGAAATTATGAATATAGTATTTCTAATAAGCTAAATCCTTTTTCTCAGATTTCATTTAGTTTCTTTTTATCCAACTGTTAAAGTCTAAATACAAAGGATCACTATGAATTTGCGTAAAATGATTTTATGGTGGGTAAGCTATAAGGATGTATGTATGAACAGATGGATGGCAGATCAATGATGGATAGATAAACAGATTTTATTCTTTGCATTCTTCTTGCTCTTGTTGTGTTTTCAGGATTGCACATAGATCCCTGCAGTACCGAAACATCAGACGTCTGGGTGTTAACATGCATTCCTCCACTACATACGCTGCTGTGCTCTGTCTCCTTGCTGGGGCAGTGACAGCCATTCAGACCCCCCAGACAGGTGAGAAAGCCACCACAAGTACCAGATGGTGCTGTAAGTTTCAAGAGTGGGTCAGAAGAAATACAAAGTGGCAGCATCTGTCGCACTGACCTGTGAAAGGCATTAAATAAACAGAAGCACAGATACTCTTAAAATGTTATATTTATGAACAAAAACTTACCCTCTTTCACCATGTCAAAGCCTGATTGCTCCTTATTCATGTCTCAACATGTTTCAGCTGTTTTATAAACAATAATACAATAAAAACAATAATCAATAGGGTTTTTAGATAATATTTAGAAGTGTAAATGCAGACCTGCTTTAGCAGAGATTGACAAATATTAAAAAATATTTTAAAGAACTAGAATTAGATGGACTATTTGGAATGTGAATCTTTCCTTTCCAAAAATGTGCTAATTTCCAAAGAAGCTGTCTGGCTCTATACAAGAACTGGCCATGCTGAGTAAAGTCACTGTTCCCTCAGTATTTCTGGAGAAGCAGCAGGCCACCTTGCTGATCTCCCGTCAGAAGAGAAATGCTGGAGCGTCCACCTTGGAGCAGGCTTGCATGGAGAGGGTGTGCACCTATGAGGAAGCCAGGAAGCATTTCCAGGACTCGTATCGCACGGTTAGCTTGCTGTGTATTCCCTTCATTTTAAATTTCTCTAAGCATCCTCATTCTAAGAACTAACAGATAAGGCCTTTCACGCGCCTGCTTCCTGCTTATCATGTGCAATTTTCCTTCCAGGACATTTTCTGGTCTGTCTACATCGGTAAGTCATATAAAGAACCTCCTGTTCAACAATGCGTTGCCTCTTCTCACAAACGTGTTCTCTGTTTAGATGGGGACCAGTGTGCTGAAAACCCCTGCAAGAATGGAGCCATGTGCTCAGACAGTGTTGGAGGCTATGACTGCGTCTGCAAGTCGGGTTTCACGGGAGTCCACTGTGAAAAAGGTACATATCTGTTGTAGGCATCATCTAAAAACTGCTGTTTGTTTATTACTTACACATTAGTGTGCACCCTCTGCTACATTCTGCAAACCAGATGAGACTCTTTGCACGCTGGAAAAGGACAAGGGCTGCTCACAGTTTTGCAAACCAGGCTACACGTCCTACGAGTGTTCTTGTGCCCGCGGCTGGAAGGTCAAAGACAAGGTCAAGTGTGAAGCCGCAGGTATGTTATCTTTTTTTTTCTTGTGTGTATTTTTTGCAACTAAGACAAAGTGAAGCTTCCTACTTATTTATCATAGGTTATTCTTATTTGAGTAATCTATTTTCACCTGAAATGTATTTTTGATAAATTGACTGTCAGTAAATTAACCTATCAGTCCAGTTTGTGAGGGAGAGAGACAAAAGCAGAAACACTTTGTTTTAACAAAGAATTTATTAACATTGTTTGGCATTAAATCAGATCAAAGTTTTAACCTGTATGTTTTGGTTTTCCTTCCACAAGTTTCTCAATATAGTTTTCTGGAATCTTGGTCCTTTCCTCCTGACAGAACTTGTGTAACGATGTCAGGTTTAAGCTCTTCTCACACATTTTCTATAGGACTTGGTTTGGGGCTCCGAAACGTTACCTAGAGTAATTTTGAGGGCATACTTTTGAACAAGCTTTGGCCTCCTGGCTGATGTTTTGAGATAAAGCCTCAACATTTCTAGCAGATATTCTTGATGGTTTGCATTTGCAAACTGTGATCTGGTGTTTCTTATGTTGCTTTTGGAATATTGGCTCCTTCTTCTTTGATTGGCCTTGTTGAAACATAATTTCTTTCACAGTAGATAAAGACATCCCTTTTACCAGTTTCAGACTTCTTAATCACACAGAAGGTCTTCTGCTTTTGTACTGCGGTTGATTTGCACATTTTGCAGGACATGTCTTCTTTCTTCACGGGATGTTTCCAGAAGACTTCTGTGCTTTTTATTGTTGGGTGTAATTGTTTGAAGTGATAAATGTGGTACCTTTAGACACCTGGAAATTGTACCTGAGAATAAACCAAACCTTCAAAAGTCCACATTTATATTCTTGATAACTTTGCCGATTTTTCATAGATTTTTGTAATGTCACACAAGAAAACAGTGTATATGAGGTGTTTCCTTAAAATACGTGTGAAAGTGTGCCTTCATTTAATTGACATATTGTGAGTGAACTTGTAACTTATAAAGCCTTCACCTATCATCTTTTCTTTAAAAAAAAACCCAAAACAACAAAACTCTCTTTCTTGTGGGATTAAGCAAATAGATATAATTTGGCTAATCCTAACTAACAAAGCTTTTGGTCATTTTAACATCGGACAATGAGAATAAATATGTGTTTCCAAGTGTAAGTGAAAATCTGAATTCAACTATATGTTGCATGTTAGGTATATTGTTGCACAGGATTCTGGTGTTCACCAATAGAAGCTACTGATCTAATCTAATCAGAACCGTCTTCCCTTGTTAGTCAGATACCCGTGTGGTAAGGTTAACAGTCTGTCTCAGTGGAAGAACAGACAGTCAAGTCTTTCTACCAGTAACTTTAATGGACTTCTTTGTACGCCATCCGAGTGTCCTTGGCAGGTAAGGGGAGCCTACTCTAAAGGACCACCTTGCACAAACTCATGTAGATGCCCTTTTAGTGTTCACACAGTATGTCAATCTTCTTACCAGGCTCTCTTGAAGAGTTCAGAGTCTGCTGGCTTCTGTAGTGGAGTCATTCTGAAGGAGAACCTCGTCTTGACTTCAGCTCAGTGCGCCAACAAATACAACTTCTTCCAGGTTGCAGTTGGTAAGTGTAGTGAACATCAACGTTGTACTGAATTCTGTACTTTGCACAACATCAGAAACTAATGTCCATTCCGCCGTCTCATCAGGAAAACGAGGCACCAACTATGAAGACGGAGAGCAGACGCTGTATGTGAAGCAAATTCACACCCATCCTCGTTACGTGAGAGACCGTCCTGAAAATGACCTGGCTGTGATCGAACTCCGCGACCGCATAACCTTTAAGCCAGATGTCGTTGCGGCCTGTATGCCAGAGAAAGACTTTGCAGAGAGCATCTTAATGTCTGGAGATTTGCCGGCTGTTGTCACCGGCTGGAAGGAATCCACAGAGATGTCCAGTTTCCAGGGCCAACTCACTATTAACCAGCTGGTGTACAATAAGCTGCCTCAATGCGTGGAAATGTACCCCAACCTGATGACCAATAAAATGGGCTGCACTGCTGCCCGGGCCAATGCTGACTGCAACATGAGCTCGGGCAGCCCCTTACTTACAGTGTACAGGGATGTGTTGTTTCTCACTGGGGTGGTGAGTCAACCAGAAGGGGCTGACTGCACTAAAGGCTACATCTTCCAAAAAGTGTCCCGCCACCTCAGCTGGCTGCAGGAGTTGATGAATTCACGTTAGAAAGGTGAAGTGAGGGAACACATCACGCTTCATTTTGAACTTAGCTTAATACAGGTAAATAATTACTTAAACAGGGAATTCATTGTATATATTTTTTTTGTTTAAAACTGTTTTTTTTTGTTTCTGTGTGTGTCTTTTTAAAATATCCATAACATAAGAAACACTGTAGTTTGTTGGATTTTCTTCCTCTGTGCACTTCATCTTTTATCCACAAGGAGGCTCTCTGTTGATGTCTGTAAAGAGCTTTCCTCTAGCATGTGTTAAGTACTCAGAGGTTGTGAGACCTGTAAATTATTCAGCATGTTTGTGATGTGAACATACCTTCCAATATATTTGAAGTTATTTCAGCAACAATGTAATGGCTGGCATGCACCTTAAAGGAGTCCTGGTAAATACAGTTTCATGAATGTAATAAACCATAAAACCAAGATATTTTATTGTTTTTGTCTCTAATTTATAGTAATGTGAAAGGGTTTTAAGCAGTTTTATAGATTTATGGATATCTGATATAATGTTGAATCATCAGGTGATTGTCTAGGTCAGAAATATGGATATTAATGGTCAACATTATGTATGTTAATATTCTACAAAACAATCTAATCCATACTATACTCTCTGCTTGTCCCTAAAATAGTTAAAATAAGTATTTCCACTCTCACAGATTTTTTTCCTCCAATACCAAACATAAGTAAAAACAAAAAGCAGTTTTCTCATTTTAGAAGCACAAATCGCACACTATTAAGAAAAGCAGAAGTGAAAAAAGAAAAAACATATAAACTTGTTGTTTATAGGTTAGAAAATAAACTTTGAAAAACCTTAATAAAGCATGAAGAACACTTTAAATATAACAGATCAGGTTTCTTGTAATAAAGTTTAGGTGTGACTATGCAAAGTATGAATACTAAACCATTGTAATCATAAAAAAGAAACATGAATGAGCCCACATTCTTTATCAAGCTTAGCTAATCAGGGGATTTATTTAAGATTTCCACAGAGAAACTTTGAAGAAGAAGATTAATAGTGAACAAAATATAATTTGGCTGTAATAAGTACTATCCATTCAAAAAAGTTGGCCTGAGTTGCTCCGTCCATTGTAATGTTTTCCCATTTTTGTCCCACACAGACATTATTAGCCTAGCCTGACTGTCACATACCAGTGTGTTGTCTGGCAACATTTTCCCACGGACACTCACCCTCAGCAGTCTTCTCACAGCCTCGATGGGCTGGTGAACAAGGCTGGGGCCATGTCATGCAGGCAAAGAAAAAAAAAAAGAAGAAACAGAAGAATGGGCTGGAGAGACTGAAAGCAATAGAAGGCTCATAAAAAAAAGAAAAAAAAGAAACTGGCCTGCCACTTTAGATTGGGAGCTTGAAAAGAACATCTCGGGAAGTTGGGGCCTGTGTTGGCTGTTGCCATGGTACTCACCAGGGAGATGGCTCTTGCTCCCGAAAAATGGCCGCGCTCCTTTACTGGGCCGTCCAGAGGAGATTCATTTAACGGAGCACCTTCCTTCCTGAGTGTGGTCCTGCTCTCCGGTTCTACCAGCTCAGTTTTCAACAGAGAAAGATGAAAGATTATATATACATTCAAACATATATAGAATTAATACTGACATATCAGATTTTGTTGTTAATACTAACACATCTTATGTGTTAGAATGGCCCAGTCAAAGTCAAGACCTAAATGAAGTCAAGAATCTGTGACAATACTTTCGCAAAGATGAGCAGAAAAGTCAACACCAGATATACAATATTGCTTTGGTTTCCCCAAATACAATACTATAAACTAAGGATTATTGTTGAAACAAGGCAAAATGTGGAAAAATAAATAAATAAATACAGTTGCTATATGGGCTTTATGGGAGTTATCTGACAAACTGACAAAGTGCTGAAATTCAGACAGAAAACAGCCTGAAAATGAAGTTTAGCCAATAAAACTATATAAAAAAAACGATCTGGTGATTGCAGTGTTGATGCTGAACAGAAGCCAGTCTTTGAGTGGACAGATTGAGAGATCTGAGAAACTCTCAGAAACACTAGCAACCCGATCACAAGGCCTGCAAAGTAAATAGCAATACTATTCCTATTAATGGAAAAAGTAATCAAACTTTTAAGAAACCTACATTTTTCTTGAACACGTCAGCAGAGCCCACATTTGACCAAATTCCACAACTTCAGTAATCCTTAATTCTCCCCAAACCCAATAACAGTCACATGCTGTGACCTCATATTCTTGTATGTATTTTGTGTGTGTTGGAAAGCACCTTATGAAAAACATCTCAAAGATCTCATTGTTGGAAAATCTGATCTTTTAGTTCATTACTACTTGCTCAAACATGTCACCTGATCTTTTCCAGTAACCCCATTCTCAAAATTTATGTTCCCAGTCTTTTTTTAACCCACATTAGCTTGTCTTTTAGTTTAAATCAATGGGAAAGCTACTTCCTTTCGTCCCACCCCCTTTCAGACTCTACCCCATGCCAGACAGAGCGGCTTCTACTTCACTGGGTAATTGTTCAGACGGGTGGAGGTAAAACTAGACCTCAAGAGGTTGCAGCTTGGGCTGAAGGAAATTTTGAAAGCAAAAGAATTAGACAAGCTGAACAGTTTTATATAACACTGCTATAGTCTAACATCTCTCTTCATGTAAAACACTTATATACAGTAGAAATGGGTCCATCTTCACAGGGCCTTATGTTCCTCTCTCTTGGCTGAGTTTGGCTGGGTTTAGCTTTAAATAATGAATACATTTTTGGATAAAAACCTTTTAAAACCAGGACTTAGTCTTTATGACTAATGTATATTTTTATTTATTTGTTTTTGTAGGATCATCTGTAGCATTTTGGATCATATCTGAACAAGCAGAAGTTATGTAAGAGACTGGAGACTTCTGCTGACTATTTGTGAGTCTCCCATTATGTGCCTTATAAATTTTATATAAACACGGGAGGAATAGGACCCTGGAGACAAAGAAATGACTCTGTGCTATTATTTTTAAATCCACTTGGGGGGAAATGTGCCAGCATACCAACTTGCTCATGATTAAATTTTCATAAAGCCAAAGTTTAGCAGACATTTCTGTAGGACTTTCCCAAAGTCTTAGAGCACAATAGCATGCCAAAATGTATTTATTATGTCCATTGCCTCACCTACACCATTCATAAAGGTGCAGTGCACCACTGAAGTCTAGCCAGATATTAATTTGACTGAACTTCATCACTCCAATTTAGTTTGAGTGTCTGGACAGTTTGTTTAATCTTACCTGACGCAAAATCAGGTAAGATTAAGGAAAACAACAGAGCATTCGATATAGATGAAATAGAAAACAATAATTGTATGTAACAAGGTTTCATTTATTATTATAGGTGTGGAGATCATCAAAACTGGTTTATTCATTCTTCAAATTAATTTTGTTGAGTCAAAAGTTATTTTGTCCTGAAATGTACTGGTATATAGGTTATGTTGTTTTTGACAATTGGTGGTTACCATAGCAATCAGTAACTGTCTGCTCATCCCCTGTTCTGTTGCCATCTGTGGTATGTGCTTTCATTACAAGTATTATATTTTAACATATATCTTAGGCTAATTTAGATAAATGTATGGTTTCATGTGTAATTTTGCAATGGTTTGTATATATTTTAAGCATGTTTGAAATGTATGCAAAGATGCTTTGTCTTATTAAAGTGCTGTATAAGTTTGATGTATTTTTATTATTATTATACTTTAAATTTTTTATTTTTAATTGTAATATTGAGTATTGTGCATTTCAGATGTGTTCAATTATATATCTATGAACTCTTCATTGGGAACCATTTCTCTGTAGATAGTTTAGGTTTATTTATTGTTTATTTATTTATTTATTTATTTCATGTATAGGGCCAAAAGCTGCAGGACTGATGATAACCATCAACCTGATGTTTTCATTTACAATTTTTTACCAAGTGTGTGATAGTCTTTGAATTTTAAATATTTCCTTTACTAAAAACCGACATTTATCGCTATTTGTGTTAAAGATTATATAAGTTATGCAAATTAATGATGTAAATGTATGTTAGGTTCCACGATACGATCACACTCAGTTTGCCCTTTTTTCTGTTGCCATCTGTAACTGTGGGGCAGAAGCTGTGAGACTGATGTATTTATTTTTTCTCATTCAAATAGTACAGTGAGTCTGAGTGTGTCTGTTGTGGACCAGACACAAACAGAGAAGGGTTGCATAATAATATATTAACATTAATAAAATTGAACAAATCAAGTAAGGTTTTCACTATTTTCTATGCATGTGTAAATACTAGTGGATGTGAAAAAGAATAGTGCTGCTTTGACATTTTTTGACATTTACTGAATCACTCATTGGTGTAGGATCCTTTAATATGGTAGCAACACGGGTACTGAATACTCCTTGTGAAGCGTTTTGTACTCTAAAGTTACATACTGGATATTGTTTAGTATCCAATATAGCTGTCATTCATAAATTGTAGTGAAAGTTGAAGGTTTGAACTATTTATTTGCACTTATTACAGTTTGTATCACAATAAACCAATGGCACACATGGTTTATTTTGGCACATTTAAAAATCTGCACAGCTGAATGGTTGTTTGCTTTGTTGTCTCATAGCAACAGGGTCCTTTGATTTTAACCAGACTATGGAAAGCTGATCAAAGATGCTTTATCTATTAACAACTCTTGTTTACTTGTGATAACACTTAGAATTTTTTATACACAGTATCCCGCTTAAATGAATTATCAACATTAAGGGAAAAAGGAAGAGTGTTTTTCCTTCTGAGCAGCTGTATAGTTTTAATAATAGCACAGAATGATGATAAATTCTGAATTTCCACAGCAGGAGTTTATATGAAAAAACTTAAAAGTCCAAAAAGCCCTTAGTGAACAGCTGGTTCCAAACGGCAGAAGGAAAAGTGAGCACTAATAGTAGACAGTGAAAATAACAACTGTACTTGACAAAAAGTAGTAAGTTTCATGGTGACTTATCAGTTTTAGGAAGCACTGTGCAGGACAAATAACCTTTGACAAATTGCCACATGGATCCTAAAGCGTTTTAATCCAGTTTCATGGAGTTTTTCTCTGAAGAATGGAAATGGATATGTTGAGAATAAAACAAGGAAGCTGTTCAGCCACAATTTCATCTAAAATTGATGGATTTGACAATCCAAAAAGACATTTTTATATCTCAAATTGGTCACTTTTTATGCAAACAACTGGATTGTGCTGGATAGAGGTATTATAAAGCAGTTTTTCCTCAATTGTTACGGCTGAGAAGAACTGGAATATCTGTTTAGCTTGTGGATCAGATGAGAGCAGAACAATTCATGAAACTTCCAGTAGATCTAATGTTTTAAATGTTTCCTTCTGAAAAAGCACCGATATCTCAAACTCACATTATTTCCATTACAGCCTGAGTAAAGTGGGATACATATATGGAAATAAAGTTGCTCTATATAATTAGTCACTCTTCCTGTTAATTTGGACACCTGCATCCTGTCATAGTTAATGCATCCTGTAAGGTCACAGGATCTCATTGTGATGCTAGTCACTGGAAACAGATGCAGCATGCGTGTCTCCATGTCGGCCACCCTGCTGTCACTGCACTGTTTGTTGTGTGGCGGCCCAAAGGAGGCCTTGACGATGAGACGAGGCAACCTCCAGAGAAGGAAGAGGAAAGAAAGGGGGGGGAAGACATACTACAAATGAATATGAATGGAAATAGAGAGATTACTCACACATATATATAGTAGATGAGTCAAAAATAAACCAGGGCAGCACCTGGGAGCCTGCTGTTCTGGTACAAAAGAAGGTTTAGGAGTAGCAGACAATAACTCACAAGGCTGAGCCACAGTTAGTACAGGCTGTCAGTACGGCTATATTAGTCAGTGACTGAGCCTCGCATGTGACCACTCTGATCCAAGTTACTGTAGAACCCGTTATAAATACTCAGACGTTCTTGTCTAAACCTGAAACTAATGATAAGAACAAGCATGACGTATGTGTTCAATTTCTATCTGGACCAGCCAGCTCAAGCAATCAGGTGTGGAATATAGACAAACTAGAATTCCCAGTTCACAGTCAATTTCTGAAAATACATCACAAACAGCAGCTGAAACCAGATATTTGCAAGCACTCAATGAAAAGACATACAACCCTTTTTCTCACTGTCTGATATGCAGCTCAATTTAGTCTACATTCTGCAGCCAGTCTTTGCAGAAAATTGTTGCACCCAACAATTCTAAGTAGTTATGATAAATCTGTGTAATGATTGCAAAAATAAATTAATCTTCATTCGCAGCAGTCTAATATCATGTTGAATATTTTTTGTGATTTCTCTTACTGTGGATGTGGGTAAATTTGGGATTTGGGTCAGCTGCATTTTTTCCTTCTTTTTAAATTAAAACAACACATGAATCATCCATTTACCTTGAGGAGCCTGACCACGTGTCTTTCCTATTTTAAATGGAAACTAAACAGGAAATCATAGATTGCTGGTTAAAATTTTCTAGACAGGGTGAGATTTATTTAAAAGGCATTTTACACATTCTTCAGGCACTACATATGAGAATGTTATGTGTAATCTGACTGCGTATCTCAGTAATGCCCACATGTAGTAATTACATGGTCATAAGCCTCTCAATTACCTTATGACTTTAACTTGATGAGGGATGTTTCTTTGAAATCAATTTACCGTGATTAAATACGTGTGGTTGTTCAATGATTTCCTGTCCCTTTTCACATCTTCCACGGCTCATATAAAGATAATGAGAATGGCAGCACTACCAGTGATATACTGCAAGGGCCTGTCTGCTGATAAGTGAAAGAACCATTAATCTCTCCCAATCCTCCTGTTTCAAGCACTGACCCCTCCTCCACATGGTCTTCCTCCACCCCCTCTTCCCATGCTGTCACTCTCAGGCTGCACCTGTCACATTAGTCTCACATCCTCAGCTGCCATTCCATATGATACGCCTCCTTCCTGCTCCCAGAGACTATGTGTCACCCCTTTTCTTGCCTGGATTTATGAGTATGAAAAGGAAAAGAGCAAGAAAACAAGAGATTAAAGCTAAAAAAAAAAACTGCACGTGTCAAATGTAGGTGTGCATAGAATTTTCTGCTACAATTGGACCAGTGCCAATTGTATATCCAAAAGTCAAAATATGGATTAATACTCAATTGGTGAGTGTTGTCAGAAGTGACAAGGCTCTTTCTGTTTGTCATGAACTGAAATGGCAGGAGAACGACAACAGATTTGTGCTGTGATAAAGGCAGAACAAGAATCAGAGAGGAGGAGGTGCAGTGGTGGTGGTGGTGGGGAGGTGAAAGGGGTCACCACTGAAATCCTCCCCGATAAGACGGACTGGAGCAGCTGTGGCAACAAACGTGTGATGAAATCGAGAAATAATAATCCTCACAGCAGTTTGTTGCTGCGTCAAGACCGCCGAGATAACCAGTGGAAGCATAAAAATGTATGTATGCTATTAAAACAATGGAAGGCTTGCATAAAATTGCATTTGTTCGAGGAAAGGATATAAAATATTAATAATAAGAATAATGATTTACGATATAATATATCATAAATCAATAATATAAAACTTATGTTCATGTTTGAAAGTGATAATATCATAGTAATAGCAATAATTAATTAACTCATATAGAATGATGCGTTCAAATCTCGCTGACTGTGTAGCGAAATGCAAGAAAGTATGGAAATATGTTAGATGCTGCAATGGAACAGAAGGTGTTCACTTTCTAGCATAGTTCAAAGGATGCAACATTGACCCAGTCAAAGTCTACACCTATCATCACATACAGCAAGACTTTAAAAGTGCTGCTCACAGATTCTCTCCATCCACTACTTTGTCTTTATGTAACAAATTGGATTCCAATGAAATCTATTTCAAAATGGCTACACTTTGGAAAAATGCGTGGGGGGGGGGGGAGTTCAATAGTTATAAATATTTTTAAATGGCTTCGGTGGCATTCGGTGGAAATTCAACAGCGTCCAGACTTTATTAGTCTGAAGAACAACAGCTTTAGGAGCTGACTCTCCGTCTCCAGCTGGGAGGTAACCTATAAGCTGAACACATGCCAGTAAACAAGTCATTTATCAGAGTGAGGCGGTTCAACGGGGAAAGGACAGAGAGACGTCCGCGCTGAGGGTGTGGAGAGATGTCACTTTCCGTGCGCGTGCGCGCGCGCTTGGCTGCGTAGCGGGATTACCATTACGCACGTTATGCGGAGCGCTGTTTTGGTGATGCGTTCAGTCAGGAGAGGTGCAGCGGGGAGCTGCGAGCGTCAAACCGGGGACTCAGCGGCAGATTCAGCAAAAATAAATAGAGGAGGAGGGGCACGGTTTGTTATGGGGGGAATTTTCACTCGTTTTCAATCTCTCTATCCTGGAGAAGATGCGCACCGTTAAACAGAGGATTTAGTTCTTCTTCTTCTTCTTTGTAAGGATACGGAACCTGTCCTGTATTTTAACCCTGACACCCTCTCCGGTTCGGACTTGCATCGATGCTCGGTTTGGCACTGAGGACCGCGGACACTGGCTGAATCTCCAGGCACTCGTCTGCTTCGGAGTCCATGTGGAGCGGTGGAGGAGCATCAAACGCAGCGAACTGAGCTCAGTCCGAAATGTGACATTTAAAAAAAAAATAACATTCAGCATCCCATCAAACCTGGCGACTGTGAATCCCTCTTTATACTAGACCACATCTGTTTACATCGATCAAGGTAGGTGCTGAACGTAGAATGCCGATTGATTTCGTCGTGGGGGTGGGGGAGCAGTGTGGACGTCCGTGCGCCTGGTTTATTTAGAGGTCTATGTTTTAAATGTCCTGTCTGGTTTTATTTGGAATCCGGTTGTTGTGTCGTAAACAAGAGAAGAGCCGCATCAGTTGCAGTATTTGGTTGAGAAAAACGGCGATGTCTATGCACCAAATGCATAGGTGTGTGACGCGGAGAAGCTGAATGGACACATACGCTCTTGCTCGTAATGGTGCATTTAACAAAAAAAACTCAACACAAATCTGTTTAGGGCTCCACTCGATGTTTTGGTTTTGCACATTTGTTTCGGAGATAAAGGCGTCTGTGTCTTTTGGCTGCGCCTCCATTTTCATCACACACTAGGGGGGGGGGGAGGTTTCAGGGGTGTCAATCACTTCTCTATTCTCCAGCTTTAAGGTTGGATACCATTCCCTATTTTTGGATCACACACAGTCACGCACCTCAATAACAATGGTTCATAGCCGCTGCTGTCCCCCCACCCCTCGAACAAACACACTCTTCTGGAACCCCCAGGGACCCTCCCATGTGGCCTTTATTGTTAAACGAGATGGGGGGGGGGGGTTGAGGAGAAAAGAAAAGAAAAATAGCTTACTCTAAATGTGTGATTGGATTTAGCTGTTCTTGCAGGTCAGCCAAAACCTTTAAGGAGACATCTAGGGATGTATTCCTCCCAGCATAAGAGTCTAATTCGACTGAGGCATTTTGTATGGAAATGGATGGTCAATATATGACATAGGAGCCTGTTGTCAGTGCAAGATTTGCTCTCCAAAAGCTCCCGGGCCGTTTTTTTTTTTTTAACTGTGTTCTGTTTTCCCTCATGAATCAATATGCAGCTGAGTGGAGCTGTTTATTCTCAGACTGTGCATTCATCAGTTAGTTAGCCCCCTCTTGGGAAAAGATGACACGACTCATGTCCTCTGGGCTGAAGCCATATGTACCCAGTACAGATTACTACACACTGTATTCGTTCTCCCTTTTTGCACAGATAAACGTCCATGTGTTTTATTGGGATTTATATGTGATAACTCAAGGTAATGTATCAAATATCCATGAAGTGGTAAAAAATTGATACATGCTTTTCAAATTTATTTATTTTACAGAAATTGTTGTGCCGTACATATGCACTCAGGCTTAAGAGTCAAGAATCTCCTTTTGCTTCAATCTCAGCTGCAACTTGTGTCGGTCATTACCAACTTTGCATATATAAAAACAAGTTCTGGCATAAAGACAAGTTTTAGATCAGTCATACTGGTTAAAAAGCGTTTCTGATAGCGACAGAACTTAAAAGTCCTGTCGCTATCCTCTTCCATCCATTTACAAACACAATTTCTGACTGGCTTCCTTTCAACAATGGCTTTCTTCAAACCAGATTGGTGGATGCAATGTCAACATATTCTTCTGCCTGAGCTATGGATCTCTGCAGCTCCTCCAAAGTTATCTAGGGCCTTGCATTTCACTGCATGTAGAGCTGAAACTCTTTTGGGTTTCAACAGAGCTACAACAACTAAGACTGAAATCTCAAATTAGCTCAAGTTATGTTCGATTGGACTTTTTACAAATGAAAATATACATTTTTAACTCTTGTCACATATTCCCAGTGTATTTAGGTCCCGACATGGAGTAGGTTATGATCTATACCCTTTCATTGTATCTCTGGCTGTATGTTCAGCGTTGTTGTTCTGCTGGAAGGTAAACCTATGCCTTCGTGTCAGGTTTTCTGTGATCTCTAATAAGTATGATACTTCTATTTGTTTGGCTCAATCCGTCTTCACAGCTTTCCTGTCCGTGCTGAATAAAAGCACTTCCACAGTGAGCTTGTTTCATTGTAAGCATAGCATGTGCTGGGTGATGTGTTGTGTTAACTTTCTGCTACACTAAACATTTTGTGTTTTGGGCCAAAAAATGTCTATTTTGACTCCTCCTCTCACATGTTTGCTCGTCCAACAGAAGGACTGTGACAAAATGTAAATTGAACTTCTGATGATTTTATTTTAACAATGGCTTCCTTCTTGGCTATAATCCGTAAAGGATCTCTGCGGCTTCACCAGAGTTACCAAGAGTCTATCGACTGATTCTTTTGTTAATGCTCTTCTTGCCTGTTAGTTTCGATGGACATCTGTGTCTTTGTAGGTTTGCAGTTGTTTTACATTTTCAAATGATGGCTTGGACAGACCTGTATGAGTTGTTCAGACCTTGGAATATTGATTTATAACTCTGTTTTAAACCTCTCCATGCTATAATTCAATGTGTTCAGTAATAAAACTGGCCTTTACAAAACATCTGTATTTATTCTGAGATAAAATTACACAGTGACTTCTGAAGATGATCAACTGACTAGGGGAATCGGAGCACATGGTTAGGGTTTTTTTTAATGTATAGTTAGGAAAACATTTATCATTTTTCATAAAATTACAATAAACAGCATTCATGACTTATAAAGGAACCTGATGTGTAAAATGTCCCTTTTGTAAAAAGAACTGCTTGTATATGTGTTTTTATAAGGTCAGGTCGTGCTGGAACTTTGCCGCTTCATCTCATGTATGCATTTGTGTTCATGCCCCCACTCCATCTTCCAACACACATGCACAAACGCAGATACATGTGTGCGCACACGCACACCCACACACCCACACACCCACATGCTCAGGGCAAGTGGCTCACTCCTATTCCTCCTCCAAGCATCCGGCTGTTCCTCGCTCCTCCTGCTCCTCTGATCACTATCGTGTTCTCAAACCCAATTTGATCCCCTCTTACCCCTTCCACCAGCACACCACTCATCCTCTTTCCGGATGTCAATCTATAATTGAAGATGCTTAATCATATCGCAGTGAAGCAGAACACATGACACCAGAGCTGTGCATGCTCAGGGTACACTTTTTTGCATGCCAACACATCCGACCAGTCATCCCATACTGTATCTGTTATGATGATAGAAGAGGAGGGAGAGGGTAGGAGAGTGGACGTGTAACACTGGCTCTGCTAATTGCGAAGTCAATTAGCATATGGTCTTGCTGTAAGCCCAGTCACATGATAATGAGGCATAATTAGGGGGACCAGGGACCTGTGAGGAGGCAGGGGATGAATATGTGCCCTGACAGTTTCCATAAAATGGCTCCCAAGAGGTTGGAAATATCTCATTCTTTTTAAGCATACATCCAATCATCTGTTGCTTTTCTCCTTTCAGATTTGTTTTGTTTTACTGAACCTTATTTTCTAAAAGCAACTTAAAAGCAGCTTTGCAGCCAATTGTTACAAAACTCAGCAATTATGTCAGGGTAAAAAAAGAAAAAAAATCCATGGGAAACGACCACATTTGCTCACACCTACATTCATTTTAAAAGCACCAGTTAACCAAGTGAGCACATTTTGGGAATGTGGGAGGAAACAGTAGTACTCAGAGGAAACCTACGCATACAGAGCGTAAAAACTGCACAAGAGACTGGAGCCTGGAACAATCGGCAGCCTAAACGTCTGTATCAAGAACTCATCTGTTTTCAGTTACCTTAAGATTATTAAAAGTACAATTATTCACCTTTAGATTATGCTTCAAAATTAAGCAAAGACTCACAATGACTCAGACTTTAGTCTACTGCCACATTTTCGCATCTGTACTCCTACTATTTTGAACTTTTGTAAATGTCACTGACTGCTGCGAAGGACAAAAGAAGAGCTAACTGTTTTCACTGCAAAGATACACGCTTGCATTCTCTCTGATAGTCAGTCTTCTAATAGTCGAAACTAATGAAACCCCAACAAACTGAAATGATAAAAATAACAATAAAACAAAATTTGACAAGGGATTAAAAAGGAAACAAAAGATAATAAGGGTAAAAGAGTTTGTTCTTATTTACTTTCCACTAAAGATACCTTAGAATTTTAAATAAATATGAACCAATCCTAACCTATGACAGACAGAGTTCTGTAGTGATATAGAACAAAATTACATGGAGACATTTTAACTTGTCAGAACATTTATGCAGGAATTTTAATTAGCTTGTCAGTTTGGATATTCAAGGTAAGCTTAACTTCTAAAAAATCTTCAAGCTGCAAATATAGATTTTATAATAAAGAAATATAACTTATCTAGGACAAAATCAAACAGAGTACTATTTAAATACAAATCTTTATCCTGCCATTGTTCTGGCTAGATGTGAGCCTATATGCTCTCAGTGTGATAACATTATAAACGCATTTGATAGAATTTCTCGTATGTAGGATATACTACTAAAACTATATTGTATAATCCAAAACATTGGTTTTATTGTTTTTTTTTGGGGTTTTTTTGCTTCTGTAGTTTGTCATGTAGTTTTAAAACACTATTGCCATAGCAATAGTGATAGATTTTACCCTTTGTTTCCTGCAAAAGGAAAACTTTCCAAACTGCAGAGTTCAGCTTTTTTGTAATATGGAAAATATTTGGTAATCACCATGGCACAGCAACATGTTGGGGAGGGGCAATATATAATCTTGGAATACCTTGATGTAGTATCAAGTCTAAGCTGAAAACCATCTAGTGTTTACATCTGTTGCATGAAGGTTATCACAGTGGAGGCTTGTTTCTATATATATTAACTTCTAGGAGAAAAATATTTAGGATATTTCTACACTGATGTTTCTTTGTTTTTGTTTTGGTGCTTTCACACCTCAATAACATTTAGACTAAACAATGCACAGCTTTCACTATAGAGATGCTTTCTTTTGTCAAAACTAATGAAACCCCACAAACCAAATTCAGTAAGCCAAAATGTCATCATCCATGGAGCCAGTATGAGTTTTACAGTATGATAACCTGGACTAACAGCTTTCAGCCAGCAAACCGTAGTGCACAGCAGCAGTTGGTATAAAGTGTGTACAATGTCACTCTATGCTTTTTCCAGCAGGAAAAACCTCTGGTCAACCCGGCGCATTTCTCTGGCATCTCATCAAAACTGCTTTGAATTGTAGGAAGGATTTGATGGAATGTTTTTCCAGTCTCAAAATTTTAAAACCTTATTGTACCTTGACATTGGTAATCTGTCCAGGGCATGAAAACAAAAGATAACTTCCTTCAACAGGCAGAATCATTAAAAGGTCCCCACTCTCCAAACGTAGCTAATGTGTACTGCGGAAAATTATTTGGAGAAAACCCCAGAAAGATTAAAATGGAAGCCTGGGAGTTATTACATACACTGTAGGTTACTGCTCTTCATTTAATGAATCATTTTGGAGCAATTAGCAGGGAGCCATTTATTAAATTGGTTTAAGTAAATTAGACATTTTTATAATTAATCATCCCTCAATGGCTGTTTCACTTAGAAGGCAAACTAGACATGCTTTTTATGAATGATGATTCAGAGGCAGTAAACACAACTTCACTCCTGAAAGAAGTCAAAAAAGCTTAGCACAAAACCCGATGGTCTGATTTCATTTATGATTAATTTGTGAGCTAATAACTCGGCCCTATATCGGTCCAGTCGAATACTTGCACATTTTTAGAAACTCTTTTGTGTGTTGCTGAGATAATCTGCTGCAGAATAGAAAGACACGAAGCAAGTCGTTAAAATGCAATAATCGTTCTGATCGTTACCACACTAATTAGACAGCATCTGGCTGTGTGTTGCGTCTGATAATTATAGGAGTCTGTAATTGTTCTGGACTGCTTGACTCATCGCCTCCCCACCGAACCCCCCCATCCTCCTCTGTCCAGCCTGCAGCTCATCTGAATGTCTGCAGTGCTGCACATTTGTCCTCTCACGCCTGTATTCCTGTTCAGTACTGCAATGAATGCATGCTGTATTCGCGCCACAATGGGGATTTGTGTTTCAACCATGCAGGACATATAATGCATGCAACGAAGCTGAGTGTCAAATCTGCAGCATGCCAACAGAGGCATGTTGGACATGCATGCAGCACGCATGCAAGCTTGCCACCTTGCAACCTTGTGAGGTGCAGAATAAAGGAACTCAGAGCCGCCCCGCTGTTTGCACTTCCAGCAGAACTGGCTTGAGCTGGATAGCTCCTAAATTACATAAGAAACAGAACGAATAAAGACAAGTGGAAGGAAGTGGAGGAGAAGGAAGGACCACAAGGATCTAAGATGGAAGAAAGGGGAAGATGAAGAGTGTTTAGAGGTCTTTTTTAAACGAGTAGTGTTTTGAAGGAGGAGGGGCACGGATGTCTAGCAGAACAGAGAATTTGAAATGGAGAACAGAAATGGCGACAGAAAGGAACATGTATGGCGAGGCAAAAGGCCATCGTGGATGAGCAGGCTATATCTTCCTTTCTTTTCACACGACTCACTAATATGAAAGAAATCTGAGGACTTAAATAGCACATGTGCTGCATGTGCATGTCACGCTTAACATGTGGGATTTTACACAGGCATGTGCAGCTGATGGAGTTCATGTGACCGCGCGTGTGTGTGGCCTGTGGTGGCTTCCGGCTCACAGGTTCTGCCAAGTCCCACTCAAAAAGCAGCCAGTGCAACCATCTGTGCGAGAGGGAGTGATGGGGCAGGAGGACGAGTGAGTGGAAAAGCCACTAGTGTGCAGGCCTCAAGCCTCCGCCTCTAGCTGTGCATTTTGACTACGTGGCTGTATTCCCTCTGTCATTTGGAGTGAGACAAAGAAGGTGATGAAGATAGAAAAAGGAAGGAGTGAGCTTTTTCCCCATTTATGTCCTTTGCTGCTCTATCTCCGTAATTTAGAGACAATAAATGTGTGATGTGCCACATTTATGTTTAAATTTTGTTGTGCATAAATCTGTGCTTAAAAGCTTTGACTGATGATGGATTAATAATAAGTGGTTTCGAGTTGATGCAGTATTGCAGAAAGGTGACAGAAGTTTTGACCCTTAAATGATAATCATGTACACAAATACATGCATGCAACTTGCACCGTTAGGCCGGCAGGGGCTTCCTGGGAAGTTCACTTGAAAACAACAGCTGTCTGTTCAAAATAGATGTAGGGGCACAAATAGCTAAAGTTTATAAATAAATATGGAGGAGTTGAAGTGCAGTGGAATAATAAAGTAGAATTTCAATCAAGCCATTAAGTCAAAAAGTAAAAATCTAACCTTCGAAGCAGTTTTTTTTTTGTTTTTTCAATTGTGGATGTGCATTTCAAAAATATTACAATATGGTTTCATAATTTGACCACAGAAGATATGTAGAGACGCTCGCCATGCCACCACTGGTAGCTGGTATCTGTGATCAACACCCAGCAGGATGTGCCAGTAAAGATGTGGTGTTACAGGAGAAGACACAGTTCTCATTGACTACATGGATTGTTCAAGGTAAAAACAACAAAGGGTCTGTTGATGTCTTATTATTGATTAATTATTTCTAAGCACGGGATTTTGTAAGACCATGAGTGATTAATTTAATTGAACCTTTATTGCAAGTTACTAGACATATTACATTTACAACTGGCTTACAGTTTCTTGTAGTTTGGTAAATCAGCCAATCACATGCCATGCATTTAGGCATCTGGATGTAGTGAAGATTTTTAAAAACCCGGCATCTGGATGAGCGAGAAGGTGGATTTAATGAATGTGGCAAGGTTGTAGGTGCCAGACAGGCTGGTTCGAATGCTTCATAAACTGGTTGTCTGCTGGGATTGCCAGGCAGACAATTTGGGTTTCTATAGAATGGCCTGGAAGAGAGGAAAATATCCAGAAAACAGCAGGTGTCCTTGTGGGTGTCAAGCAAAGGAGAGAATGGATTGAGTGGAAATGTAAGTGTAGCTCAAATAACCACCAATTACAACCAAGTCAGAACCACATCTATGAATTCACAACATGTAAAAACAGGTGGGCAACAGGAGCAGAAGAGCAAACCCATTTTGCTAAAAAAATGTGGGCTAAATTTATGCATTATTACTTGATTTATAGAATAACGGGTTAAAAAACACTGGGTTGCCAAATGAGTTTAAACTATAGCTGTACCATTCAGATGGTACGTTCAGACCTTGAGGGGAAACAACATGTAAGAATTCATCCATTTTCTGTGTATCAACAGTTTGGATCAGTGGTGGTGGTATAATAGTGTAGTGGATATTTGTTTTGCAAACTTTTGGGTAAAAAATCTTTGACACCTGGATAAAACATTGATGTACTTTGAAGAATTGAGTCAGACCTGAAGGAAAAAGTGAGTCCAACCCAGAACTATCAAAATATACTTCATGTAGAGGCTGGTATTGCACAAGTATTTGTTTCACCCCTGGTTTTGTAATTTTGGGGTTTGACTTCTTCTTGCAGTCTCTCCATTATAGCAAAGTATTAGTCTGTATAGGTGACACGCAGGCCTGCATTTGTGACCAGGCTGTTTATCTGATCCTGAAACCCCCCCACCAGTCTGCCTACGTAACCCACTCTGACTCACTGACACTGGGAGTGGGAATATGAAGCTCGGGATATCCAGTGTCCTTTGTGTGGTATGCAAATACTGCAGTAGTCTATTTGTGGATTATTTTTCTCATGTCAAAGTTACATCTCCTTGAAGCAAACAATCGAAAGTTTATCTACAAGCATAGAAAAGAGCAGAAAGCACTTTTTGAAAGCGGACTGTTTAGCTCACAAAGAATGCCAGGACACTTTGTGACAGCAACCTGCCAAGAGGATATGTTCATCTGTCTGGTGTTGTTGTGCTGTTCAACACACATCAGCCTTCTACAACCACACAGTGTGTCAGGTGAGATGACAGCACATATCTTCTCTGCAAAGCCAACAATTAAATGGAAAAACCCATGTGTGTGTTATGAACAATAATCCTGGCAGAGGGCGAAATGGTAGATTGACAGCACTGATGCTGCACACTTAAAAAAGTACTAACACGTACTTGTATTTTTGCTCGAGGTGCAGTGTTCTTGTGTGTAGTGCAGCGTCTCACACCTTGTAAGAAGCCTGATAGTGAGTCACAATCTTTTCAGTGTATCTGTATTTTTATAAGAAAATATTCATGAAGTTGCAGCTCTTGTTTTCCCAGTGTTGTAGCTGCTCAGTCTCCAGTCTTACATGGTGAACAGGCTGAAGCCAGCAGATCTGAGCTCCGCTTGCAGTCTAAGAGTTGCTATTTTTGCATAAAGCTGTAGCAATATTTTAAAAGAAAAACGGTCACAACCTGCCACCAGAATCAGAATGTGTACTTTGTCTGTGTGTTCAGAGAAGCTTTAGTCATAGTCATTCACCCAGCATAAACTTTGGTCCTTTGTTCCATTTCTAAAACGCAGCAGAAACCGATTGTCTGCTTTGTTTCAAGGACAGACGATTGCTGCGGGAATGACTGATGGCTCAGCTTTAATGGCTCACCAACATTTGTGACTCATGACCCTTTTCCTGTCTCCACTTTCTGCCCTCATGCTCTGTATCATCTTCCTGTCCATCCTCACTTCTGTTCACCTCTCAAAGATGGCGTTCCCACCTGTGGTCCTCCTGCTGCTGGCTGTTACTCATCATGCCCACGGTCAGAATCCGGCTGACGCCGAGGTTCTCCCAAGAGGCTGCGGCTGGGGTCTTGTGCGACCCTACACTCTCCTGTGCGACCTGGAATCCATCTGGGGCGTAGCTGTCGAATCTGTGGCTGCCGGTGGGACGCTGGCAGCCATCCTACTCGCTCTGGTCCTGTTGTGTCGTCTGCGCCACATCAGTGAAGCAGAAAAGCGCAGTGGCGTAGGACCCATTCTCCTCCTGCTCCTGGGGATACTTGGCTTGTTCGGCCTCAGTTTTGCCTACCTGATCGAGCAGGATGAGTCTCTCTGTCTGATCCGTAGGGCTTTGTGGGGTCTCCTTTTTGCTGTCTGCTTCTCCTGCCTGTTGGTCCAGGGGGTTCGTTTGCGCAGGCTCGGCCGAGAACGACGAAGCCCCGGCGGATGTGCTCTAACTGGTCTGGCATTAGGTCTGAGTGCTGTGCAGGGTATCATTGCCGCCGAGTGGCTACTTCTGACCGTGCTGAGGGAAGGTAGAGCAGCCTGTCAGTACATGCCTTTGGACTTCTCATTAGCCTGCAGCTACGTGCTAGCCCTGCTTCTCGCTGCCCTTACTGCCGCCTCCTTGGCCCTGTGTGGAAAAACACGTCAGTGGCGCTGCAATGCTGTCTGGCTGCTGGTGACTTGCCTGCTGTCGTTGCTGCTGTGGGTGGCCTGGGTGGGCTTCTACCTGTATGGTAACGACTGGCTCGGCAGGTCCCCAGAATGGAACGACCCCGCTCTGGCGATAGCCTTGGTGGCTCAGGGCTGGCTCCTGCTGATCTTCCATGCTATTCCCGAATCCCACATCTGCTTGAGACCCCCACCGCAACCCACCGCCCCAGACTACTTTGACACATCCCAGAACTCAACACGGATGAGGGAGACGAGCTTTGATGAAGACATCCCTCTGTCTCACCGACAGTTTGTGGAGAACCAGGGCTATGGATACAACGACGAGAACACAGCAGGTACACTACCGTTCCATATTCTCGAGAGCATGATTTGTGTGGGCAGCTTGTAGGCCGAATGTAGGCCAAAGTGAAAAATGAAACTCCAGGAAAGGTTTGCCTGAGAGCCTAGAAATAGGTGTTGGAGGAAAATTTCTTTTGCGTAGGAAGTGTTTCAGGAGGAAAAGCAAAGTGATGAGTCAAAATGAGTAATCTATGTTTCCCTCTTAGGTTTGAGGAGTGGTGGCAGTGCCGGCCAACACAACAGTAACACGGGTGCCAGGCCCAGTGCTCCCTTCCGCAGCAACGTCTACCAGCCCACAGAGATGACCATGATCCTGAACGGGGGAGCGGTGAGTACATCTTCCCAGTCACAGGTACACGCCGCTTACACGCCGCTGTTACACTCCATCACGCCGACCAGACTGCATGCACGTTAGTTCCTTATGGGTCATGCGTCATTGCACAAGGAGAGAGAGGTGTGTGCTTGCATGCTCATGTCTCTGCAAATGCATGGACTGGTTTGGTCGCTCATCACTCAAACTCACAAAGTGATTTGTGTGAGTGATTGTGAGGGAGCCTCAGTGTCTTTAACTCGCCCATTAATTTTATTTATTTGTTGAGTGATGCAACTGCCTGCTGGACTGCAACGCAGAGAGGAGGATACATTCTGGCTGGCCATTTTCAAAGATGATTTTCCGTTAAGTCCAAAATTATTCAAACCCTGGCAGGTTTAGGTACAGAGAAATCTTTACATTTTTTCAACAGGTTTCTTTTTACTTAAAGTAATATTCAAATTTGGATTTGAATATCCAGTCAGAGAGCAGATTTAATTTTTGACAAAGAATATGTGGTAGGAGCTAAAGATTAGGGTGATGGCAAGGAGCTTTTCCAATCGCAAAGACTTGACTTCATCACCAAAGATATTTATCTTTGGTGATTATTTCCACTGGTGTCACAACACCAGTGGAAATAATACAAAATGTCGGTTTACAGCTATAAGAAGGACTTGATAGCTAAGGGTCTGAGAACTTTCACAAGCAATATTTTGACAAAATGTATACAAGACTGTTTTACATTTTTTGACATTTAAACTCCTTTTGCTTTGCTTATTGTTTGAGAAATACCGGTCTCGTTTCCTATCAGAAACCAAGTTTTTGGTTTAATTTAAAATTCAAATCTGCCAGTGGTTTGAATAATTTGGGATTTAACTATAGGTTCCCTACATAACAGCGCTATAATTAAAATCCTACATCGGTACCCTCCTAGTTAAACTATTGTTTAACTAGTTTACATAATATTACTAATTAATGCATTAGCAATACTGATTTTACTGATTTAACCTGCTTTGTATTAAGGAATATAAATATATGTTTGCTAACAAATATTTTAAGATGTGCAAAAAAAAAAAAAAAAAAGAGAAAGAAAATCACTTAAATGTATGATAACTTCAAAAACAAAGATTGCATTCAACAATCCTTTAGTTAAACCCAAATACTCTTTGGTCTGGAGGCAAAGTTTCCGTCTAAAACTTTAAGCTAGTGTAAAGAACCAGGGGAAATATAGCATTTTACAATGCAGCTGACCCTTTTAGCAAAACATATTTGACTACATGTTTCCAGGCTGTTTATCATTTACACATCAATTTCATTTCATCCACAGGTGCCCTCTGCCCCTCCCACCTACACTGGCAGGCAGCTGTGGTGAACGAGAGGAAAAACGATGTTTGATGGAAAATGGCGAGAAGAAGAGGACGGAGGGAGAAAGGGGTCCAGGGCTGTTTGGGTGGGGCAGGCATCTAGTTGGACTGGACTTTAGGCTTGTGTGCCTGCAGGGCCCTTTCATGTACAGACTTTATCACTGACTGTGTGCCAAACAATTATGGAATGAATGTGAGTGAGACTGAGAGAGGGCCGCATATGGAGGACAGAGCTAAAACTTTTCTAGTCAATAAGTATTTATGGAAGAGTTTCAAAACTTGAACTGAAATGTGTCCAGTATGATAGTGGCCAAACAGAACTCACAATATTATCTGAAATTATTATTATTATTATTATTATTACAATACATTATCTCTCTTTTTTGGTATGATTGGTTCCGTTGACACTCCAGATCACACTGATCTCCAGCATCTTTGAAAACTGTGAAAGCCAACTACGTCCTGTTCTAGCTCTTATCCTGTCAGGTGCAATGTTTTTCTGCTTTACGGTGCTGGCATTGAAGCGGAAACCTTTAACTCTGTCCTCCATCCATTCACATTGTAAGGGTTGAGCCAGAGTGCTGCTCTCTTAAAAACAAGTCACCCTCTGTTGGTGTCTATATACGGGAATGAGTGCGTTTGTGTGATCTGTACAGCTCTCACACTCCAAACCCTCCTCCTCCTTTAGACTGTTAGCCCTGGCCTTTTCCCCTCCTCTTCCCTGCACTGTCTGTGACAACATAACTCTCCTCACCTTGCGTCATCATCCCACTTGCATGGACACATTGCGAATGCAAACTGTGAAGCCTGATTATAAAGGGGACAGTTACATGAAGTGAGCACAGACATGACAAAAGTAAATCTGGAGGGCCTTACCCATCATGCTGCTATTGAACCGCTACTAGAGATTTGAAAAGACAAAAAAAGAAAAAGAAAAAAAAAAAGCAGAGCAGATCGTGATTGGACAAGGAAGGCGTCAGTCGTCAGCAGGGGAGGTGCAGCTTTGGGAATCTGGGTCAGACTTCTGCACTCTCCACGCATCTCCGGTGGCCAGTGGCGGATGGAAGCAGCCAGGAGAAACCGTCACATTAGATCAGCAGGAAGCGGAGCGAGGAAATGAATCGGCCTCTTGCTCCCGGTTCCTCTGTCTGTGTTTGTGTGCATACTGTATGTGAGCTTTGTGATTCCGTGAGGGCTCACAAGTTGTTTTCTGGTGCTAAAATTCTTTGCAGTGAGGCATAGAAATGACAGGAATAACGGCGTCAAAAAACAAGTGGCAGACTATATTTAGAGCTGCTTCTGCTGTGTGGAGATCTTCTGGAGCCTCAGAGAGATCAGGTTTACACTGTGTGGTGGAAAGAAGAGGATCAAATGCAGAAGAAGAAGATGCAGGAGGGGGCATATAGAGAGGGATGGTATTGAGGCCAGATCTTCTTCAGTCACTCTCAAATCTATATGAGAAAATAGCCTTCCAGTCTCTATGTGTGCATAATGTGGGAGCCTCTCCTCCTCCTACTCCTACTCCTCCTCCTCACTTTCTCCCTGTCTCACATAGCTTAAGTCCCTATGCCAAGAAGGACTCCATGTTTCACTGGAGTCTCTGTTTTACACGCTTTCCCTACATCGTGACACCAGCTCTCTGTTTCACCTGAGAAACTATGTACATAGTAGTGCTGTAATGCTTTGCTTGCTCGTTTCCGTTTTTTTTTTCTCCTTTTTATTTTAATACTAGGTTGAGTTTAGACACGGGTCATGCACTGGAGAACTGATTTTAATTTGGATTAACTTGCTTGCTTTGTGTTCATGCTCTGCCTTGTTTTCATATGCTTTTTATTTTTCTCTTGCTGGTGTCTTTAAAAAAAATTTTTAGCTAGAGTTTTGAAAATGTTTTTGCCAACGCTAGATGTGCTTTTATTTTTTTTCCTTTTGGACTATTCATGAATATTTTGCGATTCATTTAAAGGGATTTATGTTGGTTGTACCTACTGATCGCTGTTTTTATTTTCAGAAAAAAAAAGTGACAATAGCTGTGAATAACTTTGGCACTTCATGCAGTAAACAAAGACTATTTTTATGAAACTCAGAGCAGAGCAGGGTGGGTCGACCACACTAAATAATATAGTCCCTTGCAGAAGTATTTTTATTCCCTGAACATTTTTCACAGTTCGTCACAATGCAACCATAAACTTAAATATATTTTAGACTTAGACTTAGACTTGTACTTTATTGATCCCTTGGGAAGACTCCCTCAGGAAATTGAAGTTACCAGTAGCTTACAGAAAATAGTAGCACACAGTGAACAAAGTACTAAAAACACAAATTAAATACAAAGGTACATACTAAAAGTAAGTAGCCAAACCCTAAATTAAGCAAGAAATAAGCAAGGAATGATAATATAAATACAGCACAATAGGAAATGTGAAAAATTTGATGGATAAATCGACCAGTGATATGGTATTGTACTATGTGGTTTGGCCAGATAAATATGTGGTTCACATTTGCAGAAAAATACAGGGGATCACTACTCCTTCTTCCCTCTGTGTTACGTCACCCCGCGCCCCCCAATGAGGAGTTGTACAGTCTGAAGGCATGGGGGACAAAGGAGTTCTTAAATCTATTGGTCCGACACTTGTCAAATCATAGCATATGACTGACCAACATAAAGCAAAGACAACTGAGATTGGGAAAAATGTTAATTATATTTTTAGGAAAGATTTACAAAAACTGTAAATCGTGGCTTGCATTTGCATACTTGAGTCAGGGTCGGGTTAGCCTTTGGAGCCTCTACGATTTTCCTTCAATATTCTATTTCCACATACTGACATAGTGCTGTGTTTCACAGTGGAGATGGTCTGTTCAAGGTGATGTCCTGTATTAGTTTTCTGCTATATTCAGCATTTTTCATGTAAGCTTAAAATCTCTATTTTGGTCTAATCTCTTCTGATAAGATTAAATGTCTTTTTTTTCCTGAGAGTTTTCAATAAAGGCCAACAAATTCTGCCACCTGAGTTGAGGATCTCTGCAGCACCTCCAGAGATCCTCAGAGTAACAATATGGTATTGTTTAAAAACCTATGATTGATCATTGACCTATGTAGTGCATTCATGTTGTGAGGCCTTCATAAAACAGCTGGTCCTACATTCATTTTAAACTGGACTCTATTTTAATTTGGTGAATTCTGCACTGAACTTTTTTAGGGAGGGCTAAATACAAATGCTTTCTGAATTTTATTTATAAAATAATTTGAAAGCCAGGAATCAATTTACGTTACTTTACATAAAGCATTACTTTGTGTTTGTCTGTCAGATAAAATCCCAAATGGAATACATACGGTGAATGTTTGTGGTTGTAATGTGAAAGTTCAGGAAGTGTAAATAATTTTGCAAGGCACTGTAAGATCACCAAAAGCCATGGTAGTGATATCTGAACTTGCATCAGCCCTGAGCTAAGAAAAGTTTGGGGGGTTAGCCCCTGACTGCTGCTGTACGTTTATGTCTCAAACTCTGGCTACTCTAAAACAGGACGACTACTTGCAGGCCAGCTTCACACCCAGACACAGCTTGTCCTCGCAGCCTGAGCCGTGTCTGGGCCAATCCTGGTCAGAAACAGATCAGTGCAAGGAGAAGAGTCCTCAGGGGTTTTCATGGTCACCAGTACACTTCTCACAATCGAGGAGAGATGTTTGAGTTCTCGTTGATGTTTTCACTCGGTGTGGATTACAAAAAAAGGACGAATAACAACATGTTGTGACTTTGTAGATTTTGCACTCGTCAACTACCTATCTGTGCATGCTTAATCACCATTTCTACATATAAGATCTTTCTCAGACGTACTTTTCAATACTAACTATTTATGTAACGGTCATGTGACAGCAATCATAATTTCAGTGTATATCAGAAGACACACTTAATGTCTGTGCTTTGGAAAACACAAAAGCAAGCTGCTTGTTGTGAAGTAAAGAGATTAAAATCAGAGGTCGGTCCAACATGGAGTGATTCCCAATGAAGGAAACAACATGCCATCTTCAGTGGACCTAAGAATACTTTCCTCTGCTTGGGTTTGAAGACTTAAAGGTTTTTAAAAAAGAGAATCATCTGACTGATATTGTCTCTGTGTTACAAATCAAGTAGACTGTGGTGAAATTTGCACAAAACTTCTATGTTGAGTTTGTTGTCCCTGGGCAGCCTATCTGAACAACGTCCCACCCTCCTGGGCTTTCCTCTCCTGATTCTTCTTGCCTTCAGACTGTTCCAGCAGGGCAGCTGACAGGGGCAATATTGGTTTTCACAGCTATGACTGTGCAGTGATGAGGCATGCATATGTATAGAAACTTGATTTCTTGATTAGAAAAAAAAAAGAGAAAAAATAAAATAAAACAGTTAACTCTGTTGTTTCTGTAACCAATTCAGGACGAAAAAAGTTCAATAAAAGTGTCATGTTTGTAGTGAACTTTTACCTGGATTTGGTGTTTTATTCTTGTAAATTGTAATTGTTTTGAAAAGTGTGAAAGAAGAAAAGCCAAGGTAATATTGAACTTGAGGAAAGTAAAAATTGCAGTTTTTTTTAAAAAAGAAAAGTAAACTATTAAAAGGTGATTTAAAAAAGAAAGAAACATCGTCTATCTTTGTGGATAGTTTAAAAAGCTAAACCTGTTGTTTCATAAAAGTAGTTACACATTTTTAAAAGGAGTATGTCTTTTTGTATAAGTTTGGCTTATTTATGTTTTGAATTATTTTCAGCTCCTAGGTGCCATGCATACGCAGCATCTAGATGTCCAAAAAGCTTTAAAATAAATCCATCATTCATTGCAGTGGCAAAAGATTGTAACAGTAGAGCTCATAATAGCTTTCATAATTGGATTTTGGCAACTGATGCAGAATCATTTTGCATTGAGCTGAACCTAAATTGTCAACCAATCTGAAAGATGCTTGTTGTGTTAATAAAGTAATGAAGTGCTTTATTAAGTATGAATTAGATGATAATATTTTCCCACATAACAAGTAGATAAAATAGTTATTTCTTCATACTTGTACACAATAATTTTAACTTACACTTCCACCTCTCGCCTGGAAACCAGACCCACTTGATCTTTAGCTATGCAGAGTCGACCTTGTGCCGCTTCAACTCTAGCACCATGGGATTTAGTTTCAGTCTGATCCACTGATGCCAGTTTCTCTAGAGCTGGGTCCAGTATCAGATATCCACAGAATAAAATGGGTGGTTTTATTAGCTTACCCAGTGGCAGCTGTATACCATCTACAGATAGCTACTGCAGGAAGATGAATGTAGATCCTCTAAAGGCCACACTTTAACGAAATCAGAGAAGGCAAGGATCGAGATCCTTCCTATGGAGAGATCCTTCCATAACGAGACCGCAGAGCATTCTCTCAGGTAAGTTCAGTTTGTGGCGCGGTGGACATGTGCCAAAAGAGCACTTACTGCATGTAGCATTTCAGGTTGATTTGCAGTCAGGACATAGGGCTAACAGCTCAGACAATTTTCATTTTCAATGAAGATCAAAGAAGTGAAAAGTCCACTGAGCATCATGTAGGGTTTTATTTTTACAAATCACATTTCATGAACTCATTCAAGGATGAGTTCATGAAAAGATTGAGACAATGCTAGATCACCACAGGGATTGCTGATAAATATATCTGTTAGTGTTAAATACATATTATTGAGCAGGGCAACATGCTACAACAACATAAATGACAAATATTTCAGGAGAATATTAATTAACGTGTTCTGTAATGCAGACAACAATCATTCACCTGTGAACTTTGAGAGTCTGAAACATTGTTTTTATTCTCTGATTCCCTGACAGGGACATTTCCTTTCCTGGTAAACAGGATAGAAAGTGCTGCTGCGAAGGCCAAGTCACTCCTCACTCCAGCCTTAATTGTCTGCCTGAATGGAAAAGCTACGGCCTTTTTTATTACATGTATTACTGCGATAGTAAGAAGAGACAGAACGAGGAAATACGGTTGTCCTCTGGTGAGATATCAGCAGGAGGTGCCAAGAGAAAATATCAGGTCTGTTCCAAGAGGTTTCCCTTCTGGCAGCATTATGGGAACTAAGTTATATGGAATTCATTTATTGGGTAAGACGCATGAAGGGAAGTGATAAGTCAAAGAGGCAATGGGAGCAATAAAATGATTGGACATGGATCAGATCATAAATTCTTGCTTGACCCTGTAGGCCTATGTATAGCAAGTTTGACTGATTACTTTGGTCAGTTTGACTACAGGGTAACACAGTCTAATAGCCCTTTAACACCATAAAAACACATAGAACAAGGAGATAATTACTTCACAGAAAATACATAACACCACAAACAACTTAACTCAAGTGTTCAAGTGTTATTTTATCCTTCAGTGTAAAAGTAAAGATATTTCTCAGTCATGTCGAGGATGTTTCCACTTCCTCACCCGGGTTGTTGGTCCGCAACTCACTGGGCCCTGGAGTCGCCTGGTTGGTGGGCTTCACGTTCAACCGAGGGACAGAGCTGTCAGCATCAGGATTCTCTGGCTGCGTTGCCTTCATCGTAGCAGCTGGAAACAACAGTAAGGTATCTTTACTATGTTGGTTACTTTTCAAACCAACAAAAAATACATGCATTAGTACAAAAAAATCTTTGCTTTTGCACCACAACCTTACTAAAGACATAAGTTGAATATTCAAAAACAAAAAAAGGAATAGATGGAAGAATGCTGATTAGTTTTTCCCTCAAAGCTTTTTCTGGTCTTAAAGTGTGAAGGTTAATTTTTCACAATTGTTGGTTTCCAAACAGAAATGTGCAATTGGTTTTGTTAGTTAAAGTTAAAGAAAAAGTAGCTCCAAAATATAGATCCAAAACAGTGTAGTATACAACTTTAAAAACAGAACACCTTTAAGTTTAAGCATCTTGTATTATAAGCTAGTACAGTACAATGCCATCATGGAATGTCATGGTATAAAGCACACCTTTATTGGACTCAACAACAATGGAGACATTTCCAATGCAATAATCTCCCATGTGTAATGTGTTTGAAGTCCTTTGGGAGAGTCTGGCTTAAAGTGTTACCAGGACAACAACTCTTGGCTCACTGCATTGTGCTAAGTTTGGTGGTGGGAGGATTGTGGTATTGGACTGCTGGCCCATGACACTTCCAGTGAAAGAAATGTCTAATGTTTTCAGCATACCAACATGAAGATGGCTCCTTCATGTTCCAATGTGACAATCCACCAGTGCACACAGCAAGGCCAGTAAAGACAAGGGTGAGCGAGCATAAATCAGAGGAGTGACTGCTATCCAGGTCTTCTCATCCAACATCAGTGTCTGACCTCACAAATGAGTTTTTCTTTTTTTTGTCTTTGGAAAAATGGTCAGAAATTCCCACAAACACATAAAATAAATAAATAAAAAACTCTCCCCAGGCTAAACTCCCAAAATAAATCTCACATAGAAACAAAAACAACTTTTCCTCTCAGGATTCATTTGATAAAGTGCAACACAAACAGGGCATGTTCCAAAGGGAAACATCCCACTAATGATAGTCACGTGGTGATACATGCAGTGCCAACAGCTGCACCTGTTCATGGAGCGCCAACCTTTCAACATTTTGACAAATGACTCTGTGTCTGCTCTTTGCCCTTCGTCTTATTGTTTTTAGTTTCCGTCTCAGGCTAAATCCGATTTCAGACCAGAAAATACCAGAAGAATTGATGCACGTTTGCTCCTTAGGTCAAATAAGGTGAGTGCAGCTGTTCCTGGATCAACTTAAAGAGCTTCCTTACACAAGGGGGAGCTTCCCAAAATATTTTTTGCTCACACTCTGCTTCTGTTGCAGTGGTAAACATGGCTCATTTATCTGTCAGTGCTCTCAACCAAAACAACACGCAGCACAGCAAAACCACCACTGTCATCTCTCCCCTCCCTTCTTTCACTCCACTTCCCTCCCTTCCTAGTCCAGTTCATATTCTGCTAAAGAGGTCAGAAAATGATTTCCATTCTGGACGATGGGCCGAGTATACTTTTTATTTTGCACACAGCGTGTTGCATCATGCACACACACCCTCACGCCCCCTCATTTTTATGTCAGGTCAGCAGCGGCGGCAGTGACGCTGTGGCACCACAGCACAGGAATTTTTGACAGCCTGCTGTGGCTGCAGTGGGCTCTTTTGTTATGTGGAATGTGTTAGTGTGGATGTAACCTGCAATCATGGTGGTTTTTGGCAGTGTTGGTAAGAAACACAAGCAGCAATATAATCATAATGAGCTTTAATGTGCATATTGGAGAGGGTATGCTTGAAATAGCACACCCATAATATGAGATCAAACCTATGGAGAGAAAATGTGTCTGAGTTATGGAGAAGTTTTGAATTTGTAAAATTAGGTTCTGTTAGAAGATTGGGAGTCGTTAATATCTAACCTGCAGTAGATAACGCTCTTGATGTCTTCACAACCAAACAAACTTCTTTAGTTCATGTTAATACTATTTGATGCACTTCCTCATATTTGTAATTGGTGGTTATTTACACAGAAGCTGATGGTTTTCCACCAGTCTTACTGTGCCAAAACATGTGAAGCACAGAACACCTGAAGGATTATATTAATATGAGGAAGTGTAAAGTATAACAAAATAGAGTGTACTTAAGCATATTTGCTTTACTATGCAACTACTTTGTTGGTAAATTACTCTTACTAGAAAGGGTCTTGCATGTTTTACTCTCAGTATGTTTAACATTGGAGAATCACTGATTGTGCATGGACTTCAATTTCCCAAATAAATAATTAAAACTTTCACTGTAAATAACAAACCAGTGTAAATAAGATTATGAGTGCTATGACTCACCAGTAGTTCCTACCGATTTATTGATGTTACTTTGAGAGACTTTAATGTTGTCCTGACCAGTTTTCATCTAATCGTTTTAATTATGAAGCATTTTAGGCTGCAGTAAAGGTTACTAGACACCTGGATAAAAGATGACATTAAAAGCACATCTTTAATTATTAGTGAGATTACACTTCATCCTTGCATAAACAAAAAACAAGTCTAAATATTTCAGCAATCTTGGGTTGGAAACCAAAGAAGCAGCACCCATCAATCTTAAAGATAACCCTGTTATGTCAAAGGCAGGTTGACAACCACAGCAGATAATATTCTGCTCGTTATTCTGTTAACGAGCAGAATAGCATAAAGGAAGAGGTAAGCATTTTCAAACTATTACTGAATGAAGTGGGTGTTTTCCTCAGTCTATAATTTTGGCCTAAGCATCAACATAAATGTGTTTATAGAGCAGTAACGATCAAAATACAGCACAATTTCACAAGATAGGGAACATTTGTCGCTATAATGTTTCAAATGTAGGCAGTTAGATCGGGTTATATGTTCTTTTTGAAACTTTACTATGAAAATTTTATATTTTTCCTGATAGCTGTCATACAGTGAGAATCTCAAACCAGTCCATGTTTGATAAATTTTTGATCTTGTATGGCTCCTTATGTGCAAAAAACAATGACAATTAATCACATTAAAAGCCACTTTTTCTTGGTTCTGCACATTTCAAATACCAAAGATTAGCCTTTATCCTTGAACCGTAATGCCAGTCACTCTGTCACACAGATATGCATTCTCAGCTGCTGTCTCATCCTTCATGTGTGCGAACTACAACTCTCAAACACACACATAGTCTTCTACTTCTCTGTCTTAATCCCTATGTAACTCCCTTCTGTCTTCACATGTATACCCCCAACCCCCACACTCTGCCATCTCCATCACACAAACACACCCCGAGCCCTGCAGAGATTCTTTTTCTTTTTCATGCCGCGTCTTTATCTCCGCCGCTGGCCTCATTCTCACTGTGTGCCGCTGCCGCTGCAAGAATCCTCGTCTCGGTTTTGACATCAAAGCCGTGTTAGGATGAATATTGTATCTCTGCGGCAAATTAGGTGCATGATGGGGTTGGCAGTATTATATAAGCATGTCTTTGCATAATGCATTTACAAATACTTCTATACTGTATAAACAACAACTACTGTCAACTACAGCAGAAGCAATATAGCCCAAGGACTGGTAATCAGTGACTAAAAGTGAATGAGTGCGTATGTGCTTTGATATATTGTAAGGAGCATAAGGACTAATTGCTCCATATGGGGCTTGAAACCCAGGATCCATAAGAAGAAGTGCTGCTTTGGGTTTTAGGAGTTCGGTTGAGTACTAAGTTGAGAATTGAGCTTAGGTTAGGTTTAGGGTAAGGATCAGGGTCAGGGTTAGGAAAAACTTTGGGGTTCAGCATAAATGCATTTACTATAGCAAATGGAAATCAACACAAAGTCCACAGGTTGTACAGGAGTAAAAGGATGTGTGTGGATTGGTTTGCACATGTGCATGTGTGTATACCTTTGGTCTCTTGCCGGGTCCAAAAACGTGCAACAGTTGTGGTGATGTCTCTTCTCTCCCTCAGTTCCCTTTGCCATCGGCGTAATTCCTGCACGTCTGGCCGTGCTCTGACCTGACAACAAATTATACATGTTAACCAAAGCAAATGTCACAATTAACATTTAAATATATTAAGCTATTCATTACTAAACTGTTTAAAATGTTCTGAATACATTTTTTGTTTTGTTTTAGGCATATCACCTGAGATGAAAATCAAAGAAACTCAAAAACTTATACATTCACAAGATAGTCCTTACATCACTTTAGAGGTTTATCCTTTAAACAAGAGTTGAATGTTGTGTATTGTGAGGGCGCAGCTGGACCAAAAAGCAAACAATGTTATAAAAATGCCATGGTGAGTAGAAGGGATAATTAAAATCTAACATTTACATTCACTGCATGAGGAGAATAAGGCAGAACTAAGTAGTATAAAATTGAAGACGCTAGCAGTGAACAATGGACATAAAGACGCTTAAATGCAGACGAGATGTGATCAATGACATGGGGACCAGGTGAGTTAAATCAGTGGAATGTTGATCAGCTGTGGGAGATTAACGAGCACCATTAAATTAACTTAAAATGTTAAATGGATGTTTTCAAATAAAACATTTGAGTACTTCAACCAGCTGATCTTCCATTTATTTAACTGTTTGTTGAAAAACAGTGATGATTTGTTCATTTTAATGTTATAAATACAGTTATATCTTTTTTTAATTACTCTCATACATATAGCATTAATCAGTCAAGGTTATAACATGTTCAATATTCAATGAACATGAATATTCATGTTCAATGAATATTGTGATTCTCTTGTTTCAAATAGCTCACTACACATTTGTAAAAATGGTTTCCATTTAACAAGATAAAAATCCCATCCAAAATTCATTAATATGCTGATGCCACAATTGTAATGACTTGCTGCAATGTGACCCTTCTCCCTATTAAACTTTTGACCTTTGATCTCAAAACAGAGGTTAAAATTGGTCCTGAATTAAAGCAGGAATGAATGAATGACTTCCAGTTATTCACCTTTGAGGACAAGTGTTTGACTCTGTGTGACACCAAATGGAATCTGCACAGTAGAAGTCGCTTATGGGGATGGCTAGATTAAAAAAAGTGGCACAGTGATGTGATGAAATCAACTTTGTGTCATACTTTTTATGATGATAAAAATTAAATGCATGCCTTGCATACCTTATTTAGAACTCTGGGCTGCACTTTGTTGCAAGAGCTTTCTTCACTTTCTCATCACTGTATATCATACAAATCCTCTCAAAGATAAATTAGCCCATCTATTTCTACCCTTTTGTTATTATACAAATAGTTATGTTACCAGGGAAACTACATAAATAATATATAAAAATTCAGTAGGGATATTCAGGCCTGCCAGATATAGGACATATATATAACATGAATAGAACCTGTCTGGCTATGTTACGGAGGCTAAAAGGTGTCAAAAAGCCACACATGCCCTTATCTAAATGAGTCAGATTAAAAAGACTTACAAAGCCAGAAAGATGAAGCTAGGTTGTCACCTATATTCTAAAACAGATAAAAATAACTATAGCTTTACAGAGCAGTTAGTCATTTTATGAGTCACTGTTAAGTCGCCATGTCTGAGTATGATTGCATCTGAATTGTGTGGCTGGCTAAATGGGTGAAATTCATGCAGCCTAATTGTCAACAAGCTGTCTTTTAATGCATCTCCGACTTTAAGTTGTTGTTGACATGACTCATGCTGTTGTTCTTGGAGGAAACCCCTGTATTTGTTTTGTGTTTGTGTGTGGGCTGCTGAGAGATTGACTGAATGTTTGCTGTTTAGGATGAAAAGGAAATGTCCCTGCAGGGCTCACTTGCCTATTCCTCTCCCACTAAAAAGGTTTTCTCTTTCTTTTACTCAGAGAGATTTTCCTCTTTGCTTCTCCTCCCCTTCAGCTCCTCAGTGGCTCGTATAACAACACCTCAGACCCTCTTGAGATTCTCCCCACATCAATGTTTCATCCCTCTCCGTCCACCTTTTGTCCTCTCTGTTTTGCATTCTCCACGTCTCCTCTCACCCATCGTTTTGCCCTCTGCTTCCAGTGAACCTCAACATTCTCTTGAGTGTCTGGTTGTGAGGCTACAATAGTGTTCATACTCAGGAGTATAAAAGTAGGCCTGTTATATAAGGCTGGCCGTGAGGCTGACGAATTGGTAAAACCAACCAAACCAGTGAGCTCCAACAGTTAATTCAATGGGTGTCATGGTGCTGCAGCAGCCCCTGTCCTGATGGGAGCAAACCATAGAAATGGAAATCAGGGGCGAGGGTCAGGACATGTGGGGGGTTGGAGCCGCTTGTGTTTGCTCACCATTGCTTGTTTTCTCTGTGTGTGAGACTGAATGTCAATTTTCACTGGCTTCCTCCATAAATCTTACACCTTGTTATTGTGCTTCTGCTGCCGTAATCTGCTTCTAAATAGAAAAAACTATTCAATAGAAACAACTGCTTAGAAACAGGTCACACGTTTAAAATGCAGAATGTTTTAGGTGTGTCTATGACAGACAGATAAAAGAAGCTGAGCTGACAGAGAGGGTTTCATATCCCGTATGTGTGAATAAGACCAGCTTGTCTAGTGGCGAAAAGTGCAGTTGGGGATTATATGTGCAAATAACAATAACAAACTTCTGGCACATTTTTTTTGTCAAAAATTCAGTTCTTTTCCAGTATCAAAGCTCTTGGTCATTTCTGCAAAACATTTTAATTAAAGAATGATAATAATACTTCAAGATGAAGTTATGGTGGATAACTTTACTGTCATGTGGCTTGAAATATAAAATCCACAAACCAGAGACAGTATGGATAGAGAAGTGTGTTATTTATGGCTGGAAGGATGGATATGGAATATGACAGGATATATAGCTTTTAAATCCAAATATTTTCCATTTTGTGTTTTTCCACACTTATAGAAAATACTTACACATCAACTTTTCCACATTTTTCCTGAAACAAGTCATCTTTCTGTGTACTATAATGAAGTCTCTGACAATAGCACCTGATCTCAGGTTACAGCTTTGGAAATGTGTGTTTTTTCGGATGTAGTCGTCGAAGTTGGAATCGTTTATGACTGTTTGCGGACACAGTATGCTGCTGTTATGATCAATCGTGTCACTGCACACGTGGCCAAGTTTAGTTCAGTGCATGTGAGTCACTCCTCTCATGCTGCATACAATGCACACAGGCATGGATTAAAGTGATTAGAAAAATCGCCAGGACACTGGCGATGCATGTGAGGTTGTAGCCTTCCACATGCATTACTTCAGAGCACACCACCGAACTGAAAAAAAAAAGAAGAAAATGCTGCATAAAGATAGCCGCCAACTCAAGTCCCACATATATCTTCATAAAAATCACACCAGTGACAGCACAAGATGAAGCCCTACATAAACCACACTCCCACAAGTTGCATAACTCCAACAAACAATGTACACACTCTTTCTAACACACATGCTTCAGCTCTGCTGCGTAGCCTCTCAGGCTGCTCTCCCTTGCTAACTAAGTTTATCATTCTGCAGCAACACTAAGGTCTGTGTTTACTGCAGTACTATCACCAACATAGACAAGTCACACAGAGTCATCCACAAATCTGCTCTATCTTCCCCTTCACACCTCATCGACCCAGCCATGTTCTATTTGTTGCCCGATGCTTCCGTCAGAGTTCAACCAGCCCAGTGACCTGCAGTCTGATATGTGCGTCTGCAGACTTGAACACAGTTAGTGGCTCCAACACACACCCACTGTGCTTATTTAAAACACTGACAGGAATTGTTATTTTTTCCATGGACCATATTGTGCATAAAAATTCCATATCATTTAAACGGTGCCTTGATAGGACCTTTGCTATAAGTTAGTAAGTGGGCACTAAGCAGAAGCAGACAGAATGGCTATTTAATGGACTGAGTGCCTGTGACATTTTTTCTGCATGAGTGTCGCTGCACGTGGTCGGTCAACTGACCTAACGCTGAAGCTCAGCTCAGACCTTTCAGCTATGGCTGCTCTTAGATCGTTGAGCTGGAATCCCAGACCTAATTCTCTGATCGACTTCACTGCTGTCTGGCAGAGATTCTGTGGGCAGAGTGGGTGTTAATATGTCAACCCATCAATATCAGGTCATGTCAAATGAAATATTACTCAGCACAAAGAGTGCCCCATTTCTTTTTCATTGTAAACCAGGCCTAAAAATCCAACAATATTAAACTATGAAAATGAAAACATTATAAAAATACATAAAACCAAAGATTCTAAACAGGAAAAAAATGTGGATTTCTTTCTCTGTTGCTATAAGACTTAGCAATGAACGTACAGTGGGAAAACCTGTTTTGATCATTTTTCTCATTTCTAAAAAAAAAATGCATTTTGGGGTTTAGAAGGATTTATCTCTCTATCAATGCCTTTGGGCAAAAACAAACATCTCATTTTGAAGTGTAGATAGCTTGCTAAGATGCTGCCACAAAATGTTATTTTAAGGATTTCAGTCTTTTTGTTCATATTTATATTTTGCAAATATACCATGAAATATTTCATACTGTTGGTGAAGAGGTGGGGTATTTCTGACCAAACATCAGACTGAAAATAGTGACCCGTTTTTTGAGTTTACAGATGAGATGAGAAAAAGCCTCAGCATTCTTTACTGATAGTGCATTTAAACTAGGCAGCCCATGACTCCTAGTGGATTAAGCAGGAATAAGAAGTCCATGAATCGTTCTATTAAATCTAAGTATTACTTACTTAGTAATAGATATTGGTCCTGTTTGCAATTTTTGGGGTTAAAACATAATTCATAATGCTAGATTTTCTAGATTTAATCCAGGGAAAGTTTGAAAAATATCACACCCTGTGTTGTGTTTAATGAACCTACTTAGTGCGTAATAAACAGCAAGGAATAGCATTAAAATTCGTCTTTGCTTCAAGTTATTTTATACACACTTTTGTATAAGTTGTTTACTTTTAGGGTGTTTTTATGTTTATGTTTGAAGAGTAGCAATAAATTACTCTGAAACTAATGTGCAGCAATAGTCTATAGAGGAAATAAACCCAGTCACAACCTCTTAGCACAAGTCACTATAGCCAGATGATTAATAGTAGAGTGTGTGCATGCTAAATAAATCGTAATAAACAAGAAATGAAAAGAGTGGAAAAAAGACCTCTGAAACACATGAACACAACTTTATAGTATTAACAAGCTAACTGTAGTTTATTATACAACAGCTACACTGCTCCAACTCAGCTGACCACATTCGAGTAATCCTAATAAGTCTTAGTGATCATAAAAAGTGTTTGTGTGTGCAAGAGTACATGTGTGTTACAGCAGCAGGCATGGATGAATGGATTATGGCTGGGCTAAGGCACGTAGTTTAAAGAAGATTATGCAACATGTTACGGTCTTACGGCTCTTCCTGGTTATTGTGCTCATACCTCATGAACTGTTTCACATGTGTCTCATTACAGCAACTACCTTCACTGTGTCTTATTGATATGTTTTGTCATTATCCACCACATAACTGGGTGGTCAAAGAAAAATTACAATTAAAATCTTTTTCTTTTTTTTTTTTTTTTAACCAATAACTGAAAAGTGTGGAGTGCTTTTTAAAATATAACTTTACAAAACCGTTCACTGTAATTCCAGGTGCAGGTCATCAGGTTTATGTTTAAAATCAACTTTGGATATTTACAGACCTAAATTTTGATGGCCCAGACTTTGACTGGGCCATTAAGACATACATATATGCTTTGAACAACGTCAAAGCATATATGCTTTAGTTTACAGTTTCTGTAGCCTCTAGAGGCTTCCTAACAGTATTGCCCTCCAATCATCTCCTACCTGCTCTTTGGTCTCAGTTGAAGAACGGCACCCCATAACATAATGGTGAAGGATGACTGTATTCTGAATAATGTAAATACCTGAAATACTAAATAATTTGTGTCAGTCCATCACATAAAATCCCGATACAATACACTGATTTGTTTTTGTCAGGTGACATTATGTGAAAATGTTCAAGGCGTATGAATGCTTTTGGAAGGCCTTGTATATGCAGGAGAAATGAGACACAGTGTCATTGTCTAGGTCATTGACAGCAGTTAATTTGCAGGCGTGCGTGCGTGCGTGCGTAAGAGCCAGCTTCACTGCTTCTATACTTCAGTCTGCAGAATTGTGAAAGATTAATTGTGGAGGGATGAAAATTTAGCTCTGCAAAAATACTCTCAGTCTCTGCTTCCTGCGCTTTTGGCCAGTCTGTGTTTCTTAACCAGAACACGCATATACGCACAAATCCACGCCGACAAGACACACACTGCAGTCAGGGAGTCAGTGCTGCGTCAGGCGAGTTATATAACAGTTTTGAGCGTGAGACTGAGGGGGAACAAATGTAGGGATCAGTTTGGGGGGATTGATCATATATACCAGAGAAAAATCTCAACATCAGATTAGGATTTTTTAGAAATTCAAAAACTATTTGCCATTACTTGAAAATCTCATACAGACACTGATTTTAGTAAACATATATTACATGTAAATATATACGATTTATTTCTGGGTGGCCATAAATCATAAAGGTTCTGCAGGACTTGCACAGCTTCACAAATGACTTTATACATCTACTCCGGTGATAATACACCACAGCCTCTGTCAGTACTCTGCAAGCCCAAAATATCCCTATCCTGTGAGTGTTTAATAAGTTGTGATCTTGCGTCTGTCAAAACCCCAATCTCTAACTTCCGACACTGACTGTACCGCATTTTTAATCCTTGATCTCTGCTGACAAAGCTGCATTTCCTTCCATCTAGCTTCAGTCTCTAATCTGACACTACTCTGCAACATCAGCATGCTTTCTTTCCTCCCCTTTGTCACCCATCCCAGAATTTTTCAAACATAGCTTCATCTTTCCACTTAATCCTTCCCGCTCTCTCCCTATCAACTCAGTTTCTCTCTTTGTTGTGTGGCTCTGCCTCAAGATCCCTGGGGCTGACCGTCTGCAGTGCCATCAGTGGCCTTTCTGAACAGTCTCCTAATTCAGGGTAAACACACTCACTGCTGCCACAGATGAACACTGGCTGAAAAGAAGAACAGTGTCTCCCCCTGCTGGCGGTAAGAAGGATCCAGAACAGAAAACTTGCATCTGTAAAGCTTTTTAGGCACACACCCATAAATTCAGTTACATGTTTGAATAGGTTTGCTGATTTATTTAAAAGCAACTGCAGATGACATTACAGTTGGGACAAACAGAACACGACCCTTTTACTTTGCCTCACACCACAGAACATTGTGTTTATCTTTTGTCTGAGAGTGACGAAACTGCTGCTGTTTGCCTCTGGCTGCGTCTGACTATTTATATCGTGGCATCGCAGTACCCACACAGGAGAGAATTAAAGCCTGGCATCACCGATGACATAACCACGCGGCTGAATGAAACTACAGGCCCCAGTGTAAGAGAAGGTTTTTACAGCGAAATTGGATTATACAACAAGATTACGGTGTGGGCTAATTTTCTCAGAGGCAGGTCTATTGTATCCTAACATGACCACACACACACAGGGTCACCGCAATCTTGTAGACTGACTAAGCTGTTCCTTTTCTGTTTTTAAATTAACCTTTTTTATGCACTTTTGGGCCATATGCATTGATTTACTTTATCTTATAGTAACTTGACCTTTGACAGTCTTGGTCAGAACTGCCTGTACTATGAGAAAAACTGCATGAACTTTACTTTTATGGGTGGTGTGCAAGGAGAAAATCTTTGCGCTTTAAGAAAATTATGACGACCAGACTAGACTTTGCTGGTGAGAATTGAGACCAGGACTTCTGCAATAATATTCTTTGGACTAATTACTCAATAGTTAAATTAAGTGCACCTCAGAATAGAGAACATATCTTAAACAAACAATAAGGCATTCCAGGAGAATGCCTTATTGTCGACTATTTTCAGAAGCAGGATATGGGTTACGAAGCCAACCAATTTAAATTAATGTTGCCGTTTCTTCCCACAAGAGTGATCAAATGTTCATGCAGACTTAGGCCAGATATTTGATATTGGCCACAAAAATCATGTGAAGGTCCATCTTACGAAGGGAGATTTATGTAAATGTTAGTGTAGGTGTATGTATATATATTTTAGCTTGTGTTGATAAACAATAAGTATACAAAAATATTCAAACTTGTGCACTCAATTCTTGCTTTAAAAAATAAAATTATTTGTTGTACAGCCACTTAATGTTGGAAAAAAATTATTCAAATGCTTCATTAAGATGGTGTGATGCACCTTATATCCTCTCCAGAAAGACTGGACAATCAGGGCAGCCTCCTCCTCACTGAGCAGTAGAAACAAAGGGATGGGAGGTCTAGGACTGGAAAAATACAAGACAAGAAAAATGGATATGATATTAACACACCCGAAATTCTATTATAGGCATTGCAAGAAGAAATGTAGCCATGTTTACAAGATTGGAACACGCAAACCTTTTTGACTAATATTCATTTTATCTGATTAAAACAAGCACAACATGAAAGAGCAAGTTTAAAAGTCTTTGAGGTGGTAAGACAAAAAGGCAAAATATATAATATATAATAATATAATATAAAAGGCAAATGACAAAATGACTCATTGTCTAAGTATTTCCGGAGCTAACTCTATCCCAAATATGTATATGTGTATGTTTGCACAATGTAAGATGCTTACTGCTCTTTCAGCCAGTCACTGACAAAGGGAATGTCAAAAAAGTTCACTGGATCCTTTCCCTTCCTCTGGGGGTTCTGACTGAGAACGAATAAGACACAACATGAGCTAAGCAAGTTATTTGGCTTAGGCATGCAGTGTCATTTAAATATGTGAGTGAAGGATTGTGGGGAGGGCTCTTACTTGTAGAGCCACTCAGTTAGGAAGTCACAGGGGAGAAATTTGGTCATTTTTCTCTAGAATAACAAAAACAAACTTTTTGAATATTTACCATTTCCGTGGAGAAAAAGCAGACTTAAAAGTAAAACATACCTGTTTGACATAAACCCTATCATTAAAAAAAATATTTTAAAGTCATGAGATATGCTACTCGGTGTTTTTTATAAGATAAAAGATTCTGCGATATTTATTTCACTGATATAAGTTGCAGAAAATTGTCTCCAAAATATTCAAATCACTCTCAGTAGCGTCAAGTTCTACAGACTCTGCTCTATTCCACATACTTTTTGAAAGCTCTGAAAAACGCTTTTGTTGGTTGTCGTCATAGCCGTGGCAGTAAACAATAAATGTACTTTAGGGTCAAATTAAACATACAATTTTTGAAATGTGGTTAAATATTTCACGTGATGTTTATCAGAAGAAATACAGACCTCAAAACAGTGAGCTTTCTGGGCTTCGCTCAGCAAAGCTTCAAGACCAGGTAATAACACAGGGAACACTATTTTCTCCAAGAACCGCTTGACCGGCCCTGAAACACATGGATGTCAGTCTTTGCAAATAAAGGTCAGGAATGGAAGACTATTTCAGGCAGGCAGTAAATCTTACGTTCATTATTCTGTGAAGATGGTGTAGCTTCAGCTGTCTTAGCGTGCTTCTGATGAGGAACAGCTTTCAAGTCACCAGTACTAGCAAGAGGGTCCGGATGATCATCATCCACTAATGCCTAATAAAGCCATAATTACTCTAAACAATTTTAAAGCAGAAAAGATATGTTCATCAAGCACACTGTAAACATATTCAACCCCTTTAAGCGATTTTTCTCAAACTTTTCCATATTAAAATCTCAGACTTTATCCTTTCAAACTAGTAATATAATTTGTACTCATAACAAGTGTGTTTACTACTATGGGGCAAATTGGTGTCCCTTAGAGTAAATTAAGTGGTCACACTTTTCAGAATCATATTTGTGAAATTTGAAAACCAGTTGTGTTGGTTTGCTACATGAAATCCCAAGAAAACTGAACTGTGTGATTGAACAATGGCACAACCTGGAAGCTCTAGGGGTGTGGATACCTTTTCAAGTCACTCCAGCTCACCTTCAGCTTCTGTTTAGGAGGACTGGGCTGCTCAGCTTCAAACTCTTAAAATACACACAAGCAATTAATTTCATTTACATTAAACTCAGACTTATATAGGCACATTCAGGTTACCTTGGCAAACTTGTTCCCACAATGACATATTAGCATCTGTATCTGCCATTCTTTAGCTTGTGTTCATTAGCTGTTGTCAAGGAGTGTTGTTGCTAGGGAAGTGCGAAGAAATTGACTTCCGATGTAAACATTATTGTCAATCGGAGCTCTCTTCTGGTATTTAGCATAATTTGTCATACAGGTTGTAGCTTTAAAATGTAGGTTAGCACCCGTCCGTCGACATAGCAGCTGCTTCGTGGTCCAATCACAAACTTAGATGCGGAAGTGACGGAAATGCTCTTCGGATGTTTAAATTATTCACCACATAAAATACAATTCGCAAATGGCATTTTAGTACTCCACACGTTTTATACAAACTACCAAGTAAATGAAAACAAAAAAATAAATAAATAAAAAGGACACACTTTAGCTATTATGGCCATGTACCACAAGATGGAGACACTTTACCATTCATAAAAAAATTGTACAGTACGTCGAAATAGGATCCAGTTGAAGAGGAAAATACATGTTCAGACTTTTTTACGACACTGTTTTAATACATTTCATACCACTTCCCGATCAATTTGTGGACCGTCAGCAAGCCATTTCTGTCTAACTAATGCCTAATAAAAAATGTCCTTCTGGAGTAAATTCTTAATAAATATTTTTTGTTCATTTTCTCTGTCAACAAAAAAGATTTTTTCAATGAATATTTTTCAAATTCAAGAACAAACTTACCAAGTCAGCTGAATATAAATGAGCTATTCAAATCTGTCGTAAATTCCCAGTATCTGCAGTTTTACAACTTTTTTTTTTGGTAACATTTTATATGCTTAGGCTTGATTTCTTCCTCTTTTTTTATGTCCTGTAAAACACTAGAAAATCTTTATAGATGAATGGTGAGATAAATGAACCTGCCATAACTTTGTTTTTGAGCCACAATCGTTCAAATCTAGTATATAATCCAGATAATTTATTCTGGAGAATAAGTTCCTTAATAAGTATTAGCCAACAACACAATCATACTTATAAAATCAAGTAACACGTAAATGGTATAAAAGATCAAAATTAAAGTCTTTATTGGAATATATTCCAAAGCAATTAAGTCATCTCATGACTGAACAAAAATAGCCATTTATCTTAAAAAAAAAGATTTCCAAAATGCACTGAACAGGTTTGAATAAAATATACACTGCCAAAACTCATAATTTGCAGCCACTAATAACTTGTTAATAAATAAGATTGTGAGCAAAACGTTTTTACAAATAGTATTTTTGACATACCCAACCCACAACTCTTTACATAGCCCCATTTTTAACAAAAACACCCCGTGCCACAAACCTTTCTCTAACAAGTTGTTGCAGTGCATCCTGTGTTGTGAACAATCCCCCAAATTAAAACAAAAAGATAGCAAACACAATGAGAAATTTTTAAAATAGTAAAATGACCATAATTATGACTGGCTTGGTCTTAATAAAGCAACACTGATAAAAGTAGATATCATAAAAAGACCAACTATAAACAATGAAATATACAAATTACATTCCTTCAGGGTTCTAGAGTTCTAAGAGCCCATGTGAAAAGGGACATTTAGGTGAAGTAAAGGGTGAGAGAGAAAAAGATAAACACCAATCTATGGTCAACATGATCTCACAATTCTGGTTAGGATCTGAGCTCCAGGCGCCAGATTTAACAACACTTTCATATACAGTGCCACATAAGTTCCTCAAACTTAACATTTTGTCAACTCACAACCACAAACTTCAGTGGATGATTTACCAACACCAAGAAGTGGAAATTAATCCATGCTTCCAAATGTTTTACAAAAAAATTTATAGAACTGTGGTCTGTATATGTATTCAACCAAGGAGTCAAACTTTTGTAGAGCTTAACTTTCTTTACTTTGATTCATCCAACACAAAATCCTGAGCAACCAACTCCTTCCAGACGATATCTCGCTGGGAAAAACAATTCAACATAGTGTAATTCAATATCAATATACTTTATATCCAACTGTGAAGGTGTCAGAAGTTGTTAGACATAAACATCATGACCTAGAACCCCGCAGAGAGGTCAGAGATGAAGTTGTGGAGAATCTTAAACTTGGGTGCATCTTAAGACGTGGTCATTCATCTAAACCAATAAGACAGTCAAAAACAGCATAAACAAAGAGAAGCAGCCAAGAGGCCCATGATAACTGTGGAGGAGCTCCAGATAGCCACTATTTAAATTAAAACTATTCTAGAGAAGAGAAACCAGATAAAAACTGGTGAAAAAAAATCATTGAGGAATTTCCCACAAGCCAGACTGAATCTGAACTTTTTGGTCTACAGGAAAATTCTTTCTGTGATACAAAACTAGCACTGCCGATCATCATGAACACAGTTACCACGGTAAAATCTGGTGGTGGCAGCTCCTTTCTTCAGAAGAAACAAGGAAGCTGCAAAGAATTCATAAGTAGGATTGAGTTCAACACAGAGTAAGAGTGAAAAAAAAAAAACAATTAGAGGCTGTTAGAAGTTCAATTCTAATCTGTCACTAAACTTGAAGATTGATGTTCACAGATGCTTTTCTTAAAATCTGACTGACCTTGAGCTGTTTTGAAAAGACTTTAGTCTATAAATGTGCAAAGCTGGTAGAAAAGTACCCTCAGAGGACTTGCAGTTGTAATTGCAGCAAAAGGTGGTCCAACTAAGTTACTCAAAGCTTCAAATATAAATGCACACTTTACTTTTGGAGTTTTATTTGTAAAAATGTGAAGACCATGTCTGGGTCTATCAGCTAAAATCCTCCCCAAAAACACTCACTGGAGTTTGTGGTTGTAATGTGATAAACAAAATGTCAAAAAAATAAAATAAAATAATGCTTTTGCAAGGCATTGTACATGATGGATGTAAAATCAGTGTATGTTTCAGAGAAGGAGCCACATGCTGACATGATTTCCTACATTTAATGTAGTAAGGAGCCTCCTAAGGGTTGCATCGCAGAGGTCAGTATTTTATAGCATTGCTGTATAATTAAAGGAAACTTGCGTTGAGCCTGCACTTAAACATTCAGAACTTGTTCACAGGCAGCATATTCAGTTCTTTACAAATAAGTCTTATGGCTATGGGAAAGCATTCGGAAACCATGTATGGACTCTCGGTTTAGCTGCAGCAACTAAAGGAGTGACATACCTGGCAAAGACAAAGTGGTCTTCTTCCTAAAATCAGCAGATTCTATTAAGAAAGATTAAAAAAAGAGAAAAGAACTAAAACAAATCAGATGCAGATTGAAAATGTGGTTGAGATGAGTCTGTCATCCCCGCCCTAGTGAAGGCGTCCACCTTCCTGTAGAGGTGGGGATGGATTTGTCTGCTCAGGGAAGCCTCGCTACCCTCAAGAGCAACTCAGTGCAATGAAAAGGGGACTTTTAGCTTCTTTCGTGGTTCCACTCCTCTCCGTGTTCCTTTATAGTCCAGATACAAAACTTCCCAGTGACTTTTCCAGGATTTCATAAACATACTTTCCTGCTTCCAACTCGGCACATTGCTTTCACACTACACAACCTCTGTGTTTGCATGGCTTTCATACCAAACTTTTCACACTGTCAGGTGTCCTTCGTTTTAAAGAAGCTGGTGAGAGTTATTTACAGACAGAGTAAAATGATGATTTATTAGTGTGTCTTTGGGCGGTTGCTTCATTCGGAAAGTGGTTCTCCGTGGACCCTGAAGCGATACAAGCAGGTGTATTCTGGATGACCCCAGTTAGATAGAACCCGCACCTCTACAATCTGGAACGCCTTGTCGTTTTTCTCCTGGACAGCAAAAAAGAAATTTTTATTGATTTATTTTCTCTAAAGCTGACAGATTCGTTTTATTTTTTTACATTTAAAAGTTTAGAAGGTTGCTTTTATAGTTACCTTAACGGGGAAGATCTGCAAAGACTCGCCATCTTCCTCGTATGTGTAGTGCCCCAGCAACGTTCCCTCTTCTTGGTACTCATCATCGAGACCCTAACAAGGAAAAAAATAAATAAAAATCAAAAACAAGTCAGAAGAGGACACTTGGTGTTTCTATTTGATTATTCACAAGCTTCTTAGGTTTTTGGGTAAGTTTTCTTACAAAGACAGTGAAGTTGCGAGGAGCACTGGCAATGTTTCCTGTTGGAGAGAGCGCCTTAGGGATGTGCTCCACACAGAAGGATGTTGGACGAATCCTCAGGGAGAGCCTGATCACCAGATAACCTTGAGCGCCTTTAAATGCCCAGCAGTTGCCAGGATACACATCCGGCTGATGGTAAGGAAGAGCACAGTATTATTTTTGAAGTCAAAAGTCAGCAGTTTAACAGTTAAATGTTGTTTTTATACATGCTTTTGTTTTTCCTTGATTATGAGACTTTGTTCCTCTGGGTATCTGAAGGTGGGACTCACCTGGATTACAACACGTGGAGACTGGGAGAAGTACCAGAGTGGAAGGCCGAACAGACTCATGAGGGCTGTCTTTGTCTCATAAGTCTCAGAGCAGCGTGTGCTAAGGATGCTACCACCTGACAAAACAGAAAATATGTTTTTACCCAAATTCATACAAGTACCATCCAGGGATCAGTCAGTCAACATATTGTTTTATAACCTAAATCTACTTTAAACTTCTCCAACACTTTATCCCTGAACTGTCTACTATGTTTCTTGTTCTTCATGAACATCTGAGGCATTCAGCTAAATTTATGCTGATCTCATAAATCAGCATAAATCTATTCTAGACACATGAGTAAATTCTCTAGTTAATAGAGAATTTGCCAAATTCTCTACTTTTTCATAATTTTATTTGTAAAAATAATTATATTCTTTTTCTTCCACTTTCACAACTTTGTTTTTATTTTGTCAAATCAAAATGCAAAAAAACAAAACAAAAAAAACCCCAACCTTCTGGTTTGTTGTTATAACATATGAAAAAGATAAACAAGTACAAAAACTTTTGCAGAGCATTGTGTTGCCTGAGAATAAGTGTAAACACCAGATGAAGGCAGGATTAGTTGATACAACTAAAGTAATGCAACAAGAGTTTATTTATTAAGTCCACATGACAAAATTCTTTTGTTCGTTTCTAAAGACAGAAAATATGAGGAACAAAAAGGAAGACTGACTCAGTTCCAGAGCAAGTTAAATCAATAGTTTTCTCTACATTGCCCTATGAGTGTATTGATAACTGATTGTATAAAATAGACAAATGGATGGATAAACAAAAAACAATAATGTTCCAGCACCCAGCCCAACTATGACAGTAAACAGCCAACAGATAACAGAGGCATGTAGCTTCACATCTTCTAAATACCCTGCAGACCTCGATGCTGCTAATACCTTAGTCCTCATTGCGTAAGACATGTGTTACAGAGCGATAGAAGTGCTAGACTGATAATCTCCTTAAACCACAACAGTTACCTAGTGACCTGGACACAAGCTCAGGGCGGACAGCTTTCCAAGCTCAGGGTGGTTCCTACTTACCTCCAGACTCCAGGGCGTAGTCCACCTGACCCGTCCGGTCCTGAGAGTAGAGCTTCAGGGCATTTTGAACAATCAGATTTACGTCCTGGTTTGCAAACAACAAGGGGAAAAAATCATGTGAGACAAGCTACTAAATTACGTGGTAAAGATGGGAATCTTAAATAGCAAAAGGTTTTGTGCATTACTTCTTCAGACAGGCCCTCAGTTGTAGAAGTGTGCCGGACCGTCCCCCTTACTGTCTCAAAGACTCTGCTGGCTCTGGACTCTGCCTCGCCCAGAAGTTGGGCTCGATTGTGCTCCAGTTGTAGCGAAATGTTTTTCAGGATGCTCATCTCGATGGAGGCCAGCACCGCCTGCAGGTCGGGTGTGCTCACGTAACGCTGCGACAGCCATTGGATCAGCGACTCAGGGATCTCACCCTGCTGCTGGTCCGCTGACTCATCGCTGCCGAAGAACAGATTTTTCAACTCCTTCCGCAACTGCGAGGACACTTGACTAGATATCTAAATGGGGGGAATATAAAGTAAAAACAGAAGGAAATGTTTCACCTCGATAAAGTTTAGATAATTTAAGGAGCATTGCTGAGTGACTGGGACGTTCATGCTGCTTACAGTCTGCTGTAGAGTGTTCAGCTGCTCGCATTTGCCCTTACATTCTGCAAAACCCTGCAGGTCTCCCCTGATTTTACTCAGCTCTGCCTCAAGTCTCTGCATCTCCAGCAATACAGCATTATGGTCCTCCTGCTTCACACCCACACTAATAAAAAGGACAGAAACTTCATGTTTTACAACATAATGGTCTATGTAATATAAGAAATAAGGTGTTCTCATGTCAGTTAGCATGTTTAATCATTTCTCCCTGGTACCTGACAGGAGCTGTGTCTGCAGCTGATTTAGAAGCCGCTTTCTCCCGTTGCTTCACCTCCTCCTCAAACTGCTGTTGCTTCTGCTGCATCTCCTACAATACAAACATGAAAACTTTAATTTGGACCACTCATTTGCATCGTAAAGTTTGTTGTTTTTGCTCAATCTTAAGCACTCTCAATTCACTGTGTTCATTTGTGGAATTGCAGGAAATCTGCTGTGCATACCTCAGTCTTGGTTGTCAAAGCTCTGAGCAGAAGCTCTAAATTAGCCAGATGTGCTGCCTGACTTTCCTGTTGCTGTTTTTGCTGCTCTGAACTCTGCAAAAGAAAGAAATTGAATATTTACTTTCATATCCTCTCATAACTTTACTCATTACAATGTCAGGACTGTTAAAATAAATAAATAAAATGGAAATAATGAAAATAAAAACCACTTACATCCAAAACCATTAAAAAATGGGTTATTATGGTTCAAATATTAATCATCAGGATGGAAACTGAGCTAATTCTAATTTACCAAGCGATTACATGCTTAATTGTGACAGGCTTACCTGTGCTATGTTTAAGTTCTCGCGCTGCAGTTCTCCTCGCAGCATACCCAGTCGCTGCTCCATCATAGAGGACACCCACACTTCAAAGCTCTCCCTTTCGTTCTGACTGTGGACCTGCTCTCTCAGCGAGCTGAAGAGACCGAGAAGACTGCTGTGACGCTGATCCTGCTTCTGGTTTCCCGCCTGGACTTTCTCCCACAACATGGCCAGCTGTCGCTCAACGAATTCGAGACGGTCTAGATCCATGCCACTTTGGATGGCAGCTGGGGGAAGGATTGGCTGAAAAGGAAGACAGGGGAAATTATAACATTAACTCTAAAATCTGACTCAAAGTCAACCGTATATGTTTTCATCTCTACTTTTCAATTATTCGCAAATGTCTGATGATCCAGTCATTAACCAAACCTTGTGGTTGTGAGGGAGTTTACAGGGTATACACACTTTGTGAAAAACTGCTCTATAAGATAATGCTACTCACTGTTGCTTGGGAGACCGGAGTGTTGTGAGCCTGCTCCATGGGAGTCTCTGTTGCAGGGACAGCAGCGGGAACACCAGCCGAGTTAGAGAAGAAGTCAAACCTAGATTTAGAGCTCCACTCCGTGAGGTTTATGGCTGGAAGGTAGGTAAGCAGGACACCGGTGAACGGGAGCCACCACCATAAAACTGCAGGCGGACAAAAGAATGTGAGGTGAAAAGTAACTCAAGAGGAAATGCTTTTTTATAATAATCCAAGCTATTGGGTTAAATATTAAACACTTTAGAAATTTAGAGTTAAAATGATATTGCAGACAATTGATACATTAAATTTAAATGTTTTTCTTTACTAAAACACACAAAGAAAATACTTTTTCGAACCCTTTGGGAGGTTAAAATTAATGTTAAACTAAATTAAGGTGATATTTTATTTTAATTGCAGCATGATTCAGCAGAAAAATAAGAAACTGTTTGAGAACAGCTGAGCTGCAGTGAAAACTCAGGAAGGTTGACCTGAATCTGCAGCTAGATTTACAGCAGACTCTAGAGATCTGTGCTGGTTCTAATCGCAATATATCATTCTCTCTGCGCTGACTACAGTAAATGAGTTCAATCTGTTTAAAAGATGTTCTGTTTACTCACGCAGAAGTAGCAAGAGGAGCAAAAGGGGCAACAGGAGCTTCCAGAGTTTGGGAAGGCATCTGAAACACAGAAGAAAACTTTGAATTTTACAATTGATTGGCATTTTATATTTTTAATGAGAAAAATATATATCTTTATTTATATTTCGGCAAATAATAAAAAATGAATAATGTGACTGTTTAAAAAAAAAAAACCTTAATTAAGCAATAAATAAATCACTTAATTTTTCTTTACACCTGAATTTTTGTAATTGATATAAATTAAAACACATTTTTTTCACATATCAGGCAATTGAGCAAAGTTTAATTATACTTACTGTCGAATGCAGAGCAGCCATGTTAAATATCTGTGCTTAATTCATTGCCCTTGAAGGTAAGAACTCTTACCGAGTTAGAAAGAAGATGTTTGCGAGAGACATGAGAGACACCAGTTGGTACCATCCTCTTGCAAGAAACCACATCAGTCCCTTTCCTGCTTTTACTAGAGAAGCAGAAAAAAGAGAGAATAAATTCAAACTATCAACCTGAAGTAGATAAGTATCCTAATTTGCTGAAAATTAGGATACTAATTTTCAACAAATTAGTTGAAAATTTGTTGAAACCTACCTGGGGCTGCTAGGATCGCCCAGAAGCATGACAGAAGGCTTTGTGTTGCTGTGATGATTCCTGAACCTAAAGCTTTACCTGCTGCAAGCACACAGCGACCAGGAAGCAGCAGATAGAAACCTGTTAAAACAAAGCGAATGACGTTCACAACTACAGCTACAGTTTTTAGCTTACAAAATAAAAAGAATATAAAAAAATATCTTTGTAACGGAATGATCAGTTAAAAATGATGAAGTTTCATTTAACCTGTGTAAGCTAGGATGCTCCACAGCGCCCCCACCAAGCGCTGTGACTTGGAGAGTGGTGCAACGGCGACAGTGCGAGACTCAGAGTACTGCTTTCCTTTACAGTCGTCACCTGGGTGCGTCCAAAATGATGGAGAGCAGACAAGCAGAATGCAAAAAATGAGCAAACAAAAAAGATAATAAGCAGCATGAATAAACTCATTTATTCCACAATGACTAAATATGACTGATAATCAAGCAAATTTGAGAAAATTATTGCAAATTATGGCTCATTTTACAAAGGCATGTGCCGCAAAGCTTGATGGAAAACTAAAACAAACGAAAAAAATCTAAATAACATCTTTCTTTAAGTAACATTTTTATTGGTTTTGTCATATTAGCTTGGTGTCAAATTATTTTAAATAACACCAAAGGTCTGGTGCCGGGGGCTAACAGATCATCCTGGTGGATTTAAAACTTTGAGCTTCCCGAGTTTTTTTTATTTTCCCTTCTCTTTTTAGATGTTTTATCTTCAGTTAAACTCTGACATGAAAGTTCAAATAAAACTATTTAAATAACCTTCAACTTGACATCGGAGGGTCAAACAAATAAGTTTTTAATTAGCTTTTATTTTTTTGGGGGAAAAAATCTATATATGATAATAACATATATAAAAATAATAATATGTAAAATATAAAAATATTATTAACCACTAAGCATAATCAACTTGAAAACAATTATTTTTAAATACTCTAAATCGTGGATTAGAAAGATTTGGCTTCACTTTCTGCAGGTCATGAAGTTCAACAGGCTGCTGAGTAGTTAAAGCAGTTCACACAACCTCTGCCCACTGATGCTGACACAGGGCACGCATATCATTGACTTTGTCAATCAAAGCTGCACACCAGGAACCCTGACAAAGAGTAAAGCGAACATGTGCTGTGTGTGCTTACACAGGGAACCATTGAGGTTAAGATGAGATGTTTCTTCAGTGACCAGATCCTTTACATTCATGCTTCCACAGAAACTTGAGTGGCCTGTAACACACAGATAACATATTTAACTACATCAAAAGCTTTGACTCAAGAAAATCATAGCAGAAATGAAGGTGAAGTTGAGAGGACCACCGTGCCAGAACCACCAGTATGAATGTGGAGGAAGCATTGCTCCTAAAGACGAGATTACAAGTGGAAGTTACACATGCACAAAAAATAAATAAATAAAGAGAATTCACACAAGAACCTGGTTGAAACAGCAATGAGAGAGGTGAAACTAAACCATCAGAGCAATGCATATTATCTACTGTGGAAAAAATACAATTAGGGAATATACTGGATAGAAACATTTACTTTAAATATTGAAACCTCAGCCAAATGGTTGGAGCAACTAATGGTTTTATGCTGTAAAGAGCAAATTTGCTCACTTAAGTGCATATCTCCTCTCAAGCTCATTTAACAAAATGAAGAAGTGCAACACATGTTGTCTGGAGTTTTTAAACAATGGCGTGGCTACTTATTTAATTCCAGTATACTTCCCCTTTCAAAAAGAGAAAAGTGTGAAAGTGAAAACTGGGTCAATTCAGGAGAGAGATAGCAAAGTTATGACATTCTTCAAAGGCACACCCAGTTTATGAGAAAGCAAGCATCTCTATCTCCTAAGGAAGAAGGACTCTATCTTGATTAACAAAACAGTAGACGCTTAGAAAGAAGAAAAAGTTAATTCAAGGAAAAGAGGCAGCTGAAATCTGGAGCTGTGACTCTCCAGTGGACCGACAGCAAATACCTTGTTCTTCAAAGCCAAGACCTTTGGAGCCCATCATCCTGTGGAGAGTGGTCTGCTTAAACAGCCAAAGTTTGGACAAACTCGAGGGCCACGCTTGTGTCAAGGAGTCCGAGTACGAGGTTTGGACTCCTGTTGACACATCCGTTGACACCCCTGTCCACACAACCATTGTAAGTCAAGATGGAAACTTGATTCATGATCAGAGGCATGCAAATGTGTTCAGCCTTCTTCAGGTTTTATCAGATTTTGTTCATGTTTTTTCCCCATCTGTTTTCCAGCCTGAACATCTTTCCCTGTATCTCCTGCAGAAAAGCAACCTCACAGCAGAATGCCCCACTATTATGTGTTCAGGGGATGTTGCCATATTAGTTTCCAGAAACACACTGTTTGGCATAGAGTTCAAAATCAGCTCCAACCTGTGCTGGTCCTCACACGGCCGGTCAATTTAGACTTGACAGGCTGGTTTTTGCTTGGTACTCTTTTCATTTTCAGATGATTTATTGAACAATTCTCTGCAAAATGTTCCCAGCTTGGAAATTTATTTTACAACCTCAGCCCGATTTAAACTTCTCCAAAACTTAATCTCTGACCAGTCTGTCTGCATTCTTTAATCTTCATAATGTTGTTTGTTTACTGATGTTCTCTAAAAAACATCAGCTGAGACCAGTTTCTGACTTTCTGAGATTAAATGACTCAGAGAGGGATTCTTTCTATCAATTACGTGAATTGTGAAGGCAATTGGTTTAAATGGATTTCACTTATGAGTATTTGAGAAATAGGGGTTGATAAATACAGGCAACACTCTTAAATTTGTATTTGTAATGACCTTTAAAAAACATGTCATCTGGCTTTTGCTTCTCAAGAATGTCCTATTTTGTGTTGGTTTTTCACGTAAAATTCTAATAAATTACATTGATGATTGAGGTAATAATTTGGACATTTCCAGGGGCTGTAAGGGTACAAATGCTTTTACAAGAAACTGTAGAAGAAAGAAACCTCATTATAAAAAAGATATAGTAATTAAGATAACTGAAACTCCCCAAAACAAATTCAAACAGCAAACATAGAGGAATGTAAGAATGACTGAACAACAGGGAAGAGTAGAATGAATCAAAAATGGAGTTAGACATCAGAAGATTAGATTTGGAGAATAACGTATTGATGTGTAAATTATCGATGAAAATTCAGAATACCTTTTTCTGCTGAGTTCCTGGTCCTTGTACCCAGCCAGACCAAACTGCTGTAGACAATGGAAACTAAGGACACAATGGGGGACAGGGCTTTTTTGCTGTAGTTCACACATGAGTTAGATATTGACATCAGGACACCTGGAGGGAGACATCACTAATGGTTAAACATACTCTTCATCACACCCTTGTTATGCCAATATGACTTTAAACTATAAAAATGCAAGTTCCCAAATGTGGAAAGTATTTTCTCACCCGACTTGTTCCTTCGACTCCTGTCTCTGGTATAAATATTTGTGTGAGGTGAAGATACTGAGGTGAGGCCATCAGTGGAAAGTTCTGCTGCTAGGCAGGATGATGATGATGACGATGATAGCGATGTCAATGATGACCGTGTCACACGGGAGTCACTTTGCTGAGAGTGAAACGAGCAATCTTTGCAAATGTAACCATTAGGGACCGAAGCATTGGACTTCGAAAAGCTGGCTTCTCCGTTGACGTTTGATGAGCTCTGGCTGGAGTGTTGCTCTGGAACATAACAACCAGGCAGCAAATTTAACCAAATTTGATTTTCGAAATAAGACTTCAATTGCAAATTATAGCTTTCCTGGGGTAATGAGACAGAGCATTCAAAATTTCTTTGTGATTAAATCTATAATTTTTTTGTCTCACCCCACTGTCCATCCACAGTAGTTGAAGATCTGATGGTGGTTCCTCTGCGCTGCCTCAGGTGATATTGCTCTTGAGCTGATACGAGCCGTGAGACGTCGTACGTTGTGACGTTTTCATGACTTGTTCTGTCAATTGGGGTACTGGCAGCTGAGAAGGACAGTGTTTGTCTTGGTGTTGCAATTTGGCTCAGGGATAAAGACACAGAGCTGGATGTGGAGTTCTGCTTTCTATTTCGTGGTGTCCTAGAAAAGAAAAAAGACTTTTCTAGGACTTTTGTGTGGTTACTACCTGAATAATATAAGATATAAATAAAATAGTTTTCAATTCTGCTCAACTGTTAAACTAAAAAAGGAAATTGTGGAACGATGTGGATTAACTTGTGGTGTATTTATTCCATGTTGTCTTGAGATGTTTTTTTATGATGTGCTGATTTTGTGTGAGTAAGGGAGAGGTGGGAATTTGTTTGATGATGTTAATGTCTGTTTAAATGAAAAAAATTCAAATAAAGACATTTCATTTTACTAGCGCAATGTCTGCAACATAATAATAGAAATAACAGTAATAAAGCTAATTTACTGATATTTTATTACTCTCCCCTTACAAATAATTTATTGTTTTTCCAGCTAACGGTTTATAAATATGCAGTCTTTTTTCAGCTTAGTAACTAAAAGTCAGTGTCTTCCTTCCCTTTTCATAACAGCATAGTGCATATAACAGAAAACATAAATGCTGGGATGCAATGCTTGCCCCAACATTACATAGTACCAATATTAAGAAAATTATCAGAAGCTTTAAAAAAAGAAACAATTTAATTGAGTGATCCACTTTTACTGCCTAAATTGCCTACTTTTATGTGCAAACAGCCAAAAACAACTCAAGGCGATTTTGTGTGATAAACCAACATAAGAGTATTTTATTACTGTGAATTGAATGTACAATGACACAGTTACACTTATTTTAACAAATAAACTGAAGTTTAGTGCACTTTTGTATTAAAAATGTGAACAAGTTCAAGTTCAAGGTCTATGGATGCAGGTTACTGTAAAATGACTATGTGAAAAAGAGGAAGGAGAACAAGCCAAGTTAACGTATGAGTTTCCAAAGCTTTCAATTTCACAGGAACAGAAAAAAATAATACTTTCAAATACTTTCACTTAGGTTGTAAGATTGGGGAGATCTTGTTTAGTCATGGTCTATAAGACACAAGTCTTTAGCAATGCAGCTGGTCAGAGTCAGATTGAAAGTGTTCACATCTTAACTCACCGGGTCTCTTTCCTGGTGTCAATGTAACTGCTGCCATGGTTCATGGAGTAATCAGTTACACTCTCGGTGTTGTAATGACTGCCGCTGTTCTGCAGACGGAGGCTCCGCCGTAACATCTTGGGCGACTCGTACACAGGAGAAATCTGGTGCTCTTTCTCAAACTCTAATGCTGCAGTTGAGTAACTTGAACTAAGACAAAAGTGAGAAACAAAGAAAAAGAGCGTTAGTCATGAGGCCCTCCATGAGACATGGTTTGTCTCTCATATTTACTGAACTGAAATTTTATTCAGAAACACAGTTGAAAGAGGAAAGGTTTCAACCAGCAAAGCATTTTAACTCCTAGTTCCTCATCCTAAACATCTCAGTGTCAGATTTCTTAAATGAAAACAAACACAGGCTTTTTATAGAGTTGTGGTGCTGGTGGGTGTTGGGTTGTTCCTCACAGGAAATGACTCACTCATATGGGAAAGAGAAAAGAAAAAAGATCAGGATATGTCTCTAAAATCAAAAATCAAGGCAAATATACTAAGTAAACATCCCCAACTATGCAAGGAACTGACTTGCTGACAAACTGCAGCAAGTCAGTTTGCTGCAGTTTCATACGTTAAGAGGAAACATGCAGTGAATGTTCGGTGCCATGCCTTACTGTGACTCAGAGGGCCACACCCACCCCAATGAGCAGGCTTTTAGTGCCAAAATGCAGGCATGACTAACAGGCAACATCTGCAACTATTCTCTCAGAGTTATTAGTTCCTCTTAGCTGGTGAATACAGAACATTGTTAATGGAAAGATGAAATGTCAATGCTTTTTGATGCAGTAGTAAAAATTAAAAAAAAAGACTTAATATTGAGAGAGGTAAGCTACTAGGAGCATTTGAAAAGATGAAAGATAGTATTCTTCCGGTTACGCACCTGACAATCAGGTAGGCTCACTGTTTGCTCTAAAGCTGCCAATTGTACGGTTTGGGCACAAAGTCGCTGAGTGTGCACAGGAATGACAATATACTGCCCCTAACTTCCCTGTGCAAGTTAATCAAGCTTTAAAGTCCTGCAGATGAGCACATATGTGTTCGTCCCTCACAGATCTAGTCTCTCTGCTAGACTGTCTGGGAATAAAACTTGGGGATTACTCACCCTGACCAGGCCAATTATGAGCTTTTGTCTTGAGTCTGCCACCTGCCTGTTCAGCCAACTGCCACCTCTCTCAAAACCCGACCAGGACTATTTTCCAGCTCTGGGAATCGTAGCGAATTTACCTGCTGCTTAACACTGGCCCACAGTTTAATAATAAAAACAAGTACGGTTGTTTAAAAGACCACAAACTCAGACAAAAGTGCTCCAAATTCTTCACATATTTGTATATTTGTGCAGGAAGCTCATTCACTACAGACCACCTCATCCATACTTTTTGTCAAACCACTAAATTATTATTCTGACAAACTGTCTAGCAGATTCTTCCAGGACAACAGTGTCCAACTAACAACAGTTATTGCTTTGGTTTATTTCTTTTAATGTTTTTTAGTTTTATTGTGATATATGCTGGTCTGGAGAACTTCTTATGGATAGGTTTGTGTTTGTACATTTTTGATATTTTGTTGCTTCACAACACCACGAGAAAATTTTTGCTATAAAGTAATTCATCTGTTCTCTCTTCTCTGAAGCTAAAGACATAGAACACCCGATGCATGATTTCAGGATATGTCCTCCAGACCCGAAACAGCTGCTGTACATAGAACAAAACTTTGCCAAGTCATGTGTGTCCCTGGGACTGTTGGGAGCAGGGCTGCGTGACAAGGAAACAAATACGTCTGTCTGTGTAGCCTGCAGGCACATGCAAACATTACAATACACTGTTCTCCAAAAGTATCCACAGCCACTGAACATCTCCACTATTTGTCACACTTCAACCAATTTAAGTTGAAATGTGATGTAATAAACCAACAGAAAGGAGTAAATAATTGTGAAGTGGAAGTAAAATGATTCATGATTTTCAATATTTCTTTACATCTGAAGGCAATAGAATTTACTTACAGAAATACATGTGCATCCACATTTTTAAAATTTTAAATTATTAAGTAAAATTCTGTTCAGCTTTGTGTAGGCTTATCACATAAAACTATATAAAATAGTGCTTCATTTTCATGGAACCGCTCCACATTATCATTGCTCTTTATAGGATTCTCAAAACAAAGACCGTCAGATTAAACAATGTTATAAAGCTTGCTCATGTTTCCTCAAAACCTCTTACGGATTAACTCCTCATTTGCTCTCATTCTCTACGTTGATCAGTGTGTCGCTTTTCTCCTAGGCGACATTTGCAGCTCACATCAGAGATATAAATAGCGATAGACAAAGTCAATTTACAGACAACAAGAGACTTACAACAAGCCAGACCTGAGCAGAGGAAAAAAAACATTCCCATCTTAATAGCAAGCTTGCTGGAATTTCATGTTGCATAATATTATAAATTCAAATTCTCTTTCAACACTCTTCTCGGTACAATCAAACTTTTTTGCCTTTCACAAACTCTTGTTTTGTTATCATCATCATCATGAAATATGACAAGCAATTATGACTTTGCTGATTGACAATATTAGTTAGTAGTTTGCAATACATCCTTATTTTTAGCTAAATTCAGAGGAATTTCTGAGAAAAATACTATACATAATAATGATTTTTTTTGACAGAACCAAAGAATTTAATTTGATTTTCCAAAGTTGTGGATTTCCCAGCAGCTGCTATTTTAGCTGAAGGAAAATAGAGGCTTTGATTTCTGTAGGATGTATTCAAAGAGCGTGTCATACATTTTCTTATTTGGTATACAAATACACTTCTATCCTAAAGAAACTTAAGAACCTGAGATAATAATTTAGGCAGTCAGCTCAGTTGGTACACTCGCCCCACAAACTCCGACTACCATTTGTGAGATATGCACACATTTATTTTAGCCTGGGATAATAAGAACCAGGTGGGTCGTAAAGCTCATTAGCAAAACCACAGAGTGGAGTGAAAAGCTAGCCAGAAAAGTCTTAAATCTCACACACAGAAGTAAACAGAACAGTGAAAGGTTTTTTTCAGGTAACAATTTTTTAAAATGCAGAGTTGCCAAACAAACAAGCAAACATGTTGCAGTTCAGGCTACTGCAAAGGTCACACTGCATAGACTGAAACTTGTGTACAAGAAACCAAATGTTACAACTGTAAATAGTTTTGAGAGGATAAGCTGTATTTTTAAATAAATTTGTAATTTTGTCACTCGGTTCAGAATGTATTATATAGATATTGCACAAGCTGACACTGCTGTGCCAAATGCTGAATATTTCAGAGTGACGAGATGTTGCAATTCAAAACTGCGATACCACATGCCCCTGTTGCATTTGCTGGAATAATAAAGTTATTTTCAAACATTTGAACTAGGGAATTCCCTGGGGAAAAAAACAGGATAGAGGTTAAAAGGGGCGGGAGGGGATTGTTCATTTCCATCTCCAGAACTGTTATTGAGTGGAGAAAGTAGTTTTCCACAAAATGCTGCACCCTATATTTACTAGAGGACAAGAAATGGAACTTGGGGGCAAACAGAGAGTGTTCAAATTTCCACCCAACGATCTCTGAGTAGGAAGGATTTGGCTTTGTGATTAGGATCAATCAGGCTGGGCCTCATTTTCCCTCCCACTGACAGCACTTCCCTTCTGCCTTGCTGTAAGAAAACGTCCTCCCCTCACCCGAACTGGAGTACAACAACCAACGTCACATGTGCTGTTACTGTGGAGACAAGAATAAACTAATCTTCAACTCGGAAAGGCAGATCAGTAGATGAACCAATACCCCATCAGGAAGAAAGATGTTCTAGCACATAAATATACAAGCCACATTTTCAGTGGCTTGCAAAAATATTCACACTGTCTAAGCATTTTGTCTCAATACAAACACAAACTCCTATGCATTTTACTGGCATTTTGTGTGGAAGCAAACTATACAGACATTTCTCCAACTAAAATCTGAAAAGTATTAGCAGTTTACCAAAAGCTATGTAACGCTCTGCTAAAATGAAATAAAAAATTAACTTTCTGACCAACATGCAAAAAACTCAATGGGTTGGAAATACAATGCTGCACAACACCCTAAACATCATCATACCACCCAAGAAACATTGCAGCTTCAACATCATGCTTCAGTTAAAGACAGAGAAAGTTGTGAGTACTGCTAGGAATGAGGATGAGCTATAAATGGGGCAAATCTGAAACATACCTGCTAAAGAGCTACAAATTCTTAAGACTGCTCAGTCTTAATGACGGTCATTCTTAAGACTGAGCCGTCAGTGTTACAGAAATGTGTATTACTGACCAATTTCTGTTACAAAAAATATCTAGGTTAAAGGCCCCATCTCCCTTGAATCCAGCTGATGTCATTTGCTTGCCACTTGACCTGGGGTGCATGTACTGAAATGTGCGTGAAGCAACTTTAACGATAGGGCACACAACAGCTGTTCAGCTGAAACTCATTAGATTCAAATGCAGCTTGATGGAGCTGCAGATCGAGAACAGTTTTCTGCATTTGACTCACAACCAGGAAAAAAAGATAGCTAGAAGGTTGAATTTACTATTTTTAGCCACTATATATTATCATTCACTTAAATGAAGTAGTTGATAACAATCAGCTTTAAACAGTTTTTAGATAACCCAATCACTACAGTTCAAGCATGATGGTAGGAAAAGGAAGATACCATCCAGACGCCCCGGCCCCACTGACCCACTTCTACAATCATAAAATATGAAGGCTCTCTGGGTGGATTCTCAGCACACACACACCTGTTTTCAGACTAACAAGTCTGTTTTTCTGGAAGACGAGCAGCTTGATCTTCTGTTGTTAGAAATCAAATACCATTTCTTGCCCACAAGAATTTAACTGTGTGCTTAAAGTTTCACTTTAAAACCAGTTGTGCTGTTCGTGTTGTGATAGTGGAAGGGAATGAGAAACAAATAATGATTAAGACGTGTCAGTTTTTCTTGTGTCATTATATTGTTACCTTCACTTGCAATGGAGCATTTCTATGAGGGCTTATGTTGCATTTTACGAAACCAATTCAAAAGCAACAAAATTAAAATTTGACCAAAAACAAAGCTATACCCCTTAACTGTCATAAGGACAAGGGTGTTCTCTTGAGTTTTGGGGGTGACAGTTGGGCGGTTAAAAAAAAGCTTCTAGTAATTAAAAAAAATAAAATAAAAATACATCTAACAACTAAAAATGCATTGAAGCATATTCTCATTGTTGATGTGTTTACATCAACACATCATTGTGTTGTGGGAAGATGCAATTTTGATGCATTAATTTATCATGGGACATGATGCTTGCCAGGTTCTAATCACTGATTGATTGGTTGGGACATGCACAATATATATCAGCATTAAAATCAGTATCACAAAACTGGTCTGATAACCGATGTTTATTTTCATCCTGTTGCCGTTTGTGTTATGGAGGGAGGAGGAGAGTGGGTTAACTGTTTGGTCATGTGACAGTGATAGTGATGCATTGGATCCAACAATCCAATGATTGTTGGATTTTTAATTGAAGCAGAGAAGCAATGTCAGCAGAGTTGTAATTTTTTCACCACGTTGAAAGGGAACGAAAATGTATGTGTAAATATCACCCACAAATCAATATTAGCAGATATCAGACAAGATTTAAATGCAAGAGCATCCTCAGTGCATCACTTATAATAAGTGACTACAATTATATCCTTGACTCCATATTATATTAAACTAGAACTCAAGGATTGCACACAAGGATTGGTGCATTTTAAAACTGTCTGAAAACTTTTCATATAGGCCATATAAACTTAACTTTTACATGCTAGCAGAAGGCAGCAAACAACAAATACCTGCAAGTTTTGCTTTCTAACATCGACTTTATTGAGTTTAAATAAAAATAGGGCAAATGTCTTTTAATTCACAGTTGGAATTTTTATCAAAGCCTTCTGACCCTGCTGCTTATAGGTCTGTAACTGAATGTCTTTGCTGTAATAGTCTCCCCGGGGACAGAAACAGAGCATAGTCCTTTTCCTCCTACACTTGGTCTATTCAGTGCTACAAACCTTGTCACTGCTCCTTTGAGTTTTGACAACAGATGGACCAACCGTTTTTGTCACCTGACCTTGTCTGTTGCTGCACTGCTTTCTTGTACTCACTACAGACCATGCACACTCTATTCACAGACATGCAATTAGATTCATTAAGTCTAGAATCTAAATTCTTCCTGCATTTTGAGGTCTGTTTCTAAAGTTCTCGGGAAAGGAGAGAATTGTTACCAACCGATTCAGCAGCCAGAAGCTAAAAGAATACCACAGAATCCTCAACTAACTCGTCAAGAAGCATAAACGATTAGTCTAATCCGAGGATCAAGGCCATATCAGAAGCTTCATTAATAGCCTTCCAGTTAAATTCAAAGGAACACGCTTACTACTGGAGTTTAACAACCTTAAGCAACTCTGTTGTGTTTTCTTTGTCCGTTAAACTGGAATTCTAAATTGACGTCAGTTTAATTTTAATTCTTCTCGTTTCTCCTTCTTGTTTTATTGTTTGAAATAGAAGTTAATCTGTTCCAGAGTTTGCTTCAATTTGGTCTAACTTTCAAAATCTTAAAACTGCTTGATAAATAACCTGACATCAACATTCACTTCACTTTTTAACCCTATCACTTTTCTTAAGGTAACATTGATTTAAAACTCCAGTTAGGAAACTAGAAGAATGTTGTAAGAAACTGACTGCAGACTCTACCTAAGTAAATAACTTGACTAACGAGCCACCATTAATTTTACTCTATTAAGAGTAGAAAAGCAAAAATATGTGATACAATGCCCAACAAACATGTTTAACAACAAAAAACCCCAGTAATTTTAATGAAGATGTCCAGGTCTACAATCAAAAGGTAATTTGCAAAAATGTATAACATAATTGTAACCTATATTTCAATATGCTAATATATGAAAGCAAGGAGATCATGTACATTTTTCATCTTGTATGAAAGTCAATGCTATCATACAATAAGAATCTTATAGGGCCCCATGCCTACAGCAGTATGCTAAATAGGATCCAACCGCTCCAATCTTTCTTAGCCCAACTTTCCTCAGACAGTACTTTCTACCCAACAGTGCAGTAAACCTGATGAGGTCTTTGTTGAAACTCGATTTCATTTTTACAAGACACTTGCATACTTTCCCTTGGGACCTGGCTGAGAGGGGGCATGCCTTTAAAGTGAAGCAATCACACGTCAATTCAAGGATTGTCAGAAACTGCAGCATACACACCCGCTAATTCCTCACTCCCTGACCTACACACCCAAATGCCTTTCTGTGGTTTAACAGCTTCTGGCGAAGTAAGGTGACAGCTCTGGAGACAACGACATTCCTCCACATACACACACTTTCCTGATAAGATGTTGACCACGTCTAAAGCATAAGATGATAAAGGCGAGCTAATGAATGATGGTGGATTCAACATGCCTTACATTTCTATTTATACAACAGAAAACAAAACTTAAAGATGCCACTAAATGCAGCAGCATAAGCATCATTTTGCAAGACTTTCAGATATGTTGTTTGGATTCAAATTGATTAGATTTCTATCAGATCCCGATAGCTAAAAGATACCCGAGACAGAAACAAATGATGGAAAATCTTGCAGAAACTTCACTTGCAAGGTTTTAAAGCATATAAAAGCTGTCTGAAACACCAGCAGAAGGAGCTCTGAGTCAACATTCATCCATTCTGAGTTAATTGCTGTACTGCCCTGACTAACAAAAGATACACCCTGAACTACTTTTAATGCCATAACCTGAACATTTGATGCAGCAACCAGTGAACCGCAGAGCAACACTAAGATCTCACCTGAGAGAGTACGTGTAGCCGGTGTTCTCTGGAGCACACTGTGGAGGTGTGTATGTATGCAGCTGGGAAAAGTCCATGGTCATTCTTCTTTGGTTAGACTGAAAAAGTTATTGTGCAAAGGATAGGACTCCCTTAAGTCACAGATGACATGTCAGGAGTAGAGTTACAAAGAAAAAACTACTTCTATAATACATTTGCTGCTTTGTTCAGTCCGTCTCTTAGATGTACTTTTCTTAGTTGTAGCCATACTAATCTGAAGTTTTGGAAATGACTCACTACTCCACAATGAAAAAAACAAAATGACATTCCCCAAATCATTTCTGGTTTGAAAACAACTCATAAGTTCTACGCCGTGCAGCCCTGACAGAAAACTCAGTCCTATCTGACACCTAGTGAGTACACGTGCATCCCCATTTCTCTGAAACACAAAAATGCCACTGTAATAGAGAGTTGGCAGACCTCTTCCTGCATGCTGGCTCTGGTTGATGAGCAGTATGGACACCAGTGAAGCTGTGATGAATGGCCAGCCTCTTCTGCTCTGGTACAGGGAGTGGTGGAGACAGGGCGATCCTATTTCCGTTTGTATTAAGCAGACTCACTATGAGGACAGCCAGTCCCTACAGTGGAGATTTCAGTAATGCTTGGTATTATGAAAGCCCACAAAACGGCAGAGGATAGGGAGGATCTTGAAGCAATGGGCGGGAACCAATGGGCGGGAAGCGATGCACCTATGAGCTGAGCTTCTGTGAGTGAAGCCTTCTTAATGTGAACAGGCATTACTGCTACACTGACTATTTCTCTATGAAAATTAAGCCATACATACTTTCTGCTTGCTGGTTCTGCTTTACAGATGCTTTAGAGGACATAGCAGCACGTGGAGTACTGATAAACTGCTGTTATTTTGTACATCCTTTTTTTCCCAATCAATCATTCTCAACAGGAAAGTAGAAACACTCCGTGTTTCAAGGAAACACCAGTAAATGCCAATACGTAATCATTTGGAAATGAACTTTAAACAAAAGTGTCCTGCAAAGGCATTCATACCCATTGAAACTTTGTTGACCAAAACAACGATGTAACTAATTGTAAAATAAAACCTAAAGAATGAATAGTTTTTACTACTATACAAATAATTTGGCAAAATACGTCTGGAATGCATTTAGATTCCGGACGCCTGGTCTTTTAGAGATTTGTCTCTACCAGTTTTCCACAGTTGGAGATGAAAATATTTTCCAATTTTGTCTTGTAAACAGTTAAAAGTTAAGATAAACTTATAGGACAACAATAAACTTTGAAAGACAATTTTCTTGGAACACAAAATCAGATTTTGTTCTAAACCTTGAGTCATCTGTCCTAAACTAATTTATCGTTTTATGTGTTTTGAAGCAAAGAGGAACTCACCCTCAAGGACTTATCTAATTCATACTAACTAAGTATGAATCTAGTACATTCCTAGATTCATACTAGGGTCAAACCTTTGGTTAGGTAGCTGGTCATGCCTTGGTAGGTTTGCGTAACATATTACAAATTTCTCATTTCATCCTTAGAGCAATATATTACTATATATAATATGGACATCACAAGCACTATCACTTTAGATGAAAAAAATTGTACAATTAATTAATAGGAAAACAAATCTCTACCAAAATCCTTACACATAATCTTAATCAAATCCACACTAAAGTCCCCAAACCGAAAAGGAGGGATAAAGGGAAACGAATACCCAAAAGCCAAGGGGACTGATTAAATTCAGCTAAGGATTAGTTGGTTTCTAGACATGTAGAGAAATTCAATGAATCAATTCCAAAATTATCATCATTTTCTATTTTGCAGAGCAATGACTATGAGACAGGCTGAACAATAACAGTAAAAGCACCGCTACAGTTAACAAAGACAGCTTCCCTGTAGTTAGATTAATATCCTGGTTCACCTCATATCAGATATTTTTGCTGCCTCCTTTACGCAAACCACCTGCGACGAACACTGAAAAAAACATTAGGCCACCGACCATCAAAACAATGACCCGGACCAAAAAGAAATTTAAATTCAAACATGTTTACTTTCAGAATAACAGCAGGCTGTCGAGTCAAATGACATGTCAGCCTCGTAACATTCTCACGTTGCCCTGCGCTATATTTGGAGCAGGCAGGATTTAGATAACAGCGTCACTAACACTGCGCCGCACTGTCTTTATATTCCCCAATGCAAACACACTTCAATGGAAATGTACATCCACATATATCTATATATAACACCATGAATTGAATAGATTTGTGTAGATTCGACATAAATTAAATAAATAAACAAAGGCCGGATACAGCGTTCGCTATCGAAACAGTTAGTAAAGGAGAGCAGCAAGGTTTATTTCAAATCGATTACAATGCACAACAACACAAAACTGTGGCAACAACAGGGTGATCAACTTGCCCGCGTCAGAATCCATGAATGTTATTCTTTAAAAGCGTAATCCGAAGGAACAACGCAAGATGCGCCAAGTTCCGCCAGCATTCCGCTGCGGGGATCCTCACAGGTTCCCAATCGCTGCGGACGAATCGATCCGCTCCGTCACCGCAAATTTCTGACAGAAACACTCGGAAGTTTGCAGGTAGCAAGTGTCTGTTAACTGCTACGGCACAACAAGCTGACTTCCAAAATGGCTTCCCGGGCGTTAACAAAGCCAGAAGGATCGCTCCCGAGCTGATCCTCCCACTCCCAGGCCCTCCATTGTCGGGCCGGAGCGCCCAGTTTGAATCTATTGGAGGAAAGCTGCAAAGGCTCGCACCGCACTGGAGCTGCTACTCTGTGCACGGACAGGGCTCACACTGAACCCCTGAGGAGCTCAGGGTCAATGCATGACAAGTGTCACTTCCAATAAATCCCATCTATTATCAGTCACAGGATTTTGTTAGTTATTTATTATGATCAATATGCAAGTTGGCAGGTGAGTTAATATGGTCACTTCTCTCACTGTAAAGCATCAACATTATAGAGGTGAAGCAAAACTATTAGAAACCTGTGTAAGTTGTCCTTAACATAGTGTATAAACGCAACAGATAATCACACTGTTCTAATATATATTTTATAGTCATTAGGAAACAAATTCATAAATTATACCTGTCTTCTTCTCAGAGTATTATCCTAATTGTTCCAGTTCCTTCCATGTTAAGCTTCACTTGTAACAAAAAGCACTATTTTAAAGATGGATGTATAGCTAAATCATAAATTATTCACAATCTGAGCTGCTTTAGATTTAAAATAATTTGAACTCAACCAAGTTTGCTTCTGATAGTAAATAAGGCAAGCAAAACAAACAAACTCCACCTCAAAAAACATTGAGAAAAAATAAATAAAATCACACAAACCTGATTTGTTTGTTTTTAAACAAAACAATAGATTTTCTCCACCAGAAAACAAGAAACTTCAATAAAACTCTGTATTACAAGTTAAAAGAAATGAAGTAGGAGAACAAAGCACAGTAACAGGAGTTTGAAGACATGGTGCGACGACACAATTTTCTTTTCTAACTAAGATGGCATCTCTAACAGCTCTGCTCCTAGCTGTTCCTAGGAAAACTAGAAAAGCAGAAAACTTGTACCAAAGTAACAACTCAGAAGTTAGTTGAGTATGTTAAACTTGTTCCAAAACACAATTCTCTACAGTAAAAAAGTATTACCTAAAATTACAAACAGACAGCGATGCTGTACATATCAGTTATAATGTGGGAGCATCAGTATTCATTGTCATTTCCAAAAATGCAATCCATTGTTTCAGATGTTTGTCACATCTCATTTGTCTCCAGTCATAATAGGATTCCATTCTGATATGTCCGCTTTTATCAACACAACAGATAAAGTGTCTTTTTAAGCCTGCAGGAACTAACTAAATAAATTAACAGAAAAAACCCAAAAAGGACAGACTTTCTCTGTTAGCCAGAAAACACTATTCCTCCCTTTATATTTGTGAATATAAAGCCATATGTTGCAACTTGAAAATCTATAAAATTATATCAAAAATAAACACTTTGAATTAGTTAAAATATGTGTTTTCATTTATCCACTCTTTTTTTGGTTCATTTAACACTTTCATTTGCAAATGTATTTTTAGATAAATGTTTTGTTTGACGCGAGTTGGCCCATTATAGGGCTGGCACTGGGATGACATTAAAAAAAATGTGCAAAGGGAGCAGCAGGAAGCAGTAAGAATGGAACTTTGTTTAAAGCTTGCCCCCAACGGATTAATAAACCATCAGACAGTTTTCACGTTTGGACAATGGACTTCTTTCAGCTTAGTGCAAAATATGCCCATGGAGTATTGAAAGTTCCACTGTTCTTCTCTGGATGTTTGATTTTGATAACCAAAGGTAACATGTACTGTGTGAAGCTGAAAAAGCTCAACCTTTATCACAGAAAAGAATGCAATATCAGCACTACAGTAAAATCTTGGTCAAAATAATCCCACTCCTAAGAGCCTCATTACATCTCTATTTGGCTCTGCAGCTCAAATTCTTGAAATATAGCACACATAAATAAGGAGCCGAACAAATAGCCATTTCTTTTGTAAGGGATAATCTAGGCTTAGAGCTTTAGAATTACTTGTTTTTAGTAGAGTCACTAAATGGCTCAACAATTGCTGTCCACCAAAATTCTTAAAGTTTCAGATGTGAATGACAGCTAATGTTGTTTTGGACAGATTGAAATAAGGTTTTCATAACTAAGGCTCCATCTGCTTGACAGCGAACTTGTTTTTTTGGACTATCTCAGACACTAAAGATAGAGTGCAGCTCTTCCCCAAAGAGTAAACATCTGGAGTTGGACTCTTGTTTCTAGTCAACATAATCAATGATGCTGATAATAATAATCTGTGGGCTTCAACATTTTTAGCTGCAATTAGACTTTTAGGGATATAAACGCAATTTTTTTGTAGGGTATTTACGCATATAGACAGATATACATCTTTCCTTTAAATATTTCTCTTTTCATTTTTAGCCATTTTTCTTATTTAATACATTATGTATTAAAATAAGTATCGGAAGTACCATAATTCTGATACTTATGAATCAAAAGTATGAGACTACTGCTTCACAAAATAATCTTATATAATTCATTCAATCGTTCACTTTGAAGAAAATAAAGTGAAATAGCTGGCAGTATGAAAGTTCCACAAGAAAAAACGCCATGGCTTTACAGGAATTACTGGAGTTCAACATGAGAAGGTAAATAAGAAAAGACTGGCTCGTTACAGGACTGGACATTGTATCATTAACATAATACCGTTGCTTAGCAAACAGTACTCGTTATTAGCATCAGTTCAAATGAGAAAATGGGTTCGTCACCAAGCAAAACAACGATATAACCGGGCTAACAGAAATGTGAAGAACTGCAACGTTAGCTTCAACTATTCACGACAGCTCAGAATGAAACGTGAGTAATTAGTTAAAAAAGAGTAACAGAAATGTGAAAAACTCCAATGTTAGCTTCAATTGTTCATAACAGCTCAGAATAAAACGAGTACAGTTTAAAAAGTAACAAAAATTTGAAGAACAGCAATGTTAGCTTAAACCATTCATAACACCTGATAAAACACGAGTAATCGGTTTTTTAAAAAGTAACTAAAACACAAAAAAATAGACTACTCACTGCGTTAACTCTGCCTGTGAGTATTTTTAGGTTGTATACGAGCTATATCCTGAGCTCACTCGGAGACATTGTCTTTTCCATTAAAAACATTTTTGGTCTAACGTTCGCTTTTCCCGCACACATGGTCATACTTTCCGTTCGGACACGTACGTCACGCAGCCAGCCCATATATGGTAAAAATGCCCAAATATGTTAAACAGTCTAACGCCTCAAAAAATACAGTGACGACGCTCTCAACGTACAACAGTGCCACCTCGTGACCGCTCTTGAAAACAGCAAGGGACATTTTTTCTGATTGAACAGTTTAGTTGAACTAATTAAAACAAAGTTTCAGAAATTATGTTTTTATTATTATATAGACATTATGCTACTAATAAAGATTTATAAACAATTATTGATAATCAAAATAAACTATTTTGTCAGGTATGGTACTTTAAGGAAGTTTTTTATCAAGTAAAATAACTTACTTGATAAGTAAGTTATCACTTAAGTTTAGCTTGAGTTTTATAGCTAAACTCAAGCCATAAATTTCATTGATAGCTTGCGTTTAGGTTTAAATTTAGAAGTGTTCATTGCTGGTAAAAGGATTCCTTCACAGAACCTCATCTGGTGTTCCATTCAGCACTTTCTCAGACCCTGGGCTGTTTTTCAAGCATCCGGACAAAACCTGAAAAATTGGACAGTACAGTTGGCATTTGTCTGTGGTTGTGACGTGAACTCATTGTCGCTGAGATCACATGCCCAGACTGTTTAAAAGGTAAAAAGCTTGTTCTCAGAGTAAACTTCTGTTTAGCTGGCACATAATGTACACATCGAAGACCATGAAAACAATATTTTTTTCTTATGTGTAGGATGCTATCTTCCTGTGCAGCCCCATGCCACAGATCGCTGTACGTAAAAAAACAAAACAAAAACAAAACACATTTACTGTTTTTAGCTTTGAAAGAATTTGTTGTTTGCACGTCTCGGTGTAAGCTTAATTGAATCTTCAGTCTGTTTGTTTTTTTATTTATCAGACTCTTACTGCGAAAGCTGCCTAACAGCAGCACAAGGTATGCAGGACCAAACTTGCCTCACAACTTGTAAATGATTTATTTATTATATCTGGGAGGCACATGTTTGTAGTAGGACTTTTCATTTTCTGTAAGGCACAGAAAGCAAATAATTTATGCTCAATGCTTTCCAGAGATTGCGGAAGGAATAAAAGCAGGGAGCAGACACAGGACGGTAGACAAGCTCCTCAGTTGGCGCCTGTGTGAGAAACTTCTGACTTCAAATCATGAGCATGTCTCTAAAGACACAATGAAATCAGCCTGCATGCACTTGTTGGGTAAAACTGTCATAGAAAAAAAAACTAATTCACAATATTAATGCGTGTTTCACAGCTTATTTTATTGCTTATTTGTTATTCTTAGATGCTCAACGTAACCAGTTCCGGGCTGCTTTAGTGAAGGAAGAGCCAAATAATTTGGACATAGTGTTGTGTTATGAGCTGTCCCATGCATGTGTTGGGGTCAAGCGCCGGACCTTTCAAGTAAGATTTTGATGTATTGTCTTTATTACTTCGTTCTGTCATTATTTGCTTTCATTGTTTTGTCTTTGTGGCAGGATTCGAAAGCCACCTTTACAGATGATGAAATTGCTGCTATGCTTCGAGACAACCAGGAAAATGTGCGCATTTCTCAGCCAATATATGCAGCTTCTCCTGAACAGAGAAGAAATGAGTTGTGAAGCTGTAACACAATTTTGTTTTTACTGTGTATTGTATTTTGCATTTTTGGGGTGTCAACATAAGAATAAATAAAATATTCAGCTGAATATTTTGTTGCATTTTGTTTGTCCGTTACTGAATGTTTTTGCACCATTTTGCACATTATGGAAATAGGTTCTCTTGCATCATGCAACATAACAAGAAGAACATCTAAAATATTTAGGAGGAGACTATGAAAATATCCTTTTCACCTTTCTTATGGGTCATAAAAAGTTAATTGTGCATCCAGTGCTTTTGCATGACTTGCAAAAATGTTGAATTATTTATTTTTTAAAAAAACACAACATGGTTTTTCAATAACACAGAAAGCACAGTAAACCTTACAGCACCCTCCACACTAAAGGGCACCTAATGTGTATAAATAAGACATGTAGAAAGATTGAAATTGTTCTTATGCTTTATACAAAATTTCCAAGGTTATTATTTTCCAAATTAGTTCAATAAATGTGCAATATATTATATATACTTTTAATTAAATATATTGCCTGTTCAAAGCTTTCATTCTCCCTTACACAAGGTTTTACTACTTTCTGTTATACTGAAATTATATGATGTACGTAATACATGTATTAACATAATAAGAAATGTGTATAGCAACGACTAAACGAGGACACGCTGCAGGACTGTTCGGCGCGTGCTCCCGTTGCTAGGAGGCGCTGTTGGAGCCCGGAAGGGTTGGAAGCTATCATGACCGTGTTGATGGTCAATCCGTGATTAGGAGCACAGCCGCTAAACCATGCTACTAAAACCTCCCATATTTAGCATCTCCGCGAGATTATTCTGCATGTAAGACTGCCCGTTGGGGCAAAACGACAGAAGATAGTCGACTGTTTCCCGTCTAAACTGCAGGTATGGTGACTCGCTGTTTATCTGCTGTCATTGTATGTGGCACATCTGGATTAAAAGGTCTCTAACGCTTCAGAAGCTGATGTTTGAATTACAGTGAACAAATTCCGTTAAGCATGCTCTAAAATAGAGCGGGACAAAAGAGAAACCATCCCCGCCCAATCTGTGCTGTCATGAGCTGCATGAATCTGTGTGGTAGTCAGAGGTTACAGCTTTATAAAGGCAGTGTCTTTAATTTAAACGTTATACCTACACAGGTATTATTACAATTATGTTCCATAATATATATATTCATGTATATTTGTGCCAATTGTATTACGATGTAAATCTGCATGAACTACTCTGTTCTCACAATTACTGACAGATATTCCAGAAATACATATTCTTATCGGGGACTTCTACTCTCCTGATTATATGTGGTTGTATTGATTTGACACATAATCCCATCAGCATTTTTCACAAGCACCGGAAAAGGAAACGAGTCATCAGCTAAGTCCTTCAGAAAAGAATGGCAGGAATGTGATGAGACAATATGAGGGTAAACAGAGCTTCATTCTTATCGGGAACTTCTACTCTCCTGATTATATATGGTCGTATAGTGCCTTTAAAAATGTTGACACCTCATTTTCACAAAAATGTATATATTTATTGGAGATTTTATCTGACAGGCCAGCACAAAGTGGTGCTTGACTGAAACGTGGAGTGGGAGAGGATACCTGGTCTTCATATGGTTTTGCAAATAAAAATTAGAAAATTTTGGTGTGTGTTTGTGTTGGTTTTGACTGGCCCATTGCCACCCATGAATATGCTGTGTTCTAAATCATTTCAGTGTTGAATTGGCTGTATATTTATCTTTATCTGATAATTGGTTTTTACATCTGTCTTTCCAACAACTCTGACCAGCTTTCCTGTGCCTGGTACAGGAAAGCATCTCCACAGCAAGATGCTGCCACCACCGTGTTTTACTGTTACGGTAGCGTGTTCAGTGTGATGTGCAGATCTCCACAGTCAAATGACACTGAGTCAAATGACTCAGTCAAATGACTCAGTCTCATTTGACCAAAGTATCTTCTTGTTTATTATGTTAATATGACTTGTAAGAATGTGGAAATTGATTTTATTAGCAAAGGCCTGTTTTGTTGCGTGCACAACTAATAGATCAGGTGGGAAAATTTGTTGTTGAATTGTTCTACCTGAGCTGTGGATCTCTGGAGATCCTACAGTTACCTTGGGCTTATTGGATGCTTCTTTAATAAATGCTTCTTCTTCTTCTGTCAATTTAGTTTTAAGTAGATTTTCAGTAGGTTTACTTTTTTTTGTTTCAAGTTATGGATGTTTTAAAATATAATTCTGCCTTAAACCTCTCAATAACCCTATCTCTGGCCTCCATGACGCTAAATACAAATGCAGATTTTTATTTGTCCCAAACCTCGGAAACTATATATCTTTTTCTTCCTCTTTCCAGTTATGCACTACTTCATGTTGGCCTATTGCATAAGATCCAAGCAGAATATGCTGACCTTTGAAGTTGTGTTTGGCAAATATGTGAAAATAGTACTTTGTAGTCAAACTAAGTATTCAGTAAACCAAAGGGTTCACAAACTTTTTTGTAATTCCAAGTCTTTATTTGATTTGATTTGAACAGCTGGGTGACAAGGCTACATGGTGTGTATTTCCTGCCCAGAGAGTGGATGTGTGGTCGTCCAGGGATGGAGAGCTATGAGGAGTTCTGTATGCGGAGTTTGGCCATGCTGCAGGAGGGGAAACTCAAGAAGAAGACATGTGAGCCGCTTTGTTCCCTGAAAACATGCTCTGTCATCCGCTTTCATGGGAGACCTATACTTTTGCCTTTGGTAAGCAAGCCTGAGTTGTGAAATAATTAGCTTTTTTATTAGTCGAAAACAGAACCCATATCTAATAATTCGATATGTAACCAATGTTTGTGAGTTCCAGTTCTAATGAGAAGTTTATCTTATGCTTTATATATGTGAATATCATATTTATTTGTGGCTTTTATCGATTTGTTTGACTACTTGTTTTCAGAGTGGAATGATCAACACAACTTCAATAAATTTTATAAAATGAAGAATCTTTTCTATTTAATTTCAAATTTTTATAGAATAGAATAGAAATGTCCTTTTTTTCCTCAGTGGGAAAATTCAAGTGCAACAGCAGCTAAGAGACAGTCAAAATGGAAGCATGCATCTTCACACAAAGATAATAACAAAAAATAAGACATTTTATCTTAAAATAACAAAATAACAAAAGAAAATAAACCTGTAAAGTGGTTAAGAATAGATTAAATGCTCCTCCTTGCTCTTACTATTGTTGCAAATATGTATCTTATTGAGAAATGTTATACAGTAAGGTGTGTAAAAATATACTCAAACATTTCTTTGTAAGACCTTGAGAATCTAATATTTCTGTAAAACATGGTAATCTATCACTTCAAAGCCTATTTTGGCTCATCGTTTGGCTTCCCTTAATAGAGAAAGCATGAGTCCAGTTTGTAGCTTTAAAAACAACATTCCATTTAAGGCATTCCACTATTTGGACCTGTGATTTTCTTGCTAAATGAAGTCAGGAGTTCTCACATAAGAAGAGTCTAATTACATCAGCAGTTGGCACAGAAAATAGAGCTGAATCAGGGCTGATTGAAAAATCCATTTGTTCCTCACTGCTGACAAAAAGTGTTCAGGAATCATCCCATTTCTTAAACTCTTCCACTGGATCTCACAGAAAGATTTTTAACTCCAAAAATGTTTTAAAAACACATTTTGGTAAGGACTTTAGCTAATCCTTTATCTGTGTGGACACCATCAGAGTTTGTGAAGCACCTTAACAGAAGATAAAAAAATTAACTTTTTCTTTCAGCTGCATGCGGAGCAGCACACAGAGATGCATGGCTACAGACAGAGGGCGATCCAGCTGGAGCAGAAGAGAGAGAACCTGCAGAGAAACAAGCTTATGGCCCGAGTTCAAGTCATTCTGGACCAAGTACAGGTCAGTTTGTAATGCATGCTCCTAGACACATAACTACAAGTTGATATGAAGAAAATGTGCCACTGGCAAAATAAAAGTTTCCAATGAAAGCAAATTAGTCAAACACAATCTGAAGATTAAAGTCATAAATGTTTATGACAGCAAGAAAAGAAAAAGAGGAGTGTTTTTCTCCTATGGTATCTTTGTATCATACAAAGATACAAAGATCTTTGTATGGAGATCTTTGTATCTCCATACAAAGATCTTACATTCATGCCTCAAGTGTAAAAATAGGTGCATCTGCCAGGATGTGGCACAAAAACTAAATTACACATTGCCCTAAAATCTCTGGTGACATTTGCAGAGTTAAATACAGAGTGTCTGATTTAAAATCTGCTCCAGAGAGCTGAGATATTTTTATCTGATTAAAGCCAGGTTTTGTCAACTCATTTTGTAAAGAAATGTTGCTCTCTTGCTAATCTGACAAACTGGGACAAACATATAACATGGGGGATGACTGACAGATTATTCAAAAATAATAATTTAAAGAAACAAGGAATATGAATTAGAAAACTGCTAATTCATAATAAATCATCCCATCAGAAATCTTCCCATTATAAATGTATAAAAATGTTATTTTGTTTGATTATTCTAACCAAAAAAATGAATAGTACAACCAGGCCAATTAAGACTCAAATTGAAGACATTCAAGCCTGTTCTGAGTGAATTTAAACTTTTAACAAGTTAAAATGCAATAATAGTTGCATTCACTTTATTTCTGAAGCCAAAGGGTGGAGCTGGAATTGACTTCACACCCGTATTCAGTGGAACTTATTTCAATGTCAGAAAAAAAGGGGATTATCATTTGTTTTGGTGCTAACTACTGTTAGCAATGCAAGCCAATGTTCCCAAATAGAGATTGTACAGCTTTTTGTGACACTGGTTTATTCAGAAACAAACTGTCAGAAGTGTAAATAGTTTCAATCAGCAGTTTTCATAACATTGTTTATGTGTGGACCAAAAACTCTGGGCTGCTTGATAATTTCTGACTTTCCCCATCTGTATTCTCTCTTCTTGTAATTCAAATGAAAACCTCAAAAATCAGATATTTTGTACAAGGTGAATGCACCATAATAGCTTAGTGCTTAAAGCAATTTTTGTACATAGTATTCCCTCTACTTGAAAAGCTTTTTGTCTGTGTATCTTCTCTTCAGGTGCAAGACGTGCCACATGAGAAAAGCATAAAACCCCCAGTTTGTAAGTCTGCGACTGTCAGCGGCTACACTTTGGTCACTGACTCACCTGGGCTTCCCAAAGTTCCTGAATTTAGGTCAAATGTAGTAGAGCCACCTTCTCATTTTAGCTCTAAGGCTACCATTGTTAATGGATATAAAGAAGAGAAGGACTTAAAGGTCAAGAATGAAGAGAGAAGTGAAGAGGAAGAGGAGGATGATGAGGACATAAGCCTGGACAGCCTCCTTAAAAGATCAAGGGAGTACGTGCAACGGGAGCAGAGTCAGCAGAAATCATCAGAGATGGTTAACCCGATCAGCAAGGCTCCCTCAGCAGAGAGTGCTTCTCTTAAACAGCAGCAGAGGTGTAGCCCCATCAGGGACTCAGGTGTTGAGTTTGGATTCAGTCTGCACCACAGCCCAGTTGGCCCATCTCCAAAGCAGCAGCAGCCTCTGTATGACCCCAGTCCCCAAAAGTCTGTCACCCTCTCACCTGTCACACCAGAGCGATATGCTCATATCCCTAGTCCGGAGTCCAGCGTTAGCCCCCGTCCTTGTAGGCGCAAACCACGGCCATTTTCTACAGGGAACATCCACATCTCGTTTCCTATTGGCCCTGCAGACCTAATCGCTCGGAGCCCAGGGAGGGTAGAGGATGGCGCTGGTCGGGTGGACTGGTCAGAGGCTCTCTCGGCTGGTTCCATCTGCAACTGGGGTGCAGAGGGGAGGGAAAGCAACCGTCGGTCCAGTCACTGTGGTACCAGTCCAGTGCAAGAGAACAACTGCCCTGTGAGTGCCTCCGTTCCCAGCGCCATGGCACACCAAGATCATCTATCTTTAGGATTTCGTCGGCGCTGCTACACACTGGACAGCCAGCTAAATACCTTCCAGTCTGGAGCTGAGCAGGTTGACCGGAGCCAGGAAAGGCTCCCTCGCTTCATGGCAGGTGTTACATGGTTTACTCCAAGTAGGCGCACCTCTGCTGCCCCTTTAAACCAATCGTACAAAGTAGAAAGCCCTTCTCCGTGTCTGCTGAGGCCTCGTGGGAGTCCAGATGAGCCCCCGGTGCCAAACAACAGCAAGAAAACACCAGTTGTCCTGAAAAATACTACTGAGTTACAAGCCAAGTCAGGTGAGTTTATTTATTGGATATTTTGTTTTTGAATAGTTTTTTCCTACTCGAGCATCACCTTTCCTCTAAGTGTAATTCTTCCTTTTATTCCAAAGTGGAGTTAGAGGATTTTGCTTGTATTTATGTTTGGAAACAAATAGAGGAGACGCAGTGGCGAGCCCAGGCTCTGGAAGACATGCAAAGGCGTTTAGAGGAGGAACATGCCCTGCAGATGTCCATCCTCCTAGCTGAGCAGGAAAAGGAACAACAGCGCCTCCATCTGGTGAGAACAAAGTGTCACAGCTGTACTTTTAGCAATGCAGCGATCTTTTTATCTTTTATTGTGTCTCTCAAGATGCAGAGGCTAAATAAGCTAGACTCAAATTATTTTATTTCAATAATTTAATTTGAAACATATAACACTGATTCGTCTGACACTAATATAATTCAAACATTTATTTCTCTTAATTTTAGATATTATGGTTTACCTCTAGTAGGAAACAAAAACTCTCTTTCTCTAAACCTTGCAACATTACTTAATGCTAAAAAGAAATAACTTTTAATGAAGAAATTTAATTTTATGCCACATTTAGTTATGGGTGATGTGAGAGTTGTACAGCAGACACTCATTGACACTGTCAACAGAACATCATGGGCAAAAAAGCTGGTTGTGTTAACCAGCTTTTTTGAAAGGTTATATTATTGAAAGGTTAAGTGTGTGGTTCGCATGGACTGCAGCTGATTTCTGGATGGTGGAGCCGAAAATAAGCCAAAACCATTAGAATTGATAGAAAAATACATTTGAAATATGTTACTCTGTGAGTAATGAATATATAATGTATGAGATTCACTTTTCAGTATTACTGAATCTATACCAACTGTCATGTTCCGTGGTTTTCTGTGTCCTGAGTCTCCTGGTTGTCCTGTCTTCCCCTTGATTACTCCCAGGTGTGTCTCGTTCCCTGATTACCTCCTGTGTACTTAATGCCACTTGTGTGTCTGCATCCTCTCATTTTTAGCGTCTGTTCGTTTCTTTCCACCTGTTTGACCAGTGCTACCGGGTTGCGTCTTGGCTTCTGCTCTTCTGTGCTGCCTTGCAGTGGACTTACTGTGTTTTTGTATTGTCGTCACCATTAAAATCACCTTTTTCTCCATATCATGGGTCTCGAGCCTCTACCTCACTACCGTCCATCACACCGCTCTATGACACCAACATATTGAATTAATTGAGATTCAGCTATTTGAGAGAGCTATAAAAATTTAACTTGTCAGAACACAAAGGAAATTAGTTCAAATTGTATTTTTAAGTCATAACCGGTGCATGTAGAGTTCACTGTCTTGTCTGTGTGTCTTATTCAATGCAGAAAGTTTTCATTTTTTTCTCTGATGTTCAGGAGCTTGTGGAGACAGAGAGAAGACTGAAGAAGCACGAGTATGAGAGGCCAAGAAGTGGGGACATGTTTGACTGGAGCCATAGGTCTGTGAGTGACAGCTGTCCCATTATGAGCCCCTCCTGTCCTGGACTGAGCCCCATTCACACATCAGAGCGACCGTCTGGGCACACTTTAGGTATCAGTTCATTCATTGGTGTCTTGTTATTTTAAAACATTTTGCTGTAGATAATATTTTTAAGCTATATATTTTGTTCTTAAAAGTATACTGCTCAAAAAAATAAAGGGAACACTTAAACAACACAATGTAACTCCAAGTAAATCAAACTTCTGTGAAATCAAACTGTCCATCTAGGATGTGTTATTTGAGTGTTCCCTTTATTTTTTTGAGCAGTGTATATTGTTTGATGTTCTTCCAGGTTTTCCCAGTGCGGTTCCTGCTAGTGTGATGACTCCCCCTGTTCAGCCTGCTGCTTATCTGTGGGGCTCTTCACGGACAGCAAACAAATCCCGGGCGAGGCTAAGTCTGGTCAGCATAAACATGCTTCCTCCACACTGAATGAGTGCAATCTAGTATTTCAAGATGCTGACATGGGCATGTTATACTCTATAAGTTCAGTCATGCCCAGTTAGGGAAAATGAAAAGATTTTTCAATTAAAGTATTTTAGGAACCCTGAACCCTGTTTTATTTTTGATGCATTTGAACCAGCTGACTGAAAATAGTCACGCTGGGTTCAAAATTGATGAAACCACAACTGTCCGAAGTGACTTTCACTGGTCCATAAACAAAAATATCTTCTCTTTAAAATTTCCATTGCTGTTTATGCTCTTATTTGTATCTCCACATATGTAATTCAGTAAATTTTACAAATCAGTCACATCTTTGGAATTGAAAACATAGCTGGCTTTGTCCATTGTCTATGTTCTGTTTGATGTTTTTGGTTTAATTTGATTTGAAAACAGCATGTTTTTTGTGGAACTTGTCCATCTTTATGATCCCCCCTCTCTGTGTGAACTCATTTGGTTTGCAGGTTTTAACAGCAGAGCATCAGAAGGCTTTTTGTAAAATTGGTGCCATGATTCGTGGCTTCCTCATACGCAGGCTGCTCAAAACAGAGAAGCTGAAACACCTGTGCCAAACCATTGTGGTAAGATCACATCAGGACAAAAAGGACTTCACAAATAAAAACATTAAAAGTATTCGGAAGATTAACTTGGCAAAAAAATACTTTTATAAATCTCTACCTTAGGATACACAAGAATTCATTCAGTCATTTGAAACTGAAGCTGCACAGAAGAGAGGCCCCTATACAGCACAAGATCTCTCCCTGCAGGAGAGAGTCAGAGCCCAGGTACGGCTATATTACTGTTTGCAGCCAGCAGAGGTCCCTCTTGCCTTTTGTGTTTATATTGGCACATTTGTCCTTCAGCTACGTGCAGCCCTGTATGACATCCATGAGATCTTCTTTGAAACACCTTTGAGTGACCGACTGGCCCTTCTGCAGCAGGACAGAGAGCTGCGTGCAGAGAGGAAGCTTCGAGATCTGGTAATCTGAAAATGCTGGCCAAGTATCGCATAGAAAAATAAAGCAGAGGAAGATATTTAGGGAGAATATTTTCTGAATTCGCTCTAGCGCCACATTTTATTACATTTCATTCTAAATCTGCATCTCCCCTGCAGGAGAAAGCCAAGACCCTTAAAGACAGAGTGTCTCTCTCTGCTGCTACACAGAGGTCTCTGGACAGGAAGAAGAAGTAAGGAAAAACACACATTCATTTATTCCTTTCGGATAAATGTAAGGAATAAATGACGCTCATTCATCAATAGAGTGTCTATTGGGATTTTCCACCCAACATTCCTTACTGATATCAGATAATTCAGATGATTAGCTCTGTTCTTTATGTTTGGTCATTGTTCAGGGTCAGCGAATCGCCAGCAGTGGCCAGGAAGGGTCAGCATAAGCCAAAAAGCCCAACCACCAACAGGTTATTGATATTTATTTCATTTTACACTTTCTTTGACATCATGTTCTTAGTGTTTGTGCAGTTTAATCTTTAAACATTTTCTTTTTCAGATTTTCTTGAGATTTCTGTTTTGCTTATTTTCCAGAGTTCAGAAGCCAAGTCAGGGCCAGACTTCCTCTACTCCAGGCCAGCTTAACCGCCAGGGGTGACTTTTCTACCTTTTTATGTTTTCTTGTTTTAAACCTGTAAAGTGCTTTTAATCACAAACAAATGTTCAATATTTATTTACTTTTTTGCATTATGAATTTATTGATTGATTAGTTTATTGCTGTTACTGAGATTAGTTTAATCCATTCAAACTTGACTCAGTATATCTCTTTTCACCTAAATTAGAGTTCTTGATGTATTTGTTTGTTTGTGTACTTATTTTTGTTTACACATCTTTTCTGAGGTAGTTCTTAAGGTTTGTCCAGTATTACTTCAGGAATGTACTTATAGTCGGAGCCTTCAAGAGTCTTTGTATCCATTGAACAGCAATGTTCAAGTCTGGCTGAATGTGTAGAGTTGTCCTTTTCTCTGTGTGCTCAAAGGACTAGATAGAACCTTGACTTGTAAATAAATTACAAAAATAGAAATCTTTTTAAGTGAGCATTTTGATATAGTAAAATGCTCACTAGTAGTATACTGCCTTTTATAGTAAAGGCATTGTCGTAAATGCCTTCACTATAAGGACTGACGATGTCCGTTTGTCCCCAGGAGCTGGTACAGAAAAACTCCAGAAGAGAGAGTGAGGCGCTTGGACACCATGAAGAAGCAGCACTCTTTGGGTTAACAAACACATTAATGCCTGATGATATGCTAACTTGAATTTTTAAGATATTTTATGAGATATACTGTTCAAGTGAGGCCACTACTCTCAGCGCTGTTAAATTTCACTCCCATCAGTGTTCACCATCTCAATGTAATGCCCACTTGTAATATAATCTTATTGTTCAAATTTGTTAACTGCTGAAGCTGTCTTTTTTTTTTTCTTCAAACAGATGATTGTATAACAAGAATGTAATGTATATTGAGGAATTTTATAAGCAGGCTAGTATTTAAGATAGAGAAAGGCAGCTGCTCAATGGCTGAAAGTTAGTCGGAGCCAAAACACAATAAGTTCGAAATCTATCTGTGCCTGAAAACTACACCTTGCTGCCAGCATGTTTATTCTCTACTATTTCCTGTGATCATAAACACTAAGTGCTCGTGGTGGTAAGATTTTTTTTCTACAAATATCAGTTTCATGATAAAATGCTTATCTTAAAAGTTATAGTACACAGAGCCTTGCGAATTCATTCATACCTTGACTTTACCAGTATTCACCTTATAGCCACAGACTGAAATGTTTGTACTGGGATTTTACATGGTAAGCTGACAAAAACTAGTGCATAATTGTGAAATTCCAAAACCATTTAGGGGTTTTAAATCTTTTTAAAAGCATCCCTAGTCTCCCATCAACTTTGACCAGTTCTTCCATCCCTGTCAAAGAAAACATTCCTACGGCATAGTCTAGTTATTCATTTGTCTTGTTTTTTCTTTTCTTTTGCAAAGTCCAAAAAATTGTGAGAGTCCAGCTGGAGTTCTACCAAACTAAACTAAACACAGGTTGACTTATATGAATTCTATATATGTTTATTGCAGGGAATTTTACTTTGGTCTGGAGTGAAGAGTGCAAAGAGTGCAGTACAGATTTACATTGTGCTATATAAATAATTTGAATTTAATTAATGCAGAAAAACTTGTAATAGTGTAGGTGAAAAGAAAGAAAAGAAAAAATGGGGAACTTGGATATTTGGCCAGGGTTCAACCTGACTTTAGAAGTAAGAAGATATCTTAGTTATGTGGGTAAAAAAGTATTATTGGAGGAGAAAGGTGCAAGGATGCAAGTATAGAATGAGAAGATTTTACACGTCGTTTTCCCAAAATGTAACTATTTTATAAGTCTATTTACAGTAAATATTGAACACTGTATTTCGTGTTTCTTTCACTCAATAATTTTGCACTAATTTGTGTTTGTCACATAAAATCTCAGTAAAATGCCAAAATGTGTGTTTTGCACATGTGAAAATGTGACATGAATAATTTTGCAAGGCACTGTCGATGTGTGTTTAAAGGATTTGTTGAAGGGCTTTGAGTAACTTTCTGTGCTTTCTGAGCTAATGGTGCTGAGTGTACTCTGAGACATTTCTCTGTGTTTCACTGCTTATCTCAAAGTCTACACTGCTGTGATATTTTATTGTAATTTCACATGAAAATGCACAATAAAAACTTTTTTTTTCTCTGAAAATGACACAGAAAGAGATTAATTGAGACTAAGGCTTTTTAATTGAGACTTAAAAAGTTAAGGTAAACATAACTTTTTAAAATCATATGACTACAGCTTGCCAAATTTGAATACTTCAGATAACGCTAGCAGATGACGTGGTTTCCCAAATCATCACTGACAGTGGAAATTTCACATTTGACTTTTAAGAAACACATTCAGTGCCTCTCCACTATGCCTCTCCATGGGACCTTGATTTCAAAATAAAGTGCTAATTACTTTCAATTCTTCTCCTTAGGCCAGATAAGATTGTTCTGAAGAGATAGACATTTGTCGCATATGTGTAGATTAGTCAGCCCATAATGCTGCTTGATGAGCTGACTCCTCAGTCCACTTTTCATGAAGCTTTCTCAAACTCTTGAATATATTTTACTTGTCATTCCTTTAATAATGCAGTTATTCCACTTATTCCACCTTTTCCTCCATGTTTTTCCTTCCACTCAGCCTTTGTGGCTGCAAGACAACGTAGGATTATGCAGAGTGTAACTAACAGCTGGAGATTATAACAAAGATCCATCCTTATCTTTAAAACGCTTAGTTGGTACATGCAATGAAAGTGATAAATCATAATTTTTTCAATAGTTAAATTAAAAGGAGAAAAGCACAAAGTGTCATACATAACTTTATTTGTTTATATGTATTTTGGATCTCTATTGTAGAAAGTATAACAGCAATCATAGTTATGAATTTTCCAGTGAATAAAACTCAGAAAATTAAAGTTAAAAAAAAAATCATCTGACATGTTCATGTACATTTATCTGACTATCTTTTTCAATTTTACTACAGGATACCAAATTACACTTGCGCATCAGGATTACAACTAAACAGCTAACAAATTGAGAATAACTAGAGGTTTAGTCATCTTCAGAAGCCAGAAATAATCATAACTTTGTTATATTTCTTTACATTTTTCATGTAAGCTTTAAGAAAAGAGAAAAAAAGCTTATCAAAAATAAACAAAGAGTTTAAAAAGTGTAATAAACATGCTAAAAATTAATAACATTTTGTCATGTATAAAATATCAAAGAAAACTTCATAATGGAAATGTCTTCCATATCTTTTTCCTGCAATTAGTTCTGCAGTACTAAGAAAAGACACTTTGATTGGATTTTCATTTCAAATGTAATGCAAACATTTCTAAATTTATCAGAGCAAAGAAGTGTAATCAACCTATACTAAAAATTAATAAAAAATGTTCACAGATAAAATATCAAATAAAATTATTAAAAAATGAAAATGTCTTCTATATCTTTTTCCTGTAATTCTTCCGACAGAACTTAAAGACACTTTGACCTGATTTCAATTTCATTTTCTAAGTTTTTCCATAATCAGGCTCTAATAAACAAAAATGAAAATTGTTGCAAGTACCCCTCCAAGAGAAAAAAATGATGAAAGAAGTGACAAAGAAAATTACATAACATATATTTTTTCATAATCCTACAGTTTCTCATCCTGAAGGACTGCAAATGCAGCATGTTATGATGGTGAATCCCTCCAATGAAAACAGCTGTTGAATTAAAAGCCACAATTAGAGCTGGAAGTTTTTCTTGCATCATTCAGCAAGAGTGCAATTTATAGATTATGTTCTTTACCTCAGATATGTTCCGTGTTTTGGTAGCTTTTCAGCTCATCACATAGATTTTGGACCTTCTCGAGCTGTACAGAAACATCTAAGAAAACAGTTTTAATTGGGGTTTTCTGTGAAATACATTAAATACATTTTTTATGAGCTGTCATTTTACCTGGAAATGAGAAGGCATCAGTCTTCAGGGACACCTCAATCGATTCCCTCATGGTATCCTCTAGTGTTTTCAGGACCTCCATCTGATTTAGAGTTAAACCTTTTATCACTTGGTTCAGTTAAAAGTTAATTTCAAGATTAAATGGCATGAGATTATTGTCAAAACGTCTGAAACATGCTTTAATTCCCACCATAGTGGAGGAGTATTTTTAATAAGGGATCACATTTTAGCCATATGTTCTCTCACATATCAAGAATCACTCCACTGGTCTATTGTTTGCACATGCATAGGATAATTCCTCAAGACACTTTAGAAAGAGAGGAAACAGAAACAAGCGAAAAAAGGCACATAGTTTTTCACAGCTTTGTATGGATCAGTATATGGGTCTGATAACAGAGTGGAGAGTTCTGAGAGGGAATGTAATTTACATTTCACTGTTAAAATATTAAAAGTAACAAACCATCAAGTTGTTCAGGTGGTTCATCATGACCTGTTTAGCAGTTTCAAACATGGTGTCCTTTGATCTATGTACGTGATTCTCTATAGTTTCCCGCATGTTCTGCAGTGTACCAGTTCCTGTAAATGCTGCTGCTTCTGGAAAACACAATAATGTTTTATGTGCTAATAAATAATACCTAAGCATAAATGTAAATTATTGTAATAACTTGATAATTTGTTTTACTTTTATAGCAGTCTTGCATTGTTTCCTCAATGGTTTTTACTAAACTCCTGTAGACTGTTTTTTTGCGCTTACGAATACTTTTGTTCAGATTTGCCTTCAGACGTTCTTCCTAAAAGAAAATTTTAAATGGATAATAATTCAAAAAATTATTTAAGTAACACAGTTTTAATACAATGTTATAGTATTCTGCTATTGTCAGAAATAACACATGTATGTTTACTTATTTATTTTTGACATATTTTGTTAAATCTCATTTTTAGCCAGCATAAAAGCCTTTCATTATTATATGTGTTTCTAACAACTTACGCTTCTCATTTATTACCTCTGATTTGAGAGATACCAGCTGCAGTTCCACATCTTTGTACTTCTCTTTTAGTTCTTTAGTGACAAGTGAAAAACTATAGATCACTCCTTTGAATGGGCCACATTTTCCATCATTTCTGCAATATAAAAAATACAGAATATTGTCAATAAAATCAAAATGTGAAACTCATTCGCGCTATCATGAATGATTTGGGGCACTACATAGATTTAAAAAATATAATGTGGTGTATTATGGGTGTTTTATATATTTTATAGATGTAATTGGAAACAGGAACTTCAGTAAATTTTATTTGTGATCGATGTTGCAGTTAGATATTGTTCTCATAAAGGTCTTACGGAAAAGTCGCTCTGAATTCCTCATCAATGCTGTCAGCCAGAGGGGAAGTCAAGTTTGTGTTGATGTTCATTTCTCTTCCTTTCTTAGGTCGGTGGACTCCTCTATTTTCTACTGCTTTTTTCAGTTGCTTATGAAATCCCCGACCATCCCTTTTCTGGGGGAATGAAAAAAAAGAGAGAGAGAAATTAATAAAATTTAATAACATATGTGACAAAAATATGCTACATTACAAAGATGTACTTCCTTATCAGCACACATACATGGGGATAGAGGGTAGTCCTCAAGATGTCTTCATATGATTCTTTGGATCCCTTAACTCCCTCTGTAAGGTGGTCTTCAAAAACATTGCAAATCTTCGTCATTTCATTTTTGATTGACTCAATTTGAAGCGCTAGATTTTTCTCAAGAGCTTCAAACACTTCCTTAATTCTGTCATCCTAGAAAAACAATGTTAATTAGGACATTTTCAGACTCTCCAAATCTATTTTAATTTAGTACCCCTGAAAAACACATCCATAAGATGGACATTATGATTAAGTAAATTATGTTTATTTGTGCTGCTTTACAATTTTCTTAAAGCAAGTAAAACAGCAAAATACACTAAAAAACATTTAGCTTGTTATTCTTACCTCTTTTCTTCTGCTGCCCCCCTGAATCAAAGAGAGGATCCCATGAGCTCCAGACACATAGTTCAATATCTCTGAGTGACAGTCATTGAGATTTTGCAAAAATTCTTGAAGCTTGGGTATTTCTGTGAAATCAAATCATATCTATCATTATATTTATATAATACATTTCACACAGTTTGTGGTTCTGCAAATCTGTCCTGTAATAAATGTTTCACACAGATTGACACAACATACCAGTGTCCTCTGGACTTAGAACTCTCTTTCGGAAAAATTCTCTGGAGCTCACAGTGAACACCTGAAAACACTCATCACTGAAGTGTTTCTAGAAAATGTCCAAATCATTTGTTAATGTAGAAATTCATTTTATTTTGAATTGTAGACAAACAATGTGCTACACATTTTACCGATATACAAAACTCACTTTAATCTTGTTCAGTTTGTTGAATTCTCTTCTCACGCTTTCTTTGGCTTTTGCGTTTCTCTTAAGTATCAAGGCCTGAGTTTCAGCCTTGGTGCTAAAAGAGAAAAAATGATCTACTGGAGCTTAACAGACCTATGACTCTTCTGACAGTAAAATAAAACATACAAACAATGTGGAAGACCATCTATGGCTTTGCTCCTTTTGAGTTTTATTTAATAATACACTTTCAACACAGCAGTGAACTCACGGCTCATCATCAGCATCATCAGACTTGGTGCAGACAATGTGAATGTGTCGACACTCGCCACCGTTTCCAATCTGACTGCCAACATTTTTCAGGATGTCCCATGATTCTTGCTCTGATGCTGCTCGATTGATTTCAGCGACAACCCAGACGGTAGAACAGTCTCCAACAATCTGAAAAAAAAAGTTTCATATTTAGGTGCGGATCAAAAAATTAGAATATCATGAAAAAGTTGATTTAAATCAATATTTTCCCTCAAAAAGTGAAATGAGTAGTAAAAAAGTGAAAGTAACAAGTAACAATATAGTACTGAATAAATTACCCCTTTCCACATTGTATCTCTGCTTTTATTGCGGTCTCCATTTCCAGGAAGGTCCACAAGTGTGACATGTTGGAGAAAAGGATTATTTGGTACCCTGACAGTCACACACTTCACAAGTGGCCAATACCACTGCTTTATTTTGTTATAGTTTTCGTTCTTTGCAGCATCCCTTGTATATTTGACAATATTTGCAGATAGGTCCTTAGCCTGAAAAACACAATAATAGTTATAATATTAGTAATAAAAGCTGTGTTATATTGACAGCTCAAAGTAATACACATATGTTGCTGAATTGATGCACAAAGTTACTGTTAAAATCTTTGCATCTTACTGATTTAAAGACCAGGGTTTTGCTTGTTGAATGAAGAAATTCTGGAATTTCTTTAAAGTACTTTGACTCCATGAGTTGTTCACATAATTTTTCCCTCCAGTCTTCTTCATACAGAGCCGACAGCTTATCAACAGCATCATGGTATTCTTCATCAGAATCGTCAACATTGTCTTGCACTTCTTGATTTCCCTTTTTAGTGATACAATGCAGTGATCCCAATTCATCTTCCCAGTCCTAAAAAATAATAATAATAAAGAATTGCTTTTCGAGTGATGTGTAAAATTACAGAAGTTACATTTTCATCAGACTCTTATAAGTATATTTTTAGCTTACCTCGGGTGAAATGAAGTCAATCTCTGCCTCGTATTTTTCATTGAGCCTGTTACCTTCCACTTTAATCATGACTGAGGTACAGGCATTGACACTTCCAGAGGGCAAAAGATTCCTCTCTTCAAGGACAGCATTTATCAAAGATGTTTTTCCAGCTCCAGTTTTACCAAAAACACCAACCAGCTCCTTCTTTTCCGTCTCCAGATTCTTGATTTTAGTTCTGTAGAAAATGTAGTCATTGTTGAGCAACTCAGCTTAAAAGTGCATGTCAAAATATATATCAATATTTAAATGATCTGAGTTAAAGAAAAAATACAGGCAGGTTTAACAAAAGTTTAAATGTAATGTCATCTTTGACCAGCGGAGGCTCTGCGTTCAGAAAAAGAGGCGAGGCAACATAATACAGTCGAGATGGATTTATTTGAAGCTGCAGGTCACATTTGAACCGACACTCATTTCACAGTGAGACAAAGAAGCCAGCTTTTATACTTTGGGCAATTCCAACATTCATTGCAGGTAAAAGGGTGGCAAAACAAAACAAGAAATAAAAATGGACACAAACCTACCAAAAACAATCAAAGAAAAATCAATCAAAGAATAAATTTAACACTTCAATGCATTACCCTGCTTAATTGAAAATGATATGTTCCAGGGGCTGCAAAACAGCCCCTGGAGCCTTTGTCTCCCTTTGCTGCTCAAACCTGCAGAGAAGACACGCCCGAATTGAGCTGGAAAGACTGAATTGTTTGAGGTAAAACTCAAACAATTGCAGTAAGACTCAGGTAAGGTAAGAGTCTTACCTCAAACAATTGAGATAATACTCAATTGTTTGAGTATTATCTCAAACAATAAAATTGTTTGAGATAATCTCAAACATATAATAATATAATAATATTATATTATTATATTATAATAATATATTATAATAATATAATAATAATTGAGTATTATCTCAAACAATTGAGATAATACTCAATTGTTTGAGGTAAGACTCAAACAATTAGTATACTCAAATTAAACCAATAGAAATCAGGAACAAACTGACATTTCCCCCCACATTCTCCCTGAACAGGAAAGATGGCCAGTTTCCCTTCCCCAAAAAGAATGTTCAACTAAATGTCACAATGCAACTGAAATAAAGAACTGGAAACAAAACGTATTTCGTCTGTAAATAAATATAATATCAATAGTCATTTATTAGGAATGGAGCCCTGGTCTCCATCACAGTAAAAAAAAAAAAAAACTTGGCAAAACTCTGTGAAATGGCATCTTTACATTTTCAGGAATGTTTTTTCCAGTTTAAGACTTTATTCGTTGTTTATTTCCAACAGAGAATCTACTTACTTCAGTAACTTATTGAGATCACTGTCATCTTGTAACATGGCATAGATGTCCCCCATCGTGTTTCTCACGTCATTTAATATCTTTGCTTCTGTTTCTAGAAATAAATAAATGATTATCATGTAAGTAAAGAGGAATTTTTAGAATTTGTTAATTTATAGGTAAAACAATGTGACATACATGATGTTAATTGTGAGACAAAATAAAAAATATTTTTCTGCACAAATAATCAGTGTTGCTAAAATTTGTTTAGGCAATTTTTCAATTAGATGCACAATTCAGCTTCCAAGCAAAACAGCCAAAACTCTGAGTTCCTTCAAATTTACACTAAAACCTATCAGTTTAGAATTGCTTTTGAAACATTATAAATGAAACATTAATGGACATTTTGATGTGTAACAATAGTATTTGAAAAGAGTTACCAGTAACATTTTAATTGCTGTGTGTTTTATGAATTTGTAGTTTTAAGACATAACTTTGAACTGTCTTGTTGTTGAAATGTGAGATATAAATAAAGTTGATTGATTTAATTGAATTAGAAATATAATCTGTCATGTTAATTAAAAAAGTTTCTTTTTCTTCTAATAAACAATCAACTGTAATTGATCATTTAATACCTTGTCATATAAAGGCATTAAATTATGGATAATTTAAAATGGAAAGCATCTGGAGATTTGCAAACTGTGTCACTATGTCAATCAACATATAAATAATATGTCAATATGAACAAATAAAATAATAAAATAAATCATCAGTGACACTCCTAAATGAAAATTTAGTCCCTCGTCCCTACAATAAGAAGAAATCTGGAGGAAATGTTGAGCTGTAATTTAAATATCCCAATAATATTATTTTAAGTGGTACAGTGTGTATAAAAATAAATACCTGCTGATGAATTTGTCTCACACTTCCTCTTTACTGCTGGTTGTCCTTTGCTGTTCAAATGCTGGCCAGATTTTCGCTTTCCTAGTTTTAAAAAAAAAGTTACTCGTATTGGTTTATCACTAGCTGTTTTATTAAATGTCAATATAAGGGTTTTGCATGAAAGGGTTTGGACTAAGATCTTGTAGTTCTCACCCGTGTCACTTGTAGAAGGTAAAACCTGAAAATAAATAGAAAAGTTTGACTATAATTAAACATGATTTTCCATTATAACATAACTTAAAAGTTCATAACATTTGTTTTATTGCACTTGCATTTTCATTATACTGATGATAAATTAACATAATAATAACATACTTATGATGTCATCCTGTATGAGATAAAAGGTGAGAATAAGAGAATTGCATTATAACTGAATGATATATATATATAATATATATATATATATATATATATATATATATATATATATATATATATATATATATATATTATTATATATATATATATATATATATATATATATATACCCCCATATATATATATATGGGGTGGGGCTGTGCGTGTTTGTGTGTGTGTAATTATTCCTTCTTACCTCAGTGATATTGGTTGCTTCTTCATCATTCTGGTGGCCCTGCAAATAAAATAACCCTGGTAAAAAGCTTTTAATTGAACACTGAACTAAGTAGCCATAATCACAGATGTTAGGATAAAATACTTCACTTTAAACTAGAATAAGAATATGTTTGACTTACATGTGGTGAAAAATGATCTGTGCTCTCATTTGGGGTTTGTTCTGCCTAATGATAAAACATTTTTACAAACCCAAAGTAGGGAGAAAAAAAATCTGTTCAGCCCTTATTATCAATGGAATATTTTTATGTAAAATAATAATAATAATATGTAAAAGCATATATCCACAGTAGTGAAAGTTTTCATATCAAAAACATGTTTTAACAGCACAGGACATACCTTTAACTGATTGAGTAACTTTATAAATTTTAACCTTGGTCCCATTGTTGGAATCAACTTTTCAATGTTTGCATCCTGAAGCAAATATAAACTTTCTGTATCAATCCTTTCACCTGTAATCAAACAACATCTCATTAGATAACAGTCATGCCAATTTTTGAAGAACTGTTTGTTCCTTTGTCCTCTGGGAGGCGCTATGTGAACTTTAGAAGTTTTTTTCCTCAAGCACTTGAACATCTTATTCATGGTCACATTTATCTTTGTGTTCAAAACATTATTATTATAATATATTTAACAGGCATTTGTTAATCCATGTCTTTTTAACTTGTTTGTTAAAAAGACATGGTTCTATGACAACATGTAATTAATTCAATTTTACATGCACTGGTACAGAACCACATATACATTGCCTCCACTGCTTTTGTCCATAACAGTTATACAGTGTAATACATTACCTTTAAATTTTTTAATCAAGTTACTCAAACCGGCCTGGGTTAGCATGGCACGAACAAAGTCATCCATGATCAAGAACAGAGACTGGAAGATAAATCATGATATTATAATGATATATCTAAGTGTTGTTTTACATAGGCAATTACATTTTTAAATCTGTTTAAAAAACCCACCTTGCAATGAATGAAATGATGGCGACAACACTTCAGTCTTCAGATGAAGAAGAGAAAAAATATCTCAAAGTTGTTTCACAAAAGTAAAGTTGATTGCTCAAAGTTTACATTCAAAATGGTAGAAAGTAAGAAACTGAGGAAATGTAGGTGTGGGTTGGTTAACAAAAAAAGGAGTGGCAAACTGTAAAACAGCACAGGCTTCCACACTGTAAAACAAACTGCTTGAGTTTAGCTAATTCAATTGGTGCAGGAATATTAAAACTGTATGAAAGCTGGACAAACATTTTAATTCTGACTCTGGTGCAAAAAACTTTAAAAAAAAAACTTAAAAAAAAAAAAAAAAAAAAAAAAATATATATATATATATATATATATATATATATATATATATATATATATATATATATATATATATATATATATATATATATATATATATATATATATATATATTTTATAACAAGTTCTTAATGTTTAATAAGTCCATACATTTATAGGCAGCTTAGAATTTGGATGTTTTTAAAAGCAAATTCAACACACATTTATTCAGTTTGGGTTCTAGATTAAGTTTACAACTGTTTCTTATATTTTAAGATTTTTCTATTAAATTTTTATTTGAGTTCTTTGCAGTATTGTCAATTTTTCTAATATCTATGTTTTACTTCTGTTTAAGTGATCAATAGTTTGGCAAGTTCTATTAGCCCTTAGTAGGACTTTGGCATTGAAATTGGTATTTCAATTCCAAAATGTATTTTTGTTATTTCCTTTTTCCTCATTCCTCCCTCATTTCCTTAACTTGTTTGATGTTTTAGTCTCTTTCATTTCTTCATCTGCTTATTATTTGGCACTATACAAAGCATTCTTGATCACTCTCTATTGGTATGGTATCAGAATCATTCCCGTAACTTATATCTGTTTCCTGTTGGGACTTGTCAAGATGAGTCACAACCGGAATTTAAACTGGCAAGTCAATTTCTCAAAGCAATTAGTACAAACTAGTCTCGTTGATAGTGCATTCCTCAAAATCAAGAATAAATGAATATTTCGAGAGGGTCCCAAGGCAGGGAACTGGAGGAAGGACCTCGGTGAGTCTGTTGGATCGATGGCCAGGCATGACTGGGCTCTCTCGGTGACAGGTGTAGAAGTATGGAGTTCTGTTTGTCAGAGATGTAAGAACAAAGATGACACTGTACTCATGATGAAAGAGGGATTTGTTTAATTCATGGTAGAGGTAATAAATAGCACTGCCCAAAAAGAAAGGAAAACTGAAAAAAATTCATATAATTGTGGAAGCAGTTAAAATATATCTTGACACTAAGAAAGGAGATACTAAAGAAGTCAATATTCTCAATCTCAGTTGCGCAGTGGTCTTTTTTCTTTGTTATTATATTCCAGTGAATCGGCAGAAGTCTTAATAGCAATGGTCAATAATAATAATAATAATAAAAAAAAACACTTCAGATTTGACAGACAAACCCCATCTTATTTGTATTCAAGAAATTTGGTTTAAGCCTCAACTAGATTTTATCATCCAAGTATAAAATCTTGGATGATAAAATCACAGTAAGAAAAGACAAAGTGGGGGAGTGGCAACTTTCATGCTAAATTTTTGGCAAAAAATAATGAAGAAATATATAATATGGACAGATTTTGATAACACAAAACATTTGTGTGTCATGACCCAAACAATGGGATTATGACTTTTATTTTTACAAGGAACTCCTCATCCATTAAATGTTATTTTACTGACATGAAACCAGTTATGTCAGTTATGAAGCAGCAGAGACTTGCATGCAAGCAATTAATGCATGTGAAAACATATTTACAGCTTCTCAGAGGAAATGTAAAACTGCTACTTGGAAGTGGAAATAATAGTAAAGAACATTTTGATTATGTTTAGAGAAATTCACCATAACAATTGAGAAAAACTAACATTCAGCCAATAAAATTACATTTTGCTCTACAGAATGTCTTTCTCATGCATTGTTGTAGTTACACCATCTCTGTCTATAAATGGATCTGTCATTTTGTCAGACGTACCAGATAGAATAGAACTACTGATCTCTGGAAGAAGAAAAAAATTAGAGCCTGGACAGTGGCAAAGTGACAGTAAATGAAATTAGTTTGTGGTCACAGATGGACATTTCTAATGCTGTACAGCTTGAAAGCGTTAAAGCAGAGCAGCAGACAAGATCCAGAATGTGACCGTGGCTGTGTGTAGAAAAGTCAACATATTGCTGCATTCCAAAGCTCTCCAACAAATAGTAAAAGTCCCGCGTCAGAGTGTTGCTGAATTTGTCCATGTGAATGTTGAAATCACCCACTAGAATAATATTTGGGGATAAGGACCACAAAAATGTTAAAAGAGAGGAGAAATCGTTTAAAAAATCCTTGTTGGACTCAGGAGGGCGATAGATAGTGGCTAAAATGGTGGGTACTGATAAGTGGATTTGTAGTACTGTAAATTCAAAAGAGTTGTAAGTAGGGACACTGGCAGAAGATACAAGCCACTTGTCTCTGAAGAGCACTGCGACACCGCCTCCTCGTCCTTCAGAGCGTGGTTGGCTGATGTGAGAATACCCATCCGGCGCAGCCCTTTTTAAATGTCTAAGATCATTTTTCTTCTGCCAGGTCTCCGTTAGGCATAAGAAATCAAACTGCTTTTCCCTTAGAAGTTTTGAAACGAAAGACTCTTTGTTGTTGAGTGAGCGGATGTTTAACAAGCCAACAGAGACGGTGATGGTGCTAAGAAACTTTGGGTTAGATGTCACATTGTTGTCAGTGAGGAGACATTCTCTCGGTCGACCAGGTGATGATGACCTAATTGTCCTGGTATCATCCTGGGTTGGACACTGTTCAGATCCAGAGTCAATGTGACACTGTGAAAGACATACAATAAATTATTATCTATCTATCTATACTCCTTATGCTAGGTAATGTTTAAAGTAACATCAAATTAATCATAGCATTTAACATCTTACAAGTTTATATATACCTCTTTTAATCAATTTGGTGTGAGAATGATGTGAAATTGTTTGCATTTGCTAATTTTAGTTAAAAATTTAAATGTTAGCTACTGGTAAGCCCAGAATTATTTGTATCCCTGGGAGGATTAAAATTAAAAAATCTAATTGACTTTAATTGAATTAAATTGATCGGGAAAGGAAAGACTAATTCATTAATGCTGTAGTCCTCCTTCCTTGGTGAAATTAATTGCTTCTTCATTCTGTACTCCACATATAAGTTCATGAAAAGAATTTAAGCAAGTAATCAAATATTATTTCATGTTTATCCAGAGTAAAAGTGTTTGTACATACTTGTGCAGGACAATGCTGCATCCCTGGATTTCTGCTTTGTTCTTCCTGTTGACAAATACATTAGAAACCCAAAGTACATATTCAATAAAACAAAAGTTACATAAAACATATAAATGTGAGAAATTTAGATTTATTTTAAAGAAGCACCAAATAGCATTGAGTTACAAAAGCAAGTACCAACAAAAAAAAATTCATTAGGCCAAAGACGAGCAACAAAATGGCATAAACCAGGGCATTACCTTTAACAACTGAAATCCCTGTTTGAATTGGGTCCTTTGGTCCACTTTTTGAATCAATATATCAATGTCTCGATCTTCAAGACAATAAAGACTTTCCATGTCCATTTCTTCATCTGTAATCAAAAGATGTGTTTAGTCATGCTGTTATAATTTAAAGCTACTGCATAACCATGGTACAAAACTCATTGCAAGATACTTCTGTTGCAGTGACCCAGGTTTGTTAACATCTAAAATCGGTGTATAGTAAACACTTGTTAAAAAACTGTTAATTTTATTATTTGGGTAAATGGATCTAACCATAGCCATGCAATAAAAATCAATAGGTTTCTATGAAAACATAATTATAAATCACACATATTCAACTTGCACCTGATGTTGAGGTTGGCAATCAATCATATAGCAACATAAAGACACACTGGACAACAAACATGCACACACACTCTTCACCCTTGTCATGGTTTTGCATGACACAATTTGAGTCATGCAAAACCATGTGTCTGTGCCTTTTTACTTGGAAATGATGCTAGTTTTTGTGTGTGTGTACACCCTTAAGGTGTGGTGTAAGTATTAACACTTTTGTCATTCATTGCTACTTACTAGTCATTTTTATGGTGCAGCTTGAACATACACACAAAAAAATTAAACCACATTTTACTTTGCCGACCTCCCAATATTGCCCCCTAAAACATTTCCCTGTTTATGCCCCCCGCCCCAATAATGAGATGGGATTTACGCCCTTGACTACAGGAACAACCGTTAACTTTAGTACTTTAGTGACATCATATGAACAACTACATAAATACATTATCCGTGTTGTTTTTCATCCAGCAACAGTACAGTGCAATATGTTACCTTTAAATGTTTCTATCAACTCACTCAGACCCCACTGGGTTAGTTTGTCACAAACAAAATCATCTATAGCCTAGAACAGAGACTGAAAGATAAATCATAATGATGGAATTTTATATATGTATTGTTTCAGCAAATAGTAGTCATTTAGAGCTATGAAGTCAGATGAGAAGCTTACCTGGCAAAGAAAAAAGTTATACTTCAGTCAGCAGGAAGAGAAGAGAAAAAATGCTCACTACAGATGATTTGGTGAGATTTTTGAGGTAAAATTGATTCCTCCAAGGCTTACAAACAAAATGGCAGAAACCACAAGTTAGAAAAAAGGAACAGGAAGAAGTGGCTTGTCAGGACTCAAAAAGACAAATGTGCAAATGCGAGCTGGTTGAAAAAAAGAGGGGTGGCAACACTGTGTTTCTACACTTTTGAACAAAATGTTAGATTAACTAATTAAATCAGTTTAAGAATTTATGTGTGCAGATTAATCAGTATCTTGCTGAGGAGGTGTTTTTTTTCATATGTTATCTGTCTCATTTACTTTCACAACATGGTGACAGTTTTAACAAATATGTTAAAAAGAGTTTATTTTAAAAATATCTGGAGCTTTAAAGTGAGCACTAAAACACACAATTAGGCATCTTTTTCTTACCCGTCAGCTTTAGAGTAACCTTCCTAAAGATATGAGAGTTTAGATGTTTTTATTGCTTTATGGTTTAACTTTAAAACCATAAAGTTTCAAAGTTTTGGTTTTAAACTTTGAAAGACTACGCTGGGAAGCGTAGATTTTTTTTTTTTTTTTTTTTGCAATCTTAGAAAGAATTTACGATCCAATTATGTTTTTGAGAGTTTGACAAGTTCTGTAATGTTGACAACATTGTTATTTTGGATTTAGTAATTATCTTGAATTGGGCATTTCTATACATTCTGTTTATTTAATGCATTTACTTTTGTAAATTTATCTTCAGAGTTTCCACAATTTGCACAATTGTGTTTTCTCAGGTCATTCTCTTCTGTATATGATAGAAGTATCTGACACTTTTGTTTCTTCCTCTGCTCATTACTAACTTATACTGAAGAGCTCTTCAGTATGAAAGGTCACATCAACATCAAGCAGAGAAACCACTACTCTCTGTTGGCATACTTTGAAAAAAAAACCCACCCAAAAAATTCAAAGGAAGTGGGGAATTGTTTCGTTTTTCAGAAAACGAAAGTATAAAACTTCAAAGCATAAAACTTCAATGGTTTCGTTTTTTCAGAAAACGAAACCATAAAACTTCAAAGGTAAACAGTGAGAAAAGAGCTGCCCAAGGTTTCCATGATGGTTACTGCTATTGTAGGCAGTAACCATCTGCCTATGTTTACTGCCAATTCAAATGTATCACATTTGAAATTCAGAGACCAGAGCAACATTATGTTTCCTTCTTCAGTCATATTCGGTCATATTGTGCATTTGAGCAGAGAGATTTACCGTTGTAAGGCTTGTCTCTGCTGAATCAGTTTCACCCGGTGTGGTAGAAATGGGAAGCGACCCAACTATACATTAAAGTTTTGCACGCACTCACTGGGATGTGTTGAAACAGGCAACGTTACGCCCAGCTTCATCTATAAATAGAAGGTTATGGTTAGCATGTCTGAGGCCAGGCATGAACTGGCCGTCTGGTGTAACAGGCAATGCCTGGTTGGCTGATGCCCAACCAGAGCCTGTCAGAATTTAACCAGTTTGTGGACGCCGATGGGCCATTGATGGATTTTCTTGAAGGACATTGAGCTAATCCATTCCATCAGTCCTTCTTTGCCTACACCTACCCTTGTCACTGAGTTTATAGATTTAGCGATTTCAGCTGAGGGGAGTCTAAGAGAAGTGAATGGATACATGATGGGCTTACCCATAAGATCTGTGAGAACAAAGGCTAAAAAGAGCTGAAGTAGATGAAAAAAAATGCACTAAATGCACACAAACATTGATTACTGAAGCAGATTAAGGGGATTTGTCAGAGGAAAATAATGAGAGAGACGTAATCCAGGGACAGATTGAGGAAGAGGTCAGATTAGCTGCTTTCAGCCCATTAAAATGGAGACAAAATGTTATTTTTCTTTGTAAAGTGACTGTAAACCTTTGATTTTGATGTAAAAGGTTCAATGTCGTGGTTGCAGAGTACGCTCAAATATTAGTTTATGGGTGTGCATTGCACATATGTAATCAGCTTATTGCACCATTTTGTGTAGGCAAACATGTTTTCTGTGACAGAATTGTTTGTTTTTATGTTACTATGTACAGGGTCTATGTGGACATAAAGGATCACGCCATTAAACAAGGATACTTCAATAAGGTGCTGTTGACTTAATTTCTATAAGCATGCACTGGCGTAGGACAAAGCTCAAGAGTTGTTTCTGTGGACATAATATTGAGACATTTTGTAAAAAATCAGACCAATTCTAACTGCACATGTGCTTTAAAAGAGCAAGAGAGTAAGGGACAAAGAAAGAACTGCTGTGTTAAAAAATAATCCATGCACTCGATAATGTCTTGCATCAATCAATCAATCAAATTTTATTTGTTTAGCACATTTCAGCAGCAAGGCATTTCAAAGTGCTTTACATAATAAACACAAAAACACAAAGTCATATTCAGACAACTGTATAAATTCTTACACTTGTATGAAGTGTAAAGATTAATAAAAGTTCATCTTTATGACACTTAAATCCAATTTTGCATAATAATTTGGAACACAAGTTTTTGCATCCATTGAACTTGTGAGTTTGTGGATAGTTTCTACTTGTATGAATTCCTCAGAACAAATAGTTTAATACGAATGATGAGGTAAATTGACATGAATTCATATGAGCTGCAGGTAGTCTCAGCTTCAAGCTGTGCCTGGCTAATAGCTGTGTTAGTAAGTTTACAATTGCTTCAAATAAACTATGAAGGAAAATAATAATTTTTTAAAAATTATTTATTTTTTATTAAAAAGGACAGAATTTTTGGAGCATACTGGTTTCTCCACAGCATGTATATCATGATGAATGTATATTGATTAGATACTTGCATCAGGAAATGGAAAGTCATAATGAATTTGAAACACAAATCCACTACACAAATTTTATGTTTCTGCTCAACACATACACAATTACCATCTCATCTTATCTGAGCGACAGTATTCCAACAAATGCCAGGTGGTTTCTCAGCATTGTTAAAGAAGTCCACACATCTTACCTCAGGCTCATGATGTCAGAAATCAAAGACAAGTCAGCAATTAAAATTCAAACAAACTTTAATGAAATACAAAGATATCTTCAGAGATCCGAACAGAAAAAAAGCATAGACGGATTCAATCGTATCTGGTCTACATTTTGACTACCTGCAGTTATACACACCGTGTTCCAAATTATTGTGCAAGTGATATTTTCTCAGATTTTCTTAAATGGTCAATGCAAATTATGGTCAGAATAATTTTCAAGTCATAAACTATTACAGTATAAATCAAATTTTAATGAATGAAGCTCCCCATGAGAACAGTATTTTTTTCAAAAATAAAAAACTCAAAATGCACTGTTCCAAATTATTATGCACAGCAGATTTTCTAAACATTTTATTGATTATGAAGAACTGCAAACGGTCATTCTTTGAATGTGCAGCATTAAGTACTAAAATCAAAACTATTTCAATCAAAAACATTTTAACAGACCGAGTTACATGTTAACATAGGACCCCTTCTTTGGTATCACCAACACAATTCTTGCATCCATTGAACTTGTGAGTTTGTGGAAAGTTTCTGCTTGAATTTCTTAGCAGGATCTCAGAATATCTTCCCAGAGCTGCTGTTTTGATATGAACTGCAATCCACCTTCAGATCTTCTGCTTGAGGAAACGCCAAAGGTTCTCAATAGGATTGAGGTCAGAGGAGGATGGTGACCACACCATGAGAGATCATTTCTCTTTCCCATATTGCTTGAAACCTGTGGCCTACTTAATAATGTGGAACATCCTTCTTAAGTAGATTTCCTTTAATTGAGCTTTCCAGACAAACTAATCAACCCAGATCTCTAAAATTAATTATAGTAATTCAAAAAGCCCTGACACACAATACCATCTAGAAATTTAATAGCACAACAAAAAATTTTATCTTTATGACACTTAAATCCAATTTGCATAGTAATTTGGAACACTGTGTAGATTTAAGCCACAATTTAACCTGTACAACAAACTGCTTCTGGAATATTATGGCACCGCCTTCTCGCATAACTTATGATTTTGGTTACTCTCAACAGTTTCAGTTATGAATCCTACTTCCTGTTTCGGCCAACTCTACCAAGACAGGAATGTATGTGCAACATAACATTCCACAAACAATAGAGCTGTGCTGTGATATTGCTGTAGCAGATCAATGATCTCTCATGGTGTGGTCACCATCCTCCTCTGACCTCAACCCTATTGAGAACCTTTGGCGTTAATCAGTTAATTAATATAAGCTTCAATACCTACTGATTAACATATTGTAATAAAAGTCTAAATATAATCCCACAACATGCATTGATTGCTTTGTCACTAGACCACTAAAATAATTTTACTGTAAATTATTTTCTCTTCACACAATCAGTGACTCATTATGCCTGCAGCATTTTAATAAAATAAAATTAAAAAGACAAACCTAAATATTATAGTTCCTAATAGGCTTTCAGAGAGTTGTCTTATTAAAAAACAAAATGTGCTCAATTTCTTAACTTTTTTTTTTATCAAATGTTCTCAGTTTTGCTGGTCTCAAAATATTTTAATTGAACAAGAACAACTGTACTTGGTAAAAGAATCTGAACAAATCTGCTTTTGAATGACAAATTGCTGGGTATTTTTGGCCTTACTTACTATTAGAGCAAACAAAGGCTAATAAAGACATAGATAGATAACCTAACACTAAACATTTAAAAAGAAATACATTTGTTTTTGAATATCTCATGCTAAAAAATTACATATTCATTAGCGTAGATACTTTTTGTGCCATCTTCTGATAATAAACTTCTCATTCTCTTGAGCTTTGTGCCATAATAATGATCTTGGAGTTTTTCCATTAGGAAAGATGAAGAGTAAAGTCAGAAGATCAGGACCCATGTGTCACAGAATACTCGTAACATTCAATAACTGCAGCTGTGAAAAGAGAGGCATTTATATAACTTTAATGTACATTTATTATAAATTCTTGCATCTTTGACTACAGAAAAATTAAGAGTTAATAGTAATATCTAAAAACTTTACCTAATTTACAGCATTTTGTCCTTTGTGTTGTTTTTCAGTTCATCATATGCTTTCTCCACCATTTCAAGCTCAGCTGAAACATCTATTATTTTTAAATAGACATTTAGTATCTTACATACTCACATATATACAGATCAATAAACATTAGACAATGGCCGGCTGATTTACCTGGAATTGAGTGGTCATCAGTCCTGAATGAGAGTTCCAAACATTCCTCTATGGTACTCTTCACTTTTTCCAGAATATCGTCCTTAAGTCAGCAAAATAGTTTAGCAAATTAATTGTTACAACTTGACTGCATGATCAACATTGGCATGAAATCCCTCTTTAAAATAAGATTTTAAACAAACCTCCAAGCTCTTGAGTTCAGTCAACATAACAACTTTAGCCTTTTCAAACATGGTGTCCTTTGAGTTTTTGACATGGGTTTTGAGTGCGTCCCTCATGTTTTGCAATGCCTTAGTTTTCTCAAAACTAGCAGCCTCTATAACCACAAGCCCCCCACCATGCCAAAGAAAAAAATAGGAATAGGAAAAAACTAGGTTGAATATTTGTGAAATTATAAACATTTTCATGAAAAGTTTTGCATCATATTAATGTCCGTACTCTGGTAGCACTCTTGCATGCTGTCCTCAATTGTTTTCGTTAAACTGCTGTAGATCATTTTCTTGCGATCACAAATCACTTTATTCAACTCTGACTGAATCTTTTCTTCCTGAGAACAGAAAAAAAATATTTTTATTATGCTTATTTCTCACAATTTTAATTGCTCAATTTCTTTTTACTATCATTAAATCTATCAAAAACAGTCTCTGAACAACTATTTATGATTAATTTTTAAAAATTTTAATTTAAGCAAATCCTGCATATTAACTAAAGGGTGTGGTAATTTGTATCTGAAAAAACTGAAGGCATCTGTTCAAAGATGTGGCGTCCTTTTGTTATCGCTCAGCTTACAATGCTTGATGCAACAAAACTAAATGATCAGCAAACATCACACTTATAACTCCTTTTTTGATAATACAGTTGCTAAGCTGTAGAACTACTGCAAACTACTACAAAAAACCTGTTCTGGCACACTCTAGAAAGCTCCAACACATTAAAGCTCAGATAGGTTGTTGTCGACTATGATTGACAGGCAGATCAGCCGATCACAATTCAGAGAAGCCTACAACGCACAGTCCAGCACTTGAGATAGTTTCCACAGCATGCATTTAAAATTTAAATCAGTTTTTTGTATAAATTACCTCGGTCTTTAGAAAGGTTAGCTGCAGGTCCACGCCACAGAATTTCTTTTTAAGCTTTTCAGTGTCAAGTGAAAACTTGCTGATCACACCATTGAATGGGCCATTTTTTCCTTTAGTTCTGAAACATTTGACAGATTGTAATAATTTAAATGTATTCAACGAAATTGACATTTGAAGGAAATACTTTTATTTTGGTGTCTCAATGCATATAAGTTCTTACGGGAAGGTATTTCTGAATTCCACCATCAATGCTATTAGTCAAGGGTGACGTAAGCATCATGTTTAAATTAATTTCTTTCTTCTTTTTGGGTTTGTGAATGCCACCGTTTTGGACGACACATTTCAGCGTTGGCCAGAACACACAATTTTTTCCCGTGGGATCGCTGAGAAAAAAAAAACAAAAACGAAAAAACAACCAGTATTTCAATCACATATTGCAGAAAATTAATAGTTGTTCATGTTTACTATCACAATGCATACTGGAGGATAGAGGAACGTCTTAAAGTTTTTTCACAGGAACTTTTGCTTTTTTCAACACCGTCACTCAAGCATTTTTCAAAAACTGAGTAAGTCTCATCCAGCGATGTTTTGATTAATTTGAGCTGAGAGTTTTTGTTTTTCTCAAGTTCACCATAGACATTTTCAGTTTCACCAACCTAAAGCAAAGAAACAAATAAACAATAGTTATTCGAGTTAAAAAATATTAAGGTAATCATTTTAATAAATTTTGGTTCTCATGAACATCATCAGTGTTTCCCGTGGTGACTGGTGTTCAAAGAACAGTCTCAAAAAGACTATTTTTGAGAATGGATGGACAATCTTTCTTGAGGACAAAGGTCCCCCTCAAAAAGTGTCAAACATTTTTTCTTTAACGCTTGCATGATGCAATCGTGTTTAAGTTTAGCGCAGTCGTCAATACTGTTTAAGTGTGACAAACTTTATTGTATTTTTTAAAAAAGAAGTGACTTGTCTTCGTTCACATACGCCCACTGTGTCAAGCTGCCATTTGAAAGGCCTCTGAATTAATACCTTTGAGTTTCTGTACTGCATCATGTCAGTACAGACATATATAGGCAAAAAGTCAACTGAGACTAATACAAATATTGTTAGTTAATAATTTCTGACTCCAAAGTGGTGCTCCGATAATTAATATTTAGTGGATAGCTATAGACATCTATGAATGTTTCAAATAAAGTAGACTTCTTCCTAAAGTGTTTTGTATGACATCCACCCATCCATCCATCCATTTTCTGTTCACCCTTGTCCCTAATGGGGTCGGGAGTTGCTGGTGCCGATCTCCAGCTGCGTTCTGGGTGAGAGGCGGGGTTCACCCTGGACAGGTCGCCAGTCTGTCGCAGGGCAGTTTTGTATGACAAAACTTGTGTTTTTGTTTTAAAAATGTTATATTTATGTGAAAGCAGATGTGCCAATTAATGTAAGTGTGATTTAATTTTACAAGGTATGTTCTGTTGCAAAATAAATTGAGTTATATGTAAAAAAAAAACTTAAATTACAAAACTTATGCCAAATTTCCCTTAAACCAGATGATTGAAGACCCATAAGACCTCCACCTTTTGACCATTCAATGACTTTTCTAAATGCCATTTATCAACAATCAAAAAAATCACATGCTCATGCTCATTGAATGGCTGTGTGTCTTTCAGAAAATGTTAACACCACAATGAGGGTTTTTTTTTTCTGCAGTCTTACCGTTCCTCTTAAACTGTTCCCTTGGATTAAAGAAAGAATCCCATAAGCTCCAGAAATATAGTTTAACGTCTCTGAGTGACAGTCATTCAGATCTTGCAAAACTTTCTGAAGCTTGGGTATTTCTGTAGAAACAAAATCATATTTATATCTGATTGCTGTAATTCTGTAGTTTTCAAACACAATGTGAAAGCTGGCGATGGTTCATGATATACTTCATTTATGCACACGAGAAAAAAAAAAACTCCCCTTGGTAATTAAAAATTCCAAGTTGAAAAAGAATATTTGATGCCAAAAGTGTAAAGGTTTCACACCAGCACCAAAACGGCTCCATCAGAAAAAAATGTCAATGAATTAATATTCTTCTATTACCTTGTAACTTGTTAAATTTGTCATATCCTCTCTTAATGAGAATGGTGCTACATGTGTTTCATTGCATAAATGTGGATTTAAATGGTATAATATCAACAACAGATTTTCAGGAGGATGGAACCTACCAGAGTGCTCTTTCAGTTCTCCTACCAGAAACTCCCTAGAGCTCACTGTGAACACTTCAAAATTATCTTCACTGAAGTGTTTCTGTAGAAAATTAATTGATTATTAGGTTTATCCTTTCTAGATATGGGCAATGATTTATTTTCTATATGCCTGGCTCACCTGCACATTGTCTAGCTTTTTGAATTCAGCTTTGATAGCTGCCTTGGTCTTCGTGTTTCTATTAAGTATGAGAGTGAGACGGCCCTCTGCTGAGCTGAAAGATAAAATATTGTTGTATGGACATGGACATGTAAGTTCGGAAACTTCAGTATACACAAATTAAATCTGACACACCTTTTTTCAAAAAATCAAAAAAAAGAGGTTCAAGATACAGTGTATATAGTCATGAATCTAAAGTCCACAATCCACGTTGACCAGTTGGCTCTTGAACTTAAAAAAACTTGAGATAGTTAATTTTAAAAAATTAAAGAAATATTACTGAGACGTATCAGCCCAAGATCAACACAGTCATACTTTTCTAAACTGTAATGCAATTACCTACTTGTCGTTGCAGGATTGTGGTGGGACCAGTACTTACCTCCAGCAGTAATTGGGAGAAAGGCGGGACACCCTGGACAGGTCGCCAGTCCATCACAAGACAATACAGAGACACATTGGACAAACAACCATGCACACTCACACTTAAGCAAATTAGAGAAACTAATTTCACCTAACAGTCATGTTTTGGGGTTGTGGGAGGATGCTAGAGAGAATCCACACATACAGAGGTAGAAAAGACAAACTCCATTCAAGTGCCCCAGGCCAGGAACCTAACCCTGAACCTTTTGGCTACAAGCCAACAGCGCAAATATGCAACTTTATTGTGGTAATTTTTAGCAACTTTCTTCACTTACTGATGTTGAAAATCTTCAAAAACGTCAGACTTGGTGCAGATAAAGTGAATGTTCTGGCACTCGCCACCGTTTCCTATGAGACTAGCAGTACTTTTCAGAATCTGCCAGCTTTCTTTTTCCGCTGCTGGTCGGGTGATATCGGCCACAATCCACACAGTGGAACATTTTCCAACAATCTGAAATTACACACACAGTTTAATAGCAAGTATTGTTTAAATAAAGTGCTAAAATATTACAAGTTCCACTCATCACAATTTTCTACAAAAATGTACCTCCTTCCACATTTGATCTCTGCTCTTGTTACGGTCTCCAGTTCCAGGAAGGTCCACCAGAGTAACATACTGAAGAAGATCAATCTTTGGCACTTTGACAGTCACACACTTCACCAATGGCCAATACAACCTCTTACGCTTTCTGCCTTCTTCTTGGTTTGGATCATTTTTTGTGTACTTGGCAATTCCTTCAGAGAGCATTTCAGCCTGGAAAAAACATGATGCTTATGCTTTAAATGCAAAAGTAAACTGAACAAAGAATATTTGCCAAAAAGCAAAGCTCTTGCTTTCCAACTATCTCATGGTAACCTGCAGTGGCATCACTCTGCCCATATGCATGATGCATTGCGCATAGGGCTCCAAGTGCCTGGAGGCACCAATGTTCAATTAGTGAAGAATTATCACAGAAATAATAATAATATATAAGGCCACAAGGGAAATAAACAAAAGTAGACTATTATTTCATTTAATATATTATAATGTTATTACTGAGACCAATTATACTTCATATGAAACACAGCGATGCACAGAGTATATCTCACTTACTGAGTCAAACGTCAAAGTTTTTGTTTTAGATTGAAGAAATTCTGGGATCTCTCTGAAGTTTTTGGGATCCATTAATTCATCCGGATTTGTTTGTTTCCTGTCCTTCCCATAAAGTGCTGACAACTTATTTTCATAATCATCATCTTCATTATCATCACTATCATCTTGACAACCATCTTCATCATCGTTTTTTTGATCCACATCATCATAATGATATTGCCACATTGACCACACCTCATCTTTCCATTCCTACAGAAGCAGAAACAGTATTTTTAAAGTTTGGTTTCTTGTGTGTCATATACACTGGATACTCAAATAACGATAAGTCATTTTTATAGTCCTATTTACATCTTTTGTGATAAACTCAATCTCTGCCTCATATTTGTCGGCTGTGTTTGCTTCGACTTTAATCATGACCGAGGTACAAGCGTTGAGATCTCCAATGGGCAGAAGGTTTGCTTTACCAATGACAGCATTAATCAAATAACTTTTTCCAGCTCCAGTTTTACCAAACACACCAACCATCTCCCTCTTGTCAGTGTTCAGTTTAGTGATTTCATTCCTGTGAAGAACAAAAGTAAATTTTAGGTACCGGTATGATATAAAATAATAAATCTAAAGAGCACATATTTGTTAATGTAGGTAATACTACATTATGTATGTGACATTAAATAAAGTCTGAATACATGTTAATAATGTATCCTCATTATGTATAGATATTAATGTATACTGACGTCCATGTCTACTTAGATTCTCATTTGCAATAAAATCCAGCCATTTTAGTCATTACATAACTAAGCCTATAGTGCATCACTATGCAGTGAAACACTATAGGCTTCCTATACCACCATGAGCTGAGCATTCTCAATAATCCAACAAAACAACAATATTTTATTTACTTTAGCTATTTGTGATGACTCAAGATGATGACATCTTAGTTGCATGTTTAATCAAAATCAGAATCTGTTTTATGTCTATGCAGGTGTATGCATATTTAAATAATTATTTTTACACCATTTTTGCCAATATGTGACTCCATGTAAAAACATATCAAAATCTTTTTGTTATTTTTGCCTCTTAGGCTACTCAAGTTCAAATAATTACACAGTGTACATCTTTTATGATTACTGTTAAGGTTAACTCATAATAATTAATAATTTATGTACAAGCTAGCTTGTTTGGAAACCTTTTCTGAGACTGCTGCATGAACAAAAAAAAAGGTACTTACTTCAGGAATTTATTGAGCTTGTTGTTGTCCTGTTGGCGCAGTTTGCTATGGATGTGCACCATTATTTGTTTAACATCAGACAATATTCTTGCTTCTGTCATTAAAAATGAATATTAAAAAGATCATAAATCCTCTGTGATAGCTTGTGATTTACCAAAGATGTTCTGTTTTTGATTTAACATGTGTGCTGTTGTGAGAAGAAAATGAATGTTGCAATACCTGAAAACGGCACTGCTGCACGATGTTGCTTTGCTGCTGGTTTCTCTTCACTGGACTCAAACTCAGGGTCCAGCTTTCTCTTTGCTAGTTACAAAATAAATTGTATTTGCATTTACTTATCAGCTTGTCTTATTAAAAACATACGGTATAAAAGATAGTATAAACTTAGTTTTACTGACCTATACCACTTGTTGAAGCTGAAAACTAAGAAAAAAACAGATATTTTACTAAATCCAAGTTTTTATTGACTTCAATATATATTTATTTTGCTCAAAAAGACTAAAAAATGCACATTTGTTTGTATTCTGATAAAATAAATGTAGATTACACTTGGAAAGATGAATAAACAAATCTCACAGTCCTTACTTCATTCAAGTCGCTTGAGGTTTCCATCTCCTATTTGCAAAGCAAGCATAACCACTGTTAGGAAATAAAGGGCTAAGCAAAGCAAACACCATAGATTTAATATGTAATTTCTCACAAAATAGCAAACATAAAACTTACTTCAAAAGAAACAAACTCTGTCTCCTGATTTTGCTTTTGCTGTTAATTTGAAGCATATTTGAGCAAACCACAAAACTGTTAGTGTCAAATGTGATATTCTCAATACTGTTGATAAATTTAGACCCAATGAAAGTTTATGTGTAATCTCATAACCGAAGAGTGTGCAGTAACTTAGTAGCAAGCTTGTACCTTCAACAGCTTAAGTCTCCTCTTAAATCGAACCCTTGGTCCAACACTTGGAATCAAGTCCTTAATGTCTTCATCTTCCAGACCAAAGAAACTTTCAGTGTCAATTCCTTGATCTGCAATAAAACATATTATTATTCATTCTTAGAAAAACGTTACTCTAAAGAGAACCCCTATCTAACATACATAATAAACACATTGATTAAAACACGATGCAGGTAATAATGGACAACTTCTGTTTAACTAAGAATCAGCAGGTGAAAGTCTTACATGTGTGTGCTGTACTTATTTTAATCATTTACTGTTTGTTACTCTTACTGTAGTTTACCAAATTAAAAATTAAAAACAGCAGTGACATTTGTAACATGGATATCTTTTTGGCTGTAGATCAGACATTATAAATAAAGTACAGTGCTTGCAACAAGAACACCAATACTTTACCTTTAAATCTGTATATCAAGTCTCTTAGTCCCCACTGACATAGTTTGTCACGAACATAATCATCCATGATGAAACTGCAATATAGTCAGTGTTCCAGATTACATTAGGTACATCAGTTATGCTGAAAGATTAAAACTTAATTTAGTGAGAACAAGTTAACTGAAAAGTAATAGATTAAAACAAAATGGTATTTCGGTAAGCTTATCTCATTCTGTTCAAACACTTAGATTGCTGAAATTAGTCTGATTAAATAAAAATGTTTTCAGACCTAAATCTTAATTCCTAGAAATTATTTGCAACTGTTATTTGAAAATCCACCGATTTTTGGTTTTGAGCTAACCTCATAATGGCCCAATAAAAGAAGGCTTCTTTATTTCTTTGTAAAAAATTCTCAAGTGAAATAGCAGGTGTAGCACCCAAGATGTCCTGTAGAGTCTGTAGATTTCTGATATGTTCATATTGAACTCCTTATTGTTTATAGTATAAAAATAAAATCTTACCTCTTGTTGAAGTTCAGACCAAAACAAACAAAAAAAGGACTAAAAATGTAAAGTATCCACAATATTATGATATGAATTATATGGCAGACTTTGTGACAAAGGCAAAGAGTGAGCACGAAGCAACAAATCAGACATTACATGCAAAACTGAAGAGCAGCAGAAAAGAAAACAGAAAGAAGCAGGAAACATCAAGACTCAAAGGTTAGTAACTGAAACAGAGGCGTGGCTGAGTATGAAAAGACAGGATAGGAAGTAGATTATTAAAATAAGCACCATACAAAATGTGTGTGTGTGATGTATGCTTGAACAGCAGTGTTGCTATCTCTGTGGTGTTGACCTTGAGGGGCTTGGACTGGCTCTGTTACAGTTTCTGTGTTAGAGGAGGGGGTGCTGCCCCATGCTCTGTGACTTTCTGTGGCTCCGTGATTTGATACTGTTTAATCAGTCTTACCTCCAGTGCCTGTGCCCTCTCCCTCATGTGGGATATAACACATTTTGTGTTCTCCTATCTACTTTCCTTTTAAACTTTTTCTCCACCTTTCTCTTTTTCTTTTTCATATCTGTGTCCATCAAATTTAAAATAAACCCAAATAAATTTCTAATAACGTTTTATATGTATATCAAGTGAAGCATCATGACGAAAGCTGTAATGCCCCTCTTCTGAAAGTAACTCTGTTGAGCCTCACCTTGACACTCAGACAACAATTTTGAATGCCACAACACTCCCATAGCCAAACCTATGGGCCCATTGGTTTAATTTTTCCAGTATTCTTCATCAATGTGTTACAATATTATGATTGCTTTTACTGTAAAACCATACACCGATGTTAGATTTATAAATCCACAAGCAATATGTATAGTTTGTGGATCTATAAGTATAACTTCATTTGTGTTCAATTGTTTGGAATTTGTGGGTCCTAAAAACAAACAATTCTAGAAATAATAAGATTTACACATATTTTTATTAAATTTTCCTATGAGTTTTACATTACATCAGATGATTACATTTTTAATGAAAAACCAACACAGTAGAACAGGTACAATTAAGAAAGCCCAACTGTTCACTATATTAATTTATCACACTCTGTACAAATGTATATTTTTTGCCAAAATTGTACAAATTGACATTCATGTCATTTATATTTGTTACAGGATATGAAAGGCAACAGGAAGCTAATACCACATTCATACACATAAATCCAAACATCATTTATTTATTATTAAAATTCAGAAAAGACATATAACAAAAACAATTATTTTTGTGAGGAATAAAAGTTCTGACATGTCATTATTATGAAAATATATTTATATTATTGCTTAGCATTGACTTGCCAACTGCTTGCTTAAAATAAATGGGAATGCTGGCAGTTTTAAAGAATATTTAAACCATGTTAACAACACAAGCACCAACAAAATCAGTACATAAAATCTGTGCAAAGACGATTTCATGTGGTCAATCAGAGAATTTACATCTTGTGATAAAACAGAAACAAAGACACACAGATATCAGAATATTGAGTCATTGCAATGAGGATGATTGTAGGTCAGAATGTCATAAATGAAAGAAAATACAAAGTATCATAAATCTTTGCTAACATGTCTGGAAAAAAAGTTCACAGTCACTGCTACTTATAAATGTCATGTCCATTTTAAGGATATTTATGCATCCATGCTGCTGCTCAACTCCTCGCAGAGTTTCTGAACCATTACAAGCTCCGTTGACACATCTAAGGAAGTAATTTTTGTCATTAAGTGTTTGTTGTGATCAGAGGAATGTTAGTGACATATTTCCAGTTATGACCAAAAATAATTCACACCCTTGACAAATTTATTTTCAAAAGTATTTTCAATCATTGAAGATGTTTGTATTTAATAGGAAATGAAAGAAACCTCTCTCAAAAGACATAAAAACAATTGTTTTTGTTTGCTTCAGTTTTAGCAAATAACTCCAAGCATTAAATTATTCATAGTTTTATTTAATAAATTTAAAAATATATATTAATTAAAATATCTATTCTTATTCCACCAATCAAATGTTCTCATAATTGCTGACTAGAGTTCTTTTCACCTGGTTTTTAGACAATTTAATGAGCTCAAACTTTTTCAGGTTGGACGACCATTTTCACCCTCTGCTAGATTAAAGTTAAAACTCTCTTTGGATCACTTCAGACAAAGATTTTGTTTCCAGTTAGAAGACATGTCTTAAACCAAAGATTACTTTTAGCCTAAAACTGCCAAGATCGGATAATATGGTAATTTTACCTGGAATTGTACAGTCGTCAGTCTTGAGGGACACCTCAATAGATTCCATCATGTCTTTTTCCAGACGTTCCACGGTATCCGCCTAATTTATGATCATAACAATTAGTAAGCATTTATTGCAAATATAATACAAGTTTACAAATGCTTATAAACGTTGGAACACCTCTTTTCAACACTCATACAGGAGCAGTTTAGTTTAGATTGAATGTCGCTAAACACAGAAAATCCTGGAAACAACTCAAAAGAGGCTGCAGAAGACAGAACCTCACCATCCAACAGGACAACACTCAACATGCAGCCAGAGGTACAGAGGAATGCTCAAAGTCAATGTACAGATATAAATCCAACTAAGAGCCAATGGCAAGACTTTAAAACTGATGTTCACAGACAATTCAGTTTGGCAGAGTTTGAGGTATTTTGCAAGGAAGAATAGGGAAAATATGTATCTCTAGAAAAGCAAACTTGATAGAAAAATATTCTAAAACATACTATTACCTCAGTATAACCTCAAGGGAATGAATACAAAAACAAAATCACCCTTTTCAGATTCAAATTCCTAACAAATATTAAAAAATAATGTTCCTTCCAATTCACAATGATTCATTTGTGCTAGTCTATAAATAAATCATTCAGTCTTAGTGGTTGTAATCTGATAAAATATCAAAAAGCTGAATGGATAATGAACGCTTTTAAAAGACATTGTCTTTTAAATGTAATCATGCAATTCTAATAAATAAAATGAAACAAACCATCAGTTTGAGGAGATGATCCAACATGACATTCTTGGCTTTCTCAAACATGCTATTCTGAAAATCGTACACATATTGCCGTATTGTTTCCCTTATGTTCTGCAGTGTGTTCTTTCCTTGAAACTGTGCAGCTTCTGCAAAAAAAGTTAATTAATGTCCAAACAATAACACAAATTAGTAGTATCTGTTGTTTGAATGAAAAATATAGCTGTTGTTACTTTCATAGCACTCTTTCATGATATCCTCAACTGTTTTGGTTAGACTCATGTAGATCACTTTTTTGTTGTCACGAATCATTTTGTTCAGTTTTGCTTTAAGGTTTTCCTCCTAAGAAAAAAATAGTCAGGAGTCAAACCCAGAGGGTCTTATTGAAAATATTTAGAGCAGATGGATTCAGTATGAATGTTTTCTAATACCTCTGTCTTGAGAAAAGTCAGCTGCAGTTCTGCATCCTTGTACTTTGGTTTTAGTTCTTCAGTGTCAAGTGAAAACTTATTGATCACTCCATTGAATGGACCACAATTTCCTTCATTGCTGAAAATGTTTTTATCACATTTAAATTATTTTAGAAGTGTAAGTTCCTCAGTTTCAGGATAGTATAAAGTTCTTACGGAAAAGTTTTTTTGAATTCCTCATCGATACTTTTACTCAAGAATGAAGTTAATTTCATGTTGAAATTTATTTCTTTTCCCTTTTTTGGTTTGTGGATGCCACCATTTTTGACGACACTCTTCAGGATGTAGTATTGAGCACTTCCACTCTTTCTCTGGAAAAAACAGATATTAAAAATAAATAAATAAAAAGACACAAAAAGAAACTGTCTAGAACATAGATTCATATAAATACAACTTTCAGATTACGTACTGTAGGATATAAGCAGAAGTTCAGGATGTTTTTACAAGAACTTTTGGAATTTTCAACTCCTTCAACGAGACATTTTTTAAAGGTGGAGTAGATCTCTGTCATTTCACTTCTGATTCCATCAAGTTGACAGTTCAGGTTTGTCTCAAGGTCATCACACATAGCTTTGTAACAGCCAGCCTAAAAATACACACATTCTTCACTTAATGTATAATTAACTGAGTCATTTTAAGTTCACTGCTTTCTGGGTCTCCACACAACAACTTGTTGTTGTATTCTGGGTTTATGACAGTAGGACACAAGTTAGCAAGTTTTAATCAAACATTAGGTCAAGAACCACAGTTTGTTAAGCTGAAAAAGAAACTGGAACAAACTTCAAGTTTAGAATTGCTAACAGATCAGTAATAAGTAAGAATTATTAGAAAAGTATATTTCATATAGAGGATGTCAAGCCACATTTGAAGTAAAATGAAGTGACTAATACTGTGGTAGAGTAAACGGCTTTTCTGTAAAATGTGCATCTTCTATAATATTCCAGATTACTGGAAAAATTAAGATTTTTCTTTTCTCAATCTTACCACTTTTTTCAAGTTGGCCCCTTCAATCAAAGACAGAATCCCTTGAGCTCCTGAAACGTAATTTAGTGTCACTGAGTGAGAGTCGTTTAGATTTTGCAAAAAATCTTGAAGCTTGGGAATTTCTTGGAAAAGACAATAAGGTCATATTAGCATCAAACTGAGGTTAAATTACTGAGGAATCTTCCATTTTAAGTTGTATCCTACCAGTGTCCTCCGGCTTTAGGTTTTTTGGTTTCAGAAACTCTGCAGAGCTCACTGTGAAGACTTTGAAACACTCATTACTAAAATATTTCTGTGGAGAATTGAATTTGCTGATGTTATTTAATTGTAGACAATCAATTTGAAAAACAGATGCAGTTCAAAGCTCACCTTTATCTTGTTTAGTTTGTTGAATTCTTTGCCCACTGCTTCCTTGGCTTTTAAGTTTCTATTTACGATAAAGGCCTGAACTTCAGCTGGGGAACTAAAAGAAAACATTCACTAGTGAAAACTTTATGATAGAAATTATGTCATTAAATATAGCAACGACTACAGATATAAATTACGCACCTTGAAAAGTATTTGAACCTTTTTATTATATTTTGAATAGTGCAGACTTATATTAACAATTAGAAACATTTCATAAATAAACTTTCAGTGGCAATTGGCTTGAATGCATGGTGAAAACATTTCACTTTTAAAATCATAAATAAAGTATAAAAAAGCATTTTCACACATTTATTTTACTTACTGGAGACCTTGTAGTTCCCATAGAGTATCTATGTGTTGCTTTAGTCAGCTTAGTCATATATTTTCTTTATTTTAAACTACAAATGTCTAATTTCACTTTCCTGAAAACCTCTGACAGATGTTCCTTGAAGAGTCATTTATCTACCCTCATAAACCAGTTAAATGCTTCTGGTGGATGTTTAACTCCACCAGAACGACTGTCAATGTTCATGACAATCATTTCCAAAAGATAACAATGTACTTTATAGCATTGTTAGTATTGTGTTTTTTTGACATTATGTACAACTATTGAGCCTTTGACCCATCCTACTGATGTGTGAACTGAATGTTCCACTTTTAGTGTATTAGCAAACTTACGGATCATGTAAATCTCCGAAAACATCGGACTTGGTGCAGATGAAGTGAATGTTTCGACACTCGCCACCGTTTCCAAGGAAATTACTGGCACTTTTCAGGATCTCCCAGGATTCTCTGTCAGATGCTGCTCGGTTGATTTCTGATACGATCCACACCGTAGAACAATTTCCAACAATCTGAGGTGACGTTACAATGAAAATGAATGCTTTAAAAATATTTGAAAATATAAAAGTTGAAAGACTGAAGACCACGGTACCAAGGTGTAATGTACCTTTTTCCACATTGTATCTCGGCTCTTGTTACGGTCTCCATTTCCAGGAAGGTCCACAAGTGTGACATGCTGGAGAAAATTATTTTGGGGTACTTTGACAGTGACACACTTCACAATTGGCCAGTACCACCTTTTTATATCTTTGTCTTCTCCTTGTTTGGTGTACTTCAACATTTTTGCAGACAGCTCAAGAGCCTGATGGAGCAAAACAAAGTAGTCCATGAAATGGTAGATGAAGCAGACATGGTGTGTGTCTCCACCTCAAAGAAAGCTCTTTTTAGATACAGTTAGAAACCAAAGATGTTCTTTGAACTGAGCAGCTAACAAAGAACTGGCAACATTTTAAATATCAATTATCAAGTTTTGCTACAGATTCTCATTTGGATTAAGGTATGGACTTTGACTTTTTAGTTTTAAAACATGAGTATGATTCATGCACCTCCACTTTTTGTATACCTGTCAGTATGCATTATATGAATTACCCCAAATGTTGTTTTTGTTTTTGACTGGGTCAATGAAGAGGGCCAGGTGAAGCCTAAAGTTTATCGTTCAAAACCACAACCTAATATATAAAGCCTGGCCAGTTTTGATTTGTCGCTATCTTTCCAGACCTAAAAGTCACATCTTACCGATTCACAGGTTAAAATCTTCTTTGTAGACTGAAGAAACTCTGGAATCTCTCTGAAGTATCTGTCATCCATAAGTTGTTGTGAGGATTTTTGTTTCCAATCTTCTCCATATAGTGCTGTAAGCTTCTCAATAAGGTCACGATAGCCATCGTTCTCTTCATCATCGTCATGCTTCTCTTGCTCTTCATCATCCTCAAGAAAGCGATCTACAGTCCCCAACTCATCTTCCCACTCCTGAAAAGAAAATATTGTGTTTGGTTTAAGTGTGTAACCATGCCTTATGTTAGATAAAATGTGAGCAAACAGTTTGATGGTTCTGTTTACCTCTTTGTTGATGAACTCGATCTCTGCTTCATAATTTGAGTTGAGAGTGTTCGCCTCCACTTTGATCATGACCGAGGTACATGCATCTACATCTCCAGATGGCAAAAGTTTCTTCACACCAATGACTGCGTTAATCAATGAGGTCTTTCCAGCTCCAGTTTTACCAAAAACACCAACCAGCTCCCTTTTGTCTGTTTCCAAACCTCTAATTTTGGTCCTGTTTAAAATTAGGAAAAAATAAAATTGTGTTAAAAAGTTAACAGTGGCATGTCGCTCTCATGCTTTCAGATTGGCACATTTTTTGTAGATCACATGGTCATGGCCATAATTTGCTTGTATTCCTGAAGCAACACCATTGCACATGAACTTCTTTATGTAATCACCATCCACCAGACTAATTACACTTCACAAACACTGCCATCATGTTATGAAAACATTTTGTTTCATAAATTTCTGTGGAATTACCAGAGAAGCCAAAAGATGACAGGAGGTAGGAAATTATATCTTTAATTAAACAAAATTAAACAAACCTACAAAACTCAGAGAAGAGAGTAAAAACCCACACAAACAGGCAAACGTTGAGCTCAAGCTTGTAATTATTTGTTTGTAAGACATGACAAAAAAATTGAAATTATACTTACATAAGGAATTCATTAAGATCCGTGGGCTCTTGATTTTGTAGTTTAGCATGAACATGTTTCATTATGTTTTTCACATCATTCAGTATCATTGATTCTGTTAGTGAAAACAATACAAAGGCTTAGCAACAACATTGAACATTTAATGCAAATAAGTATATTTTGCTCCTTTCACTTTGTCAATCCAATCTTTTACCAAATATGTTCAAACTACACATAATTCAAGAAAATTTGATTTTGTTTATTATAATAGACTGTCAATATTTTACGGTTACCTAAAAATGTGTCATATTTCTACATCGACATTATTTTGACACTATTGATCAAAACATATCAATACCTGTGAATTGAAATGTTTCAAGCTGTCGCTTTGGTTTCTTTATGCTAGATTCTCCCTGAAGGTCAAGTTTTCGCTTTCCTTTTTACAAAAACATAAATAGATTAGTTGGGTCTCTCAAAAACAATGAAAAATATGAAATCTAGATAAAGACATTGTATTTCCCACCTGTATTACTTGTGGAAGGTAAAATCTGAGGATGCACACAAAAATGATTTTTTAGATTTTATATATTTAAATTAAATATGTTTTTTGGCTGGATAATATAAGAAACATTATTTTATTTGACTCACAAGAATAAAGGGTTACTCTTACTCTTTACATAAACATGGCTGTCACAGGGGCAATTTATTTTTTAAAAATAGGACCAATATGGAGCATCCACCACATCTAGGAGCTATAATTAGGTTACTTCAGAAGGCAGAATATTTATTCAGGGGTGTCAGAATAAGGAGGCCCAAATATAAATACGAAAGATGCTCTTCCAGTTTTTTCCCAAAAAAAAGAAGAAGAAATAGAAACCAGAATTCTCCTGCACTTACCTCCTGCAAATCAGTTTCATCTTCATTCTGCACTTGACACTAAGGTAAAAATAATTAATTTTGTTAGGCAAACACAGTTTTAATAAATTAAAGCATATTCACATTCTCAGATCATTTATGTATTGATAGATAATGGATGTAATACTTGACATTTGTTCAGAATAGGTTTGACTTACTGGTTTAGGACAAACTTCTTTTTCACTATTAGGGTTTTCTTCTTCCTAAGATGAAAATAAAATGTTAATTACACAATGTTTTTACATAGGCACAAGCTGTGGTACTGAATGATTAATAACGTACTTTTAACTGCTTGAGTCTTTTCTTGAACCGTGCGTTCGGTCCCACTTTTGTTATCAGCTTGTCAATATGTTGATCCTCAAGACAATAAAGGCTCTCAGTGTCAACCCCTTCTTCTGTAATCCAATGAGACTCTGTTAACCACAATCTTAGAAATATAATTTAACGAGATGCAAAGATCTATTTTATGCAGGAGAGAAAATGTTATAAACAATGTTATTTACTGCTAAGAGGCCATTTTTCCATGCCATGAAGTGATTGTATGAGAAAACCCTTTTTATAAAATTAAGCCTAGGTGCAAATTCAAGCTGGAAGACTCTTCTAACCCCACCTGCATCACCCAACTGGTGCTTCCTGCTCATCACCGTCGATTAATCAACTCTGGTCTAAGACACGTCACATTCAATCACCCCCCCAAGTCCCAGCTGATAAGGACCATCATCCATGCCGTCTTCCGCTTTCCAGCAGAACTCAACCCACCTCCACCCCTTCACCTCCACTCGCTCGGCAATCCGGCCGCATCCTTATTCACCTCCATCACCAGTGTCAGGTCCCGGGGGAGTGACGTTCCTTTCAGCATACGGAATGCTCATCCGAGCCCATTGCAAAGTTTGCGATAATCGATGTCCTCAGCCGGGGCCCGAGCGCCAAAGACTCTAATTTGTATGTCGATAAACTCTTCCAATGGTTTCCCTTTTCTCCGTCTGAGTCTCTCCAGATTGAAATAAGTATAGAGCGCTTGTATTTTCAGTAGATGGTGTATTTATGATGGTGAAAGGAAAGGCAGAGGGTCATCAATAAATCTTGCTTCTTTCCCCAGTTTATGTTGTAAAATCACAAGCTTGAATATGACTTTACCTGGTACATTAGTTTGTTTAATTTCTCCTCAGACTTTTTTACAAAAGTCATGCTTCATGTTTAAATCTGGGCATTTTACAGGAAGCTGTCCGGCTGCAAACTTTTATGCTATTAAAGTAAAATTTGGCTCTCAAGAGCTAAATTTTTATTTTGTTTTATTTTTATTTTTTTATGAAAACTATTCAAACGTTTAGTAGATTTTACAGAGCCATCTAATGGAGAAACAAAGGTTGGACTCTTTGAAACACATTAAGAAAAGGTTTAACAAAAAAAAAAGTTTAAACAAAAATATATGTTCACTTTACTTGTTAAACAACAGTTGTGATTGTTTTTAAAACTATGTCCAGTCAGGAGAACCAACATTCTGCAGAATGTTGCATAAACATTATGCAACATTATGTTTGCATAATGTTGCAAACATAATGTTTGTTGGTTTACATTTTATTTGTAAACCAAATAAAATGGGGGGAAAAAAGGACCTTTCCGAATTAGTAGTTATTTGTCATACTTTACCTTTAAATATTTCAATAAACTCACTGAGACCCCACTGGTTTAGTTTGTCGCAGACAAAAGTATCCATTTCCAAGAACCGAAACTGAAAGCGAAAAAAAATCTGATCGTTAGGAAGAGCGATTACTGCGCAGCATCACAGTTTATTCCCCGTTTCTTCCCGGTAAACTGGTGCTGAATAAATGCAGACAGAATAACATTTTAATTGTTCAAATTAGCACATTTGAGACGCTCACCTGTTTCTGAAGGTAATGCAAAGACTTAAGTCAAGCTGGATGGGAGAAGAAGAAAAGAGAAAAGAGCAAAACGACAGGGGAAAAAATCCCGGAAAGTTGCGGGAAAAAACACAAAGCGGAGCTTTTGAAGAAGATAACATGAAGTGTTACGTTTTCTCACAGAGAGGCAAATTACTGACAACAAAATAAAAAAGAAAAAAAGCATTGAAAGTAGGGGGTGTGGTCTACAGAAAAACACAGACACGTGAGGAGGCGATCAGGAGAGAAAAGCGGTAAAATGGCGGAAGCAGTTATTAGATAAAACACAGATGTAATTTTTACATCTAAAAAAGAAAAGATACAAATACCCTGGCTGGTATGGTTTTAGTTAATATGTTGTATATTTCTTAACATGTCTTTGTACAGCTATAAAACTTGCTGCACGTTTTACTTAAAGGGGCAAAATATAAAATCAAGTTTTTGAGTTTTAAATCATGTTATAATGTTATTTCCTCTTCAAAAATGTAACTGGAAAGTTGCTTTGATTCTTTTACCAGCGTTGCACTGAGAAGTAGTTGGTATAACGAGCTCCAATTCAGCGATTGGAGCGGGAGATGATCGAGGGTAAATGATGTCAGATAGCACAGAGCTGATATCTGTAATACCATTAGACTGTTTGGGGGTGACTGCCCCGAGGGCCCCGATGACCACAGGCACCACTGTGGTCTTCACCTTCCAGGCCCTCTCCAGTTCCTCCCTGAGCCCCTGGTATTTCTCCAGTTTCTCGTGCTCCTTTTTCCTGATGTTGCAGTCACTCGGTATTGCTACATCCACCACAACGGCTTTCCTCTGCTGTTTATCCACTACAACAATGTCCGGTTGGTTCGACCTTACCATTTTGTCTGTCTGGATCTGGAAGTCCCACAGGATCTTAGCTCGGCCGTTCTCCACCACCTTTGGGGGTGTTCCCCACTTTGATCTCGGTGCTTCCAGTCCATATTCTGCACAGATGTTTCTGTACACTATGCCTGCCACTTGGTTATGTCGTTCCATGTACTCTTTCCCTGCCAGTATCTTGCACCCTGCTGTTATGTGCTAGACTGTCTCAGGGGCCTCCTTGCACAACCTACACCTTGGGTCTTGTCTGGTGTGGTAGATCTGGGCCTCTATTGCTCTGGTGTTTAGGTCCTGTTCCTGGGCGGCCAGGATGAGGGCCTCTGTGCTGTCCTTGAGTCCAGCTTTTTCCAGCCATTGGTAGGACTTTCTGATATCAGCCACTTCGGTTATTTGCTGGTGGTACATCCCACCAGCAAATAACTGGTTTGTCCTCCCATAATGGTACCTCCAGCACCTCAACGTCTGTTCCCCATTGTCTGAGACATTCACTGAGCACATTGTCTGTTGAGGCTTTGTCCCTGATGTATCTATGGATCTTGGATGTTTCGTCCTGGACAGTGGTTCTCACACTCACTACACTCTCACACTATATATCTTTGGAGGTGTCTCCAGTATATATATATATATATATATATATATATATATATATATATATATATATATATATATATATATATATATATATGACAATTACACATTGCATGGAGGAATGGGCCAAAATACCAGCAACAGTGTGTGAAAACCTTGTGAAGACTTACAGGAAACGTTTGTTATATACCCTTTGTTGGCAATGACAGATATATATATATAATATATATAATAATATATAATATATATATATATATATATATATATATATATATATATATATATATGGGAGTGAAATGAGAGCTTGAGAAGAAGTCGGTGTTTGCCAATAGGTTTTCTTTCCCCCCACACAATAAAAGACTTGGACTAGAGTTGTTTTCTCTCCACTTCTATCAAAAAATATACAATAAACTGCAAATACCTAGTTTGTCTTTTAATAACCAGCAGAATAATGAGATATTAAGTGACATTAAATGTCACTTCTAGTGTTCTTGATTCTCCCACTGGTGAGTTTCTGTTTTGGTATAGAAGATGTTTATCATAACGACTACTCTTTTAGTTAGAAATTAATGAGGAACTGTTTTATGAGTGGTTCTTTGTTTTTCCAGGGAGTGGTAAATCAAGAGGTTTCAGGCTGGTATCATCAGGTGCTTATGGAAATGTCCTGGGGCAAATGCTTTATGTAAGATGCCAGCTCTCTCCCTTGCATGCAACGTTTAACCCTGTGGTTTTGTTTTCCTTAGTTCCTTTGAACCAGGACACATATGGAAACTTTGCTTTGCATAAACATGCACATTGCACACACCTCAGATTCCAACCTCACACATGGTTTGTTTTAGATTATTAATTTGGATAAATTTCAGCTTATAAAAGAAATAGTCTACAAGTCTTCACTGATGTCGTCTCCTCAGGATTTGGGTTGTATTTGTTTTGTGTATTTTTGTTTTCTCTATTCTGTGTAATCGAAATGTACATAAGTGGATATAAATATGACCTGCTAGTCTTTTAGAGTCCTTTATTTCCTATGTCAAAACATGCTTGATTAGGAGAAAGGAAAGTTGGAAAAAAATCTCACTCTATGTAGATACTGGAGGGCATTATTATGACCAAGATGAGAAGAGTCTGAGTGGGAGAGATGGAAATTAATACAAGAAAAATGTAAAATCATTGAACATGTTGACAGACGTGATTCTCCTTTAACCTTAAAAATGTATTGTCATTTTACATAATCTATAAACCCGCACCAGCGTACAGTCTGACAAATATGTCACAATGAATAATAAAAAAAGACTCTTTAGCCCCACCTGCATCATCCAATCTGCGCGTCCCGCTCATCACCGACGACCTATCAACACTGGACCAAGCCACATCACGGCCAGTCACCGACCATGCCCCATGAGATAAGGACATCCATCCATGGCGTCTTCCGCTTTGCAGCTGCACTCAAGCCACCTCCACCTCCTCTCCACCTCCACTCTCCTGGCTCTCCAGGCACACTTCGTTTACCGACCTCCACCACCAGTATCGGACCCTGGGGGTTGACATTCCTATCAGCATCGGGAATGCGCATTCAAGCTTATTGCAAATCACAGCTCGATGTCCTCAGCCACGGCTCGAGCGCCAAAAACCTTTATTCATACATGCATGTCAATAAACTTTTCTAATCGCTTTCTTTCTCCGTCTGAGTCTCTCCATATTGAAATTAATGCTGTATGCGTTCATCGAGTTTGAACTTAATGAACAGATTGGACCCCATCAGACAGGAATCAGATAGGAGCTGATTCGTATAGGATTAAAATCGGTTTCCATGGTAAAGCTTTCCTCAACAGGTGTCTGAATTTCTATTGGCTGATTGACTTCACTTAACGGCGCTCTTTATTGCACACTGCATCCAAGCTCAGTGGATCGTGGTGCAGAGGTGAGAGTGAAGCAGAGGAAAGTACTACTGCTGCACACATATTAAAATACAAGAGCTCTTTGCAGGAGGTTCTAGTGCCACAAAGGGGAAAAGTTAGAGCATCTCTTGATTTCCTTTTAGCTAAAAAGGGTGACGTGTGCAGTGTGTTTTATTCCTGACAACACAGACCCAGATGACTTCATCTTAACCAGACTCATCCCTGGTCCCAAAACAAAGTCTGAAGAATTACACAATATTCAAGTATGGATAACTCTTCATTATAGCAAGAACTGTAATAATATTCCATGTTGCATTCCAAGTGTGAGGCACCTATTTCCATCACTACAGCTGTAAGTGACAAAATTTCCTACACTTCCATCTTATCAATTATCCCAATATAAAATGTATAATATTTCCACTGAACGCTGAGAGGATGAGGCTGAAAACACACATTATAAAAATTCTGAAGAAGATGCTCATGATGCGGAAACCCTTCTTCATACAATGTTTAAACATATTCGTAGAGGTGTGAGACTTTCTTTTATTGTTAGGTTTTTTTGTTTTCAAAAGATTAATTTTATCTTAGGGAGAAATGAGGTTTGTTTGAGTGTGTCCATCATACAGAGTGAAAAAAATAAATTCAAGTCATATTATTTATTCCACCTTTTACCAACAGCAACAAACAGCTAAAAATAAAAATATGTACAGGCAAAACTGTCTATTTTTAACACAGTTTGAAAGTAATTAAAATCTTTATTTGTTAAGCACAAAAAATGGTTATTGGTTTTCAGATGTGCTAAAACTGGCTCTGTACCTGAATTGGACAAGCTCAACCTTGAATAAATGATTCTACATTAATTAAAAAAAACTTTGATAATCGTTTGTGAAACACTTAAAACTCTTTATCTTTATTATACAGTAATAAGTTTCAATCTTATCTAAAGCTTCACTTGTGACATGGTTCTTTCTCCAGTTTAACAAACAGAAGTCATTTGCTATAAAAAAAAAGTCTCAAATCTTTCAAAGTAAAAGAAAAAAAAACTTTTTTTGTTTACTTTTAATGATGTTTTTTTTTTTTTTTTTTTTTAGAAATCAGTAATAACTGTAATGATTTCTATATAATCATTATTTCACAGGAAATTATTATCAAACATGCAGAAAGTTGTAATAGCAATATTTTTTCAAAAATTAATAATCTTGAAGCAAAGTTGTTTCAGTTGATGATGTCAGGAATCTGTAAGTTTCTGATTAGGTTAATTTACTATATTTGGCTAAAATAGAGGTAAACCTTGCTGTACCACCCCAGAAATGGTTACAAAAAACAAGTAAGAACTGCATAGGATCTGCTAATGGAGACTATTTCTCAGTCAAACGGTCCCAAAATGAGCATAATGAGAAGCATTGTTGTGATGACATGAAGACAGAGCAGAAGCTTATGGAGATCCTTGTAATGGCTTCAGAGGAGCTGTTAATTTGAAAGGAAGATGTTTTATTCAAATCATATACACCATTGATCAATACCAGTCAATGTTGAAAATAAAATTCAATACTTCACTCTTAAGCTGACTGTGGATTTTCTTCACCATTGCGAGCTCTGCTGAAACATCTAACAAAACAGTTTTTGATGAGATGAAGCATCAAATATTTACAGAATGTCTTTCAGTCCACATCTCAAACACAGGTTTCGCTTTACCTGGAATCGATTGACTGTCTGTCCTGAGGGAGAGGTCCATGGAGTTGTTCAATGTGTCCTTCATTGTTTTCAAAACTTCCACCTAATTTAACATTAAAATCTTTATTTTTAGGTAGAAGTCCAAATTCAAGACAAACTAATTTACACATACAACAACCTCTGCAATTATTCATAGATGTATGAGTAATTATAGAGGGAAATCAGTAAATGTTCTTGTTACATTATTTTAGCTAAAGAATCTAAAAGAATAAGAATAATAATAAATTGATTCTTTTAAAGAATTTTAAATAACTTTTGCACAAAACAGAGTTTTAAGAAACCCAGTTTATTACTTCGTTTTGTGCAATACTATAATCTAACAGAGTGCCATCGGTCTTGTAAAAAAGCAGAGCTCTTAGTCAGACAAGTTATCTACGCTCTTTTACTACAATTTTGTTGCCAGAAAAACCACATTAAGGTTTCTGACTGGAACTGTGTAAATTGGTCATATAGAAATCGATTTTTCCAAGAAGCAAACACTCCAGGTTTATGTGAAGTACAACCAAGAATGTAGCTCATGCCCAATATTAGGTAAGATTTCTAATGCGGTGGGCCTTTTTATTCTTTTGAATACTGTGGGAACCTTATTAGAGTTCATGGCATCATGAACTCTGACATATTATTGCCACATTGATACATTTCTTATCAAGACCGTTGAAACATATTGAGTGCGAGTTATTGTGGAGGACTTTGTTTCTGATATACCTGTTACATGGATAGCTCATATTTTGCTCTGAATGAGAAGCATATATACTGTTTCAATATTAAAATAAGCACAAACCCTTAAGTGCAAGAAGTGGTTCAACATGATGTCTTTAGCCTTTGCAAACATGGTGTCCTTTGATTCACGAAAATGTCTTCTTACTGTTTCTCTCATTTTCTCCAGCATACCAGGACCTGAGTATCCTGCTGCAGCTGCAACAAAAAGAATAATCACAAATGGTAAGAAAGACTTTAAATATGTTTTATGGTAAAATAAAGTTTTTGTAATAATAGAAATTCTCACTCTTGTAGCAGTCTTGCATGGTCTCCTCAATTGTCTCTGTCAGGCTGTTATACATTATTTTCTTTTGATCTCTAATCCTTTTGTTCAGCTTTTTCTTTAATTTGTCCTCCTATAACATGTTAGAAAAGCAATTTTACTGTGAAAACTATAGAAAATTTATTTTTATTAAAATCTGATAAATTGTTGCAATGCTAAATGAAAAAGAGCCACATTTTCTCTATCGTTTACCTCTGTCCTGAGAAAGATCAGCTGCAGTTCCACATCTTTGTACTTTTCCTTCAGACTTTCAGTGTCAAGTGAAAACTTATCAATGACACCATTAAATGGGCTAAATTGTCGTTCATTTCTGAAACATTTTGATATGCTGAAGTCATTCACAAATGGTACTTTATCATCATTTTCTTTTTATAAACCCCTGAATTGTGGATATACAAATTTACACTTTCATCAGAGTTGAACAAGACTTTTATGCGTATTAAGTTCTTACGGGAAGGTTTTCCTGAATTCCTCATCAATGCGGTCAGTCAGGAATGAAGTGAGTATCATGTTGAGGTTGATTTGTTTTCCCTTTTTGGGTTTATGGACTCCACCATTTTTGAAAACGCACTTCAATGTTCTGTGATAACCACCACCACTCTTTCCCTTCAAAATAAAGCATTATTTCAAACGCAACAGAAAATTTTTATTAACTCTGTGGTTACTGCCAAGTAACAAACCTCAGGTTTTAGAAAGTTATTCAGCTTTTCTTCCCATGAGTTTTTAGATCTTTCAACCCCTTCACACAGGCGTTTCTCAAAAACCAGGTAAGCTCTTTCCATTGCTTCTTGGATTGGATGAAGTTGGTTGGCTATGTTTCTCTCAAGCTTTTCACATACTTCTGTGTGTATTCCAGTCTGAAAAAAGGCATCTTCTTGTTAGTACATGTGGTAAAAACTGGTAAGTGTTGATGATAGAGTCATTAATCTTGCCTCTGAAAACTTGTTTAAATAATAATAATAAGAAAAAATAAGCAGGTTATTCAGAAATTTCTTCTGTTGTGCAGATCTTAAATGATGCTGCACAATAATCCATCCATCATCCAACACAGAGACAGATTGGACAAACAATAATGCGTATACGCACATGCACACCACAACACCTAAGGAGAATTTAGAGAGATCAATAAACCTGATAGTCATATTTTTTGACTGTGGGAGGAAGCCGGAGTACCTGGAGAGAGCTGCACAATAATTAAATTCATAAATGCAAAAAATCAAATGACATGCAGAAAATGGCAATTAAGAGCACTGCATATAAAAAGTGAACTGGACTTGAAAGTAGATAGAAATGTTGTTTTTCAGCTGATACTGGAGATTATATGGTCTACTCAACTTTAAGCTTCCAATCTACTGGTAGAAAGGAGAAAGACAAAGATGTTGGGTCTCAGAGTCTGTGAAGAAGTGAAGATGTGCAGAAAACTCAGAGTGATGTGAAGGTGAAAGGTTATGGAGAGAGTTGTAGGTTTGAGAAAACTCACATGTTTTTTCAATCTGGCTCCATGAATCAAAGAGAGAATCCCATGAGCTCCAGAAACATAGTTCAGCATCTCTGAGTGATCGTCATTGAGATTTTGCAAAAAATCTTGAAGCTTGGGGATTTCTGTGAAAGCAAAAATATTAACTTTTATTTCAACAGTGTCACGGCCAGTTTGCTGAGAGGGTCTTAGTTACCAACAAAGCATTCAGAGAAATTAGAAATTTAACCTACCAGTGTTCTCTGGACTGAGAACCTTTGGTTTCAGAAACTCTTTGGAGCTCACTGTGTACACTTCAAAAGAATCATCACTGAAGTGTTTCTAGGTAAAACAGATTTTATTTTCCAGAAATTAAGATCCCAGCAAGACCTACAGAAACTCATCCATACATTTATCTTTAGTCACATTGATTACTGCAAGTGTTTTCACAGGTCTGTCTAAAAAGGCAACATTGCAAAATGTGGCTGTTCTGGGTTTTTTCCCTAAAACCCAGAGGGTAGAGCACATCACCCCAGTTCTAAAGTCCTTACCGTGGCCCCGTGTAGTTCAGAGAATAGACTACAAGATACTGTTGTTAGCTTATAAATCATTGAATGGTTTAGCATCAAAATACAAAACAAGTCCTTTAGTTGCTCTGCAAGCCAGAACCAGAACTAAACAAGGAGAAACAGCTTTAAATAAAGACTTAAAACCCGCTTGTTTAGAGTTGCTTTTGAATCATAATAAAAGAGACAATGACCAACATGTTGATTGATGATTTTAAAATGGCATTTGAGAAAATCTTATATATATTGCTTGTTTCACAACTGGTGACTGTACAATATTTTTATAATGTGAAGCTTTTTGAACTGCCTTGTCTTTGAAATAAAATTGACTTGACTTATTTATTTTGTAGCTAGAGATAGTATTTGTTTTAGTTGTTGTCTTGACATGCAAAGCTCACCTTAATCTTGTGTAGCTTGCTGAATTCGTTACGCACTGCATCCTTTACTTTAATGTTTCTTCTGAGGATTTCAGCCTGAAGGTCAGCTGAGCTGATAGAAAAAGACATATTGATCCTTAAAGTTGTTTCAGCTGAAGAATTTAGATTCTTCACATAATCCAGATCCATCACAAATCCTATTTATAGACAAGTTCAACTTTTATAGAGTTTAGTGGAAAGAGGATGAAAATTTGTGATGAGACTCCTGTTGTGTTTTCCAATTACAAATTTTTAAGAACATGTCTTCAGTATTAAATGTATTGCACACTTTTGCTGCCTCATTTCACTTACTGATCAGAAGAGTCTTCGATAACATCAGATTTTGTGCAGATAAAGAGAATCTTTCTGCACTCCCCACCGTTTCCTAGGAGACTACTGACACTCTTCAAGATTTCCCAGGATTCTCTCTCTGATGCTGCTCGGTTGATTTCAGTGACGATCCACACAGTAGAACAGTTTCCAACAATCTGGAACAGCAATGAAGATATAATAATGATCAATAATATGTGTTGATAATGATCAATAATATGTGTGGATATGTTTCTGTTTTCTTTACATATCATTACATTACCCCTTTCCACATTGTATCTCTGCTCTTGTTACGGTCTCCATTTCCAGGAAGGTCCACAAGAGTGATATGCTGGGGAAAATCATATGGCACTTTGACAGTCACACATTTCACAAGAGGCCAATACCACCTGTTTATGCCTTTTTCTCCTTCATGATTTAATTCAGTTCTTGTGTATTTAATCATTTTAGCAGATAGCTCTTTAGCCTGCGAAAAATGGAAAGAAGGCAAACATGGAACATTTTACTTTACATCAAAAGGACTTGTTTAGTTTAATTTGCAAGACCAAGTTTACAAATTTTATTGATAAATGTTCCTCTCTATGAAGTATGGAGGCAAAAGACTTGCAAACCCAGAAATAATATGGAAATTAGCGGATGAGCTCGATTAACATTTTTAATTGAGTTAATTGCAGAGCCTGTAATTAATTATTTTGCAAATAATCACATTTTAATTGAAAACTATATATAAAATAAACAACCTTTTTAATTCAACACCCCATGTTACTGCTAAATTATTGAATAGACAGATGAGCTTGAGAGGAAAGATATTTATTGTTTTCAGTCTGATATTTAGGTTATTCAACCAGAAATAGATTGGTGCAAAGTCCTATAATACCCTCTTTGCTTTCAAATATTTCAGAAATTCTTGATAATTCCTGTAACTTCTTTGAAAAAAATACTTCTTTAAAAATATGAACTGTAGACGCTGGCATTATTTATTGACAAATTAATACTTAAATAAACACAAAAATATATGAACTGTTTTGCATCAGCAATTTATGTTTAAATCTGGGTGTGCAGCTGGCAAAGCAGGAGATGGAAGCTTCTGTGCAAATATGAAACTTTAGGTGTGATTTGTAAAGAAAAATTGAAGAGTCATGTGTTGAGCCAGGTGCGTATGTAAACACCTTTCGGGCATTTATATATGCTTATATACTTTTAGAATGGCTCCTACACAATACTTTATAAATGAGATTCCAGGTGTTTTAGTTAAAGAGGATGAGTGGCATTAGATGTTCAGCTTGCACATTGTTGTCATCAAACCCTCTCTCCATGTTTAATAAGTTCCTAAAATCATTTGTGGCCATTTTCAAGTGGTTTAATTTCATAGATTAATAAAATCTGACTAAAATACCATTCTCTTTCCTTATTTGTGGCATATAAATGATTAAATGAAACCAATTATATATTTCTAGTTATTCCTAATTTTGGCTGTCCTGGTTTTCCATAGTAACACTTTCAACAATTCAACAATTCATTCACGATTTCACACTTACTGTTTCACACGACAGTATCTTTTCTATGGATTGAAGAAATTCTGGTATTTCTCTGAAATATTTGGGGTCCATTAGTTGATCAGAAGATTTTTGCTTCCATTCCTCACCGTAGAGTGCAGACAGCTTTTCAGCAACATCCTGATAATCATCATCCTCATCCTCTTTTTTCTGATCTGCAGTATTCTCTTGAAACTGATTCACTGACCACAGCTCATCTTTCCACTCCTGGATATAAAAAAAAAAATGTTTGATTAGCTCTATTACATTATGATTTTTCAGTTCATGTGAAATAGGAGGAATTATTTCTATAGTTATTTTACCTCTTTTGTGATAAATTCAATATGTGCCTCATACTTTGTATTGCACATGTTTGCCTCCACTTTAATCATGACTGAAGTACATGCATCAACATCTCCAGATGGCAAAAGTTTTCTCTCCTCAATGAGAGCGTTTATCAAACTGGTCTTTCCAGCTCCAGTTTTACCAAAAACACCAACCATTTCTCTTCTGTCTGTCTCCAGATCCCTAATTTTATCCCTGTGAAAAAATAAAGGTGTGTTGTTTTATTAACTTTTAAAACATATTAATTAATGTGTAAGTTTAACATTTATATTTATATTTAAAATTGTATTGTAACAGGAATCTGAAACAGAATATTAACTTTTGAAGTCTTCTGTAAATACAAGGAGGTTGGTATCAGCGTTAGGGAAAGATAGGCTAAATGATTGATTTTACTTATTTTTATTTCTGCTAATTAATTAAGCTGTACTGACCCTTGCAAAAATGCTTTACTAATAAAATATTTAGCATAAAGAAAATCTAAAAGATGTTGTGGACATTCAATTGAGTCACCTCAAAGTTGTTAGATGGTAGTAAAATAGCTATGATGTTTGATTCTGGGGAAGAAAAAGTAGAAAATGTTTTATAGGTTGCTTTCACCCAAACATAAAACGATATCCTTGGGACTCGCCCGAGTCACTAAAACTAACCTGGTTCGGTAACAAGTGCAAGTTGTAAAAAAAGAGAAGGAGTGACCGTTAACAGATGTGCTCTGTGGAACTAGTTGGCTGTAGGCTGTTCAGTCTGGCAAATTCACAGGGGGAAAAGGGGTAGGACATCTGGATGTGGGCCATTAGAAACCAGACGAATCCTTTCTCGAAACCAGCTTAAACAGAGTTTACTTCAGTTCTGGACAGGGCAAATCCCAGCAGATTTAAGAAACTTAATTCACCTGTTAGAGTGCTGGTAGCACTCTAACAGGTGAAGAGACTTCCTCTCTCAGAAGAGACTTCCTCTCTCTCCTGAGAGAGAGGAAGTCATCTCTACTTCCTCTCAGAAGAGGAAGTCGTCTCTACTTCTTCTCAGAAGAGGAAGTAGAGACTGAGAGAGTTGAGAGTGAAAGAGGGGGGGAGGGGAGTGTGTGCAACGACAGTACATTACCCCTTTCCACATTGTATCTCTGCTCTTGTTACTGTCTCCATTTCCAGGAAGGTCCACAAGAGTGATATGCTGGGGAAAATCATGTGGCACTTTGACAGTCACACACTTCACAAGAGGCCAATACCACCTGTTTATGCCTTTTTCTCCTCCATGATTTGATTCAGTTCTTGTGTATTTAATCATTTTAGCAGATAGCTCTTTAGCCTGCGAAAAATGGAAAGAAGGTAAACATGGGAAAATTAACTTTAAATCATAAGTGCTTGTTTAGTTTAATTTGCAAGACCAAGTTTACAAATTTCATTGAAAAACGTTCCTCTCCATGAAGTATGGAGGCAAAAGACTTGCAAACTCAGAAATAATATGGAAATTAGTGGCTGTTCTCAATTATCATTTTTAATTGAGTTAATCATTTATTTAGTTCATACTTAAATAAACACATATATGAGCTGCTTTGCATCAACAATTTATGTTTAAATCTGGGTGTGTAGCTGGCAAAGCAGGAGATGGAACCTTCTGTGCAAATATTTAGCTTTAGGTGTGATTTGTAAAGGAAAATTGAAGAGACATGTGTTCAGGCAGGTTTGTATGTGCACACCTTTCAGGTATTCATTTACACATATGTACTTTTAGAATGGATCCTACACAATACTTTATAAATGAGATTCCAGGTGTTTTACTTAAAGAGGATGAGTGGCATTAGATGTTCAGCTTGCACATTGTTGTCATCAAACCCTCTCTCCATGTTTAATAAGTTCCTAAAAACATTTTTAGCCAAGTGGTTTAATTTCATAGATCAATAAAATATGACTAAAATATCACTCTTTCCTTATTTGTGGCATATAAAAGAGTAAGTGAAACCAATTATATATTTCTAGTTATTCATGATTTTGGCTGTCCTGGTTTTCCATTATAACACTTCACTTATTCAATTCATTGAATAAATGAATTGAATAAATGCAGACAATTTCAACAGATGTATGCATACATCTGTTGAAATTGTTGAATTTCAACAATTCAACAATTCATTCACGATTTCACACTTACTGTTTCACACGACAATATCTTTCCTATGGATTGAAGAAATTCTGGTATTTCTCTGAAATATTTGGGGTCCATTAGTTGTTCAGAAGATTTTTGCTTCCATTCCTCACCGTAGAGTGCAGACAGCTTTTCAGCAACATCCTGATAATCATCATCCTCATCCTTTTTTTTCTGATCTGCAGTATTCTCTTGAAACTGACTCACTGACCACAGCTCATCTTTCCATTCCTGGACATAAAAAAAATGTTTGATTAGCTCTATGACATTATGATTTTTCAGTTCATGTGAAATAGGAGGAATTATTTCTATAGTTATTTTACCTCTTTTGTGATAAATTCAATATGTGCCTCATACTTTGTATTGCACATGTTTGCCTCCACTTTAATCATGACTGAAGTACATGCATCAACATCTCCAGATGGCAAAAGTTTTCTCTCCTCAATGAGAGCGTTTATCAAACTGGTCTTTCCAGCTCCAGTTTTACCAAAAACACCAACCATTTCTCTTCTGTCTGTCTCCAGATCCCTAATTTTATCCCTGTGGAAAAATAAAGGTGTTTTGTTTTATTAATTTTTAAAGCATATTAATTAATGTGTAAGTTTTAGTATTTATATTTATATTTAAAATTGTATTGTAACAGGAATCTGAAACTGAGAATATTAACTTTTGAAGTCTTTTGTAAATACAAGGAGGTTGGGAAAGATTTTGATCACATTGCAGAAAACTATGAGTAAAGAAGAGGAGGCATTGAACATGTTCCATCATTACACAGCAAATACAGCCATCAACAATGGGTGAAAATATGAAACAACAATGACATCACATAAAGACTGAGACTGCCAATAGCTTGGTGATAACAAAAGCGTAGCTTCAGAAATTTCAGGATAGTGTTTGTTGTGTTGTTAATGTAACAATAGGTAAATTGTATTCTCCACATGCCTGGATCAGTGGGTTTGAAAAAAACAGAACCATCTTCAGACTTGACTAAAACCCCCACAAAACTTGAAGAAGAACAATTCATGGTCGGACTTTGAAAAGTGCAGTTTGGCCTTTACATTACAAATTTGTTTGTATCCTTCAGGAGATGGAGTTTGGTTAAATGAAGAGTATGGTTCTTGCCATAAATGTTTTACTTCCTCAAACTCAAAGTTTTCTTTGTGTTAAAACTTCCTGATTATTTAGCAATACCATCTGTGTTTCAATGCAATGAAAGAAGAGGAGTTAAGGGGGAAGTGGTTTAGATTGTGGTTTAGACATGTCCTGCAGCCTCACATATAAAGCATGAGTACAAGCATGCGTACAATACCCTTATTGCACAAGTCGGCATGTATCAAAATGAACTTTCCATGAAATTTTGCATAAATATACGCAAACGTTTTACCTGCTGTGAAAATGTGCGGAAGCCATGAAAACTTTTTTTTGTGGACGGTAACACAAACTACAAAGCACCAGAGCTCTCCTAAATACACTGAACTCTCTCTTCATTCACTGTTCTTTAAACCAAGAAGCATCGAACACAATGTTTTCATCATTTAAACAATAAAACTGAACCACATTTATCCTTGAAAATAACATAACACAAACGCTAAAAATAAATAAAATAAAACCAAAAAGGTGTTAAATGTAAATAGTAAATTTTCTAGATTTTTGTCACATAAAGACGTAATTGATCCATGCCAGAGTGCAATACATGCATGTTATTTGGAGAGTAATTTCACTCTCAAGGAAAAACAAAAAGCGGGGTTGGATAAGCAGCTGAACTGCAAACAGGTGAAGTTTGGTTATTTATAATGTGATGTGAAGTCTGTTATGTTATTTCACAATAACTTTTTAACACGTTTAAAAGTAGCTGCACAAAGGTGTGCTGTGTTATTGGGGAACATTTTGACTCTGATGGAGAACATTACTAATGGAAGCATTTGTAGGAGCGTATGTTCAGAGATTATATTGATCTGCTGGAACATGATGATGATTGTTTATTAGCGTTTATAAGCTCTGCGCAGAGCTTATATTATTTTTACTTTTGTGAGGTGCCTTAATAGCCCCTGAAAACACAATAAAATATATAATAATAATTATTGTATATACAACAGACTGGTGACCTGTCCAGGGTGTACCCAGCCTCTCGCCTGGAACGTAGCTGGAGATAGGCACCAGCAACTCCTGACCCCACTAGGGACAAGGGTGAAAAGAAAATGGATGGATGGATGGATGGATGGATAAATACTTATTCTGCAAGCAAGGACCGTTGCCATGGTTATTACTTCACATTGTGGCAGCCTTCTGGGTACATACACTAACTTACAGATGCATTTACGGATGGCGACAGGGCAGATCTACAGCTTTGCTCTTTTTCCCGCAAATTGGGATTTATAAAAGAAAGGTGAGCGCGGCTTTGTTCATCTGAACTTTTTTGTGTGCAACACTTTTCTAAATCTATCCATAAGCCAATTTTTAGTGTGGAACTTACACACTCTTTTATGCATGAACCCCTGATCAATTCATATGCAGATGAGAGAAGAATCTCTAACGGATAATGAAGTTTGTATGGGACAGTGCTTGTTCTGGTTTTAACTCAGATAGAAGTAGCCATAGCCCAAAAGATTAAGGTAATCAGAGTAAAAACCATAAAAACTATTCAAGCAAACACCAGATGTACTCACCTTAAAAAAGAATTCAGCTTTGTGTTTTCTTGATAGTGTAGTTTAGCCAGAACATGTGTCATTACATTTTTCACATCAGACTGTATTTTTAGTTCTGTTATTTAAAAATAAGAGAAAAATTACATTTACATGAACTATGAATCTAAACTGAGAAGGATTTTGACCCCCAGGCCATTGATACTGGCTTTCACATGGTGATAATACATATCATACACGAGACACAGTTTTGAATATTGCTTTGACAACAAATGCATCATAAACTGCATGATGAGAGTGGTTTAACACTGAGTTCTGTGTGCGATCATCTGAACAAGCAGCTGTTCTTACTATCTCTGTCTGAACTTGCTCACATTCCTGTGGTTTGAAGTTTCTGTCACTTTGTTTTGCATTAAATGTGTTTGTAAACAACCTACAACTCTAATTTTTTGACGATCACAAACAATACTCGTTATAAATCCATATAGAATAATTTCATTTGCAGCTGACATCTGCAAATTAACATCTGCAGTAAAATTTACTTAATTTTACTGCTTTGTAAGTTGGGTTGTGACAAGCTTTTATTCTTTTAATTGCCTGTTGTCATTTTTATGAAGAATTACCTTGCAAAGAAGATGTTCTCCTGCAAAACCGTTTTGCTTTTGGTTCTCTTTTGTTAAACTCCTCCAGGTCCAGCTTTCTCTTTCCTTTTTTTGTATCTTCAGACCAAAAAAAGATAATAAAAAAGGTTTAATGGATTTGTAACAAGGATTTCTTTTTGTAACAAGTTACATATGTAAGAAACATGTAAGAAACTTTAATTCTCACCTCCATCACTTGTTGATGGCTGTACCTGAGAATAAACACATTTATTTAACTGCCTTCACATAATGTAATGGGACAAACACTTTTTAATCTTTTGTAATGTAGCAAACAAACCGCCCTTTCATCGACAGTGAAGAGTGATTTAATATCTCTAGTAAATTTTTAAAAGCTAGATCACTAAAGTTTTTGAAAGGCTTCAGTTATCATAATTACAGTTAAAAGGTAGAAGTGATCTTAACAACTCATATTCAATGTCCTTTTGTTCTCAGTTAATAATGCAGCATATTATTAACTGAGAACATCCATCCATCCATCCATCCATTTTCTTTTCACCCTTGTCCCTAATGGGGTCGGGAATTGCTGGTGCCTATCTCCAGCTGCGTTAACTGAGAACAATATCAATTAACAATAGCAATATTATTATTGACTGCTAAGGGTTTGGCAGTTAATATAAAACTGCCAAACCCTTAGGTCAAAGCACTTAAAAAGAAGCAAACTAAATTATAAGCTGAGAGTCATGATATAATTTTCTGTGAACAGAGGAATATTTGCCCAGGATAACGATGTCAACAAAAGCCATGACTTGCAAATTGATGCACAAGCTTGGTCCATTGCTGATGGATCAAGTTTGCTAATGCTTGTTAATACATGTTGTGAACAAGTATTTTATCAAACAGCCTCAGTTTACAAATGCCACTCTAAGCCTCAATGTTCCTGCATGGAACATTGCCTGCAATCTAATGAAAGGAGTTAATTCTTGTTGAACTCTTACACTTTTTTATGATTGTTATTAGTTTTGTATACACTAATGCTGTAAAATAATTCACTTTCATTCATTTTTTGGCCAACTGAGATACCTTTCACTTAAAAGATATGCAGGTTCTGAAAAGATAGACGTTTCCTTTTGCTTCTGCTGAAAAAACATAGTTGAAGCAATCTGGTTTCCATCTATATTAAATTTTAAACAGCTGACTAGAAGCAACACCACATGACGTAAAAGGATGTGATGAAAATTGGTCTTCCTCCAAAGACAGTCAGTATTCAAAACGTTCAGAACTACTGGTGTAAGGCTTTATTTATTTATGAAGAATGGGCGTTTGGCGACAGAATGTGGTTTAGGCTCAGCTGCAGTGCAGGAATATTAAGGAATAAGTCAGGGATAGTTTACACTCATTCCAGGGGAGAAGATAAAAGGCCCCTTGTCTTAGTTAGTGTGAGGTGCAAAGACCTCACACTTGACATATGACAAATGACATATTTGATTAAGAACGTAATGAAAGATTAGTTATTTTAAAAATTATATAAAAAATATAAACCACTTTGTGTAAAACAGCCAGTTGTCCATTCAACATAGATAACTGAAATTTAGTTAAGGACAAAACTCTCATACTTACCTCAGTCTGAACAGTTGCGTTTTTCTGCTCCTGTTCAATCTAAATTACGTAATGAAGTGATATACAGGTAAAATATTAATATTACAATTTTATCCAACTCAGTGTTTTTGTTGATTACTGTAAATAACATTTAGTGCAAACTGTTGAATTTACCGGCAAAGATAAATCCAATGTGTCCTCATTTCTGTTTTGTTCTTCCTGCAGACAAAACAGGAAGAATGTCATGACACATTTGCATTGATGCACCTGTCCAGGGTGTGCCCCGCCTCTCGCCCGGAACGCAGCTGGAGATAGGCAAATCCCGACCCCATCAGAGAAAAGGGTGAACAGATAATGGATGGATGGATGTCTTTTGCAAATGTCCAAGAATCCATATGATTGTAGTCAGTGTTGTGACTGGTAATGATATATTTAGTTTTACTTATAAGCACCATCTAAAAGTTTGGGTGCAAGCCAATATATCTACACAGGGTGTGAATGGTGTGATTATAACACGCTTGCTTGTCATGTACTGTAGCAAATTACCTTTAAAAGTCTCAGTTTCTTTCTGAAATGTGCTCTTGGTCCCACTTTGGGAATCAATTCTCCCATGTCTTGATCCTCAAGGCTGAACAGATATTCCTTGTCAACTCCTTGTTTTTAATAAAAAAGTGGTTTGTTAACAATAAGTCATGAAAATTACATTTTAAAGTTGAAAAAGATGTTTCATAAAGAGTGGGGAGACAAATGTCTTTCACTGTAAATGATAAAGAACCATAGTTGGTCCCTACAATATCAGTAGTTAAAGAAATGTATGATTTGAGGGTGTTTCTATTTTCCAAAAGGTTCTGTCAATGATTTCTTCAGGGCCTAAGGTCACATTTAAATTTGCACTGAATTTTATTGACTATGTAACAGCAAAGTCCAATTCATATTGTTGTAACATCTTTGATAACAGAGTGATATTCAATGTTTAACACTAAGATTGTTTGTCATGATTTGTAACCAGGATGCAATACTTTAGGGATGGTCCACAATGTCCACACTTAAAGTCATTTACATGCTAATGATGTGTCCACAAATCTTTTGTTTTTATTCTTTTAAAGGAAGAAATTAATCTGTTTATAAAACTTTACAAAATTATGTTTAATGAATAGAAACAGAAAATCATGCATCAAGAAATAATATTTTTACAAAATTACTGATTCTACAATTATTAGTACCCCTAAAAACTTTGCTTTGTTTTACCTTTTATGGTCGTGCTGTATTTCATATTATACAGCAAAAGCTTGTAGCCATTTCATTTATATCCACAAGCTTTTGTGTCGAGGAGATCTGACCTTTGATGTAACTTGTGTGAAGTTATTTGATATCTTGAAGTTTTCAGTTTTAGGTCGGGTGTGTGTTGCATGCTGACTTTCCTGTGATTATTGCATTGTCTTGCTTCATAACTCATTTATGTCAGAGTCTTCTTTTACTTTCAGGGCATTATGAGGTGTAAAGTACTTGCTCTAACAACTACGCCTAGTGCCACATTTATGCATAAAGAATTATATAACAGCAGGTTATCTGATTGACATTGATCGGATTTATTTTGCAATATAAAGATCTTGCATTTCCTCAAAACACTATAGCAAAGAAATGCTATACTTAACCTCTAAATGTTTCTATCCACTCGCTTAGGCCCCATTCATTTAATGTCTTGCAAACAAAGTCATCCATGATGCAAACATGCAACTGCAAGAGAAACCATGATGTGTTAATGAGCAGCTTAACATAATTTTTTTTATGTCAGTTAGAATCATTTGTATAAAAATCCAATTTAAAACTTAAAAAGGAAAAGTCTTACCTGTTACTGAAAATGATGAAGACAAAAGAAGTTTGGTCAAAAAAGAGGTGAGAACAAATAAAAAAGAAAAAAAACAAGACAGCAAAAAACAGTTTTGAAAACAATTAGAAATTTGAAGTGGAATTTCACCAGATTCTTTGCAAAGAGGCAGTTCGCTATTTATGAAAACACAGGTGAAGGAAGGTGGAATATAGACTTCTGACAAAAACAAGGAGGGAAAACTGAGAGAGGAGTGGCTTCATAAAACAGAAGTGCAGCTGAGTGTTTATTCTTTACAAAAGAGGTACAGTGACTAACCTGTTAATCTTGTTTAGAGTTTGTGAGGATAAGTTTTGCTTTCCTTTGTCTTTTTCCTTGTTAATCATTTGCATAACTTCTTTGAAATGTGCTTCTATATGACCTCTTTAAGTTATGTTTTCTTGACAAACACTTTGCAGAGGAATAGTTGGCATATAATTATACACATGTAACTAAATGTTTCATAATAAATATGTCATCACTTACTTAAACTAACTTAAACAAGAGGAAGTATTCTAAACAATATAAAGAACGTAAATAGACTGTGTATATTCAAAGCTTTCACTTCCTCTTTCTTGTCCTCATTTGCTGGAGTTTTGAAAAACAAATCAGAGAAGCAAAGCAAAGCAGGAACACCAACTGAACATTTAGACATGGCACATAACATCTAATGATGTTCAATGTTGGGAATCATTAGATGGTATGTATTTAGCAGCCAAAATGTGAATAATTTTTCCATCAGCTATGAAAAAATTACCTCATGTCAAGATGAAAGAACATAATCATACCAGATGATAAACACAATTAAGTATAAGGTAACTCAATGCCTAAAGTATTTTGAGTGGTGCATTGTTTCCTCCATTTACAAAATATTTGTGATATCCTGTTTTTTACTGTTGCCTTACATACTTTATATAGGACAGGTTTTTGAATGAAGTTGTCCAGGATGTTGTTTGCTTCTCCTAATTTTATATATACTTTGTTATCATTCAAAAATACCTTCTTCATGCAATCAAGAAAGTACAGAGAGAAATTTGTGGTTTTGAATCTCGTTTAAATCAAATAATATGTGTCAAGCACTTTTTTCATTTGAATTACTAGAATTTCAAGCAGCAATTTATCTAATTGTAGTGTCTTGCAAATGGTACCCCCTGTAACATTACAGCCAGCCTCTTTAATGTATTTTGTTTTGAGTGTATCTGATCAACACAAAGTCGTGGATGAAAATACATGGTTTTCAAGATTTGCTCAAACATCACTTACCTCGTGTTTCTTACCCCATCTGCATGGAGATGTTGTGATACAGCAGCAATTTTTTCTACATTTTTTTCCCAGTACTGTTCCTTATGTTAAGTGTTTCTGCAAGAATAGAAAAATAGAAGTAGTCCAAATGTTAGATGTATATTTTAATCTCTGATTATACCTTTGTAATAATCAGTGGTACTAATATAACCAGAACACCTAGATTTTTATTGCCAGATTCACATCATGAACACAACAATGCAGCAGTCTCTTTTATAGGCCGGTAAAAACACAAGCAGGAAATCTCTCCATCCACTTTTTCTACTCTGTACACTAGGGGGCAGCAGTAATCAACATCTGACTTGAAAAACTGAGCAACCACGTTTAGTTTTTCACAAATTTGGTGCGTTATTATCAACAATTTAATTATTTAACAAAAGAAAAAGATACTAAAGAAGAAAAAGATTGACCAGTATTTGTTTTTCTTTTAACCTAAAGTGACAGGACCTGTTAATGTTCATGTAATGTAAGGCTTCTCTAAGGCTGCAAGTGTGGATATGATAATGATTGTGACACAATGTGAACCACTATATACAATGATTGCTAAATTACTTAGTAATATGTTTATTAAAACAAGTTTCAGTGAATCAGCCTAAAGGAGCAAATATCATGTGTAATTGCTTCTAAAGGTAATTGAGTTGAAAGTTTAAATTACCATGATATGAACAAACATCTGGCTGCATCAAAGGATCTATCAATTTCTGTCTCTCTGAGATGGAAAATACAGGCTGTATTGTATAACTTTCAAATCTAAATGCATGATTTAATCTGCGCAGAAATTATAACTGAAAGGAATTTAAGATCTAGCACATTCTGAAATATGCGTAGATAATTGAAAGTTGATTTCATGTGATCCAGATTTTGAATTGCCACGAAGGTCCAGAATTAAGGACAGAGACGGAGAACAGCAGAAAAATAATTCTGGTTGATAGACTTCAATATAAACAATGGTTTACACTACAAGTGCATGAAGGCAAAACACAATTAAACTTGCAAGAATATTAAACTTTGTAAAACATGACCATTTATAAAACAAAGTAACCCGATCCAACCCTGATTCTCTTCTTCCTCTGATTCAGGAGTACAAAGAGATCATCATTGTCTCTGCAGACATGGAGGAGTTTAGAACATGTTTGTCATGCTGTGGCTTAAAATAAATCTAATGCTCATTAAAACTTTTCTATTTATATTTTAAAGGAGATTGTTCCATGGTAATGTTAGCACTGACTGGAGACAGGAATCGAACTCAGAGTTACCAACATGTAATAAGAATAGAACAAGATTATTCACCTAAAGAACAATGTCTGACATGTATTCAGCTGCGTAGATTTCTTGTCATAGCAGTTAATAGATCTAGTATTTGAACATGATTAAACTGTCTGATGATCATTACAGTCTGCTGGTCTTTTCTACAGGCCTTGGTCAGCTTGTGAAATGTTTACATTGACATCAACATTTATTATGAGGCACTTATTTATTTGCTTACCGACTATTTAACCTCGAAAGAACTTCATAGAAATATAAAATTTTATAACGTCTCTGTTCGTAGCTTCACAAAGATTTTGAAATCAAAGATTTCATTTGACCTTGATTTTAAATTTTGTTTACCTCTAAGTAGTTTCAGTCTGATGCTCTCAGCTTCACAGGCCAGCTGTGTTCATCAGCACCGACTTTACCAACATACTGAAACTTCAGTGTGACTCTGCGAATGAGCGCCTCTGTTCACCTGTCCTTACTGACCGAGCCCAGCTGACCAGACCTTTCCGTGAACCTGCTCAGTGGTGACAGCTGTACACAACCAATGCGGAACAGCACACCTCCTCAGAACCAGCCGGACAATGGTTCCTTCAATACCAGGTCCCCCAAGGCAGACACTCAGCCAAGCCAGATCGTGATGAGTAGCTGACTCAGCAACAGCCACCCAGGTGTGTCATGCTCCTGCAACACAAGAGCCCCTCTATGTGCCACCTGTTTACCTCATTTTACCTCATTTCCCTGCATTTCCATGGACTATATTTGTAGTTTGCTGAGCGGAGAGGGTATTTTCCTGTTGTCAGTTTAATTCTCAAACATTGGAAAGGATAGAAAAACATAAGAGGCCACCTTCACCCAAAGTCCTTGGGGAGCAAGGCGAAGCTGGAAAGCCATAAAAGTTAAGTTACGATAAACAGAAAGCACAAGTGTAATACAAAAACAAAAAGCTGTATGCTAAATTTAAACAGTGTTTGCTGTTTGTTCGGGTCAGTCCATGTGTGTATGTGCTTGCTCTTCTTCTGGACTCCCTTAGCAAAGGTCATTTTCAGAGCACGACTTATTAAGAACTGCTGTAAGCAATAAGAAACCAAACCTAAATTTAATGTTGATTTTTATCTCAATGATTTAATTTACCAATTAAATTACTCTCATCTTATCCTTCCCAAATCTTAAGTAATTCTGCTCTGGCTATCATCACTTGAATATTAATCAAAGTAACATAAGCAGCACTGCTTTTCTGAGCTACTGTGATTGAATTAAGCCATTGTTCATGTCAGTCTATAAACAATTTGAGTACTGTATTACAGTTTAAATCTCTGGGTGCACAAATACAAGGATGTGTTTTAAAAGAGATTCTTTGAACTACTTATAAAAATGCCTTAATTTGTTGCATTATCTCCCATTTCAACTACAAACTTTAACATTTTCACCCACGTTCTTCCACAGAAAATTATCAAAAGTACAGGAAATTATCAAAATGGCATTTTATACAGACATGTTCAAAATCAAATAATTCATTCCAACTATTAAACAATGCAGTCAAGCTTTGTTCACTATTCAAGTTGATTAAAATGGTTTCCATGAAAGCAAACTCTGTTTTTAGAGGATTAAATATCCGTCAGAATCTGCCATAGTGTGAGTGGCCATCTGCAACCACCAGCTGGGGTTTGATTAAGTCCATTTAACCTCATCCTCTGAAATAAAGTGAAACCAATTGTCTTCAGACATAGTCTAATGAGTAAATGAAGTCTGAAATCTCAGAATAGATACCGCTGGTCTGTGAAGGTCTTAGAGGTTTGTTAGAAGACATTAGTGAACAAACAGTGACATAAAGAAATATAGGAATAAAAATTAATTTAGTAAGAAAGAAAACATGTACACTGTGTTCTTTTAGTTTCTTTCCTTTCCTTTCCTTGATATTCCTCTTCTGTGTTGTCAGTGACAGTTGTATAGCATTTCAACATTTCCATCTTTTCCAAAGGTGATGCATGTCATATCGAACAACAACTGGTAGGAACCAAATGTCTGTCCAATGTGCTTAAAGTGACTTCCAACCACGATATGGTTCTACCTTAAAAGATTGGGAAAAGGTCTTGGGTTTTGAGTTGAGTTAGTGTGAATAAAGATAAGAAAGGTTTGAGAAAGCATCGTGTCGTTGGACAGTTGCCATGGAGATACAGAAACAAACAGCCATATGTGTGTGTGAGCAGACATTTGCACGACTGTATCTGTCTTCTCACACCAGGTAAACACTGCATTCAACCAAGAAGGATGGCTTGGTAGAGATTTGTACGTGGCAACTGGAGGAAATACAAATCTTGGCCGGGCGTAGAGTGCTTTGATTAGCTGAATGTATTTAGATCCAAGAACAGCACAAGAGGGCCTGGGATCTGTTTGGAAGAGATACAGTGGAAGATGCCAGCGTTCGACTGAGGCATCCATGGAATGATGCTTTAATAAACTGAGAAGATGAGAATAACTTAGGAGGCTCCTTGTAGGATCCAAATAAATTAGATGGCATCTCTTGTTGCGAACTGGTAACCAAATCCAGCTGGTCAAACTGTCAGGAGGAGGAAAAGAACCATACATTCTTAACGTTCTTCCTCTCCTTTCAGGCCGTAAAAGGCAGGAATGTTGTTTAACAAACTGCAGTGGATCTTCTGAATGAACAGGCTTCTGGGGTGCTGCATACTGTAGCTTCACTCTTCAGGTTCATTCAGAGATGACAGCATGAGGGAAAGCCCCTCTCCTGCTGCGTTAAAGCACCACATCCTCCTGTTTCCCGGATCTCCTCCCTTGTCGTCAGATGCAAACATAGTAACACTGTTATATTTTTACAGTGTTTGACAAACTGCTCCTTAACAACCAAACCCAAATGCGCCAGGGGTCCCATCAGTCAGACTCTGCAGCTATAATCACTTTCTCACTGATAAAACTTGGTGATGTTTTCCTCTCATGAAAACCAAATATATAGCTTTCCAAACTTTTTTTTTTTTTTTCAAATGTTTAAAGTTCATTTTGACAGCCATAATTTATTTTTATTCACCTGCCAAATGTGCAGTTCAGTCACAATTAAAACATACAAAAAATATTGGGTTATACATCGTTGACAGTTCAGGCATATTTTATGTAGCAATTAATACATAAACAGAGAGTACTGGTAGACTTTATTATTCTGAGTGGAATCAAAAACTACTCGCTCTCATAAATCTGGCCGGGCGAGAAGTGAGAGCAGCACTGTTGACAGCCAGTGTTTCACTGCATGGAAAAGCCAGCTCTGAACACACAGGGAAAACACACATCCGCACCCACACATTAACAAATGTTGATGGAGCCGCGGCTGTCCCACAACTCTGCGGGACTCTGGGAGCATTAACAATGTCCCCTTTGCTCCTGAAAGCTCTTCTTCCATCCCCTCTTTCCTTCCACATCTTTCCTTTCCTAACCCACATCCAGCCGCTACTGGTAGCCTCATCACCATTGCCATAAATATCAGTCGCCTTTCTTCATTTACATATGCTGCTGGATGTGTCATATGTGAGACTTTCTGACATTTTAATATGAAAAGTCCTTCATAAACTTCTTAAACCCTTAGTTGGTCACAGCTGATGACCACTCACACTGAGCCAAGTTCTGTTGGAGGAATATTCCGGTTAAAAAAGAGTTTTCCTTCCCACTTCCACATCATTATATGCTCATTATATTGGATAACAAAGGTTTTTAAACCTCAGTGAAGATTTTTAAGGTTTTTCATTTATGGAATAACATTTCTTGGAGCAATTCTTTTCTCCTTTTATGTCTCCCATATTTGTTGTGATATTATGCTGATGATATTCATTTTTATTTGTATTCAAAACCTGGCAAAGCAAAAGTACAACTGATGGTTTATGAGCTTTTCTTAAATTGTTTCCATTTTTTTCGTGTTTAGACATGTACTTTGACAAATCTTAAGTTCTTCCAAGTTATTAGTGACACCGCTCCTGTAGCATCTTTAAAATAATAACATCTGTTTTAAAGATGTTATGTCCTTCAACCAGGTAAGAGGATTTTTCCTGTCATAGCCTCTGTTCTGTTCCCAGAACTTCAGCTTTTAGGCTGCTATGTCTTTTAGTCAGTAATTGGTTGTGTAGAGATAAAGTTGAGTTGAGTTTGAGCATCTTTCTAACATTATTCCAGTATTTTGCCATGATTCAGTGTAAGAGCTTAATCAGTGAACTCCATTCATACTGAATCTGCATGATTATAGGCACCATTATAGCCTTCCTAAGAATACTTTTTTAATTTTCTCTCACACCCACCACTTTCAGTAGTTTCATCAGCTGTCAGGTTTGTACTGAGACTTACTTGTTGCCTTATAAAAACAAAATTCCTCCTCTCTTAATGGGTCAGCCTGGCACCGGATTATTTTGGCAACAGGTTTCAGACATCCTGTGTTTGGCAGAACATCAGGATCCATCCTATCTTACATTACAATACGTAGCATTACACAGCTATGATTTATCTTGTATTTGTTCATTACTTTAAACTTCCAGGCAGAGAGGACTGACACTCATCTAAGGCGTGGAATCACATCCTTTTATTCAAGCTTTTTGAAGCCCCAACACTTATCCTGACATCACTGATATGAAGTCACCGCATACCTGCTCTTAATTACGAAAATGCCTTCACACCAATCATTATGTTGTCTTTTCAACATCAAAAGAAGATCAAAGTAATGCTGCACTTTGATTTTTAATCTGCAGTTAGAATTTCCCAAGGAATAATTTTAACTTTTAGTTCAGTATAAGGAATAGGTTTAACTCTTGTCTCACAATATATGGAAAGTTTAATTCCTGTTGAGCTGAATTTATCCTTCTTATAATCAAGAGTAGATTTTTTTTCTCTTATATCTTCTTCGGTTGATTTTTGAGAATTTCGCGGAGACCGGGTTAGTTGTATTGGTGAGATCAGTTAAAAATGTCGTACGAAGGTCAACAAACATCACTCACACAAATAATTATACTATTATGCTTAATTTTTCATTCAGTGCACCGGATACGGTTGTAGTTTAAAGCTTAACATTGCCACTGTGCCCACTTTTTGCCACCTGGAATAATATATTTCTTTTCTTTCTGGGTTCTTCGCAGAAGAGACCAAACACAGATCAGCATTGTTCATTAATTAAGTGACTTCTAATGGTGACACTCAACTATATTTATCAGAGTACATGGGATGGATCTATATATGTGCCACCTTTTAGATTTATATTGAGCAAAAAATAAATAAATTAAAACCATCCATCTTTTTTTGCTACAGTGTTGGTCAAACACATAAAACCTCAATACAATATTGGCGCAATATCTTTGATCTGTCCTCAGTCTGAAACCTTCACTTGTCAACGAAGCCCTTCTCCCTGAGCCTCCTTGAGAGATGGTTTTATTATTCTGCACCTTTGGCACATATGGATGGAGGGAAAGTTGGAGGGAGAGAAGGCAGAGTTATTTTCCTCATAATCAAAATGAGACACGTTATTACAGGCCATTAAAATACGTAAACCCGCCAAAGTAAAAACATGCTTTTATAGGGCGAGAGAACACATTTTATTATTAGCGGTGCAAAGTATTTGAGAGGCCTATTCATGGTCTGACCTTTCCCCCCGCCCCCTGTCTCTTGTCATTCCTTTCCTCCTGCCATTAACACAGAAAACTAATCCAAAATTATTCAGTAGTAAAACATAAACGCGGGCATATGGAACTTTACTGCTGGATGCAGCATACAAAATACAATATGTTGGCTTCAGTGCTCTCAGAGAAATCCTCGTTTTGTGGGCGAGGGTGTGTTTGCATTCATTTACTTTTTTAAAAATTTTCCGACGTGCCTGCTGCATGTTTTAGGAAAAATTAAAACTTGCTGTGAATTATTAAAGGTGTAAATGCAGAAGGCTGGGAGGAGACAGCATCAATTTTCTCTCTTTATTTCACGCAAAACTTCAACAAACAAATGGAAAAACTTACAGAGGCATTTACAATAAAGAGTCACATGTAGCTCATACTGCTCCTCTGTGTGTGCTTGTTTTTTGTGTCTATGCACAAGAAAGATAGGATTTCCTTCTAATCAGTTAGAAACATACAGGGAAAGCAATAAATGTAAGTTGAGGTCAGCTTTTATGACCAACAGATGGCGCAAGATAACCAGTCATTTAATAATACTTCTGGCACTCTTTTTGTCATTTAAAAACTGAAGCCAGACAGTAAATGTGCAATTTGATTGTGTGTCTGCATGTAAGTAAGTTAGGTATGGCAGTTAGGGCAGAGGTTCATTTTGATACAATTCCCAGGAATTACAGCTAGAAATTATTGGGGAGTTTGTCAACAAGCTCTGCAATTCTGTTAATCAAATGTTGTTGTTGTTTTTTTCACACATCTTTGTAAAACAGTTCAAACTCAGTCAAACTGCAGAACCTCTGCAAATTTGAAATGTTGCCTAATGACAGGTATATGCCATTTCATTTTATCCAGCTTCTCTATCCATATCCAACAATTCATCCCACAGCATGATGATGCCACCACCACCTTCTTTCTCATATTTGACGTGTACCCTGCATGACTGATGTCCAAGTTTAAAGGACTTCAGTCAAATTTGAATGTTTTTGTATGGCTTTCTTTCCGCAATGCCATGCTTCCTCACATATGATCACCTTCCTTTTTTCTACTGAAGACAAGTGTTCCCGCTGCTTGACGCTCATCAGTTTGATGAGCAGAGTCAGTTCATCAATTACGGTAGTTACTCGAATTGGTATCTGTTATTACAGATAATAACTATTATGTAGTTTTACTGCTATTGCTTTAGGGTGACTTTTATTATCTGTCTAGGAATTGCAGCTGAAAATAGCCTTCGAGCTAACTGGCATGTTTACAAAAATGTTATTAATATACCATAAATTAATAAATTCTAATTCAAAATTTATGACTTCAAAGTTATTATGATCCTTCATGACAAGTCATCAGCCAGCTCTATTATAGCTTGTTCTATTACGCCCATTTGTTTACCCCTTTGAAAACTTTCTGGAGGCAACCCTCCTCGCATAGCAAACGGTTATAGCAAAGTAATATGATTTTGTTTCACTTCTGAAACAAAATCATATTACATTAATTGACTCACCTGAGTCAATTAATGTAATAAACTCATTTTAATTGTTGCATATTGTTTCTGAGTGAAATTTTATTTCTACTTCAAACAATCGGTCATTAAAGAGACTGATTAAAATAAAATAAAGTCGAACTAAAGTAATGTACACACACTTATTACCTTTAGATATTTGTACACGTTGACATTAACATAGACAAGACTGCGCACGTTTCCCCTCAGCAGTTTGTGTACACGCAGTCTCCAGTGACGGCTAAATGATTTCTATCTTCCCAGTGCAAACATATTAAAGCTATATCTGACTGTGGGAGCTCCTCTCTGGCTGTTTCAATGTGGAGCTGCAGTGTTAGTGGAGACTCTACTGGCTACTCTGGTATCCTTCTACCAGCTCCTACACAAACAGAGTAACAACCACAAAGAAGAGCAACCGATTGATTCAGTTTCCACATTCCCTTTTGCTGCAGAAAGACTGGGGACGCAGGCTGGAAAATTAAATAAGATAGCGTGAGAGGCCTCAGCAAATTATGAGGCCATTAAAGCACAGAGTGTCTCAAGTAGGAGATGTGCTCCTTCAGGAATTCCTCCAAACTGTCCTAGATCTTACCACTAGAACCATGAAAACAAAGCAGAATCTACTTATGGAAAGCACCAATGTTTGTAGTTCCAGAACACGAGTTTCTTCTTGTTTAAGCGTGAGCGAGTGGCCTCATGGTACCTGCCTGTCCCTTCTTTTTCAGGCCGTACTGCCTTTGCACTTTAACACATATTGACTACCGTGAGGATTGAAGAGACATTCGAGTATACCAGACAAAAATACAGAGACACTACTGAGTTATTTTGTTGCATTTTTGCTAGGAAATATTTAAGGATTTTGTTTCTTTCTTGAAGATTTTCATGTGGATAGAAAAAGGACATTTTGTTCTCGACATAGCTTTTTGCACAGTCACTTCTTTCCATCTCTATAGTCAGTTTTTCTGGCTCCAGGTTTGTCAGCTATCTACATTCAGGGGCATTTGAAATACAGATGACATGCAATTAAAGCCCTCAGCCTGAGTCGAGGTGAGGATCACAGATTGGGCCTCTTTGACTGTGAGCCAATCACAACGTCCTGAAGCACAGCTCTTGGTTTCCAACAGGCCTCCCACCCAGGCCAGACAAATGAGCTCACATCAGCTGTGGACTTGTGGGTGGGATGCACCTGAGTCATAAAGCTTTTGTCTGTAACCACCGGCCCTTCAGCTGATGGCTCCTCACATTGACTTGCTGACCCAGCTTAACTGCCCAAAGGTTCAAAAATAACAGGCACTAAAAAGGAGCAATTAAACAAGAAAGGGAAAGAGTGAGGATGGGGAAACAGCAAATTAATGTGCCTCTACCGCTATTAAAGCTCAGCGTAACCCGAATGCTCCTTACCAAAGATTCAAAACCAGCTCTGGACTTAAAAGAGTTTGAGTAGCACAAGAAATCAGCCCTTAGAGATTAAACTTCTTTGTTAACAGATGAGGCTTGGCCACTGATTATAATATCATAAGAAGGACATTTTTAAATCTGAAATTAACACAAAAGGGCAAGCTCTTGCAGAACGAGCTGTACCAGATAGCAAACCAAACTATCTGGTTCTAATTGGCCTTGAAATGTTGCAACACTGAAGTTACAAAGGTAATCATCTCAACACCATCATTTTTGGACTGGATGCTTCTGATGTCTCAAGGGCTGCAGAGATGAAGGAAAGCATAATTTGGAGCCTTGTTTTATGTATCAATAAAAAATGTGTTGAAATGAAATTTCTAAACATATACCTTTCCAAACCACAAAGACAAATTTGGGTGATTGGAATATTTCCAGTAGTGACTAATCTGAGAGAGCATATTGAAGAAGCTACACCCATTACTCTTATTGTTAACATATCTGTTAAATATCTGACGGCTGTCTCTACCCTGAGCTGAGCAACTAAGCAGCTAATATAAGCTTTATATTCTTGTGCTTCTTTATGGAAAGCAAAATATGAAAAATGTATGATATCCCCCACTCTAAGAACTTGAAAACAATTACAAATGTAACAACGTGCTTTAAGTTAGTTTTTAAAACTAAAACACTTATTGTCACATGGTTATTTTTTATCACATACCAATGAACGAAGCAGTAACACTTTAACTTGTTCTGAGGTGGAACATTTACATTACTATCATGTTTCATCTTGTGGCTTTGGACACAAGTGCCTGAAGGTGTTTTAAAGTGTTTCTCCTCCTGTTTCTTTGGCACCTGTCAGGTCTCAGGAGATCACCAGTGTGAAAGGAAAAACACACCAAATGACTAAATTCTGACACGTTGCAACAACAAAGTTCAATTTATAATCTTTTGGATTTTATGACAGACCAATAGAATTGTAAAGTGGAAGGAAATTAAATATTTTCAAGGATAAAGATGTGGTGAAATAGCTGGTTAAAATGATATCCCATCTTTGACCATTTAAAAAATGCTACTGCAAACTCAGGACATGACCATCCACCTAAACTAAGAGGCCAGACAAAAATAGCTTTGATCAGAGAAGCAACTAGTAGGGTCAGGTGGGAAATTTCCACTCAGTACAATTATTAGTCATACAATACATAAATCTGGCATTAATGGGACTGTTGCTTTGAAAAACCCTATTAAAAGTCATGTTTTCAGTTTGCCACTAGCCATGTAAGGTAAACAACAAACATGTAGAAATTTTTGACCAGATCAGACCAACATTGACTTATTTGGTCTGCAGGCAAAACACAATATGTGGCTGTAAGCTGCCCAGAGCTGAAGAAATGACTAATAGAGCTAAACCAGGGAAGGCCTGGAAGAATATTTAAAGGCTGCAAAATCTTCAGACTCGAACAAAGATTTTGCAGCCAGAGATACAATAGAATGGTTTTGATCATGTTTGCATTAGAGTTGCACAGTCAAAGTCCAGACCTAAATTCAACTGAAAATCAGGGGCAGCACTTGAAAATTGCTCATCACAAACAATCCCCATCACACTTGACTTGGGTTGAGCTGTTTTTAAACAAGAGTCGGCAAAACCTTTCTCTGTGTATTCGTCTGGTGGAAAGAGACGCCATTGGAGTTGCAGTTAAAACTGGAGTGAAATGTGAAGAAGTGTATTTAAAAAAATATATGATCATGCACAACTCTAAGATGATCTATTACTTAAAATCTCATTAAAATACACTGAAAGTTGTAGTTGTACCCTGGAAGATTGGAATACTTTTTCAAGACACGATACAATCTGGCAGTACTTTGAGAGAACTTTAGCTTCTTTAGCAAAGAACCACATCCTCATTCCTTGCTCTGTCTGTCATCTCTTAATTGAGACCATTACGTTGGTCCTATTGGTTCAAGTGTTGTGTGACTGGGGCCAAATATTCTGGTGGTAGTAACATATGCACAGAGAGAAGTTCAACATGCTAACAAACTACACACAGGCATGGTGTAACCACAGTTAAAGACATATGTGACATGCGTGCTGTGCATGGAGTCACAGATGCTTACATGTTTGCACTGTTGGTCATCATGACTGCAGTGACTTTACTGCTTGATCAATTGTCACAGCTGCTATTAGATATCCAGGAGATGCATTCCTTAAGGCTGGAAAGAGAAATATATATGTGTGTGACTGGAAAGGGGAATGTTTTTATTCTAAACAAAAGAGAAGAGAAAAGTTAGTTTAGCTAAGAATAACCTCGGAGTGAAAATTTCTTGTCTGTTTATTTTTCTATGGCTGTGGGCAAGTAATTCTTTTTGTAAGATCCAGTTTCTCAGTCTGCCTAGTTTCTCTTATGCTTTGTGGAAAAGAACTGGTTAATGTAAAATGAAAAAAAGAATCAAATGCTAAAAAGAGACTCCTTAAAAGATGCCTCTAGCTCATGTCGTGTCGATACATGTGTTGAAACCTGGTTCCTAGAGAAGTAGGCAAGAGTAAAGCCTCTACGGATAAGCTACTTTATCTCTGTGCAGTCTATATCTTCCATCCCGTCCCTCCTCCCTCTTACTCTCCTGCTCTTTGATTTCTCTTTTTCTTCTGCCTCCTTGAAGAACTAAGAGTGCTGGTCTTTTGTGTGATCTCCATGTGAGCTTGTCTGTCGTGCATTGTTCCCTCTCTTCCTCAATATGATGAGAAAAGCTTGAAATAACAACGTCTGAGGGAGGAGTAAGACCCTCTGCTCTCTGTTTCATCTCTCCTCTCTCTGTTCTTTCTTTTTCACATGACAGTGATGCTCTCTGCAGATCTCCTGCAGGTGTGGGCCTTCCAAACCCCTTTGAGACAAATTGCACATTTATCCCCTCTCAAACGCCCACATGAAGGCTGCAGCATGTGCATGTACTACGGGAGAAATGAGGTAGGAAGTCATCTGTCTTATGAAACAAGGAGTGTGTTTTCCATCTTTGTCTGGGGAAAAAAAAATAAAACATCTTCATTAACCTCGTGCGATCCTAACATTCTGTTTACTTCCCTTGTCATACGGGTCAAAAATGACCTGCCCTAACAAAAGCCCCAAAATAAAGAAAAAAAATTAATTGAATTTTAAATCCAAAATCTATTCTGAATGATGAAACAATCTGATATTTATCAATTCAGCTCAGCGTTGAACATAAGATGAAGAACATCCCACGTTGAACACAAAATGTTCAACACAACCCATAAGGTGAAGATATTCTTCACCATATGAAAACATTGTCTACATTGAACATCTTCAGTACAAGAATTTGTTCAACATAAAATGTTCAACTTCATATACTGAAGATCCCATGTAGGACAGTATGTGCAAACATACAACGTAGCATCTGTTGAACAGTGAAACGTCTGCTCATGGCTTCAACAAGAAACCAACTGGCGGTACTTAGATTCAGCATACCTTCAGATCCTCTGTACCAAATTTGTTTTTGTTATGTATGAGATTGTTTTCTGTTGTGTTGGGAACTTGTGTGATGTGGGAAGTTAGCTGCAGATTGAGTGTGCAGGTGCAGGTAAAATGCAAGTTCAATTTGCACATCAATCCAGTTTCTTTGATAGGCGAATATGCGTGCGTGTGTGTGTGGTCGGGGGTGTGCAGGTGTGTGTGTGGGGTGGTGTGTATGTGTGTATGTATCAGAGAGAGTTTGTGTGTGGCCTCTGAACTCTTTTTCTGGTGTTTAAAGGCTTTTATAATGCACAGGTCCAAAATGACCCACAAGACAATCCTTGTACCCTAGTGGTGCACAGCCCACATGGAAATATGAACAAAAACAAAGTATCACTTTTTCTAATGACGGGGTCAATTTAGGAAAAAATCATGAAATTCCAAGTTGGAAAAAGAATGTTTAGGGTATTTTTTCTACACCTAAACATGGTAATGGGTCACTTTTGACCCGCAAGACAACACAAGGATTAACCATTACATGACTAAGAATAACACACAAAAAAACACACAAGAGTTCAATAACTTGAACCTGTGTCGCTGGGAGACAAATGCATGCACGCCATGCAGCTTTGAGACAGGAATATCGGGATCTGACCTGCTGACTGTGGCGAGGTCATGTGTAGACGAGGCCTACAGCCGCTGCGCCCACCAGCACCAGAATGTGTGACGTTTCAGGAATCTAAACAGCCTCGTTCTGCCTGACCACACAGGAACAACACAGGACATCATGCATAATTATTTTAAAAACTATGGAAAGGTAACGGTTGCAGTTTGAAACTTTAATAACGTTCTTTTTTTTTTATTATTAGTTTTTTATTGAGTTCTTATACTGTACACTACATGGACAACATTCAGCAGATCAACATTTCCACTTGAGAAATAATTAGTATTTGTCTTTTTGGGCTTTTACTATTTTACAAGAAACTAAATTTGGTTGTTTTATATGACTTTCAGATCATAAATTTGATTTGTTGAATTTTAGCACTGCAATAAATTAACTTTATGACAATATGCTAAACTACTGAGATGCAAAACCTACTAGCACAGTGTAGATCAAAGCAGATTAAAGCTTCCTGGAGATGCAAATGTTATCTGCGTTAATATGTGCAATGGTAGCAGCTATGCTGTAAGTGCAACCTCACATACATTTGAAGAAGGGATAGTCCTTCATGAAAGACTGAAGTCAAAATCTCTCAGATTAAAAACAAACTAAATTTGCTGACCTGTGCAAAAGACATTTTTTAAGCCTTTTTGTTATGAAACACTATGCTGCACACATACTTCCCACAGGCTGTGCTGTCTGTGTTCTCAATTAGCAACCTGAGCTCACTAAAATATCAAAGAGTAATGTGATTTATTGGAAGTATGTACTTAATGTTGTGTATATATTGTCAGGTGACCTCACATACCAAATTGGTTAAAACTAAAAACCTTCAAAGGCATTGCAGTGGTTACACATGGCTTCCCAAACCTCCCTGCTTCTCCGGAAAGCACCCCCTCGTTATCCCGCTGCCATCTTACCAGCCCCACAAAAGTCCCCCTCTTCTGTGTGAGTGTGTGCATGCATGGATATGCATTTAGCATGTGCTGTCATGTGTGCAGGCTGGCATATGTGTAAGTGACATAATTGTGTGTGTATATATCATGCTGTGTTTTTGCAGGAGCTCGTGCTGGCCGCAGTCACTTTTGATGGATATCTACTCTGGCTTTGGAGAACTGCACGTTTTCCAGTGGGTGACTCATGGGGCTTCTGACAGATGCCTGTACCAATTTACTGCTACTGCCACTGCTGCTGCTCCTTCTCCTCTACCCCAAATGTGTGTATTTGAGTGTGTGCAGAGCAATGAATAAGTGTCCTGTACGTTTGCTGGTTGTGGTTGTAGTTTCCAAATTGTGCTTATGGACTTTTCACTCATTTTTCGAGCAGCAGACGAGGAAAGTAAGAAGAGAGAGCAATGTAACAATTAAGCTGTTCTTTAATGAAATGCCACTCATTCTCATATATTCACAGAAATGCCTCAGTCTGTTTTGGTGACTGTTCTGTTGGTGTCAAACAGAAAAACTGTTATTCTTTCAAACAAGCCGTGTCATATTGTGTCATATTATAATTGTAAATATCCCATAACAAACACAAAAGTTAAAAAAAGGGAAAGCTGAAATGTTTTATTTCATAAAGATTACCGTACATGGATTGATATTATAATCGTTAAAATTTGTTTTACAAAAAGTCTAGAAATAGTCGATGATCTATGCTATGTATTTCTCAATTTAACCATTTTCAAGAACTTTTGATATGAACAATATTGTATTTTACATGTAAACTTGAGGTGAACCCTTGTTCTGATGTAATTTCTTAAAAAACATTTTCAGTGGCTTATTGCATATTAATATGATATATTAATAGCCATATTTCCTCAAGGCAAGCCGGAGGACATTTTTATGAAAATTATTGTTTTATGAAACAAACAAAATTATGTCAATGAGAGCAGCTGTTTTGGGAAAAAAAAGATAGAGTAAAAGAGGATTATTTTTATTCTATTACATATGCATCTACAGTGCTTCACAAAGTATTCATACGTCATTGTGTTTAATGTAGCTCTGTGTGATTGGGAATGACATGCTAATGATACATGCAACTCGAATATTTCACAAATTAATTCCTAAATATCTAAAGACTTCACTTAATTTAGATTTGAACTTTGGACCAGAGTTGTGGATTATGTTTGTTTTATTCCTGGGTAAACAACATTTAACATTAGGAGAGACAGGGCGTGCTGTGGTGGCGCAGGGGGTTAGCACCACCACTGCACGCTTGGAGGCCTCAGTCCTCGACGCGGACATCGCGGGCTTGACTCCCAGGCCCGGCAACCCCCGCTGCATATCCCTCTTACCCCCCCGCCAGTCTACCGTCAAAAAAATGCAAGCCATGAGTGCCACTAAAAACTCTTCGGAGAAAAAAAAAAAACATTAGGAGAGACAGTGCTACTTAGAAAGACTTTAATTTTAAGGATGATATCTAAATGGGTTTTTGGAAACAATATTTCACAGCACTGAGCTGAAGTAGTTTCATTTTCTTTGACTATCTCTGGGGTCCAGTGCCTTTTTGGATTTTGTACAAGAGAATGACAACTCAAGCAAAAAAAGCAAACTTATATCCCCAAAGTTGACATGGCGATAGGAAATCAACTTTAATCAGGAGTTTGTGACTAATCACGGACTGCCGCATAGTAATTAAAAAATCTTGCTCAAACTTGTGGCCTGCTATGAAAGTGTCCCACCTGGGAATCATTCGGAGGTTAAGGAAACACTGTTCATCCCCAGCACAGCACATTCCTATTAATACGTCTGTCATTTTTCCAGGAAATGGCAGCAGGAGAGTGAGTGAAATCTTCTGGGTTTAGTGCGTGTGTGAATGAATCGACCACCTAAGGCGGGAGTCCTGGATAATTCTCTCCAGACGAGAAATGTCAAACTTCATTTGGCTGTTCCAACTGAGCCTGACGTGAAGCCTTTTATCAGGGATAATCCCTGGGTGGAAACATTTAGTTCTGTTCAGCACTGTTTCAATAAATCCTATCCTCATCTGTAAGCAAAGAAGTCACCACTTTTACTTCTGTTTTCATGGCGGACCCTTTTGGGTTGAGGTTATCCTGGACACCATGTGACTACAACCAGATTTAGCTGCCCACAGAATGCTTAGGTTATATAATTTGTGTTTGTTATACAAATACTAAATATTCATTAATGGTTCTTCTATGGTTCCTGAAATGCTTCCTCATTATTTTGTGTCAGCTCTGTAAGAGGGACTTATCCCTCTGGATTTCTAGAAATAATCCTAAACCAATATTGACACATGCTAAAGAAGTTCACCTGCGGTGGAGGAGCTGGGCCAAAGGACTGTGAAGAGGGTCGTGCAGCCGAGGCCAAACCACAGGGAGGATGGTCCAGCGGAACAACGCTGCATCAAAGACGCCAAGTTTGTCCACCAACCTCATCTCCAAGCCTCTCCACCTCTGAAGCTCATGTCTATTTTCAGAAAGACAAACACAAGAGCAAACACCACAAACTCTATCATTGTTGCTATAATTTCCAAACAGCAATTTTCCGAGGGAAAAAATTATTTTAGAGAGCTGGTATGAAAACCTGTATGTGTACTTTGTTGCGAGGCAGACACCTTTTCATAGCTCCCCGTGTGTTTACTCATGCAGGTTTAGAGTCAGTTTTGCAACAGCCAGTCAACCCCTACTTGGTCAACCTGGGACTCTGGCTCAGCTGGATGTGGACTTGGCAGGGCACTGCCACTCTGGGCGCCAGTTCCAACCTAGCACCAAGGTGATGAAGGAAGGCTCTGTCCCCTGTAACCCTTCCTTCACCCATGTCTACAGAGGTGAGGAGGCACCCAGGGGACGCGTTGGCTGGAATCTATGGTTACATTCACACAACTCAAAGAGCGTGTTTTGGTGTTCTGAGTGGGATGGTGCCAGCATGTCTCATCTCCTTCTGCTAAGAAGCTTGCTCTGCAGCTGTTAGCTATTGTGAACCAGCTCCATCTCTTCATGGAAATATCAGGATTTACTTGTCCTGAAAAGGTGTTCTTGAACTTTTCCAAATTTTCTTTGTTTACAAGCATCGGGAAATTTGTTAACTCTATTCGGAAAATAGAGTTTGTCCCTGAACTCTTATCAGTTTAGGAAAAATGTCCCTAAAGACACGGAGCATCAACTTCTTTCCACTTCCCTACAATACTACCTTGTTGGCAAGGTAACCTTCCCAAAAAGGGAAGGCACTTTTGAAGCGAACTCTTTCACTTCAAGAGTTTCACATAGAAGTGAAATTATTTGAATTGAAATTTGCTGTTGGAACATGAGAAAATAACCATTATGGTGATTGAATTTTGCAGACGATGTCTAAGAAAGATTCCTAAAAACCTTTTGTTATTTGTGTACTTGTTGAACTTACTTGTTTCCAGAAATAAAAACACGAAAAATGATCAGATATGAGGTTGAGAATATCCCTCTTTCCCAACTTTTTTGGTTTCTTCTTCACTCAGTCTCATCTAAATTTCCCTTGAAATGGGGTCACATTTGTTTTCATAGCGCATCAATGTGCTTAAAAGTGTGGCCCTGCCCAGGTGTTTCTGAATAAAGAGTTATGACAATGGTCCATCATCTGAGCGGCATATCAAAGCGGCCAATGATGATTTGATGATGGCTGTTTATCCCACCATAAGGGTAGGGCTTCTCGCTTCAGGAAGTTGTGAGTTCATCATAGAGGTGCCTTTTGTCTTTGACTGAAGCCTTCATTTTAATGTGGTGCCTGGTTTACCTTCTTGTCGTAATCTGAATGCATTTCAATAGAAGAATTGAAGATGACAGCAAAATGAAAATGAGATTTATTTCCTTTTCTGCTTTGCTGTCTCACCAGGTTTCAGCCCAGGGCCCCCATATGAGCACCACTGCTCGCCACCTGTTTTGTAGGAAAACAATGTTCAGCTCAAGCATTCCCAAATCCAAAAGGGGATAAAGGGAAAGGAGAGGTAAAGGCAAAGCATTCGGTTTGAGCATGCTGAGCGCATACCGGGGCTCAGCTCACAGATTCCAAAGGCAAGCTGATGGAAGCGAGCCAGGCTCCTTCACACGGGACAGGAGGAGAAATGAAAAATGAGGAGAGGACAGACAGAGATGGAGTGAGTGGATCTGCAAGAAGGGGGCATTAAAAAGATTTTCTCTTTAATCAAAACCCCAGGATGCTGATGGAAAAGGGGGGGAAAGATGGGGAGAAGGGAAGAATGACAAAGATAAAGGGAAGAAGATCGAGGAGAGCTGCAGCTGGAGTGTCTCAAAGCCTCCCACCTCTCACCCTATAACCTCTGTCTGCCTTCTGTTTGCCCTCATACCCAACTATCTCAACCCCCAGCAAAAAAAAAAAAAAAAAAAAACCCAGTTAGTGTCTCCTTGCTAATGCCCTGAAATGTAGTGGATGAAAGAGAGAGATGAATCCGGCAGCTCATGGAATAAGGATGCAGTGTGAATTGTTGACCTCAGCTGCCAGGTGACAGAGAGGCTCTGAGGGAGCCAGGCACCGCTTCACCAGGATTGATGGTTCCGGGAGATTCAGCAAGACAACCGAGCCGCGAGTGGTTTGTCATGTTCTCTCCAGTTTGTCTTTCTCCCACACATGGTCACATCACAGCCCCAATTCCCCGGATCCTAGACGCTGAGCCCTTAGGTGAGACTTAGTGGACGTGTGGAGGACAGGTTGTGCTCTTTGTTCAGCGACACTATTCTTCCTTCCACAAGTAACTCACTGACAAGACTGTTCCGCTGTCACAAAAAAGATGGATGAAAACACTTTGTGCTCAAGAGCGCAGAGGATAAGAATGCCTCAGATCTGACCTTTCACCTACACAAGCACAGCTTCTCTCAAGATTCCTTCAGAATGTCCTTGCAGGACTTTAAACGTAGTCAAAATAAACTACTAACTACTTAAGTGTCATGCAAAAAATATCTACAAGTTTGTCTTACATGGAAGTATTGAGTTTTCTAATTATTGAAGTTTAGGAGGCTGAAAAATAATTAACAATAATTTTATATATTGTTGATAATTTGTAAAAACATGAACACAAGCCTTATTTTTTTACCCTACAGAATGAATTTATGTTTTTAGTATTCAGTCTACAAACATGTATTCACCCATAAGTGATTTGGAAATATATAAAAATTGTAAATGTTGCTGCTTGTTTGACGCAATGTATCTCTCACATGACCTCAAATATGCCTGATTGGTTGACCAGTCATTGATGGTAACTCCTCTCTCTAGTGTTCATGTATCAATTATTCTAAAATATATAATAAAACAGATAAAAAAAATATTATTATGAATGTTATGTAGCATAGCTCTAAGATGTTTTTTATTTTTTCTTGTGAGGACAAACCAGAGTGGACTGAGCAAAACCTAGTATAGTAGTGGTGAAGTGGAAATCCACTTGTTCCTTTCAGGTGGAATGAATATTACTCAGTTGTTTCATCATGTTTCAACATTCAGACTTCATTTGTTAGATTTCAAGTTTGATTTGTTAATGCACATTGACCTAATTGACACTAAATATTGCTATTGAAATCAGCACAATAAGGGAAATGGTAAAAAAGAGAAGAACAGGGAGAAGAAAACAGAGAGTCAAGAAAATAATACTAAAAAGATGGTGCATAAATTTGGGCTTAAACTGAGACCAGAGGAATATGAGATCCATCCTTTTGAGACAGAGCGTCATCTCAGGCCAGATTACTGTCTCCAGTGCCAGTCAGCTGGACCCCTCTGACAAGGAATCCTCCATCTAGGAGGCCTTGTAAGCCATGCCATCAGAGGGTGGGGTTCGGGTCAGGGGTTGGAAGTTACAGGGTTGACAGACAAGAGAGATTGATGTCCGTTGACAAAACTTGAGCCCAGCAGACCTGCCTGTTCCCTGGGGGCCAAATGAGAAGGGGATCAGAGAAACCGATACAACCTTCCCCCCCATCCCACACACACACACACACAGTTTGACTGCCCCCAGTGAACACAACCCTTAATGCTACTCTACTGTCCTGTTCTGTCTTGTTTGATCATGTACTAAACCGTACGGGGAGGCAGCGGAAGGCCTCAGTAAAATTAATGCCCTGACATATCATTACTTGTGAATGCCTGCAGTAAGTGTGGCTGTCAGCTAGAGCAACAGGCTGTCACAGGGAGAATGTAAGATGTGAGGAGCTACAGCCCCTCCATGCATGCTGTCCAGTACAGTGGACAGTCACTCAGACCTAAACTAAACAACTTGAATACCAACGATTAATGTTGGTGTATGGCATTTGTTAGTAATACCTCAAAATTAACAGTGGTGGAAATCACCCTGTCATCTATAGGATAAAAAGCCTGCTTGCTCATTGATTGGGTGATTTTTTTTTATTTTAAAATCAAATAATTGGATGGTATATTAAAATTTATATAAATTTTTATGTTTAAATTTATATAAATTTCTTGCAAATTGATTTTTGGACTTTTTTTCATGGCAAAACTAAACTATATTTTTGTTTCTTTCTATGTGATAAACAGAAACTATTGTTTAATTATGAAATGTAAAGAAAAAATAATTCTTAACATTTGGTTCAGGGATTCTTAACTGGATCTAGGTCTTGACTTTACTGGTTTATTTAAACCCATGAATCTTCTTTCATCTACGCTATTCTAATGTTTTTGTTTATCTTACTAGTTGCCTTCCTGGAAGACGCACCTCTGTATTTGTCTCAATCTGTTGCATGAACCATTATTCCCTAAAAAGTCCACTGATCTGGTTTTATTTCTTTTTATAATAAATAGTCTTTATAAATTCTCAGATTTATAGTTTCTATAATTTCTACTTTGTCATTAGAAAAGCTATTCCAATCCCTTCATAATAGAACATTTTACTTTAAGGATTTAAAAATTAGCGTTAGTTTCCAGAGTTTATATTGTGTAACTCCCCCCAAAAAACAATAATAATACAAAAAAATACCTGTAAAAATATAACTTCCACTATGGAAATTTGTCAAATGTGTCAACTCTCTTTTAATAAAACACTTCTCAAATTACTTATAAAAAGCTAAGCGCAAGCTCTTAGTTGTTGATTTCGGCTATTATAAATTTGAAAGCTCCACATCTCAAAAATGATAAAATTTTGTCTTAAAAACTGAACAGAAATGTAGCTAAAGAGGTACAGTGGAGATACAAACAGTAGACAGGCTGTGCTCCACAGTTTGTTGTGACATTCGATTGATCCATCACTTCCCCTCGGAGAAAAAAATTCGACGAGGATTCTTGGACATGTAACGCTGAAAGGCTGCTATTAGAGCAGATCCTTCACTCACCCGTTCTTTCTGTTCTCCTGTTACATGAAGTCATCAATGTGGAACGCCAGAGCCCTCTTCAGCTTACTCCTGAAGGAAAGTGACACACTGCTGGATATATATCGTTTGAAGATATGTAGAAAGTTGTAAAATCTCGTCTGCATGGTGTGGGTCCATGTCCCTTGACATGCGTGTCAGCGCATGGCTTGTGATGAGTGACTGCATTGACGAGACATCAAGTCTAGCTATGCATTCAAGGGGTAGTCCACTGTTGGAGTGAATGATGAATGACCTTTGAACTTAAAGCACAAATTTTAAATGGAATTTGGATAACCTTATAAATATAATAAGCATAAGAAGCTCTTGAGGGAAAAAATTTGGTGTATGGATATTCGCATGCACTGATTTCATGAATTTTTAGAACTTATTAGTTACTAAAACATGCAAATGAGCTCTTCAACTTTCTTCTTTTTAAGAATAACTAAGCACATTAGTAATCTTTATTGTAAATATGTGGAGAACTCCTTGAAAATGAGTTTTTTAATATTGACGTTTTCCACTCTTGTTCCATTAAAATACCTCATATCAAGCCATAGACCGATACAGATAGATAGATAGATAGATAGATAGATAGATAGATAGATAGATAGGAATATTCGACAAGTACTTCAAAGAAGGAGATTCAAGATGGAGGTAGGCAAAGCTGTCTCAGCAAACTGACAGATGCTTTTGTCAGTTTTCAGTAAACAAATTAACAAGTGGGTTCCACTTTGTAACATTCTCCTGTTTGAACTACCTGACCTTCCTCTATCGCTTGGCAGAGCTGAACCAATCAGAAGAAAAAGGTGAGGATTTAGGTGTAAACAGAGAGCCTCTGGTTGTTTGAAGCCAACCAGAGAGGTCATGTTCGCTTCCCCAGCCACTTCCACCCTGCTTCCTCCATTGATTGGGAATGTTTATCACATTAGAGAGAGGTCAAGGAGGGGGTCAAGTCAGAGCAGGGCTTGCGGGTTGCCACCCTGTAGTCTGGGTAATGATACTGTCCAGAACCTGACCACAGGCTTGGGAATATTAGTGAATGGATAGAACATGTTTGTGATTAATTGAGAGTGAGGAAAGATGGAAAGAATAATACACAAAGGAGAAAAGGTAACAAGAAATATCAAGTTTCTAATGTCAAATAGTGTCAGCTCTTCAGTCCAATCCCCCTAGCAATCACCTATTTTCTAATAGACTCAATTTCCTATTAACCAACCAAATTCTATCCCAACTCTGTCATTTGCACCATCCACCTGGCCTCATATCAGCAAAATAGATACATGGCGCTTTCATCTACCGGTTCAGGGCCTCTCTGTAGTCCTGGCCCTGCATTAGGTTAGCCCAGGGCAGAAAACCCTCTTCATGAGTGACAGGGCTGGAACCTCCCCTGCCTCTCTATTTGACCTCCTTGTTTTCTTAATTGTGTGTAATGTCAGGACTATACCCCACCCAAACCAAGATGTCCCCACCTCCTTGGGGGCCCGTCACAACTGGGCCCACCGGCTCCAGAGGCCAAGTATTTTCTTATTGTTGACACAGACAGCCAAACATTTCCCCTCCTACATAACTCCTGTCCTCCTGTCCACCCCGGTGTCTTTCTATTTCTTTCTCCACCAAAACCTTTTCGGGACCACCTAGGTGTTTTTAAGACCTGGTGCCCGATATTTCTTCATAACATGTTGGCAAGATTCTCTCCGTTCATGCTCTGCATACCAGTGGAGAGCCATTAACAATGCCGCCTCAAGGCAGGACCATGACGACGGGTGTGAGGGGGTCGAAGGTCATCTGCTGTGGGGTGAAATCCTTTGTTTGCTTCTTTCCCCCCCAAGGGTAAAGTAACAGGTAATATTATGAGAATGATATCTTCTTAAACATATCTCTCTTGTTAGATGGTAATTCCTCTCTTACTTTATGTTCATTCTTGTATTTGGTTTAGGAAAACAAAACAACAATGGTCCATTACAACAACATAAACCCAATAAATACAGTGACATCTTAGTCTCTTATGTTGGGGGTTCTATTATGAGCAGCAGTAAAGCAAACATCTCTTCACTCAAGGAATGGAAGGCTGGTTGGGTTGGAAACTCATCCTCTATTTTCAGCAAATGAGCTGTGTCAAGTTTTGTCCTTAGTCAATTTAAGTGCCAACAGCATGAAAAAGCATCCAGTCAGGTTATTTTCTTTTATTCTGCCAATCTGCGGAAATATCCCGTTACACACCA